>OY992532.1:219558703-220803703 GCA_963921185.1 Dasysyrphus tricinctus | reverse complement strand
AATAAGGTAAATATTTGATATGGTACCTTAGCTACTGTCGCAGTTAAAAACCTTGCTAAGGTAAAAAATTGGTAAAATTAACCATAGTGAATAGTAAAATTACCTTAGAAAACTGACATAAATTACCCTTGGAATAAGGTAAATATCAGGGATGGTACCTTAGCTACCGAGGCAGTGTAACACCTTGCTGGGGTAAAAAATTGGTAAAATTCACCCAAGTGTAAAGTAAAACTACCTCAGGAAACTGACATAAATTACCCTAGGAATAAGGTAAATATTAGGTATGGTACCTTAGCTACTGAGGCAGTTTAACACCTTGCTGGGGTAAAAAATTGGTAAAATTCACCCTAGTGTATGGTAGAATTACCTTAGGAAACTGACATAAATTACCCTAGGAATAAGGTAAAAATTTGGCATGGTACCTTAGCTACTGAGGCAGTTTAACACCTTGCTGGGGTAAAAAATTGGTAAAATTCACCCTAGTGTATGGTAGAATTACCTTAGGAAACTGACATAAATTACCCTAGGAATAAGGTAAATATTTGGCATGGTACCTTAGCTACTGAGGCAGTTTAACACCTTGCTAGGGTAAAAAATTGGTAAAATTCACCCTAGTGTATGGTAGAATTACCTTAGGAAACTGACATAAATTACCCTAGGAATAAGGTAAATATTTGGCATGCTACCTTAGCTGCTGAGGCAGTTTAACACCTTGCTGGGGTAAAAAATTGGTAAAATTCACCCTAGTGTATGGTAGAACTACCTTAGGAAACTGGCATAAATTACCCTAGGAATAAGGTAAATATTTGGCATGGTACCTTAGCTACTGAGGCAGTTTAACACCTTGCTGGGGTAAAAAATTGGTAAAATTCACCCTAGTGTATGGTAGAATTACCTTAGGAAACTGACATAAATTACCCTAGGAATAAGGTAAATATTTGGCATGGTACCTTAGCTGCTGAGGCAGTTTAACACCTTGCTGGGGTAAAAAATTGGTAAAATTCACCCTAGTGTATGGTAGAATTACCTTAGGAAACTGACATAAATTACCCTAGGAATAAGGTAAATATTTGGCATGGTACCTTAGCTACTGAGGCAGTTTAACACCTTGCTAAGGTAAAAAAATTGGTAAAAGTCACCCCAGTGCATGGTAGAATTACCTTGGGAAGCTGACATAAATTGCCCTAGAAATAAGGTATATATTTGGCATGGTACCTTAGCTACTGAGGCAGTTTAACACCTTGCTAAGGTAAAAACTCGGTAAAATTCACCCTAGTGTATGGTAGAATTACCTTAGGAAACTGACATAAAGTACCCTAGGAATAAGGTAAATCTCTTTTTGGTAAGGCAGTTCAACACCTTGCTAGGCAAGCAAATTAGTAAAATTCTCCCTAGTGTAAGGTTAAATTACCTTAGGAAACTGACATAAATTGCCCTAGGAATAAGGTAAATATTTTTTATGGTAAGGCAGTTCAAAAACTTGCTACCCTAGTCTAGGGTAAAATTACACTGGTATAAGGTAAAATGATTGGTTAAAATCACCCTACTGAAAGGCAGAATTACCTAAGAGAATCTGACACAAAATATGCAATTTTTAACTAAATTTTAGGTTTTCGTAATTACGCTAGCAAAATAAGTCAAATTAGCACAAATCTCACAAGGATCGATTGGGCGCAAGAGCACGGGTAAGCTAGCCCCCGATTTTGGTTAATTTTACACAGATTTTTCTTTGGGTGTAGACCTTTTACGTTGTAAACAAAATTCGTCATCGGTCATCTGTATAACTTATCCCTTTTAACCTTTTCTATGAACTTTACTCGTACATTATATTGTGTGTACCTATTGATCTGCACTTCCTGAGTTTTTTTTCAAAAACTCCTTGAAGTGTAAAAATGTTCATAATATCTGTATACAAAGAAAAACACATTGCTCTCAATTCGGAAACGTTTGCATTTAAATTTCGAATAAATAAAATAGTTCGCATGTATAAAATAAACCACTATTAGGTTTAATCATTCGCATATCTTTTCACGCAACACCAGCTATTTGTATCTATCCATCTGCTGAAAATAAAGTTGATATAATTTCCTTTTGGAATTCCTATGAAATATATAGTTTTTTTTTGTCTTGAAAAATATAAGAAAACAAATAAAAATAAAAACAAAACCCTTTTTCCTCAAGCCAATCCAAATATAACCGACAAAAACACAACATAAATAGGAACGTTGTGGTGGTGAGGTTTTCCTTCTTCGATTTTGTATATCTTTGTAGCTTTTTGTATGCAGAATGTGCTGTAGGTTTATATCGAAATGCATGGCATATTGAACTCGAGGTACTTTGTATATATTCATTTGAAATAAAATGTTATTGAACCACACAAACACAAATTCCTGACTGTCGACACTTGTTATAGTTCCCATCACCACCACCGTCACCATCATCAGTGCCATCTACCTACAACTACATCTCTTTATCCATATCCTTGTTTGTCATTCGTTCGTACTCTATACAAATCTACAATTATTGATATTGAAGAGAAACAGGAAACAGGATTGAACCGTAATCATATATGTAAGAAAGCTCCCCATCGAATTTAATTTTCGTAAGATTCAAATTATTATTAAAAAATATATATTTAAAAAAAAAAGGAAAACCAAACGGAACGCACACACCCAAAGAGCAGCTATTATAATCTAAAGTTCTATAACAAAGTATATAGGTATATGTTAGGGAAAAGTGACTATACAAAAGTAGTATTCAAGATTTGTTGCAGCTTTAGGACTAAGCTACGTAAATTTATTAGCTTAACCCGTAAAAGCATTACCCTCTGGCATTTCATTTTATGTGCAGTATTATCCCGCTTCAGTTAGAGTGGTAGTGGGAGTAGGAGCAGGGCGTATAAGGGCTTGGGGCCCTTATCAGAATTATTTCATCTCTTAATTCGGTTCGAATGAGAAGACGGTCGTGGTGCCTATAATGGTGGTTCGGATGGGATATGCTTTGGATATAGGGCGGATGTCTGGGAAAAATGATTCAAGAAATCGTTTATTTGGTGTATGTATGTATATAAGCAAGTCGGGTATATGTACGTGTACACGTTTTACGATTTACTAGCAGTAATTTATGCATTATCTTCTTAAATTTACCTGATTTGCATACAATTCTAGTAAAGGGAATATTATTTTTTTTTATTTTTTATTAACATTAGCCTTTGTTTTAAATGCTTCTTTGTTAAAAGGTAACGCATAGAGGTGAAGTGGATTTTTATTAATGATTCCTGACATTATATCTACACACAGAGACCTCTATTAGAAACTACTCAGAAGCTAGAACTAAACTACTAGCTAATCCTTTTGTATAATAAAATATATCATTTGTCAGGATAAAGGATAAATGAAATTTTCAAAGAATTAAGAAGATTAGAGTATTTCTACAGAAAGTACAATTAGACAATTGCACTTGTTTTTGTGGTGCGGTTCAAGGTAGTCCATAATGTGGCCATAATATTTTGATATTTTATGACTGATTTGAATATTCTTTTCTGTAGGTTTTTAATTTCGAAAAAAAAACAAATTTGTGGCAAATTTCGATCATTAATAATGCACAAATATAAAATAGCTAAATGACTAAAAGTAAGAAAAAGTTCTATATTAAGAACCGCTAGAATTTGGTAAAATCTTTTTAATTCTTTGCTTTCATAGACTCTTCTAAATGCAGTTAACAAACTGTTTGGAGCATAAAGGCCTCAAAGAAGTTAAAAGATAAACTGTCAGAAATCAGAAACTATTTTAATGAGAAATCTGTTGCATGGAGCTTTAAAAGAACTGGCGCAAGGTAGCGATTTAACGGTGAGTTTAAGTATATTAAAGTAGTAAAGATCCTTTTGGCATATCCTTGGTTCAGTATTTTCATTTCGCCAGACACATAGGTAAATGATGCTCTGACCATTAAGACTAAGGGAGCCTTTGCTTTGGAAAAATAGTTGTTTATATCAGTGAGCTCGTCAGCAAAGTGATGATTACCGGTGAGTACTAGTTGCTGCTCAGTGTGGTTAGACGTTGCTCAGGTGTCTGAAAGGTAGTGTCCTTCCAGCCGTTTTGAAATAGGTACACATAGGCCCTGAGTAATAGATCCGAATCTAGCTAAAGTCGACTTAACGAAAATATCCGTAGAAATAAAACACAAATTTAACTTCTAAATGCTCAGATAAGATCATTTTAAAATTATCTTGAGGATGCTTCTAAGCATTTGGTGGTGAAATTTGTGTTTTATTTCTACGGATGTCTTTGTTAATGTCGACCTTAGGCTAGATTCGGATCTACTACTCAGGGCCACAGAGTTGAAGTGCACATCATATTAAATTCCGACCATGTTCTTTACGACATGGAGCCAACATAAACACAATAGACAAGTTTTTGTTAAAGTTGATGTCCCCAATCAATATCTTCATTTTCGGTACTTACTGCCCTAATGAAGAATATTATGAGCGTGTGCGCCTCAGTGAAACATCGATCGATGCATTTGTAGTGAAGCACTATCGAAGGCTGGTTCAGGAATTTTTTCTAACTCGAGTTAGATTTTACCTGAACCGAAAGGCAACTCGGTTGACTCGATTTTCTTTTTTTTCAAACTGGAGTTAGATTTTACCTGAACTGAAAGCCAACTTGGTTCAGTTAGTAAAAAAAATAGTAAAAACATTCGCTTTAATTAACTCGGTTTTTGTTTTGGCATCGACTCGGGCTGAACGTATAGGTACAGTTTGGTATTGTTCTGAAATGAAATAGAAATTGAATACAAATTTAAAACGAGTTGCAAGTTGACACGATGTTGGTTAGTGGAGTGATGGACACAAAAAAAACCATAAAAATCAGAAATTCTCAGTATTTTTTTAATGCTCTGAAAAAAAAAGACGATTTCAGAGCAACTGGGTGACATTTGGAACGAATTACACAATTTGTCTTAAAATATAGTTTGTCCACCATTTGTTTAGTTATAAACTGTCAAACTCTGTTGAAGAATGGCTACGATGACGATGGATTAAAAACCTCTAAGAAATAAACAAAAAAAACAGATTTTTAACTGCTACAGACAAAAGTGAGAGACCAACTGGATGAAATTTGGAATGAAATACACTTTTTGCCTTAAAATATAGTTTATCCACCATCTGTCAAACCATAAACTGTCTAATTCCGTTGAAGGATGGCTACGATGACGATGGGATAAGAAACCTCTACAAAATCAGAAAAAGTCGCAGTTTATTTTAAATGCTCCAGAAAAAAGTAATTTCAGGGCAACTGGATGACAGTTGGAACAAAATACACTATTTGCCAGAGTTGTAAAAGATTGCAATCTTTGCGAATGCAGTCTTTAAACAATCTCTCATTGAATTCAACAAAAAGATGGCATTCTTTCCATTCTTTTCCAAGGATGCGACTTCAAAAAATGCAGTCGCCATTCTTTTTTCCTTAAAAAGAATGCAATCTTTTTTTTTCCAATCTCTTGTCACCATCAATCTCTTGACCACATGCATTCCTTGCATTCTTTTGAACTCTTTTGAATTCTTTTGCATCCTTTGAATTTTTGCATTCTTTTGGAGTCTTTTGAAGTCTTTTGCATTCTTTGAATTCTTTTGAAGTCTTTGAAGTCTTTTGCATTCTTTTAAATTTTTGAATTCTTTTGAAGTCTTTTGCATTCTTTTAATTTTCTGACTTCTTTTGAAGTCTTTTGAAGTCTTTTGCATTCTTTGAATTTTTTGAATTCTTTTGAAGTCTCTTGAAGTCTTTTGAAGTCTTTGAATTTTGTAGCATTCTCTTATAATTTTTAGCATCAGATTATAGCGAATCGCTCATTTTATATGAGAGGTTTGGTCTTGAACGCACAAAAACGCGTTTGGTATTAAATGAAAGGTGACATTGATTTGGTTATCTTTGTAAAATACTTAGGCAATCGTTCATTCTTCATGGGAGATGCAAGATATTTGGGGTTGGCTGCTTATATCTCCGAGTTTTAAAATGGTAAGAAAATTATTTTGGTATCAAATGAAAGGTGCTTCTACCTCCTTTTAAATTTGATCAAAATTGTACGATAAATTATGAATTATTCAGATTTAACATCATGAAAGGCAGCTTTTTTGGGCTGGCTTTTGCATACTGATATCATGAAAAATTTAGTTATGAGATATGTATCCTTTTTGGCACCTAAAACAGGCTTAATTTTCTTATAAAATTAACTGTCATTTCTCAAATAAATTCTTAATTAAAAGCAAAACTAGCTTCAAAACGCACACTCACGTGAACATACTAGAACTTTTTTTTACTGCTATATTCACATTCCAATAATAACATGTACATTTCAATACTGACTTAAAACTTGATAAACAACCCTTTCACTGATGTATTATAAGTTAATATTCTTCAATTAAATATGCACTTAATATAAATATTCATATTGTATTCAGCCAGTTAAGTTCCTATTACGGTTACAGATTCATTAAAAGGATAGTTAAATAACACTGCTTAAGATGCCAGAATTAGTGTACATTTCTTTTTGCGTTTTCGCCTCTTTAATGATTTACAGTCCAACTTTCACTTCTAAAGCCTATTCGTTTTACTGTAGTTTTTGAAAAACCGCAATCGTAAGAGGAATTATTGAATTTGTGAAACGAATAATAAGAAGAAATTAAACAAAGTTATGTGGTTATTTAAATAAAAAAGGTGGATACTTTATTTGTATGTATTCTATAAATTCAATAACAACAAAAAGTCCTTTTGAGAATAAGATATGTTAGTCCAGGCAACGAAAGAAAAATAAATGCAATAATTGAAGCTCTTTGGATTATTATTATGTGTGGTAGGAATGACCCCCAGGTAAAACATACTAAATTAAGTTTCGCTTTTGTATTTCTTCTTGAATATTTTGAAAACTTAGCAGAAAAGTGTTCACTACAAGATAAAAGAAAATTAAATTTCCTACAAAAATAGTTATACATACATATGAAATTATATTTTCGTTAGGTGTGCGTAATTAAGAAAGATACGGGCGGTATAAATTTCAAACATTTGAAAAACATTTGTACTCTGTTTCATAATTATTTTTTATTGATAAATTTACCTAGAAAGAAAGGAAAAAGTAAGTTTGTGAGTGGAAGTTGGGGTTATGAAAGGTAGTTGGGTTCAAAATGACCTTATTCAATTTATTTGATATACTGTTTTTTTGATACGCAAAACCCTGCTTATCATAGATAAGACCAATACTTTGGGAAATAATTGAGGACATCTAAGAAAAAAATCAATTGGGGGCTTAGTATTCCCCCTCCCCTTCATAACGGTGCAACTAATTCCAAAAACATTGACTTGAAATGGATAAACAGTTATTTACAAACAACGGAAAAACTCACACTATTGTGCTTTAGATTTTCCAAAAGCTTCAAAATTTATTAATTTAACTGGTTTCTAAACTACAAATTGAAAAAAAAATACAAATTTTATTTACTGATTTTCCATTTTTTATTAAAAGTTATATGTAAAGTAGTAAATTGGCTTCAAATATTTAATTTTGTTATAAGCCCAAATTCGAATGCTGAAAATCAGAAGAATGTAGGGTTTTTAGTTTTTGAGAAAATTGAAAATTATGAAAACGTCTTTTTTGTTGGGAAATTTATTTTGTTGGGTTGCTAGTTTATTCAAAAACTAAACGAAACAATTATTTTTATATAAAATAAAACTAAGCTTGATTTGCAAAAAAATGTGTTATTCAAGTTTTTGCCAGAAGCACTAAAAAATTTCAATTATAATATAATAATATTAACCCAACAAAAAAATATTAAATTATTTTTGTTGGGTTATTAATACTTAGTGCTTCTGGCAAAAACTTGAATAACACATTTTTTTGCAAATCAAGCTTAGTTTTATTTTATATAAAAATAATTGTTTCGTTTAGTTTTTGAATAAACTAGCAACCCAACAAAATAAATTTCCCAACAAAAAAGACGTTTTCATAATTTTCAATTTTCTCAAAAACTAAAAACCCTACATTCTTCTGATTTTCAGCATTCGAATTTGGGCTTATAACAAAATTAAATATTTGAAGCCAATTTACTACTTTACATATAACTTTTAATAAAAAATGGAAAATCAGTAAATAAAATTTGTATTTTTTTTTCAATTTGTAGTTTAGAAACCAGTTAAATTAATAAATTTTGAAGCTTTTGGAAAATCTAAAGCACAATAGTGTGAGTTTTTCCGTTGTTTGTAAATAACTGTTTATCCATTTCAAGTCAATGTTTTTGGAATTAGTTGCACCGTTATGAAGGGGAGGGGGAATACTAAGCCCCCAATTGATTTTTTTCTTAGATGTCCTCAATTATTTCCCAAAGTATTGGTCTTATCTATGATAAGCAGGGTTTTGCGTATCAAAAAAACAGTATATCAAATAAATTGAATAAGGTCATTTTGAACCCAACTACCTTTCATAACCCCAACTTCCACTCACAAACTTACTTTTTCCTTTCTTTCTAGGTAAATTTATCAATAAAAAATAATTATGAAACAGAGTACAAATGTTTTTCAAATGTTTGAAATTTATACCGCCCGTATCTTTCTTAATTACGCACACCTAACGAAAATATAATTTCATATGTATGTATAACTATTTTTGTAGGAAATTTAATTTTCTTTTATCTTGTAGTGAACACTTTTCTGCTAAGTTTTCAAAATATTCAAGAAGAAATACAAAAGCGAAACTTAATTTAGTATGTTTTACCTGGGGGTCATTCCTACCACACATAATAATAATCCAAAGAGCTTCAATTATTGCATTTATTTTTCTTTCGTTGCCTGGACTAACATATCTTATTCTCAAAAGGACTTTTTGTTGTTATTGAATTTATAGAATACATACAAATAAAGTATCCACCTTTTTTATTTAAATAACCACATAACTTTGTTTAATTTCTTCTTATTATTCGTTTCACAAATTCAATAATTCCTCTTACGATTGCGGTTTTTCAAAAACTACAGTAAAACGAATAGGCTTTAGAAGTGAAAGTTGGACTGTAAATCATTAAAGAGGCGAAAACGCAAAAAGAAATGTACACTAATTCTGGCATCTTAAGCAGTGTTATTTAACTATCCTTTTAATGAATCTGTAACCGTAATAGGAACTTAACTGGCTGAATACAATATGAATATTTATATTAAGTGCATATTTAATTGAAGAATATTAACTTATAATACATCAGTGAAAGGGTTGTTTATCAAGTTTTAAGTCAGTATTGAAATGTACATGTTATTATTGGAATGTGAATATAGCAGTAAAAAAAAGTTCTAGTATGTTCACGTGAGTGTGCGTTTTGAAGCTAGTTTTGCTTTTAATTAAGAATTTATTTGAGAAATGACAGTTAATTTTATAAGAAAATTAAGCCTGTTTTAGGTGCCAAAAAGGATACATATCTCATAACTAAATTTTTCATGATATCAGTATGCAAAAGCCAGCCCAAAAAAGCTGCCTTTCATGATGTTAAATCTGAATAATTCATAATTTATCGTACAGTTTTGATCAAATTTAAAAGGAGGTAGAAGCACCTTTCATTTGATACCAAAATAATTTTCTTACCATTTTAAAACTCGGAGATATAAGTAGCCAACCCCAAATATCTCGCATCTCCCATGAAGAATGAACGATTGCCTAAGTATTTTACAAAGATAACCAAATCAATGTCACCTTTCATTTAATACCAAAAGCGTTTTTGTGCGTTCAAGACCAAACCTCCACTATAAAATGAGCGATTCGCTATAATTTGATGCTAAAAATTATAAGAGAATGCTAAAAAATTCAAAGACTTCAAAAGACTTCAAGAGACTTCAAAAGAATTCAAAAAAGTCAAAGAATGCAAAAGACTTCAAAAGACTTCAAAAGAATTCAGAAAATTAAAAGAATGCAAAAGACTTCAAAAGACTTCAAAAGAATTCAAAAATTTAAAAGAATGCAAAAGACTTCAAAGACTTCAAAAGAATTCAAAGAATTCAAAAGACTTCAAAAGACTCCAAAAGAATGCAAAAATTCTAAGGATGCAAAAGAATTCAAAAGACTTCAAAAGAATGCAAAAAGAATGCAAAGAATGCATGTGGTCCCAAAAGATTGCAATCAGTTGATGGTGACAAAAGATTGGAAAAAACAAATAGATTGCAATCTTTTTAAGGAAAAAAGAATGGCGACTGCATTTTTGAAGTCGCTTTCTTAGAAAAGAATGTAAAGAATGCAATCTTTAATTGAAGTCACTAAAGATTGCATTCGCAAAAGATTGCAATCTTTTACAACTCTGCTATTTGCCTTAAAAATTAGTTTGTCTACCATTTATCATAGTATCAATTATCAAATTATGTTGAAGGCTACGATGAAAATGAATTAAAAAACCTCTGAGAGCTCAGCACAAACCACAGTTTTTTGTACTGCTCCAGAGAAAAGTGATTTGAGGTCAACTGGTTGACATTCGGAACGAAATATACTCTTTGCTTTAAAATATAGTTTGTCCATCATCTGTCAAACTATTAAATATCAAATTCCATTGAAGAATCGCTACGATGACGATGGATTGAAAACGTCACGGAATTTTGCAGTTTTATGCTCCAAAAAAATGTAATTTAATGAAGTTTTCATTTCAATCATTTCAATTTTTGCTTTAATCCGAGCAAGCCAACTTGATTTGCAAAACCAACGCATGAAAAGTATTAAAAAAGCTTCAAATCTAGTTAGCCAACTCGAGCTGCAAAAAATAATGCATGCAAAGTATTCACAAACTTAAGCTTCAACTCGAGTTAGATAACTCGAGTTATAACTCGACCTACTTAAATTTCAACTCGGTTTGAACATTTTTCGGTTTGACACATCGCTAATAAAGAACGCTTCAGCTGCAACTGCAATAGTTACTAATTAAAATTTCAGTTTTACACCCGCAAAAAAAGGAGGATGAATGCAATGAGAATGAGAACTGAACTGAAATTCAGGATAGAAAGGTGGTTCAGCTAATCTACTACTGTAGTTCTGTGTAGATAGGTAACTTTGACTTCTTAACTGTCAAGATATCCTCGTATAAGGCGGAGTATCGGTATTGGATATTGAAACGATACCGAGATGATACCGAGCCGAAACCAAATATTAGATGAAACCGAAACCAGAAGAGGCCGAAACCGATACCGAGACAAGACCTAGTTAGACGAGACCGAGACCGAGACAAGACTAAGTTATACAAGACCGAGACCGATACTGAGACGACACTGAGATTTTTCAGTTTTAATGGTACCCAGACGATACCTTCAAAAGTAGATATCGTTTGGTTTGGTATCGTCACCAACTCTTAAAGTTACACAATTTTTCATAATTTATTTTTTGAAAGAATTGGTTTGTTTCACGTTTATTTTTGTTTAAAAACCAGTGTATAAAGGACTCTTATCGCAGAAAGTGACTATAGTTTTGTGCAACATCCATTACAGCAGTGAAATATGAAGGTGATTCGGACAAAAAAGCATTAATTCAGCAAGTTATCGTTTGACTATCAAAGCGAATTATCTTGTAAATTAGCTTTTTCAAAATCTTTTTGATTAAAAACTTTGATAACCAAAAAGAAATCGGTTTTTATTTTTAAATTGTAGAATCCAACTCTATACCTTCTGGGCTTTAAGGATATTTTGGATGAGAATGGATCTGTTCCATATCCAGTTTTATGGGTCTAACGTGTACAGAGTCAGCATTTCAGTAACAAATAAAATGTACGACTGGGTTGCACGTACTTGCTCTTATCTTCAAGAGGATAAGGGAAAATTGTATATAAAGACATGAAAATTATGAGAGAAAAATGTTTAAAAGCATCAAATACGATATTTAAATTAGCTAAAACAAATCTTTTGATATTTTGAGGTGAAAAAAGAATGTCATTTTAATTCTTGATTAAATATAATTGTATGGAAAACAAAAATAAAAAATAGGTGGAGAGATTTCTTAAAAAAATTAAATTTTTATTTATGAAATTTTTAAACCTATTTATGGAAAAATGTTGGTATGCAAATCTTAAGTATTTATTTATGTGCATATAAAAATAAAATAAAAAAAATTGTCAACCCATTTTTGAGATATTTGAGATATTTAATTTCAAAAAAATTATTTGAAACATTTTTTAAAAATTCAAAAATTTCTATTTTGAAAATTTTGATATGCAATATCATTTAAAACAAAAAAAAATATCATTTAAAACAAAAAAAATAATCAAAATCCGTTCAGCTGATAACGAGAAAATTTAAAATAAAAAATATATTTCTATGAGAGGTACTACTAAAAGTAGATTGAACTATTTTTAGCATACGGAAAAAGTTTAATCAAAATCGTAGGAGGTGTTTTTGAGGAAAAAGTACAGTACGGTTTTTTTAACGTTTGTATATGGAAGGTAGCGTTATTTTGCATAAAAGTAAAAATTTGTTTTTAAATATAATAGAGAGTGCTAAAAAACTCTTAAGTATCGAGTATCAAAATAATCGATCATGTCGTTTTTGAAACATTTTTACTTGTTTTTTTTTTAAATTCAAAAATATTTTTTCAAAAACGTTGGTACACATTCATCCTGATTACAGAATCCAAAGAATGAGCTGCGGAGGGAGTCAGGACTAATTTTGACATTTGGCTCATATTAAAAATGTCAAAACGGAGTCTGATTCCCTCCGCAACTCATTTGTCGTATTCTGTAATCGGGGTGAATATTATTTATATTTTTTGAAAACTTCTGTATACAAATAAAATGCGCGACTGGATCGCACGTACTTGCTCTTATGTTCAAGTTGTGTGGGACTTAAGAACTTTAAAAAAAATTCAAGTAATTATAGAAACACTATAGAAAAGCATCTAAATTGTTCTTTTAATTGTATAAACAGCCTGATTAATAACTAAGAGCTAAAAAAAAGTAGGGGAAGAGTGCGAATAGTGAGACACTTTTTTTCAAATTGATATAGCTTTGGAACCTTTTAAGCAATCTTACAGAAACTTTGATGGTATTTTGAGACATACTTTACCTTCATATGGAGGGAGAAATTTTATTGAAAAATATAATAGTTGAACTGTTATAAGCAAAAGTATTCAAAGTCAAATTGTCTCACTGTTCACCGAGGGTGCGAACAGTAAGACACTGTAGGGCGAACAGTGAGACGATGTATGTAAACAAATAACAACAAAAATTTAATTTGTTACAAAAAACTACATTCAATTAAAGCCTTACATGTGTTAGTCACTTTTAAATAAGGAAATCAATACAAATTTTCAAACAAATGAATAACCTTAAACAAAACTTAAACTCTCTTCTGCTTGCTTGACAGTAAAATAATAAACACAAGAAAGAGAGGGGTATTTCCAAAATTTAAGTGCGAGATATGTCTTACTGTTCGCTTTGCGAAAATGTCTCACTGTTCGCCCCTTGTGATTTTTGACATTTGTCAGACAGAATCGTGCCAACCACTTTTTTCGTGCTCTCTATCATCGTAATTTGATTGTTATCTCAACATTTTTATTGCACGAATCAAAAACTTGCCCTATACTATCTACAATCGCAAAATTGAAATCAGTTAAGCCGTTTTGAGGAAATCGAAAATAAGAAAATCGTTATTTGGGAGGTACGATTATTAAACATTTTTTATTTTTGAAAAATGGTTTCCCACCCAAAGGTAGCCTTTACAAAAAGTAATTAATTGAATTTTTTTAAGAATAGCTGTGGAGCCGTTTTTGAATAAAAAATTTTGTTAAATAGTTTAAAAATGGTATGGCCAGAACCGTTATTTTTGATTCTCAAAAACAAAAAAAAAAATGAAAATCACCAAAAGCCACTTTGTATTAAGTTTTAAGAAAATCGCTCCAGTCACTTAGGCTGCCGACGAACAGACAGACATATACATAGAATTATGTAACCCACTTTGTTCATTTTCTCTTTCATCGTTATGACAAGTCTGATCAAAATCTCAAGTTCAATTTGTGTAACTTGCCATATAGTATCTACATCTCGCAAGTAAAAAGCTAACTTTTGCGTTAGCAAACGTAGCTTCTTGATGGTTTGGCAAAACATTTAGAAAATTGGTAGGTAAACTAAGACAGAATCCGGGGAAAAAAAATAAATAAGGAAAAATCATCCTATCACAGAGTTTTGGAATACCACATACGCAAACCTTTCAATTCGTTTTTATTCTTAATGGTTCCAAAAGTGTGTTGGACAGACTTATTCAGCCATTCCTGAGTGCGTTGATCAGCAAGAATGGAGGGGGTATACAATTTTCAGCAGAGTTCATTCTCATAACAATAGATATACTTCTGAAAGATTTGTCACCTCACCAAAGAGGCATCAGTACCCATCAAAAAAGTTGCTTGCAGGTAATAAGGTGGCATAGGCTGGAATTTTATCGCCTATACTCCGGTGGTGTAAAAGTCAACAGGGGGAAGCTAGTATAAGTATAACAATATTATGTTTCCTTCATTGTTATAAGAAACTAGCTCCACTTAGGCTAGAAAAATGTTTTCAGTCTTAATGAGTTGCAATACTTAGTTTTTGTTAAGAAAAAAGGAAAATAAAATTTGAAACAATTGAAACTTTGTTTCTTAATATTTTTGTTTTCATAACTTTCTTTATTTTCACATAAACAGCTTTATTAATGTTTGTATTTTCATCTTGAACAATTTTTTTTTGTGGAAGTAATTCCCTATTATATTGAAAGATATTACAAAATTTATAATTTCCTTAAAATATTTAATAAAAGGCTTAAAAACTTTTTTCTATAGATTCAAGCAATTAAATGACAAACAGCATATAATCTATTTATTTATTATTAATCAAAATAAATTGATTATTTCAAATCAAATTAGATTGATAAAAATGAATAAACAATACAAATTTCACCTTAACCTGATGAGCTGATTTTTCACATGGGAAACTTCAGTAAATTTCCAGTGTCAACATCATTTAACCTACATTATCAGTTTAATCATATAGGTAGGTGATGTGTGTTGTATATATTGCTCCCTCGAGTGTGATTATGTGAATGAAACATTGCCAACCTACCTTGCCTTATATACATAGAATTGGAAAATGGATTACAATGTTCTTAATCACATTCAATTAATTAAAGGCGTTCTGTAAGCTTCCTCGCCTCCATCACCAGGCAGCCCCACCTCAAGAGCCAGATAATTACACAAACACTTTGGCTCCATCATATCAGTTTAATGATAATAAGGACATCGCCATCGCAACGGTATCAGAGGAACACAAAACTCACTATAGCTCAAAACTATACGAAACGCTATTCCATATCCCGCCGCCATCTCACGACAATGATATGTTTATGGAAATCATACCAAAAGATAAGATTTATCATGACAAAGTAGTGAATATAGGATCCTTTAGAATTTGGTCCATTACCCACACAAGGTATATGAATGCATAAATTATAGATTCACCATTAAAGCTTCAAGAATCTTTAGTGTCATTCACCCCCATGCCCGTTTGCCGCCGCCTCTTATCCATCCTTCTCATTTCGCCATTTTCTGCTCAAATCTCCTGACTTACAACGCATTTTTGTTAAGCTTACTTTTCGTCATTTTGGTTTTTATTCATGTCCTCGCTTTGTTACTATCATTTGCACCACCTTTCGACAAACTGTCATTAATCTTATGTCCTTTCGATAATAATTTATTGTCTTTGCAGAGGATAACGTCAAAAAAACATCACACTCATACACACATATATACAATACATATATAACAATGTCGTGTGAAGTGAGGGTGTGAATGTGAATTGTTCTTACTTTTTTTTTGTCATCTTATATCCGTCTTGGTGTCGCTTCTTCTTTTTTTTGTAAATTTTTGTTGTAAGGAGAAGATTGAGGCTGCAACTACTATATACGACATACGACGAGACTACAGACGAGATGAAATCCTGTGATACACATATAAGTTTTAATGTGGGTGATTGCCGGAGAGATGTGTCACCCGGGCAGGATATGGGTGGGAGGATAACGACTCTAACATCATTTAGAACGGTTTCGGTGTTAAGAAATTTATTAATGTGATTTCTTCCTTCTCTCTTGTTGTCCCCCCCTCCACAATCTTCTGACTATATCTTCCATGGTGTGTATTTTTACAAGATGAAGAGGGGTCCTTACAAATTGACGATACGTTAGCGTTTATGTCGTTATGTTTCGCACACACACAGTTTATAGCTGACATGAAGTTGACAATTTGTTTCGCATGAAGGACTTTTGTTAAAAAGTACGAGTACTACTTGACAAAAAAAAAATTTTTTTGGTGAGAGGACACTGATTTCTTCTTTTGGAAACTTTTTTTCTGTTTTGTTTGTTTATTAGTGGGGGGAGTGAATGAAAAATTGATAGAAAAGAAGGAATTTACTATTGGACACGGTTATTAGGTGTTCATTATGTGTCTTGAGACACAACAAAATTTAGAAGTTAAAAGGCGAAAAAGAACTTATGTACTAATATTTTTTTGTTGAAGTTTTCGTCAAAAATCATAATTTTAAAACGCAGTTAAAGTTCAGGATTCAAAGTTTTGTCAATTTTTTTTTTTAATTTAAGTTGTTTTTTTCACAAATATTTCTTAAAGATCCATCAGATCAGAAATTTTTAAATATTTTAATTTTTTTCCAATATTTATCAAACAAAGTATTTATTTAATCAAAAAATATTGTTTTTTAAAATCCAATAACTATTCAAAATCAACTTGTTGAAATTTAATTTTTAAGTTTAGACTTCTAAATATGTACCTGAATTTTGCATAAGAAAGTAGTTTGAAGAATTTTAAACAACAAAAAATATTGGATATTTTAAATCTTTGATTCCATAAAATTATATTGGTTTTGTTAAATAAATGTCTTCAGCTGTCTGTGATTGAAATTAAAAATAATTGATTTGAAATAGGTATAATAGTGAATTATTCAAAATTTGATTGAATAAAAAAAAAAAAAAAATATTTTTGAACTCAATAAAAATAGTACGTATACGCCATACATCATAGTTAACCAGAATCTCAAAAAAGTAGTTTTTGGAGTAGTATCAAAGATGAGTGTCTGAAAAGCTTTAAGCCTCAATATAAAGGGAGTATTGTGGTACTTAATGATAAGTAAAATCCCTATGCACACCTCCGCGTGGTAGAGAGCGGATAACGCTAACGTGCAGGGGGACCGAATGGATGTCGGGATAAGCAGACAACCCAGCGATGCTGGTCAGGGCACAAACTTGTCCTTGAGGTGGTTAAAAGCCCCCTGAAGGTAGAAGAACTGCAGGTGGCGGTCAACGGCATGATAGTCTGGTGGCGGAAGAGCCTATCTTGAAAGGCCAATGGCAGCAGCAAGTAGCGTCTGTAATCCCATATTGGGCCACTACAAAAGGCGTCTGTTTTCTCATAGTGGGAAAACAGACGCCTCGATCAGTTATGTGTGTGACGAGTGTGTCTTCAAATCTGAGCTATTGTATGTTATTGATCGTATCTCAGAAAACACCAGTGTGGAAGGATATATGCTTATACATGAAATATGACAACAACTAGAAATGAGACCCCAAGAGGTAACCATTTTATGGAGAATCCTTCTGCAGCTTCAGCATCGCACATTGGGTTTGGGGGTGCATCTTTCATGTACAAGCGTTAATCAAGATCCCATAATGATAAATGAATCGTCAACAAATAACGGGTGATTTTTTAAGAGGTTTAGAACTTAAAAAAAAAAAAACACAACAAATTCGAAAAAATGAATGAAATATTTATTTGAATCGATAGTTTGAACCTTGCAATTTAATGTTTAAAGATAATTTCATGCAAATGTTGACCGCGGCTGCGTCTCAGGTAGCCCATCCGCTGAGTCCAATTTTGGCATACTCTTTCACACATATCGGCCGGTATCTCACGAATGAATGCATGGATGTTGGCTTCCAGTGCGTCAATCGAAGCGGGCTTGTCCCTATAGACATTAGCCTTGACATACCCCCTCAAAAAATAATCTAATGGTGTCAAATCGCACGATCTAGGTGGCCAATTGACCGGCCCGAAACGTGAAATTAACTGTTCACCAAACTCGCCTCGCAATTGCGCCATTGTTTCGCGTGCTGTGTGGCATGTGGCACCGTCTTGTTGAAACCACATATCATGCAAGTTAAGAACTTCCATTTCGGGCAAAAAAAAGTTTGTTATCATCGCTCGGTAGCGTTCACCATTGACAGTAACGCTGCGATTCGCATCATCTTTGAAGAAATATGGCCCAATAATGCCGCCGGCCCATAAACCGCACCAAACAGTGGCTTTTTCGGGATGCATTGGTAGCTGTTGCAATGCTTCTGGCTGATCTTCACTCCAAATGCGGCAATTATGCTTATTTACGTACCCATTCAACCAAAAATGAGGTCGAGAATGCCGACCATAAAATGGAAGCAGCGCGCGATGAACATTTCGAACCGAGCACGAATTTTGATAGTAAAATTCAATAATTTGCAAGCGTTGTTCATTTGTAAGACGATCCATGGTTAAATTGCAAACCAAACTGAAGCTGTTTGACAGTGACACAAGGTACTAAACACACGTCAGCTGTCAAAACCAGTGTTGCCAAAACCAAACCAGCTAAAAAATCACCCGTTAGAAGAAGTCTTCCAAGAAGTTCAAATGTTACTTTTGGCTTCCGCATACGTACGAAAATCGGAGCATTGAACGTTCGATCCTTGTACAGTGGAAGGTAGATACGAGCAGGTTGAGCGTGAAATGCTTCGCCTAAGAAGAACTGAATAAAGATCTGACACTGGACAAACGAGAATGCTGTATTCCGGGGAGGATGAAAGAGAGGGTGGCCAAAGGCTGCATGGTGTCAGAATTATGTTGAACGACGAAGCGAGGCGTATTCTTATTTCCTGGGCGCCCATTTCTGCAACAATAATGACAGAAAGGTTCCGTTCAAAAATTCGTAACGTCACAATAATTCAGTGCTACGCCTCCACAAATGATGTATAATCAATTTACTTTTACTGGATTTACTTTAATTAAGCAAACTACTTTCATTTATGTATATGTACATGCAAAAACAATGAGAAATCATAAAAGGCAAAACACGTCTTGTCTCAGCGATAACTTTATTACAAGTGGTTTTCTTAAGCAAACATATTTGTCAAATAGCTTTAAACTAACAGTAAATATATAAGAATTAAGAAAAGAGGTACATATTATAACATTAAAATAATGATTCGATTGTACAGCTAGAGAGCAAAAAGATAAGATGATAACATGAACTCCATACGCATGTATGTATAAATGTAAAAATCGTTTTAGTACTAAATTAAAGAGTAGGTACAGGGTGGTCAATATTATGTGGACTTATAATTTAAATGTAGCACATTGCAAATACATAACTCTTACAGAAGCGACCAAGGAAAACAAAACCGCGTTCTTAGCTCGGTATACAGGAGTGTTCCGACAGCCGATATCATAGTCGTCATAAAATAAAATGGACCTCAATGACCAAGTCGGATCAGACAATTACGGTCTGGAACGCATGATGAGAAAAAATGGAGAAAAAACAGTAAGAGATTGACCCCCCTTCTAAAGTAATAAAATACTTGTCTTGTGTCCCTCTACAAGTATCCGCTAATTTTTTTTGCAGCACCTTACGAATCGTAAACTCCCCTAAGGAATTATTGGCTGCATGTTGGCAACTTTGTTTCACTGTATCTAAGACATTTTTTGTTCCACAGAAAATCTTAATATACAAAAATGAAGGAAATTAAAGATTCTTTAAAAAACTATTTAATCATTTTTTCGTTCAGACGAACAAGAGGCGAGATAAACGCTAAAAACCATTTTTTACAAACAAAATCTGACAGTTTTTCGACAATAGCTTTTCTTGGGAAAGAGATGTCAAAAATAATTGTGAACAAGAATTTTAAAAGAAACTGTAACCTACAAAATCAAGCAACAAATTTTACTCTTAGTCCAATAGGAGCTGAGAAAATTGCATTTATAATTTTCAAAAAACTTTTTCAAAATGGCGGACAACGCAACATCACCTACCAGCCAGACTGCCCTTACGCATATCTTAAGAGTTAGAGCAAACATATATAAATAAGCCAGACGTACTAAAATGACTTCTCGAAAGCGTTGCTAGCTCTTAGAATATTAAGAAATGCAGCAATTGGCATGGTATCACCGATTTGTCCGTTTTCCCAAAACTAATGGCAACCATTCTTTTCGAGCGAATAAAGGATAGAATCGAGTCTACACTCAAGAGGCATCAACCTGGCTTCCACAGTTGTCGATCGTGTGTCGGCCATAGCAACACCTTGCGTATCGTCCTCGAGCAGTCGATGGAATTTCAATCACCACTCTACTTCATGTTCGTGGATTTTGAGAATGCCTTCGATCGAGTTAACCGAGAATGTTTATGGAGATCGTTGCTTGGTAGGGGAACTCCGCCTAAAATTGTTGCCATTATTAAAGAGTCCTACAGCAACGCAAAGTGTTTTGTTTTACACAATGGGCAGCTATCCAATTCCTTCGTATTGCAACAGGGTGTGAGACAAGGGGATGTTCTATTGCCAATTCTCTTCCTGCCGGGCGATGGAAGACGTATCGACGGCCAGTGTTGGTACAACGCGTGGCAACGGAGCGACGACGCAGCATTCAATGGATACCGTTTGAAAGGCTCAGTGACTTAGAGTTAGACTATGCCGATTACATATGTATTCTGGAAAATAACATCAATGGGCTCAACGGGATGTGCCAAAACACTTCAAGAGAAGGAAGAATCGAGTGGCCTTAGAATAAATAGCAAAAAGACAAAAATAATGCTCAAAGGCTGCACCACACAGCAGTGTATTATTCTACAGGAGACACCAAAGGAAGAAGTCGAAAAGTTTAACTACCTTGTATTGTTTCCGCAAATGGCGGTTCAGATCTGGACGTTAAAAGTAGAATTAGTAATGCTCGTGCTGCCTTCGATACTCTGTCCCCAATTTGGAAATCCAGTCAAATTTCCTTAAGCATATTAAGTTGAGATTCTTCGAATCCAATGTCAAATCCGTGCTGTAATATGCTTGCAAAACCTGGAAAGTCACGTCTACCATTTCGAGGAAATTGCGGGCTTTTGTGAATCGCTGTCTACGCCACATCCTAAAGATTCGGTGGCCACAAATTATATCAAACGAGGAATTGTGGCGCAGGACAAGTCAAGAGCGGCTGGACGTCGACATAAGAAGGCGTAAATGGCGTTGGATTGGTCACACACTGAGGAAACCAAATGATGAAATTGCAAGCCAGTTGTTTGAATGGAAGCCTCAGGGTGCACGGCGGGTTGGAAGACCAAGAACAACATGAAAATGAACTGTCTTAGCAGAAGCAGGATCCCAGAGAAAGACGTGGCCACAGTTAAAATATCTGTAGCTACAGACCGTGAAGGATGGAGACGTTTTGTTGACGCCTTATGGGGCATAAGGCATAACCGGGGTCAGGACACAATGATGATCATGTTTACAGCAAATACCACAAAAATATTAAAAAAAAAAATGTCATGCATGCTCTGATTTGTACTTCCAGATATTTCGAAATTATGGCTTTTATTTTATTTAACTCGTTTGGAATTTAAATCTTGTTTTATAAGAAGTGTGAGATATACTTAATGGAAAAATAGTACTATAATGTATGTCAGTATTGTATGTATCAAGAGTTAGCTTAGAAGGAATAAACTTTAACCACAAACTCCTTTAAATTAAAATAAAATTAATCTTCTTTGTGTGCCCCAAACGCCCATAAATTGAATGTAAATTAAGAAAATGCAATGCAGCCAATTTTATCCAACTGGAGTTTCTGTTCCTTGTTAATTAATGCAATTTACCTGCCTGATCCAACACCAACATAAATAGTACTATTTTACCATATTTACATCGCCAGTTAAGTAAGGATAACTACGTATACAGCTATACCTACCTTTGGTTTGTACTTAAAGCACATGTCTCAGTCAGCAGTGGACAGCATTATACCCATCAGAAATGACCCAGGAATGGGCAGGAGAGTTAGCGGTTGTGTTGGCATTGGCATTTCAGGATTTGTGTGTGTGTGTATGCGTATATGTGTGTAAGTATGTGTGTGGGTGTTTGAGGAGAAGTGAAAATCTCTTAGCCCACAGGACATTGGTGGCAATGTACCACCATGAAACACCACAGTTTGTCGCAACATTTACAATACCAATACCGCAGCTCTCAGCATATACTATACACTTGGCAAAACCCAATCGAGATGCAATTCTCATCCTGATCGTATGCAACCATCATTGTTTAACCGCATCTGGATAAATAATTGAGTGCAGACGAAGTGCTATCCTTAACCACTGGATTTGCTTAAGTTCTCTCTGTTCGACGACGATGACGATGACCGACCAACAACGCCCGACGAACGGCAATTCATTCTCTACCTCTGCCGTAATCACCCAAAATACAGAAGTATCATGGAAGGTGTTCTCATTCTCATTGCATTCATCCTCTTTTGGTTGCGGGTGTTAAATTGAAATTATAATTAGTAGCTACTGCAGTTGCAGCTGAAGCGTTCTTTATTCCATTCAAAGTTGATGTTAAGTGCAGTAACAATAATTTTGAAACTATCAAAATTAGAGGTAGTTATGAAAGTACTTCAAAACAAGCTTTTTTATTTAAAACACAAAAATGAGATGTTATGAACCCTTGATGGTGCCTTACAGTAAATGAAGCTGAGAAACTTACTTCTGGAACATCATTAAGCCTTTAGGTCAGTTATTAAAATTTTAAATAAAAACATTAGTTTAATTTCCAATGTCTTGTGCTTAAGACAAAATATCAAATACATAGTTGAAACAGTCAGGTTAAGGCTAGTAATGCACTTGCGATTTTAATCGCACGATTATTCAGTCACAAAAATAGAACGTGAATGAACGGACATGCGACCCAGAAATTGTATTGAGTTGCGACCGTTTTTTGTAGTCACGGCGACAGAAAATCGCAAGTGCGTTCCCAGCCTTAGGCTAGGACCACACTTGCGATCGATTTCAATCGCTTGACTCATGTACTTAAATAAGAACTAACACGCATTCTACTGAGAAATCGTGACGATTAAGTCAAATATTTGTTCCATTTTTCTGGCGATGCGATTGTTGAATGTTTAAATGAAACAAACGCACTTAGATGTTTGTGATTACACTTGCGATTTAAAATATTGCGACCAACAAATTGTAGTTGCAACTAGAAAAATCATGCACGCACTTGTGATTTTCATTCGTATGATTATTTAGTCACAAGTCACAAGAAATTAAACTTAGGTTTTAAATGTGAGTGCACACATATGCGAATTTAAAATGGCAGCGATTGAAAAATTGAAACCAGTCTTATTTTTTGAGCGTTTTTGAGTCGCAAAATTAATTAGATAAAATAAAATTAAATGGATCTACACACACTTGTGACTTGTCTGCGTATGTATTTGTCTGCGATTATATAATCGCGTGACAGATAATTGCAAGTGAGTTCATGGCAATAGCTTTTTTGTAGGCTAGGACCACAATTGCGATTTCAATCGCGCGAGAAATAGAAGACATGAATTTAAATGAGGACAAACGGACATGCTTCCGGCTTACGATTAAGGCTGGGAACGCATTTGCGATTTTCGGTCGCAACGATTGAGAAAAGTGATAACAGCTAAATCGGATTTTTTGGTTTCATGTGCGTAATCATGCGATAGAAAAAATTGCAAGTGCGTTCATACCCTAAAAGTCCAAAATTTGTTCCATTTTTCTGGCAACGCGACTGTCCAATGTTAAAATGAAACAAACGCACTAAGATGTTTGTGGTCACACTTGCGATTTAAAATAGTGCGACTTATAATCATTGTTGCCGCTAGGAAAAATTATACATGCACTTGTGATTTTTAATCGTACGATTATTTTGCCACAAGAAATGAGACACATGGGTTCAAATGTGAATTCACACATATGCGACTTTAAAATCGCAGCGAAAAAAAATATGGAAATAGATCTATTTTTGAGCGTTTTTTGAGCCGTAAAATTTAATAGATCAAATGAAATAAAATGGAAATACACGCACTTATGACACGTTATACTTACTGTTTTTTAGAAAATCACAAAGTCGTTCCATGGCTAATCGTTGTGATTACTTTGACGCATGTGCGTGCATTTCATATTAAAACTGTAAGTTGTATTTATTGCGATAAAAAATCGATAGATAATCACTAGTGAGCGCATGCCATAGTTTCTTGCGACACCGATTTTTAATCTTAGGCTAGGAACGCACTTGCGATTTGCTGTCGCAGCGATGAAAATAAGTGATTGTGGCTTAGTAAGATTTTTTGATGTCATGTGCGTTTATTCAGATAAAAACTAATGTGTTTTATTTCTTGCGACTGAATGACAGAAAATCGCAAGTGCATTCCTAGCCTTACTGACTGAAAATCGCAAGTGCGGTCCCAGTCTAACCGGGAAAAGAAGTATCACAGGAAATTCAAGGAATTGACCTCTTTTCCCAGATTCTATAATGCTGTACAGCGTTCCTGCTGGAAGAGAATATAATATGGCCTTGTTTAACTGCAGACAGGCAAGGAAAATTTTATATGTTTATTTTAATTTTTTATAAAAAAAATGCAAAATATATTTCGCAATAATTATTTTCTTTTTTAATGTACATATGACTCAATTCGAAAATCAAGTTTCTTTAATTTGACACAATGTCCTGACTCCTGACTCCTGAGCGATATGTGTGTGACACGAACTGGATTTCCATCATCCGCCTGAATAAGTCTATCATTCATATTATACACGTTCGTCGCGTCGTGTCGCATCGTCAATATCGCGGTGCAAATGCCTCCTTCTGGTTTTAATGAAAACAGAATTGCATCATAATAACAGCAACTACATGACAACCTGTATGTTTGTCATGCTACAACAACAAAAACCAAAACTGTCCAACAACCCCGAAAAGCCTCAGGGGATGGTATTGACGCCTGATGCCTTATTGCCATCATTGTACCTACTTGTGTACATGACATACTTTAAAAAGGCAGCAGCAGCTCCCTCTCTGTATAAGGTACCTATACCTACCAACTCCCTCTGAATTTCGAAAAACCAAACAAAATAACAAAATAAAAAAACACAAATTGTATAGCTATATGAGATTCAACCGAAAAACCAGGACCAAGTTTATAGTGCATTTTCTGGATTCTTCCCTTTTTTTTTAAACAGAGCACAGTGTTGTTGATATATTTTTGCCTTGTTGTCTGTTCGGGTTGGTTTATATTTTGTATTTTTTTTTTTGAGTAAAAATGAAACAAAAATCAAATGAAAAACTGAAAAACGGGAAATGGAAATCATGTTTTGATCCGTGCACTGCCAGGGAGTTGTTTTTTTTTTATTTTGGTTGCTGCTCTGTTAATGTATGGGGTTTTTTTGGGGGAGAGAAAATAATGAAAAAGTTATGTTTGTCGTCTTCGATAGACCGGAAAAATTATTTTCATGTGGTTATATTATATTATGACGTGAGAAGGTTGTATTTTGGTTGGTTGCACTAAATGGCTGTGTTTGGTGAATGAGAATCAGTGTTGTTACATAATTTCTTTTATTGCAAAATACTTAGCGTAATTTAAAAATTTGATGTTCTATTTTGGAGATGGTAAAGAAATTACTTTATGTAGTACTTAAATTCCACAGAAAACTCAACTTGTTTTGTAATGGGAGTTTCAATTAAGTCACCAATGAAACCATTTAAATTGCCAATCTCGAGCAGTTACATGGAACGAATAGAACGGGAACAATTATAAATAATCTATTTTCGACAGCATGAAATCAGAAAATGCATTTCAAAAATTAGAAATGGCTCAAAATGCATCGATGAAACTGTAGAATTATATTAGTTTCACCTCATGATTTGAAATTCCGGATCAAAATGGTCGACAATGTGATTTTTTAAAGTTATTTTGCATCGGGTCGAAGAAAGCAGCTCAAAGATAGCCTTGCAGCTACTTCAGCAGGAGGGAGAAACGAGCTACAGCTTGAGAAACAAAGAGTTTTCTTGAGGAGTGGAAAAAGGGAATGATTATCAAGCTCCGAAATAAATGAGACCTTACGCAGTGCGATCATTTGAGAGGGATTTGCAGGCTGCCTGCTGTAGCCAAAGTAATAGCAATAATCATCCTGGACCACCTCGAAGACAAGATTGACGCCAGACAAGCAGGATTCCACACTGGATCTTCCTGGTGTGGACCACATCAACACCTTGCAGCAGATCATCATTGAACAGTGCGTTGGGTTCGATCACCAATTCAACTGCTGTTCATCGGCTTTGAAAAGGGGTTTGACAGTTTCAATGGAGAATTTATCTGGCTCGCAGGAGGGGCATACTGGATAAATTGATTGCTATGCATAATAAAGGCTTAATATGATGGATCCAAATGTCAAGTTCTGCATAAGGGAAGGTTGTCAGAGGAGTTTGAAGTCCAAAGTGGGAATAGATAGGGTTGTATACTGTCACCAATACTGTTACTGTTGGTGATAGTTGATGTGCTGCTTGCAGTTTTGTTGACTGCAAATGTAGGAACTCAATGGAATCTGCAATCATACCTCAAACATCTGAACTACGAGGATGACGCCGACGTATGCTTACTGTCTTTTGAATCATAGATCTCCATGAAATGACAACAAGAAGCTGAAACCATATTGGGCTTAAGATCAATATTACGAAAACAAACAGGATAAGCCTTGGAACTGCCTCATCTACCTTAGTAGATATCTCTGGATAACCTGTAGTGATGTTGGGGAGTTTTCAATATCTTGGGAGTATTGTCTGTACTGATGGCAGGACCGATCTAGATATCATCAGCCGTATGGGAAAAGCAAAGGCTGCGTTTTTAATGCTCTCCAAAATATGAAGAAATAACTCTATAAACCTAAAAACCAAGCAACGACTTTTTCGCTCCAATGTTAAATCCGTGCTTCTTTATGGATGCAGCACTTGGAAAGTAATACTCACTGTCACAAGAAAGCTGCAAGTAACCGTGAATAGAAGTCTGCGAAACATCTTGAGGATTTTCTGGCCAAAATCTCCAATTATGAGCTTCATGCGAG
The DNA here is from genome assembly GCA_963921185.1 of Dasysyrphus tricinctus. Lineage (NCBI taxonomy): Eukaryota > Metazoa > Arthropoda > Insecta > Diptera > Syrphidae > Dasysyrphus > Dasysyrphus tricinctus. The sequence continues at coordinate 220,776,546 of OY992532.1, read as the reverse complement.
GACAGGCCAGGACACCATTGACTCTATAATACGAAATGGTAAGTGGCAGATGATTGGATATACTATTCAAAAGGTTTCCGAGTGCATTGCGAGCCAAGAGATGCAATGGAACCCTATCACGCAGCGAAGCAGACAAGTGAGCTGACCTAGAAGTAGTGGGCGATGAACGATTGAAAATGAATCAGCATAACTGGAAAAGAGTTGGAGGCAGCTGAGGTATATCGCCAGAGACCGCACGCAATGACCCGTAGGAGTAGCGAAGGCTCTATGCCCCGCAAGGAGAACCACATGGACGTGACAGGTCCGAGGACGAACAAAGAAGTAAGTAAAGCCCATTCAAAAATGGAGTAATAACGTTAGTGCTCTGAGCTGACGGTGAAACATTGTTGTGCGTAGAGTTAGCGACGCCATTTTCTAAAAAAACAATTAAAGTAATGGTGTAAATGTAAAAAAAAAATCCGCATTTGCTTTTAGTATAATTTATAAGAAAAGAAAATGGTACAAAAACACTTTTGCCTTTGTTCAATTTGTCAGTGTTCCTGGATTCCACAGAGTAATGTAAGACACTTTTCTTCTGAAGCTTAAGACTCATGTTAATTTAAATTAAACATAAGCAAATGAGCTATTTTTTCCTTCAGCCTTAAAGACCAACAGACCTTCAAACTAAAGCACAAAAACTTAAAATTTTGAATTTAAGGGATTTTGGTGGTTCCCTTTTCTTAGCTTCAAAAATAACGGTACCATACCAATACAACCATCAAAGACAATTATTGAAATGTCATTGATGTCAAAAAATACGGCTCTAATGGTTTTGATAAAAAAATCTGTATCATATAGCGAAAACCAACCATCTAAAAATACTAAATTGATTAAGTAACAACTTAACAGGAATTTTTTTGAATAAAGGGTATACACGACGTATACGTGATATAATTTCACGTTTGTGAGTTTTCAAATATTTTGTATATATATTTTACATACTTGCCTTACATGTCTTACTTTGAGTTTCAAAAATACTCTGAGCCTCACGATTTGTTGGTTTAATGTTTTGGAACTTTGAAAACGTGAAAAATAACAACTGTTTTCGTATTTTAATATTTTTTTAAATTTTGTACTTTATGATTTTTACTTTTTGACTGACGTGACGCTATAATACTTTATTTTTATTAGAGTATTAGGCAAATCTATGAATTCAAATATTAAAACATACCTATTTTCAGTTTTCTGAAAAAACAACAATTTCTTTTCCTAATAGGCTATACATTAGGGTGTCCGTTGTTTCCCAAAATCGTTTTTAAATATCAGACACCCCCAAATCAAAATTTTATGCCCTAAAAAATAAAATGCACGACTGGGTCACACGTACTTGCTCTTATGTTCAAGACACTGCGGGTTTAAGAAAATTGTATATAAAAACTCTTAAACAACTCTTTTGACAGTTTGAGGAGGAAAAAAAGAGTACCATCTTAATTCCTGATTGAATATGATTGTATAAAAAAAATTAAAATCGTTGGAGCAGTTTTTAAAATTCTTACAATATTTTTAGAACAAACTTTGGTATGCAAATCTGACGTATATATTTATGTGTATATAAAAACAAATTTTGAAACAAAATTGTCAACACGTTTTTGAGATATCGAATTTTCAAAAAAAAAAAAATTGAAACTTTCTTTAAAAATCCAAAAACTTTTTTTGGAAAATTTTGATATGCAATATTATCTGAAATTTGTATATCAAAAAATTCATCTAAATCCGTTTAGCCGATAACGAGAAAATTCAAAAGAAAAAAATTCGTTCTATGACAGGTACAATAAATAGTTGTAAATTTTTTTTAATTTTGGTAGTAGATCGTACTAATTTTAGTATATGAAAAAAGTTTAATCAAAATCGTGGGAGTCATTTTTGAGACAAAAATATTTTCCTTTGTGGTTTTTTAACTTTTGTATGAAAGGTACCGTTATTTTTTCATAAATGTTAAATTTTCTCAAAAAGTATTTTAGAGAGTACTAAAAAACTCTTAAGTATTGAGTTTCAAAAAAATCGATATTGTCGTTTTCGAAATATTTGATTTTACAAAAATAATTTTGAAATATTTTTTAAAAATCCAAAAAATATTTTTCAAACATTTTTGTACACTAAACTATTTATAGTGTTTGGAAGCTTCTGTATAAAAAATAATTGAAATCGGTTGTTCTATTTTGAAGAAAATCAAAAATTTAAAAAATGGTTCTTTGGGAGGTACCATTAATAACCATTTTTGAAAAATGGTTTTCCACCCAAAGGAGGCCTTTACTAAAATAAATTTACTGATTTTTTTTTAAGAAAAGTTGTCGAGCCGTTTTTATTAAAATACGATTATCTAAAATTGATAAAAAAAAATTGTATTTTATTTATTTTTGGTTCAAAAAAAAAAATAAAAAAAATGGGTCGGCAGAGTCAGCAAAAACCACTATGTACCAAGTTTGAAGAAAATCAATCGAGCCGTTTAGGCTGTAGACGAACAGACAGACAGAATTGTGCCACCCACTTTTTGGTGTTCTCTATCATCGTAATATCATGTTTGATTGTTATCTCAATTTTTTTTTTGCACGAATCCAAAACTTGCCTTATAGTTCCTACATATCGCAAATAAAAAAATTTGACCAACAAAAATTTTGTCCGATGCCATTTACACGTGGCTCTAAGCCCATACTTTTTCCATACAAATTTGTATGGGATTTTCGTCCTTTTTACGTTTTATTTTTTTTTCTCTCGAATGACTAAAGACATCCCTTTTTAGAGCCACGTGTAAATGGCCTCGGACAAAATTTTTTTGGCCAACGTTTTTTTTAGGGCATAAACTTTTGATTTGGGGGGTGTCTGATATTTAAAAACGATTTTGGAAATAACGGACACCCTACTATACATGGTCTTTTTACTGAGCGGGAGTGCTGCCGTGGCTAGCTATGTACACAATAAAGAAAACAATCCTCTAAAAATGGAGTTTGACGTAGAAAACTCATGAATCTGATTTTAAAAAAATGCAAAATTTGACGTGTACTGGCATTCAATTGAGTCACTGCAGATGAGAAAATCGAAATAAAAATAAAAACAAATTACAATTAATTCACAAAATTTGCAAATTTCCTATTTTTTTTTTCTAAATACTTACCGCAGAACAATCTTTTTTTTTGAAAATTGAAGGCACGAGTGCGATAACTTTGGCGACAAAAATTGATAACGGTTTTTTGTATAGGGCTCAAAAACAAGCATTTTTTTATGATCGGAGGGGTCTATCTCGCGCCGACTAGCAGTTTAAACAAAATGACTTCAAATGAAAAAAAATATTAAAAAACGACGGCAATACCTTACAGTGAAGTACTATACCGGTTTTGGAAGCCAGAAATATTTGTTTTGATCCTAAATTAAAATTAAATTAATTATGTAAGGAGTTTTTGAAAAATTCGCATCACAATTTTGATAAAAAAAATGAAGTTTAGACAATTTTTTTTCAAAATTGTGAAATGAAGTGTTAAATTGGCTTTTTGTGGTGAATGCTAATGTTAAATTTAAATCGAACACAAAAAACCGAATGGTTTTATGTCTTCTAGTTTTTGAGAAAATTGAAAACTACTAAATCTAATTTTGTATGAGATTTTCGTTTTTTTTGGTTGCTACAAAAACCGTTATCAATTCTTTGGCGCCAAAGTTATTGTATTCTCCCCAAACTGAAATAAGTAGTGCTAACTTCATAATTCTCAAAATATTTTTCTTGGACGTATCTAAGTGTTCGATTTTTTAATTTTTTTTGGGACATTGCAGTTCAAACTTAGACTTTGCTTTTAAGAAAAAAAATACGAAATTTCAAAATAAATTTCATAAATTATGTTTTCTGGTCGTAAAGGAATTTAAGACAGGTACCACCAATTTATATCATAAATAAGCGCAACATTCTTTATTAAGAAATTTGGGAGAAATGTGAAATCCTGCAAACCAAAATCTCGAATAACTAAATCTTGCAATATTTGAAAATTTTAAAAATCAAAATGTCGCAACTTATGTAGTAATCCTGCTTTTCATAACCTCGCAATTATATATTCTCGCTTTTAAGAATCTCGCATTTACATCTTGCAAAAAAAAAACTTGGAAATATCAACCGATATGTCAAAATTTAAATACCGCTCTCAGTTTCACACTAACAAATTAAAATCCTGTGAACCAAAAAAAGCAAACTCGAGAATGAAGAACTTTTTGTTTGGATTTTTCCAAAACGTATTTTTAACATTTCCCAACATTGCAACTGGATATTTCTTTGTTCTCTTTGTAGTTCTTTAAACAACAATTGAATACATACATTATAATATACATTTATTAATAATCATATGATCTAAAAGTTAGTATGTTTTATTTTCCAGAAGTAAGGAAATTTTGGCAACATTTAATTGCATCGCAAATTAAAATCTCGCACAAGATTTTAACTTGGAAGATTTTGATTAAGAGATTTATCTGTTGCAATGCAATAAAATGTTATGAGTTTTTAGTTTTCCGGATTTTGTGATTGCGAGATTTCGTAGTGTGAGATTTCAAATGCCAGACTTCAATTTGCCAAATTTCGTAGTTCCATCCCATAAAATGTATGCACAGCTTCTTTTTTCACTTTGGATAAAATGGCTTCCCTGTAAAAAACCGACGATTTTGTTAAAATATGGCATATGGCAGCAAAAGAAGAAGAAAATCGAAAGTTTCAAGCTTTCAAAACTATCTTTGAATTTTGTGTGTCGTCATTATTTGCTTAGCTACAGATGATCAAAGACAAAATTATTGTTTTTCATTAAAAGTCTCATGCTATTCATTTCATTTGAATAATTCCAGTCATTTGTCCTGTTGAGCTGCGAGAAAAATCTAACAATCCTATGCGATTCATTTGATCAAAATATCGAGTTAAATTTTTGTATGAAAGCAGGTGCCATCCCTGGGAAAACTGCATGTCGCCATCTCTATATCTCTTGCTAGATTAATTTATATCCTTCGTTAGCAAGATTTGGTTTAACTCGATGTTAACTTCTAAGAGACAGTTGTACAAACGGGGTCCAAATTTGTATCCATGATTCAGCAACTCACCAATTTTGGCGAATAAACTGACGTTCAAAGACTACAACAGGCATTTGTTGAATCACAGGTAATCCGCTGAAAATGGTAACTTAAAAATTAATTGCAAGATTATTGTTATTATTTGAAAAATAACGGTTGTTTCAAAGCTTTGGAATATTAGAATTTAAAGTAATGCATCCACAAAAATAACAATAATTTTAAAATAATTATTTTATATCATTTTATATTACCTTGAGTCCTCGACAATTTAGTCCAAAATTAGTTTGGCAACTTGTAAGTGTCAAAATTGTCAAATTTGTTTAAGACTCGATCAGATTAGGTCTAAAAATAAGTTTCATTAAATTTTTTTTGAAAGAATAGCATTAGAATTAATGCCATTCCCCAAAGAGAATTGAGCAAGATTTTCGACTATATTTTCCAACTTTGGTACAAATCTGTACTGGAATCACTTTCATGTGTAAGTACACATTTAAAAACACATTTTAAGACAAACTTGACTTAATTCCTGACTTTCATAGGGCCTTTTTTTAAATTTTGAAAGCTTGAACTAAGTTCTGACCTAAATTGTGAAGCCCCTGTTTGAAGTAGAAAAATTAAGGCAGTATCACTGAATTTAACAAATCCAAATCATTAAGTGTATCAAATTTTATTAACTTTCGTTCAGAATTGTCGTGGGAAATAGGAGGTTAAGACAGTGAAGAACAAAATATCAGGTTCGAATTGCATTCATAAGACCTCTAAAATTTCAAAACACCTTTATGAATTTAACAACCCTGACATAGTGTTGAATATTATCCATAGAAAGGGAATAATAATTTATTATGGCATGGTGATATTGGCCTTCCTTTCTGCAAGAATTCCTATATAAACTGATTAATGTGTGTATTTAATAAATAGATGAGGTATGGGAAATCATATTCATTCAAATTTAATAAATTTTGCCACACGCAGAATTTGAATAGATAGAAATAGGAGCAATCAAAATGAGAGACTATACCACCATCACCATCACCACCGACCATCCTTGGCTTATTGAAGCGTTCTAGTGATTATTTATTATTATAATATTAAAATGTTCTCTATTCACATGATAATTTAATTATTTCTATATAATAATGATGATGATGGTTGATTGACATTTTGTGGTCCTGGTCATAAAAAACGATGTGTTCTAGAAAATGTCATAAATCATATTATCATATGCGATAATGGTTTGGTTAGTCGGGCAGAGTGGAAGTGGAATTTAAATTTAGTACTATGCGGAAAATATTTTAAAGTTAATTAAATTTAAGTAGCAACAAAGTTATTGAATTGATAAAATTAAATTGTATATAAACCGGTACTGTGGGGCTAGGGTTACCATCAAGAAAAATTTAAAAGCCTGATCATGAAGAGAAAAAAGCCTGATTTGTGAGAGAAAAGTCTGACAAAAATAATTGATTCTATTTTCAAAATACATAGTAAATCAACATTGACAAAAAGCTTAAGAATAATGGAAATTGAATCTTATATAGTGCCAATCAAATGCAGCTACAGTGTTCAACGATATTCAGCTAATATGTAAAAATAAACGAATTTCTAGCTTATTTTTATTTCCAACGCTCGTCTTCAACAACACAACATGTGCTTTTGTCAGCTCATTAGAAAAAGGGAATTCTTTGCGAGAAAGTTGATTTCATAGAAAAAAATATTCATTTGCACTCATAGTTCTGATGAAAGTTGAAAGAAAACTTAAAGATCTTAGTAAGAACAAAGTCGCTGCGCTGGAAAGTCGGTATTTAAATTGAACGATTTTTCTAATAACTATATATTTGTTATTGTTGTAATACATTGCTTTCCCTCCCTGTGTTCTTTTCATTCTACCATGACAAAACGAAAATGTGACTGGAAAGCCGGGCAATGCAATGCCGGATTCACACGGGTGGAAAGCTGCCAGTATAATGACAAAAAAAGTGAATTTATCCATTCTTTTGTTGTTGTTTTTGTTATTATATTGCCAGTTTTCCAATCGTGTAAATCGGGCATAAATGCCGACGCATAAGGTGTGTTGTTAACGTGAAATTTCTTTCAAATTATCTCAAGTTTTCTGTCAGAAACTATAGGAGAAAAAACCCAAGTTTGGGAAACTTGGTGAAAATTTCACGTTATAGCCCTTCCACACTTTCTCACAAAGTTTTAACACGTGTAAGAAAAAAGTGGGAAGGAATTTCATACGACTGCCAAATTTGTGTGATGAAACCAGATATTCATATTTTGGTTCCAGACCTGCATCCAAAAAAAAACGGTTTCACAATAACCTAAAACACCCAAACGGGATAGAATGTGTGATGGTCTTAGAACCGATCCTAAATATTTTCATGTACAAAAACATTTCAAATCGTGTAAGATGTGATGTCAAGTTATTTGTAATGAAATTTCTTAATCTGCTTCCACACTATTATACATGATTTTCATCACACTTTTTTGACATGTGTTAATGCTCAATGGGATAGTGTGGAACGGCTATTACCAAACAGTCACAACATAATCACTTCCATTTATCTAAAAAAGTGTTCTTCCACACTGGAAAGCCACTACCATACAGTTATTGTTTTATTTCCTTTTCCAACAAATGGAAAACAGTGTTTGCCTGAAACGTCCTACAAAAAAGCTAATTTTTTTCACACCTAGTGTCAACCGTTTGCACCGTAGGCATATTCATAGATATCCTTTAAGCTCTTGCTAAGCAAATCTGGAGCTTATCAATGTCTATGGATATGCCGAATTCAGTTGAAATTGGATAATAATGCATTTTTTTCAATTGGATTATCACAATAACACAAATGAAAGAAAAAGCCTGACAAAGCACGAGGCCTGGCCTGAGCCTGACAGAGGCGTAAAAAGCCTGACGCGTCAGGCTAAATCTTGACGTCCGGTAGCCCTATGTGGGGCCAAATTAGGCGAATCCATCCATATGGCTGCATAGGTACTTACTTATTATTTTTGGCAATTGATGTAGAATATCTATAATCCAAAAACACAAAGTTATAAAATTAAAATCAAAATCAGGTGGAGAAATTACCCCTGGGTCTGGGAAATGCCACGATACTTCAATATTTTTAAAGTTTTAGCAGGAAATTTTGAAAAATGCCTTCTTTCGGAGTCCATTATTTGTCCCCCTCCCCCCTTGAAAGATTTGTCCGCAGACACCAATTCCTATTCTTTTTTGCTTTTCTACCTATAAGAACCTTAAGACACTATCAGCTTTATTCATACACGCATTTTAGAGACTGCGTCGAAGATAAACGCGGAAGTATTATTCATAAAAGTTAAGTGACGTTGATTAGAGACATTTTATGCTAAACACGCCTACAGAAAGATATTTTAGATCTAAACGTAATAGATTTCTCTTTTTGGTAATTTATTTGACACATGGGGATTTTAACTAAAATAGGTTTATGAATAAGGATATACGCAACGTTAGATAGAGCCTTAGGTTAGGTTAGGTGGGGTGATGATGCGGCTAGCCACAACACCTCACTCGGATCTCAATGGATCCATTGAGCCTTAATAAGGGCTTATACTGCGTAACTACAACTGTTGAGAGGTCTTTAAGCAAGTTCTAATGAATACGGCTGTGTGTGCATACACAATGCAATTATGTCAGCTTTGCAACCAATGATAATTTGTTATTAAAAACCGTTAAACTGCGATTAGACTATCAACGCAAATGATCAACGTCAATAATCAAAATGACTCCAAATTCTGTCTCATAGTTGTTTTGTCGTGTGATCGCCAACGCAGAATACTGTCTTTGCGTTGGTGGCTGCATTTAAACTCTCGCGTTGACACGAATTTAAGAGTGAATGCGTTGATCATTTTCGTTCGATTTATTATTACTTTTATCAGTAGACAGAGTGCTCACCAGTTAATTGAGCTAAAAATTTGTGTTTTTTTTTGTTTTGAGCATATCAGAGCGCGTTCTGCGAGCTCAAAATAAAATAACTGAGCAGACAGAGCCAAATGCTGAACACACAAGCATTTGACAGCTTGTGTTCAGGTGTGTTTCCAAAAAAGTTCAGAGTGTTCAGAAAACACTTGTTCAAATGATGTTCAGAACATGTTCGACGTGCTTGGACTCTTGTTCAGAGCTTTATTCTGAATTAAAAAAGAAAAATGCCTGTAGGCAACTAATTCTATTTTCACATTTGGCATATTTCAATACAAAAATGACATCCAAAAATGATTGTTTTTCACTGTTATCAACACCGCATTATAAGAAGTATTTGGATGTTGTCAAATATGTCTGCGTCTTCAAAGTTTTATTTGTCAATTTATTGACAAAAAGCGCCAAAAACACGTCAACGCATTAGGTTTTTTTTTACTCTCTGAGCTGAGCCTGGAACAGAGCTCAAGTGATCGGAGCAAAGAGCCTGTTTAGATTGGGAAAATTGAGTCTGGACTCGTGTCGTGAGTCTCATAATTTCTACATTAGAAAATTTGAGGCGCCTGAAAACGCATAGAAACAACAACAACTCAATTATTTGTATATTAAAACAACAACAAATGAGTCTCATGAGCCGTGTGTTTATGTTTTCTTCATGCCTTATGACATCCCTGACCCCCCACTTCTCTTATCCAGTAACTGCCGTGAGACCGGTCTCAATCTTCCCAATGTAAACAGCTTCAAAATATGATCAGAGCTCTCCGATATAATCTTAAAACACATCTAAGCACTGAACTCTGTCATATGATTCGTTATAAATCGGTGCGTCCAAGGTACGAAAATTTAGCACTGGATGGCTTTAAATTTTTATCTGACAGCTGCCCAATCAAAAACGAGAAAAATTAAAAATCTGAACTGAAATTTGATGTGTTGAATGCGATGGCACTGATTGGAAATGTCTTATCAAATCGAAAAAAAGAGTGAAGTTAGCTGCGCTCTGCTTTTTGATCCATTCGCCCACACTTTCTATTTTGAGCTAATGGATTGTACTCCAAGCTAGCTCAGATTCAAAAAAGAAACACAGGTTGAGCGCTCTGAGTGCTCTGATCTAAAAAAGAAAAACACAGATGACAGCTCAGTGCAATGCTGGGAGCTAAATAAAAGCCTATTGACCGACAGACGTCATTTGTTTGATCGTCAACGTTTCATGCGCTACATATCTTGCATGGGACGATATTATTGGTGACGATTGTGATACCATGCGTTGATAATTGACGTTGACCATCTAAAGTCTAATCGTAGCTTTAGTTTCAGATTTGTGTTTTGAGTATGTTCCCCATGCAATAGGCCCCAATGTGCTTTTTATTTACTCTCCTGGTCCTGTTAGTCCAGCCCTGAACTCTCATAAGTATACGAAAACGACAGCAGAACATCAACTTCACATCGTGCATCGCGTGCCATTAAATTTCCATATCCTTTTTGAAGGATAAAATCTACAAAATGTTTCACACTTAATAATTTTCCGCTTATTTATAATAATCCGCGTGAAATTTAATCCATCAAACTGAAACAAGATGCGTGCGGCTTGCTTGTCTCGTCTCATTTCACAATAAATTCCCGGGCCATAATAATACTTCAATTCAAGTTCCGTTCCGCCATTTATTTATGTATTTTTCTTCCTTATTTTTTTTTTTATTGTTTGCTGTTGTAGGAAGTAGTTGTTGTTCTTGAATAAAATGGTGCAAGCCACCATGTAATGATATTAAATTGAAAGTACACGTCTGCGTTATAATTTCCCTAAAGGCTAATTCCATCAAAACAGTTTTGAAGGTGCGCACCCTCTACCCTCGGGTGTTTATAAACCAAACATTGCTTTTCTTTCCGTCGTCGGCGGGCGTTCCGTCGTCCCACTCCTGTGGTTCCGGCTCAAAACAAAAAGTAAAAAAAATGCCTTTTCCTGTGCTCATTTTTTATGAAAAACATTAAATAAAACAAAAAAAAAGTTAAATTGGTTTATTTGAGAGTGTGTCGCCGGAAGGCAATCATTTTGCCGCGACAATCTCTGCAGTTTTGTTTCTGGATCCTGATTATAATATTGGTGTTGGTGCTCTGTGCTCCGGCAGCGGCACAGGGCGGCCGGTGACGTTGACGGTGGCGGTGGTGTACCTACCTATAAAGCGGCGACCTACAATTTTGCTATCGAGGTCTTAAAACAATCCTTGGGGCTTTTTGCTTTGTGCGATTTACTTAAATGCCGGAAAATAGGCTTTTTTTATTTTGTTTGTTTAATTTTTTTTTCCTGTTTCAAGTTCCAATTCAGGGGTGTGATTTATATTTCCGTTTGTTTAAGGGCTGCACTCGCACAAGAAACAAATTGAGGACATAAATGCGACAAATTACGCGTGGGAGTTAAGACAGTGGTGAGAAGGGGGTGGGGGAAAGGGGATAGGAAATCACAATCCAATCGTCTTCGATTGGGTTTTGCTCAATTTTATTGCTTCAAAATGCGAATTTTCTTATTGTAATTCATTTGGTATAGCTTTTTTATGTCTTCCCTTGTGGCTTGTGGGGGGGGGGGAAATATGACAAATTTTGTTTGACAAGATTCTATATAGGCAACCCACATTGAGTCGAACCACATCGAGTCAACCCAAATCGAGTATTATTCCTTTGTAGAAGATATTGAGGGCTGATGTTTTTGGAAGTGGATTTATTCAAATGGCGTTCAATTTTCAAAGGCATTATGATCAGAGAGCACATAGAGCTTACTGAATATTGCTGGTGTCTCTTGAATAAAATAGAGAGATGGTAGAGTAGGGACAATGAAGAAGGACCCTTGGGTGTAATTTTGTGCCAATGGGCATAAAGAAAATAGAATGAGAATAATTTAAGGTAGGCATTTGAATATTATGCTCTGACGGACGTGTTTGGTTGAGCTTGTTAACGAACTTAAAGTCATTATTAAGGTTTTTGTATTTTAAAGAGAATTGGACTTGAAATAAAATTCTCTTTCACTAGAAGACAGCTCTCATCTGTAGATAGATACAAAGTCATTATTCAGTGTTAACATTCTATAACTCTCGCATCGATAATAATTGGTCGAGAAACGATGAAAATTCAAGCAAAATGAGTTTAATTCCAATTGCGAGAGTTAAAGACCGTGGTTGAAAGTTCGGGGAAATTATGTAGAATTATGATTTTCAGGATAACTGTCTTACTGTTTAAAGCCTAGTACGCAAATCAAGCTAAGAATTCACGCGCATACAAAATTCTCTCCAAAATCAACCAAAGCTAAAATTAAGCCAGTCATTTTAGCCGAGAGGTACGCAGTGTCCAAGCTAAAAAATGAAGTTTTCGTACAGCGGTTATCTGTCAAAATTTACCGCGTGATATAATTACATTAATTCTCGACCTAAATTGTGACAGGGTATTTTATTCCTGAGATTTATGTATTATATGTGAACTTTTCTTTTTGAAAATGAAAATCGAAGTCGAGAAATGTTCGAAGACAGTGGATTTACCAATGTCAAGAAGAAAAATCTATATTATTTCATAGGATTAATTTTTGAAATATTGAATCCAAATTCTTTGAAATATTTGGGTATGGACTGCTGTTTTCTGTGGTATATTCTCCACCGAAATCTTATGTCATAATTTAGCTAGGGTTTTATATGGTGTTTGGAGAGAAATGTGAGAGCGAAAATTTAGCGCGATCTGTGTAATAGCATTGTATATCCAATCTATAGTATTCTCATGAAACACGATTTTGTAGGTAGACATTTGGTCGATAGGTTCGCTGTGATCGCCTTACTTAGATCCCTTAACAAAAATTAGTATTACATTTGGACGCATAGATGGCCACGAGCTTTTTTTCTTCATGAGAATACTATAGAATTTATATACAATGGTAATAGGCTTAATTCGGTTATCATTCTGATAGCAAGGTTGGCACCGAGCTTGCTGGTTAAGGTCCTTGTCAACACTGAACTGTAGGGCCACATTGACCTAGTTAGCTCTCACATAACTTACCTGTTTTTGGATGGTTGTTGTTTTTTTTTATTCTGGATAAGTTCAGATCTTACCCGCGTATAAAAAACTATCTAGTTTTCTACGAGGCAATAGATAGGTCTGCTAAGATATTTACTAAAAGATGATAGCAAGAGTTACTATCAAAACTTTTTTATGATTATTTGATGAGATACTGCACATGTTAGGATGCGGATTCGTTATGGAAAATTGGTTAACAAACAAAGTTATCCACTTGAATCTGTTAAATGATCCCTTGGGTGTCATCCACATTAAAACCAATTTCCAAAATATAAGCCTAAAATGTGAACACGACCCTTAAAATGGAGTTGAAAATTCTTTGAAGGATGAGTTTTATGACCTACTGGACAGAACTTATGGAGCCTGCCCAGAATTCGATGTAAACATTTTGCTCAGGGACTTCAATGCTCAAATTGGAAAGCAAGACACCTTTTTCGGATTTGTTTGTAACAACAGCCTCCACAAAGAGACTAATGATAGCTGCTTCCACCTAAAAGACTTTTCTGAAGCTCGTAATACAGTGAAAAGTAGCAAAGGGTTTCCAAGGTTAGGAGTCCGTAAGGTAACCTGGTGCCCCCAAAATGGTCGATACCACCATGTGCTAATCGACGGAAAAGACACCTCTATCCTCTGACATCTTAGTCGTGAATACTTTTCGGGGGAAATTCGTCAACTTTGACCATTTCCTTGTTGCCTAACGATTAAATTAATAGAAACTACGAACCGTCTTTCAGAAGAAATTTGACTTTCGTAGTCCTGGAGTCACCAGAGTCTACAGTGAGTACCTGATCAAGAAGCTCCCCACTGTGCAACAACCAGTGTTCCCAGTATCACGATATCATCAAATAGGCAGCAGGAACCACAATAGGCTGCCAACAACCCCACAATATGAGCCCATGGTAAGATGATGAGCCTACCACCTCAAGAAGAATGAAGGAACAACACCCGAAAGTCTTATAAAAAGCCAAGCAACAGGCTGCAGGCTTTTAAACCAGCACACATGCTCTTTGAAACAGCCAAAGTAACCTATCCAAAGAAGCACAGGGAGTAGTAGATGTATTGAAGCTGTATTTTCAGTAGCTGCTAAAAGAGCATAAGGTAAAAGACAAGACGTGAACCCACCTCCAGTTAATGAAGACCAAGTACCCACCACTGAGTATAGAAGAGGTAGGTAGACTTTATACAATACAAAAGCTCAAGAACAACAACGCCTCTTCAAGCACGGAGGGAATGCGTTGAAAGGTCTATCAGCTCCATATAAAAAAGGCGATCCTATGTTCTGTAAGAACGTTCGAGGCATATCCATGATAAACATCGCATGAATAATTCTATCCAACGTACTCTTTGAGTGTCTTAAGCAACACTATAATCGGCAAGTATACCAGTGTGGTATATGGTCGATCTGGCCAATGTTCGCTCTCAGACAAATTCTGGAAAGGCCAACTTATTTGAAGTCGATATTCATTATCTCCTTCGAAAGAAAAATTCTTCGACTGTGATTTGGTCCCATGTGCGAGAAGGGTGAATGAAGAAGAAGGTACCACCGCAATTGACTTGGACTTGGTCACATCGAACGAATGGACAATAATGGTCCAGCCAAAAGAGTCTTTAAATCACAGCAACCGAACGAAAAAAAATCGAACCTCCACCTTAGAGGCCAAGCCATCACGGATACCAGATGACTGGAAGCAGCGTGCGCAGCAACATAGAGGAGGGCTGCCAAGTATCAGGCTGCGACACTTTATGAATTGGGAACTGAGTAATAAATAAAAATAATTGCTCAACTTGAGTTCTTATTTGTACTGCCAAATTCTCCTAAAAGCGCTGTAAGGGCTGCAGTTGAATTCTGGGATCCTCCTGAGCTTTCTTTTGGGCTCTTAAGAACTCGATTTTTATTGAAGGACTTTTTGAGCGTACAGTTTGTTGAGAAAGTTTTCCTTTAAAAGAATGGGCATTACTTCAAGAGCTCTTATGCACGCGTCTGCCTCCCCGAAGGCAAACACGGGAAGTTTACGGGTGGCACAATCCACCACTGTTAGACTATTGAGAAAATATTCTGTAATATTTTATTTGACTAGAATTTGAATTTAGCTACACTTTTCACTTATTTAAGACTTCAGGAGATCCTAGGACAAAAAAGGCCTATTATTCAATTTAAATAAATTATTTCACTGTATAGAAAGTTATTTTGAACTTTTTTTTTATGAAATTTAAGTTTAACAGTTCGATTTCCAATATTTTACCAACAAGATTCTTATACGCTAACAAAATAGAAAAATGTCTCCCTTTCAAATTTAGAGCCATAATAAAGCAGTTTCCGCTATACCATGAAGAATTATGACCGTTTACTCCCACCTTCATACCACAACACCCCCTTGCAAATGTGAACAAGAAACGAAGATTCTTTTAAAGTTCGTTTTTTTTTTTTTGTTGTAAAGATTAGAAATACCAAAATTGATTTCAAATGGTGTGTCATGTCCCGAGAGTGAATTGCGAACAGATTTGCCAAACATATATTCTTACCTTCCGGTTTATGATAAACCAAATTATCAACAATGTTCCATCGGTTTTCCATTCGACTGTGTGCATAAACATCTCTGCTGACACAATATAGAAAATCGAACTTCCGACCTTCCGACCTCCGATTCACTACAACTGGGTTTGTATATATACAGTGGAATCACATCAATGAAACTGTAGCGATAATGCCACAGGCTATGGTTGTAACAATATAAACATATAAACCCCCCTTCTAGAATTTTATCCCCCAAAAACCAAAACCCTAGGATCATATAATAATAACAATAACAACAAAAGCAACAACATCGTCGAACAGCAATAACCTAGCTTCTTCGAATAACCGCAAGTATAGCACACTCGTAAGAATGAGGCAAGGAAATGGGAGACATATGAGAAGCAGAAGCATTAAAAGACCAATCCAAAATATGAACGAGTACCAAACATAGATAGGGTGACCATCTAGGCTTTATTTTCAAAAAAAAATCTTTGAAAAGTATAAAATATATTGCACTCAGATCTGTGAGTTAAAAAGCTCTTAAGAAATACAAGCAAAATGTTACTAGACCCGATTTTCGTTCTAAAAAATATAAAATTTACACTTCTTTAAGATATTAAGAAACTAATGCCGTTTTCCAAGGGGTCACTGCTAGCACTCTCTATTCCTCCTCTTTTTTCATTCGTATAGAATTAGGAAAATTTCGAGTTGAGCAGTGAAAAAAAGGTGACCAACGGAAAATGACATAAAAAGCTTTTTATTTAATTTTAAATCCTCAAAAATTCAAAGTTTCATCAATTTTTGTTCAGAAGTTCATGAGAGAAGTCAAAGCCTTAAGATGCGTTTTCATTTGGTAGTAGTAATTTCACTACAAAACTCTCGAGAGTGACTCACGGAAAGCTGGCTACCGCTCTGTGAACCAATTTCCGGATTGTGTCCACTTGAGAGTCTTACTCTCGAGAGCTGCGTGAGAGTAGTTGGCAGTCTTTTTACTCTCAAATTGATTTGTAAAATTTAAAACGGTTTTAAAAGTGCGTTTCTTAGGGAAAGTAAAAAGACTGTGAGAAACTCTCAAGCAGCTCTCGAGAGTAAAATTCGCAAGTGGACTCACTAATGGAATTATCTAGCTAGACAGAAATCCGAGAGTCACTATCGAGAGTTTATATTGGGAGTACGCTTTACTTTTTTCTTTCTTATAGAATTTGGAGTGAAGGAGTGAAAAAAGAGTTACCAACGGAAGTCGACATAAAAAGCTTTTAATTTAACTTTAAATTTTAAATGCCAGTTAATAAAGGTTAAGACTTAATTAATATTTCTAGTCAAAAAAAAAAATTCAAATATGCCCAACTTTCTTCAAATTCAAAAAATGTCTTTTAACTTTTTAATGATCATTGGTTAGGTAGTTCAATTATTGGAATAAAAGGCCTTTTTGAAATTCTTTCTTGGCTAGAAATATTAATATTACTATATTAATCTTACTCTCAAGAGCTGCTTGAGAGTAGCTGGCAGTCTTTTTACTCTCAAATGGATTGGGACCATTTAAAACGTTTATGAAGGTGCGTTTCCTAAAGTAAAAGGACTGTGAGAAACTCTCAAGCTACTTTCGAGAATAAAACTCGCAGGTGGACACAGTCATACAATCAGTTCACATAGGGGTAGAAAGCTATCTGAGAGTCATTATCGAGAGTTTTGTTGTAGAGTACTTTCAAGTGCGAATTTTGCTCTCAAGATCTATTTGAGATTTACTGGCAGTCTTTTTACTCTCAAATGGCTACGCATTCTTAAGAAGTAGGTATAATCATCTAGAAATTGCTTTCAAATCATGAAATTTTATTTTCAAAATATGGTAACCATATTATATGGAGCTCAAATACATATATATTCCCATAAAAATCAGTGATACCAAGGAGCAAGTACAAACATAAAATTATTATGCAAATTGAGTTTTCCACATGACTGAGCACATCAATATATGTGTGTGTGTTTTCGCTGGTTTGTGATGGTGGTGTCCTTTGAAGCATGATGGTGTGTGCGTGTGAGGCCGTATCACTTCATATATATATTCCCATTGGGGCATCACGCGGCAATGGTGTGCTGGCTGGCTGGAGGCGGCGGGCGGTGTCATCTATACGGTTACATAGAGAAAGCGTTAGCCGGGGTTATACACACAGCTGAGTGATGATGTTATTCCCAATCTGATCCATTGCTATAAGGATGTCACTGAGATTTCTATTTCCTTTGGGTTTGCTTTGCGGTAAAAGATGACGATGATGATGATAATGATGATGATGATGATGATGGAGTAGAAAAGGGTGAAGTATCATTCAAAATCATCTCTTTATGACGATACGAGGCGCGATGGCATGAAATGTGAAAAGTTTCAATCGCAATCAGAATTTTTTTTCTTACATGATGCTTCTAATTCAGTATGCTCAAAATTTCAATCAATATTTGAACTGCTGCGAAAGGGAGATTTTCAAAAGATTGACTGCAGTATAGGTACAGATCGATATATGTAGGTTCTTCGAATGGCAATGGCATTCCAAACATCAAGTTTTTTTTCTTTATAAAAATTTGTCACAGAAGCAATATTTCTTCTTTTTTTTGTTGTTGCATGTAATGTTTGATTTTCAAGTATAAGAGTATTTTTATAAATAGAAAAAAGAAAAAAATTCATAGTCTTTTTTAGTGTAGAAGGAAAGTGAAGTCCGAATTTGGTAATGTAAAATTCTTTAGCTTAGTCAAGGCCCTGGAAAGTTTTCCTTAAAGTGGGAGTCTAGTTGAGGAAAGCCTGTCAAGTACTTGTAAGGCCCTTGCTGGAAATAACTTGTTGAGTATAAGTTTTTATATCCCATCGAAAGTACTTTACTTACTTGATTGCTTATCCGGCTCACAATCCATGAAGGGTCGCAACCTGAGACACAACAGCTATACCTTACGATATCAAGCACGCTGCTTCCAGTCATCTAGATCAAGTTTTCTGGTATTCACGACGGGCTTGGTCTTTTAACCGAAGGTTCAGGCTTCTTCGCTCTCTCGAAGCTGGGGGCTGAAATTCAAAGACTCTCTAGGCTGAAGTGATATTACCACATCGCTTGATGTGGTCAAGCCTATATGTAGTCATGGTGTTTTGATTTTCTAGATTACATCCACATCTTGGTGGTACAGCTCATAGAGCTCTAAGTTTAACCTTCTCCTGGATTCGCCCTACTTGCACACAGGACCAATTATCAGTCGAAGAATTTTTCTTTCAAAAGGGCCCAATATCATCCCCCAACACTTGGAGCCATTATTTAGGATTGACTGTATAAGAGTTTTATAGAGCGTGAACTTCGTCTTTCGTGTGAGGAGTTTTGATCTCACCTGCTGGGCCAAACTGAAGTACTACCCGTTTGCTATCGTAATTCTTCATTGGATCTCCACTAAGATGTTTGTGGGATTAATGTTAAGGCCAAGGTAGATAGAATCCTTAACTTCTTCAGAGTTGTTGCTATCAACAGAAATGTTTTGTCCTACCTGGTTGACAGATTTTTGATTGTTTGCGCTTATCCTTGCTTACTTTAATTTTTGACCAAAAAGTTCTTCTTCTTGCCGTGTTATGGAATTTATAACGGCCTGTTGGTAGCGGCCGCATACAAATCCGTTCAAAATAGTGCCCTAATAAGTGTTTAAGCCTGACCTGAGCAAAATTTGCTCTAGAACCTGATTCAAGAAATCATATAATGGCGAATCTCCTTCCCGAAACCCTGTACATGTTTGGGAAAGTTCAGAGGAGCTTTTCCCTAGTTTCAGTTTGCAACACCGCTGGATCAGTTTCCTCGTTATCCCAAGTTCAGTCATTGTCATAAACAGTTCCTGATACTGACGATGAATGCTATAACATGCGGCTTTTAAAATGACGAATAGATGGTGAGTCTCGGCTTGAGATTAGTTGGTCTTTTTGCCTGAGAGTGAACATTTGGTATATGGTCAATCTGGCCAAAAGTAGTGCTGGAACTTGCCGTTAATAGTGCTGCAGAACGGCTTAAGACGCTCAAGGAGTACGTTGGATGCGATGTTTATTATGGATATGCCTCGATAGTTCTTCGAGAATATAATATCGCCTTTTTTAGATGAGACATATGGAGCTGATAGACCTTTCAATACGTTCCTTTCGTGCTTGAAGAGTCCTTGTTGCTCTACAGCTTTTCTATAGCAAAGTCTATCTACATATGTACCTCTTCTCAACTCAGTGGTGGTACTGGGTCCTCATTAATTGGAGGTGGGCTCTCTTCTTGTCTTCTTCCTGATGCCCTTTTAGCAGCTATTGAAAATACAGCTTGAACACATCTACTATTCCCTGTACTTCGGTGACTAGGTTACTTTGGCTGTTTCGAAGAGCCTGCGTTTTGGTTTTAAAGTCTGCGGCCAATCAACTGGGCTTTTTTATAAAACTTCTGGGCGTTGTTTCGATCTCCTAACTCTTCGATCTCCTTGAGCTGGGAGGCTTTTTGTACGCTCTGGGTTTTATGTCCCTTCTTCTCATTACTCGATACTCCTGCCTCACTGCTCTGTTTTTATTACGTTTTCGTTTTACGCTGCACAGCAAATTTCATCTTCCATCGTTTAGCACATGTTTGATTTGATTGGCGTAGTGACCATTTAGGGAGTTTCTTATCACCGTGTTACGATCTTCTGAGAACTTTATTAGTCGGAGGCCATTATCATTTGTCTCTTGTCTCTCGTAAAGACTGTGCCTATGCTAGCTATTAGCTATAAGGTTAACCTAACAACCATTCTCTCAAACCCAGAGGGGCAGGTGCTTGCTAAATTTTAGGACAGGAGGCCCGATAATCCGATGCCAGTATAGGCCACTACGGGGATATGAGCATTGCCATTGGCCCGTGAATGCTTCATCCACCACTATCTCTTTTTTGGCATCATCATCATTTTGTTCTGTAACCCCGATTGGGACATAGGGCGTGAACAAAACGTTTTCATTCTTCAAGGTCTGCAGCAAGATATATTTACTGTGTCCACGTCTTTCTCTGCGATTCTGCTTCTGCTAAGACAGTTGATTTCCATGTTGTTCTTGGTTTAACCCGCCGTGCACCCTGAAGATTCCATTCAAAAGACTCCTTTGCAATTCCATCGTTTGGTTTCCTCAGTGTGTGACCAATCCACTGCTATTCACGCTTTCTTATGCCGACGTCCAGCCGCTCTTGTCTTGTCCTGCGCCATTGACTGAATAGCTTTACTGACCTCCACACAAAGTATGAAAGAGTAGCTCATGTTCGGACTTCCAGAATGTTGCTGATACCGTTGATTGTGTGTGTTGCATTCATCCGCCACACACAATTCTTATGATAGGCTCGTCCAAGACTTTTGTCGAATTTAACAACCATTTTTGACAGAACACTTTAATGTTGCATTTTTTATCTTTTGTTCAATACTCGCGTTCATTAGTTAAGATGGTGAAATGGATGGACGAAACAAGTACCCGATGGATACCACGTGGAGGTAAAGTAAGCACAATTTGCGTGTGATACTCGTTACATCCCTGAACATCGTCACGTTGACGTCACTCACTGACTACCCGCTTCCTACCACAAGTTAAGCTGATGTCGAGGCGCCTAAATTTTGATATTGAGTAGCTATGGAGATTATTTTGGGTTTATTAAAAAAATTGAAGTAAAACAAAAAATATCCCGCTCAAAAATCAGATCCAAAGCATTTTGAATAAACTATAAAAATTCATATCAAGTCTTTTTCTTCTTCGCTATCTTTTGACACAAATACTGTAAGACTTTAAAAATCTAAAAGATCTTAAATATTTACAAAAGCACAAAAGGTATAGAAGCTATATGTACCTACTAATGTCGTCTCCTTCCGCATTTCTTCCAAAAAGTAAGGTGAATAGATGGAATGTGATGAATGAATGAATTGAATCTGTGAAATTTTACTTTTTTTTCAAGGTTTCTTTTTTTTGTTGTTCTGAAAGAAACGGGCAGGCGTTTGCCCATGATATTCCGTTTTCCTCCCATGTCATGGGCTTCCTTTTTTTAATCTTGTTGTGTCCCTGATAAAGTCGACAACGACGACGACGAAAAACGACAATGACGATAAAGATGACAGAGCGACGAGCCACAGGCCCACAGTGAACTTCCAGGATATATAATATTTACTTACATCGCTTTCACACATTTTCAATGAACGATTCCGCCGCCGCTCAACGTGTGTTGTACAGTGGGGTATACGCACTTAAGTATTCCAAGCACAAAATCCAATTGGAGGTAAATATACAAAATTTTCATGAAATATTAATGCGATGGTCCCTAATCTTTACGCTGATGAAACTGAATGATAATCGTATGTGGAACACTACGTTTGATGATGTCGTGTATAGGTACATAGGAAGTTGGGATTTTGACTTGCCATCCATAGAGACAGGTCCTTGGAGTATTTTGCCAAAAACATGCGTTTTATATTTTAGAAACATATCCGGAATGAGATTTTGTGTTTGACTCTTTTACCTATAAAAATCTATACACCCATCCGTTTCGTTGCGATCCTTTTTCCAGGTTATACGGATGTATCGTATTTTTTTTGAAAAGATTATTTTTCTTGTTGTACGTATACGTATCACTCCTTTGCAAAAGAATAAGAAGTATAGCAACAATGAATGGAGAGAATGTGTTTAGACATAAATCGGAGCTTACATCATTATAGAAATGGATGTAGGTTTTTTTAAATTTAATATAAATTAAGGTCTGGATATAAACGTTTTTTTTTTTTTTTTGTAAAAAATTGAAGCCATTCGGTTGTGATTTGATCTTAAAATTAAGTGGCCATCATCGTGATCAAAATTTGAGCTACATACGTGCTTTGTGGATTTATTAAGAAATCGACTATTAATTTTGATTGGAAATATTATGTTAACGTTTAGATATTGTGAAATGATAACAATTTGGGTGGTTACCAAGCTTTTAGAAGGTTTGTTTTTATAAATGATATTGACACTTTCACAACTTACTTCAATTTTGTTTATTTGTAATAAGAAATTGTATAGCAGGCAAATTCAATCTCCCTCCACTGATGCAGAGAATTTCAGAAAAATTGGCAATAAATGAAAATCAAAATATAAAATCAGCTTAAGGACATACAATAATATGTTATAGCTTTTCATAAAGCTAATATCCCATTCTTTTATTTGTTTTGTAAATCATATTGTGGAAGTACATAGTCAACATTTTTGAAAAAAATTTACGTAAATATTTTCATAAATGCTATTTTTGTGTTTAAAATTCAATGCTCTTATCAATTTTTAGTCAAATCCCTAAAACCGGATACAAAAGTATTTCTTAGTTTTTGAGAAATTACAAAAAAAAATCGAAAGTGAGTTTTCTAAAAAAAACGCTAAGACAAAGGTTTGATTTATGAATTGTATTTGTGTTCCGTCATAAACTTTTAAAAACAGATGAGTATTTGACTAAGAACTGATAAGGACATTTTGAATTTTAAACACAAAAATAGTAATTCATCAAGCAAAATGTTGAACAAAATCAACTTGAAGAATTACATTATTTTTTTTTCAAAAATTTTGACTTTGAAATCTTATTTTTCAAAAATAATGGCCATGAGTAATAGATCCGAGTCTACCTTAAGTCGACTTTAACAAAAACATCCGTAGAAATAAAGCACAAATTTCACTTCTAAATGCTTTGATTAGATCATTTTAAACTTACCTCGAGGTGCTTCTAAGCACTTGGTGGTGAAATTTGTGTCTTTGTTAAAGTCGACTTTAGGCTAGATTCGGTTCTTTTACTCAGGGCCTATAAGTTTTAACAACTTGATTCAAAAGCAAATAAAAGAATAGAATATTAGCTTCAAAAAATCTATACAGCACATTATTTTATGTACCTTCGTTGATTTTAAATACATATTTTTACTTGCGATTATTTTTTTTTGCATTTAAAGCCAATTTTCAAAAACTTTCATGAGGCTCATCTTTCATAAAAATTCAATCTTGTTATTGAGAAAGTGCTGAGAATATGCCCCCACTCATGGTTTCCTGGAATAACTCACAAACTCTCAGCTAAACTTGAAAATTTAACTAGTGACCATTACCATAAAATTTTACCTGCCTTCTGTGCCCAAAAGTTGAATTTTTGTTCACCTGAAAAATATTAGTTGCTAATTATTGCTGAGTTGGATGCTGGTATCAGTACTTCACGCAATGTAGTATATTGTGAATTAAGAAGATGTAGATGAAGCACACTGGTACATGGAAGTTTTTTTCCGTTAAGTTAGGGCTCTTCAGGTGTTCAAACACTTTTAATAACCCGGCTTATAGTTAAATAGCTAACTTCTAACCCAATTTTCTATCTTACCTTGGTCAGAGAGTCCAGTCAAGTTGGTTGTTTAACTAGAGACTTTCCGTATGAAAATGGAACTTTTTAATTTTTATACCCAATTTTGGGTTTCCAATAAATTTTCTGAGCTTCAAAGCGATAAGAAAGTAATTTATCGTTGTGGAATTGAATTTTACCGATATTCGGTACAGTTAGTGATTTTCTTGCTTATTAAAAAAAAAATTAAAAACCACAAACCATCTAGGTCTTACATCTCTCCAATATTTTTTCGGTGCCCAGAAAGTTAAGTGAGGCTATTTTAATGTTACAAAAAAAGCATACATTTAAGTGACAATAATTCAAATAAGCTTAGAAAACTCCATCAGCTTGTAGAAATCGGTTAAAATCAAGCTAGGCTTAAGAAGGTTATCTCATCTTAAGATTCAATATACAATTCCGTATGCTTCCATTAAGAAAAGTGTCAAAAACACTTGTATTTAAAAAAATAAAAGTGAGGCTAGCCAAATGTTACGGACTGTAGTTATGCTTTCGTAAGGAAATCGAGCCCGAGGTTTTGATCAAACTTGTTACTATACGATGATAGAGAAGACGGAAAAAGTTGGTCTCACAATTCTGTCTGACTGTCCGTTGAGCTAAAGCCTAAACGGCTAGATCGATTTTCTTTAAACTTGGTTTGGTAAAATTCAATAAATTACGTCTAGTTCAGAGTTGGGAAGTAATGATAAAAAAAAAGTTCAATTTCAATTCCTTGTAATTGAAATCTCCTATCACTTTTTCAATTGCTTCTAAATGTAATTGAATAAATTCAATTACTAATTACATGTAATTGAAAAGTGTCAATTACTTGTAATTCAATTACATTAATGTAATTGAAAACAAAAGTAATCATCAAAAAATGTGCAATGATTACTTTTTTCAGTAATCATTACACAAAATGTAATTAATTAATTGTTTTGTCAATTACATTTTCCTTGGTATTGCACAAATGGTTCCCTGAGTGTTAAGTCTCTGTACGTGTGTTGTTTTTAACTATGTATTTAATATATATTTTATTCGCTTTTATCAAGTTTTTAATTGACAATCGTCAATCGCCGGCTGCGACTGCATTAAGGACCTGAAACTTGTGCAGGCTTGTTGGTGTTTAATCAGTTCCAAAATATTTTACGATTCATTCTTCACAAATTAAGTATAGTTAAAATTAATTTGTGTTAAGATGAGTGATTTACTTCGAAATGTTAGTGCTGTTTAAGGCTAACCAACAATTTTGCCAATGGTGGGTAGGTACTGTATAGTCAAATTTTATATTTTAGGCATTTTTTAAATTTTTTGCATTTTAAAGTTTTCAAAATGAATATATTGTATTAGTTTGGTAGTAAGAATACCTTTTATTTACTTTTATTATTATTACTATGATTTTTGTTTAATTAAAACATGTAATGAATTACAATCCAAGAAATCAATTACCTTAAATGTAATTAACACGGTGTTTCTTTCAATTACTTGCAAAAATCCATTACTATTTTCAATTACATGTAATTTATAATTGAATTTTTTCAATTCCAATTTGAAATTGAAAAATGAAAGTTGAAATAAATTACAAAAAGTAATCATTATTTCCCAACTCTGGTCTAGTTAAAACTCTAAATCATTTTTTTTAAATCGGTCATTAATGGTACCTCCCAAAGATCCATTTTTGTATTTTCGATTTTCCTCAAAAGTGTATGACTTCAGTAATTGTTTTTTATCTAGAAGCTTTTAAAAAATATTAATATTATCGTGTACAAAAGTTAAAAAAAAAAATATTTTTTGGAGTTTACAATAATTTTTTTTTTTTTTGAAAATGGTACAGGTAAAATAGTACAGAAAGGCCTTCGAATAAAAAAAAAATGGCACCACCATAAAACTTGGTGGAAACGTTTCATGTACTATGAGAATGAGGAATCAAAAGAGTCTATACAAATATTTCATATACAAGGGTGTTTTTTTGAGGGGGGAGGGGCGTAAGTTGTGGTGTATCAAACGGAAAAATAAACTTTGGTGCAACCTAAGCATATGACACACATGTTTTCAAGGTAGTTTTAAATGCTGAATCGACTGGTGGGATTACTACCATAGAACCTGTGGCGAAAACACATTTTTATAAAGTTTCATGAGGGTACCATTTTTATAACAGGTTTTATGGTAATAATCCAAAACCACAACCATAAAAAAAAACACCCTTTAGCCACAGATATTTTTATAGACTCTTCTTATTATTGCTTTTCATGACAAATGAACCATTTATACCAAGTTTCATCGACTAACCACTATTTTCAACTAGTTTTTGGTAATATTTGACTTTATACTGAAAATTATAGTCATCCTTACATAAAAATGACAATAACTTTTTTCACGGAGGCTGTATCGACTTGGTTTTGGTGTCATTCGAATCAGCATTTAAAACTACCTAAAGAACATATGTCCTATGCTAATGTTGCACCAAAGTTAATTTTTCTGTTTGATACACCACAACTTCCCCCCTCTCCCTATCAAAAAAACACCTTTCCATGTGAAATATTTGTATAGACTCTTTTGATTCTTCATTCTCATTGTACATGAAACGTTTTCACCAAGTTTCATGGTGGTACCAATTTTTTTGTTTTATTTATCCTATTTTACCTGTACTAAAATCAAATATTTTACTTTCCTTTCCTTTATTTTTTGGGGGGTGCTGAATCCGAATCTGAGGTTTGCCAACAAAATTTCGTGACGCAACATGGACAAAAATGCAAAAAATTATGCAAAAATGCATTTTTTTTTAGAGTTTTTCACTAATGGCTTGAAAACTACTAATTATTCGAAAATTACATTAAAGTATCATTGAAAGTATACACAATTTTCAATTAATCTCTAGTTAAAGTTTTATTTCTGCGACAACCCATTCGGACTCAAGCACTAGTCAAAAATTGACGTATTTTAACTGTTTTCGAAAATCCACTCGAAAGCACTAAGAAATTTCTTTGTGTGGGAAAATTTGAATTTTAGTCTGTAACATATGTACCAAAATATACTTTTCTGATGGTCTTTGATGCGCTGAGTTCGAATCTGGCCTTGAAATTCTATTTCTCTATCACGTCACGTTTTTGAGATATTCGAATCTAAAGATACAAAAAATGCATTTTTTATGCAAATTTTGGGTGGTATTCGTTCTCGAGGTAATTTTTTTAGTTATTGGCAAATTATTATTAAGAAGTTTTTCACGCTTTTCGAGTAGTGTCAATTTAGCAAAGCACCCAAGAAAAACAAATTCAAAATTGTCACAACTAATTAACGACTTATTAGCGGCAAATTACCCACCTACCCATATTTCGATTCGTCAAAGTTGCTTTGCTAACTTGACACACATAGAAAACAAATAATCCAAAAACACATTGAAGACATCGCACGACAAAATTGATTTTTCACAAATAATTAACGACTAATTAATGGCAAATTATTAAGCACTAAAATATTGAATTTTAGAAGTTTTTACCACTTTGCAAAACAAAAACATAGAACGACAAATTCGAAATTCTCACAACTAATTAACGACAAATTGTGCACCTATCCATTTTTTGATCAAGTTTAGCAAAGCACCCAAAAAAACATTGCACGATCAAATTGAATCTTTTACAACTAATTAACGACTAATCAACGGGAAATTATCGATTCGTCAAAGTTGTTTTGCTAACTTGACACTCATATGTAGGCAGTTAGTGGCTCAACGAACAGACGGAATTGAAAAAATAAAGAGCCAAAAATTATCCATGATCTTCAAAAACTTTTTTTTTTTACACTTCAGATTCTTTGTTGAAGTGAGCTTAGAGCAAGCTGCATTCTACAATCAGAGGGTCATCATGAGTGCATGTGTTAGTGGTTAGTAGAATTAAGCAAACTAACACAAGCACATGTATAACTACAAAGTTAGAACAAATACAAAATTAAATAAATATATTAAGGGTATTCATTCAACAGCGTAAACTCGCGTCGTAATCGTTGTAAAGTTTTGAACTTCGTAAATCTGTCAAATTTTCCATACAAATTGTGACAGAATTACGAAGTTTTAAACTTTGCAACGATTACGACGAGTTTACGCTGTTGTATGAATACCCATATTATAAAACATTTAAACTAAACATACAAAGTTAAAACAATTATTAATACATTAACGAGAGGAGCACTGGTTCGAAATAATGTTTTTAATCCAATTTTACTCATGTTAAAATCAACAGATGAGGTATTCAAGTTAAAAAGTTTGCACGTGCGATTGAGAGGCTCGTGTGTGCCATAGTTTGTTCTGTGAAAAGGAACGTGAAAAAGTTCAAATCTTCGCAGGTGGTGGGATCCTCCGCGGTAATTAATGCCTACATGGGCTAACAAGTCAGGCGCATCACTTTTACCATTGATTTAAAGCTTTCTATAGCTGACCAGTTTCTAAGACTAGTTTACCTTTTTTGATCAATTTCTGGCTAATTTAATTACGTTATTTTAACTTAAATCCATTTTTCATACAATTTACTGAGATTGGTATATAAACTAGTTTACTATACTGTTACTACCAAGCATATGGAAGCTTTTAAGTGAGAAAAGAAAATTAAAGGATTTGATTTAAATTTTGAATTATAGAAAGTTTCAATTTTAACTCTTTAAAAAGACCTTCACATACATAGATGTAAGTTATACAAAATAAGGATACAAGTTAAACAAAAAAAAAAAAAAAAACTCAACAAAATTAATCTGTCAAGAAATATATAAATCTACAAAAAAACAACCCTGATCTAAACACATACCTACACAAATTTCAAAATATTAATGCCAAAGATGTCTTATACTACATGTGCTTCAAAGAGTTTTGTATATTTTTTTTTGTATGCAAACTCCTTCATCGTCCTTTTTGTCGAGACGTAACGATGATGTGAATCTATCAAATCTGACGGCTTACATCTTGTTAAGACAATCACACCTGTCTCATGGGCATTAATCTGGATCTCTGGAATATTTTCGGTGTGTATATAATGAAGCTATATGAGTGTATTCCCGAATGTTGGAAGCTTTACAGATTCTTGTGTGTCTAGTTATAGAAGAACAAACACACACACATATCATCCAGATGAAAGACAGAAACGAATGGTAGAAGTTGATATTTAAATTTTTGTCAGACCATATTTATGTAGCGAAGCCAGTCTTTTGGGATAACCATCATCACATATCACTCCGTCAGAGTTGCCCTCCTCGTTGGCTCTTATAGAGTTCCCTTCTTATACCTATGTGCAAGTATTTATTATACTGAGCATACCATACACTTATGCTCCTGCTGCATGGATTCCCTTTGGAGAAATATGGGAACTATTTGGTTGCGGTGGGAAAAGGGAGTTGGGGTTGTACCTTATATAGTCAACCCATTTTGAAGAGATGTGTATTGAAGGCGCTTATGATTGAGCGATATGAAACTGAGGAAGAAGTCTCTTAGTGATTTTCTTCAAACAGTGGTATCTACAATCTACATACATATATATTTATAATGATTTTACAAACTGATTTATGTGAGGTGGAGTTTTGTAATGAAAATAAATTGGAAAGTTTGTCTTGTTCTTGTTTTATTAAAATCATTGCTAATGTAAAGCTTTTCGATGTAATATTTTGTTAAAGGAATGATAAATTAAAATGACTTTAGAAAAATTAAATTGGAATTATGTATATACATTGAGGGAGTATAAATGTACACCTATTCAATGCTGCTGAAAGATTTTAAGATTTTGTCGGTGAATTCTAGAATGTATACCAAATTGAGGGGTTTTAGAGTAAAAAGCATTTATAATAATAATAATAATAATTTAAACTATATGCCTGTAAGACCTTAGGTCTTTTAAATGCAACCTGAATTGCACGGCACTAGTTAGAAAGAGTAGGAGGATAGGAAAGATTTGGCACAGTGGATTGAGATCAAGGTGTTTATTATCTCATTAAATCTCACGGGTGGCGTCCAGTTAAGCTGGGAGATTGTAGAAAAGAATGCTGCCTAGAATGGGGCTCGAACCCACACCTCTAAGTAAGCAGTCAAGCAATACATCCACTGCACCATTGCCACCCGCAAAAAGAAATCAACAAAATCAGATCTGCTCTTTAAAAGTTCGAAGTAAAAACTCTTTCTGACTCATTTTTGAAACAGGTACATGTTTCTCCAAAGTATTTCATGCGAACAATTCATTGGACCGCTACTAATGGGCTTTTTGTTCATCTTAATATTTATTAAAAAAAAAGTCGAATCGAGTCGAATACTAAACTGAACTTGGGCGCACTTTCATCAACATCAACATAATATCTCTTTCCTTTCATTTCGTGTCGCCGTGATAGCTAGCATCCATCACAGAACGATAACGAATCGTATTAAAGTGATTCAACTGAATTTAATTAGCAAACAAATTTTTGGCAAAAGACTTGCTCGCTATCTTTTTAATAGTCAAGCCAGGCAATCTCAATCTGTATACCTAGCTATAGTTTATAATTATGAATTTTTAAATGCAAAACTAAAATAACACAAAGGATAGTATCATCATCATCATCATCCTTCCTTATCGTTTAGAGCTTCATTACTATATACATATATAAAAGTATGTAGATACTCATGCACTTTTGCCGTGTCGCATCTTCCGTCGACAGGACACGTTTGCTTGAAAATTTGTGGAATACTTACGTACAAATTAACGATCATCAATTAGTTTGAAAAATAAAGTTTAATTTAAATATTTTTTTTTAACTCCATAAATTTGCACAACTTCTTATGAGTTAAAAATGAAAAAGTTTCTTTTTTTTTATGAAAATTTAAATGAAGGAAAACTTTTGACTATATGTAGGTATGTACCTACTTGAAAAGCAAAAAAATATTATTTAGCTCTGAAAAGTGAATTAAGTAAAAGGAGTTTGAAATATCAAAGAGTATCTATTCAATTAACGTTAAAATAATATACAGAGTTTTTAGTGAATCTAAGAGTTGGTATTGCATTCAAAAAGAATGTATATGTAGGTATTGGAAGGATACAGATGACTAACTGCTTAAAACCACCAGGAATTCAAATGTAAGTTTATTACTAAAAAAAATGTTAAATTCAAAAATTGATTTCATTTTCGTGAATTTATTTATTTATTCAAATACAGTGATATGAATCAAAAGCGTCTTCCATGTCGGGGCCAAAATTTCGAATAAATTTTTGAAAAATTCTTAGGAGAGAACCCGATATGATAGTTGGAAACGGTTTTTTCCTTTTTATTCAGATATCTTTAGATTTTTAAAATATAGTTTTGAAAACTAAATAATTTTTACAAGCGTTACATTGAACCGTTTTGGCAGAATTTTGACCAAAAATACCTACATATTTAGAATAAGCTGAAATGTCACTATGTCTAGGCAAAAGTTTTTCTTCTTTAGACATATTTTTTTTTAGGTTTGGGAACCAGAAAAAAAATGTTTAAAAAAAGTTTTTTAGAAAATTTGCCATTTCGCGAGATTTAAAAGTCTTTTGTGAAAAGAGCTATTACTGTATCAGAAAGTACTACAAACAGCACAGGCTTACATCGTTTTTGACACGGGCAGGTGAGACCAGTTCTTAGGGTAATTTTTGGCGCTGAATCCAAATCTGTCATCTGTTTTCCGCCGTCAACTCTTGTTTTTGAGATAATCCCGTTTTAATATTTTAAAAACACCATTTTTCGTTATTTTGACGTTACATATCCAACGAGCTGCAATTTTTACTTGCGATATAAGCAAGTCTTGGATTCGTGCAAAATTCGAGATAACAATCAATCATATGACGATGATAGGGAACACGAAAATAGTGGGTGGCACAATTTTGTCTGTCTGTCTGTTCGATAGATTTTCTCAAAACTTGGTACATAGTGGCATTAGGTGATTCTGTCCACACATTTTTTTCATTTTTACTTGCGATATTGTAGGTACGCAAGTTTTGGATTTGGATAACAATCAAACATGATATTACGATGATAGGGAACACCAAAAAAGTGGGTGGTACAATTCCGTCTGTCTGTTCGTCTACAGCCTAAGCGGCTCAATCGATGTTCTTCAAACTTGGTACATAGTGGTTTTTGGTGATTATGCCCACACGTTTTTTTAATTTTTTTTTTAGAACCAAAAATAACGGCACCTGCAATAAATTTTTTTAGCAATTTTACGTAATCGTATTTTTCTCAAAATTCAAAAACGGCTCGACAACTTTTCTTAAAAAAATTCAATAAATTTATTTAAGTAAAGGCTTCCTTTGGGTAGAAAACCATTTTTCAAAAATGGTTATTAATGGTACCTCCCAAAGAACCATTTTTTTTAATTTTCTTCAAAACGGTATAACCAATTTCAATTATTTTTTTTATACAGAAGCTTCCAACAAATATAAATAGTATTGTGTACCAAAATTTTTGAAAAAATATTTTTTGGATTTTAAAAAAATATTTCAATTTTTTTTTTTGGAAAATCAAATATTTCGAAAATGACATGATCGTTTTTTTTTGAAACTCGATATTTAAGAGTTTTTTTAGCACTCTCTAAACTATTTTTAGGAAAAATTTTACAGTTATGAAAAAATAACGTTACCTTCCATACAAAAGTCAAAAAACCGCAAAGGAAAATATTTTTTTTGCTTAAAAACGACTGCTATGATTTTGATTAAACTTTTTTCATATACTAAAATTAGTACGATCAACTACCAAAAATTATATAATTTTACACTTAGCAACTATTAATAGTACCTGTCATAGAACGTATTTTTTATTTTGAATTTTCTCATCGGCTAAACGGATTTAGATGCATTTTTTTATATACAAATTTCAGATAAGATTAAATAATATTGCATATCAAAATCTTCAAAAAAAAAGTTTTTGGATTTTTAAAAAAAGTTTCAAATTTTTCGAGATCTCAAAAACGGGTTGACAAATTTTTTTTAACATTTTTGGTTTTATATACACAAAAATATAAAATTCAGATTTGCATACCAAAATTTGTTCTTAAAAATGTTTTAAGAATTTTATATGTACCTATGTACGTATTATAAAATATTAAATTTTTAAAAACACGCTCCAACAATCTTAAAGTTTTTCATATTCAATCTAGAACTAAGATGGCATTCTTTTTTTTCACCTGAAACTTTCAAAGGAGTTGTTTTAGCTAATTTAAATATCGTATTTCATGCTTCTCTACATTTTTCTCTTATGATTTCCATGTTTCTATATACAATTTTCATAAACCCGCAGTGTCTTGAACATGGGGCATTTCACGTGAAGCGGACAGCGAAAAAAGTGGTGGGTCTTGAAATTTGTTCATCTTTAGGGTATTAACATTGAAAATGTTTATAGGGTCGTTTTGAGTAAATTATGGTGTTACTAAAATGAATAAAGTGAACAAGTGTGTATATGAGATGAACGCTGGCGTATAAGGGGGATAAGATCGAATTTTTGGTGGTGTTACCATTCATTTTGGAATGAACAAATATGTATAGAAGATGATTGCAGGCGGATAGGGAGGGTACGGTTGAATTTTTGGTTGGTGTTTCTAAAGTGAACAATATAAGTTTTAACTATACATATTACTATAATTATAAAATGCAAGAGCTAGTGCAGTCAGCACTCAGCAGTGCATTGTGCTTCTAAAACTAAATCTAAGCGTTGGAAATTTTTTGAAAATGTTTATGATAGGAAAATAATGTAGAGGTGCAATATGACGTTTTTTAAAATATGGTTTTATGGGAAATGGTGGAACAAAAAAAGAAAACAAATGAGAAGTGCCAGAGTAATATTTTTTTTTGTTTATCGATGGTTAAGTTTAATATAACAATTTTGTACATATATTTTGCAATTCCAAAAAATCTACAAAGTGAGATATTATTGGTTGTAAGTTCAAAGTTCTTAAAAAAGATGGCTCACAAATGCTACACATCAGAGTTAAGGCTGATTGTACTAAATTGTATAGTTTAAGAAAGATAATAAATAACAAATTGTTTCGTTTCAGGAAATTTTGATACCTAGTATTTTTTTATATTTTTTTAATACTTTATATAATTTTTGTTGATCGATTTTTCGCAGTTATTATTTTTTATCTTTTAAATGGTTGCATTTAAAAATCTCAAATTCATACCGGAGATAGATTATATAGATTTACATATAACATGTAAAATTTGATTTTTTTAATCGTACCTAAGCCGAGATAATAACATATTTCTGTTCATTTACATATCACCTACTAACTCTTTAATCTGTGTACCTAGACAATTAGTTTTTGTTTTATTAGCAGCTTGAATAATTGACAATTATTTTGATATATCATACGTTGCTGTACGTTCTATATAAGCTTCACAAATCGAAAATACAATTAATTAAAAAGTGGTACTAAATCTTTAATCAATATTCCTAAAATTCATCGTCGTCGATTTGCAAGTTTTTGTGCGGACAAACAGCCCAAATAAACAGAGCACAAAAATATAGTCCCATAGTTCATTGAAGATTTCTTTCTATCTCTGCCAGGGTTGCAAAAGTCGATAAGATTGTACTTTTTTCGATACACTCCACTTTGCTAAAGTACTCCACTTTTGCATTCAACGAAAAAGATAAAGTAAATTAAAAAGAAAATCATCTGACCTCACAAAATGTATACTGTGAACCGAGGCTGACATCGATATAACAGAAGAAATAAAAATGATTAATACAGTTTGTTCGAGAAAATGGCATCTACAAAATACCGGTTTCAACAATCTCGCAATTAAAAATCGAAAACATTAAATTTATAAAATTTAAATCTCGCAAAATCGAAGGGTATTGCAACAAATTCCTACAGTTTTGTTATAAAAGTTTCGCATATGTAAGTATGTATGTACCTTATATGTTAATTAACATAAACAGCTAAGTTGTTTTTTAATTAATTGGATATAGAAATATTACATACGTTCATACAACAGCAAATGTGGACAAAATATTATCAAATCAAATCAAATCAAAAAGTACAATTCGATACACTTTCGTTTTATATTTTGATACAATGCTGAAACACGATTTCATCCCTGATATCTGTCTAGTAGTTTATTATAAGAGACTGTTCATTTCAGTGTTCAGCAGGGCTGTCGTTTCACTTTTCCAGAAAGCAGTACTTCGAGGAAAAAAATAGCAGTACACAGCAGTACGGCAGTAAAATATATATTTACAAACGTAATTGTTAATGCATTTAATTTTGTTTAAATGCATATGAAGGGTCCAGGGGAAAAACGGCTTAAGTCCACTTGAATTGATTCCGAGAAAAACGAAGTTGTAAATGTATTACTAAAATAATTGCTAATTTAAAGAAAAATAAATAAAACTTACAATTTTTTTTGCTGAACATATATTAATTTTAACATCTTAAATTTTTTGCATGATAAACTGACATGAGTCAAAATTTTGAATTTTTCTATTTGAAATTTTCTTCTGAAAGGACCGGACATGATAATTGGAAACGGTATTTTGCTTTTTATTCAGACATCTCTAGATTTTCAAAATAGAGTTTGAAAATAAAATAATTTTCACAAGCGTGACATTGGACCGTTTTTTTTTTAATTCAATTTTTTAGACAGGACTTCGACCGGATGTAGTTAGAATATGTAATTTTTTTTGTTTTAATTATTTACCTGACGTATCATAAGGCCTATTCACAAGTTTTTCTTTTTTAATATCGCTTTGTTTAATTTTTGGAGCAAAAAAGATACTTTTTGAATTTTTTTTTTTTAAAGTCTACTATTTTGCGAGTTTTCAAAATCCTATGTGAATGGATCTATACTACATCAGATAGTACTCATACAAATCTATAAGATGTCATCATTAGTTAATTTTTTTCAAAAAATGGACTTGAGCCGTTTTTTCCCTGGACCCTTCATATATTATTCATTAAAAATTATCACATACGCATAATGCGCCCATTACCTATTTAACTCTAGCGCACTGCAAAAGTGGCATTAAAAAGTTTTCATTACATACAAAACTCTTGTTATGTTTGTGGACGTTTTTTTCAAAATCTGTTGCTTTTAGGAAAAAAGTTAATATTTTTGGGTAGAATTTTGTATGCTACATACAATATTTATTGTAATTATTTTTTTTTCTTTCCCTTCTTTAATAGACCAAATTTGACCCGCTCTTACTTCATTAGTACATAGGTAGGTAGGTCTAGATTATTTTACTGCCTAAAAGTTAACTTTCGTCATTTTGTCGTAAAATGAAATTCCATAGGGGTATTAAATAAATTGAAGCCACTCCTTTTTTCAGATGGTGGCCTTACTTAGCCTGGACACCATAATCACTTGGTTTATAATGAGAAAACATAACCAAACGCATATTTTTTTTTTTACACTTCAGATTCTTAGTTGTAGTGAGCTTAGAGCAAGCTGCAACCTACAATCAGAGGCTCATCAGAAGTGCATGTGTTAGTGGTTAGTAAAATAAGGCAATCTAACACATGCATAATAAAATACTAATACATTAACAACATTAAACAAAAAATCAATATACATACATAATTAAACAATATACAAAATATTTAAGTCATACACGTAGTAACAAAAAATAAGAACAATCACGACCGTGGAGCACTGGTTCGAAATATTTTCTTTAATCCCATCTTACTAATGTTAAAATCAACAGAGGAGCTGTTTAAATTAAAAATCTTGCACATGCGGTTAAGGCCGTGTGCCAATTGCGTTAAAATTCTGGTTAAATTTGATCCCAGTTAAATGTTATCCCTTTTTATAGGGGTGAGAAAAATGTAAGGTTTTTGCTGTGTCAATTGGATTAAATGGGATTTTTTTTTTTATATTCACTTCCCATTAGTTTTGTTGTTGCATTTTTCTCAGTGATGATAGTTCGCAAACATATCAGTTTGCAAAATGAATGAATCATCTGAAAAAGTATTTTCAATAAATTTTATTGATTCTTTTACATTGAGCGTAGTACGCAGATCGAGCTAAAATTTCGCTTAAAGGATTTATCTCAAGTTATTCAAACTTCTTCTTGAGTGCATACTTGAATTTATTATAAGGTCTTTGTCTATATTTCTTAATCCTTTCATTTAATTTTAGTTTTTTTTTTTTCCATTTTTCATCTTTCCCGATAGGATTCATGACTTCTTGATAGCAAAATAAAATATTTATCTACATTCATCTCCCACAGCAGTTTTTTTTTATAAGGGTTTACAACAACACAAACAAATCTGGATCGCTTAAGATACGCAGCAGAACGCGCCCATAGACATGTCAAAAATTAACCACCGACTAAAATTTTAACGAGCTCCTGAGCAGGTTAAATTTTGAAGTCTATATTCACCTCGGTAATGTCAAAATTTAGCCATGGGATCAAATTTAACCATGATTTTAACGCAATTGGCACACGGCCTAAGAGGCTCATGTATACCATAGTTAGTTCTATGGAAATTAACGTGTAATAGTTCAAATCTTCGCAGGTGGTGAGATCCTCCGCGGTAATTTATGCCTATACAGGCTAACAAATCAGGAGCATCTATTTGGCCATTTAAAAGTTGGTGAAGAAATAGTAAATCATTATTAACGTCCTTGAAACTAAAGACTCGACAGAGTTTTTGCTGCGAGATGGAATAATCAAAAGCAGTTGCAATTCGCTTCCTTGAGAAAGTAATTGTTTGGCATTTAATAGGGTTAAGAGAAAGACCGTTCTTACCACACCAAATATTGAAACTGTCAATATCGGTTTGCAGAAGAACGTGATCATGGTTAGCTTTTATTGACTTAAATATCTTCATATCATCAGCAAATATAAGAATATTACTAGAGCGTATACATGAAACAACATCATTTATAGCCAGGATAAATAAAAATGGGCCTAGATGACTTCCCTGGGGCACACCGGAGTGAGCAAAGAATGAATTTGAAAGGCAGTTTCTAAATCTTACTAGGTACGATCTATTTTCAAATATGACTTTATCCATGTGATAAAGAAAGTTGGAAAACCAAAAGCTTTAAGTTTGAAGATAATAATGTTGTGACTAAGTTGGTCGAACGCCTTAGAGAAATCAGTGTATATGCAATCAACTTCACTTCCATTTTCTAAGGCATATGAACATTTATGCAAGAACGTAAGTAGGTTTGTTACTGTTGATTTTCTTCTCACAAACCCATGCTGTTGATCACATATTAAATTCTTGGTATGGAATGCTAAAGTCTCACACACAACTTGTTCAAAGAGCTTTGGTATACATGACATTTTTGATACAGGCCTATAATTAGAAATATCAGTTATATCACCCTTTTTAAAAATTGGAGTTAGGAATGAAGTTTTCCATAAACAAGGAAATTTGCCTGATTTAATAGAAAGCTCGAACAAAAATTGAAGAGGTTCAGCTAGAATATGTCTACAATTTTTCAATAATATTGGGGGAATTCCATCTGGTCCAGATGAGAAATCATCATTTAACGATGATAGTAATTCTAAAACAGTACTCTGTTGCACAGCGAAATTATTGCAATTCCTTTGGGCATAGGAGTGTAAATTTCTGAAATAATCTTCATCAATATCAAAAGGCGTGTCCACAAAAGAGTTACGAAAGTTTTTCGCAAATGCGTTGCAAATATCGATGGTTTCTTTCAACTCACAATTTTCATATATGAAGTTTGCCGGGTAACCATCTGAGTTTTTCTTCGAATTTACAAACTTCCAAAATGCCTTGGGGTCTTCTTTAAGAGATCTTCCCATTTCGTATATATGATTGGTGTATAGAGACTTTGAAAGAGATTTAAATTCTTCGAAAAGGGCAATGTAAGAGTTATGGTCAACTGAAGAAAGAGTTTTTAAATATATTTTCCATGCTCTATTTCTTCTATTTCGGAGCTACTTTAACTCTTTCGTATACCATGAGTGGCAAAAGTTCGTATTTTTTAGTGTTATTATAGGGATAGTATTATTTATGCAATTATTAAGTATGGTATTAAAGTTATTAACTGCTTCGTCAATATAGCTAGATACTGATATACTATCAATACCAGATCTAGCTAATTCTTCTGATAACAACTGAAAGTTTGCCTTTCTGAAGTCCAAAGTATATGAGCGATCATAATCGTTGCTATTTTCTATAATATGACTGCTCAAGTCAAGAACTATATCCAAAGGAGGATGATAACTATCTATATTAAACATTCCTGAACTAGATTCTAGAACAAGGGTACTAATAGCGTCTGATGAAAATACTAAATCGAGAATTCGATTTTTTGAATTTTTAATACAGCTCACTTGCTGTAAGTCAGTTGCAATAATTCTATCCAAAAGCTGAAGCTCAGTTTGTGAAGAAGTTAAAGATGCTTCTTGAAAACATTCATCCTCAGAAGGAATCCACTCTATAGACGGTAAATTAAAATCTCCGAGAAGTAATATGGTGCTGTTGGAGCAAGACAATTCAATAATAAAATCTAGAGCCTTAGAGAGTTCAACATAGACTGCGTTCGAGCTTTTAGGAGGAATGTATGCATTTAATATATAAATTAATTTTGACTGTATGGCTAACTTTATGCAAATTAGTTCAATTGATAAATTAAAAGGAAATATAATACGTGAAGATATAAATTTATTTCGAACTGCGATCAAAACACCACCTCCCACATCTTTTGGTCTATCAACATGACGATCTTTTCTATAAACCAAGAATTCTTCGTCAAAAAGTTCTGTGTCCAAAAAGCTTGAATTGAGCCAGGTTTCTGTCAAAATAAAGATGTCATGTGAAAATGCCTGGGAGTTAACATAAATATCAACAGTTTTAGTACGAAGCCCTCTTACATTTTGTTAGAAGAGGGTAATCCTATTAAGTTTTTTGGGGATATTTTTTTGGGTGAATTTCTTGAATGTCTAATTTTTCTAATTGAAAATTCTTTGATAAGAGCTTCAGGAGGCCAATTACCAATATCGCAAATAGAATCAAAGAACGAAGGATGTGTAACTATTTTAAATGATGAGACAAAACTATTAACTTTACTGATTTTTGTACACTTAATAGAAGTATTTGTAGGGATACAGTATCTAGCTATTAAGTGGCTTACAATCTCTTCAGGAACAATATCCGGTTCAAATCGAGATATGAAAATTGTTTTCGGTTTGGAGACAGCTTTGATGGGCCTTGGATCGGTAACTATATTGGATATAGTAATACAATCCGCTTCAGGAATAGTGCTGGGAACCATCACTAAATCTTCATTCGCTACCTGAACCGGACAAGGTAAATCCGAAGCATTAAGAGGATTAAGGTTTGTTCGTTTAGGGGGTGGACTGGTATTTTTGATAACTAATGTGGTATCCCTACCTCTTTTCTTGCTCTTTTTGGCATCTGATTCGATATCACTGTGCATTGTTGAGCAGGACTGCGCAATCAAATCATCTTCCACTGGCAAACTCAATGGAGGGAGAGATTCCTGTATTAGGTCATCAGTAGATGTTCCGATATCCACCGGATCATTTGGGAGAGTCAATGAGCTAAAATTTGAGACTGCTTTGTTAAAATTACAGAGAAGCTCTTCAAATCCCTTAGAAAGTTTTACAATGTCTGATTTGAAATCAGACATTTTAAAAGCCAATTGAGACAGGGAGAGCTTACGACAATTCGTACAATACCATATGCAAATTTAGAATTTGTTATCTTCTCAATAAACGCATTAGTTGAACCAATGCATTTAGCGTGGTAAAGATTTCCACATGGTCCGAAACAGGCATGTAATGGGGTTGAATTTAAGCCCTCAGGACAATTTTTGACAGAACAAACCATTTCAAAAAAGAAAACAAAAATATACATAGTACAAAAAATATTGCTAATCGATTAATGCTATTTTGATAAATTTTTTGACTAAACTTGCTACTCCATAAAAAACCCTGCATGATTTACTTTTAAGCTACTAGTTGTATGAAGAAAAAGCATGGTATTTTTTGTATAGAATTGAATAAGCTTCAATTTTACCATAAATATCATTCCAAAAAGTTGATAGTTTTCGTGAAAGTAGCAGAAAACTGAATTTTACACCCTTTTACTTCTCCAAAAATTCTTTCTTCAGCCAAAATTTAGGGTGGTTTTGAAAATTGCACAGGAAGTCAAAACAAAAATTCAGCTTTGTAGGAGTTTTGTGGAAGAACATAAAAGTCTAAGTTTCCTGGGCTAGAGATCCATTAACATTAACATAATTTAACATTGCTTGATGCTGATGGGTGAAAAACTACATTTTGACGTGTGTGGAATATTTCATTTCAAATGACATCAAAATGTCCATAAACTTCCTTTTTTCGGATAATAAAAGAAAATCTGAAAAGTTCCAGAATTTCGATTTTTTACTTGCGATGTACAGGCAATGCCTAAACTACAAACTATGCACTCGAAAGAAAAAATTTAACGCGAGATTTTGTTCAATAAATCTACGACTTTTTTAATTTATTTATTTTAAAGCTTTTTGGATAGGATTATGATTTGCAAATGTTCTGTGAACAAATTTTCAAAAAAGCAGTACTTTGGTCGTTTTAGCAGTACGGCAGTACGGAGTTTCAAAAAGCAGTACAAATACTTCAATTGCAGTACTTCGACAGCCCTGGTGTTCAGTGTTCAGTCTGTCTTCAGTTGCAAAGATGCCTTGGAGTTGGGAGGTTTGTTTGCGCTGCTTGCCGGTAAATATTTTTTTTATTAATAGTGTAGAATGCGATGTGCGTGAAAGGTAAGTAGGATAGAATGCATGTGGGATGTTTAGTTTTCAGGTAGGTTCGTTATGATATTTGTTGGGGGTGTTTTGTTTGTTTATTATTTTACTGTTGTGTTTTGTTAAGCTATGATTAGATGGATTAACGAAGAAAATGAAAAATATGAAATAAGAATACCTACAAGTGGGAATACAAATATAGGTCAATAAAATCACAAAACTAAAACATAAAAAAGTTATAATTTTTTAACTTCCCATTGGAAGTTATTGTAAATGGTCCGATTTGTCAAAATAAAAATTTTAACATATCTTCACGTTTCGCTCCCTAGAATCGGATTCCATTTTTGTAGAGAATGTCTGTGTGTGTTCGTACG
This sequence comes from Dasysyrphus tricinctus, assembly GCA_963921185.1. Lineage (NCBI taxonomy): Eukaryota > Metazoa > Arthropoda > Insecta > Diptera > Syrphidae > Dasysyrphus > Dasysyrphus tricinctus. Next base: position 220,734,517 of record OY992532.1, on the reverse strand, counting down.
TTCCTTCGCTTTTTTTGTTCACCGTATCTCAAGGACGAATTAATATATCGACTTCGGATGGATTTTATTGTATACACAGTAGTTTCATTACAAGCAGAAAGGACCTTTCAATAAATTCAAGAAGCAGTTCAAATTTCCTTAGTCTCAGATATCTCGAGAACAAATCGACTTCAGGTTAATTTTATTCTACGCAAATTGACGTAATAAGGAATTGATTAAAATATAGAAGTATATCAACTTATAGTTTTTTTTTTATAAAAAAATGTAGATGAAAATTGTTGAAAAAAGTTGTTTGGCTCGAATATCTTGACAACAAACAATGATATTGGCTTCGAGGTTATTTTATTTTATACGCTAGTTTATAGATACAAATTGATAAAATTTTAAAAAATATTGAATTAATACTTTTTTTTAAGCGAAAAACTGCAAGCAATTCTACACACTAATTATTAAAAAATTGGTTTTTGCCTCAAAAATCTTGAGAACAGATAATGACATGACATCGGGTTAATTTAAGTCCACACACTAGCTTAGAATTGATAATTGATAGGATTTATAAAAAAATTCAACAAAAAGTTTTTTTTTTAAGTGAAAAAGAACTACAAGATAGGTACTTCACCAAAAATTGTGGAAAATATTTTTTCATCTCAAATATTTTGAGAACAAACAATGATATTGACTTCAGGCTAATTTTAAATGAGTTTATAATAAATGATTGATAAAATTTGTAAAAATATTCAACAAATAATTATTTTTATCGAAAAAACTACAAGAAACTTAACAAAATTGTAGAAAATTTTTGTTCGTCCCAAATATCTTGAGAACAAACAATGATATTAGCTTTTGGGTATATTTTTTCTATAAATAAGGATTGGTAAAAATATCCCATAACCAGTTTTTTAAGCAAAAAAACTACAAAAAACCTTACCAAAAAATGTTGAATTGTTTTTAGTCTCGAATATGTTAGGAGCAAATAATCATATTGGTTTCGGGCTTCTATATATGTATGTACTAGATTATAATTGACAATCGGTAGGTTTTGTATAATAATTCAACAAACTGTTTTTTTTTTTAATGCAAAAAAAAAAAATACAAAAACTATACCAAAAATTGTTGAATACAAAAAAATAACATTGGACCTCTAGCTTCCGGGGCACCACAAATTGGAAGTTACTAGTGTGGGTCACAACCAGCCTCTTTTTGAAAATGCAATAAAGGACCGTATTGCAAGAGTCTCTTCAAAACAGACTGGTTGATTAGACTAAAATTCGATTTATCGTTATTGCTAATTTGTATTAGTAAATATTTTCCTATTTGATAGAAATTTTAAGTCCATCAAGAATTTTTGGTTGACTTTTGTCTTGCCGAATTTTTTCGAAAAGACTCGTAATAAACCCCAAAATTAAAAAAAAAAACTACAAAGGGCATAAGAAAAATAGAATTTTTCTGACACGTACCAAACAGCAGCGTTGAAAATTCGTTTGTAGGCATATATTTGAGGGAAAATCAAATATAAGTTAGCGTTGCCTACCACAATTAAACAGTTACACGAGTTAGGAAAAATCTATTCAAATACAGACCGAAATAAACAAGCAATAGGTGTAGAAATTTTTAATTTTTGTTTGGTGCTACCACAAAGCTAAATCAAAAAGAAAAAAGTAAGGTACCGCACGAAGTAAATGAAAAATATAAGATTAGACACACAAGCGGGAAAATAATTTATGTGGGTCAATAAAATAACAAAAAGAAAACACCTCTTTTGTATATTTGAAAATGAAACAAAATAAAAAAAAACTACAGTGGGAATAAGAGAAGACAAATTTTGGGGAGAGGTAACAACTACCAACATTAAATATTTGTTTTTTGGAAAATATAATTTTATTTAGTGTTACAAAAAACGTGATTTTGGAAAACGAAAAACGAATACAGGACGAAATAGGAAAAAAAAGTAGTTATACATATATGCTAACATCATTTTGCGCTTAGGGAAGAATCAAAATTTGGTTGAAGATAAAACGGAGGGAAAATTAAATGTATGTATTAAGCAATTAAGAGCTCCGATTTTTGTTGGATTAACGGCTTAAAAATTATCCTTCCTTAATTATTTTTAAAGCTGAAGAAAAAAAAAACAATTTGGTGTAACTAAGCGCAAGTAAAGATGGAAGTGCGAATAAAGTTTGTTTAACAAATTTTTAGTTTTCTTAGTTCAATATAATGTTTGGATTGGTCTTCATAAAAAAGATGAACTAAATTGATATGTATGTATAAATTGGTAAAGATAAAATTTAAAAGAGAAAAAAGATTGTATAAATTATAAAGATTAAGGATTTATCTAGCATTAGCAAGTCATTTTCAATGTCCCCATCGTTACTCAAGGAGTGAAATCTGTAAATTTTTATCCTTGATTATATACTGAACATACACATTGAAGGATTTTAAATTTTGAGGCCTGGTGCTGAAGTTATGGGCTTGTAAAGTTTTGGTAAGCTATGGCTTAAGGTTTTTTAGAAAAATGTTTATTAATTAAATGAAGGAACAGAAAAAATATTTTTATATTGAGATATATAGAGATATATAGTAAATTAGATGTTCTTTTCGGTAGTGAAATCTTAACCGGAAATCGATTCTTTTTTAGGATATAAAACCGGAAGTTAACAGTTCAAATCAAATTTTAAGAAACTTAGTCACTTTTTATATTTTTTTTTTAAAGTTTCAAAATGTGGCGTATACACCACAGAAATTACATGCCAAGTTGTAGAGTGAAATCTCCATTCGTTTAGAAGATACGTAATTTTAAGTGTGTGGCTCTCATTCAAAAAACAGATATTTTTGTATAGAAAACCGGAAATATAGGCAAAGATGCGGATAATTTTGTCTGCAATTTGCTTCTGAACTAATTTTCTTGGTGCAATATGTTCAAGGGTGTCCCCAGGATGTTAATCCAAGTTAACAAAACGGGGGGCTGCGAGCGTCCGCCGCCATCTTGGAAAACGCATTTTATCAAATATCTCGTGAACCGTGTATGGTATGTCCACAATAATAATTTTATTTGAAAGTTAGTATTTCATTCTTTTGTTTGTTTCTTAAATCAAGTTGTTTTAGTGAAAACTTTTTGAGAAATCAAATTTTAAAGTCAATATTTTTGAAAAAAATTGATAATTTTTTTTCAAAGCCGATTTTTTAAAAATGTTGCCTTACTAAGTACCACTGTTCATATTACTTTTCAATGCTTTCATCAATTTTAAGTCAAATATTGAAAACCAGATGTAAAAATCTTTCTTAGTTTTTGAGAAATTAAAAAATAGCGAAAGGTACTTCTTTTATTTCTTGTATGTGTTGTTATGTTTATAAGGCAAATAAAGTACCATTATCTTTCTTCAGATTTTTTTTTTCGGAGAAAGCACCTTTCGTTTTATTTGAATTTCTCGAAAACTAAGAAAGGCAATTGCATCTGGTTTTCAATATTTGACTTAAAATTGATGAGAGCATTGAATAGTAACATGAACAGTGATGCTTAGTAAGGCAACATTTTTAAAAAATCAGGTTTGAAAAAAATTATCAATTTTTTTCAAAAATATTGACTTTAAAATTTAATATACGCCCCAACGATTTTTATTTATTTTCCATACAATCATATTAGCTACTTAGTTTAAATATCGTTTTTGATGCTTTTCAACATTTCTCTCTCATTTTCTTCTAAAGCCCTCAGCTTCTTGAACATAAGAGCAAGTACGTACGACCCAGTCGTACATTTTATTTCAATACAATTTACAATTATTGCTCTTGAAAGTAGGTACTATTCTTCTTCTTCAAAATTCAGTTTAAATCTTTCCAATATCTGTTTTAGTCTTTGAGAAATTCATAGTTAGTTGTTAGTCTTCCCTTGTCCCTACCAAAAGAAGGGTAAAATTAGGTTCTATATGCTAAACACAAACATTTCAGTAAGGGATTTCTCAGAGAATACAAATTACATAGGATAGATAGGTTCAAACTGAATTTTAGAGATCATCATAAATATTTTTTTCAGGAATCGTTACAAATATTGTGGTTACATACATATGTAGCCTCAACATTAGTGAAAAAACGGTGATGATTAACATCTCACTAAGGATATCTCGGAGAGTAACAAATATATTGAAAAGATTTTAACCAAATTTTGAAGAAAATGGTTTGAGCTTTTAAAAATAATGACAAACTTTTAACATAACCTCCAAAAAGGGCGAAAAACGATTATTTTTTAAATTTTATAATGGAAATATTTCAAAACCTCGAGCTGATAGCGAAAAATGGGTGGACGAATTTGAGCTCAGCACCCAAAAGTATGCCTAGAAACATGCTTCACTCATCGAGTCAAAAAGTTAAATGATATTTGTAAGCCTCTGTAATAATATACAAATACTAAGGTGCCATCATTAGTTAAGTTTTGTTTTTGAGTGAACTTAAGCCATTTTATTTTAAGTTTTAAGTACAAATAGGCTCTGGAAACACTTTGACGGTATCAGAAATAAATTTCAAGGAACTAGGACTTTCAGGCCATGAAAATCATGGAGAATGGAACGAAGTGATACGGCTACTAAACGCTATGGTAAATAATGAAAAGGACGCTGAAGCTAAGCTAAAACATCCACGATAAGTGGTCAATTGTGCAGAATATCTTGAATTCTGCACTATTAATTTCCAGAATATGGTCAAAAAGTAATATATTAGGCAATGTTTTGACCATTTTAAAGATAATTTACGTGATAACACCCAACGTAAGAAAATGAAAAAGAAACCAGTTGTACGGCAACGACACAAGGAACTTCACATGAATTTCACCAGGGACCTTGTTGCTTGGATCAACGAAACGAAATGGCTTTTCTCTTCGAATGAAAACAAGTTCAATCTTGAAGCATTCGAAGCTAAGAATTTTAATTTTTATGATTTAAGTGAAGAGGAACTTATTTTGACTAGTATTATAATTGTATGTCAGGTGCTATGGGTCGGAACGCTATCACTTTTTTTTTTAACAGTTAGATTGGAGTTTATAACTATACAACAACCAACGGAAATCGTTCCAAACATCTATTGGAATGGGTATATCCAAAGACGACAGACATTGTTCAACCTGTACCTTGAATTTTACAACAAGATAACATCCTTGGCCACACATTCCAGGATAGCAAGAAGCTGGATTCAGTCAAAACACCGAACTCAAACACTATCGAAAACTTTTAATTTTGTAAAAGATTCTTTGAGTGGCGTTCATCAAGTGACGCAGTTTTTTGTACCATTTTTTGCATTCCATTCATACAACTTGTGAAATTCCTATGAATTTTTATCATTATCCTCTTTTATTTGACAATATGTGTCTGAGGTTCTGAGTGTATTAACTTTTGTGGTTGAAATAATAAATTGAAATAGTTTTTAATTTTTAAATCTAAAATGTCAAGTAAAAACTGCTAGAACCTGAGTATTCATGCAACAACGTAAAGTCGTCGTAAACGTGGTAAAGTTGTAAAATTCGTAAATCTGTCAAATTTTTCATACAAATTGTAACAGAATTACGAAGTTAAGTTAAGCTTTACCTGCAACGTTTACGACGACTTTACGCTGTTGCATGATACCCATAATGTAATAACATTTGTATACATTTTTTTTGGCATTTTTACATTAGTGAGATAAGTGCGTATACTCATTCACACCTGCTATTGGACATTTCAGAGCTATATTTTTCAATAGATTACAAATAAGAAAAAAAGTGTAGTGTCAAACGGGCTTAAAGTATTTAAAAACAAAAAGCTTCAAATTTAAACTTCAAAACATCATTTGTCATCTTTAAAATTTTTCAGCTTTAGTTATCAAATTTACCTCCACTTTATATAATACCACATTCAATCTGCTACCGTGAATTTTCCTAATAAAATGATACAAAGTACTCTTAGTTTAGGGAATTGTTTACATAATAACATAGCTTTATAAATTATAAGGTATTTTTCATTATAAATGTCTTGGAACTAAGCAAACTTGAAGAGTTAATTAAAAGAAAACACGTTCCCAAGAGGAAGAACATTCTGTTGAACTATAAGGTACTGCCACATGCAGCAACAGCATTCAGAGAGACACACACATCAACGAATATCTTTTAACCATATAAGAACATTTATATCTATTTCTATACGCTCATCTACAAACACATACAAACATGCATATGTATATATGTATGTTTACTGTGTTAACATTTGAAAGCATTTAATTATGCACAAAGAAACAGGAACTTAATAAATAATGACATTGAAACATAGTTAAGTTTAAAATGTCCAACTGTTTTATCTATTTGCAGAAACACAACATGAATCTTCAAAATATTTAAGTAATCTATTTCAAGCAAATTTTTCGTATACCTCTAGGAAAGAGAAATTGGCAAGTAAAATAGTAGTTTTTTCCCTTCGTAAAAGATTACTCCACACAAGAAACTATGAAATGAAAAAATATTTGTTCGGGTAATTTTGTAAATTGATTTTAAAGCTGATCGACGGGTTGTAAAAGAATGCAATCTTTTTTGAATGTAATCTTTAAAATTATTAAGGGAATTCGATCAAATTCATTTAATTCACTTTGAGACTTGGACTTTAAATAATTCTTCATGGTCGATGAAGAATTATTATTGATATTAAAAAGTTTGCAATCATTTTTATTCGCATTAATTTTACAGTAATCAATTGAATGCAATCTCTTGGGAATGCATGCATTCTCCTACTTTCTGCATTCGTTTGCATTTCTTTGCATTCACTTGCAATTTTTTAATTCACATTAAATTTGTTCGTTTACTTTAATTCGTTTTACTTTTAATTTAGCTTATCAAACAGCAACGATTGCCAATGCATTCAATTGATTGCTGAAAACTAATGGCCCGATTATCAATTGCAATGATTGCAATCTTTTTTTGTGAATTTTAGTTTGACGATTTTTCTTTCGGTAATTGTTCAAGCTAACTTGGTCTGAGAAAAATATAAAACGGGCGAACTCGGATTGTGCTTAACATGGTTTGACTCTGTTTAATAACTCGAGTTGACACATCACTTATGGCGCGGGTTGATGTGCTGGTCAACACTTTACTGGGAAAGAAAGAAGGCGATGCACAGTCAAATACTTTTTGAACATTTTTATAAAAATCACCGGGTTGCGCTCTGTGTGATCAGACCTTAATACTATTTACATAAAGAGACTTCACTATCATCTGGTGCGGCATCCTTACTGGCTGAACAGAATGAAGACGGAGCTGCAACTGGAGCTGCAGCTGGAATAGCTGTCAAAATATTGAGTACACACAAGTTCAACTATGCGAGCACAACACAACGCAGCTGCAGACGCAGCTGGACATCGTTTTCCATTTTAATTTTAGTTGTTATTTTTATTTTGGATATTGAAATGTCAAAAGCTGTACAGCTGCATTGTAAGCGCTTAAACAAATTCACGTACGACACTTTTTGACAGCTATTGCAGCTGTAGCTGCACCTCTAGTTGCAGCACTCTTTTCTGTTCAGGCAGTTATAGGTTAATATTAAAACATTGGTCTGCAACGATCTATCGCCTCCTTGTGGTGCATCCTGGATAACGCTAAATGATCTGTCAAAACAAGACTGCCAAACAATAAATTCCACTTCAATCTTCTGGCAAATAATAAAAGAGCTATAAATAACTGAATGCAGTCCACACAAAATAACACATGAAACGGACTTTTTAAGATCTTCTTGACAAGGAATATAAGGCCATCCATCAGTTCGTAATCTGCAGCTCAACATAGAAGAAATTAGCAAATCTGAAAACGAATTATTCAGGAAGAAACTCACACTGTCACTCTATCGTCGAATCGATCGCCCAGCCAAGATGGAAATTCAATAAGCCAGGTTGCAATTTTTTTTTTGTCAAAGGTTCTTCTGGAAAGTGGCACACCAAAAGCATCAATTTGCTCTAACACAATAAATTGCTGATTTAGACTTGTGCAGATATCCAAGGCGATCTAGCAGAACCTCAAACAGTTGAAAAGAAACTCTCCACAGACGATCGAGTTTTCAAGACCTTTTACCCTCGAGGAAGTTCACAGTGCACTCCTTTAGGTCAATCCTAGAAAAGCTGCTGGCCTAGATGGCATCTTTATCGAGTTTCTCCTTTATAGTAGGACATATTCCAAAAGTTGGCTAATTTTATTCAGACGTTTTGGAAACAGGAACCTTCCTCAACAAACTGAAAAATCGAAAGTTATCGCCTTGCTTAAGCCTGGCAAACCCAAGGACAAACCAAGAAAATACTGGCCGATCGCACTGCTCAGCATCATATACTTACAAGCTTTTTAAATGACTGATTTGCAACAGAATCGAACCTACATTAAACTACCCTTGGGGACAGTTGTTGTGACAAGATATCAAGGATATCAAGCCATGCTAAAAACATCTGTGGCATTTGTTGATATCACAGCTGCGTTCGATACAGTCTGGTTGGAGGAATGGTCTCATCTACAAACTTCTTGAGATCGTACCCTGCATTAAAATAGCAACAATTCTTAACAACATGCTCAGCGATAGAGTCTTCCAAGTCGTTCTTGATGATGCAAGGAGTTGGCTAAGAAAACAACAATGGCCTACGACAGGGATCAGTGTTGGCACCACTTTTATTCAACCTCTACAGTCTACACCTATGATCTTAGAGACACGACATCAAAGAAGTTCGTGATATGCTGACGACCTCGACCTTATAATAAAGCATAGAAAAAAAGGAAAAAACTCTTGCTGCAAATCTTTCAAAATTGAATGAATATTTCAAAAAATGGATGTTATGTCCATAAGCATGAGCAAAAGGTTACTTGTTTAGAAAAAAAACTAAACTCGAGGTAAGATTCAGAAACGTGTACCTTACTCACAACCCCACACCAAAATACCTCAGTCACTTTGGACCGAACGCTGTCATTTAAGGAGAACCTAACAAATTCTGCAGTAAAACTTAAAGCACGAAATAATATCTTCTTAGGGGAGCACCTGCAAAAACACTTCGTTCTGCCAATCTGAGCTTAGTTTGCTCCGCTGCGGAATACTATTCCCTGGTGTGGCTCCATAGTGCTCACACAAACAAGAAAGACTGTCAACTTAATACTTCAATGCGCATAATCTCGGAAACAATCAGCTCAACACCAACCAGATTTCTCCCCGTACTTAGCAATATACAGCGTGTAACGGTAAGACGTCAAAATGCTCCTCTTCGAAAATATGGGAAAATAAACGCCAACAACCTTCTCCCTATTCATGAATATATTGAGCGGGTGCTACGCCCTTTCCCACCTTAAATCTCCACATTCACCGTTTAAACAAGCCCAAGAACTGAAGATAACTAACAGCGATTCAGTGGAGTATTGGAAGAATGTGTGAAACTCGAATTCTAATAATGATCTGTTCCGTATCGGAGACCCGATAACCCTGCCTGTTGGCCACGATCTCCCTAGGAAAAATGTGAGTTAGCAAAGCAACTTTGACGAATCGAAAAATGGTTAGTTGGATAATTTTGCCGTAAGCTAGTCGTTAATTAAAATAGCTTTTTATGGCCTTTAGTCCTACAAATTGGCGTTTCGTTCGGTTTACTCACTTGAACTCATCAGTGACATAGTGAGACGCCAATGTGTAGGACTAAAGGCTATAAAAAGCTATTTTGAATCAATAATTCAACAAGTCCAATCCTTAATGCTAAGTCTTCTACTTGGCTGATTTTTTTCAGTTGTATATAGAATTTGTATTATAAAACATTCTTTTATAGAAACTATGCCTGGCCCGGGCAAAAAAACTTCCAGCTTAATGATTAGGAATTCTAATCTTGTTGGATATAGTTTACAGCGGATTTTCGTTAATTAGTTGTGACAATTTCCAATTTGTCGTTTAATGTTTTCTATGTTTTTTTGGGTGGTTAGCTTACTTGACATTACTCCAAAACTGGTAAAAACGTAAAATCTCTTTAAACTCAATGTCTTATGGTTTGATAATTTGCCGTTAGTAAGTCTTTAATTAGCTGTGAAAAATTAAATTCAATCATGCAATGTTTTCTATGTTTTGTTGGGTCCTTTATAAGCTTGATATCAAGTAAGCGAAGCACAGCCTATGAAAATGGTAAAAACTGCTAGTACTGAATGGTTTAATAATTTGTCGTTAAATAGTCTTTTATTTGTTGTGACAGTTTCGAATTTGTCGTCCAATGTTTTCTACGATTTTTGGGTTCCTAGCTAACTTGAAAACGAGGTAGCATAGCACCACCTCGAAGATGGGTAAAATCTTCTTAGACCAAATGGTTTATGGCTAAATATTCAAGGGTTAACTAGTCATTAGTAAGTTTTGGCTATTTCAAATTTTTCGTTCTATGTTTTCTATGTTTTTTTCAAAAGCTGGTAAAAACTTCTAAAACTTAACATTTTACTGCTTAATAGTTTGCCATTAATTAATCGTTAATTAGTTGTTACAAATTAAATTTGTTCGTGTGATTTTTTCTATGTGTTTTTCTATGAAATTACCGCACTTGACCCACTGAAAACTTAATAAAGCAATAAATAGTACAAATCAATTGTTAACTCTTTTTGAATGTTATTTCATTATGAATTAAGGAATTAAAACAAAAAACATAGAAAACATTGCACGACAACAAAAATTGTCACATACAATCAATGGCTTTCATTATAATTGGTTCTAAGAACTTTTCCGGAGTACTTTGCTGATTTCACATTAATTTAAGGAAATCAAACCAAAAACATAGAAATCATCGCACGAAAAAAATTAATTTGTAACATAACTAATTAACGATTAACGATAATTATTAAGCAGTAAAATGTTAACTCTTAGAAGTGATTACCATTTAAAAAACATAGAAAACATAGAACGAAAAATTCGAAATAGCCCAAACTTAGTAATGAGATGACTTACTTACCATTGAGTATTTAGCCATAAACCATTCGGTCTAAGAAGATTCTACCCCTTTTCGATGTGGTGCTATGCTAGCTCATTGTCAAGTTAGCAAGGACCGCAAAAAACGTAGAAAATATTGAACAACTTAGGGAAATCAAACCAAAAACATAAAGAACATCGCACGAAAAAATTTAATTTGTACAACTAACTAACGATTAATTAATGGCAAATTATTAAACAGTAAAATGTTAAGTTTTAGAAGTGTTTACCATTAAAAAAAACATAGAAAACATAGAACGAAAAATTCGAAATAGCCAAAACTTAGTAATGAGATGACTAATTAACCATTGAGTATTTAGTCATAAACCATTCGGTCCAAGAAGTTTTTACCCCTTTTCGATGTGGTGCTATGCTAGCTCATTGTCAAGTTAGCAAGGAACCCAAAAAACGTAGAAATTATTGACCGATAAATTCGAAATTGTCACAACTAATTAACGACTAATTAACGGCAAATCATCTAACAAACCATGTCTCGATTCGTGAAAGTTGCTTTGCTAACTTGACACTCATGAATTGATCTGTTAAGTTTTTGCCAGCATGTGGAGCACGCCTTGCACACCTATACTAGTGGCGGCCCTGTGTAAGTTGTTAGGTTCCAACGAACTGAACTTTCTTACACCTACATCCAAAACCAAAGCCAGCCATAGCTCTACCAACAAAATACAAAAAAATATTAACGAGTTAAAATGTGTGGTTCTTAACTTTTCCACAAAACAAAACTCGCACATTTTCACGTGTCTGGAAAATTTAATTTATTGCAGTTGCTTTGTTTTGTTGTTGTTGATGGTGCAACAATGTTCTCATTCGTCGGTCGTTGATGATGGGGCTTCGTTTTAAGGTGAAAAGCTTGATGCAATGCATCAAAGTGTAATTTTCGCGTTGAATATTCTCGAAAATTTTACATAACAATTCAATTAATTCATTAGAAGGCACTGAATTAAATTCAAATTACCATTGAGCTTTACGGCCAACGGGTTCCTTAGAAGAAGTATACCTATACATTGAATTATATGACTACAAATACTTGGGGGGGTTATTATAGGATACATAGTTATGCTTCTAAGGACATGCATACAATAATAGACGTACACGTTCATAGCTACTTATAGTGCTAATAACACTGAAGATATCACAGTTTCTGTGAGTTTATAGTTGGTTTATTTCTGGGATGATGTGCGGGGGTATAGGAATTCAAATTTTCCACCATAATCGAGGTAATTCACATTCCCGAAGGAGCTGCTACTGATATTTGATATGATTAGAGATATAAGATGCGACAGAAGCGTTTTGGAAACTAATTTTCTTGGATAGTAATTAAAGCTTATTATGGAATTTCTTTCATTATACGTTTAGATAGATACTTACTATTCAGTGAGTGTTAGTAATATGCCGAGGGAAATAGTTTTAATACTAATTTTGGCAATAGTTAAAAAGAAGCTAGGGTTGTTTTTGAAAGTTCTCAACAAATGTATCTATTTGAAAGAATCTTTCATATTCGATAAGAAATTACAAGCCGTTAATTGTCTCTTCCTTTTTTCCAATTGTCAAGAATCGTCAAACAAGGGTGATGGTTGATAACAAAAAAGAGTAACGGAGGGTGTAGCTTTTTTAATGGTAGCATCAACTCTATTTAGTCAAAAAACGTCTTTCGTCAATTAGAAAAAGGCAAGTGGAAGTATTGGTAACTTTGTCCAAGGGCTACAAAACTGTTTCATTTGTTAAACTTTATCCAGAGTTGATGCAGGTTTGTTTCGGTTCGGGTGTCAAAATTACCGAAGGGCTTTACCGGTTTGTCAGTGGATAGTGATTTGTATCAATGAACTTACCAAAGCTATAAACTAACAACATTCCTATCATTCTATGTTCCAAGTGTTTCGAGGCCATTTTCATGGATTCCTATCCAAATATTCAAGTTAAGAGTATTCAAATTTTTTACCGCTCTTGGGACGTATTATGTTCGACTCAACCTAATCCAAATGCAGCTAAGTACTATGATGACCAATACTATACTTCATTGTATGCACATCAGCAACATTTGCGTTTCGGTTTTCCGATGATGTTAACGACCGAATTGGTAGGTTCACATGGATAATTATGATTTATGGTCAGTTTGCGGATGTAAACCGAGAACCTACATATTTACTCGTTTGCTATATACACAATGTACTCTAGGTAGTTATTTCGACACCCTTATACAAAGGGTATAACTCTAATTGCAATTGGCCATAGGTATATTTGGCATTATAATGCATGGTTTTCTTGTTTAAGTGCTAATTTGTTTGTTTCTCTGAATGAATGGTTGATGGACTATGATTTAACTGAAATTATATTGATTGTTTAACTAGCTTAGTAATTGAAATTGTTTGGTTTATGGGGGAGTTGTATGTAGGTGCAATATGTAATTCTGACAAAAGTTGTGGTCCGCATTGAAATTGCATACTTGTTTTATCTATATTATACCGGGCATGTACTAATTTTTAAACAGATAACATTTAATGGGAGGTTTTAAATTTTCCTCAAAATAATTTTAGAACAGACATACATGCACCTAAGTATCTTGTTTATCTATATAAACTCGTAGTTTTGTATTTAACTTTTATATAACATTCATATCTGACCGACATTGCATTTATTTTTTTTAACCAACTAACCTTTTGCAACAGTTGATCAAAGTCAACAATAAATAAAATAAAGCTACAACTGGGGTACTCGTTCTCAATCTAATCGTTTAAGTATGGTAGAGTTGGGCGGATTCGACACATTTTCTGAAGATAGCGAATAACTTTTTAAAATTGAATATTTGATCGATATTTTTTGTTTAATTTGAAGCCTAAAACCAAGTTATTAAATATAAACTAAGGGTTGAAAATATTTGCCACTTATTTCTCATTTCAAATTATTGACTTTTTACAATTAAATAGATTAAATTTGTTTTATAAATATGTACAAAACATAAATAATATTCATTTTTTAATTATTTAATACTCATTAAATTTGAACTCTTTGTTGACCAATTTATAATATTTCACGGTTTTAAAAAGAAAAATGTCAGCTCTTTTGAATAAAATTCAATCTATTCACGCTTGGAGATTTTGGCAATCTTAAATAAACACATATTTTTCACATTTTGAACGTTCGAAGACCGTTTTTCGTTATCATTCCATATCTTTATCTGTGGTTAATGGAAGGAAGACGGAAAGGCAAGGAGAAATTTTGCATCAAAAACCTTACAAAAAATTGTGGAAGTTATGAACTTTTGTCTACCATTAGAGCTTATGATAATGATATTTCCAATATCCATAATTTTTGGTTGATTAAGATGGAAAGTATCTTCTTTTAATCAGTAAGATCAACTGTTGCATTGATATTTTTTTCCATGTACTGTTTAGTCACCAAAGCCTAGTTTATAGTTCCCGAGCGCAAAAAAACAATCTATGCAAATAATTAATTCTGTGCAAGATTGGTTTACAGTTTCATGCAAAAAAAAACATTGCTTGCACGGAATTTCATGCAAAACAATGAACCGGCAATTGTTTTTCATGCGAAAAAATTGTGGTGAATAAAATATATAAAAATATATTCACCTCAAGGCATTATTTGCATGCAAATGGTTTTGATCCAAAAATAATTATTCTCCATTTTAAGGCTTATAGTTTTTAAATTAAGGGTAAATTAATGACTCAATGGATGGATTAAGTCAAGAAAAACATGTTTCGCCTTTTAATTCAATTTGGTGCACAGAATAGCTGGAGAATCGTTTTGAAAATTTTGATTTATCTTAGCACGGGAACTGTATCAAAACTTTGATTTTATGAATAGCCTTTACTGAAGCTATATTGGCTTATTTTTTCATTTAGCCTGTTAACAAGTTTGAGTATAGCTCTTCTGCATGTAGCGATTTTCTTGTTTTATAGTTTTGAGTAACAGTACACATACGCCACAGTGTACAATTTTGATAATAAGGGCGCAATAGCTTTCTTTATTCCAAAAAAGATGTTATTTCAGATTTTACTGTTCAGTTTCATGCAATACATTTTATTTTGCGCCATCCATTAGGGAATTAAAAAAGTTTTAATTTAAGAAGAAGAAAAAAAACTCAAATGATAAAAAATTTATCGTTTTAGTTTTTGTTTTTATTATTGGATATGTTTGTTTGGGACATGATCAATGCTACTTAGTTCACTCTGGCTTTTCTGAGAGAATGGTGATACTGCGGCCACTTGGTATAGCTCAGAAACCAAGCCAAATAGGTATAACATAGTAAAACTTATTGTAGAAAATTACATCTCCTATTAAAGTTTGATGTTTTAAAAATTCTATAAACATATGTAGTGCAGGCTTTTTACACATTTATAAAAAAAAAATTGTTAACAGCAGTTTAATGATTGAATATGGTGAAGGGGGCTATAATGTATGTAAAACAAATCTATTTCCCAGAAGCGGAGTTCGAGGGGAGATTTGGGGGGTGAAAAAGAGGGGGGAAATTGTATTATTGCGTTTTCCGACTAAAGTTGACCCCAAAACGAAAAGTGTTCAACAGAAATGTTGTAGATCCGGCAAAAATCTACAACTTTTACACATATCACGTTTCAACGTAACCTCAAAATTTCCGAGATATTGGTGAAAAACCGTATTTTTTTCTGGTTTTTGTTTTTTATTTTTCATTTTTCGAAAAATAGTTCAATTTAAATGAAACTTTGTGAAAATATATCTTGTTGTGTCCTTAATTAGGACAATTTTTTTTCAAGCATAACCATTGATCAGTTCTTTAGATATTGAATTTTGTTTGGAAAAAAATACTTTTTTTCAAATGAAAAATGTACTTCAGAAAATAATCGTACCAAGTTCATTTAAGGATCATTAGTTTTGTTTTTAGATTAACTTTTATATAAAATAATCAATTATGACAGTCTGATATATGAAACTCAAGATATAACCATTTTATGCGGACCTTATCACCCCTTTTTTCAAATATTTCAAACAAAACAAAAATCAACAAAATAAAGTCTCCAAAAAAAGCCGATAAGGTTTGCTTGAAAAGCTAATATCATGGGTCCTATTGATTGGATCATCAAGGTAAAAGTCTGCAAGCTAAGGGAAAATGACAGAGCATCATTTCCTATTTCTTTAAAGTGCATTGAAGAGTTATTGACTATTAAATTTAAATAGGAAACCAAGCTGGTTTTGAACCTCCATCCCCACCAAAGGCTGAGAAAAAACCTGCCAAACTTCGGTATTTGATATCAGAATACATGTACCTTTAAAACTTCATACTCAGATTCTGGTTATACATCCACTCCCAAATTTGGTGTGGGCTCCTGTACTATTATTTTTGTTTTTCATTTAAAACTGTATGTATTGAAATGAATATTTCTAGCAATATCGTTGCGGCATCGGCAAAACTTTTGTCTCGGATCAAATAATAAAACACTGTCTTATGTATTTTTTTCATAGAATTCAATGGTGTGATTAGTTATTGCATTTTCCAAAAATGTTTAACAATTTATTAACCAAAATGAGTTTTTTGTTTTTTTCGCATTTATGTACGTGGTTATTATATGTTTTCATTATTTTATATAAAAGTAAATTTAAAAACAAAACTAATGATTCTTAAATGAACTCGGTACGATGATTTTCTGAAGTACATTTTTCATTTGAAAAATAGTATTTTCTTGCAAACAAAATTCAATATCTCAAAAACTGATCAATGGTTATGCTTGAAAAAAATTGTCCTAATTAAAGACACAACAAGATATATTTTCACAAAGTTTCATTTAAATTGAACTATTTTTGGAAAAATGAAAAATAAAAAACATAAAAAAGGTTACGTTAAAAAGTGATATATGTAAAAGTTGTAGATTTTTGCCGGATCTAAAATATTTCTTTAGAACACTTTTCATTTTGGGTTCAACTTTAGTCGGAAAACGCAATAATACAATTTCCCCCTCTTTTTCACACCCCAAAACCCCCCTCCAACTCTGCCTCTGAGAAATAGATTTGTTTTACATTCCTTATAGCCCCCTTCACCATATTCAATCGTTAAACTGCTGTAAACAATTTTTCTTTTTTTCGATTAAAAATATGTTAATAATTTATTTATTTTTATTTTTTCGAGTAGCAAGGTAAGCAAATGTTAAGGTAAATACAAATAACGGGTGATTTTTTAAGAGGTTTAGAACTTTAAAAAAAAAAAAACATAAAAAATTCGAAAAAATGAATGAAATATTTATTTGAATCGATAGTTTGAACCTTGCAATTTAATGTTTAAAGATAATTTCATGCAAATGTTGACCGCGGCTGCGTCTCAGGTAGCCCATCCGCTGGGTCCAATTTTGGCATACTCTTTCACACATATCGGCCGGTATCTCACGAATGAATGCATGGATGTTGGCTTCCAGTGCGTCAATCGAAGCGGGCTTGTCCCTATAGACATTAGCCTTGACATACCCCCACAAAAAATAATCTAATGGTGTCAAATCGCACGATCTAGGCGGCCAATTGACCGGCCCGAAACGTGAAATTAACTGTTCACCAAACTCGCCTCGCAATTGCGCCATTGTTTCACGTGCTGTGTGGCATGTGGCACCGTTTTGTTGAAACCACATATCATGCAAGTCAAGAACTTCCATTCCGGGCAAAAAAAAGTTTGTTATCATCGCTCGGTAGTGCTGTAACAAAGGCCTAACTGCTGGGAACGGCGCCGAATCGACATTTCGCGGTCTTCTGTCACACTAGCTGATACGGCCGCAATATTTTCTTCACTACGCACAGTACGTAAACGTGTTGGTGGTTTAAAGTCCAACAAAGTAAATTTGGTGCGAAATTTGGTCACAATCTTCCGAATAGACTGCTCAGAAGGTCGAGAATGCCGACCATAAAATGGAAGCAGCGCGCGATGAACATTTCGAACCGAGCACGAATTTTGATAGTAAAATTCAATAATTTGCAAGCGTTGTTCATTTGTAAGACGATCCATGGTTAAATTGCAAACCAAACTGAAGCTGTTTGACAGTGACCCAAGGTACTAAACACACGTCAGCTGTCAAAACCAGTGTTGCCAAAACCAAACCAGCTAAAAAATCACCCTTTATAAAGAAAATGGTGAGGGTGTTTATTGAAAAGACAATAATCCGCAATCGGTGTTTAAATTTTGTTTTCAAGAAAATATACAGGAGCTTTGGGTAGAGTGTAAAGCTAATCATTACAGTTTTCAAGAATATTGTTGGCAAAATATATACAGAGCACTGAATAAATCATAAGTATGTCAAATGTACTTACTTACTTACTTATCCGGCTCCCGATCCATGAAGGGTCTCTGCCTGAGATATTGCGGTCTTCCATCGGTTGCGGTCCCTCGCACGACTTACGTTTTTCCTAACTCCAAGAGTTTAAAAAAAACAACTTTATTCTTTGAAGTTCTATAATCAAATGCACAGTGTCAAAGTTTTATTTTCATAACCTGGATAAAATAGATACATACATACATATTGAGTTTAAGGTGTGAGAACGGAAACCAAAAGAGTATCTCACACCTGAATTTAAGGTTTTAATTTACATTAGTTGAAAAATATTTAAATGAAAATAATTATTTGATGACGATGAAAATAATATTTGATTACAATTGAAAGGTTATGATTACATTAATGTATTAATATATATTTATATTATATATAGATATACAGATATATAGATACATAACTCCTCCCCCCTTAGTGAAGCGACTGCCAGAGGATGTTTGTCCTTGAAGGAGCGATTGGTGTATTGCTTTGTGGATTTGATTCTTCATCGATCTTGTTAACGTCTTGTGTATTGGTAAGTTTTGGTGATTGGTATTTATCTCGATAAAAGTAAAGTACTGCAGCTATCAATGCGAAGAGTACTGTTATTGATACTATGGTATAGATGTTGTAAGTGGATTTTGTAGTCAAGAGTGTTATTTCTTCTCTGTTCTGCAGTTGGTTTGATAACAAGTTTTCCAGTGTTAGGTGGTATGTTGTTGTTTTGGACTTTATTTCTCTACGTGTTGGAGGATGAATCACAATTTGGTCAAAAAAGGTGTTTACTCTGGAATCATAGATAATATTATTTATTGTTATGGTACAGTTTGAAAAATGAATAAGAACTGTTCCGTAGATTATATAATTTTGGATGCTGCATGTTGTGTTCAATGAGACATTTTGGACATTGACGAGAAGTATGTAGTTTGGTTCGGGTTGAGTTATGGAAGTGTGTTCTGTGTCATTTATCAATTTACAGCTAGCTGGTTGATTTTTGATGATCTCTGGTATGCAATTTGGATAATCGGTTTGTAAACCGTGTCTTTTACAGTAGTAGATTCCTTCCAGTTGACTGCATTCTTTATTGTAGTATTGTGCCTCAAGTTCGTTTAAAGCGGTATATGGGTAGGTGGAAATAGTAAGAGTTTTGTTAATGGGTAAAGGGATTAAATGGTAAAAGGAATACATATTGTTAGAAATAACTGGTATACTAATGCTAAATATTATATTAGTATTGTTGTAGTAAGCTTTTAAATTCAAAAATTCATATATCTGTTCATCTGATGTTAAATGAATAAATTGATTTTCTAGGAAGAACCTTATTTCTTTTAATTCAGATTTACTTAATATTTGTTTAGATATGATATCTAGGCGGGCTAAAGTAATAGCTTCTCCAATATCATTTAAGTGATTTTGGAGTAGGTCAATGTTAAAGTTGATTCTGTGAATATACTGCAGTTGAATGAGTGCTGCTTGAGTTGTTGTGATTGAATTATTTATATTTTTCTGTTGAAGACTTAAGAATGCTTTGATTAAATTTTGTTGGTTATTGACATGACGAGTGATATTTTCAAATCTTTCTATCATCCTTTGATTAATTCCTATTTGTTTGTTAGATTCGGTTTTAAGGATATTCTGATTAAGTTCTATTGTTTCTAGCTCTTGGTTTAGTTTTAATGCATCATTGTCATCCATATTACCTGTGATAGTTTTTATGAGTGTACCCAAACCATTGATTATGCCTCGTTTTTGTCGTTGAAGAGGTACAATGGTTTCTAATTTGCGTTCTAGTTCTTTAAGTTTCATTTCTGTTATGTCTATTGTTTCGCTATTAAGGTCTTGTTTATTTAGAATTGTTATAGATTTTTTTATTTCATTTACGCTTTCGACGTAATTTTGTAATTTAACTATATGTATATACTTTTTTTCAGTTTCAATAATTCGTGCGGCTCCTAGTCTGAGTGGTAAGAGTCCATAGCTGTCAGTTAAATTATGGATCTCCAGGTGGTATGCTTGTGCACCCATTAGTAGTATTGTTGTCAGGAATCTGAAATTTACGTTTTTTCTTAATACGGCATTTATGTAATTTCTTATTGTCGTTAGTAATAACTGTCAATCTATTGTTAGCTTGGACTTTTTGTTTCTTATATCGTGGAGTAATTTTATTTCTTCTACATTCTTTTCGATAAATAACTTCTCCTATCTCAAGATTAGTTGGGGTTTCCCTATCCTTGTTTATTTTTTCTATATTTTTATCTCTTTTGGTTTCTAGGGATTTTTTAATGGACTCGAAAAGTTCTCTTTGAAAGGCATTGAGTTTTTGTAGGTAATCGTGTTTGTCGCTGTATGTCAGGGTTCGATTGAAGTCGTATGTTCGACCATAGAAAAGTTCGTACGGTGTGTAATTCGTCGAAGAGTGAATCGCATTATTGTAGGTAATAATGGTTTCGTAAAGTATGTCTTCATGTTCTTTGTCTTTATGTTTTTCTTTAATAATTCTATATATCTCGGTTAATGTTGAATGCATCCTTTCTACAGGAGCATTACTTGTAGTTTGTTGGAAAGAAGTGACATGAACTTCGATATTGAATTGTTTGCAAAAATCTTGGAAAATATTTGATGTGAACTCTGATCCTTGGTCACATATAATTTTCCTTGGTATACCGTGAAGGCTTATAAAATGTTGAATTTGTTTTACTATGTTTACGCTATTGCGGCTTGGTAAGGTATAAGCTGCCCCGAATTTAGAAAATTTGTCAATGAGAGTAAGGACACTTTTGTTGTTGATGGAATATACGTCTGTGTGTACTATGTCAAGTGGTTTTAATGGTATTTCTGTTTTTCCAAAGGTAACTATGGGAGGTCTTCTTTCGTATTTTTGTGTCTGGCATGTGGTACAATTATTAATTGTCTTCATTATTTTATCCTTCATATGAGGAAAATAGTAATCTCGTTGTAGGTGTTGGTATGTTTCGGTGATACCTCTATGGTTGGATTTGGTATGGTAATCGGAAATAATTCTGTCTTGTTCATCACTTTCGATGATGTCAAGCAAAAGTTTCTTACATCTCAATAACCGGAAAGTTTTGCTTCTAGCAAAAAATTTTGAATAGACCTGTTGTATCAATTTAAATGTTTCGTCATCTGTCATTATTGCAACGAGTTTATTTGCAGGAAGGTATTCTTTGAAAAATGAAATAATATCATTTTCAGAAAATGATTTTCGTCTAAAAATTCGCCTTTGCTTTTTTCTAAATAAAATTTTTAATAAATTTTGGGATTGGTTATCTGATGATTTCTGTAATATTATTTGCGAATTAAATTCATTAAGAGATTTTTCTGCTATAGGGATACCATCGTCTAGATTTTCTTCAGCTGAATGTATGGTGGCAGCTGTTGTATCATTCAGATTTAATTCTATTTTATCGGGTAACTTAATGCGACTGAGAGCATCGGCATTGGAATTTAAAGTTCCTTTTTTATATATGACTTCATAGTCATACTCTTCTAATCTCAATCTCCAACGTACGAGTTTGGAGTGTGGATCTTTTAGACTCATGAGCCACTGGAGTGGTTTATGGTCTGTGACAATTTTAAACTTATTACCGAAAAGGTACGGGCGGAAATAATTTGTTGCCCAGACAATAGCGAGAAGTTCTTTCTCTATTGTCGAGTAATTGAGCTCTGACGTCGTTAAGGTCCTGCTCGCAAAGCAAATGGGCTTATCGCTTCCTATAGGACCCTGAGATAAGACGGCGCCCAACGCAACATTGCTTGCGTCCGTAGTAAGCACGAAAGGCTTAGAAAAATCTGGATATTGCAAGAGAGGGTCGTTGGATAGAATATCTTTACATAGTTCGAAAGTTTTTTTATACTCATCATTGAGAATTATCTCTGCACCCTTTTTGAGACATTGAGTAAATGGTTTGGTTAGCTTCGCGAAATCGCGAATAAATTTCCGATAGTAGCCCATTAGACCAAGAAAGGATTTGATTTCCTTTGTTGTTCTGGGTATTGGGAATTCTTTTATAGCTCTTATTTTGTCGGGGTTTGGTTTCACGCCATCCCTTGTAATAACATGGCCAAGGAACGCGGTTTCCTTGCGTAAAAATTCAGATTTACTCAACTGTATTTTAAGATTTGCTTTTCTTAACTTGTCGAATATTTTTTGTAAGCTCTCTATGTGCTCTTGAAGGGATGTTGAATAAACGACAATGTCGTCTAAATAAACGAGACAATTTTTTCCTATAAACTCCCTGAGAACACTGTCCATTACTCGTTGGAATGTCGATGGGGCGTTTTTCAGCCCAAAAGGCATTCTTACGAACTCATAGTGTCCGCTTTCGACCGTAAAAGCCGTTTTTTGAATGTCTTGGGTGTTCATCTCGATTTGGTGGAAACCACTAGCCAAATCGAGAGTCGTAAAATAATGGCATTTGCCTAACTTGTCTAAAATTTCGTTTATGTTGGGTAGAGGGTATTTATCATCTATCGTTTTGTCGTTAAGACGGCGATAATCGATGACTATCCTCCATTTTTGTTTACCTGTGGAGTCTAATTTTTTGGGTACTACCCAAACTGGGGAACTCCATGGAGAGAAACTTGGTCTGATTATACCTTGATTCAACATATCTGAAATTTGACTTTGAACCTCTGCTTTATGAACATACGGATATCTATAGGTCTTAGTGTAAATTGGTATCTCGTCTTTTGTCTTAATTTGATGTTTTATGACGCTTGAAAATGTTAAGCTGTCCCCTTCTTTATAGAAGATATCGGAGTAATTTCGACAGAGCTTCGAAATGGATTTTCTTTCTTCTGGATTTAAATGATCTGATCGAATTTCGGAAGAAATGTCGTTAAAAATTTGTGTGTCATGGTCTTCGATTTGAATTTCCAAGTTATTTAATTCTCTAGTTTCAAAATTTGAAAGGGAATGTACTTTCAGTGGATGTTGTAAGAAAAGGATCTGGTCTGTTGATGAATTATTTTGAACTTCGATTTCAGAGTGCCAATTTTCTGCAGAATAAATAGCTTCAATTATGTCTATGTTGGGTTCAACTCTGGTATAAGGGACGAGGATGTCACCGGTTTGACTATCTACAGGAAGTTTTACGACTACGCTTGAATTTGCAGGAATTTTAAATTTTTGGGACATGAAATTGGGTTTATAGAAAAGTGGAATTTTCGAATTTGTTGTTACTAATGTTTTATTGGGTAAATCAATTTTAGCTTTAAGTGTATTAAGGGCATCAAGTCCTAAAAGTCCATCAAAGTAGCCATGGAATTTATATATAAGAAATTTAAATTCACCAGATTGTTGAAATTCTATAAAAATAGGAAATTCTACTTGTTTGTCTATACTATGTTTTTTTAAGATAGTAGTAATTACTGTGGGTGTAGTTGTTTTTACATCGTCTGGGTGAACGTATTCGGGATTTATAAATGAGGCGGAAGCTCCTGTGTCTATTAAGAATTTCAGGTTTTTCCCAAAGGGTGAAGATATATGAATGTACGGAAGAGAATGTCCGTGTTTGTTAATGTCTAAGTATATGGGTGTATTGAGGCAGGATACTGAAAATTTGTTTCCTCTTCACAATCAGGATTACTTAAGGGGTTTTCATTAGGGTTGTCATAGTATGCGTCTAGTTGTGGATAATAGTCCTGCGTATAACAGCTTTGAAAACCACCGAGATTTGTAGGTTCTGTTGGGACATAATTATTTAGATCGTCTGTACTTTCTATTTGATTATTTATCTCGTCAATATTATGGAACTGAGCGTTTTGCCGAAAAGTGTTCGTTTGTCCAGATGGGGATTTCTTTACTAATGTTTGAGCCGAAAGTGTGTCCATTGGTTCTGTTTTAGTGGACGTTGGTTTTGGTTGGTGAACATTATTTGTGTATTGTGTACTAATTGGTTTTTGATAATAAGGTTGTTGTTGAGGTCTATATTGTTGGAATTGTTGGGGTCTGTATTGTTGTGGTTGTTGAGGTGTGTATTGTAGTTGAGGTTGATACTGTTCTTGTAATCTGTACTGTTGTTGGAAAATTGGTGGTCTCGTGCTCGACTGAGCGAATTTCTGATTATTAAACATTGGCTGTACGGGGTTCGAGGTGGTTTGTTTGAAAGGAATATTTTTTATTGGGAAGTAAGATGGATGGATGGATGGTTTTGGCAAAGGTTTGTGTTCGTATCTAAAATAAGCCATGTTTTGTTCTTTGATACAATTAGCAAACGCTTCTGCTAAGGAATTAGGTTTCATGGATCTTATTGTAGAACCTATCGGTTCTTTTAATCCAGTTAAAAATATGTTTAGGCACATTTCACTATATAAGTCTCCTTTCGCTTTCACAACATTAGGATCATTATTATGGATTTGGATGTGATTCCTTATTGTAGAATAAATTTCTATAACTTCGCTATAAAACTGTTCTATAGACTTATTGTGTTGGCGTAAATTATGTAGATCTTTGATTAATGAAGTTTCATTACGCTTATCGGCGTAGTGAAGAATAAGGTTAGCCTTAATTTGAGACCACTCTAAAGGTGTTCCATACATATTGAGGACTTCGTTAGCCGGTCCATCTATTTTATTTCGTATGGCTCTGAGCAATAATTTTCCATAATTGATATCCGGAACTGTCGTTACTAACAACAGAATTTCCTCGACATTAGTCAAAAACTCGTAAAGAAGCCTTGGATTGCCGTCAAATCGTGGAAGATCTTTGATGGCATCAGGTATTCTTAATGAGTTGAATAATTCGGTAATAGGGTTAGCCATGTTAATGTGAGTAATTAGTTCAGGATTATTTGTTTCGGTTTCCAAATTGTTACCAACCGAAGGATTAAATACTTCAGAAAGATTCTCTATTTCACTCGTAATACCTATTTCACTTGGATCAACGTTTAAAACTACCTTCTCCAATTCACTATTATTTTGAGTACTATCATCTAATAAAATATTATCACTATTTATTCTATAATACGGTCTAGATCTTAATTTATTAATATATTTATTTGGCATTAGTTCAGTTAAATTTAATGATTAGGAAGGGAAAAAAAAATTAGGAAAAATATTAACGAACTTGACTTACAATATCGCCATTGGTCGATGAATTCAGTATTCTCCCGGATTCTATGATGACCTTGTTTGATGAGTTCGGTATTCTGCCGTACTATTTAAATGATGACACGTAGGTTTCTGGAACCAAAGAGTTGAAACTCAGCCAAACTACTGTTTGTGTTCCTTGCACTTTATTAATTATATATCGTAACTTTTCGTCACTTATATCAATAAGCCGTTGATATTGAATTGTTTATTTAACCGGTGTTTAAAACATTCACGACGTTTAGGATACGAATTAATTATTGTATCTGTTTGTCACTTATATCAATAAACCGTTGATATTGAATTGTTTATTTGCACCAATATTTAAAACATTCACGACGTTTAGATTACGAATAGGATTTATTTTGCAATCCTACCGACTGCGCCACTTACGTTTTTCCTAACTCCAAGAGTTTAAAAAAAACAACTTTATTCTTTGAAGTTCTATAATCAAATGCACAGTGTCAAAGTTTTATTTTCATAACCTGGATAAAATAGATACATACATACATATTGAGTTTAAGGTGTGAGAACGGAAACCAAAAGAGTATCTCACACCTGAATTTAAGGTTTTAATTTACATTAGTTGAAAAATATTTAAATGAAAATAATTATTTGATGACGATGAAAATAATATTTGATTACAATTGAAAGGTTATGATTACATTAATGTATTAATATATATTTATATTATATATAGATATACAGATATATAGATACATAACTCACGCTCCCTCCAGTCGTCGAGACCAAGCGCTCTTGCGTCTGTGACCGCCTGGTCCCTATAGTGGAGGTTCGGTCTTCCTGGTCGTCTCGAACCTGGGGGCAAGGATTCGAAGATTTTCTTGGCTGGAGCGTTGTTGTCCATTCGCTCGATGTGGCCGAGCCAGTGTAGTCGACGTGTTTTGGCTCCTTGGACTACATCCACATCTTGGTACAGCTCGTACAGTTCACGATTGAATCTTTTCCTCCAATCGCCCTCTTCGCATATAGGACCAATTCCCCTTTTACTTGCGATATACATAGGTACTATAGGGCAAGTTTTGGATTCGTGCAAAAAAAAAATTTCGAGATAACAATCAAACATGACATTACGATGATAGAGAACACAAAAAAATTGGGTGGCAAAATTCTGTCTGTCTGTCTGTGTGTCTGTCCGTAACTCAACCTACAGCCTAAGCCACTAAAGCGGTTTTCTTCAAATTTTGAACTTAAGGTTTTTTTTGTAACTCTCCAGAGGGGAGATTGAAATTTTTTTTAGCTCAAAAAATAACGGTACTTGCCATACAACCGTTAAGGAAAAGCTTATTTCTCTCAGGAACGGCTCCAACGATTTTGATAAAAAAAACCAGTGTATTATTGTAAATATGATATACCTTTTAGTAAGAAAAAAATCACAAAAATCATTTATTAACAGTACCTGCCATATAAGGGTTTTTTTGATTTTTGATTTTCTTATTAACCGCTCATCCGATTTCAATGAAATTTTTTGCACAAAAGCTTTTTTGAAATATAACTATTAATTATTATTAATCTAATACCAAATTTATATATAATCAAAACTGGCATATCCATTTTTTTTTTAGATGTGACAAAAATTTTATATATAAAAAATTAATTTTTAAGAAAACGGCTCCAACGATTTAAAATTTTTTTTTTGCATATATTCATATTTTTTCAAGTAATCAAATACTTTTTTTTTAGCTCTAAGTTATTTTTCAGGCGTTTATACAATTAAAAGAACGATTTAAATGCCTTTTCTATAATTACTTCAATATTTTTTAAAGTTCTTAAGCCCCTCACAACTTGGACATAAGAGCAAGTACGTGCGATCCAGTCGTGCATTTTATTTACTTATCGTCCAGCACTCGGCGGCGCCGCCGTAGGGTAGAACTGGTAAAATTAGCGTTTTGTATAGCGTGCACTTTGTCTTTCGGGAAAGGAGTTTTGAGCCCATTTGTTTGGCCAAACCGAAGTAGCAGCGGTTGGCTAGGGTAATTCTTCGTCAAATTTCCACTAAGGTGTCGTTCGTGGAATTGATGTTTGTTCCGAGGTAGGTGAACTCCTAGACTACCTCGAAATTACTGCTACCAACAGTGATGTTTTGTCCTAGGCGATGGACAGATGAGGCTTTGTTTGTTGAAAGCATATACTTTGTTTTGTCCTAATTCACTTCAAGACCAACGGGTTTCGCCTGTTCATCAATAGCTGTGAATGCTTCAAGTACAGCTCTCTTGGAGCGGCCGATGATGTCGATGTCGTCCGCGTAGCCATAAGCAGTTGAGAAGACCTGTCGAAGATAGTGCCTTCCATGTTAACACCACTCTTGCGCACTATCTGCTCCAGGACTAAGTTGAAGAAATCACATGATAGCGCATCTCCTTGTCTGAACCCTGTACACGTCTGGAATAACTCGGATGAGCTGTTACCCATTTATTGCACCGCGTATCAGTTTTTTCGGGATCCAGAGTTCCGACATCACCAATAGAAGCTCCTGGTGACTTATGCCATCATATGCGGCTTTAAAGTCGATGAATAGGTGGTGGGTCTTGACTTGAAATTCGTTGGTCTTTTCCAGGATTTGCCTCAATGTGAAGATTTGGTCTATCGTTGATCTGCCTGGACTGAAGCCAAACTGGTACGTGCCGATCATAGTGTTGCAGAAAGGTTTTAGACGCTCACATAGTACGTGGGATAGGATATTGTAGGCAACATTAAGCAGGGATATGCCTCTGTAGTTCTTGCAGGACATATGATCGCCTTTTTTGTAGATTAGGCATATGGAGGTATTTGACCAGTCGTCGGGCATACTTTCCTCCTCCCACACTGGGTTGATGAGCTGGTGCATGCACCCTACCAGGACATCTCCTCCATACTTAAAGAGTTCCGCAGGTAGGCCATCCGAGCCGGCGGATTTGTTGTTCTTAAGCTTGTGGATGGCAATCTTAACCTCTTCAGTACTGGGCGCTAGGACTGGATCTTCATTGACTGGTCTAATGCTTTTTTGTTCCTCTGTCGCCTCCTCTACATAATGCCCATTAAGCAGCTGCTGGAAATGCTGCTTAAACACGTCTACAATTCCCTCTGCTTCGGTGACTAGGTTACCTTCGCTGTTTCGAAGAGCTTGTGTGCCAGTCCTATAACCAGATGCCAGTTGCTTGGCTGTTTTGTAGAACCGGCGGGTGTTGGTGGCGGTGCTAGACTCTTCGAGTTACTTGAGCTGAGAGGCTGCGGATGCTCTTTTCTTTCTAGGCAGGGGTTTTTTCTCTTTCCTTCTCTTTTCACGGTACTCCTGCTCTTGTTTTCCGTTGCAGCATTTGCATTCGTGCATTTTCTGTCTCCTGCTTCAATACCGCGCATTCATCGTCATACCAAGGGTTCTTTTTTCTGGGTGGTAGCCTATGGTGGTCTCGGCTGTCTCCTTAATGATTTCGTGGATATTGGTTCCACTGGTTGTTGACGCTTGTGGCTGGGCTTACGGCAGAGAGTTTCCCGTCAATTGCTCACTGTAGTCTCTGGCTTTCTCAGATGTGCTAAGGCATGCAATGTTGAATTTTTTCTTTTGGGCGGTCTTCGTTTTCTTTTCGTTGGACAGTCGGGCTCTGAATTTTGTCACAACAAGAAAGTGGTCAGAGTCCACGTTTGCGCCTCGGAAAGTTCGCACGTCCAAGATGTTCGATGTCAAATGTACTGTCACCAGAAACCAAACTTTTATAGAAAATATCTTTTATAAATAATAAAATAGCTAAGCCTATTCAAACTTAAATACCCACAACTCAGTTAAGAGGTCTTTAATATACAAAACAAATTATTGCACTTTCAAATATTTGTCATATAGCCTTACTTCCCATTTATATGAGTATTTATCTTTAAATAGAGGTTAAGGGGAAATAAGATTTATACTAAATTTAGATAGTTTAAGAAATAACAAGTAAAACGATAAAGGAATACCAAGAACTACTTGTCTTATGAAGTTTCTAGATTTCATCGAAGATTTCACATAACTATATTATACTACTTTCAGGTATCATGATGCATGATCTATACAAATCAGAGGATATGTCAGTTGCACATTGTTCTTATGTATAAAATGCATAAACACATGAATCTAATTTCCACCCCTCTCCCTGACCCGCAATCTCACCCAAATAGCATCTTCCTTTAAATTCAACCTTTCATGATATGCACAAATATTCATTACGCTATATAGGTACTATGCACTCGGGCTAAGAGACATCTTTATATTCACATTAAATCTAGATACATTTTGATATTTGTATTTGATCGCAATAAATTACCATTTTAGACACCACACACCGACCCGACACCAATGCAGATCCGTCTTGGGGTCCTTAAAGCTACAGCAAAATTAGAATCCTATACACCTTGTCTACATACATAAGCACCAATTCTATAGGTCCATTTAGTGGGAGGACTGATATATAGATTCGATGGTCATGGTGATGATGGGAGAGTTTCCTGCTGATGATGGCCAAATGTGTGTTACATTTCAACCGCATGTGGTGAATGACGACGTCAAAAGTGCGGTAAAATGCATCCGAGGATTTGTGTAGGGCTTTCAGAGAGTTGTTATATTGCAAATCGAATACACCTCTACATCTATACATCTACATAGTTACACACACTCGCATTGCCCATAATAGTTACTTTATGAACTATAAATATTGAGAAATGTTTGTTTTTAAGGTTTGGGGAGGTACTATGTGCTCTGAGGGTGGTATTTTTAAGGGAGCATCTACTAATTCTAGATATTGTGTGTCGGGGACAAGTGAAATTAAATTTATTTTGTTTATGCAAGAAATTAGATCTAGATTTGCAGTAACTATAATGTGTTTTGGGTTTTATTTGCATAGAGAGAGTGTATATTTTGTGTTCTCGTTTATGAGCTTAACATACATAATACAAAACGTGATATGCGTACATGCATATGTTTTTCGTAAAGTATATGCTATTAACCACATAAATCCAAAGGATTTTGCTTATCGAAGTTTATCTTTATAGTAAGTTCATGTCGAAGTCCAGCAAAGATATTAATTGCTTCAAAATTTATATCAATCGATTGTTTGATTGAACTGACGGTACGATACATTACGTTCGTTGACTTGAATCTTTATAAACAAACTGAAAGAGTGACATCATAACGTCCTCAAAAGGCTGTGGGATCTTGGTACCCCCTCATAGTCCAGTCACATTAGCTTTACAATCAGCCAAACTACGGAATAAATGGTGGAAAACTGGATTTTGGTACAAAGCATCCCCATGGCTTTCTAAGGAAACTTTAAAAAGTACCCATCGATTTGAGTACCGCTGGCAATTTTACAGGGGGTCAAAGGCCCCCCAAACGGGTTTTAAGGAATATCTCCCGAACAATAACTCTTACAGAAAAAATGTCAAAGACTGGGTTGTAGCTTAGAAATTTTTCTACAAAAAATATTGAATACTTTGAATAATTCAATCGGTAGAGTTTCGGATTTTATGTTTCTGTATAAAATGTACTCCTTTACACCACATTTGAGATTAAGTACAGGGTGAGCTTTTTTTTGCATGGTATCCCCCAGGAAGTTTAGAAAACAGTTAAAAAATTTATTAAGGGATTTATTAAATGGTTTTGGGAAAGTTCGCCATCGATTCGGGCTCCACTATATTAATCATACGGGGTCGAAGGTCATGAAACATGATATTTCCTTGAGAAAAGAAAAAAATCGTATGGGAGGGGTTTCTATTCTCCCCAGGAGGGGCAATTTTAAAAGAAATTGACTTAAACAAAAAATATGGCATTGTTAGTGTTACCGTCGTTTTTTAATTATTTTTTCTGTGTTAAGTCAATTTCTTTTACAAAATTGCCCCCTCCGGCTCTTCTGAATTACCTTGAAAACTGAAAAGAACTATCCAATAAGTCAAGCTTCTCCATCAAATACTGCAACTACTAACTCTTTGAGGATTTATTATCACAACGCCAGTGGGATTCGAACGAAAGTACCTGCTTTATTTCTTGCATCAAGTCATGTTGATTATGACATCATTATTATTGTTGAAACCTGGCTATGGAGCGGAATCCTAGACACAGAGATATTTGACAATTCATACATAGTCTTCCGAAAGGACCGCTGTAACTCTGTAGGAGATCGTGGAGGTGGTGTAATAGCTGCTGTCCGTTCGTGTATATCTTGCAAACTAGTGCCACTGCCCATTTCTGATGTTGAACAAATTTGTTTTTCAATTAATCTTGAACCAGGTATTTTTATGTATTTTATAATTAGTTATATTCCGCCCAAAAGTAATATTGAAATTTACGAAAAGCTCTTGGCTAACATTGATTATGTGAATAACTTGAGTAACAACTTGCAAAAAATGTGTGTAATTGGCGATTTTAATTTAGGAGATGTAAATTGGTCGTACTCTGTTGCGGATAGTATGCTTATACCTACTAATTTAAAAAGAGATATTGAAATTTCCTTCATTGATCACCTGTATGCTCTTAATTTATATCAAGTAAATAGAATTGTTAATAATTTATTCAAATTCTAGATTTAGTTTTCATTCATCATGATGAATTAAAGGCATCAATTACTGAAATTGTTCCTTTCTCATTGTTAAACAACTCGATGCATCATAAAGAATTATATATTGAACTACAATTTTACAGTTATTTGAGAAAAGTGGATCATTTCATTGCCGACTCATTTAATTTTGCAAAAACTGATTTCATTGGACTCAATAATTACCTTGAAAATGTTGACTGGAATACCGAGTTTCTTAATTTAAACTTGATGAATACTTTTAATAATTTCGTGTACATCTTGACTAATGCTTTTTATTTATTTGTGCCATGTAGAACCAAAAAGAATGGATCCAAACCTCCTTGGTATAACAAGAAATTAGCTCATCTTAAAAATCTAAAAAATAAATCTTTTGCTAATTTTAAAAAATCAAATAGTACAGACGACAAAAATATTTTTTGTAAATTTCGTAAAGATTTTATGGTGCTTAGTAAATTCTCGCACAGAAATTATATCTTGAATCTGGAGCTTGACTTAAAGAGTGATCCTAAACGTTTCTGGTCGTTCATAAACTCTAAACGTAAATCTCTTGGAATTCCAAATTCTATGAATTTCAATAGCGATGAATCCACTGATGTTCATAAAACTCTGGAGTTTTTTGCTCAGTTTTTTGAATCGGTGTATTCTAATTTAAATCCAAACTTTCCTCAACCTCCTCGGAACGGCCCTAAGGTAGATATTGGATCTATACATTTGGAATACTCTGATGTCTTAAGCGGACTTAACTCTCTTAAGCCAAATTCTAATCCAGGTGTTGATGGCATCCCTGCCATAATATTAAAAAGATGTTCTGAGTCTCTTTGTGCACCTTTGCTTACAATTTTTGAACGATCTTTGTCATCTGGGATATTTTTAGATGACTGGAAATCTTCTTTCCTAATCCCCATCTTTAAATCGGGTTCTAAAAATAGTGTTGAAAATTATAGGGGTATTTGCAAGTTGTCCGCAATTCCCAAGCTTTTTGAGAGTTTAGTTAAATCCAAACTTGATTTTCTTGTGAAAGAACATATAAATAGTGCTCAACATGGGTTTCTTTCGGGTAGGTCAACTATAACAAACTTGACTTGTTTCTCATCGTTTGTTGTTGATGCTATAGAAAATAAAAGTCAAGTCGATGCTATTTATACTGACTTCAGCAAAGCTTTTGATTCGGTAAACCACAGCATTTTGCTTCTTAAACTTGATGCTTTTGGAATCCATTCGACCTTACTCAAATGGATTTCTTCATTTTTAACTGGCAGGGTTCAAAAAGTTAAGATTCAAGAATATACTTCAAGATCAATTAAGTGTACGTCTGGTGTTCCTCAGGGTAGTCACCTTGGCCCATTGCTATTTATAATATTCATTGATGGCATTGTCAACCATATCAACTTTAGCAAATGTCTCATTTATGCTGATGATCTCAAATTATTTTCAAAAATAACTTGTGCAGATGACTGTCTCAAGCTGCAAAAGGATCTGGATAATATATCTCACTGGTGTAACTTAAACCATTTAAATCTAAATATAAAAAAATGTTTCATAATTTCCCTCTCTAGAAAACTTCTTACTTATGAGTTTATATATTCTCTTGAATCCAAGCCTCTTCAGAGAACATTAAAAGTGAAAGATTTGGGAGTTCTTTTTGACTCTAAATTTTCATTTTCTCTTCATATTGATGCTATTGTTGCGAAAGCTAACTCAATGTTAGGGTTCATTAAAAGGAACTCCACTGATTTTTCCGATCCATACACCCTTGTATCATTATATACTTCTCTAGTTAGGCCAAATCTTGAATATGCGGATGTTATCTGGAATCCTTGTCAACAATTTTTATCGGATAGAATACAGAGAGTTCAGAATCGCTTCACAAGATATGTGTTTTACAAAATGCGCTGGAACTTCCATCCATGTTCCCAAGCCAGGCAAAGCTTTTTGGGCTTACAATCTCTGAAAGCCAGAAGAACAACTCACGATATTGTTTTTGTGCGGGATATTCTTTGCTACCACATAAGATGTCCTGAGTTACTCTCCTTTATGTGTATATATGCTCCCACGAGGCCGTTGAGGGAAAGATCCCTTTTTTTTGAGTCCACACATAGAACGAACTACGAATGTAACGAACCAATTTCAAGGTCAATTAGAGAGTTCAATAAAATTTATGATCATGTTGACTTATATCTCTCCAGAGAAAAATTTAAGAATGTATTATACTATTTATTCTTAAGATATTAAGTATTTGTTATCTATTTTTAAGTAATTTTATAAATTTATACTATCTATTTTTTACCGATATGTAATCTGTTAAGCTATAAAGCTCGTAGATGAAATTATCATTAATAAATAACAGTCTCACTAAATAACAGAAAACAGATACTCTTATGAAAAAAAGCACTGATTATTTTTTTGTAGGAAATTTTCTAAGCTATAACCCAGACTTTGATATTTTTTCTATAAGTATTACCGTTCGGGAGATATTCCTTAAAAACCATTTGGGGGCCCTTTGAACCCCCGTATAATTGATAGCGGCACTCATATTGATGGGGACTTTCACAGTTTCCTTAGAATGCCATGGGGATCCTATGTACGAGAATCCAGGTGTCAGCCATTTTGTCCGAAGCAAAAAGCTTAAATGACTGGACTATATGTGGTGTATTCCTAAAAAAAAATATGTCATCAATGCGAATTCGGCTTAGAGGGAGTCGACTATGCCTGGTTAGGATACATAACCAAGGTTTCTTCGGAAAAAAAACATTCTAGTATATTCCAAAAATATGTATTGTTTGAAAACATGCCTGCAATTGGCTCGGAGTGTATAAAATTGTTAAGATTTATGTTCCAATTTTTTTGTAAACTATTTTAATGATATTGATTGATTGCTGTCTACACATCTGCTGATGCTTCCTCCAACATTCAATTTTTAATTTTAAAGTTAAAAATTTTAATTTATATAGAAACCTCTTTCTTTTGAATTTGAATTTCTACGTATAGACCACATTTTGCGGTGCTTAAATAAGCAAAAACATTTTCAACAAAAAAACATATTTTCACATCTTTTTCATGTTTCCATTAATTATGCGTTTTAGTGGAGTAAAATATTGAATAATGTTCAGTTGAAATGCTTCGAGTTTTTAGTGGAATTTGAAATTATGTAAATTAAATTTTGATTTTATTATTATTGTTTTGGGGATGATAATGAAAATGAACAGTATATTATGATTTAAATATTAAGTTACCTGATGGTACATACATACGTATACCCCCGTATTGTAGTAGTTTGGGGTTAGAATTGAAATATAAAACACAAGGAGGAAGGGGCTAAAAGATAAATAAATGCTCGAATGCGTTTCGCAAAATTAATGTTTTTGTTGATTTTGCTTAATATATAGTTGATTTTATAATGTGGCAAAAACTGCTTTATAAGCAATCGGTCAATTCACAAGAAGAAATAATGAAATCAATCCACCATTACAAAAAAATAATCATACCTATCCGATGGATAAAGAAAACAAAAATACAGTTTTTCATGCAGTTTGAGCACAGAAATAGCTTTCCTCCAGTGATTCCAGTTTTTTAACAAAAAATGAGCGATATAAGGCTTTGAATAGAGTCCGAGCATATCGAGCAGGTTCTGAATGCTCAGAGCAAAAAAAGAAATACAATTTTGTGTGTGATTGTTCAGGCTCTGCTCTGTTTTTTAAGGACAGTTTTAGGGCCGTTTACTGACTCAAAGCTTTAATATTTATGTTCAACTCAAACGGTTATGTTCTACTTTTTCCTTATCCTAAATATTTCATTTTAAATGTGCAGAAGGAAATTTCGTCTGTTTGAACAATGAAAGAGAAATGATCGGTGGCTCTGGACCTTTGGCACCACATACATGGGGAAATTTTGGAAAAAAAATAATGCCATATAATTGGTCAGAAAAGGTCAACTAGTCTTGGAAATTGGGCAGCCCAAGACAACTTGTAATCAGAGCTTTAAGTTTCTCATGGTCACGTGCTATTTTTGGCATCTCATTTTTAGGAAATAAACAAAATATGTTTACCATCCGAAAGATCTCTAGATCGTGATAAAAGGTGAACTATTTTCAGTAATTGGCCAGTCATAGATATTTTTTTATGAATTTTTAAGGTTCGTCTCAAAAAAAAAGTATGCCGTTTGGAAGGCCTTTTCATGGTTATAAAAGGTCAGCTATTTTTAGTAATTTGTCACCTATTAATTTTTTTTGTGATTTTTATCCTTATGCCAAAAATCGTTCGTAAGCAAGGAAATAAAAACCTATGGAAATAAAAAAAGAACATATAACTACTAGGCACAAAATAGGAAACTGATTTTTTGGTTAGTTATGGGACAGGATTGCTCTTTATGAAAATTTGTGTTTTATATTTAGATTAAGGCAACAATTTTGCTATTCGTCCATCGAACAATGACCACTGTGTGGCACAAAAATAAATCAAGTTTACTT
Source organism: Dasysyrphus tricinctus (assembly GCA_963921185.1). Lineage (NCBI taxonomy): Eukaryota > Metazoa > Arthropoda > Insecta > Diptera > Syrphidae > Dasysyrphus > Dasysyrphus tricinctus. The sequence goes on along the minus strand of OY992532.1, from coordinate 220,698,126 downwards.
GTTTGGGTCTTTTACAAGGGCTTACATAATAAATTTAATTTTCTTATACACTAATTCGATTTTATTTTAATAAAACACCCTTTTGCGTCATTCCCCTAACATAATTTGTCATTCCCCTAACTTTCAAGTTTTAATTATAATGATTAATTGCGCTTTGGTTATTTTAGAAGAATCACTAATATTGCATCTGAGCATATTCATAATATTTTTAGCAGTTTTAATTTTTTCGCAATTTCAAAGTAAAAAAAAAAAAAAAAAATGTGTGTTTTTTTCAAGTTGATGTTTTTCAAAATTTTGCGTAATTAAGTGCTATTTTTATGTCTGATATTTAATGCCTTTATTAATTTTTGGGTGTATCTCCCACCCCAAAGAAAAAGGGTACTAGACTGAAAACAGTGAAGTTGATTATGTTAATTTCAGTTTTCTCAAAAGCTAGAAGACATTTAAGCATTTGGTTTTCAGTATTTGACTAAAAATTAACTAGGGCATTGAAAATCAGAAACAAAAATATACTCAGTAACATAAAATGAAATAAAAATAGATTAATACAAAAAATCGTCTTTTTATCAAAATTTTGAGTTTTAAAGTAAATTTTACTTATCAGCTAAAAATACTTTATTTAAAAAGTAAATTCAAGAATGGATTTCTGGCTTTAAGATGAGCAAAAGGATTTTCGTCCAGATGTTACCATTGTTTTTGTAAAGTTATTTTTCTATTTGAAGTCAACTTTTCTTAAAATTGGGATATATACCCCCCATCCAATACTGTTGTTTTATTCTTTTGGCCCAATCTACACGCTCTATCACTTTGATGCAGCATATATCAAAGACCATGTTTTTGTTATTACTTTGTTACTGTTTAATATATACCACTTGTTGTTTTAAATTTTGTATTGCTATAATTTTAAAAGCCGTGCCTTGGAAACTGTTGTGTAAGTAATTTGATAATTTAGTAAGGTTGAAATCGTAGAGCAATGTTTTATTTGAAAATTAAGGCGCATTGGTTGAAATGGCCAATTAATGAAAAAGACGCGAAAAAATCGCGTTTATTGGATTTTTACCAATGTTTCGTTTGGCGCTCGAGGTCGAAAAATTGGATTTATCACTAGGCCAACATCGTAAACAACTCAGCCAAAAATCAGAACTACTGGACCTGACGCAAGGTCTAATGTATATAGTTACTGGACAAAGGCCAATTTGCTGATACGAAACTTAAATATTTAAGTAGAACATAAGCGCTTATGTGACAGTTTAAGCAGAGGAAAAAGTAGAACATAAAGCTTTTAAGTAGAACATAAATACTTAAGTATCGTATCAGCAAATGGGCCTAAAGCCGCGCCAACATTATGTCGAATTGTGTAGATCAACATCGTTAATCAACAGTGATGATTAAGTGTAGACGTGTCGATCGGCAAAGCTATTCAACATTTGTTGACCCGAACGTAACCCGATTCAAATGGATAGCAATCGACAAAGTTTTTCAACAAATCTCATTTTATTAAAAACATTTGTAGGGTTTTAATTTTATGAAAATAATTTATTGGTTTTTTGCGTTATTAATCACATTTTTATTAGATGAAAAATGCAATATTTGTTGTGAAAAAGTATTTAATGTTAGTAATATCGTTTTAACTTTATTGTTCACAAGAAAAATAAAAAAAAGTTGGGTACCACCAGGACTCGAACCCAGAACCCTTGGGTTGTATCTTGACGCATAGATCAGAAAATTCCAAACCCCACAAATGTTTGCTATGAAAGTTTTTCACGTACACACTAGCATGTTGATCGACAATGTTAACCTACAATGTTGATCGACATAGTGTGGACCGTCCTTAAGAGGCTTATACAAATTTAACTAATGGAATTTCGCTTTTAACGATATCACCTATAGGGAATTATCGCTTATAACGAACAGTTTTAAAGGGAAAACTTATATTTATATTAAAAAAATAAAATGCACGACTGGGTCGCACGTACTTGCTCTTATGTGCAATGGACTGAGGGTTTAAGAAAATTGTATATAAAGATATGAAAGTTATGAGAGAAATATGTTTAAAAGCATTTAATACGATATTTAAATTAGCTGAAACAACAATTTTGATAGTTTGAGGTGAAAAAAGAGCACCACCCTAATTCTTGATTGAATATGACTGTATAAAAAAAATTAAAGTCGTTGGAGCGGTGTAAACAAAAAAATATGAGTATGTAGGTACCTATATCAAATTTTTAAAACATTTTTAGGGAAAAATGATGGTATAAAACTATAATTTCGAAAAAAATTGCCAACCCGTTTTTGAGATACGATGATGAATTTTCAAAAAAATAATTTGAAACTTTTTAAAAATTTCTAGAATTTCTTGTTTTAAAAATTTTGATATGATATATTATTAGAACTTATTTGAAATGTGTATATGTAAGGAAATTAATCTAAATCCGTTCAGCCGGTAATGAGAAAATTCAAAATAAGAAAAATATTATATGAGAAGTTCTACGTACAGTTAATAAGTGTAAATTTTTATAATTTTTTGTAGTAGATCGTACAAATTTTGGCCTATGAAAAATGTTTAATCGAAATCGTAGGACTCGTTTTTGAGAAAAAAAATATTTTCCTTAACGGTTTCTTAAAGTAAAATTGTTTCCCAAAATATTTTAGAGAACACTAAAAAACCTTTAATTATCGAGTTCCAAGAAAATCGATCATGACGCTCTCGAAATATTTGATTTTCAAAAAAAAAATTTTAAACATTTTTTAAAAATTCCAAAAATATTTTTTTTTAATTTTGGAACGCAATACTATTAATAATTTTTGGAAGATTCTGTATAACAAAAAATTATTGTCATCAGTCATACTGTTTGAAGAAAATAAAAAAAAAGTTTCTTTTGGAGGTACCATTAATAACCATTTTTTGAAAAATGGTTCCCCACCCAAAGGTAGCCTTTACTGAAAGTAATTTATTGAATTATTTTTAATAAAAGTTGCGAAGCCATTTTTGAGAAAAATACGATTATATAAAATTGCTCAAGAAGATTGTATGCCAAGAACCGTTATTATTGGTTCCAAGAAAAATGAAAAAAACGCTATGTACCAAGTTTGAAGAAAAGCGATCCAGCCATTTAGGTTGTAGCTAAACAGACAGACAGAATTGTGAGATCTCCTTTTTTCGTCTTCCCTATCATCGTAATGACAAGTCTGATCAGAATCTCGAGTTCAATTTTTTTACGAATGTATAACTTGCCATATAGTACCTCTATATCGAAAGTTAAAATTGAGTACCTAGGCATTTCAAATTTAGTGCCTGTAAGATAATAAATTATAGAGATTTCCCCTTTGCTGTTTTTTTATACGCGAATTTGTCATTTTTTGTATCAAGAAAGGTTAAGAGCATTCCGAACTGAACAAAACCAGTCATTTGCTAAGGTATTTTTTATTGTTGCATGCATAAGACCGGTTTTTTTATTATAAAACTTTGTATTTTTACTAATTGGTCATGAGTAGGCGTATTATTGTACTAAAAAAAACCATTTTGTAAAATTTATTGATTTAAGTTCCAAATTTACGAATTTTTTGTCAAACAGTGCCTTTTAAGAATTAAAAAATTATAATAAAAATGATACAATAATGATTATTTAATTAATGAAAATCGTGAAAAACAAATTGAGTTTATATCCACTTAAAAAAAATTGTCAAAAATACCATTAGGTATAAAAATTGACTGTCAAAAATGCGTGTTTTTTTCAAAATTTACAAGCATTTTTATTTTGCATTATTAAAACTTTTACTAGGTACAAAATAAAAAATGTTCTTCAATATTGTCCTAGTAAAAATATGGAGTTCTATATAATTAAACGTTTTTTTGCTTTAGTATAAGCTGCATTTGCTTTGAAAAACAACCATTTTTTCAATTTTCTCGTTTTCTTAGAGGCTTTTACCAAAAACTAGAGCAGAAAATTAAATTTTTTTCCAATGATGTCCTAGAGCACAAGTTTTTATGTCCATAGACACCTTAATCGTTTTGATCGGACAAGTACACACTTCACAATCTTTTTCATGACATCACCATTTCAGTCCCAAACTCTTTTGAAAGTTTTCGTCTTTTGAAATTCTACAATTATTCCTAGGCTCGAATCTGATGCTTCCAATAAAAGTTTTACTAAAATAAAAAAGTTTGTCTTCTTTTAAATAAAGAACCAAAAATGGAAATTCGGTTGTTTTGTATTGAATTAACTTTTATTCATTCATTTAAAATTAAATTATATAACAATTTATTAATAAACTAGCTGTTACCCGCCCGCTTCGCCACGCCGCCGGGCTACCGCAACCACTTTCTATTATAAAAAAATATTCCTTATCACAAATTCAGCAATGGAAAAATCTTGCCTTATCGAAATTTACCAGTACCAATTTTGAGCATCAAAGTCCAGGTGCAGCGCTATTAGCCCCGGGATGATATTTAAAGCCATGCAGTCTTTTATTCATTATGAAGGGACTACAAAAGCCATGTGGTTTTTAATTCGTTTTTCGTTTGGTTAGTAGATTACATTTTAAAATTGAAATAAACTCGCCTAGCAAAAATAACACAAAAACCAAAATTCAACATTATTTACTATTATTTTTAGGATTTGCGCTAAACGCATTTGCAATATCCTGTGTCTATATAGTATACATAGAAGCTTTCTCAGCAATTGAGCATACTCTACCCTAAGCTAACGGAGTGGAGTTACGATAGCGGGACTGAAGACCCAAAACGAGAGTGAAGATTCTTTAAAACCGCGAAACGGACCCCTAACGTACCAACTTTTAAGTAGTAACAAATTGACAGGATTAAAATTTATATTTGCAAAATCACCGGACAAATTATATGCTGTAAAATTTTTTTTAGTTAGCTTACGCAACTCCGATGCTCAACTTATGGTATGTTCAGCCAGAGAGGAATCTATTTCATTAGTTTTCTTGGATAATAGTAACTTGGGTGACCCTCTCATGGGGTAATAGGATTTTAGCTTAATCTAACGGTCCTCTCAAATGGTCTCGGATTCTGTGCTATGTGATCCGAGGTGCTTATCTATATAGAGGGTTGAAAACCAATTTCGGCTAATACGATTGCATTCATTTTTTTTGATGCACTGTTTAATCGCTAAGGCCCTCGTTGTGGACTGCAAGACTTTGATATTTTGAATAGAATTTAGTGACGCTTTTGACGCCTATACATATGTTCCTCTTTTATCCTATCACTCACAGCCAAAATTTGCTGTGGGGTCTCGGTCTTAATGGCCCGAGATTTTGAAAGTCAGATAATGCAGTAAAACTGTTGAACAAAAAATTTCTTGGTTAAACGGGTCCTCAGTCAAATTCCGGTTAATCGAGAGTCGACTATGTAATATGTTTTTTTTTTTTGTAATTTTACTTTAGAAATGAAATTTCAAATTTGTTTTGAACAATATTTGATTTTTTTTTTAAATTAAGTTAAGTTGTTTTGGACCAAAAATTTGTTTCTTTGTTATGTTTCTTATCATTAAAAAAAGTATCTTATAGCTTCTTCCAATACATTATAGCCACCAATTCAAAATTTCAATCAAATCTGTTCAGCCGTTTGAGTGTGATTGACTAACAATTATCCAAACAAACAAACTTTCACATTTATAATAAAAAGAGGCAGTTAAAAAAAAAATGTGAAGAAATTAGGGATTTTTTTATCAAAGCAACAAATCAATAAACTCTAAAATAGTAAATTCTCAGGAAACTTTTCACTCTTTGTATCCTATATAATAATCCCCAACTATCATTTCCATAAAGTTTTCCATTTATGATTTTGAAAAACTTAAACAAAAATTTAAAAGAAATAAAATTCACAAACTCATCTACAAAATCCAATATCCAGCCAATATTCACCTTAATCATGACACTGTAATAGATGACTGCGGCACTGGCAAAGATATAAAATTTCCAACTAGAAGTAATAATATTTTACTCAACTCTTAACACAAATATTTTTCAGTTTAGAATGGCAAAAAGCAAAAAAAAAAAAAATATATAACTTTTTTGTTCTCTTTCAAAAAAGAGAGTATACCTACTTCTACGAACTCGAACAGCAATCAAAAGGTCAAAAGCGAAAGCAAAAAAAGAAAAAAAAAAATGCATCGCAATTCATTTTTCAAATTTATTAAAATTGTTTACCGATACAATATTTTTGAAGTTCAAAAAGGTTTCGTTTGAAGCTCCTTCTGTTACTTTTGGTCCTTGTTTGATATTTTGCTATATAGATTGCCCTCCTATATCTGCTATCCAAAGAGACACAAAACTGAATTTCAATATTTTTGTTGGTATTTGAACTGGGATAGTATACAAGGAACAAAGTCAGTATCAGATACAATAATGCATTCAACTTTCAAACAGAACTTTGACTTTGATAGAAATCTACGTCAGCTGCAGCAGCAACAGTATATTTCGTGCTTCGTATAGTTGGAAGCCGGGTTATCCAAGAACCTGACTTTATATTGGCTATACTGATTCCACGTTGTCATGGTGCTCTCTATATTTCTTTTCTATATTGACAATAACACTGTTGATTACATTTTCCACCCAACTTTCAACCCCCTTCTCCCAATCTTTCCCTCACATCTTTATCGTAGGGAAATACTCAAAAAAAAAAAAGACAAATCATCCCATATCAAACCACCCATCATACCCAACACCCCATCATCCCCTACAGTCACCTTCTCTATACTCATGTCAGTCACGCTGTCACGATTCTGTTCTGGGGTTTGGAATTGGGTGGGGGAAATTTCGAGATTTTATTCCATTTGTGGAGTATATTTCGATACTTTGATGGGTTTTTGCGTTTTAATGTAAACTTAATTGAAGTTCACCAAGTCAGGTCAGCAGAGAAGCCCCTCAAGCCCAAGGAATAAACATAGTTGTTGGAACTGAGGGTCCGTTTTAGTATGCATGCTGTTTGCTGCTTCGGCTTCTGGTTGTGCTGCCGGTGCGGTGGTGGTGCGCTACTGGCTGTTTTCTTGTTTTACTGGCATATTGAGATGTATTGCTGGGCACGTTTTTGAAGTTGTTGGTTGCTTTCGAAATAAAACGTACAGTTGTATGTTAGTAGGTGAAAGTTTTCACCGTGATTACCAACTGTATTTTGTGAAGCCAACGGAATGCAATTTCAATATTGCAAAGCAGCTGCTCCTGCTCCAGCTCCCAGCTCTCAGCTCCAGCTATACACCCACAATAGGTATGCGAATTTTAACATAGAAGACAGCATCAAAGTTTTAGTTTACTATGCTTCTCTCCGTCATATTCCAGCATTGACTTTGCAAGGACTCATGAAGTTGCAGGAGGCGATAAGTTTTCCGTAAAACAATTTGCTTCGCTTGTGTTTCCAGGATACCGCCACCATTGCCACCATCACCACCATTATCGCCAACCTTCACCACAACATGCTGTCAAAGTAGGTATACCTTCCTACAATCGTCTCGAGTCGAGTCGAATCGAGTCCTGTAGGATCCTTCTTGCCCTTTTCGTCACTATCGTCATAGTCGTCGTAGTTGTCGTCTAACACATTGGACGAGTAATTAAAAAGCAGTTATTCTGCGTGAAACGTGACATCATGACGACTGGCTTTGTTTTGATGAAAAACAATGAAAACGTAGAAAATGAAAAATGTTCGTGTGCGAGAAAAGTATGGAATTGCAAAATTTTGCAAAAACAGTCGCAGTGTTTGCCATGCCACCCAACGTGAACGACAACTATAGGTACTAAGACAAACCACCACCACCCATCATCATCATCATCTTCATCAACATCACCATCATCATAGAAAGGTTACTTTCAGGATTGAAATATACAAAAAAAAAAAAAACGAAAAAGATGGATGTTGATGATGGCGTTTTCCTCTCCTATAGCAACGTCAAAAGAATGAATATTACTGAATATTACATGGAAATTAAGTTGCTTTCGTTTGTAAAATGTTATATAGCAGGATAAGGATGCTGTTAATAATTTTGATGTTAACGGAAGTAGGTACTTTGGAAACCCGGGTAGTCGTAGTGTAGTTGTAGTTGTAGTACCTATGTACCTTGAACTGGAAACATAACAAAAAAGAGTCCTTTGAGAGTGATGAAATTGCTTTGTTTTTGAAACTGCAAAAAATAATTTTGTGTCATTTGTGTCATTTTTGTTAATTATGTTTTATTGCTAATTTTTTTTTAAAGATTTTTTTTAAATGAAGTGTTAGATGTTTTTGCCTTGGAAAGAAGACCATTAAAGACAATTAAATGTTAAAGTTTTGTTTTCCATTGTAATACCTGCTGTGGGGCTTAAATATATGAATATACCTTTTGTATTGTTATTGAGAACGGAAAATGTGGAAATTATTGCAAATAAATTTAATTTAATTTTGACAGTGGGGGGGACCGCATGCATGGTGAATGCATACACCAAATCATTAATATTAGCGAAAAGTATTCGACAAAATTGAGCTCTTCGGATTTTGTTTGTCAAATTTACCTCAAATATCATCCATTGTATTTCAATGGTGTTTTTTTTATAGAATACTGCAAGAAAATAAAGACTGCACAGTCTTCGATCGGTCATTGATGACCATCGTATAGCTTCTATTTGCAAAAGTGGTGTAAACCTTATGTTGCGGCTGCTTTAAAAATAAGCTATTCGTTCGTTGTCGAAAAAATAATTTTAATCGGAAACATCATTTGAAGTTTATACTTCTATCCTTGCTATTTCTTGCATGCCCGGTTAAGTAAAAAGTAAATAGTAAAATATCAAATTTTTGTCAGTTTTAGAGTTGCCATATAATTTTGCAAAATTTAAAATAATTTCCGAAACACACTCGCTCTAAAAAAAATGTTTTTTGAACACATCCTCTCCCTTATGCCAGAAGCATGAATGTGCAAATTAAGTTTTTTCGAAGTGGTTAGCTAGTTTTCAAAATTAATCGGTATTCGATGACATTACAGTATTGTTAATGTGCGTAAATCGAAGAAAATATAGTATTTCAAAATATCAGTTAAACTTTTAGTTGATTAAGCACCCTGTTTTCTTCTAGTAAAACTTTCAAAAACCTGTGTTGCAATATTTTCATTTTTGCACATTCATGTCTCTGACATAAGGGGGACGACAAGTTTGCTTAAACCTTCTTTGCCAGATGACGTTTTCTGTTGAAAGTCCTATATATTATAAAAAGTTACTTTTTTTTAAATTTTTGGTTACCTAAATCGTCTGGCACTATTTTGTCAATATATCGAAAGGAAAAAAGGAACACATGTTTAAAAACCCAGTTTGTGAAAGTTGGTTTGTTAGTTTTGAGAGTTATTTAAAGTTTTGCAAAAAAACATCACCAACTTTATAACTTTAAGGCCCCTCTGGCAAGCATTTTCAACAACCAAACTCGTCTGGCACTGTTTTTTCATATTAAAGAAGACAAAAGGCTAACGTTGCAGTGTTAGGAAAATTCCTATTGACCTCAAGTGCAGCAGTTTGGGACGGTTCAAAGTCATCAGAGTGGTTCGACACGTCAGCAGGCGTGCCACAAGGATGCATTTTGAGTCCTCTATTATTCGCTTTGTTTATTGATGGTATATCTGATGTGCTTCCTGGGGGCGTCGTCTTTTCCGGAATTCTTATCAAAGTTCTAATCTACGCCAATGACTTGGTTTTGATAGCAGACAACCCGTTTACGCTTCAACTTCAAATTAATAGGCTAGAAGCTCACTGTAGAGCATGGGATCTCAAAATCAATGCCCAGAAAACAAAAATCATGAATTTCGAGAGTAGAAAGAGAATTAGACTACCTAAAGAAAGTTGGCGACTCAGCAACCAGCGGATGGGTGTAGTACACAAATTTAAGTACCTCGAAGTCTTGCTAACATCGAATTTTAACTTTAAGAAGCATGTAAAGGGCAAAAGTAGTGAAGCTAAGTTGGCACTAAACATGATGTGGCCTAAGTTCTTTGCTAATGAAAACATTAACCATTCATCGAAATATAAAGTGTTTAAGGCAACAATCAACACTTGTATGTGCTATGGAGTACAGTCCTTTGGAGTAACCCCATTTGAAGAGTTTGAAGCTGTTCAAATTATTTCTTCAAACGAATATTCCGATTACCGAATTCAACACCAACCTATCCTATACATGTGGAATCTGGTTTACCACCAATTTACAGTATAAACTAAAAAGCTCATGAAGATTATCTAACTAGAGTAATGAGGAGAAAAGAAAACAGTCTGCACAAATCAATTGTGGTAAGACAACTACGTCCCAATGCTTATCCGTTTAGGGAATGGAACCAGATAGCATCATCTCATGACCTTTCATTTTCTCTAACGGATAGGAACGTTTCTGAATGGCAGGATATATTTGCAACAATCATTGCAAAAACAGATGACAAAATTTATCGCCAGCACTTAACCAGAGCTTCATCATCTGAGTCTAGAACAATCTACAGGAACCTAAATCATCTGATGCTAACTGAGGAAAGCTATTTTAACGTTAAGTACTCTTTCGAGGCTATAAGTACAATTTTCAGAGCTAGGTTGGAAATTCTTAATCTGAACTACATGCCACACAGAGCCGATCTTCAGCAATATGCAATAAAAGAGAACCTGAAGATGTTTACCACCTCATTGCAATCTGCCTGATTTTACAAGAAATACGTCGCTTATATTTCCAAGAATGTGTTCTGACCCTTAATGCTCTCTACGAAATATTAAATTATATCTATCAAATTTTAACTGCTTTGTTAAAATACGATTTTAATTTCACAGTTCAAAATATAGATAAATGATTTACATTATTCTCATTTTATTTAAATACACTCCTCGTCAACTGAATACGCACAAACATTTTTTAATATACTTTATCCATTTTTTCCAAACAGTGATGGTTATTATGCCATCTGTTGATGCTAACTATTCCCTTAAGATGTTAAGCAGATAATTCCGAAAGAATTATCCAAAAACAACCGTGAGTTTTTCTTCAACCACTTGCAAAGTGTTTTATATGCAAAGTAGGAGTTTTTTTTTAGTCAACTGAATAGGTACAACGCCATTTTCTTCGTTGTTTATAAGTTTTTTGGAGTGCTTGACAGTTTAAATTAACGATTTTAGTGTTTTCAGTAAAATTTAATTCTTGATTTCAAATTTTAAGAAAAATGGGTAGATCTACGTGTCTTAACAGTGTTGAAAAAGCTAAAATCGATTTACTAAGAGACCAAGGCCTAACTGGACGTGCAATAGCTGATAAAGTTGGCCGAAGTTTTAATGTAGTTTATTCTTACTTGAAAAATAAAGATGCATACGGCAAAAACATGAAGGGAGGTAAGAAAACAGCAACAACAGCAGCTGAGAGACGAAGAATTTTAAGATATGCATCAAATTCTTCTGATTCTGTGGCAAAAATAAAACAAAAAGTCGGCGTAAACGCAAGTTGCTCAACAGTATTAAGAGTAATCAACAACTCAAGCCATCTTAAACGAATGAAACTTAAGAAAAAACCACCACTTGACAAGAGACGGAAAATGTTGCGATTAGATTTTTCAAGACTTCACATGAGTTGGAAAAAAGAATGGTATCACGTGGTTTTTTCAGATGAAAAAAAGTTTAATTTCGATGGCCCTGATGGGTTCAACTTCTATTTTCACGACTTAAGAAAAGAAAAAAGATTTTTAAAGCGCCATCATAGTCGTGAAGGAGGTGTCATGATATGGGGAGCAGTCAGTTATTATGGAACAGTTGAGCTCGAGGTTGTAACATCAAGAATGACAGCAGCTGGGTATAAAGTAATTTTGGAAAGAAATTTTCCTAAATTTTCTAACATCTTTGGACCCATAAACTGGACCTACCAACATGATAATGCGCCTATTCACTCAGCGCGCATAATAAAAACATGGATAGAGGAGCAACAAGTGCAGTTGCTTCAATGGCCGCCGTACTCACCTGATCTAAACAGCATAGAAAATGTCTGGGGATGGTTAGTACGCAAAGTTTATGAGGGTGGTCGTCAGTTCGAAGACAAAGAAACCTTAATTTCTGCAATCAAATTAGCGTGGAGCGAAATTTCGTTAAATTACATTAAAAAGCTATACGATTCCATGCCGGATCGAATTTACGAAGTAATTAAAAATAAAGATGGAAGTACCCACTACTAAACTTAAACAAAAACTTGTTTCATTCCATTCCAATACCAATTTTAATTTTTGTACCTATTCAGTTGACTCAAAAAAAAACTTATACTTTGCATAAGTTACACTTTGGAAGTGGTTGAAGGAAAAACTCACGGTTGTTTTTGGATAAAAGTTTGAAGTTCTGTTATTTATATGTTACGAAAATTTTTACCATCAACAGATGGCATAATAACCATCACTGTTTGGAAAAAATGGATAAAATATATTAAAAAATGTTTGTGCGTATTCAGTTGACGAGGAGTGTATATTTACTTTTTTATGAATGGCATATCCGGCAGACGGCAAAATTTCCATGTTCGTATTCTTAACTGTAATTTTGTACAATCGAATCGAAAAAAAAAATAAAGAATTTATCTATCTCTCTCTATCTATGTAAGTTATTTAACTAGACTTCTATTAAACATACACAAATGAGTTTTTGACCATGAGTTACATACATAAACAGAAAAACGAATTTATCTCGAAATGCCCAAAATAAATAGATATATACATTTTTTTTTTAACACGGCAGAACAGATATTGAAAACTCGGCTTCGTAAATGAAGGTTTGACAATTATTAGAAATAAAAAAAAATAATTTCTTATAATACCTACTTTAAAATGTTTAGCTCGTCGGGCAAGAACTTTCAACAGACAAATTCGTCTGGCATTATTTTTGTTCATGTTCAAATGGGAACAAACATATTTAATCAAGAATTCAGCTTTCATTCCATTTAAATAGTGATTTGTTTTCATTCGAAGAAAGTGTGTCACAAAGGAGAATAGGACAACACGGTCTACAGGACCAATAACGACGAGGCATATGTCATTGGAAAGGTATTTTTATGATCTACAATAGTTACTATAAGGACTTACTTCAAATTGCTGTGTGAAAAAGTTATCCGCTAAATAGAATTGTGTTCTGGTACATTCTTGTATGAATAAAATATATTTAGTATGGGCAAAATTTATGAAAACTGGTCTAACAAATAACAACAATATATATGTCATTGTCCCATTTTCTACGCAGTGATTTCATAAGTTGTTATCGAAACTATTATTGTTCATAAAAATACCTTTTCAACGACATACATATTATTGGTATTGGTAAGACTAGTTTGTATAAATTTGTTCCACACTGAAATGTACCAAAACAAAACCTTGGTTAGTAAATAACTTTTTTCCCACAGTGATTTAAATTAACTGCCATAGTGACTATTGTAGCGCATAAAAATACCTTTCCAACGACATACGACTCGTTTTTATTGGTTCCTATACCACCTTCCATACAGTTTTGCCGATTGTCCTTTATTTGTCAGTACCCTGGTAGTATTTTCTAACATGGTTTTGGTTGATTAACAGAATTTTGTATTCATTTTAACGGCATTAAGTTAAAATTTCCTTAGAAATTATTTTTCTCAATAGCATTGAGAAATGAGGTTACATAAAATGTCTTAATGTCAGTACCGTGGATGTCATTACCATGGCATTTAAATCCTTATTGAACTTTAATTAAATAATTTCTTTCAATAAAATTTAATTTCTGCCTGTTTCGAAGAATAATTGGTACAATACCACGGAAAGGCCAAACAAAAATTGTAACATGCAATCACAACAAAAACATAAATGTTAAAAAACGAGCCAAGTTGTTATATGTACAAGAAACCTGTGCGTAAAAAGTCTGCCCAAAAAAGTAATGAGATCTTAAATATATGCCAAGTTTTAACTTCATGAAGTTTAATATCAAATATCTTAAGTAAAGTAATATCGAAATAATTCCAAATCATGACAGAAATTTGGTATTTAATGATAACTGATTAAAATATGGTGGATTCACTGGTCAAGTTTTCATACATTTTTAAATTGTGATTAAGTAAGTAATTAAGAGAAAACTTGCCAAGTAAATCCACCAAATTTTAATCAGTGATCATTAAATACCAAATTTCTGTCATGATTTGGAATTGTTTCGATATTACTTTACTTAAGATATTTGATATTAAACTTCATGAACTTAAAACTTGGCATATATTTTAGATCTCATTACTTTTTTTGGCAGACTTTTTACGCACAGGTTTCTTGTACATATAAGAACTTGGCTCGTTTTTTAACATTTATGTTTTTGTTGTGATTTCACTCCTTTTTGCAAAGATTTACTTTACCAGGTGAAATTAAGCCCTACCACTCTACAAAGTTTCATAATTCTACGACAACCGAAAGTGCTCCATATAATAATATTAATTCTGATAAAGTGGGTGGATGGCACGCCCCCTGAATGGAAAATCCCAAATTTTCGATTTTTTTCTTTCTAAGTACTTCAAGCCCTACCAATCTACTCATTTTCATCGTTCTACAACAATCGGAAGTGCTCCATATAATTTATAAGAATTTTCCATATAATTTATAAGAAATTTTAAGAATGTGGGTGGATGCCACGCCCCTGAAAGGAAAATTCCAAATTTTTCAATTTTTTTCTTTCAAAGTACTTCAAGCCCTACCGCTCTACCAATTATCATCGTTCTACAACAATCAGAAGTTCAGAAGTGCTTCATATAGTTTATAAGAATTTTTGAGAAAGTGGGTGGATGCCACGCCCCCTGAACTGAAACTTCCAACTTTTCAATTTTTTTCTTTGAAAGTACTTCATGCCCTACCGACCTACCAATTTTCATCGTTCTACAACAATCGGAAGTGCTTGATATAATTTATAAGTATTTTTAAGAAAGTGGGTGGATGCCACGCCCCCTGAATGAAACTTGCAATTTTCGATTTTTTCCTTTGTATGCGCCACAAGGCCTACCGTTGTGCGAAATTTCAAGTTTCTACGATGTCGGGAAGTGCTCCATAATTTTGATGATCTGTCAGTGAGTCAGTGAGTCAGTCAGTCAGTTACGGTTTTTGCGATTTTTGAAGTCCTATATCTCGGGAATTACTAATGCTAAAGAGTTGAAATTTGGTAAGCCTTCTGTGTTTGAGCTCAGCAAATGATGCGAATTTGAAGTTTCTGACTTTATTGGTACTGAAGTTAGAGGGGGGTTGAAAATGGCCTGAGTTTGTTCCTGTAAAAAGGGTGTAGTGCCGCGAACTTGGCTGGGCACTACCGCACCGTGCCCTTTGATAAAATATAAGTTATAACCCAGCACAATTAAATCGGTGGCCACCTAGAAAAACAGACTACAAAAAAAGAAACAAAAAAATTAAAGAAAACTAGGGAAGCAGAAATTTCAAGATGTCAAAACACAGCAAGAAATCATGAATCTCAGCAAAAATATTGTCAAAAAGAGAGAACAAATCAGAAATGAAAAAAAAAATATAGTGTCATTATCGTCTATTCCAGTCTTAATACATTTCACAAAATTTTTTATTATTTAAAAATTGTTGCAAAGATCTTTTACAGATTTGATACTCTGACTAAATGAAGCCAAAAAAAACAAAATGAAAATTTTTAATTTTTGAAGATTTTAAAAAAGAATCTCAGTTGGCCCATATAATGTTTAAAATGTTTAGCTGAAGGAGTGCTATCTGAATTCTTGAACAAATATGAATCTATGCGAACAAAATTTGAAATCGTTAAAGCGGTTTAAAAATAAATAATTTTTTAAATAAAATTTACAAAATATTTTGGTATACAAATTTTAAGTTCGCAGATAAGAACTAGATTTCAAAAAAAAAAAAAAAATTGTCAGTCCAATTGTAAAATATTGATTTTTAAAAAAACATATTTTTTGAATATTTGTGTTTAAAATTATTTATTTATTTAATTGAAAGTTTTGAAATAAATTTTATTTAAACTTTTTGAAAGTTTTGTATTTATATGTATATTTATTCAGCCGAAAATGAAAAACTTCAAAATCAAAAACAGCGTTATAGATGGGGTACTTTTAATCGAAGGAGTCGAAAATCAGATTTTTCAACGGGTTTCTAATATTTGTACGGTACCGTTATTTTTAAATAAGGTATTTTTTTTTAAATATTCTAAACAAAGTTACAAAACCGTTAAGTACCAAGTTAAAAAAAAATGTTTTCCAATAAATGAGTTTTCAAAAAAATAAAAATATGTATTTTTTTTTAAATCCAAAAAATCTTTTTTTTTTTGAAAATCTTTGTGGTGGAATAAATAAATTATTGAAATTTTTCATAAAGTTTTTAAGAAAATCAAAAAATTTAAGTTATGGTTCTTTGGGGGTTCCATTCATAAACATTCTTTGAAAAATGATTACTAATTTTTTTTCAAGAAAAGTTTGGAGCCGATCTTAGAGAAAAATACGAGTATGTAAGAGAAAACAAAAGTATTTAAATACAAAATTTTTATATTATTTTTAATTTAAGTTTAAAAATTATATTTTTTCAAAAAGTAGGTACTTACCTAAACAATTTTATTTAAGAACTTTATTTATTATAGAATGGAATTTTAGCTTCCAAAAAGCTACAGCATGACATTGTAAGTGTGCCGTTGTTTTTAATATTTGTTGCTCCTAAGTATTTTTTTGTTTCGTAAAATTAAGTCTCGTTTCGGGCTCATCAAGATATTTAAATTTTTTTGTTTGTACCTGGGTTACCTGGGCTTAAAAGAAACTCGGTAAAATATAACAATGAGTTCTTGTAAAATACCCTCTATTTCGATTTTATTTGACTTATTTGATGTATTTTACTTAAATTCACTCTATTTGTAAATTTTTAGAGTCAACAGTCAACTATAAAGGCATAGATATGTATATTTCAATCAATATTGTCTTCTAGGTATTATATGAAACAAAAAATAAATCTACACAAAAGTGCACAAACTAATGCCATCAACTTATTGCAAATAAGAATGTACCTACCTACATCCTTATAAAACCAAACCAAATAAGAATTTTACTCAAACATTGCTCCATTACAGGCAAACTGATGTGGTAAGGTACCTATTCTAGGATCTATCAGACAATCTGATAAAAGCCACTCAACGCCGACGTTTCTTGCACATAAATCCCATAGAATCGAAAGAGAAGTTGTATTGAAAGAATATAATATTTGTTGTATCAGACTCTCAGTCAGCTTCAGCTATCAGCTTCCTTTCTACAATGTATATATAGCTCCTGTATTAGTGATTTCTTTTTTTTAGTTGTTGTTCACCACTACACTATCCGGTTGGTGCAATGCAAAACAACACAAACAAGCAAACAAAAAACCAATACAAATCATTTGGTTCGTTTGTTCTATTTGTTCGGATTCTTAGCCTGGTTTGAATCTGTTACACAGGGTGGCCTAGAAATTATTATGAAAAAAAGCTTGAAAATGTAATGTTATAGAAAATAAATTAATTGTTTTTCCTGCACGATTTGAGCAAAATTTATTTTATTTAAAAAATATTGTATGAGGAAAAAAATAGTTTCAAGAATCCGTGTACTAAATAAGTTCTAATTATATATTTTATTTAATATAGTTTTGTTTGTCATCGTAAATAAAAGTTGCTCTTTGTCTAAAATAATGATTCCAAAAGAGACTGAAAGCTAGTCGATAAAAAAATCCAAGTTTTTGAATGTACTTAAGTAGTAATTTTGAACATGATTATTTTATTCTTAAACTCGATTTTAAAACAATTCACAATACATTAATCTGTTTTTGATTTTTAACATTATGGCCGCTTAGTTTAAAAATTTTGTAAAACAATACAAAAAACACCTACAAATTTGTTTGTTTGATTTCGACATTATAACTCAGCCACCCTGTGTCAAGGTACATTAAGGTGCTCATCTTTTTCTCTAGATCTGGATCTGGATAATGTTTGCATATGTTCTGGGTAAAAGGGATTTAAAAAAGGAATATTGTGAATACTCAGCTCTGCACCATTTCTTCAATCCTTCTCCGGTTCAATGGGAAACCCTTCCGCCAATTGAATATTTCAATATGCAATCATTTTGCAATTTATTTATCTTTGTTGGATTTTTATTTTTTTTTTTTGAAGAAAGTCTGTAGTCTGTACATACAAACTATAAAAAAAATTCAATGTATGTATAGATTCACTGATACAAAGTGTACCACAGTTTCGAATCATGTTTTTTTTATAATCGAAGGTAATGAGAGTGTTTCATTTCAAATAGTTATTATTTTTTTTATTAGTTGTTGTTATTATATTTATATTTCTTTGAATCGTTGTAATTTTTTTCAAATATTAGTTAAAGTTCTATGTTTCATAGAACCCCATATGACTCTACCAGAGTCTTACTAGATTAATTTAAAATTTATTCTGTTTCAGCAGTATTAATAAAAAACTGGTATCCGCTCCCTAACACACGTGCTAACTGGCACACGGATAGACAACTTGTCCGCTTGATAACTTTTCTTATTAAAAAAGATATGATATCTTTCCAGTATTTATCACTTCACCAAATTCACTACTTCATCAAATTATGGTGATTATCTAAAATATGTTTCACATGCATGCACTGCCTTACGAAGTGTATACTGGTAGTAGTAAACGGTGCTATCATACGCGTGCGTGTATGTGTTAAGAAGTTATCCGTTCATTAACACACGTCACAGACTATTACGCATTTGTTAATAAGAATTACTAGTTAACAGATGTACAAACGCTAGCACGTTGTTATCCTTCGTTTATTAATATGGGGGTTAGTATACTACCAGATTTTTATATGATCATTAAAAGCCTTAAGCAGCATAGTTAGTTCCCATTAGTAGATTTGTATTTTTATGACGTCATCAAAGTAATTAGTTTTTTTTTAACATTGAAAATGTTTATAGGGTCGTTTTGAGTAAATTATGGTGTTACTAAAATGAATAAAGTGAACAAGTGTGTATATGAGATGAACGCTGGCGTATATGGGGGATAAGATCGATTTTTTGGTGGTGTTACCATTCATTTTGGAATGAACAAATATGTATAGAAGATGATTGCAGGCGGATAGGGAGGGTACGGTTGAATTTTTGGTTGGTGTTTCTAAAATTAACAATATAAGTTTTAACTATACATATTACTATAATTATAAAATGCAAGAGTTAGTGCAGTCAGCACTCAGCAGTGCATTGTGCTTCTAAAACTAAATGTAAGCGTTGGAAATTTTTTGAAAATGTTTATAATAGGAAAATAATGTAGAGGTGCAATATGACGTTTTTTAAAATATGGTTTTATGTGAAATGGTCGAACAAAAAAAGAAAACAAATGAGAAGTGCCAGAGTAATATTTTTTTTTGTTTATCGATGGTTAAGTTTAATATAACAATTTTGTACATATATTTTGCAATTCCAAAAAATCTACAAAGTGAGATATTATTGGTTGTAAGTTCAAAGTTCTAAAAAAGATGGCTCACAAATGCTACACATCAGAGTTAAGGCTGATTGTACTAAATTGTATAGTTTAAGAAAGATAATAAATAACAAATTGTTTCGTTTCAGGAAATTTTGATACCTAGTATTTTTTTATATTTTATATATTTTATATAATTTTTGTTGATCGATTTTTCGCAGTTATTATTTTTTATCTTTTGAATGGTTGCATTTAAAAATCTCAAATTCATACCGGAGATAGATTATATAGATTCACATATAACATGTAAAATTTGATTTTTTTAATCGTACCTAAGCCGAGATAATAACATATTTCTGTTCATTTACATATCACCTACTAACTCTTTAATCTGTGCACCTAGACAATTAGTTTTTGTTTTATTAGCAGCTTGAATAATTGACAATTATTTTGATATATCATACGTTGCTGTACGTTCTATATAAGCTTCACAAATCGAAAATACAATTAATTAAAAAGTGGTACTAAATCTTTAATCAATATTCCTAAAATTCATCGTCGTCGACTTGCAAGTTTTTGTGCGGACAAACAGCCCAAATAAACAGAGCACAAAAATATAGTCCCATAGTTCATTGAAGATTTCTTTCTATCTCTGCCAGGGTTGCAAAAGTCGATAAGATTGTACTTTTTTCGATACACTCCACTTTGCTAAAGTACTTCACTTTTGCATTCAACGAAAAAGATAAAGTAAATTAAAAAGAAAATCATCTGACCTCACAAAATGTATACTGTGAACCGAGGCTGACATCGATATAACAGAAGAAATAAAAATGATTAATACAGTTTGTTCGAGAAAATGGCATCTACAAAATACCGGTTTCAACAATCTCGCAATTAAAAATCGAAAACATTAAATTTATAAAATTTAAATCTCGCAAAATCGAAGGGTATTGCAACAAATTCCTACAGTTTTGTTATAAAAGTTTCGCATATGTAAGTATGTATGTACCTTATATGTTAATTAACATAAACAGCTAAGTTGTTTTTTAATTAATTGGATATAGAAATATTACATACGTTCATACAACAGCAAATGTGGACAAAATATTATCAAATCAAATCAAAAAGTACAATTCGATACACTTTCCTTTTATATTTTGATACATTGCTGAAACACGATTTCATCCCTGATATCTGTCTAGTAGTTTATTATAAGAGACTGTTCATTTCAGTGTTCAGTCTGTCTTCAGTTGCAAAGATGCCTTGGAGTTGGGAGGTTTGTTTGCGCTGCTTGCCGGTAAATATTTTTTTTATTAATAGTATAGAATGCGATGTGCGTGAAAGGTAAGTAGGATAGAATGCATGTGGGATGTTTAGTTTTCAGGTAGGTTCGTTAGGATATTTGTTGGGGGTTTTTTGTTTGTTTATTATTTTACTGTTGTGTTTTGTTTAGCTATGATTAGATGGATTAACGAAGAAAATGAAAAATATGAAATAAGAATACCTACAAGTGGGAATACAAATATAGGTCAATAAAATCACAAAACTAAAACATAAAAAAGTTATAATTTTTTAACTTCCCATTGGAAGTTATTGTAAATGGTCCGATTTGTCAAAATAAAATTTTTTACATATCTTCACGTTTCGCTCCCTAGAATCGGATTCCATTTTTGTAGAGAGATGTCTGTGTGTGTTCGTACGTTCCTTCGCTTGTTTTGTTCACCGTATCTCAAGGACGAATTAAGATATCGACTTCGGATGGATTTTATTGTATACACAGTAGTTTCATTACGAGCAGAAAGGACCTTTCAATAAATTCAAGAAGCAGTTCAAATTTCCTTAGTCTCAGATATCTCGAGAACAAATCGACTTCAGGTTAATTTTATTCTACGCAAATTGACGTAATAAGGAATTGATTAAAATATAGAAGTATATCAACTTATAGTTTTTTTTTAATAAAAAAATGTAGATGAAAATTGTTGAAAAAAGTTGTTTGGCTCGAATATCTTGACAACAAACAATGATATTGGCTTCGAGGTTATTTTATTTTATACGCTAGTTTATAGATACAAATTGATAAAATTTTAAAAAATATTGAATTAATAGTTTTTTTTAAGCGAAAAACTGCAAGCAATTCTACACACTAATTATTAAAAAATTGGTTTTTGCCTCAAAAATCTTGAGAACAGATAATGACATGACATCGGGTTAATTTAAGTCCACACACTAGCTTAGAATTGATAATTGATAGGATTTATAAAAAAATTCAACAAAAAGTTTTTTTTTAAATGAAAAAGAACTACAAGATAGGTACTTCACCAAAAATTGTGGAAAATATTTTTTCATCTCAAATATTTTGAGAACAAACAATGATATTGACTTCAGGCTAATTTTATTCTTTAAATGAGTTTATAATAAATGATTGATAAAATTTGTAAAAATATTCAACAAATAATTATTTTTATCGAAAAAACTACAAGAAACTTAACAAAATTGTAGAAATTGTTCGTCCCAAATATCTTGAGAACAAACAATGATATTAGCTTTTGGGTATTTTTTTTTCTATAAATAAGGATTTGTAAAAATATCCCATAACCAGTTTTTTAAGCAAAAAAACTACAAAAAACCTTACCAATAAATGTTGAATTGTTTTTAGTCTCGAATATGTTAGGAAAAAATAATCATATTGGTTTCGGGCTTCTATATATGTATGTACTAGATTATAATTGACAATCGGTAGGTTTTGTATAATAATTCAACAAACTGTTTTTTTTTTTTAATGCAAAACAAAAAAATACAAAAACTATACCAAAAATTGTTGAATACAAAAAAATAACATTGGACCTCTAGCTTCCGGGGCACCACAAATTGGAAGTTACTAGTGTGGGTCACAACCAGCCTCTTTTTGAAAATGCAATAAAGGACCGTATTGCAAGAGTCTCTTCAAAACAGACTGGTTGATTACACTAAAAGTCGATTTATCGTTATTGCTAATTTGTATTAGTAAATATTTTCCTATTTGATAGAAATTTTAAGTCCATCAAGAATTTTTGGTTGACTTTTGTCTTGCCGAATTTTTTCGAAAAGACTCGTAATAAACCCCTAAATTAAAAAAAAAAAACTACAAAGGGCATAAGAAAAATAGAATTTTTCTGACACGTACCAAACAGCAGCGTTGAAAATTCGTTTGTAGGCATATATTTGAGGGAAAATCAAATATAAGTTAGCGTTGCCTACCACAATTAAACAGTTACACGAGTTAGGAAAAATCTATTCAAATACAGACCGAAATAAACAAGCAATAGGTGTAGAAATTTTTAATTTTTGTTTGGTGCTACCACAAAGCTAAATCAAAAAGAAAAAAGTAAGGTACCGCACGAAGTAAATGAAAAATATAAGATTAGAAGACAAGCGGGAAAATAATTTATGTGGGTCAATAAAATAACAAAAAGAAAACACCTCTTTTGTATATTTGAAAATGAAACAAAATAAAAAAAAACTACAGTGGGAATAAGAGAAGACAAATTTTCGGGAGAGGTAACAACTACCAACATTAAATATTTGTTTTTTGGAAAATATAATTTTATTTAGTGTTACAAAAAACGTGATTTTGGAAAACGAAAAACGAATACAGGACGAAATAGGAAAAAAAAAGTAGTTATACATAATGCTAACATCATTTTGCGCTTAGGGAAGAATCAAAATTTGGTTGAAGATAAAACGGAGGGAAAATTAAATGTATGTATTAAGCAATTAAGAGCTCCGATTTTTGTTGGATTAACGGCTTAAAAATTATCCTTCCTTAATTATTTTTAAAGCTGAAGAAAAAAAAAAACAATTTGGTGTAACTAAGCGCAAGTAAAGATGGAAGTCCGAATAAAGTTTGTTTAACAAATTTTTAGTTTTCTTAGTAAAATATAATGTTTGGATTGGTCTTCATAAAAAAGATGAACTAAATTGATATGTATGTATAAATTGGTAAAGATAAAATTTAAAAGAGAAAAAAGATTGTATAAATTATAAAGATTAAGGATTTATCTAGCATTAGCAAGTCATTTTCAATGTCCCCATCGTTACTCAAGGAGTGAAATCTGTAAATTTTTTAAGAGTATTTATCTTTTGAGTCAATCAATCATTTCAGTGGAGAAAAATTGGTTGCTGGTAGAAATTTTATCACATTTTACCACAAAAAAAAAAAACAAAGCTCTATTAAAAGATATAATGCATTTCTCAACAATTTTTCGCAATTATCTTTTTTTTGTAGTGGTACTTTTTAACTGTCTTCTGTTTCAATTTACTTGCCATTTAGTATCCCTAAAACGGCTATTTGAGCTCTCCTCTCATAAGATGTTGATATTATAGCTTTTACATTGATAACTGTCCAAATTCTTGAAATTTTTTGCTTTTGATTTCAACGACGAAAACATTTTCTTTTGTAACTCCTATTAGATTCTTGTTATAAGAGCTTTATTCTTAACAACCTTTAAAAGCATTTTTTTTTTTTGAGAACAATAGCTTAAACTCTTAAGTGTTTTGTTTTTGGGATTATGTATATGGGATTGTTTATATATAATACGATATTGTGAATGGAGTTTAAGATTCTTATAGGATTTACATTTAAAAAAATTCTGCTAAAGTGGAAAGAACGGATTTACTATT
This sequence comes from Dasysyrphus tricinctus, assembly GCA_963921185.1. Classification (NCBI taxonomy): domain Eukaryota; kingdom Metazoa; phylum Arthropoda; class Insecta; order Diptera; family Syrphidae; genus Dasysyrphus; species Dasysyrphus tricinctus. The sequence goes on along the minus strand of OY992532.1, from coordinate 220,674,048 downwards.
ATGACTCAAGTATGTACTTTGTAATTTGAAAAGAGACTTGGTCTTATAATAAAAATTTTGTGAGAGTAAATTAAGTTTTATAACTGGATAGTAATAATAAAGTCTATCTTTGGAATCTAAACAGTTTTTAGGGTGTAGATTTGCAGATATCAAGAGCTTAGCACTGAAGAGTTTGTTTAGTTACATAATAAATCTGGCAAATTAAAATCTCGTATTTGAAATTTCACAACATTACGAAAGGTCCAATAACAAAATCTGGCTTTTCATAATCTCACAAATACAAAACTACGCTTTTAACAATATCGCAAATACTAAATCAAACAAATTTATCTGTTGCATTTTAATTGCATGCAATTAAATTTTGCGAGACTTCATAACTTCTGCAAAATATATCGAGTCCCTTGCCATTTTACTTTTAGACCAAAGTTTTATTCCAGAATCGTTTAATTTTGATTTAATTTTTTGCCGAGTCTGAGCTGCTAGATGAGAAACACTTTTCCATGACAGGATTGGTCAAATGTCTGTTTTTTTATATGGTTGTGGCTGGGAATCGAACCCAGACCTTTGGCATGACATTCTTACGAACTAACCATTATGCCACAAGGTGCTCATGTTAATCTTGTTGATAAAAAACAAGAAAGAGAACATAGACATTTTATATCCGGTAATGTATTCTCGGGTTGATTTTAAAATATATAAAAATACAATTTGGAAAACAATAAAAGCCTGGTTCGAAGGTTTGCATCGATGCAAAATTTCAAGACATTAAATTATGACACTTCGGTTCATATTCGCGAGATTTGTTGGTGTGATCTCTAGATTTTATCAGAATTGTCATAACCGTGATAAGGGAAGACGATAAAAATGAGTTTCAAAATTCTGCCTGTCTATCTGTCTTTTTGGCTACGGCCTAAACCGCTAAATCAATTTTCTTTGATCTTGGTATAAAGTGGCGATTCCTATACAGGCTTTTCTTTATTTTTTTTAAGCCAAAAAAACCGTACCTGCCATATATTTTTTTAGCAGTTTTACAAAATCCTATATTTCTCAAAAACAGCTCCAGAATTTTTCATAAAAATATTAATAAATTATTTTTAGTAAAGGCTACATCTGGTTGGGAAACCATTTTTCAAAAAAAGGTTATTAATGGTACCTGTCAAAGAACCATTTTTGATTTTATTGAAAACGATGTGAAATGATGGTTTAGATCATATTTTGTATGCAGAAGCTCTTAAAAGTTTAAATAGAAGGTATTATGTACCAAAGTTTTCAAAAAAGTATTTTTTTGGATTACAATAATATTTTTTTGTTGAAAACTCAATAGTTCGAAAACGAATCAGTTCGTGAGTGTTCTAAAAATGGAATGGTCTGCGTACTACAAAGTATAATAAAAATTACATTTAGCAACTATTAACAGTACCTCGTCTAGGACGCTATTTTTAATTATTAATTTTTACTTGTGATATATAGGTACTATGTTGCAAGTTATGCGTTCGTTAAAAATCTAACTCCAAATTTTGACCAGACTTATTATTACTATGATAGAGAAGACGAAAAAAGTTAGTCTCACAATTCTGTCTGTGTGTCTTTTCGTTGAGCTATAGCATTAACGGCTGGATCGATTTTCTTCAATTTTGATACAAAGCATTTTTTGGTCATTCCAGCCACAGATTTTTTAATTTTTTTAGAATAGCAAATAACGGTACCTACCTACCAAACAATTTTTTTAGTAATTTTACATAATCGTATTTTTCTCAAAAATGGCTAAAATGAATAAGGATATAATGGCTCTACAACTTTTCTTAAAAAAAAATAATGAATTACTTTTAGTAAAGGCTACCTTTGGATGGGAAACCATTAAAAAAATGGTTATTGATGGTTTTCATTTTTTTATTTCGATTTTCTTCAAAACCGTATGACTGCTTTCTATAAATTATTTCATACAGAAGCTTCCGAAAAATAAAATAATATTGTGTTCCAAAATTTTGAAAAAAGTATTTTTTGGATTTTTAAAAATTGTTTAATTTTTTTTTGAAAATCAAATACATATTTTGAAAACAACATGATTGATTTTTTGAAACTTGATATTTAAAAGTTAAAAAACCGTCAAGGAAAATATTTTTTTGTTTAAAACGACTCCTACAATTTTGATTAAACTTTTTCCGCAGCCTAATATCTGTATTAGTAGTAGGTACCTCTCATAGATTATTTTTTATTCTGATTTTTCTCATGATCAACCGAACGGATTTAGATTAATTTTGTTTATATACAAATTTCAAATAATATTGTGCATCAAAATATTACGAAACAAATTTTGAATTTTTAAAAAAAAGTTTCAAATTGTTTTTTTTTTTTTTAATTCGATATCTCAAAAACGTGTCGAACATTTTGTTTTTGAAATATTATTTTTAGATGCACAAATATTAAACATTTTTTTTTCATACAATGATATTTGATAAAGTACTAAGATGGCGTCCTTTTTTCACCTCAATCTTAAAAAACTAAAATTGCGTATTTTATGCTTTTAAACATTTTTCTCTTTTAATTTCCATGTTTTTATATATGCAATTTTCTTAATCCCTCAGCCTTTTGAACATAAGAGCAAGTACGTGCGACCCAGCCATGCATTTAACTGTGTAAGTTTTAATTATAAAAAAATAGACTTTCCTTAAAAAGTCCAACAGATAAATTTATTTCTGTCAATTTTGTTGTTGCTAAGAGTTTCCAACTTCATCATCATCCATAAACAAGACAATTTTTCTGAAGAAAACTAGAACATAAATTGAAGGATCGGAACAAATATCTATGAGAACTGCTAAAGACTAATAAGTAGGGCTGGGATTTTCATGCACTAAAAAATCGGAAATATGCGCTTAAAAGATGCCCTTAAAAATGGAAAATATGCACTAAAAACAGGAAAATATGCACTTAAAAAAACATTATTTTACCTTATTTTCCCCAAAAAAGAAATTTTAGTCAGATTTTATAAGTTGCAAATTCAATTTAGTCTTTTATTTAACAAAAATAAAGATAACATTAGAAGTAAAAAAATAAAAATAAAAATAATAAATAGGTATTTGTATTTAAAACGTTAATAATATTAAAAATATCTTAAGTAACAGAAACTAACATACTATTTTCTTTCATATGTGTTGTTCACTTAAATAAGAAAACTTTGTTTAAAGTTTTCAAACACAAAACTTTGCCTATTTGGCCTGTGAAAACGTTTGTAAAGAGAAAAAGAACGTTCCACGTCAACGGACGTAAGGGTAGCATTTTTCAAACAACAAATTTTATCTATTGTAAGATTATTAAAACAGCTTTTGTTATTGTTGCTCAGACTTAATAAATTATTTAAACTTTTCACTGTAGAATACCCTTTATTTTTTTCGAAAACAGTCTTAATTTTTTTTATTATTGCACCAATAGGGCCTTCTACAGAGTTAATTTTTGCAAAAGTTTCATCAATTAAGTCGATTTGATTTTTCAATGTGCTTCTACCTTCAAGCTTTGTGATCGTGTCACATTGAAAATTATAATTTGAAAAAATAAAAACAATTTCACTTTTAAGCAAGGGTTGAGTAAATATTTCTTTTGCTTTTTTAATTGCGATGGCATCACCATAATCGAAACTATTGACAAAAGCTGACGAAACGGAAGTTTCCAAACCATCAACAGTTCAATGAAAGGGAAAAGGGTATTATTTGTTTTCAATATGCGCGTTCATTTTGTCGACAATCTATTACTACGTTTACGTTCAGTATCTAAATATGTTGTTGGAATAGGGTCGGTGCACATGAGGCATTATTTATTAAACCAACTTATCGAGCAAGGTTTTGCGTCACACAAAATACGAAAAAAAATGCACTTAAAATATGCATTTATTATGAAAATATGCATTTATTTTGGAAAATATGCATTTTGCATGAAATATGCAAAATATGCACTAACGATTAAATGCCATTTTAAAGGAAATTTTATGATTCGTAAAGATAATTTAGTCTTAGGCTTCTAAATGTTATGAGAAAAAACATGCAACATTTGCATGGAAATCCCAGCCCTACTAATAAGGTAACATTTCTTCACGTTTTTTTTTTTTGATAAAATATTATTCGTTTTGGATCCGATGGCGAATCCTAATTTTCGGATTTTTTGAATAAAATTCGTTATCACTATCGAATCAAATTAGCTGCGATCCGTAAAATATGGTTGATGCCAAATTGACCTCAGGGGAATAAATATTGAAAATCCATTTATTATCCCTTCAGATAAGAAAGAAAAATGTATTTTTACGAAAGGAGAAAGGTTCAAAAGGCCAAAGTTGGGCAAAACAAAGTATCGAAGGATTAAGTTTTAAAATCCTCGAAACTTTGTTGTTCCTTGAGTGATTCTAATAAATTGACACAGGTGAAAGCTGATACATAATAAAAAAAGAAACAAATACATATTTTCAAAAAGGATATTTTGAAAATGTGTCAACATTCTGCAACTATGCTGTTCCTTGAGCGATTTCAATGAAATTGACACAGGTTGGAGCTGACATACAATTATAGTGTTAAAAAAAAAAAATGTCACCATTTTGGAACTTCGTTGCTCCTTGATTGAACATATTTTTTTTCTTTTTTTAGTTCCATATCAGCCATCACCTGTGTCAAATTAATTGCAATCGGTCGAGGAACAATGAACTTGCAAAATGCTGAATTTTTTTTTAAACAACCTGTTTTGAAAATATTCTTATGTTAACGAGTTGCTCCAAAATCACCTCTTCACGGAGCAGTAAAAACTGTAAAAATTTCTGATTTCTTATAAGTTTCTTAATACCTCGACATCGTAGCCATTCTCTAATAGAATTTGACAATAAATGGCTTGACATATGGGGACGAGCTTTATTTTGACGCTTTATCAGCTTGCTCTCTAAAAGTACTTGAGAGTGCTAGGACGCCATATGGCCCTAGGCTCAATGATAGGAAAATCCCTATGCACACCTCCGCGTGGTAGAGGGCGGGTAACACTAACGTGCAGGGGGACCGAATGGATGCCGGGATAAGCAGACAACCCAGCTATGCTGGTCAGGGCACAAACTTGTCCTCGGGATGGTTAAAAGCCCCCTTAAGGCGGATGAACTGCAGGTGGCGGTCAACGGCATGATAGTCTGGTGGCGGAGGAGCTTTTTTTGGTAAAAGGCCAACGGCAGCAGCAGGTAGCGTCTGTAACCCATATTGGGCGGCTACAAAAGGCGTCTGTTTTCCCATAGTGGGCGGCCTCGAGCAGTTATGTGTTTGACCATACAAAAGGCGGGTGTGCCTGTCAAATCTGAGCTTATGTATGTTATTAATCATATCTCGGAAAACACCATGGTGGAAGGATATATGCAAATACATGAATTATGACAACAAATGGAAATGAGTCCCCAAGAGGTAATCTTTTTATAGAAAATCCTTCTGTAGCTTCGGCTGCAGTAAACCGCACATCGGATTTGGGGGTGCGGCATCCTTCATGTACGAGCGTCAATCAAGACGCCATAATAATAAATGAATCGTTGACAAATAGAAGAAGTCTTTCAAGAAGCGCAAATGTTACTTTTGGCTACCGCATACGTACGAAAATCGGAGCATGGAACGTTCGATCCTTGTACAGCGATGGTAGATACGAGCAGGTTGAGCGTGAAATGCTTCGCCTAAAGATCAGTATCCTGGGCATAAGCGAAACTAAGTGGAGAGGAAGAGCTGAATACAGACACTGGACAGACGAGAATGCTGTATTCCGGCGAAGATGAAAGAGAGGGTGGCCAAAGACTGCATGGTGTCGGAATTATGTTGAACGAAGAAGCGAGGCGTAGTTTGATCTCATGGGCGCCCATTTCTGCGAGATTAATGACAGCAAGGTTTCGTTCAAAAATTCGTAACGTCACAATTATTCAGTGCTACGCCCCCACAAATGAAGCGACCGAGGAAGACAAAACCGCGTTCTACACTCATCTTAACTCCGTTTACAGTAGTGTTCCGAGAGCTGACATCATAGTCGTTATGGGAGACCTTAATGCCCAAGTCGGTTCAGACAATTACGGACTGGAACGCGTGATGGGAAGAAATGGCGTGGGGTCACGGAATGAAAATGGTGACTTGCTTGTCGACTTTTGTAACGCGAATCGTCTTGTGATAGGTGGGACTGTATTTAAGCATAAGACGTGCAACAAAATTACCTGGGTGCATCCGGATGGTCAAACCGAAAACCAAATTGATCATATCATGATTCAGCAGCGATGGAGGAAGTCTATGTGTGATGTCCGGAGTATAAGAAATGCCGATGTGGGAAGCGACCACCATTTGGTTCTGATGAGTCTCAAACTACGAACCGCTGCCGTACAAAAACCAGCGCAGGATGCAGCAAGGAGCACAAAATTCATTACTAATGCTTTAAATGACCCCAACATATGTCGAAACTATGTCACCACCCTTAACGACAGAGCCTCGTCATTAAATGGAATCCAGAATTCAACAATTGATGAGATGTGGGGTGAAATTAAAAGTGTTTTTATGGAGGCTGGATCCGAAACTGTACCCAAGCGAACGAGACGTAGAGACTCTTGGATATCCCAAGACACCTGGGATAAGATCGAACTTCGCAAATCGTTAAAAATCCAAATAAATGCCGAAGCTGATGTTCAACGAAAGGCTGACTTGCGAAGAGAGTACCGCATTGCACATAAGATGGTCTACCACTGTGTGAGACGTGACAAGAGGGTGAAGTTGGATGGACTCGCAGATAATGCGGAAAGCGCTGCCAGAAGAGGAGATATCCGGGAATTGTACCAAATAGCCAACGATGTTATCGGGAAAAAAAGCAACACCAATCATCCTGTAATGGATGTGGATGGCACACTTTTGGTATCAATTGAGGATCAGCTTCGTAGATGGAAGGACCATTTTTGTGCCCTGCTAAATGAGGATTCAGTTGAGCAGAGTGCTGAAGTGCCCCAACTAAACGAGATGCGCAGGTCCTATAGGGGTATTGACATCGAACCCCCGTCAGAATCGGAAATTCGTACATCAATAAATCTCCTCAAAAACAACAAGGCAGCTGGACTGGATGGAATACCAGCTGAATTCCTGAAAGCCGATCCCGTTGCAGCGGCTAGTATTTTACATCCACTGATACAAAACATTTGGGAAAACGAAAGCTATCCCAGGGACTGGAAGGATGGTGTGATTGTTAAGCTGCCAAAGAAAGGTGACTTAAAGAATTGCAACAATTGGCGTGGTATCACCGTTTTGTCCGTTTTCCCAAAACTAATGGCAACAATCATACTCGAGCGAATAAAGGATAGAATCGAGTCTACACTCAAGAGGCATCAAGCTGGCTTCCGCAGTGGTCGATCGTGTGTCGACCATATCAACACCCTGCGTATCATCCTCGAGCAGTCGATGGAATATCAATCACCGCTTTACCTCATGTTCGTGGATTTTGAAAAGGCCTTCGATCGAGTTAACCGAGGATGTATATGGAGATCGTTGCTTGATAGAGGAATTCCACCAAAAATTGTTGCCATTATTAGAGAGTCCTACAACAACGCGAGGTGTTTTGTTTTGCACAATGGGCAGCTATCCGACTCCTTCGTAGTGCAACAGGGTGTGAGACAAGGGGATTTTCTATCGCCAATTCTCTTCCTGCTGGCGATGGACGACGTATTGACGGCCAGTGTTGGTACAGCTGAGCGACAGGGCATTCAATGGAGACCGTTCGAAAGGCTCAGTCATTTAGACTATGCCGATGACATATGTCTACTTCAAATAACATCAGTGGGCTGAACGGGATGTGCCAAACACTGCAAGTGAAGGGAGAGTCGAGTGGTCTAAGAATTAACAGCAAAAAGACAAAAATAATGCTCACAGGCCGCTCCACACAGCAGCGTATTATTTTACAGGAGACGCCAGTTGAAGTAGTGGAACAATTTAACTACCTTGGCAGTATTGTTTCTGCAAACGGTGGTACGGATCTGGACGTTAAAAGTAGAATAAATAAAGCTCGTGCTGCCTTCGGTACTATGTCCCCAATTTGGAAATCCAGTCAAATCTCCTTACGCACTAAGTTGAGATTCTTCGAATCCAATGTCAAATCCGTGCTGTTATATGCTTGTGAAACCTGGAAAGTCACGTCTACCATTTCGAAGAAATTGCAGGCTTTTGTGAATCGCTGTCTTCGCCACATCCTAAAGATTCGCTGGCCACAAATAATATCAAATGAGGAATTGTGGCGCAGGACAAGTCAAGAGCGGCTGGACGTCGACATAAGAAAGCGTAAATGGCGTTGGATTGGTCACACACTGAGGAAACCAAACGATGAAATTGCAAAGCAGTCCTTTGAATGGAATCCTCAGGGTGCACGGCGGGTTGGAAGACCAAGAACAACATGGAAATCAACTGTCTTAGCGGAAGCAGAATCCCAGAGAAAGACGTGGCCACAGCTTAAGTACCTTGCAGCAGACCGTGAAGGATGGAGACGTTTTGTTGACGCCCTATGCCCCAGCCGGGGTTACAGGACACGATGATGATCAGCTTCTTTGTCACAAGACCAATAATATTATTACCAATTCAAATGACTTTATTTTCCCCATTTCAACAAAAAATATTTCAAACAATAAATCACTTTACAAAGGGAATGGATACTTGATGACGAATGATTCGTCTTAGACCCGGTGCACACATGCGTTATTTTAACGCGTGGTGCCTCAGCGGGGTGTTGCTGCAGTGCCGCAATAGTTGAATGCATATATGCGGGTTTTTCTCGCAAGATTCAGTCTGCAGTTCGCGTTCGGGTTACAGCAATGGTGGTTAATAAAAAAAAACGAGTAATTTTCGCATACCTAGTGCATAGGATACATCTTTTTATTGATTAAGTATAAAATAAAAACAGGTACTTACATATTTAGTTTTGGCTATATTGTTTTTCTCCTCGAAACCTTCACAAAATACTCGGCAAACACTTGTCCACACCGCTCTTTTCTTTTGCCGGCCATGGAATGCTTCTGTAGCAATACTCCATATTTCTGGAAAATTTTTACCGCATTGATAAATAATTCTTTATCAAATTTTCACATGTTTGACATTTTTCTTACGAATTTAATTAGCGGCAAAATGACGCATGTGTGCATTGCGGGAGCGCTACGATATCCCGCAAACCAAAATCTCGAATAACGAAATCTCGCATTTTTTTTAAAAATCTCGAATAACGAAATCTCGCAAATTAAAAATCTTGTTTTTCATAATCTCGCAATTACAAAATCTCGCTTTTCACAATCTCGCACTTACAGTTTGAACCTAAAAATCTCGCAAATTTCAACCAAAATCTCGCAATTTAAAATCTCGCAAATCAAAATCTCGCAACTTCAAATTTCACAGCAACGAATCACACACGACTTTTAGATTTTTTTTTTTTTGAGAATATACCTACCCAAGAGCACTTTGGATAATTTTCCTTCCAACTAATAACTGGTCAATAAAAAAAATGTGTACATCCTTTATTACTGTTAATAACCTCTATAGTCATTTACGCGTTCATAATGGAACTAAAAGTATTTTCTTGTTCAAGGCCAAATACGAGTAATGCGATGTGCACATGACACTTTACAACTGGATGTACCATCTCTATGTTCTCTCTCCTTCTTGTTCTTTTGAAAGCAATAATATTGAAAATCAAAAGTTCAAATTAATAAATAACAGTGTGGTCTTAAAGTACCCAGACACTGGATTATATATTTTGCAGTAGGTAGGATATCTCGCAAAATTGAATTGCATTGCAACAAATACATTTCTCTCGCGCGAGATTTAAATTTGCAAGATTTTGATTAAAAAAATTTATTTGTTGCAAGTCAATTCAATTTTGCGAGATTTTGATATGCGAGATTTTAGTTTGCGGGATTTCGTTATTGCGAGATTATGAAAAGCGGGATTTTGTAATTGCGGGATTATGAAAAGCGAGATTTTGTAATTGCGAGATTTCGTTATGCGAGATTTCGAATGCGAGATTTTGATTTGCGAGATTTCGTAGCCAACCCGTGCATTGCTCAATAATAATTAATAAATACAAAAATAATAAAAAATGTACTGAAAGACGCAATCGCGTGTGCGGTGACGCAGCGGTCTCGCGGAAACTGGCGGGTATTTTTACCCGCAAGAATGACGCGCGATGCAACAGCGTCATCACACGTGTTTGTGCACCACTCTATTTATATGTGAGTACTATAAGACGCAAAGGCGATGCCACTGCGGCACCGCACGTTAAAAAGACGCAAGTGTGCACCGGAGCTTAAGGATCTCTTCAGTTTCGTATCTTTGAATCTTATTTTCCGATCTCTCATGAACGAGAAATGCGCAGAAAAAAGGAATAAGTTAGTTCAGGGAACTATAGATATGTATAGACCGAAAAATTTTATCCCTTCGCGAACTATATTTAGATAAAGATTTGTAATTTATGTTTCCCGAACGATATTTCACCAACCCTGTATTTAGCTAATATTTAAAAAAACTACTTTTCCGAAAAGAAGAAAAAAAAAATGTTCTTAAAAACTCGAAATTAATTTTAATCGTTTGTAATTTTCACCAATTTGTCTGCTTATTTATGTCTGTTATTTCACTCGTTAGCAATTACCTATAATTTCCATTCTCCAAACAAATTTGTTGGCTAAAAGTTATTTTCAAAACTTTTAAACGTTTAATGTTTCATTCTCACGACTGATGGTCAGACTATGGTGTATATCTACCATATTTTTTGTCTAAACTCTTCTAAAAGAAAACAAAAACAAAAACTATCTCTACAAATCAAAAACTAATTTGCAAAATTCTAATTTACCAACTTCATATAAATATCTCCACTTCGAAATCTAAAAACGAATGGTTTATAAATTTTAATTAACAAAAAATTCACTGTCAAGCAGCGATATTATATTGCACAGTGTGAAAGCCTTTGCCATAACCAGTGCTAGTATCTACCACACACACACTGCTACCATAAATCCCAAACGTGTCCCAATTTAGAATCTACACAATTCTTCCCTATATATTTTTGGCCATTCTAAACGACACGAAACACCTCTTTGTTAGCTTTTTAGCCATAACTACGTAATTCCCGAGCATAATTCATTGGTTTATTTGGGGTATTTTATGGTCACCCGCACTTCTGTCTACCCTCAACAACACACCCTTACACAAAACTTCCTACCTTAACATCTCTATTTTAACATTGAAAATGTTTATAGGGTCGTTTTGAGTAAATTATGGTGTTACTAAAATGAATAAAGTGAACAAGTGTGTATATGAGATGAACGCTGGCGTATAAGGGGGATAAGATCGAATTTTTGGTGGTGTTACTAAAATGAATAAATTGAACAATGGTAATATGAGATGAACGCTGGCGTATATGGGGGATAAGATCGAATTTTTGGTGGTGTTACCATTCATTTTGGAATGAACAAATATGTATAGAAGATGATTGCAGGCGGATAGGGAGGGTACGGTTGAATTTTTGGTTGGTGTTTCTAAAATGAACAATATAAGTTTTAACTATACATATTAGTATAATTATAAAATGCAAGAGCTAGTGCAGTCAGCACTCAGCAGTGCATTGTGCTTCTAAAACTAAATCTAAGCTTTGGAAATTTTTTGAAAATGTTTATGATAGGAAAATAATGTAGAGGTGCAATATGACGTTTTTTAAAATATGGTTTTATGTGAAATGGTCGAACAAAAAAAGAAAACAAATGAGAAGTGCCAGAGTAATATTTTTTTTTGTTTATCGATGGTTAAGTTTAATATAACAATTTTGTACATATATTTTGCAATTCCAAAAAATCTACAAAGTGAGATATTATTGGTTGTAAGTTCAAAGTTCTAAAAAAGATGGCTCACAAATGCTACACATCAGAGTTAAGGCTGATTGTACTAAATTGTATAGTTTAAGAAAGATAATAAATAACAAATTGTTTCGTTTCAGGAAATTTTGATACCTAGTATTTTTTTATATTTTATATATTTTATATAATTTTTGTTGATCGATTTTTCGCAGTTATTATTTTTTATCTTTTAAATGGTTGCATTTAAAAATCTCAAATTCATACCGGAGATAGATTATATAGATTTACATATAACATGTAAAATTTGATTTTTTTAATCGAACCTAAGCCGAGATAATAACATATTTCTGTTCATTTACATATCACCTACTAACTCTTTAATCTGTGCACCTATACAATTCGTTTTTGTTTTATTAGCAGCTTGAATAATTGACAATTATTTTGATATATCATACGTTGCTGTACGTTCTATATAAGCTTCACAAATCGAAAATACAATTAATTAAAAAGTGGTACTAAATCTTTAATCAATATTCCTAAAATTCATCGTCGTCGACTTGCAAGTTTTTGTGCGGACAAACAGCCCAAATAAACAGAGCACAAAAATATAGTCCCATAGTTCATTGAAGATTTCTTTCTATCTCTGCCAGGGTTGCAAAAGTCGATAAGATTGTACTTTTTTCGATACACTCCACTTTGCTAAAGTACTTCACTTTTGCATTCAACGAAAAAGATAAAGTAAATTAAAAAGAAAATCATCTGACCTCACAAAATGTATACTGTGAACCGAGGCTGACATCGATATAACAGAAGAAATAAAAATGATTAATACAGTTTGTTCGAGAAAATGGCATCTACAAAATACCGGTTTCAACAATCTCGCAATTAAAAATCGAAAACATTAAATTTATAAAATTTAAATCTCGCAAAATCGAAGGGTATTGCAACAAATTCCTACAGTTTTGTTATAAAAGTTTCGCATATGTAAGTATGTATGTACCTTATATGTTAATTAACATAAACAGCTAAGTTGTTTTTTAATTAATTGGATATAGAAATATTACATACGTTCATACAACAGCAAATGTGGACAAAATATTATCAAATCAAATCAAAAAGTACAATTCGATACACTTTCCTTTTATATTTTGTTACATTGCTTTCATCCCTGATATCTGTCTAGTATTTAGTTTATTATAAGAGACTGTTCATTTCAGTGTTCAGTGTTCAGTCTGTCTTCAGTTGCAAAGATGCCTTGGAGTTGGGAGGTTTGTTTGCGCTGCTTGCCGGTAAATATTTTTTTTATTAATAGTATAGAATGCGATGTGCGTGAAAGGTAAGTAGGATAGAATGCATGTGGGATGTTTAGTTTTCAGGTAGGTTCGTTAGGATATTTGTTGGGGGTTTTTTGTTTGTTTATTATTTTACTGTTGTGTTTTGTTTAGCTATGATTAGATGGATTAACGAAGAAAATGAAAAATATGAAATAAGAATACCTACAAGTGGGAATACAAATATAGGTCAATAAAATCACAAAACTAAAACATAAAAAAGTTATAATTTTTTAACTTCCCATTGGAAGTTATTGTAAATGGTCCGATTTGTCAAAATAAAATTTTTTACATATCTTCACGTTTCGCTCCCTAGAATCGGATTCCATTTTTGTAGAGAGATGTCTGTGTGTGTTCGTACGTTCCTTCGCTTGTTTTGTTCACCGTATCTCAAGGACGAATTAAGATATCGACTTCGGATGGATTTTATTGTATACACAGTAGTTTCATTACGAGCAGAAAGGACCTTTCAATAAATTCAAGAAGCAGTTCAAATTTCCTTAGTCTCAGATATCTCGAGAACAAATCGACTTCAGGTTAATTTTATTCTACGCAAATTGACGTAATAAGGAATTGATTAAAATATAGAAGTATATCAACTTATAGTTTTTTTTTAATAAAAAAATGTAGATGAAAATTGTTGAAAAAAGTTGTTTGGCTCGAATATCTTGACAACAAACAATGATATTGGCTTCGAGGTTATTTTATTTTATACGCTAGTTTATAGATACAAATTGATAAAATTTTAAAAAATATTGAATTAATAGTTTTTTTTAAGCGAAAAACTGCAAGCAATTCTACACACTAATTATTAAAAAATTGGTTTTTGCCTCAAAAATCTTGAGAACAGATAATGACATGACATCGGGTTAATTTAAGTCCACACACTAGCTTAGAATTGATAATTGATAGGATTTATAAAAAAATTCAACAAAAAGTTTTTTTTTAAATGAAAAAGAACTACAAGATAGGTACTTCACCAAAAATTGTGGAAAATATTTTTTCATCTCAAATATTTTGAGAACAAACAATGATATTGACTTCAGGCTAATTTTATTCTTTAAATGAGTTTATAATAAATGATTGATAAAATTTGTAAAAATATTCAACAAATAATTATTTTTATCGAAAAAACTACAAGAAACTTAACAAAATTGTAGAAATTGTTCGTCCCAAATATCTTGAGAACAAACAATGATATTAGCTTTTGGGTATTTTTTTTTCTATAAATAAGGATTTGTAAAAATATCCCATAACCAGTTTTTTAAGCAAAAAAACTACAAAAAACCTTACCAATAAATGTTGAATTGTTTTTAGTCTCGAATATGTTAGGAACAAATAATCATATTGGTTTCGGGCTTCTATATATGTATGTACTAGATTATAATTGACAATCGGTAGGTTTTGTATAATAATTCAACAAACTGTTTTTTTTTTTTAATGCAAAACAAAAAAATACAAAAACTATACCAAAAATTGTTGAATACAAAAAAATAACATTGGACCTCTAGCTTCCGGGGCACCACAAATTGGAAGTTACTAGTGTGGGTCACAACCAGCCTCTTTTTGAAAATGCAATAAAGGACCGTATTGCAAGAGTCTCTTCAAAACAGACTGGTTGATTACACTAAAAGTCGATTTATCGTTATTGCTAATTTGTATTAGTAAATATTTTCCTATTTGATAGAAATTTTAAGTCCATCAAGAATTTTTGGTTGACTTTTGTCTTGCCGAATTTTTTCGAAAAGACTCGTAATAAACCCCTAAATTAAAAAAAAAAAACTACAAAGGGCATAAGAAAAATAGAATTTTTCTGACACGTACCAAACAGCAGCGTTGAAAATTCGTTTGTAGGCATATATTTGAGGGAAAATCAAATATAAGTTAGCGTTGCCTACCACAATTAAACAGTTACACGAGTTAGGAAAAATCTATTCAAATACAGACCGAAATAAACAAGCAATAGGTGTAGAAATTTTTAATTTTTGTTTGGTGCTACCACAAAGCTAAATCAAAAAGAAAAAAGTAAGGTACCGCACGAAGTAAATGAAAAATATAAGATTAGAAGACAAGCGGGAAAATAATTTATGTGGGTCAATAAAATAACAAAAAGAAAACACCTCTTTTGTATATTTGAAAATGAAACAAAATAAAAAAAAACTACAGTGGGAATAAGAGAAGACAAATTTTCGGGAGAGGTAACAACTACCAACATTAAATATTTGTTTTTTGGAAAATATAATTTTATTTAGTGTTACAAAAAACGTGATTTTGGAAAACGAAAAACGAATACAGGACGAAATAGGAAAAAAAAGTAGTTATACATATGCTAACATCATTTTGCGCTTAGGGAAGAATCAAAATTTGGTTGAAGATAAAACGGAGGAAAAATTAAATGTATGTATTAAGCAATTAAGAGCTCCGATTTTTGTTGGATTAACGGCTTAAAAATTATCCTTCCTTAATTATTTTTAAAGCTGAAGAAAAAAAAACAATTTGGTGTAACTAAGCGCAAGTAAAGATGGAAGTGCGAATAAAGTTTGTTTAACAAATTTTTAGTTTTCTTAGTTCAATATAATGTTTGGATTGGTCTTCATAAAAAAGATGAACTAAATTGATATGTATGTATAAATTGGTAAAGATAAAATTTAAAAGAGAAAAAAGATTGTATAAATTATAAAGATTAAGGATTTATCTAGCATTAGCAAGTCATTTTCAATGTCCCCATCGTTACTCAAGGAGTGAAATCTGTAAATTTTTTAGATCCCCATGGTTTGATTTAAGTGCCATCGTGCCGGCCGCTACTATGGTCACAAAAGGACCTTATCTAATCACCTCACGTTCGCATATGACTCAAATGCAATACACATTTCATTTAAGCCCATTTTGCTCACGACTAGGACAACGACAACGACGACGACATGGCGAACAATTCCAATTCAGGAACTTTTCGGGAAATTATACTTTTTGGTCATTAAAACACTTTCAAAGCGAATTCAGGGAGACGCTAGATACTTTGTTGGAATAGCAAGTAGAACCGCATCTGAAAAGCATCCTAACGATGCACACAATATAAGTGTGTGTGTTAGCCTTAAAAATCAAGAGACATCTCAATGCTTAATAAAAGTTTCTAAGGACCGGATTTGTCACCAAAATTATATTAGGTGACAGTCTTATGTTTTAATTATTTTACCTAGAAATTTATAGTTTATTGAATTCCTCGAAATCTCTAGTGGTTTTACTTGCGAAAGAATTTTGAAGGCTGTTGTAAAGTATTGGTTATTTATTGGTATAAATTTTTTGTGAATATCCCATAAATGAGGTGCCAAATTTCGGGCGTGACTTATTAAAATTTTTAAGTCTTTAAGTCTTGAAGTTTTCTAGGGCTAGCCGATTTTTAGGACTAGTTGACCTTATTCGCGATCAATTACATAACAGATTTTTTTTCGAAGTGTCAAGAGTGCGGAGCCAATTTTTTTCTTTAAGTTCGAGGCAGCAGAAACGTATGGTGTTTTTTTTTCCTTCCAGTACAAAAATAGTGGTATTTTTTTGGAAACCGGTGGATTTATGAATTCTAGTAATTAAGTATATTGGTACTCACTTTAGTCTCGCCATGACGTTTACTCGTGGTTTTCGGCATTAAGCATGTTTTGCCGTCATCTCGCTTCGGTCTCGCTATAATCTCGCCAAAGTTATTTTCAAAATAATGTTAAAGTAAGCTAAAAAAAACTCTACTGAGAACGCTTAGAATTGTTTCAAGCGTGCTCTTCACCAAATCAGTGAGAACTTCTTGCTAGAACTCGGTAGGGCAAGGATATTCTTAATAAATTATAACTATTATATTTCGTTGTGCTGCTTCAGTGACGTTCACGCTTGACATTATTCTAAGCGTTTTCAATAGAACTTTTGTGACTAATACTACGTTTTCATTAGAGCTGAAATGAGGTAATTTCGCAAATCACAGAAAAAGTGTTTTCATTTGTAATTTGGTAATTTCATTTGACAGCTCACTTCATTTTTGAATTTCAACTGGCTGTTAATCGCTTTTTGTTGTTGTTTTCATACAAAACAATTCAGAGCTCATCAAACTGTGGCTAATTGGGTGTGTTCGTTAGGTTTTGACTCAATTTCCAACCTAATTTCGTGCAAATTTGGTTGAAATTATCTCATTTCGAAATGTGAATTTGTATGGGAAATGAGATGATTTCGTATCGCATTTGGAAATTTTCAACGAAATTACCTCATTTGGCCTAATGAAAACGCAGTATAACTTTAACATACAAAAAATAACTTTGACGAGACCAAGGCGAGATGACGGCAAAACATGGTCAATTTCGAAAGCCACGTTTAAATGTCATGGACACAACAATAGGTCTTTTGAATTACGTTTTTAGCATATTTTAACCTATTTGGAGAATTTTATTTTGAAAAAAGAACATTGGCGAGACTATAGCGAAACCATTGTAAGATGACGACAAGACATGCTTAATGCCAAAAACTACGTGTAAATGTCATATCAGACCAAAGCGAGATCATAGCAAGAAAACTATGACACAAATCTCCGTGTAAGCTAGCAAGGCAAGACAACAGCAAGACGAACACAATGACACTGCACACCACAATTGGACTTTTGAACCACGTTTTTAACTTGTTTTAACCTCTTTGAAAAGTTTTATTTTGAAAAAAAGAATTTTGCCGAGACTATAGCGAGACCAAAATGAGATGACGGCAAGACATGCTTAATGTTAAAAATTTAATGGTAAGACTAAAGCGAGACCATAGCGGGAAAACCACGAAACAGATCTCCATGTAAACGCTCACTGTGAGACTAGATCAGACGAATATAATGACCATGACACTGAAAACCACATTTGGACGACCACGGCAATTTTTGTTAAAACAATAATTATTTCTAGTTTTTCTTTCGAAAAGGAATGATTAACATTTCTTAAAATCCAAATAAGTACATTATTTAAAGAAAGAAAAGAAATATGTGACAAAAATATTTTTATAAAAAATAGAGTTATTGCCACTCTCAAAGTAATTTAACATGAATTATTTTAAATGGGTGGGGTGACCCTTAAAAAAGAAATATTAAAAAAAGTTAAAATATTAGATATTAATTTACATTGCATACAAAAATTAAATTGAATTGAAGTTAAACATTTCAAAAAAACATCAGGTAGAACCATTTACAAAAAAATTCGATCCTCTCATTATCAAGACTAAGGAGCCAGTATTTAACTTGTTCATAAATGTCAAATGAGAAGTTTGCATCCTAATAGAATGAGGGAGTCTATTAAATATCCGACATGAGGAAACATTATAAAAATTTCGGAAAGCGGTTGTTCGAAATACCGGTATAGACACTAGGTTCAAAATATTTCCACGTAAACTATAACTATCAATTAATCTAAAATTGAGATTACCTGATCTTTTAAAGAAAATATTCAGAACCTATAGCAATACATATGTCGCACAGAAAGAATCTTCAAACCCCTAAATAGTGGAAAACTAGGGAAAAGGCGAGGCTTACCACAAATTTTCTTCAGAACATTTTTCTGTAAGACTAACAGATGCTGTATTTTGTTATAATAAGAACCTCCCCAACAAGAAATACCATATTCTAGTTTGGAATGAAAAATTCCATAGTAAATCTTAATTAGCAGTTTAGAAGAGCAAACTTTACGCAGAAAGAAGAAATTTCTAAGAGTGCACCTAAAATACTGTCTAAGATATTCTGTATGGTTATAAAAACTCATTCTAGAATCAATGATTAATCCCAAATATTGAATTCATTTACAATTTCTACTTTAAAACATTTATCACTACAGCTCGTGGAATCAGTAAAAGTTTTGGAAGTAACCATAGGATTACAGGTGCAGTTGAAAAGTTTAAATTTTTGACACTCAGTAGCATGGAAAAAGAGATCAGCATCAGCAATCTTTTGGCCAGACAAACTAAAAACATTATCTTAGTTTTAGAACTAATTATCAAATTGTGCTCTGCAAACCAGATTCTTAACAAGCTGAGATCCCAATTTATATCAGATATAAGATTAAGACAACTATCTGTACCATATGAAAAACCCACATCATCTGCAAAAGCTGTCAAAGAACCCCTAAATGGCAATCTGAATAAAGAATTAATGTAAACCAAAAAAAGTATTGGTCCCAAAACCGAACCTTGCGGAACTCCTGAATCTAATGTCTTTTTATCACTTTGAACATCATCAACTTTCACTCTTTGGGTTCTTTCATTTAGATATGATCTTAACCAGTCACTTGAGAAACCTCGGAACCCAGCATTTTCAAGTTTGTGAATCAATATTTCGTGATTAACCATGTCAAAAGCTTTTGATATGTCAACAAATAGTGCGGCTGTATTCTTTTTTCTATCAAGGATTACAAATATTTGAGAACAGAACTGTAACAACGCATCTTCGGTTGATTTATTACTTTGAAAACCAAACTGAACATCACTGAAAAATTTCGTTCTCGTTAACGCAGTAGTTGAGAGGAATTATAAGTACTTTTGGAATTAAAAAGGAATTGAAAAGTATTTAAGTACTTGAGTACAAAAGTAAACAATACAATTAAGTGGAATTAAAGTACCAGTAAAAGTACAGGTACTAGTTCTTGAAAGTTTTAAGTACAAGAACCAAGGAATTGTACTGGAACTTAAAAATTTTAAGTACAAGGTAATTGCACTTGTACTTGTACTATAAAGCATAAAGCATAAAGTACACAGGTCTGCCTAAAGGCTCTGGACCTTTGGCACCTCGACCTCATATGAGGGAAATCTGATAAAAAATGCCATCTTATAGGTAAGAAAAGGCAAACTGGTCCCAGAAATTGGTCAGCCCTAGATAACTTGTAATCAAGGCTTAAACTTTCTCAAGGTCGCTCAAGGTCACGCCCGATTTTTGGCACCTCATTTTAGGGTAATTTGCAAAAAAATGTGTATACCGTCTGAAAGATCTCTTGATCTATATAAAAGGTCAGCTAGTTTCAGTAATTGGTCAGGCATAATTTTTTAAATGAATTTTTAAAAATTTCAAGGTCATAATGATTTTTAGCACCTCATTTATGGGAAATTTGCAAAAATTTAATAACATCAGAAAGGCCCTGAGAACTAAATAAAAAGTCAGCTAGTTTTAGAAATTGGTCAGCCATAGTTTTTTTTTTAATGAATATTTAAATTATTGTTCAAGGTCACGTGTGATTTTTGGCACCTCATTTATGGGAAATTTACAAAAATTGAATAGCGCCCGAAAGGCCCTAAGACCTTTTTAAAAGGTCAGCTAGTTTCAGTAATTGGTCAGCTATAGAGTCATTTTTACGATTTTTTAAAATATTTTTTTCAAGGTCCTGAACGATTTTTGGCATAAGGATAAAATATATCAGGCGTCTTTTATTGGTAAGTGTATAGGCAGCGCAGCAAACGGTTTACACAGTAAACAAAAACAATCGAATAGTGTGGATAAGTTAGTCAGTAAAAAATAGTGCATATAATAGTGTAGATAAGATTTGTGGAGTGTTTGGAATAGAATAACACTTGGGGTTGCAGAAAAATATTTCTTACGTGAAGGTTGGCAGACCCTGATCATAAAAGGATGTGTTCGTTTTATTTATGTTTTGTTTTCACGTGTCACCACTAGGTGGCTTGGAATATTAAAATACGATTAGATGATTCTCGTAAATATTCCATGCCTTGATTCGTTGTATTGTGAACACCAAATGTAAACACTTCTGATGGCAGTTT
Organism: Dasysyrphus tricinctus; assembly: GCA_963921185.1. Classification (NCBI taxonomy): domain Eukaryota; kingdom Metazoa; phylum Arthropoda; class Insecta; order Diptera; family Syrphidae; genus Dasysyrphus; species Dasysyrphus tricinctus. The sequence goes on along the minus strand of OY992532.1, from coordinate 220,653,105 downwards.
TGAAATAAAATCACTTTACATTTACTTTCTTTACAGAAAAATAACTATCATTCCATTTCCAATCGAAATCATTAGTGGATACTTTCAGGTGACCACTCGCACTAAATGTACTGTAAATTATTAAATGTAGGTACGTGGATTATGTTCGTCACCAACTTGTCAAGTAAGAGTCTGAAATTCTCTATCTGTCAAGAGAATGAAATTCGATTGAAGGATAATTAAGAAAAGATGTTAGGGGATTAATAGGCATTTGAAAAAAAAAACAGTTTTAGTAAAATTTAAAAACAAAGCTATAAACCACATTTACACATAGTGGCAGGATTTATTTCTGCAAGATAATGGATTGTCATGATGATATATGTTTATACATTCACACACAAAAAATTAATAGGGTTCTGATGATATTATGTCGTAAAACTGGCCAGGCCAGGATTACCAAGTTCATTCTTCATTGTATTATCTATTGTAATTATTTGAGGATTGGTGTCATTGCGTTGTTACACGATGATTTTAATGGCAACGTTTAATGCCATTTTACCCTGTCATTTGTATGGCAAAATTCAAACCATGTACACGACTATATCATTAATGGACACAAAATGGAAGAACTAATGGAACTTTGTCACTCAAATAATGCAGCTTTAATTTAAGGAAAAGCAATGCTTCCCTCAGAAACGTCAATCCCAACGGAAGCACTAATGCCAGATCTAAACGACTGGCAACTTGTCATAATTTCGTCTGTTTTCTTAAGGCCTGCCAAACAAAGTGCAGTCCGCTGGTCTTTATAAAAAATTTAAAAACAAAATTTGACCGCTTACTTTCCCAGTAAAGTATTGGCAGTCCCATTGGACCACGTGTTGTTTGACCTGACCTTTAATATTTAAGAATTAATCGGAATGGGGTAAAAGGCAGTTGTGTGACATAAGTTTGGACAGTTTCTAAAACCCAGCATAAACGAATAATCATCTTTTTGCCTTCTGAGATTGTAATTTGCGAGGAACAATTTATTAGTTCTAATTTCTTTTATTTTAGCAATTAAAATGCAAATTTTAGTACCTCAACATTAACGTTAATAAAATTTCTACCATTTTGAAGAATTTAGGTTCATAAATGTTTTAAATCCCATTTTGTTAGCTTATTCGACGTTCGTTGGTCATTCTCATGTGCATAGCCCTTTATTGAACTTGACATACAAAAAGCAATACTTTTCCAATACATCCTCTAGCTTTTTCAATAGTGAAGTGGATATGAGAATGATTTCATTTGTTTGTTTTCGATTATAATCAACTAATAAGGATACATCATACCTAGTGTAAAAGGGCAAAAAAGTGAAACAAAATTATCTAAAGGAGACATTTACCATAGGTGCATTAATGTTAATTCAAACAAGCGCCATTAGGAACCATTTACAATCCATTTTTATTTCCAAATATTATTTTTTCAATGACTACTGATTTTGACAATTTTAACGCCATAGATACCAACTTTGAGATTTCAATTAACAGTGGATATATGTAAAAGTGAATACACGTTTTATTCGGACTTGCATTGCTGCGCTATTCATATAAGTTACCACTAAAATCGCCTATCATTAAAGCAATCTATAGCTGACCAATTACTGAAACTAACTGACCTTTTATATAGATCTTAGCACAGATACTAGAGTTACATAGATATCGCATCCAGTTCAAATAAAAATGACAATTTTTTCAATATTTTGTGATTTCAAGCTCTTTTGTTTCGTCCTTTGAGGACGAATCGAGTCGTTTGATCGAATGTGGTCCATAACTCACACAATATTGATATAACTGGGACCCACGATAAAAAAGTAGTCATTTTTATTTGCTCTGCGTGCGATATCTATGTAACTATAGTATCTGTAATCTTAGGGCCGAACGGGTGGTATTAATTTTTTGCAAATTTCCCATGAATGAGGTGCTAAAAATCGCGCATGACCTTTAGAAAGTTTAGGCCTTGGTTAGAAGTTATCTAGGACTGACCAATTCCTGGGGACCAGTTGACCTTTGCTGACCAGTTACCGACCAATTAGGTGACATCTTTTTTATCAAATTTTCCTCATATGAGGTGCCAAAGGTCTAGAGTCCTGCTTTAAATCAACAAAATACGTGAATGGTTGAAAGAATTTCGACAAATATTTAGGGTGTTAATTTTATGCACTTAAGACCTGGGCTCTGGGATATTAGCCTAACATTATGTGTGCCATTTGAAAGGTCGTTAAATGGTCATAAAAAGTCAGCTAGTTTCAGTAGTTTTGCAGGCAGAGATTTCTTTAAGGAATTTAAGGCAACGTCTTATCCTTATGTTCTCGGGGGAGCTAAATCCGAATCTGAGGCTGAGGTTTTCCAACAAAATTTCATGACGCAAAATGGAAAAAAATGCATTTGCAAAAGATGCAAAAATGCATTTTTTAGGAATTTTTCACTAATGGCTGGAAAACTACCAATTATTCGAACATAACATCGAAGTATTTAAATGAGTGGAAATATTAGTAGCAGCAGTTACGCCCCACGAAATTCGAGCTGAGCTGAGGGTTGAAGAAAGTGCCAGAGCTGCTTACTATGGAAATCTCCATCTTATCCCAACTCTCATTTAAATTTTTAAGTTATTCAAAATAATATCTTTTATTTATTTCATGAAAAAACACGTTAAAATCTCCAATATCAAATCAATTGAAAGCATCCACCAGTTTCCAATAAATCTCTATTCAGGTTTTTTTTTGCGACAACCCATTTGGACTCAAAAGCTAGTCGAAAATTGATGTATTTTTACTGTTTTCGAAAATCCACTCGAAAGCACTAAGAAAATTACTTTGTGTGACAAAATTTTAGTTTTTGTCTGTAATATGAACCAAGATATACTTTTCTGATGGTCTTTGATGCGATGAGCTCGAATCTGTTCTTGGAATTGCTTAAGCACGTCACGTTTTTAAGATATTCGAATCTAAAGATAAAAAAAATGCATTTTGTATGCAAGTTTGGGGTTATATTTTTTGCTCGAGGTAATTTTTTTCGAAAAAATGTGTATGGTCATTCTGAAGTATGAACATTTTACTTTAAAATTCTTTTTGAATCTTTCGAATACCTCCATTCGTCTTCGAGAAATCGTTGGTTTTCGTCTTACTACCTAATTCGAAAAATCCAGTAAATTTGTGGTCAAAAGGGCACTTAGTGAGCAAATTGTGGGATTTGTCGAGAAGCACTTATTGATGACAAGTATCCGAGGTACTGCCTCTTGCGAGGAACTGACATATCCTCGAACAGTATACAGTATACTCTTCGAGGATTTGTCAGTTCCTCGTAAGAGACAGTACCTAGGAAAAAATATTTCTGTTTTATGGTGTCAGCGGCTGGGAATCGAACCCAGACCTTCAGACATGAAAGTCCAACGCACTAACCATTATGCCACGAGGTACTACGGATGGTATTTTTTTGCGAGTATCTTACATATGGGGTGCCGAGTTTCCAAAGACAAGGCCTGGCACCCATTTGGCATATTAGTTGTGATCAACTCTTAGTCCTTAAAATAATGACTAGCATTAAGCAACGAGTCCCTTTTTTGATCGCTATCACCACCGCATTTCACTTCATCTAGCTGTACATGCTTGCACTTTGCCACCTAGCAACTTGGCTGCACTTTTTGGGAACTCCACGTTTTCTTGTATAACGCTTCCTACAAACGAAAACGTAATTTATTTTTGAGTGCAATACTTTATTGAATAAAAAGAGCCGCACTTGTACCTACTGTACTGCTCGCTGTAATTATGTCCTAAATCAAATGATACAACAATAAACATCTGTGAAATTGGCTAAGATATTGTCAACTTGACAGTACGGTCGCCACTACCAAGCTTCTCAGAAGACCCACCAACACCAAGAAAAACCTATCAAAACTAAATTTGACGTTTATTTTTAAATACAGGGAAACCTAAAAAAAATTTATTTTTCTTATTCATAAAGAATGATTCGTCAAATTTTAAAATCCAATTTTTTTTTTTATATCAGGGAATAACCCAAAAAAATATGGCGATTTAATAAAAAAGTCAAAAACTCTATTTTTGCTCTATAAATTATTTGCAAAAATCTAAAACATATTACTAGTGCAATTATCATATACATAATGTACATCAAAAACCGTTATTTGTATGTAAACTTATCTCTTTCTCTTTTACAATATGGCGAATGTGCTTTTATACAAATTGTTTCAATTAAAATCAAAAATGAAACAATTTTCTCCTCGAGCAGTAACACAATGGCCAAAAATAATTTACTGAGAAAAAAACAATCGCGACATTCCTACAAAGAACAACAAGAGAATTAAAAAAAGTAAAGAATTAAACTTAAGACATTGCCGTCATAGTTTATCCAGCGTTAATTATTATTGCAGAGAAAATGTTTTATACCTCTTTCTCTTATAGGTATAACAGCTACGTAAAGTTTGGCGAAATATAGAGGGACTCCCACTATTAATTTCCCCGAGGTGTCGTTAAAACTAAACACCCAATATGGACGCCTGAAGTGCTTACATGACAGCCTGCGGGAATGGAGGCGTATATATAGGAGAGGTTACATGCACCTGCAGGTGTGCAATAGCAAGCTCCTTGTAACCGTCAAGCTACACAGAGAAGTATTTGCCATATATCGGCTTTGTGCTGTATGGAAGGGAAGCCAAGCCATAAACACACAGTATAAGAGAGCGCGTTGAATAATTGCTTTTTAATTGCCGGCGTTACGTCACCGGGTGCGGAAATTGCATTTTGTGGTTTTTCAATATTTTTCGCCATATTTAAGTCCTGTGACGGAGCGCTGATGGATGATGATGGTGATGGTGGTGCGGCTGAGTGGGGATCTGTCACAGGCTAGAACAGGGTCAAACAACCCATTGTGTGTAATTGCGAAGAAAACCAGTTGGCACTTGATGGGTGGTGAAGCACGAATTTGTCCAGCGATCTGCCACGGGCACATCTGGCCTTATAGCTGGATGGATGAGATTGAGTGCGGTTTAGTTTCAAAAGTCGAAAGTTCGAAAATAATCAACAGCACATGGCATGGGGTCTGATGATGGTTGGTTATTGCATAGCACATACAGGCGCGGTGATACAAGCTCAAGCTCTCATTTTTACCAGGCTGGCTGATGGCTGGTTGGTGATGGTGCGGTGGCGGTATGGTGAATGGTTTCATTTAAAGTCAACAAATACCCAGAGTGTGCAGATATTTCTGCCAGAGAAAGCGAATGTATATCTACTGTGGGGTGTACTTTGACTGTAAATATTGTAGACCCCAAAATGTGGGTGGTATTTCAACAGGGTAGAAATTATGTACTTAAAGGCCTTTGAATTCCAAATGTGAAGGATTTTTAATTGTGTTTATTTACTGTTCCGTCAAATAAATAAATTTTGGAGTCATATATACCGACTGATGACAGTTATTGTTGTTGCATTATATTTCAAAATATTTTAGTAGGGTACAAGACAATGTTTCATCGATTTTTAGAAAATATCAAACGAGTAAAAAGAAAAGAGCAATGAATGGAAATGGGTTGTTTTTTGTCGGGTGAAAGGAGTTTGATCTTGGCGGACCCTATAGCCTAGGAAAATTAGACTTTAACTTTGAAAAATTTCCGACAAAGCTGAATTTTGGTCTAGAGCTTTGTTGCGGCGTCTTATGCATTTCCTAAAAGAATAAAAAATTCAGGGCAGGGAAAAAAATTTTATCCGTTCTTTTGAAAAACAACATGAAGGTACGAATTATGTAACTTACAAAAATGTTGCTCATCGATTAATGCAATTTTTGTATATTTTTTGACTAAACTTACTTTTGCTGCACCATGAAGTTCTTGCACGTTTTTAAATTTATTGATTTTATGAAAAAAAATCTGTATCTTTTTTGTGTGGAGTTACTAAGCTTCAATTCAAACCTGCACCATTTTTCTTCATTTTTCGAGATATCAAGAAAAAAATTTACACCATCCCTTTAAATTTAATGGCTCGGGTTAAATTAAGGGTACTTTTCAAATAATGCTCAAGACGTTAAAATGAAGGACTCCACTAAAATTCAGCTTTGCCGGACTTTTTTTGTTTGAAATTTCGCCATTTTTTCGTCGATTTGGAACTTTTTTTCAAGATAAGAAAAAAACTTAGTTTGTCAAGTATTTCAAGCCATATGTCAGCTACTAATGTGAAACAATGATTATTTTAAAAAATATTATTCAGTTCAAAACCATTTATTAAAATTAATAACAAAAAAAAAACGGCAGATTTACTCACTATTATTATTTCGAGTTTTAATATTTGGATGGGCCTAAATCAGCTCTAAATGAAAAAAAAAAAAATCCCTAATTTTTACAGACTTTTATTTTCATCCCCTTAGTCGATGTAGGGGTAAATAAAATTTTATGGAAATTCGCGAAAGATCTGCCGAAAAATTTAGAGCATGAAGATGATTAGTAGACAAAAAAAAAAATACTTTTGGATGGGGGTAATATCTCCCACCGCTTGGACGGGAGGGGCAATTTAATAAAATAATTGTGTAAAATAGAAAAAAAGCTAATTAAAAAACAACGGCAACAGTAATGTTTTGTAGCTTTTTGGAAAGCCAGAAGTCCATTTTTATAGTTTATGTCCAAATAAGGTTCTTTGAATAAACAATTTAAACAAAAACTGTCTTCAAACCTAAATTTTTGAAAAAAGAAAATATTTTTTCTTCAAAATGTTGAGTTTGAAACAATTTTTTGCCAAAACTGTTCATCAAAAAACCTTAATTAAAAAACAGGTCGTAGGAATGAAATTCTGGCTTTCCAAAAAGCTACAAAACAGTAGCTTAGTATTGCCGTTGTTTTTTAGTTATTTTGTTTCTATTTTATGCAAATATTTCATTAAATTGCCCCTCCCGTCAAAGCAAAGGGAAATATTACCCCCCCTCCTATAAGATTTTTTACTTGTCTAGTTCCCACCTAGATGCTCTGAACTTTGTTTTGTTGATTTTGTTACTCTAGCACGTCACGTTTTTGAGATATTCCAATTCAAACATGTAAAAAACCCGTTTTTTGGGTACTTCTGATGTTGAATTTCTTCACCGATAGAATTTTTTTTAAAAACTAATAACAGAACCTGAAAGAACTATATTTCATCTTTCTAAATAATTTTAAATCTTTTTAAAATTCTTTTTCCTCCCAAAGATATTGTAAATTCAAGGAAATCATCCAAGAACCACTTAGCTCTTATAAAGCTCTTAATTGCAACATGTCGCTTAAAATTCATTTTTTGGACTCCCACTCAGATTTTTTTCCGGTTAACCTTGGAACAGTTTCAGTGAACATGGTGAAAGGTTTCATCAAGACATGATGTACATAGAACGAAGATATAACGGGAAATGGTCAGAAGCAATGCTGGCAGATTTTTGCTGGTCAATTTTTCGTCAGACAATGGAAAATATGAAAAGAAAAAATGCTACAAAATAATATGTTTAAGGAAAAAAAGTTATAGTAAATTGTTTATTAGGATTTTTGAGATTATTTTATTTTTTAAAACTACTTTTTTAAGGTGTAGTTTGGTAGAATCGGTGTGTTTTTTTCATATTGTTAGATATTTTACCAGTTTTTTATGCAGAGCAGTTTTATACAGTCAGTGAAATACACTAATGGGAAAGAAGTGTTTGGGATTTTAAAACGCTTAGTTGTTCCTTTTGTTAAAGTCTTTGATTAAAATTTATTTAATATACTTGAGCTTATGAATATCAAATATAGGGAAATTCTATTATTTCCCAAAAAATATGTTTCTTACAGCGTAAATCATAAAAACTATGAAATTTCGAAATTTCTGTTGTTTTTTTTAAATAACGGTTTAAAATATAGGTGAACATGGATGGATGATGACAAATCTGGTTTCATATAAAAGTTAATATTATGTGGAGTAAGTCCTCCAAATTTGAGCAGAATAGGCACAATAGTTTTATTTTTTTACCAAGTCAACCAAGTGTAAGAGGGCTCTTTTTTACAAATCAATCATATTTTTCAAAAATCAATTTAAAAAAAAACTGGACGTGATAGAATTTTTCTGAAACCAGATTTAGATTTAAAAAAGTCAAATCTGTCATAATTTTAAAAAATTACTTGAAGGCGAAAAAAAAGTTGATTTTTGCAGACCAGTGTATTTTCATGAGAGGCAGAAAAACATTTCTTGTTGGATATTCAATTATTGAGTGACAAAAATTGAATTGCATTAGTGGAAGGTTGGTAGGATACCTACATATACATCTTTTCCTGATTCTAAAAATTGAACCACCTCGTAGTCCTGAACATTAAAATTAAATTAATGTACAGAAAGAAAGTAAAACTTGAAATTCTAGGGGGTCAAATTCCCCCTCTGCCCCCCCTGCGGGCGCCCATGGTGCAATGTCTAAATACAAACACAATGAAAGTGGGCAAAAATAGGTTTTGTGTGATGACCACATGTAATTGAGGGCAAAATATAAATGTTGGTGTCTGAAACTTCCTTCACAGTTGTTCAATCTTACTTTTTTGGTGAGTAAGAACCCGAAAAGTTTTACTGTCCATTTTTCAAAGGTGGGCAATTACCTTTTTAAGGTGGGCTGGGCCCACCTCTGCCCCTCTTCCTTCGCCTACGTTGCATCCTAATCTTGAAGTCCCCGCAGAGGTTCATTCAAATTGTACTTACTGAATATCTTTTTTAACAAACAGTTTTGAATGAAAAAGCTAAAAAGCTATCGCTTATAACGCGTTATAAAAAGAAATAAAGTAGAAATTGCAAATTTCGTAAATTCAAAATAATAAGTTATGTGGATTTCCGATTTGTTGATTTATTTATACACGAATTTCAAATTCTATTTTTGAAAGGAACTAGAATAGGCACATTTAATATAAAGAAAGGATAAAACTGTTAGTTTTTTTTGGAAATTAGTTTAAATCGTGGGTTTTTTAGTATAGAAGAAAAACAAACAGTAATTTATAGTCTCGAAGCTGGTGATTCCAATAACAGTTTTACTAAAATAAAAGAAGTTTTCCCTCTTTTGAATAAAGAACAAAAAATGGAAAATGGCTCATAACGAAACACCGAATATAACGAACAAATTCTTCAGTCCCGCATCGAGTACGTTAGCCGATTTTGACTGTATAGGTATAAATTTCAGCTGCATCAAAATATTACATCAAAACATTTCTGAGAGACTGGTAATTTCTCAAATTTTTGAGTATAACTCGATTGAAACCTAATTACATTATGGTGGTCGGTGTACTGAATTTTTTGTTTGTTTTTATATTTGGATGTGTCTAAATAAGTTCTAAATTAAGAGCACAATTCCCTATTTTTTCTACCCTAGCCTCTGTAGAGGCGATTCGCGTAAAATTAGCCGAAAAATTGAGGACATGTAGGTTGAAAGTAGACGGCAAAATTTCTTATAAAATGGAGTCAAATTTCCCACAGATTAAACAGAAAAAAAAACATACTTAAATTTAAAAAAAAAAAAATATTTAGAAAAAACACTTACAGTATTGTTTTTTAGGTTGTAGCTTTTTTGAAAGCCGGAAATCATTTCTAATGGTTGTTTTCCTGTAAAGTTCTTTAAAAAAACAGTTTCCACGAAAATTATTTTCATACTTTAAATTTTGAAGAAAAAAAAATGACAAAGTAGTTTTTTCAATTTTCTCAAAAAATAGAAGATAACCATATGATCTCAGCATTCGAATACAAATCTTTGAGAGCATTAAAATCTTAAAGGAAATTAACTCCTTGATTGCATACAATTAAAAACAATTGCTTGAACAAAATGTTTGCCAAGAAAATCATCAAAAAACCTTAATTCGAAGCTACAGTACAATGCTGAGTTTCTTGTTTTTAAATATACTTTTTCTCAATTTGTTTATAAAATTGCCCTTTCTGTTCGAACTTGCGGAAATGTACTCCCCTCCAATAAGATTTTTTTTGTTGCTTTCTTGTTTTGCATGCAAAAAAAAGGTTGGTGAATAAAAAATATTTTTTTGGATGGTCACTTTACACTTAAAAAAAAAATATTCACCTCAGGGCATTATTTGCATGCAAATGGTTTTTGCATGCAAATGGTTTTTGCATGCAAATGGTTTTTGCATGCAAATGGTTTTTACATCCAAAAATAATTGTTTTCCATTTCTATAGTTTACAATAAGCACAGGGCAAGACAAACATTTTTCGCTTTGAATATTATTCAAAATGGTGGACAGAATAGGTGGAAATTTGTTTTGAACAATTTGATTTTGTTCCGTGCTTTTGAACATTTTTGTCTCAAAGTCAATATTCAATAGTTTTTATATATCAATTTTTAAAATTGTAAGCATCTTGAACATTCATATATGAGGCCGTGAGAGCCATAGTGGCCTAACTGCATTTTTCATAATTTTCAGTAGAGCAAAAATAAGGAACAAATTATTTTCAAACAATTTATTGTAGTTTAAAAAAAATTGAAATACATGCCGTTTTAAAATAAAGAAACAAAGCTTTGATTATTCTTTGCAATATGATTAACAAATAAATGGTTTTGGATTTTGTATTAATGATTTTTCAAAATACCGTTATAACTGATCAGATAGGCCACTCTTGGACTCAAGCTTTTAATTTTTTTGTGGTTGGCCTCTTAGTGCAAAAAGTCCTATAACTATGGCATGGAGCCCTCAATTCAAAAAATTTAAATGCAGGAATATTGTTTCATAATTACAGATTCAATTTTCGTAATAAACTCAATTTCGATAAATTTGCAGTTAGGCCACTATGGCTCTCATGGCCTCATATGTAAGTACGTGTAGTAAGGTACGACCATTTTATTTTATTTTACTTAAGCTGGCTAAACAAAATGGTGTAGCTTTAGCTAAGCTGAAACTTGTAGCACTTCAAAGTAGAAATGTTAGAAAATAGTATACAGTTCAAAAATGTGTGTGAAGCTATAGGGGCAGAAAAAAATAAATGCTAAAGTAGAAGTTGACGAATTTCAGCTCCAAGCTACAGCTTTAATCAATATGTTGAAGGAGTAAGAATCGTGTTTAACTTATGTAGGTATATCACCCCCTACGAGTTGACCTTGTCGTGGTGGGGGTGCTTACGTGGGGTTCTCCAGCAATCCAGCTGCAGAGCCACACAACCAACATAACTCAACCGAAAACCTCAATGTTTGAAAACTTGAAAAAATATGGATACAAGTAAAAATAAAATATGTAGGTATATATGTATAGCTATGTGATTGGGAACTATGATTCGTATGAGCAAATCTTATCGCATAAGACTGAATGTGAATGCGGCCCTGCTACAAACAAGGGTGCAGTTCATTGTAATAAACTATATCCAGTCCCAGTGTACTCTAAGCTCTAACACCCCGACTCCACAGGACATACAGATGCCCAACATCACAACCACAATCCAATCAACAATCATCATCATCATCAAGTCCTGTAACCCCGGTTGGGGCATAGGGCGCCAACAAATCGTTTCCATCCTTCTCGGTCTGCAGATAGATATTTTAACTGTGGCCACGTCTTTCTCTGGGAGTCTGCTTCTGCTAGAACTGTTGATTTCCATGTTGTTCTTGGTCTTCCAACCCGCCGTGCACCCTGAGGATTCCATTCAAATGACTGCTTTGCAATTTCATCGTTTGGTTTCCTCAGTGTGTGACCAATCCATTGCCATTTACGCTTTCTTATGTCAACGTCCAGCCGCTCCTGGCTTGTCCTGCGCCACAATTCCTCGTTTGATATAATTTGTGGCCAGCGAATTTTTAGAATATGGCATAGACAACGGTTCACAAAAGCCTGCAATTTCTTTGAGATGGTAGTCGTGACTTTCCAGGTTTCGCAAGCATATAACAGCACGGATTTGACATTGGATTCGAAGAATCTCAACTTTGTGCGCAAGGAGATTTGACATGAGTTCCAAATTTGGGAGAGAGAACCGAAGGCTGCGCGAGCTTTATTTATTCTACTTTGAACGTCCAGATCAGTACCACTATTTGCTGAAACAATACTTCCAAGGTAGTTAAATTGTTCAACCTGTTCAACTGGCGTCTCCTGTATTAAAATACGCTGATGTGTGGAGCGGCCTGTGAGCATTATTTTTGTCTTTTTGCTATTTATTTTAAGACCACTCGCCTCTCCTTTTAACTTCAGAGCTTGGCACATCCCGTTCAGCCCGCTGATGTTATTTGCCAAGAGACATATATCATCGGCATAGTCTAAGTGGCTAAGCCTTTCAAACGGTCTCCATTGAATGCCCTGCCTCTCTGATGTTCCAACGCTGGCCGTCAAGACATCGTCAATCGCCAGTAGAAAGAGAATTGGCGATAGAACATCTCCCTGTCTCACACCCTGCCGCACTTCGAAAGAGTCGGATAGCTGCCCATTGTGTAAAACAAAGCATCTTGCGTTGTTATAGGACTCTCTTATAATGGCAACAATTTTTGGGGGAATTCCTCTACCAAGAAGTGATCTCCATATACATTCACGGTTGACTCGGTCGAAGGCCTTCTCAAAATCCACGAACATGAGGTAAAGCGGTGATTGAAACTCCGCAGACTGCTCAAGAACGATACGCAGAGTGTTGATATGGTCGACACAAGACCGCCCACTGCGGAAACCAGCTTGATGCCTCTTGAGTGTAGACTCGATTCTAACCTTTATCCGCTCCAGAATGATGATCAACAATCAGCAGATTTTTTCTCGCTGGGCAGTTCATGTCATGTCGTTTCATTTCCCTCTCACCACTACTTCAATTTTTTGCAATAATACTCGCCCTTTAGACTCCAGATAACAGTAGAAAGACCTTTTTTAATATCAAGCTACCTCTAGATACAAGGAAAACCTGATAAAAACTCACACGCACGTGAGACGTCGAATCTCATGGCAAGCTTTGAACAGCGTTCATGTCTTGTTCAAAAGTTGGTTTTCTTCGACATGTCGTCGACAAGACATGGATTTTTCAGGCTCCATTGGATTTTTATTAGACATGTTCATAGTCTTTGGCATCGTTCATGGCAGGTGGAGCCAGCATGTAACTGAAGAAGCTCCCTAGCCATTCGAACTGAAGCCCACAACAACGGCAAAACTGTGTTCGTTAAAGGATTAAATTTTTCTCCCATGTTAAGGTTAAGTTTATTTTTCTTGTCTTGTCTTGGGGTTCGCAGTTTGCATCGATGGCGATGGCAGAAGGCGCGTTTACCCCATAGTACCCACCCACTTCCGGTGCAGATTATTGCTGCAACGAACGCAGGCTGTTCGTGAAGGTGTTGCCAGTTTTAATATTTAATGGCTTAAGTCAAGGAGGACTGAATTTAATGAGGAAACAAGGAGCAGCACTTGCAGAGTTTTAATGTGACGAAAGTTTCTTTCGCTGGAAAAGTATACCATTTGAGTGGATGTGGATGGGTATGATAGTGATGAAGAATCACACGACTTCGTATATAATGGCGATAGAAAACTACACACTCACTGCGAATAAAGTGTTTCCACATTGTGCGGTGGTATAGCGGTGATGGTTGGTGGTTTGATGGGGGTGCGGTGTGCACTGCACATAGATTTAAGTGAGTTTATTAACAGATATTTTCAGTGAGAGTTATTGTCGCAATTAGTTACACAAAGCCAAGAGGAGCTCTCAACTTTTAATTGCAAGTAAGTTTGGTGTTTTCTGCCATTTTAGCAGTCATGTTTTAAATTGGCAGATTGAGTAGAGTGTGGAGAGTTTTTGCAGAACAGAACAGCAGCAGTAGCAGCTTGCGTTTGGAAATCATTCTCGAGGGATTAAATCGAAAGCACATAGCATAGAGTGTCATTTAGACCATCATACTGCAAAGATTTCCCTAGATGAACATTTAGTCGTATTTTTTTATTTTTCATTTTAGTTTTAGGTTTGAATTGTGCTCGGAAATTATGCAAATTATGTCTCATGCATTATGTAGAATTTTAATGTTGGGAGATAAATTCAAAAATTCAAAAAAAGAAAAACAAATAAAACTAAAAAGTTTCTAGTTGGTTTGATGGCGTTGAAAGCTCTTTATTGCCATTTAAAGGATAGTCTAGGATTTTGTATGATTAAACGACGGGATATTTTGGTTAAGGAATTAATTTGGTATTATAAATTTATCTACTTTATTTCTTACCTCGGAACCTGTAATAAATAATGTTTTTCTTTTTAATAAAAGTATTTAAAGTGTCAGTATGGGTTTCGTGAAATATCAACCATTTTATAAAATTTTTGGAATACAATTCGACTATGGAAAAATTCTTGAGTCCATTTGTGCATACACGGATAGAATTGTTTTCTTCAAATTTAGGATGGAATGGTTTGTAATACACCTATGTATTAAAAAATTATGGAAGTGAAATGCATTTTTGTACTTCTGGTAACAAACGCATTTCCATTGTTACGGGTGGTTTTCAATTCAAAACATGTGTTTTTTCTTGCATAAGAGCTGCGCATTAAAAGTTGCGTATTTTCCAAACAATTGTAGATTCCACTATGAAACTTTGCAAGTGGTTTCTATTAAATAACCTAAATATTAAAATATAGAAACAATATTAAAATTATCGAAATGTTAGATATCTTGAATGCTTTGTTATTGTTACGATTAGCTTGAAGTAAAAATAAAGATTCACTTAAATATAAATAAAGTTGCTTCAATGAACGATTGTTGAAAAAAAGCTGAAAAAATTTTCAAAGTAAACATTTTGAAAAAAGAAGAATATTTTAAAATTTTACCATGTAATTTTATACAGGGTGTCCCGGACTTCAGTGGAAGTATTTTAGGGCGTGGTTCTTTAGGCTATTTTAAGAAAAAAATTGTATGGGGGGAAAGTTGTATCTCCCTTCCCTGAGGCAGGGAGGGGGTGGGGGGTCTGTTCTGAAATATTGACTTTAAATGTACAAAAAAACATTTAAAATCAACAAGCACACATCTAATAATGTGTTATAGTTTTTTTGAAAGCTAATACTCCATTCTTGCATTAAAATTTCAAATTAAGTTGTTTAGTCAAAATTTAAAAAAAAATTGTGATTTCTTTGTGTTCAATATTCAATGCCTTCATTATTGATTGGTCCATTACCGAAAACCAAATGCAAAAATCTTTCTTAGTTTTTGAGAAATTAAGAAAAAACAAAAGGTACTTTTAACAAAAAATCAAAAACTGCCCCTGCCTCAGGGAGGGGAGATACAACTTTCCCCCATACAATTTTTTTCTTAGAATAACCCCAAGAATCACACCCTAAAATACTTCCACTAAAGGCCATAAAAAGCTATTTTGAATCAATAATTCAACAAGTCCAATCCTAAATGCTAAGTCTTCTACTTGGCTGATTTATTTCAGTAGTATATAGAATTTGTATTATAAAACCCTCTTATATGAAAATTACTTTTTTCGAAGAAAATTAGTTATTTTAGATATTCAGTACATTCAAACTATTCATTTTGATAAAACAAAAATTCAAATATAAGATTTTGAACTTTGTTTCTTTCCTTTCTCTCTAAACGCTTACCCATTTCTTGCCCTTTTTTAACTCATTATGTATCCTGAAGACGACTCGGTCGAAAAATTTGAAATTAGGTACCTACTTAATGGTTTTTAAGAATTTTATAAATGTTAAAAACACGTTAAATAAAATCACATCTTTCACCTTTTCCTGTATATGCTAAAATTAGTACGGGCTACTATTAAATAATATACCATTTATAGTACCTCTAATAGAACGGTTACTATTTTTGATTTTGAATTTTCTTACTATCGTCTGAACGGTTATAATAATATCATTGCTTATGGTCCAGGCATATTGTGTTTTTACCATGCAAATTGTGGGTCAGTTTTGATTATTTTCCTGCTTTATGTTTTCGGGGGTACTGAGTACGAATCTGAGGTTTGCAACTAAAATTTTGTGACGCAACATGGAAAAAAATGCAAACAATTATGAAAATGGTATCTTACAGTGTTAAGACTAGTCCTATTTTAAATAAATTGAAATTGAAATTGAAAAAAATGCGTTTTTTAATGCAAGCTTGAAGTTATATTATTTCTCAAGGCATTTTTTTTTTAAGTATAAATGTTTGTGATTATTCTCAAGTATATCTAAACATTTTACTTTGAAGCTCTTTTTGAATCTTTTAAATACCCTCATTCATCTTTGAGAAATCATTAATCATAGTTAGTTAGCCTTCGTCTAAAACTACATAATATGAAAATATGCAAAATTAATACATTTCAATTGAGGATTTCTTAGAAAAAAATAAGAATGGATTGTTGCGGAAAAAAACCTTGAACAAAAATTTATTTGAAATAAGTATACTTTCAATTATGCTTCGATGTATGTTATTTCTTAAAAACCGATAGTCTTCGAGTTATAAGGGAAAAACTGCCAACAAATCCACTTCTGTACCACTTTTTGCAAATATTTGCATGTTGCGTCACAAAACTCAGATTCGGATTCAGCACCCCGAAAATATAAAGCTGGATTAAAATCATAACTACCCCATAATTTGTTTGGTAAGGTCCTTTTTGAGCACAAATTGACTGGACTATTATCAAAATAAAAAAAAAGTATTTTATGACATACAAAAAACTCGAAAAACAAAACATAACAGTTTATGCTTAAACCGAAAACTGTGCCTACGTTCTGTAACTCTCGCATCGAGAAATTTCTCGCATGGAACACGTGAATCAAAACAAATATGACGTGAATTGGAATTAAAATTGTTTTCTCACATTCGCCTGGTTCTGTAACTAGATTTTCTTGACTTGAAACTTTTCGGAATACAATTTCTGTGAGAGCCTGGAAAAATGTGAGTTAAACTGTTTCTGTAAGAAAAAAGTCGAGATAATTTCTCGATTTACCTGCTAAAATTACTCGACAAGTACAACGCATGTGAGAAGAAAATTAAAGCGATTAAAAGTAGAGAAATGGTAAATATTTTGTATTTGTAATTTGTATTATTTCAAAACAAAAACAAAAGAACACTATCCCTTTGGATTTAGCAAAGAGGGTAGTTTGGAAATGTAAATGTAAGCGTTAAAAACCAATATAGAAATACCTACTTATCAATCATTTTCTTCTTTAGTTCAACTTAAGTGAGGTGCGCTTGAGAACTCTCCTCACTTCAGAAGCAAAATTGAATGAAAGTAGATACGTAACAGACCCTAAATAGGGGCGATCATACCTATAATTCACTTAAGTGAAATTAGTAATTTTGTCCTTTTGGGCTTCAGTATTGTCAGTTTCACTTAAGTGAGGTTTACCAAAGATTTTTCATTATCACTTAAGTTCACTTAAGTGAGGTGCACTCGAGAGCCCTCATAAGTTCTGAAGCAAGAGTAAATTCAACAAGACTAAAAGTAACAAACCGTTATTATGGGCAAATTCACTTAAGTGAAATTAATAATCTTTCTTTTTTTGTGCTCAGTGTCTTCAGTTTCAATGAGGTGTGGTATACGTTTACTTCAGATTCTTCAGTTTCATTTAAGTGATGTATGCTTTTGAAAGCTTAAAAAATTGAAACTAGACCAAAAGTATCGAATCAAATTTATGGGAACGTCATTATCTATATAGATTATATTTGTATAAATGTATGGTTATATATACATATACATGCAATATGCATAGATATATCCATATACCTATATTATCAATGTATTTAGATTGATATTTTTTCAATAAATGCATTAATAACCCTCAACAAAAAAAAAAAAACAAAACAATTTATATATTAATACGAAAACACTTTTCTATATCTATCCCTTTTAAACTGACTTAATGGCAATTTATTTTCATATTTTTTTATTTGAGAGGTATAGCCAATCGCTCGGGCAGAATCTAGTTTTTATATTTATATGTTGCCGTTAAGACATTAATAGAGTCAGGTCGAATTTCAACTACTTGGCGATACTAGCTTATACAAATGCGTATCTACTTATTGCATTAAGGCGGCAGACCCACATAAGACATTTGATAAAAATACAAATATTTTTAAATATTTGAATTTTAACTGCCAATATTATAGTTTCCGGTAGATATTCCAATGGAAAGACAAATCCAAAGAGATGTTTCTCACATTGAGATACAGACACAGTTTATTTTTCCAAGTCGAGAAACGTTGGGATTTTGTGTTCCATGTTTTCTCGATGCGAGAAGTTCTCGCCTAAGTTACAGAACGTAGGCACTGTTCTTACTCTTAAATATAATTATAAGAAGAAATCAGCAGTTCAGAGGAGATACATGAGGAACATAATGAGTAAAGTACGAGCAATATTGAGTGTAAATATCTCGGTGAATTTGACCTTGACGAAGTGGAAGGTCTTATCGAAGAGTTTGAGTCTGGTAATATAGAACAGACTCCAATAAACTTTCGTCATGAAACGTATTTCAAGAATTAATTATTGCAGCATATTAATATAAAAATAAAGAAGAAAACAAATATCTTCTTCTTCTTCTTATATATAAAAATCAATCGTTGTGCGTTAGTCCAGCAAAAGCTCAAAAACGGCTAAGCCGATTTGGATGATTCTTTTCAAAAAAATTTTGATAATGCTAAGTAATTTTAGAGTGGATTATTCAAACATTCGTGGGTTAAGAAAGAACTTTTGTGCTTCGTATGTCCATTCTGTAATAAACAGACCAGCTGTATTGGCTCTGAGTGAAACCCAGGTAGGTGATAATACTGATTATTCGGAATTTAATCTACATGGGTATAACTTAGTGCCTTTATTCTTTTCTCACCACGGCCTTGCAGTATATGTAAGAAATGATGTTGCTTACCAACTTCAACCACAATATGGTGCGTGTACTAACACAAACTTTAACTTCATGTGGTTAAAATTCACGGTGAACAAGCACATTATTCACACATGCTTTATTTATCGAAGTCCAAACCTGGACAGAAACTCAATTTCTAACGAATTTGATGATCTGTCCGACTCCATCCAAAGAATTGTTTCCCATTATCCTCACACTGAAATCGTCATTGCGGGCGATTTCAATGTACACAATTCTAGTTGGCTTCGCTATTCTGGCCAGACAACACCTGAAGGAATTAGGTTAGTTAAACCACCTAACTCAGCTTGTTGACGAGCCAACTCGGATCCCTGACGTTGCAGGTCAATCCGCCAACACCCTAGACTTGTTCCTTACCTCTGACCCTGATAAATACACTATCAGTGTATTATCGCCTCTAGGCACATCAGACCATTGTGTCATATCTGCAAATTTCTCGTGCCAAAAAACCTCAGTTAAAGAGAAAACCCCTAAGAGAACCGTTTGGCAATACGAGAAAGCCAACTGGGACGGTCTTAACAATTTCTTCAGGAACTTTAACTGGTCACTATGCTTCCTCGATAGTGACGTAGACTCCAGCGCAGATATGATTACAAATTTAATTCTTTACGGGATGAGAAATTTTATTCCGAATAGAATAAAATCTATCAAACCGAAAGAAAACTCATGGTTTGATTTGAGCTGTAAAGAGGTTATCAAGGTCAGAGAAGTAAGTTTCCGTTGTTATAAGGCCAACCCCACTGAGGAAAACCGGAATAAGTTCAAACAAGCTAGTAAGACCTGCAATGGTCATATCCAAAGAACCAAATTTTTGCATGACCAAAAATTACGGCAAAAAGTACTACAATGTCCCAAAGGTAGTAAAAATTTTTGGTCATTTGCAAAAAACATTCGTAACACTACTTCATCCGCGGTTCCAACGCTCGTCTTTAATGACACTCCCTATGTAAGCTCACCTGAAAAAGCCAATTTGCTTGCAGCACAGTTTGCTGTTAATTCGACGCAGGCAGAGAGTGTTATGACTCCTCCTGTACTTGAGAGCACTAACGTTTTCATGGGACGAATCTTTTTTCGCACTCGTGCAGTTGCAAGAGTCCTGAAAGATCTTGATATACATAAATCCGCTGGCCCGGATAGTATCCCTCCCATTGTTCTGAAGAGGTGTTCTTCAACGCTTCCATTTATCCTACTCTACAGGTCTTTTTCCGAGCGGATGGAAAACTGCATTTGTCCAGCCTGTCCCTAAAAAAGGCGTATCTTCTTCTCCCTCCAATTATCATCCAATTGTACTTACGTCCCTTCTTTCCAAGGTCATGGAAACGCTGATTAATTATCAGCTCAAGAAATATCTTGAAGAACGAAAGCTTCTTAATGACCGGCAGTATGGCTTTCGTAGCAATAGGTCCACTGGTGATCTGATGGTATATCTCACCGAACAGTGGAACAAATCTTTACATCGTTTTGGAGAAAGTAAGATTATTGCACTTGATATTTCAAAAGCGTTAGAAAGAGTTTGGCACCAAGCTCTCTTATCGAAAATGCGTGCATTTGGTATCGACGAATCTCTTCTTCGTTGGATTGGAAATTACCTTTCGGACCGTTCAATACAAGTTTTACTGGATGGTTACAAGTCTGATATCCATAAAATAAATGCTGGTGTGCCCCAGGGCTCCGTTCTGTCTCCGACTCTCTTCCTTATTTTTATAAATGATCTTTTGTCTAAAACTTCCAATCCATTAAATTGTTTTGCAGACGACAGTACCCTCAGCTATTCATATTCGTTTCAAGATTCACTTCCTTGTTCTTTGGATGTGGAACTTGAACGGCAGCGTATGATAAGCTCATTAAATTCTGATCTCGACAGCATTGTCCAATGGGGAACAAAAAACCGTGTAGAATTTAATGCTTCGAAAACTCAATGCTGTCTTCTGTCGTTAAAGCAAAACCCACCCTCTATGCCACTATCCATGAGTGGCACTTGCATCGAGGAAACCGAACAGCTTTCAGTCCTGGGTATGTGCATCACAGTTCACAGACCACCTTCTGTGGAATGATCACATTTTCGACGTTGCTAAAAATGCTGCGAAATGTCTTGGTTATCTTCGAAGATGCAAGAAATTTTTCTCTCCTTCTGATCTGGCTGTAATCTATAAAGCCTTCATTCGTCCAAAGCTTGAGTACAACTCCCATATTTGGGTGGGTACTCCTAAATCCCATTTAAGTCTCTTGGATAGAATTCAAAATAGAGCTTTAAAATTGATAGGCGATAGAGCTATAACGGAAACATTTGCATCTCTCGAACACCGCCGCAATGTTTCGTGTCTGTCATTATTTTATCGCTATTTTTACAAACAATGTTCTAGTGAAATACCCAGTTGCATTCCTCCCCTTAAACAATTCCGCCGTAATACTCGTACTTCTAGAAATGCACATCAGTTTACCCTTGAGCCCAATTTCGGGCGTACTGTCAAGTACAGAGATTCATTCTTCAGCCGCACATCACGAATGTGGAATGCTTTACCCTACTCTATTTTTCCTTCCCATTGTGATATTCAGAAATTCAAAACCAATATGCATCGGTATCTCCTTTTAAATCCTATCCTACTTTCCTAACACTCGCACTGTGTTTAACATATTAAGGGTAGTCATAACCCCTTGAGTGCGCGTTAATTATAAAAAAAAAAAACATGAACATGTGGGTGTTAAAATGAAGTTTGGTCTAAATCGGTCTTGCGGCTTGCCAGCAACATGCAAAAATGCAATTTGAGTGCCTGCTTAACATAAACAAAATAAATAAATCAATTTGAGTTTGAAAACATCAATCAATCAATTATTGTGAAAGTTTTGGCTGACAAAATAAAATTAAAAATTAATATTACAGTCGAGTCTCCATTATCCGGAATTCCGTTAATCGAGGACTACTTAACCCATAAGAAAATACTTTGGAATCGGTTTGGTAAAATGCGAATAAACTGTTGATACAGGATATTTTTACTATCCAATATGTTTTTAGGGGGATCAAGGACTTACATTTTGAGAATTTTAATTTTAGTGCATTTTGTAAAATTTCTAAAAGAATTAGAAATGGTATAGTCCATTGAACTACATACATAGTTGAAGATCATGAACATAATATGACTTTTGGTAGTTAGAGGTATATATTATATACAGTTTTACTTGATGAGAAAATTTAAACTATGTTTTCAGGTGCAAAGCGCGGATTGGTGATGGAATAAGTCTAAAAGGTCAGAATCAAGGGATGAAGGTCTATATGCATATAATTTGTTTCGTTTGTTAAAATAAGCAGAATAAGCTAGAAAAAATAGCAGGATGAATACGTATGTATATACCAACAAAAGTAAGCGAGATGCACTCTGAGAGGCGAGTTCGTGGGGACAGAAATTGCATTTTGAAAATATAAGCGCATTATGCAAAATTAGCAAAAATTAAAAAATGATGAACCAGACAACGAAAAATGAATGGCCTTTTTGATTAGAAATCTGGAAGACCTTGACTAGAAGAGGAATAAGATCTGTCATTCTGACTCCAATCGAAAAGGCCATATCTTCTTATTTCCATCAACAGGCTTATCCTTTTCAACAGTTTCAAGTGACCTTCTTAATTGGTAAGAAATTGGTTTTGTGAACCAGCAACGGGGTCGGTTATCTACTTTGTTTGCTTTTTCTAATCTCAAATACTTCCGGTCCGATTCTAAAAATTGATATTTGTGTTTGAAGGGTTGAAGTTATAAAATGACTTTCAGAAATGAGTATTTTTAAAGATCTAGCTTTTTTTTAAATGATGTTAAATAAAAAAAAAAATTGTCACCCCACCAAATTTCAACAAGGTATAAATACAGTGAAAGCTCTATTTGCGGATAGTTACGATAAGCGGAAAATTCACTTAAACGGACATATTTTTGCGAACCAACACTTTGCTCGAATTCCCCATACAAATTGCGTTCCTATATACGGACACTCCTTTAAACGAACTTGGGCACTTATTTTTGCTAATTTCAAATAGAAAACATCACAACAAAGGGACCAAATGGAAGAAGCAAAGGTTTCTGTTTTCTAAACAGTTTCAAATTTTGGTTTTCAATTCAAAAGCAAATCTCTAATAACCAAATAGATCACTGTTACTTTGAAAGCTTAGTACGGGATCTCCCGGGTAACTATAAGTTTACTTTAGTTGAGAGTGTGTGATTCCTATTTTTTACAGCTCTTATTTTCGAAGTCATTTCATTTTGCGATGCCAAAAAGAGCAGGTTGCCATTGGGCAATCTTTCTCTTAACCGGACAGCTCTGATAACCGGCCTAAGACTCAGAAGTTCTATATAAGCCTATTTAAAAACTATTCTATTACAAAGTGAGGTGACTACGATCTACTATACCTAATATATGAACAAGAAAAAAAAAAACAAATCGTTGGCTTAGAGTGAAAAGCAGCAGTTGTTTTAGCTAACTGTCGTATTTCATGCTTTTCTACATTTTTCTCTCATAATTTCCATGTTTTTATATATACATTTTTTAAACCCGCAGTGTCTGGAACACAAGAACAAGAACGTGCGACCCAGTCATGAATTTTATTTGTATTGTTTTTCATAGTTTTGTCACTCGTTTCTTAACTGAAGGTTAAATATCAGGGTACATAGTTTTCATGCAATATTTGACACCACCTGAAAATTAGATATTCCAATCGCAAATCACCAGTTTTCTAAGGACACACCCGTAACACAAATAAACTGGATCCCCTAACTGAACTACTATTTTTTTTTATACTTTAGTATGCTAATTTACTCAAAGGGCTTTAGCTATGCTGTAGATTACTAAAGTTCAAATTTTGAATTTGAAATAGTATCTGATGTTTTGAGACTGATGAAAAGCTATAAATGAGTAAGATAAAAATAAAGAGCCCAAATGACTGACCTGTGGGACACCAAAATTAATTTAATGTTCTGAATACTCTTTTCTTTAAGCTTTGAAGCAGTTTGTGATTAAAAAAGGAATGCAAAAGGAGTCCTCAAAAATTCAACTTGAAAGTAACATATAGAATTAGTAAGTAAAAGCACTTTAAAAAATAACACAATAATTTTTATTTTCGGAATAATACGATATCGACAGTAAAAATCTTCATTAAAACACAAATTCTTTGATTTACTAACTAATATTTTGTGATATAACTTGCTTACAATCTCCATGCAGGCAATTGAATGAAAAATGGAATGCATTTGTAAATATGTTTTCATTAAATATTTTGTATTTCCAATATTGGAGTTTCCTCAAAAGTGAAAAACTTAGGAAATTCGCTGATTTTTGGAACCAAAGGTATCATACGTTTAATATTATGTCAACAATGAATTGACTGGATCAAGAAAATGTAGTCTCACAAATTTGCTGTGATAAAAAAAAATCAAAAATACCAACATATTTTACTGAATGCCTCTCTCTCTCTTTATATTGCTAAAAACGCTGAGATCTCATTTTTCTGAACTGGCCCAATAGGGTTTGCTTATAAAAATTTGATTTTAAAGTTACAATGATGTCAATATTGTATAATATTTTTTATTTTTACCATCCACAGATTTGTAACAACTGTGGTCCTACAGCATATCAAATTAATCACAGCTTTAAAATAACAATAATTCCTTAAGGGTTCCAGTTTAACGTTAATAGCCTGCTTAATTTGAACTTTAACTAGAATTTTGGAATTGTTTTTCAATCGAAAAAGTTACTATAATCGTTCGTTTAAATTAAAGGGTCGTCGTAATTGCTATGTGCCTTCATGATACCCTTTACCGAAAAATAACCTTCTTCTCGTCACACTATTAAGTGTCATGTTAGACAATAATATTGCATACCTTCCTTATACCCTCGTTAAATAAAGTTCTTTAAAAAAAACACCTAGAAACTCTCCATTTTCTAACAATCAAATGAATTTTGCGGAAATACTTATGCTTAAGATTTATTTTTATGTTTACAGCCTCATTTCACAGCTATGTCATAAATATTGTAGGTACCTAACCTATCCAACCATCAGCCACTTTCGAGAGAACAAAAAAGCCACTTTAAGATATCGTGTGCACTATTCTTCGGCATGTCGCGCTATTTTTGTGTTACCAACTTAATGTACCCAAACATTCTACATATATACACACTCATTTTTTTCGAAATGTCCATATCCTTTTATTACCAGAAAAAGGACTTCCAATGGCAATAAATGTAACATACTTTTACTATAAAACTGCACTAGCTACTTTTCTTTCTTTCTTCGTGTCATATGGGAATAACTTCTTTTTCTTTTAACCTTTTTTTTGTTGGATTTTCAAAGGATAGCCGCTTTTGTTACTGGTAGAAGCGAGTTAGCTTTGTATGTACATATATATGTCCATCTAAATATAATACTCTTCAATGTCATAAAGTCGAACGATATTACCTACATACATATATGACAAGGACGACAGTGATGACGATGACGACACAATCACATCCTTGAGCAACGAGAAAAACTATATAAATTCGTCCCGAACACAATTCGTTACTTTCACATTAAGCCATGTACCCAATGTAGAGATATCTATAGAAATGCGGTTGCATGAAAAAGGAATAGTTTTATGGGTTTCAATTGTAAAGTGACGCCTTCTCTATGGGGTGTTATCCTGGTGCTCACAATTTTCCTTTTTTTATTTGTTTGTAAAAGCTTAAAAAAAAATAAAGTAAAAAACGGGAAAACATTCTCGGAAATCACAACACTTACCGTGATATCCTTTCATGTCGAGAGCTCACAATTTAATTCAAACACTTTTTTGCACAGCTAAATCTTAGTATAATACACTTCACACTTTCAGCTTACACAGGCGTAGATATTATGTATGTATATGTGAAAGTAATTTATTTTTATTTTATTAAAGTTGAAATCGTATTTCGAGCCACGATGTCCAGGCACAATCCTTGAAGTAGTATATACTAAGAGAAAAACAAGAATTGCGTTTGGACAATCAGAGCTAAAAATTGAATTTTTTTTTGTTGAATCCACAGGATACCGTTGCACAACCACAACACACTTTAATATAATATTTAACGGAAATATCGATATAGCACTCTTATGTACATTTTAGATATAAATTTAAAAACGAAACACACAAACAACACTACATATTTTCTAAACGAACGAAAAATATCTTAGCTTCCGGATTATATATGAAATTTTGGCTGCGGTCAAATGAAAATAAATAACAAAATAAAGGACACTCGTAGACCACTGACTCTACGTGACAAAAATCGTCCATTCAACTGGAATATCGAGGACAAAACTACTGTGCTACCGATTGTGCTGCACTCTGTGGGGCATTATCCTCTTTCATTTTGTTAAATGGGAATGTATGTGAAGCGAACAAAAGGCAAAAAAAAATAACAAACTTATTCCATTTGAAATCCAAAAACGAAAGATGGGTATAATGTGCAAAATGAAAGTGTTATCCTGTGATAAAATGGCGGGAGGTTAAAATTGCACTTGCACTCATTTTAGGTTGCATGATGTCCTTCCTCTGGTGGCGGTGGCAGGATTCTTTATTAAGGATACGGAGCTCATTTTTCGCCAACCCCTTTCGTAAAACTCCACATCCGACAACAATGGCATCAACGATGACGATTTTCGTGAGAGAATTCATGTGTGTTATAGAGAGAGAGAAAGAGCGGTTTGGGCCACAGGAAATTTTACACTCATCATAATCCTTTTGGTTCTTTATCCAAGTGACAGCACACGCAATTACGACTGCATCCTCCAACCGGATGCATTCACCGATGTAGGAGTCATTGCTAGTGCTATATTCTCTAATCGGTGCGGAGACTGACGAAATTTCACAAATGAACTTAAGTGAATGAACTTCATGGATTATCCTTGCTCAAACGGTTCCTTTTTTTTTCTCTGATTATGTGTCCTGAAAATAGAAAAAAAAAAATGAAAGGACAATTATTTGAAATGCTGATAGTCCAGAAGGATGGAAAAATATAATATAATATTAAATGAAATGATACGAAAAACTTAAATAGATTCAAAGCTAGATGGAGAGTGGTCTTGCTTGATGGTCTCTCTATATATTTATAAGAGAGATGGAAGAAAAAGATAGAATTTCATCTAGATTGCTTGTGGGATTTGCAGTAGCGATTATCTCACGTTTTATTCGCTCGTTCAATCGTTCTTGGTGGACTTTTTTTTTTAAAGGGTATGCCAAGGGCAGATACAGAGATTTTTTCCTAGAATGCGTTGTGTGAAGCGGATTGACTTTTATATTGATCCAGGATTCTAGGAAAAAGAATAAGAAAATTGCCTTATGCTGATACAGCAGTAAGTATTGCACTGGGAGTAAGAATATAGAAATATCGAAAAGAATGTCGAATCTATTCATTTTGATTGTCTCTGTTCTGTTGTTTTCAATTAAATTTATCCGTTTTGTCGATCGATTTCAATTGAATTCGAGAAGTAGTTGATGAAATTTGTACTTGATAGGTCTATATAGGGCGAGTGTTTTGATTTCTCTCTGAAAAAAAAAGAAAATAGATTTAAGATAAGTTTATTGACCGATTTCATAAGGAATTTTTTGAGAAAATGAATACTTTTATTTCCGATTTGCCCTATTTGTCTTCATACGCAAAAAGCTATTTAAGACACGAGTATGTTCTCAAAATTGTAAAAGATTACAATCTTTTGTGAATGCAATCTTTTTAGACTTGAATAGAGAGATTGTATTTTACACATTTTTCTTAAAGAATGCGACTTCAAAAAATGTAGTCGCAGTTCTTCTTTCCTTAAAAAGATTGTAATATTTTATTTTTCCAATCTTTTGTCACCATCAAGTGATTGCAATCTCTTGGGACTTCATGCGCTCTTTGCATTGTTTTTCATAAATTTTTTCTTTCCTTGCATTCTTTTGAAGTCGATTTTTAGGTTCTTTTGCATTCTTTGAATTTCGTACATTCTTTTGAAGGCATTAAAATTCTTTGATTTTTTAAAAATTCTTTTGAAGTCTTATGTATTCTTTGAATGATTGCTTTATTTTGAAGTCTTTTTAATTCTTTCGCATTCTTTGAATTGTTTACATTCTTTTGAAGTCTTTTGAAGCCTTTTATGTTCTTTGAATTTTTGTATTCTTTTGAATTCGTTTGAATGCTTAAAATTCTTTTGAAGTATTTTAAATTCTTTGAAGTTCTTGAATTTTTTACGAAACACAAAATGCAAAACAATGCGAAGAATTCAATAAATTCAAAAGAATTCAAAAGACTCTAAGAAAATACTAAGAGTTCATGAAGTCCCAAAATATTGCAATCAGTTGATGGTGACAAAAGATTGGAAAAAAAAGATTGCAATCTTTTAAAGAGAAGTAATGGCGACTGCACTTTTTGAAGTCGCAGTCTTAGAAGAGAATGTAAAGAATGCAGTATTTTTATTGAATTCAATGAGAGATTGTTAAAGACTGCGTTAGCAAAGATTGCAATATTTTACAATTGTTCAATCTTTTTGAAAATGTGACTTTATTCACTTCAATCTCAAATATAACTATCGTCGGTTTATTGCGAAAAGTCACTAAGTACACGTTTGGTGGATTTTAATCTAAAAATGCAAAGTTGTGAGTTTCGATCATAGCTATCGATTAAATAACTCATCGAAAGCATCAGAACAGTAGAAATCCTTTTAAATGTAAAAAATTATTTCATTAAGTACACAATGCAATGATTTTACAGTGCAAAAAGTCATTAAGTTACTTAGTGACTTTTTGCAATGAAATCCCGACTAAAACACAGTGCGAAAACTCACTAAGTGGTACTTAATGACTTTTTGCACTAGAAAAAGTTAGCCATGAGCCATGTGTTTACTAAAAAAAATAAAACCCCGTTCGATAACTGTCAACAAATTCGTATTCTATTTGAATTCAAAGCAGGTTAGTTGCAATTGTCGGTAAATTTAGTTACATTCGGAAGTTGAAATCTATATTATTTTCTTATAATCTATAATTTCTTATAGATTAAGTGTTGAAATATTAATATAAAAGGTACGGCATACTTCTTGTATTGTGATGTGCTTAACGATAATTGTTCCTTTTTATAAATTTTATAACTAGAATTAATCATGGAAAAAAATCGAGTAGAGGTCAGAAAATCTTGGAATCTTTTTGTGAAACAAAAACAAAATCAGGCTACCGTAAGTTACCATTAAACACATTTTTGTGTTTGTATAATTGAACAAATAGTACTTATTCAATGTAATTATAGTGTAATTATCAGGCCAGTCGGGCAGTATAAAAAAAGACATTTTCTTAAGGCGAAAATATACCTGTCAATTATTTTACTAGGGATGATGAATCGTTCGCGAGATATTGGTTAAAATAAGTTTTTCAAAATGTGGCATAACACATGTATTATGATTAAGACCTCACAGCAGATTTTGAGAGTGAGTGATAGCAAGAAAAAAGTATAATGCGTCTAAGCTTGAGTACAGGTCATTCAAAAAATCAAAGTCTTGCAGTCCATAACAGGGGCTTTAGTGATTAAACAGTGCATCGAAACCAAAATATTAATGCAACTTACAGGATAATCGTGTTAGGCGAAATTGGTTTTAATCCCTCCCTAGATAGACTCCTCTGATCACATATCACGGAATCTTAGACCATTTGAGTGTAGTTCGCCCTGCCAGACTATTTCAAAACTTCAAAGTTCAAAGTGAAAAACCGAGACTTGTGATCCGAGAAGCTTATCTAGGGAGGGGTGAAAACCAATTTCGGCTAGCATGATTACCCTTGAAGTTGCATTCATATTTTTAGACCAAGAGCCGACAGCAAATTTTGGGAGTGGAGGTATAACCAAAATCGGAGTATGAGGGATTAAAGGTACATGTATAGTGATATGGAATATGAAAGTCTGGCAGGTTTTTTTCTCAGCCTTTGGTGGGGGTGGGGGTTTAAAACCCGCTTGGTTTTCTATTAATATGGAGGGGTCATTAACACTTCAATTCACTTTTAAAAAATTGGATATGATGCTCTGTCATTTTCCCTAAGTCTCAAGACTTTTATCTTGGTGATCCGATAAATAGAACCCATGATTAAACCTTTTTAAGCACACCTTATTGGCATTTTTGTGGAGACTTTATTTGTTGGTTTTTTGTTTTGCTGAAAATCTCCAAAAAAGTGATGATGAGGTTCACGTAAAATGGTTATATCTTGAGTTCTATTAATCGGAACGTCAAGATTGTGGTGTTTATGCTTAGAAAAAATTACAGGGAATCATATCCGGTTTTTTAAAAAATGAATTAAAGAGGTTATACTCCTGAAAATAAATCAGGGGATCTAGAACTTTTTAGCCCCCACCCCTCCCAAAGGCTGAAAACAAAACCTGCCAGACTTTGGTATTTGAAATCATGATACATGTACCTATAATCTCTCATACTCCGATTTTGGTTATACCTCCACTCCCAAAATTTGCTGTCGGCTCTTAGACTATTTGTTTTCGATGCACTGTTTAATCATTAAAGCCACAGTTATGGTCTGCAAGACTTTGATTTTTTGAATAGTCTTTACTCAAGATTTCGATTTCAATACTTTTTTTTGCGTTTACTCCCCCAAAATCTGCTTTGGGCTCTTTGTTTATATATAGACGCGACGCACCAATCTTTTTAATATTCACAGAGATGAGTTACTTTCCAATTCCAATCATAAAATTTGACCGGTATAGACTTGCAAGGGAAAATAACCTAGAGGAAAATAATAACATTACTGTACATGCAGAATCTAACGAAGAAGCTAGCCTGATACATGACTTGAGTCCTTCATTCGATATAATGAATCTTCCTATAATTTTTGCTGAAGACGTTTCGTACGTTACAGAAAACCAAGAAGCCTTGGATGAAACTTGGAATCCCGAAGATCATAACGAATCCAGTACCTCTGAATCAGAGCTCGAAGGCGACGCTCGTATAACTTCCTCGACATCAATGACGGCTGATATAGAAGTGCAAGGGCACCATATTCCTGAAGGAATGGAAATTCCAGGACCTTCTCCCATATCCATACAGAGAAATAAAAGAAGAAAGAACTCAAGATGGGGCGTCCGAGATGAGAGCAATTGGGAGAGAAATGTTATCAAAAACGTCGTTACGATTGTGTGCCTTATAAAACTAGAAGCGGTCATGAATTAGTCAAAAATACGAAACCCATAAACTGCAGTAAATGTCGCTTCAAATGCAGCGACAATTTTTCTGAAGAAGAAAGGACAGCTATTTGCACCCGGTACTGGAGTTTGGCGAACTATCAACGACAAAAAGACTTTATTCTTAAATACGTGAAGCAAATTGATCCTCGGAGAAGAAAATGTGATGTCGTATCCAAACAAAGGAAAGTAAGCAGATCGTATTATTTTCAAAAGGACGATGCGGAAATAAGAGTTTGTCAGGCATTTTTCGAAAAAACCTTGTGCATTAGTAATGGACCAATAAATTTGGCTTTTTCATTCAGCTCTGATGGAGTGTTCACAGCAAGGGATAATAGGGGACAAAAAACTCCTCACAATAAAACTAAAGAAGAGGATCTGGCGTTGGTCAGATCTCATATCGAAACATTTCCTGCAGTAGTCCCACTACTGCAGAAAAGAAAATAAAAGGAAATACTTTGATTCCAAATTAAGCATTATGAAAATGTTTCAACTTTATGAAATTAAATGTGGAGAGGACAACATCAAGCCAGTTTCTTCTGCAGTTTATAGATCCGTATTTTGTAAAGAATATAATTTGTCTTTTTTCGTTCCACGGAAGGATCAATGTGCATTGTGCAATAAATATAATGACCTTAAGAAAAATGGAACCTTAACCACGGAAACTATCAAAGCATTTCAAGATCACATAAAGAGGAAGACTGACGCCCAAAATGCAAAAGAAGTGGACAAAATTAGATCGAATACTGATCCGGAGTTCCTATCAGCCACCGTCGACCTGCAAAGTGTTTTGCAATTACCATCAGGAGAGGAGTCCTTGCTATATTATACTCGAAAGCTATGCGTCTACAACTTAACTATTTATGAGTCGAAGTTACCAAATGAGGCCTACTGCTTTATGTGGACAGAGTTGGATGGCAAAAGAGGTAGTTGTGAAGTTGGGTCGGCCATAAAAATGTGGATTGGTGAATTGCCAAAGACAGTGACTCATTTGTCATTGTTTTCTGATACCTGTGCGGGTCAGAACAGAAACCAGCACCTTGCAGCTCTGTTTCAATTTATGGTGCAGACGACAGAGTTACATGTAATTGAACAGAAATACCTCGAGTCGGGACATTCTCAGATGGAGGTCGACAGTATGCACTCAGCAATTGAAAACGAAAAAAAATATAGAACATGTTACACCGTTACGGATTGGATGAACATCATGAGATCCACCAGAAGCTCCAGAAAAAGGAAGGATGTTAACCCTTACCATGTGAAGCAGTTACGTCATACTGATTTTTATGATTTAAAAGCCTTGTCTGCCAAACTGATTTCAAATAGACTTAAAGACGAGAACGGGGAAAAGGTTAACTGGCTTCGAATAAAAATGCTCAAATTTTCCAAGTCTATGCCATCAGTTACTGAATTCAGTTACGACTATGATGAAAAAAATTACAAAAAAATTCATACATCATTGAGAGGTCGCCAAACACAAATAACAAAGGAAATAATTCAGCCTTGCAACAAGACGTTGCTGCCTTTAAGCAAAGAAAAGAAAAAAGATCTTGTGAAGCTTTGCAAAAAAGGGATTATTCCGCAAGAGCTTCATCCGTGGTATAAATCTCTTCCCGAAGCTTCCAACAAAAGGGACTGCATGGCAGAACCTGGAATTGACGATGATGAAGATGAATTCATGCAAGAATAGTTTTTAATTTTAGATTTTTCCTTTGCTAATACCTTATGTTAATAAAATAATAAAAACAATTCAAAAATTAACGATTTTTCTCAAATGTTTCTTTTAATACTTTCCTTACAAGCTTATACAACAAAGTTGTTTTTCACAAAATTTGGAGTGCAAAAAGTCATTAAGTGTGTCTTTTTTTAATTTTCTATGTTTTTTTATATTTTAAATATTATATTGAATTTAAAACATAACTGTCTGGGGTAGAAAACATATATATGAGCTTAAAAAACATAAATTAATTAACAAAATTGCTTTATAATTACTTGTTTAGCTAATCTTAAATATTTAAAAAATTGAAATGCGATTATCTCAAAATCAATAAAATGTTACTTAGTGACTTTTCGCAATAAGCCGACGCTATTAATAAAGGGTGACCCACAACTATTGCAAGATTTATTGCTATTTTAATACTAAAGTGTTTGCAATCCTAAGAAAAAATAAATAAAGGCTGATAGTTTTGATTCCTAAAATTCAGAAATTTCACGAAAGAACAACGCATTTTTACTGTTGAACAATAGAACAAAAAAAAAATAAAAAAATGGTCATATGCAAATAAACTTGGTCCTTTAACCTCTGTCAAGAAATTATGGAAAAAACTGCGTGAAATCGGTATTAGCAAACAATCTTAAAAGCCTGTTGGTGACATCGATTGTGATGCTGTCAGCAAAAAAATTACATCCATGCCCTTAAACATTGCTTCACCCGTTCATTCCTTTACTGAAGAAAAACCAACTTCTATCAACAGCTCTCTGGGTATAAGAATACAAGAGGAAGACATTGTAGAGGCAATAATAGGTATCGATTAAATTGAATGCTACTGGCCTGGACTTATTGGGCCCTAAATTCATGAGACTATCACTTTCATATATACTACGTTTTAAAACTCACAGCATATTGACAACTTCAGAGTTTCCTTTAGAATGGAAGCAGGCTAAGGTTATTCCCATACCAAAAAAGCAAACGGGTATTGCTTCTAAATGGAGTGCCACAGGGATCTATCCTTCGACCGATCCTCTTCTCACTTTGCATAAATAAGTTACCCACAAGTTGCTAAACATTGTTTGATTCATCTTTATGCTGATGATGTGCAACTCCTGATAAGTTGACCTTTTAGGGCTAGAAATGATGCCGTAGCTTTTATGAATGAGGGTCTGCCACGCACTTTGCAGTAGTAAAAAAGAACGATCTCCGCCTTAACCCTGTCAAATCAACATCCCTCCGCATTTATCGCAAAAACTTTGATTTATCGGTCTTAAGCCCACTGAAACTTGACGACGACGAAGCAATAGAATATGTTAGCACTGCTAAAAACCGAGGAAACCATCTTAATAGTGCCATTTGTAAAGTCTATGATGGAAGCCTCCGTCTTCTTGAAGTGACTCAAAATTTCGCCCAGACCAAAACTAAACTGCTATACTTACTTAAGCCCTTTGACTACCTATTGTGCTGTATTGGTGTGAAATCTTGTGCAAATTAGACTTTGCAACCAGCAACAAATTGAATGTTGTTTAAAACAACATTTCCCGCTATATATAATCTCTTTTGCCGTATGGATTTCTGGGTGTAGCCTAGACCGTTTAGTAAACTTTCGGTCTCTAAATTAGATACCTGCATGAAATCATTCAAACTCAACAGCCTGACTATCTACACGGTAAGCAGAGTAACCAATTTTAAATAAATAAATAAATAAATTAGGTGGCGCAACAGCTCGTGGAGAACCAGGGCCTAGTGACGTACAACTCTCAACCATTCGTGTGTACGTGTTTGTAGGCAGGAATGGATGGGACCTACAGTTTTTTGCCGAGTCCGAACGGCTTAATGAGAAGCACGTATTCATGACAAGTATACTCTTGGAGGATTTGTCAGTTCCTCACAAGAGGCAGAACCTCGGATAAAACATTTCTGTTTTTAGGTGGGACGGCTGGGAATCGAACCCACACCTTCGGTATGACAGTCCTACGCATTAACCAATTTTATTAAGTTTAATATTATTTGTTTGAAGATGACGGTGGTATCTGTAAGCTTGTATTCTGGTTAATGAAGGCTGTCTATGGAGTGGTGATCTCATGCTGGTCCTTCTGCTCTCAAATTCTGGGTGTTCTTGTACCAGGAAATTGTTTTTTTCTGTCCTTGAAACTACATCTGGAATAGTCATCGGTGGCATTAATCAGCAGGAACTATGCTTTTGGTCGCACTATGCAGCAAAAACAACGCCTTTGGTGGCACTATTCAGCAGGAACTACGCCCCTGGTGGTAATAATTGGCAGGAACAATGCCCCTAGTGGCACTCTTCAGCAGTTAATGAACTGATGGCAATAATTGGCAGGAACTATGCCCCTTTCGGCACTATTCAGACAGTTCAGCACCCTTGATTACACCTCTAATCGACAACTATAACGCCCTTAATGACACTATTCAGAAAGTAGAACACCCTTCGTGACACTATTTCGCCAGTACAATGCCCTTGGTGGTACAATCCAGCAAACACAAGGCGCTTGGTGACACTAATCAGCAAGGGAAATGCTCTTTGTGCCGCTATTCAGCAAGCAAAATGCCCCTAGTGGCACTAATCTGTAAGTACAACGCCCTTGGTGGCACTTATCGGTAAGCATAACGATCCTGGTGCGACTATTTAGAAAGAACAACTTTGTTGCACTAATCAGCAGGTACAAGAACTACGCCCTTGGTGGTACTATTCAGCAAATATACGATGTCCTTGGTGGTACAAGTCAGCAGGTACTACGCACCTGGTGACACTTATCATCAGGTACTAGGCTTGGTTGCTCTAGACACGACAGGCTTTCGTTCTTGTAAATCATTAGGTATTGAGGCCCCTGGTGGCAATTAATCACCCTGTGCCTCAATTAGTAAGCACTAGGCCCCTGGTCACACTCGACACAGCAGGTTTTCACTCTAGTAGATCA
This sequence comes from Dasysyrphus tricinctus, assembly GCA_963921185.1. Taxonomy (NCBI): domain Eukaryota; kingdom Metazoa; phylum Arthropoda; class Insecta; order Diptera; family Syrphidae; genus Dasysyrphus; species Dasysyrphus tricinctus. The sequence goes on along the minus strand of OY992532.1, from coordinate 220,617,459 downwards.
GCAGGTACCGAACCAAAGCTCCTGGTGGCAATTAGGATGCCTTTATTTGAACTAAGAAACGTGAGTAGGAAATAGCTGGACAATCTCGCAGGTCTTACAAATAAAACCCTTTACCACTGATTGGGGGAAACTCCGAGAAAGGCAAAAGCTAAGTGAACGAAATGACTAAACTCGTCTGCCGCGGAGTTAATCGGATCACCAGGTTAACTATTTACTGCCGTATGACGTTGAATATGGGTTAAAAGATGGCTTTCGTTCATCCCAGCAGGTCCTGTTTTTATATTTCCGGTAAAGACTAAGTAGGAACTGTATCGAGGATGAATGAAAATAATTATTGTGTTGGTTTTCTTGGAACATCACATGCTTGTTGCGGGTGAATGTGAATTAAATTTTGATGAAATACGATGCAGGATTTGTACCTTTGCCTTTTTAGAAATAGGTATATAGAACATAGCTGCGGTGGTATTAATTTCCAAATAGTGCTAAGTGCTTTTTTACTTAAAAAAAAAATGACCCTGAACCTTCCAGACGATTTGAGTATCATATTTTGGGACTGTCACCAGTGGCGTGGAAATGGTTCGATTTTAAAAATATAACGGCAAAAGTCACGATAAAATCTCGATAAGCCATTTTTATTTTTATTTATCTTCCATTATAAAAAAGTTATGATGAAAAAAGTTGGAAGTGCGGAGAAAAAAACGTTGAAAATTGCATCGATTTTGATCATTGAAATTTCAATCAATTTGCAACGACAAAATCTCGTTACGTCATTTTTTTATTTGTTTTTTTATTCACCAAGGAATGTAACGTGGAACACTTTGTTACAACATACATACATTTATAAAACCCTGGGCACTCATTACGTTAAACGATTATCACCGACGATAACGTTTTAGCGATAGCCTTGCGCATTCCGTAAAACTGAAAATGTCTATCGTTTGGGCGATAATATTTTGAAAATCAAATATTTGCCTCACGTAAGTTGATAATCGTCAAAAGGTATCGTTTGCATTGATTTTTAAGCTCTGTAGTTGTTGCACCAAAAACAAAAAAAACAACGTAGATTGTCATTTATGACATCCAATATGACATTTCATCCGCAGTTTGAGAATACCAAACGCCCTCAAATTGCGTTAAAAAAAAAGGTAGACGAGACGATAGTGGTTGAGTAACGTGACACAAATCATTGAAGATCACGTTGCCGATTATCGTTTTGACGATTATCATTTTGAGAATAATTTTGCATTTTGTGGTATAATTTGTTTTCTCCATGTAAAAAACGTTATTTCAATTTCTCATTGATTCCTTTAATATTAGTGAAAAGCGGGTTCCCATCGTCCTTTATGCTACATTTGATGCCCCAATTTTGTTTCAAAAAAATCCTACACTTAAAATCAATTTAAAAATCCCCTCTAGGGTATATCGCACCCCGTGTTATAAAAAAGTAAACAATTATTCCCATAAGCGTTACAGCCTTTTTGTAACTCACTATAGTCGTGCCTGATGTTATAAGATTTTACTTGAAAAGATAAAACCCTACTGATGAAACCCCATATGACGGAAGATATGGTCCAAAGCCCAAAGTGGGGTAAAGTAAAGTTATACGATAAAAAAAAAGAACAAAAACATGCACACCTCCTTAAAAAAACAAACGCAACAACAAATAACAACATCAATTTTAAGAGATGTCCTCATTCTTCCCATCAGAGAAGAGAGACCTTCGACAGTGATGGATGAGTCTATATTTATACTAAAAATACTTAGATATAATAACGCGTTAGGCGTTGACGTACCAAAAATAAACGCGCGTAAGGGATCACTACACACAGGACTAAAATCAACATCCTGCCATTTTCCAGTTCCAGCTTGTAGCCTGGCAGCCATCAGTTCAAGTTCAAAAAAATAAAAAAAAAACAAGAAGTTGTGTAATCTAAACGAAAACCACCCTCGAGTGTTTTTTCATATCCTTTCATGAGATATAAAATAATAAAAGTAATAAGGTTGTAAAAAAAAGGAAGCAGCTTTTTCTTTGTGTGGGTGTGTGTGTGTGTGGTGTTTAATAATAATAAACGCATATAAATTGTTTGCTTGTTGTAAATATAATAACGCATCGCTAGCAAGTGAGCGAACGTTTGCTCTTGCTCTACACCCAACACGCCCAGGATGATATCTAGATTTTTTTTTTATTCTTCTTCAAAATACACCCAAGAGCGAAAAACAATATAAACTTATATAGAACCGGGATAAGAGGGTCCCGTAAAAATGCTATAAAGTTTCCAAGGGATAAGAGGTCGCAAGCTCGTAAGTCAATGGAACGGAAGTAAGAGTTTTTCCGTCTTTTTTTTATTTCAAAATAAAGGAGGCGAGGATATCAAGCTGTGGGGATATGAATTCTCAAAAAAGCAACATCGACCAAGTCCAGCTGAATATGGTAGAAATGTTCTTCATGAAATCACTTGCAGAACAAAGCTTAGCGAAATAAAATCTGCGGACCGAGGTTTTGGTATGTGCATATTGCAAGGACTTTCCTTATCCGTCTTCTCATATACGACACAAAAATACACACACAGATACACATTTCTCGGGCATGGTGTTTGCTATTTGGTCAATAATGGTTGGTGGATAAAAAAGGACTTCTCGCAATAGGCTCTTAATCTCCAGATATAGAATGGTGGGATTTTATTGCTGCTTCGAGGCTTTTCTTATAAATTTATTAATAAAAACGTGTGTATTTTCGTTTGTGGTTAACTTGCAGAATTATATTTGAGTTTGCATTCTTCAAATTGATTTCCTGGATTTTATTATTGTTATAAAGGGCGTGAACACAATTTTTATGATGGTTGCAATTGTGATTAGAATAGAAAAAGCTATAAATATAAGAACCTTATTCTCAAAGATAATATGTTTTGCCATAAACAAAAATTGTGGATAACTTGAGAACAATCCATAAATATGAACCTGTTTAGATTGTGACTTTTCGTTATGCCCGCTACAATAGACTAAGAGGTGGCAGCAAATTTTGTGGGTGAACGCATAACCAAAATATAAGTATGAGGGTTTGTAGGTACATGCATCTTGAAAGTCTGGCAGTATTTTTTTGACGTCCGTAGTGAAAAAGAGATGTTGAAAAAAGCGGTTTTCCAATTTTTGTGGGAGGGGTACACACAGGGGTACACCAATCATCTTGTAATGGATGTGGATGGCACACTTTTGGTATCAATTGAGGACTAGCTACGCAGATGGAAGGATCATTTTTGTGCCCTGTTAAATGAGGATTCCGTTAAGCAAAGTGCTAAAGTGATGTACCCCTTCTGAATCGGAAATTCCAACATTAATAAATCTCCTCAAAAGCAACAATAACAAGGCAGCTGGACTGGAATACCAGCTGAATACCTGAAAGCCGATCCCGTAACAGCGGGTTGTATTCTACATCCGGTGATACAAATCATTTGGGAAAATGAAGGCTATCCCAAGGTGGATGGTGGGATTGTTAAGCTGCCAAAGAAAGGTGAACTTTGAAATTGCAAAAATTGGTGTGGTATCACCGTTTTGTCCGTTTTCCCCAAAACTAATGACAAAAATCATTCTCGAGCAAATAAAGGATAGTATCTACTCTACACTCAAGAAGCATCATGCTGGCTTCCGAAGTGGTCGATCGGGCAGCTATCCGACTCCTTTGAAAAGCTTAGTCATTTAGAGACTATGCCGATGACATACTTATGTCTACTGCCAAATAACACAGTGGGCTGAAATGGATGTGCCAAACACTGCAAGTGAAGGGAGAGTCGAGTGGTCTGAGAATAAACAGCAAAAAGACAAAAATAATGCTCACAGGCCGCTCTACACAGCAGCGTATTATTCTATAGGAGACGCCTGTGGAAGAAGTCGAACAGTTTAACTACCTTGGCAGTATTTTTTCTGCAAATGGCGGTACGGATCTGGACGTTAAAAGTAAAATTAATAAGGCTCGTGCTGCCTTCGGTACTCTGTCCCCAATTAGAAAATCCAGTCAAATCTCTCTACGCACTAAGTTGAGATTCTTTGAATCCAATGTCAAATGTTACATGCTTACGAATCCTGGAAAGTCACGTCTACCATTTCGAAGAAATGTCAGGCTTTTGTGAATCGCTATCTACGCCACATCTATATCAAACGAGGAATTAGGGTGTAGGACAAGTCAAGAGCGGCTGGATGCCGGCATAAGAAAGTGTAAATGGCAATGGATTGGTCACTCATTTAGAAAATCAAACGGTGAAATTTCAAAGCAGCTCTTTGAATGGAGTCCTGAAGGTGCACGGAGGGTTGGAAGACCCAGAACAACATGGAAATCAACTGTCTTAGCAGAAGCAGAATCCCAGAGAACGACGGCGATGACGTGGCCACAGTTAAAATATATTGCTGCAAGACCCCAACTGGGGTTACAGGCCACGATTATGATAGTTACTTCTGCGCCTACAGCCAATAATATGTAGAAGAAAAACGTAAATACCTGAATATCAGTTCGGATTTGGAGCAAGCGTTCAGCAACTGAGCAAGTGAATAGAATTACTGATGATATTAAGAGAGTTTTTGAAGATAAGAAAATTTGTTCGATGGTGTTTTTGGATGTGTCGCAAGCGTTTCACATGGTGTAGCACGAAAGCCTCAAATTTAAATTAAGGAAACTTCTGCCTGAAGGACTTAATAAAATTCTAAACGAATATCTAGATAACAGACTTTTTCGTGAATACACGGGCATGAATATTCTACTTTCAAAGAAATATTGCTGGGGTTTGGGTACCACAAGTGAGTGTTTTAGGTCCACTTCTGTACCTTCTATTTTCATGTGATACACCTCAAACAGATGGAACTATCATAGAAACGTCTGCTGATGATACTGCCATACTAGTAGCAGGCAAAACGATTAACTATAAGGTACAATTAAATAACAAAATGCTCTTTATAATGTTAATGAGTGAACAAAAAAATGGCGAAAAGCGCTCAATGAACAAAAGTCAGTCCACGTACGTATATAGAAATAAATAGATTACCCGTCTTTCTTTATACCGCTCGTGTTCCATTTAATATGAGCCTAAATATCCGGGAATGACTCTAGACGCGAAATTAAAATGAAACCCACACGTAAAAATGGAAATCAAAGAATTAAAAAGTTAATTAAGAGATATGTCCGGCAGACGGCAAATTTTGTCATGTCCGTATCCTTAATTGAAATTTTGTAAGACTGTTTATAAAATAAAGAAAAAAAATCTAATCTAAGAGATATGTACTCGCTACTCGGGAATTATTCTAAGCTTAGTATTGATAATAAGTTGATTTTATGCTGGCAGGTACTTAACTTTTTTGGACTTGTGGTATACAAATCTAGGGTTGTATCTGCGATACGAATTTAAATAACTTATATATGTACAAACGTTTGAAATTAAAGTAGTTAAGTCATCTGTAAATGTGCTCTGGTATATAAATAAAATGCACGACTGGATCGCACGTACTTGCTCTTATGTTCAAGTTGTGTGGAACTTAAGAACTTTAAAAAATATTCAAGTAATTATAGAAAAAGTATAAAAAAGCATTTAAATCGTTCTTTTAATTGTTAAAACAGCCTGATAAATAACTTAGAGCGCAAAAACAAGTATGCCATTTGATTACTTAAAAAAATATCAATATATGCAAACAAAAATTTAAGATCGTTGAAGCCGTTTTCTTAAAAATTAATTTTTTATATATAAAATTTTTTAACATTTTTCAAAAAAAAATTTGGTATGCCAATTTTGAGTATATATTAATATACATTTAAAACTGAAGTTTCAAAACAATTCATCAACCCGTTTTTGAAATATTGAATTTTCAAAAAAAAGTTTCCAATCTTTTTTTAAAAATCCAAAATTTATTTTTTCAAAAATTTTGGTATGCAGTATTATTTATATTCTAACAAAGCTTTTGTGCAAAAAATTTTATTGAAATCGGATGAGTGGTTAATGAGAAAACCAAAAATCAAAAAAACTGTTATATGACAGGTACCGTTAATAAATGTTTTTGGTGATTTTTTTTCTTACTAAAAGGTATATCATATCTATAATAATACACCGATTTTTTTTTATCAAAATCGTTGGAGCCGTTTTTGAGATAAATAAGCTTTTCCTTAACGGTTGTATGGCAAGTACCGTTATTTTTTGAGCTAAATGCATTCGTAAAAAAAATCGATCTCGAAACATTGATCAGACTTGTCATTACGATGATAGCAAAGACGAAAAAAGTGGGTATCACAATTCTGTCTGTGTCTGTCCGTTGAGCTACAGCCTTAACAGCTTGATCGATTTCCTTCAAACTTGGTACACAGCGTGTTTTGGTCATATCCCCCACACGTTTTTTCATTTTACAACTGCCTAAATTTTTTTTTTAGCAATTTTACAAAATCGTATTTATCTCAAAAAACGGCTCTACAACTTTTCTTTAAACAAAATTAATAAACTATTTTTAGTATAGGCTACCATAAGGCAGCAAACCATTTTCAAAAAATTGGCTTAAATAGTACCTTCCAAATAACCATTTTTTAATTTTCGATTTTCTTCAAAACTGTATGTTTTTTGGATTTTAAAAAAAATATTTAAATTTTTTTTGGAAAATCAAATATTTCCAAAACGACTTAATCGAATTTTGTGAAACTCGATACTTAAAAGTTTTTTAAAACTCTCTAAAATGTTTTAAGAAAAAATTATACTTTTATGAAAAAATAACGGTACCTTCAATACAAAAGACATTCCTTAAAATATTTTAAGAGTTTGAAATATAAAAATTTATTTAAAAAAAAACCGCTCCAACGATTAATTTTTTTCCATGCAATCATTTTCAATCAAGAATCAAGATGGCGCTCTTTTTTTTCACTATCAAAAGATTGCTTTTCAACATTTGTTTCTCATAATTTCCATGTCCTTATATATAATTTTCATAAGCCCTCAGCCTCTTGAACATATAAGAGCAAGTTCGTGAGACCCAGTAGCGCATTTCATTTTTTTTTTTAAATTCCTTTCCAAAACAACGTTGAACCACGTGGTCATAAAATAATAATTTTAACTATGCCTTTTTGTATTAATTAATGATTGAAACTAAATTCAATCTATGCCTAGATAATATGTGTATAAGAAAAACTTGTGAAGTGATTATAATTAATACTTTTTAGTCTCATTCAACTTATACAACAACAAACAATTATTTTTTACATTCATAATGCTTTTGGTTATCCTAGTTCCTGATTTCTATTTTACTTTCAATTAAAAAAGTTTAAAAAATATATTTTTAAAATCATAAAAAGAAAGAAAAAAGTTTTTCGTTTTTATTATGCCTTTTGCAATATGAAATCACAAGGACATCAACGACAGTTGAGATGAACTTTTTATACGTACATATGTATATGTGTAGATATGTACAACTAGCCCAGCACGAATACGAGTATAAAAAATACATAATTAATAAAGAGGAAGTGTTTAAACTATGGATTACGGTTGGATTTTAATATAAATGGTTAGTTGGTTAAATAAATAGATAGGGTAGGGTAGGTTGGGGCACTTTAAACTGTAGGGCACTTGTGACTTTGGCGATTATCGAAAGACACTTGGTTCTTTAGTAAAACTTTAAATTTTAAAACTTTAAATGTGGGTTGCACTACTCTATCTAATTTAATACAAATTTTGACAGTTTTCCTTCAAAATGTGTGGTGGTTAGACGAGTTTTTAAATTTTATAGTGATTTTGGGTAATTTTTCTTGTACGCGAGGGAGGCAAGTATTATATTATTTTCTATTTAAAATTATGTTCATAGGTTTTGTAAAAATAATATTTTTCTTATAAAAATTATGCATGGGACACTTTCGACGAGAGCGCATCGGGCACTTACGATAAAGGAGCTATGGAGAGGAAATTGAAATTTTTGTTTGACGTTTAAAAATAAGTGCCAGCTGATAAGGGTGATACATAGTAAAAACTCCACAACATTTCTATACCACCTGACGGCCCAAGTTCCAACTCCTCTCTATAGGTACCCCATAGGTACCTATGTACACATGTATATCTATATTGTACCCCCGTTTCAATTGTTCATAGCTGATGCTATGATCAATCAACATACTATGACAACACATTTGACAGTCACTATGCCACTTAAGGTTTTCTGCATTACACGTGTTTACATTTCGAACAAAAACAAACACAACTTTGATGTGGTGATGATGACGATGGTGAATTCAGCAGAGAGACAAAGTGCATTCAAAGTTTAAATTACAAATTAAATTCCATTTATAGCTGTGCTCTACTCTATCTGTCAGCACTGAACACAATGCCCTTAAAACCTTTAGCTTTTCCATCTATCCTATCCATACATTCATTTATAACTTGGAACTCATTGAATCTGCAAGTGTATCCGATATATAGTTTTGTCTATACAATACATATTGCAGACATTAATGTAGGTAAGCTAGGTAGGTTGCGTCGTACCTACAGAGTTTTGAAGTGCTATAGCAATATTTATCCATTAACCGACCTTTTGTTACCCCCAACATGGGTTATAGTCCGTTCAAAACTCCAAGAGACAGGTGCTCTAATCTAATAAAAGCAACAATAATACAACACACATCAATAATAAAACGTCAGCACCTGGCAGGCAGTAAAAGAAAAAGTTCAGGAGTGGAGTTGTTTTTGTTGGAAGTTTCAATAACGAGGCGCAGTGAAATACTTAAAGGGCGCTCATTAAAAAAAAAAAAGAATTAATTATTTTATTTAATGTCTGTTTTCTGAATACATTCAATGCCTTTTATTCCACCATTTAAAATTTACTGTTACTACTTACAGTATTCCCTGCTTAATTGCACTTCGTTTAATGGATTTCCCCGCTTCATTGATCTTAAAAAACTGCAACTTACAAACAATAAAAATGTAATTTTTTCGGTTAATTGAACAAAAAATTAGACAAAATGGGCAGTGTAATTAAACGGGGAAGACTGTATGTCACATTCAATTAAGGAATTCATTTTCAAATGCAGCCCTGATTACAGTGATCACAAAGTCATATATATAAAAATGCCATCACCCTTGGTATAAAATTCAGCGCACTCTCTCAATCGATGCCAACTCAAACTCTGGGACATATTTGCATGTATGAAACATATCTACCATACACGATAAATCCTTGGAGTATACTCTCAGCAGAAAGGACACAGGCTCTGGCTTACATTCATATAAACAAAACTACAGACAACATGGTGTGGTGGCAAGGATGTATAATAAAACTCGATCTGCATTTAAATAATTGGAATTGAATTCGATTTGAAAGTCATTTAACTTCGCACCATTGCCGTTGGTGAATAGAATTGACATTCACACGAGTAAAGAAGGCGCACCCTGAAGGGCTCTATGATGGCGAAGTTGATATATTATCCTCTGTGTATGTGTGTCTTTGTGTATATGTATTTATGCATTGAATATCCCCATCAGAATTATCGATTTCATTTACAATTAACGGTGATGATTGTTAAGCGACCGACCGGGCAGGATAATGCTCCTTACCGGGATGTTGTTGACTTCGATGAGGCAAGCAATACTCCGTAATATAGGACTCATTCATTGACTTGGATGTCCGTCCAGAGAGATCGATTATTGTAATGACGATGATGATGGTGGGTGAATTGAGTGGGTTTTTCAAATCCTTTGTGTCAGAGAGCTCGGAGTAGCAGTATAGAAGAGACGACAACGACGAAACGACAATATGGATATGGAGGTGCCTTAATCAAATTGCTGAAACGAAGAATCCGCTCGTCTGTCGACGTTGTCGTCGTCGTTCGTTGATGTCCCTTGCCTTTGCATCAGACTAACTGACAGACTGGTTTTTCATTTGAATCAATCAATGATTGCTGCGGGATGTGTTCTTTTTATTTTTAATATTTTTTTTTGCATAGAAAACTCCTGGTAGCAAAGACGGGACAAGCAATTAAGGACTTTTGTTTGATTTACCTCATTTTTTTTCTTCTTTTTGCTGTATATCTATCCTCTATTTGTCTATGGACGATGAATGACTGGGTTTAATCGAGTACATATCACTTTACGTTTAAAAAAAGAACAAACTTTTTTAAACAACAGGTGGATATGCATATTAGAGACGTGTGTGAGTCTTTATAAATTCAATTAAAAGGGTGCCAGTTTAAAATGTTGATATCTACTCTTAATTGATTTTGAATTAGAATTAAGCATAGCAAAAGTATGATAAATTGGAAAAGAAAGGAAAGTTTTGACTTAATGTTTGTGAATGGAAATGAGGATGAATGAACAATTACAAACAAAAAAGTGACAATAGATTCTTTTTTCCGAAGACATCGTAAGTGGATTAGTCATTAGTTTACGAGTAGCAACAACTTTATCAATGAAATAATTTAAGAATACATAAGATTTGCTCCTTAAACGAAAAATAAAAGAAAAAGACTTGGAAACCATTCCCGTTATCGTTTGATAAGTTTTTACTTTTTGAAGTGTTGTCAGTTTCATCTGTGTGATTGTTGCTCAAATGTTTACTTTTAGCTCCTTTAAAGTCTGTGGTTGATTGATGTGAACCATCTCTTTAAGATAGGCCCACTGGAAAAAGTCAGAAGCTTAATGATTAGGTGAAATAAAAATCGGCGATTTTGAGATGAATTATTTTGGACATTATTCACGCCACAAGTTAACTGCTCATTAAAAGCTACTTAAGTGCCACTTGCTAAAACTGTAAATATGAAGCTCCACGATTAAATTCATGGCTTTTTTTAAAGTGATTCGTGTAGAGGGGCCGTGTCGCACTACACCGTTCCTTGCTTCGATATACCTATAAGATTTTTATAAGCACTGTGTTCTCATTGTTTCACACTTGTCGGATGCAACAGACTACAAACCAAACACGGGCCATACTAAATGGATATAAAACGAGCGTTAATCGGCACAATAAAGCTGCATATGTTTGATAACTGCTTCTGTAAGTACTTTTTCAGTAACAAGTTTTTCCCACTGAAGAAATCAAAGACTTAACTTTATGGAGTTCAAAAAAAAAATTAATGTTCCCTGTCTTGTCTAGTCCCGTCAGGAAACCGAATTCTGTGAGTTTTTGACGAGGACTTTTTTTTTATCAATTCATTCCTTACACATTAAAGATGAAATTTAGCTTTGGAGTCATTTTTGTAGGAGTAATTTTTGTTGTTTGGACGCCCAATCTGTGAAAAAATGGTAAATTAAAAAAAAAAAAACGCGTAAATTATTTGAAAAATTTCCATTTAGTCTTCAAAGAAAGGTTTTGAGTAAACGCACGTTTGGGTAAAATTTCAGTGTTGCCACTTTTCGGGAATATACTTTTTTTATGTCAACGGGTAGAACCGCCACTTTTTTTTATCTTTTTAATATTTACAACATAAAACGGAAACGTCTCCAGATGACAAACACGTATTGGAAAAATAAGGGTTGGTATCGTTAAAGATAGGTGTTGAGTAGAAACGCATTCGGTTAATATTTTAGTTTTGCCACTTTTCGGGAACATATTTTTTTTTGACGTTAAAGGGTGGAATTTCCAATTTTTCGGTAGGAATTTTTTAATATTTTAAACATGAAGAAAATGTAAAAATGCGGAAACGCATCCAGACTCGAAACGTGGCTTGGAAAATAACTATTGATGTCTTAAAAGATAGATTTTGAGTAAAAGTATCTTCGGTTAAAATTTCAGTATTGTTATTTTTCGGGACCATATTATTTAAATGTCCAAGCGTTAAGCGTGGGATTTTCACTTTTGTGGTCATTTTTAGTATTTATATTATACATATTATATTAAATATATATTAAAAAATCAAAATACCCTTTATTTGGAAATTTTGAGGTAAAATATTATTTGAATTTTTTTAAAGTTTTGTAAAAAAAATTGAATTTACATATTTCTATAGAAGGTTCTGGTTGATAATTGCCCGTAAAATTGTTTAGTATCCTATAATAGACTAACAGCTGTATTAATAAAAAACTGGTATCCGCTCCCTAACACACGTGTTAACTGGCACACGGATAGACAACTTGTCCGCTTGATAACTTTTCTTATTTAAAAAGATATGATATCTTTCCAGTATTTATCACTTCACCAAGTTCACCACTTCATCAAATTATGGTGATTTTCTAATACATGTGTCACATGCATGCACTGCCTTATGAAGTGTATACTGGTAGTAGTAAACGGTGTTATCATACGCGTGCGTGTATGTGTTAAGAAGTTATCCGTTCATTATACGTGGAATCTGGCTAGTTAAAGTTATCCGTACGTTAACACACGTCACAGACTATTACGCATTTGTTAATAAGAATTACTAGTTAGTCAGATATATTAACGCTAGCACATTGTTATCCGCCGTTTATTAATATGGGGGTTAGTCATTTAAGCACATTATAATTTTTTTAATCAAAATCGTAGGATCCGTTTTTGAGGAAAAAAATATTTCCAACTAGTTTTTAAAATTGTTATTTCATTGGTATTGCGAAAGTCTATTGGAAAATATTGTTCTATTTGATTTCTATGAATTTTTCTATTTGAAAAAAATTTCAATTCTATCAAGAATTTCTGATCGACTTTTGTCTTCGAATTTTTTCGAAACTGCACTAATTTTAGCATAGGTGCAGAAAAGGTTTTTTCAAAACGGTTTCTTAAAATTTAACATTTGCATGAAAGGCAGATAACCGTTATTTAAAAACTCTTAAGTTCCACATCATTTCAAGCATTGAAAATATTTGATTTTCCAAAAAAAATTGAAACATTTTTAAAATTTTTGTACACAGTGCTTTTATATTTTTTTAGAAGTTTCTGTATACCTAATCAAATTTATTGAAATCAGTCATACCGTTTTGATGAAAATCGAAAAAAAAAAATGTTCTTTGGGAGGTGTCATTAATAACCATTTTTTGAAAAATGATTTCCACCTTAATTTATTGTTTTTTTTTATGAAATGTTGTGGAGTTTTTTTTTAGAAAAATACGAAATGAAAAATTGCAAAGAAAAATTGAATGACAAGTAGCTTTATTTTTGGTTCTAAGAAAAAAACATGAAAAGAAATGTGCGGGGAGAAGGACCAAAAACTCGCTATGTACCAAGTTTAAAGAAACTCAATTTAGCCACTAAGACCGTAGTCACACACAGATAGACAGAAAAACTTACAGACAACAAATTGTCTTATATCGCAAGTAAAAATTGGCTGGGAATAATTGAAAGCAAGTTTCGTTTTGAAAATCTTGCAAATAAGAACCTCGATTGACAAAATCACGCCGTTTCAAGATCTAGCAATCACAAAATCTCGGATATTAATATCTCGCAATATCCATTTATATTTTTCAAACTAAAATTTTGAAAATTCAAATTTCGCATTAAAATAAAATATTATTTATTAATTCGACAGTCGAAATCTAACATGGAAAAACGATATTATGCTAATACGAAATCTTGATAAAATATAACTGTGATGTTGAAGAAATTTTTGAAGTAGTAAGATTGTTATCTTTATAAACGAGTTTTTTATAATTTGAGATTAAGATCATGCAAGATTTCCAAATATGAACGAGATATTGTAAATGCGTAATTATACTTTCTTCGGGATTTATTTAAAAATTGCGAGATTTTGTTGTTTGTTTTTGGTTTTGTTTTTCGTACCGCTAGACTCCCTGGCAAAATTGATACTTTTCCTATACTCCTATTTTTACTATTATTTTATACCTTCATCGAAAGCTATTTTAAGGCCTAGCCACGAGTTCTTGTCAGAGTTGTAAAAACAAATTTTTTGTAATGACTTTTTGTTGACATTAATGATTAAAAATAATTAAAAAAAAAATTGTATGCAAACTCGTTATTGCAAAATAAAATTTTTTTGAATAAAAAAAAAAAAAAAAAAAAATAGCAAATTTATTGCATTCAAAAAAATACGATTGTGATATGGAGAACTTCTTGCATTGTAAAACAAAAAAAAAATGTCAAAAACATTTGAAAATTTCTTACATTACAGAAAAATTGTATAAAAAATGTTTGCATTAAAAGAAAAGTATGAATTTTTTTTTCAAAATCGTTAAGCTAGCTACGTCAATTATATTTTAGGGGTGATTCGTGGGTATGTTCTTAGAATGAAATCGTATAGAGGCAGATGGAGAATTTTTTTTTTAAATGACATTAAATACGAAAATATATTAAATTTTTAAAATCAACGAAATCGCATACATATCGATACCTTCCCGTAAGAATGTATTAAGCGACATTTCAAACATTTTAAAGGCATCGAAAAAAACCTCTGGTCCAGTTATTTATTTATGTATTTTATAAAATAAAAAGATTTAGGACGGGATTTTCAACTCAAAATGCTTCGAAAAATCTTTTTACTACAACAAAATACCCAAATAAATAATTGATTAAGAGGTATTTTAAAAATTTAATTTAAAATTTTTAAAATGTCGCTTAATACATTCTTACGGGAAGGTATCGATATGTAGGTATGTATAATAACAATATTATTTTTTAAATCAAGTTATTGAAGGAATAGTTTTTTTTTTTAAATTAAATTTCAAAGTCCAAATTTTTGAAAAATAAAATGTTGATTTTATTTTTCAAATTGATATTTTTCAAAAATTTGCGTAATTAAGTGATATTTTTGTGTTCAATATACAATGTCCTTCTTAATTCTTAGTCAAATACCAAAAACCAAATGCAAAACTCTTTCTTAAATTAAAAAAAATTTAAAAAAAAAATGAGAGTTGCAAAAAAATTGTATACATTTTTTTAATGGGAAAAATATTCATACATATTTTATTAATTTTTTTTCTGAGCAAAAAATTTTCAAATTTTTAAAATTTTTTTTCGAACGCAACAAATATTCGTTTTTGCATCAACATTTTTTTGAATGTAAAAACTTTTCATTTTTTTCGAGTTTGCAATACCATTTTCTGCTAATGCAGAAAAGTTTCGAGCTTACATTATATTTTTTTTATATGCATAATGCATTTTTGCATTAAAATTTATACAATTCTGGCTCTAGCTGTGAAAATGACGTTACCAAGTAACGTTATATAATAAAATTACCTTATAATCATTTTAATTTATCATTTAGTTTAAAAAAATTCAAAAAACTTGTCGCTAAGGATTGAATAAAAAATAAAAAAAAATATAAATTAAAACGACGTTGCTCAGCCGCTATCTCTTGCGGCTTACTGCGTGGCCCTAACCATACAATCCCATTTGTTTATATTTTTTTGCTGCTCACGACAGGACTGTGCCGTTATACCACTCTGCCATTCAGCCGTTTCGTGCTTACAGCGTGGGCTAGCCTTAAGGCAACATTCTAAATTCTTAAATATCTAAGTTTCCAAAAAATGTGACTTTACCGCTTGAATCTCAAATTAAATAGTAGGGTAGAGCGGGGCTAGTTGGACGACCTTTTACTTGAAGTCTCATAACTTTTTACCTATTCACAACTAAATAATGAAATCCATAAAAAGAATGTAACATCGGCTTCTTTAATAAATTTGAAAAATTTAAAAATATGTTATAGCAGAAGAATAAATAAATAAATAAATTGGGTAGCGCAACAGCTCATGGAGAACCAGGGCCTAGTGACTTACAACTCACAACCACTCCTGTGCGCGTGTTTGTTGGCAGGAATGGAGGGGACCTACAGTTTTTTGCCGAGTCCGAACTTTTTCATGACAAGTATTCTCTTGGAGGATTTGTCAGTTCCTCGCAAGAGGCAGTACCTCGAATAAAACATTTCTGTTTTTAGGTGACACGGCTGGGACTCGAACCCACACCTTCGGCATGACAGTCCTACGCACTAACAATCAAGCCATGAGGTACTACAGAATACTACAGATAGCAGAAGAATAGGATTACTTTAAATGCACCAAGTCCAAGTGGTCCAAGTTGCCCCATACTAGCGGTACAAGTTGGACCAGTAGATGGGGTAAGTTGGACCAAAGCTTATAAAGTGGAAAAAGAAGCTTTATTAAAGACATAAACGCCGTTAGTTTGAATTTAATTTGATCACAAACTAAAACTTAAGTCGATTAACAACTTAAATTACCCCTTGGTGCCATGGCCAATAATAGGAAATTTTGTATGGGCCTGGATTTCAGCAAGAATGGCATTGGGCCCTCTCTTTGCCGGGTAAAGTCTCAGAATTTGCTTCCATACAAATAGATAACACCATACAGCAATAATATTCTTCTTCGTCTTTGAAACTTTATGTGTCTTAAATTTTTCATACTATTTTCCAATATAAAACAAACAGCGGTCCACCTGGTCCAACTTACCCAACACCTAGCTTGATGAATATATTCCTTCACTTTGAAAAAAACACTTTAAATTTTACAATTTCAAAAATGGAATACAAAAATTCAATAACAGAATTTCCAAAATGTCTGTACTTTGTTGAAAAATTCGCACGTTTTCATCACGATAACACAAAAAGAAACAAATTTCTTTTTTTTACTTTTGTACCCAAAAAACACAAATTAGCGCGTATACTCCTGTGACAAAAGAAATCCACCTTAAACCAGTTTAGTACGTGTGATTTAGTAAACTATGCTTCATTTGTGTATGATCGTCTTCATTTAGCTCTTGTGGTTTCTGAGTTATTCGCATGGTCCAACTTGCCCCGTGGTCCAACTAGCCCCACTCTATCCTACCTATTTAAGTTTGATTAGATTACAAATTTGCTAAAAAAAGCGTGTTACACCATTTTATCAAATAACATCACCACCAAACGCTCATGATGTTGGTATCAATAAACTGAAAAAAAAGACTCATAAGCTTTAATTTCATACTTTCATAAAATGGCGAGTCTCAGCCTTAGACAAAAAGGAAGCAGATACATACATAAAAAAGGACATTACTCTACTACTGAACTTTGTACACTTATGTAGATATCAAAAAAGAACTTTTCATTTAAGGCGATTTAAATTTTTCAAATCGTTTTTATGCTTTTCAAAGAAAATAATACAATTACAACACAATTTTATTAGTTCTACCACAAAAATCTAAACAAGTGTTGTATTTAAATAACACGGTAAACCGAATACACCTAATAGAATAATTAAAGCTCATAAATTTAATACAAGAAAATCCTTGCCTCCAAGTCAACAAAAATAGTAACAAGAACAACAACGATACGCAGGCTGGCTGGCCGTGTTTCAAATGTAAAACATCGTTTCTACGTTGAACGTGCTTTTTAGGCCAAAATTACAGAAATAAATTTGTCCATCGCAGCACACTGCATTTACTTACTTACCAACCAGCATAGCATTAGTTCTTCCTCCACCAATAATCCTTGGCAAGGCAGCAAACGAGTAGGTATAGGTACTATAAGGACTTGCAATAGGCATCAGCAGCAGGATTTACCTTTGCTTCGGTATAGAGGAGTTGTTCTTTGTATATTTATTTTTCATTTAAATTATATCCAAGAGGTGTGGAAGTATAGCAGCATTATAGAACAGAAGAATGTATGTATAGAGGCGAGGTTTAGGATAGAAATTGGGCAAAAACACGTAAAAATAGCTTCAAGTGGGTTTCTGGCGCTATATGCCGATAATATTCTTCTCTCAAGCAAAACCAACAAATGCAACAATCACGAGAAGCATCATCCTCTCACTTCCGCCACTTTCTAGTCGTATACCAACAAGAGTTTTCATACATTTAAAGAAGGATATTTTGTGTGTTGAATATAAGTTTCTGGTCCTTTTTTGGTCTTGGCAAAAATATTTTTCGTTTTTTTTTTCTTTGGTCGTGCTTTTGTAAAATTTTTAGCATATTTTGGCAAAGTGCTAAAGTTTTCATTTAATAAATGAACAAATGAAATACATGTTTCTTTTTCTATATACCTTACACCATATCCAGGGATCAGGACAACAGTTCTGCAGATGAGAAAGAGAAAGAGGTGTAAACAGAACACTTTGCCAAGAAATATAAAGGAGACAAAGGAGCCCATTGTGGAATTGTAATTTTGAAATAAGGAAAACTTTGTTTTACAGTTGCGTTGCATAAGCTGGGCTGCTGGGCAACAGCAATATAGCAAACAGAATGAGAAAAATAAATAAATTTTGTTGTTGGTTTCTTGATTTTGCTGACAACGACAAGGGCCATGATGACGGTATATAACCTACA
Organism: Dasysyrphus tricinctus; assembly: GCA_963921185.1. Classification (NCBI taxonomy): domain Eukaryota; kingdom Metazoa; phylum Arthropoda; class Insecta; order Diptera; family Syrphidae; genus Dasysyrphus; species Dasysyrphus tricinctus. The sequence continues at coordinate 220,599,288 of OY992532.1, read as the reverse complement.
ATTACAACAACAACAAATTTAGTAAAACACCAAACGGAAAAACAAAACGTATATAGTGTCGAATGCAACTAACGTTAGGTTTTCTTCGGTTTTTTTGGGTATTTTATTTAAGGACGATTCAAAGTTTTAACCCAAAAAGCTTTGTACGTGTATATCTATCCAGAACCTACACCACCGAAAAATGTTCTCAGCTCAGCGAAAAGTAATTATTTTACTATGCAGAAAGGGTTTGGTTTGACTTTGTAACGAAGTAGTGTGTAACTACAGTCACTCAGATCTCGGAAACGGTGGTCTTTTCAATCCCCCAAACGGCCTGGGTTCTCTTCTATATATTTGTTGTTTAAACTTGTTCGCCTTGTGTCTTGTGTATGTATGTATGTCGCCAGGAAGGACTTTTCTTTCTTCCAACACAAAATGACGATTTTTGTCAGAATACTCGATGTTACGTCAGCCATATGGTATTTTATTTTCAAAAAGGACTTGAGTTTGAGTCCTTGCGAGTGTCTGATTTTATAAAATTTATTTGGAAAGGGCGAGCTATGCACTGCACTCAGCTGTGTATAGAGGTGCGGGCGAGTTGTCAAGGAGAATTTAATAATACGTTTGTCTAAAAGGACTTCAAAACAAATTGAAATCGTGTGTTTATTTAAGTTTTGGTGTGAGTTGAAAGAAGCTTTTAATTTTAGATGAGAGAGGTGCTTGTGGTATAAGGGTATATATGTATACCTAAAGGGACCTATAGGTGGTATGATGTTTGTGGATTAATTATTTTTGTAACGACCATCAAAAGCTTTATAGATGTGGATTGGGGGAGAATGTATCAAGTTACCTTTGAGAAATTTTACCTAGTTGTCAAAAGGTTTCGGTGGATAGTTAGTCCACTTTATGCTTTTCTTTTTGTTGTTGTTGGTATTTTACTGATGTTTTCTCCTTTGAATAAATCTTTTAAGTACAAATTAGGAACGTACTTCAAAAATATAAATTCCATAAATTAACTGGAACTAATGGGATTCAGTAGGAATCAAGTTGTCGACTTCCTGCTATGAATGGGGGGGGGGGGGATCAATGTAACAACAAATAATGTTGATTGATTCATGGGCATTCTTTAGTGCTTAGTTAATACTGAGTTAAATCAGAGTTAGTTGATACGGCAGATAAATTAGGCTGAGCTAACTTAAACAGTCTTTCAGTGGACAATTACCTCAAACTTTCAGTTGTTGAATTTCAAATTCACGTGTGACACTATGGATAACACCCTTTTTTATCGAAATCGGGATGGGGCCACTATGGAAAAGTCCTTACCACATAGTTTCGCACTTGAATTTCTAATGACTTTTGACACGCATCTGATGTCAGAAATATCTTTTCAGTTAACCCAGAGTTAACTTTCTAAATTACGAGAAATAACTGGGAGATAGCCTGAGATTTAAAATGATTAAAAAACTCATTTCAGGAGTTTACCCGCGTTAAACTGGAGTAAAATTGTATCGTCACCTTCTAGCATGGTGTCCGCTGGATAGCTGAAAGGTGAACAAACGTTGGATCAATCCGATTCAGGGTTGTGACACTTGGGTTATATTCTTAAGAAAGTAAGAGTGGAAGAACATATATCGCTCTGAAGAGCAAAACCCTTCCCCGGTAATCAAAAAACGGAAAACGACGTGTTTGTAAATGAAATGTGCGTACACTTAACCGGGCACGCAAAGCAGAAAAGCTTTCCGATGTCCACGCCAATATCAAAGCTGATGTAACAGCGCTCTTGGAGATGCGATGGAATCGACCGGTTGATAGGAAGTTAGAAGGCTGCTATTTTTATTTTTGGAACCGCCGGATGTGGATTAGCTGTCGGAGGAAAACTAAAGCTAACAGTTTTAAGCTTTCGTGATGTCAGCGACAGAGTGACGACAATCTGCATCAAACTCAAAATCCACCAATTGAGCCTCATCAGCGCCCACGCCTCTATACCGAAGAGAAGGATGACACTCATGAACAATACAAGAATGGCATCACAGTACTTCTGTGAGATTTTTGTGCCAAAATTGATAACGAAGGTATTTTTGGTAGGACAAAGGAAAAAATAGCTTGCAGGACATCACTTCTAAAAACAGGGTACAGGATTATCGATTTAATAGCGGGAAACAACATGCGGTTTTGAGTAGGCTTCCTCGTCTTGATATCCACAAAGAAGAAGGCCTGGGATCGATTTCCAGCAGCAAGCCCTGGTTCTCCACGAGCTGTTGCACCACCAAATTCATTTAATTTATTTTATGTATCCACAAAAGCACTTGGCAGTCTCCCGTCCAAGCAAGCTAACATTGATTTGGATCATTACCTGGTTGGTGCCAAGCTACGCGTGTGAATATCCATGGAAGCTTTTTGACGAATATTAACAATAAGAAGAAAGTTCAACATTGGATGCCGACCAAGTATCCTTAGAGCTTGAGAGAAACCCTATTCTACTGAGGAGATGGGCCCAAAAGCCCCCTAGGAGCAATTCAAACTAGCCAACAGGAATGCTACAGAAGAGGTGCTAGAATTCCAACAGCCAGCGTCGAGGAACACCTGGTTTGACTCCGAACTCAGGAAACAAAGCCAAGTACTAGGGGTTCCCATCTGCTCTACGTTGACACGAGAAGAGATGAAAAATGCTTGCTCAGAAAAAAAGATCATGAGCAGTGTGAAGTCAAGGAGATCCAGAAATGCTTTAACAGACATCAGGTGCGGAATTTCAAAAGAAGAGTAAAAAAGAAAACAACAGGATTCACTAACCGCCTTGGAACCTGCAAAGATAAAGAAGTACAAAGTGGAAGCGCAGTTGATGCTATAAATCTGGAGAGATCACTTCAACCAGCTGCTTAACGGCGATGAAGGCCAAGACGCCGCCCATTAGCAGCTTCAATAAATCAATTTGGTTGATGATCTGGAGTTTCACCCACCTTATCACAATGATATCAAGATAGCCATCACCAGGCTTAAATCGAACAAAGAAGCCGTTGCAGATAGTCTACAGGCTGAACCATTCGAGTACGCTGGAGATGATCTGGAAAAGAGCATACAAATAAAATAAATACATTTGGTGGCGCAACAGCTCGTGGCCTGCTAACTTACAACTCTCAACCATTCCTGTCCGTATTGTTCGCAGAAATGGAATGGTACTATACAATTTTTTGACAAGTCCAAACGGCTAGACGAGAAGCAATTATTCATGACATGTATGCTCTTGGAGGATTTGTCGGTTCACAGTTCTTCACAAGAGGTAGAACCTCGGAAAAACATTTCTGTCTATTTAGACGGCAGCGACTGGGAATCGAACCCAGACCTTCGGCATGACAGTCGAATGCACTAACCCTTATGCTACGATATATTAAGGAGGTAAAGAGCATACACCAACTTGTTAATAAAATATGTTTGAAGGAAGAGCCTGTCAAGAACATATTATGAACGTCTTTAGCCGTTTACTGCTGAGCTTATTGGCTTTTATCAGTGTGGTTTCAGGCCTTGAAAGTCAACCATCGATCAGTTCTTTACACTACACCAAATCTTGGAGAAGACCTAAGAAATTAATATCGAATATACACATCAGCTTTTCCTCGATTTCAGAGCAGCTTATGACAGCGTTGATAGAGATGATTTGTACCGTGCCATATCGATTTTTGGTATCCCCTGCCAAGCTGATGCGTCTCATATGAATGACGATAGAGAATGCTTGTTGCTTCACTCAATATCTTGGATATTATGTAGATGACTTCGACATAATGGGAAGAACCAAACGAGCAGTTATGAGTTGATTTTTCTAGTATGGAGTCAGAAGCAAACAAACTGGGTCAATGAGGAGAAGACTTTACGCAAAAGTGCTCGCGGTTTCTGAGGCTGCAAAGAACCTTTCTATATGAAAATTAGTCAACAATAATACTGACCAAAGCCATTTCTTTAATTGTTACAACATCAAAACTGGTTGTTCGTTATCGCAATGAGTTGAGATTACTCAGCGCATCAATACAGTATTACCCTTCGATGGGTCCTATTGGTATAGGACATCGTGACATATATGGAAACAAAATGGCAGATAAACTGGCCAAAAACGGGTCATCTCATGATCCGAGCCAAAGGGACTGCTCAGTCCTTATGCCACTATAGAGCAAGAAAAAAGTAGAATTTGCCAGAGTTTCCTCCAACGACAGATGGTGAACAATTGATAAGTGTCGTGTTTCGAAGAACTAATGGCCGGATATTTTAAAGACAAAAACTAAATATTTACTCAAGCTAAGCAGGTCTCAACTGCCCCTCTTAGATGGGATCCTAATAGGTCACAATACAATGGCGGGAGTCCACTTAAGCTGAATGGACATCTGACTTGTATAGGGGGTGTCAGGATAAAGAGGCACAGGGGGGCTCATTTCACCTTCCCTGTGAATGCACCAGCCTAGCCAGAACTAGAAATAATCTAGACCTGGGAGAATACTTTTTCGACGAACTGGGTGATGCGAGATCTCGTTTTTGCCACTAAAAAAAAATCCGTAAATTCACCCAGACCTCATGATGTTTCCGGAAGGCCCCTAAGCTTCCACTAATCCATTTCCCTTCCCATCCTTATACCAACCTTGCCTACACCCTGGGGAGCACAATGGATCCATTGAGACCCAAGTGAGGTGATGCGTCTTTCTGGTATCACCACCCCTTTTAACTTAACCTAACCTTATATCTATTTCAAAGGTGTTGGGGCCATAAACATAGGCACTGGCAGAGAGGGGGTGGGGAGAGGGTATATGTATTTACTCATTCTGGCCTTGGGAAATACTGCCCTACCAACATATTTTTAGTTTTTATTATAGAACTTTGATAAAAACTTGCCTTTTCTCTGTTGGAGTCATTGACCCCCCCCCCCCCCTCAAACTTAAAAGATTTTCCCTCCTTAGAAAAAACTCTATGGGCACCTATGGCGAAATCCATGGTATCACAATTCGCAGTTAAAATGAATCTTCCACAGAAGAACTACTTCTGAGTCAACTCGGGTTAAATTTACTTGCGGGATAGCCTTAATCGGATTTAAATCAGCTCAGAGCTCTGAAAAACTGTCCCTAAGGGCCTGGTCAAACAGAACGCGATCCGGCGCGATACGATCAATACTTCACTGGGTAAAAAAGATCGCAGCGATCAAATTTTGTTTGTAATTTCTCACAAAGATCACCGGATCGCGTTCTGTTTTACCGGGCTTTAACAGTGTTCAGTGTTCCCCGTCTAAATGTTCCACCAATTAACACCTTGAGAGATTACCCGAAAAGTTTAGATATTTTTAGCGTGTACATAGACTGTAATTTTTTTAAGATCAATTAAGCCGGAAAATAAATTAATCAAAGCGCAATTAAGCGGTGAGTACTGTACTATTTTCGAACCAAATCCTTCTAAACATCCTTTTAATCTAAGTTATTGAGAACTGTTTCTCGAAAATCTTCGAATGGGCTAAAAAATATTATCCAAGACACATTATTTAGTATTTTTCTCGACCAAAACCGAACCAAATCCACCATCTAATTTGAAATCCTTTAGTCGAAATTGTTTGTTTATAGACATTTTTCTTGGAAACCCATATTAATCTCAGTAAAGTGAGAAAGAATGGGATAAGGATTTAAGTCTTTGAAGCTTTCAAGTTACAAACATGTATCAAAAGGATATCTGTACATATTAAATGTATTATAGATGAATTTAACAAAGAAAAAAAAAGAACACATGACAAAACATCTTAAAACTTAACATTAAACTCCTTCCTACACTCATTTATTCATCCTTTTTCTCCCCGACCAGACCACCGACTTACATCGACACTGTCCCATTGAGTTTATCTTAATTCGCAATATAGACACGTAAAGGGTACGCCTCAATCATTCCAGATTAATGCTGTTACCCTTATACTTTCGTTCTATCATTCCTATAGATCAAGGATACCCAGAAGGATATACTACATATACATACATATATGTATGTTCATAAAGTTTCCCATCCATAAGGATTGTTCTATATTTGATGGTACTGATGTGCTTGTGGGAAGTCAGCAATCCGTTGCGATGCGATGCGACAGCGAAAATGAAAATATGCAAATTTTCGACGTACTGACTTTTCTCTACTGAATATTCCTTTTTGTATGTCCTTTTTCAGGATTTTTTGTATTTTTTTTTTTTTTGTTTCTTTCTGTTCGAAGCTAAAATCCAATTCACTCCTGCATCGTGTCATCTGAATGTAAATGATCTATTTGAACAAGGATGATGGTTGCAAATAATGTCATTCTATATGTGTAAAGATTCGTACATCTATATTGATATATAGATATATAGAGCCGATGTGAAATTTATATACAAAACGCAAAGCAAAGACCATACACAACACAATGGTAGAAGAACGAAATAATAAATTTTCGTGAGAGTAATTTTACGATTTATTACAAACATTTTGGTCGTATTTTTGTTTTACATGATGCTTTGCTCGCTTTTGGCTGAAAAATTACTGAACAATTGTTTTGGCTCCTCTCTGGATTTATGTTTTTTGTTTTGCACTCAATTTTTTTTTTTTTTTGGTTTTGTTATCTTTTGTTTTCAAAGTAGAGTACAAACCAATATTCTCCGTGATATATTGTTTTGACCAAAAATGTTATAAAACAACGAGAGTTAAATAAATTGAAACAATTAAATAAAATTCAGACTCAGAACAAAAAATCAAATTAATGGGTAATGGTTCTATTATTTCTTTTTTAATATTTACGAATGAATATTATAAATAAATATGTACGTGCAGAAGGTTATGAACAAAAATTTGAATATATGCAGACTTTGTATGTGTGTGTACCGACGTTCAGTAAAATTATAAAAATTGAAAAAACAGGATTTTTAAACATTTTTTACCGGGGAACATTTTTGAAAGAGAATTATAATTGAATTTTATTTTGCGTTCATATAAAATATATGATTTTATTCGAAATTTCAAATAGTTCATAAGATCGCCACTAAAATAATCAAAAATTATTTTTTAGGAATTTTTATCACTTCCTATGCCTTCTTAGTTTACAAAAAAAATGTATATTCATTAAGTTTCACTTTGTTTTTCTTATATGCTTGGTTCATTTTGCTCCGCTGAGCTCTTAAATAGTCTTACGAGCATTGGTTTTCAATGTGTGATTATTTTTCCAAAAGCATCATTATCAATGTCCCAAATCAGTGGTTAACAACGAAGATGAAATTGAAATAGGTATATTTGAAATTCGACACAGACATTGACCTTGTAGAGTTGCATTTTTTCAAATACTCGAATGAATAGGGCGATTCTAATTCATTTAATATTTCAAAGCTTCAAAACCTTGCACAACAGCAGTTAAGAGAATTTGGTGAAGAAATCTCAGAGAATATACTCAACACAAAAATTCCCGTGACTCTTCCCGAGAAATTTAGTCATTCTTTTTACGTGTTGGGAGTCAACTGAGAAAAAGGAAGAGTCCAGAATTGATGTGCAAAATTGAGTATCTGGCACCTTTTTAGATATTTGTCCGCCAATTTAACAGGGGTAATGTACAAGATAATAAAAAGTGTTTTATTTGTATTAAGGAAAACTCCTGGAAGAACGAATCTCCGAGGAGGAAAAAGTAAGTTCAATTAACAAAACTGGAGAATCTCTTGTTGGTCAGGTGAATTTTTGGGCTAGTGCTGAAAAAGATAGCTGGTTTTAAGATTGCGGGCTAGTCACCACATGTGTTTCAAGAAAAATTGGTTTCATTTTCAAGACCTATACAATTGTGAAAAGTTAATATTTTCTAGAAACAGAACCGGAAAGTGAAATGGAAACGGAAATATCATAAAAGCTGAGGGAAAAGAATTGGTTTAAATTGCAGCATTTAATGGGACATTTTTGGAAGGGGTATATAATACTTATCTAAGTACCTATTATCAATTTAAATATAAGCTTATAGTTTGTTTTCAACAAATTGCACTTTAGACAATCGCACGATAACAATCGCTAAAGGGTAGAGCACAGTTTCTTTCTGGGAGTCACAATCTCTTTAAGATGGAGTTTAAGGTAAATTAAGCAGAAGTCGAGGGCACATCAAATTCTGCCATAGCAATATTTTTGGGATTAAAAAATATATTATTTGGTGAAAAAAATATTCAATTTTTTGCGTTAGCATCATCGAATTCCATTAAGTAAAAGTAGCAACAGGTCAATCCCGACGACTTTCACAACCTAAGAGAGGTTTATATCTATGTCAGATGCCAAACGTTAAAAAGTTTCTTTAAAGTTCTTTATATTTGGAAATATGCTGTATTTAATTAAATAAATGTCAATTAAGTCAAGGCTTTGACAACCATTTCCGTTGTCCAATAATAATAAAACTATTTGGAAAAACTTTGTAGAAATGATTAAAATTTTTTTTTTAAGGTTTAAGATTTGACTAGTGTATAATATCTTGGGTCAAGTTTTTTTAACTTTCTTATTCCAAAAAGGGACCTCAGAATCAAGGGTGGATACAGAATTTTGCCCAGTGGACTTAAAAATAAATGTTGTTTTTGCTTAAGTATAGTTTGGGAACCGTATCCTTATCCCTTATCAATTTTTCTCTCTTGCCTTCTAAACTTTAACACGAAGTAACTTAAGTTACTTAGGTACTACTTTATTTATTGGCATTCCTTACATAATACACCGGTACGTTACAATAAAAAACGTTGCATTTCCAAAAGTTTCTGCCAAGTTGCAATCAAGTCCTCCAGCAAATCGAAGCAAAACGCGGTGGAATTGCAATCAAAAAATAAGTTTGCTACTTTTCAATGTCAGCCACGATTTTTTTAGCCTTATTTGTGAGCAATTCAAAAAATATGTAAAATCTAAAAAGCCAGGAGCCTCAAAACTACCGCAAACCAAAATCTTGAATAACGAAGTCTCGCATTTTTTCATCAACTCAAAATTAAAAAATTCAATTTTTAACAATTTTGAATTTACATTTCGCAACAAAAAATCTCGCAAATAAACCGAAATCTCGCAAATTAAGCTCTCGCAATTCCAGTAACATTCGCTCCGAGTTTCTAACTGAAAAAAAAAAACAAAAACCTGAAGAGCGGGCTGCAAATTTTGGTTTGAGTGCATAACAAAAACGAGTAGGAGGTTCTGTAGATACATGTATCTTGACATCCAATAGAAAAGTCTGGCGGGATTTTTTTTTTGGCACCCGTGGTAGGGACGAAGGTTTGAAAATGTTGGCTTTCGGACTATTGTGTTAGGGGTAGATGCACTTGAATTAATTTATTAAAAATGGGGACAGATGCTCTGTTATTTTCTTTATGTCCCCTATGACCCCCCATTGTATCCGCCAATGCTCAGAATATGTATGAATTAAATATCATAAGAATTTAATTTTTGGTTCGATATTTTGTATATTTAACTTTCTAACATAAAATTGAATTTAAAACACGGCGAGGGAGGGTTTATTTTTTCATTCAACTTGAATATTTTTTGTCTTAATTTGACGCTGGCGCAATGAATTATACACAAAATGTAAATTTTTGTCTTAACATATTGATTTCAAAAATGAGAGGGGGTGTCGAATAGAATAAGGATTTTCATTTAATATCGTAAATGTGATTTTAAATCTCTAAAATCTTTGATTGCTCATATTTTTAAATAAAACATTAGAACAATAAGACTTAGATTTCAATTTAATTATTTTTAATTAAATTTATTTTAGAGGGGAGGGGGCATGGGGGTATTGTTATAATATTTGCATATTGAAAATACATTTTAGAGAACCAGGATTTTAAAAACTATTCAGTAGTAGCTAAACTTTTTGTTGGAAATTTTGAGGGGGATACAAAAAGTAATACATATATTCCAAGCCTTTAATTATTCATAGATTTGTAATTTTGTAATTTGGAAATTCGGGTAGGTATAGGCCAGAATAAATAATAATAATACAAATATTGGGGAGAAATAAGTTTTATTAAATTAAAAACAGTTTTTAAAAAGGATTTAAAATACTTTATTAATGTGAATGCTAAGCAATCGAGGGAGAGTTCGACCTTTTTGTGTTGGTGGTGTGACTTTAAGTGAAGTGCGTTCTTGTATCCAGATATTATCTTGGCAGCGTAAAAAAAAAAAAAAAAAAAAAAAAAAAAAAAAAAAAAAAAAAAAAAAAAAAAAAAATCGTATCTGGGATGTCAAGTGGATTATCTGGTGAGGCTTATCGGTCATTTTGGACGGCCGTTTTTTATGTTCTTGGTGTTTTTCCGTTGTGTTCTCTTTATTTTGTCGTCTTTTGTTTGGGCTCAAGTGGTTCCTCGAATATACCAACGCTTGGGTCTTCGTTTGTGTTCGACGATGCACATGTAACTGAAGCCAAAGTTTGCATTTTCGAAAAAAGTTTGAAAGCGGTATCATTTTAAATATACATTTTACAACTTATTTAGAACAATAGAAAACTTTTGCATCACAAACGAATTTTTCTTGTAAATGTTATATTCAAATAGCTGAAAAACATGACGTGCTACAGCAGTTCTGACGCCAGAAAATTTAAATTTTGTTGTACAAAGAAATCAATTAGTAGGGCTGTTCCTTTACTTTGAATTTCTGTGATTTTCTGTGCAATTCGGCGCATTTTAGTCCAAAGTTCTGTCAAAGTTCATATAAGAAAATTTTTTTGACACAAGTTTGGACCAAAAATCATAGAAACTCAAAGGGAAGGATCAGACCTAGTGTTTTCTAGTGGATTTTCGGAAACAGTAAATGTACGTCAATTTGCAACTAGTGCTTGAGTCTAAATGGGCTGTCGCAGAAAAAAAACCCTCAGCACAGATTTGTTAGAAATTGTGTATAGTTTCAATTGTACTTTGATGAAATTTCCGAATAATTATTGATAGTTTTGGAGCCATAAGTGAAAAACTAAAAAAGTAGAAATCCGTTTTTGCATCATTTTTTGCATTTCTGTCCATGTTGCGTCACAGAATTTTAGTCGCAAACCCCAAATTCGTATTCAGCGCCATCGAAAACATATAGCCGGAAGCAAATCAAAACTACCTTAAAATTCGCTCGCTAAGGCCCCTTTTGAGCACAAATTGAATGGACTATAGAGCAATCTGGAAATTTTTTTAAATTCCGATTTTCGAAAAAGGGATTCTAGGTTTTTTGAGTCTTAAACCTATATTTTTGAATATTTTCAAAAGAAATTGGAATAAATCGAAGCGAAGCGAATGGAATCGGGAATCTGGAATAACTAAAAACAAAATTAAAAAATGGTCCAAGGAAACATACGACGATGGGACGAATAAGGTTTTTATAAGCTTCGTAAAAGCTTCTACGCACTTGAGCAGATGTCTAGATGTTGGAATTTCAAATTTGCCAATTTTTGAAGAAATTGAATTTTCATAATAATATACCTTGAAAACTTTAAGGTAGGAATTCAATATTGAATAAAGTGATACATACATACATGAAGGGCTGCGGAAAAAAGCAATCAAAGTCAATTTCAGCTGAAAATCAAATTTTTAATGCCATTTTGAGGGTCTCTGAGAAACGAATCGAAACATGGAACGGTTATGGAAGGAATGATAACACTTAGAGCCAGTTAAATCAAAGTTAGCTAATCCTCTTGCGAGGAGCTGACAAATTCTCCAAAAGTATCTGTTGCCATGATTAAGTTGCGCAACCAAATTTTGATTTTTGAATCCTGAAAATAAATAAACACTGAGTTCAGTTGTGGATTAACTTTAAGATTATCTTTAAGTTGTCAAAAATCTACTTAAATCGACGTGCGACACTATGAATATCATCCTTCTACACCTTTCATGCATTGAAAGATGGCGTCACAACGGAATTGCACTGACAATAACATTCACCATTGAAATCGAAATGGTGCTTCAACGAAAATAACGCTTAATTTAGTCTTCAGTTTAACTCTTCAAATTAAATGAGTTAACTCGGAGTTACCTAAGGATTTAAATTGATTGAGGGCCCAGTTGTACAAATATTTAACTCGTGGTTCAGCAATTTTTACTCACTGACTCAGGCAATTTAACTGAAGTTTAACGATGGTTCAGACATTAAATTGGATACTATAACATACTTGAACCTTGAACCATCGCTGTACCTCAGTAATTTCGCCGAAATGAGCCAGTAAAAATAATTTAACCATGGAGCAAAATTTGAACCACGTTTGTACAACAGGTCCTAAAAAATACGTTTCTGCTGTTAACTCAGGCTTAACGCCGAGACTAGGATGATCGATCACTGAAAAGCTGATCCTTAAGGTCACAAAGCTTTACCTGTCCTGGGTTCAAAATATTGGTCTTGAATGTTTAGAACTTCATTCTGCAAAATCAGAAAAATGTGACTCTGATCAACATTCTCCGTAAAGTAAAAGTAAAAAAAAATCAAAAATTAAAACAAAAATGTGTAAGCGACAAAAAATTTTTGTTTGAATGTGAACAAATTTTTAAAATCCGACATTTATTGGAAAAAACAGAACCATTTTACTGTAATGTGACCAAAAATCATCAAGGCTGTACCCAAAGCAATGCATCAAATACGAGAAAATAACCTCATAAGTTTTTCGACTTAAAATAACCTTAGAAACCCATGGTTTTTGTCTGCGGCATTAAATACCAAATTTCTGTCATAAGCTCCAAATTTTCACTAATCAATTGATCTAAGACTGTTGTTCAGTAAATAATGAGGTCAGCAAGCGACTTTGAATAGGCCCCTTTGTGTTTTTCAAAAAGGATAATAAATATTTCTATAGAAAACAGCAGAAAACAGAGCAAAAGTTTAATCCGGATTTTGTACTGTACATCATAATATTTGTTCTGCTCACACACAGCACACATTTTGCTGGGAGTTTAATCATCTTTGTTCTTTCAACATCTCTGCCTTGGACATAAGCTGTCCTGCAAAATCTATATACATCAGAAACTTCATCCGGATTGCCTCAGATATTACAAGCCACACACGCTCAAAAACAATTGATTTCAAAACATGTATGCATATCTTTTGTGTCTAGGTAGATATTAGAGTTAGTTAATCAAAATTATGTTTTGCTATTGTGATAGTTTTAAGGGTCAATTGATATATAGTACTTCTATGCATCCCATTCATCAGCCAATGTGATGTAAAGGACATGCAATTGAAAGGGCCTTTCAAAGATCAAAAAAATCTTATTTTAATATTTTTGTATTGTTTTAAATACAAAAACTATAATGAACAATGCTTCATTATTAGTTTTAATAAAAACAAAAATATGATGGAAATAATTAAATGCAGTACCTATCTATATATTAAGTTAGTTATGTAAACCTCATTACAAAATGATTTTGGCTTTATGTAAAATTTTATGAAATATTAATATTAATTTAAGCTTTTCAAAATTTATTTTGCAACGTGAATATAAATTAGGGTGTTTTTGTTGTTGTTGTTTTTTCCTTTGTCTCACTTAACCTGAATTGGAAAATTAATATGAATGAAAAAGGACCCGCAGATCCCATCATCGTTGTCATCGCATTCCGTCCATATAGGGTCAGTCAAAAATTATGCTATTCTATTAAAAAATAATTTTATTAAAGGCTTCGTTATACAAAGTTTGTATCTATCTATAGCTACCTAGAACTTTATGTAGGTATATGTGTATAATATTCATGAGGAATAATAATAATTTTAATTAACCAGTCATGCTGTCCTATACCAGCAAAAAATCCTCCTCTGCATACTGATTACTTTCTAATTAAACGGAAACAGATAATAAAGTTTGAAAAGATAAAGGGTATGAGAGGGTTATGGAAAGAGGGTGGTGGGTATTGGTCGTCTCATCGTTCTATGGCTATATGGAAGTGGTAGTGATTGAAAAAGGATTTTATACCTTTTGAAGATAAATTTATGCATTTCGCAATAAAATTTTATTGTAAGCAAACTTCATTATATAAAATCAGGTGCTGATGTTGGTCGTCTTTAATTAATCAAATTGTTTTCACACTTTCTCTCTCTCTTCTCTGTAAAAGTCACCCTTTGAAATATTAAACTTATACATACCTATAGGCAACAAAAGTACATACATATGTCCCAATCCTAATTCCAACCACAACACTCTATACAGAGTTGATTAATTTTCAATTAAAGATTTCCTTTTCTTCTCCTCTTATTGTGAGTCGACTTGGCTGTCCTCTTAACAAACATACTATACACTCCAAGTCAGTTGGTTAAGGCTAGAAAATATCTCAGAAACTTTCGAAATTACAGTTTGATAGTTTTCTAAGGGTCGTCCATTTTGAAGTCGATCAAATAATGCTGAAGCTAAAATCAAATAATTTCAATAAAATTAAATTTGGTAAAAAAAATGAATCAATTTCTTGATGTCGGGTGTTATATCTTTGGTCCTTATTAAACCATTCACGAGAGAGAAGACTTTTCTCTTCGATAAGTGAAAATAATTGGGCAATGTTCTGTTCATTCTTATTTAAGAATGCGTAGGTGTGTGTGAATGTGTGTGTCTGTAATGTTATGTGCTCTATCTGGTTATATTCCATTCACCCTCGAAGAGTCCTTCGAGTCGCATTAATTGAATTATTAGTACAAACAATTCTTAATCAACCCTATAGAAGTTTATTGTTTGTTTGTATTATACATACGTACTGATGGATACTGGAATCAGAAAGAAAAAAATGGAAAGAAATAGAAATAAAGGCGAAAATAATTAGCTAGTAAGACTCCCAAAAGCCTAATAACGTGCCTGAACAAATTTGTGCTACAAAATCAATTGCTCAAGTTGTTTGTTGGCACGTTTCTTCATTTTCCCATCACTATGTATATCTCTCATCATCATCATGAATCCATTATCCTTTTTTTTTTGTTTTTTTTTTTTTGCTGCTATGCCTATAGCAAAAATAAGAAAGTAAACAAAAATATTTGAGGATGAATATAATATGGATGGCATATGTATAGACTTTCTTATAAATTATATTTACAGTTTTGTTAATCTTTATCTTGTTTGTTTTTTTTTCTTGGGAAATGATTTTTTTTTGTTTATTATTACTTTATCTAACTTTTATCCTTTATAGATATTTAGTTGGAAGTGTATTATGTATTATAATGAGGATGTGGGTATGTCATTGGGTATTCAGATAATTTAAATAGGCTACCCAAATAGGAACTAATGAGGAACAAAATTTTCAACTTTAGAAGCTACAAAACTTTAAGAATTTTGATCAAAAAATATGATTTCAAACATTTTGGTATATTTTTGAGCAAGTTACGGAGATGTTTTGTGTTTGTAGGCTCCAACATTTCCGCAACTGTTATTAAAAAAATTATTTCGTGAATATTGAATAAATAGTTTTAGTCGCATTCGATATAGGAAAGTTTATTTATAAAAAACTTGTTTACCAAATATTTATCGACATTCAATCATAGAAGCAGAGCAGCATTTGTTTATTTTAGAAGTGTTGTTTGGTTTGAAGCCTATACTTGGTAAAAAAAAAAATGTGTGAGTACCGGGACTCGCGTGGAAGATGTGTAAACATTCGTTTTCACCTGAAGGTAAGGGATCGGGTCATTACCACGTATGGCAAAAATTAGGAATCTGTAATACAAGCGCTAAAACAAAATGGTTGCACGACACAAATTATAATGAATTTACCCATTAAAAACACCTTCCGAGAAAACTTTATGACGTCACAAAGATTCAAAGTTAAAGTGTCAAAAAGTAACTTTGAGTACTTTTTCCCAACTCATCTCTTTGAGTTGAAATGGTTAATCCGTCAAAAGCAGCTGAAATCACGATGTTTTCATTTTGAGTTATCTTTTTTTTGCTTCTCGATCGTTCGGTTTGGAATTGATCTCATTTTTATAATATGTAATAGTTTAATTTTATTATCCCCCAGATCTGATCCAGATTAGATTATCATAATAAAACAAACAGGATCCCAGGGCGACAAGAGTGTTATATACCTATCCGATTTTCTCTCTACTCTATTCTCTATTTTCTCCCTATCTTCAATACAAAATGCCATCTACCTGTGAGAGAAAAAACTCATTTTTGCAATGAGAGAAAAAACTCATTTTTGCAATGAGAGAAAAAACTCATTTTTGCAAAAAAGTACAAAGGGTGTATGGTCAGAATTAATTTGCAAATCGAAATCCAAAAGCAAGGTCGGATTTTGTGTTGTTTTTGTAATACATGTATGCATATACAATCCAGATCAGATCTGGGGGAAAATATAAAGCTAGATATATTTTTATTTTTATTGATTTTACCGTCGATAGTGAGTTTGGAAATTTTTTCCAGGTTTTGCGACATTTTTTTATCTGATTTGATCGATTTGTAGTAAAGAAATTTGTGCAAGTAATGAATGATAAATAAAAATGGAAATATTTTTGCTTAAATATTCAATTTTGTGCTAGAATGAAGTTAAATGAAATTTAATTTGAAAAATGTATGCATTTTCGAAGTGCTGATAAAAGTTTTTTTCAATAATGAAATCATAATTTCTTCTTGATTTTTAATTCCAAATTTATTTCGACTTTTTTTCACCCAATTTGTTTGACAGATCGGCCATATTTTTAGCTTTTGTCGTGCCTAAATGAAAAGTAACTCAAAGTTACTTTTTTAAATATGACATAACAACACTTCTTTTTGACACATTAACCACAGCCAACTAGAGAAACAGAAAAGAATGCGCCACTTGGAAAATCATGTTATGACATTTCAAATCAAGAAATTGCAAATAACACTTAATATCACAAACCAAAATTGCCACCCGCGATTGCAGAGATTAAAATCAAAAGCAGCATATGGATACAAAATAATGAAATAAAAAATTAAATTTCTAGAAAAAAAGCTACAAAATCTTCACCTGGCAAAATGTATGTCAAATATCTCTGTCAAGATATGATTGCATCTTAACATCCAATCAAGATATGAAACGGAGTGACTCCAATAGATATTTAATGACAAGACGAACATTCTGAGAGAAATTATCTACTGTGGAGTCGGGGTGTAAGGATTTCACTCCACTTAGCAAATACCAAAACCATTAGGTATAAAATGAAAACTACCTTACCTATTCGAGGTAATACAATAAACAAAATGGTTCCAAACGGAACCGTGAGCCCATATCCGTTACAGCCGATTTTCAATTTTACCCATACCGAGCGCTAAGATGTTTACACATCAAAAACCGACTATATACGACAATTAACTTGGCTCCCGCGTTTGAATGTTATTTGAATTTAATTTTGTCCATTCTGAACTGAATTTATTCACTGACAGTTGAGAATAAAATTCAACCGAAGTCGATAGCACTATTTTTAGCTCCTAGGATATTCGAGATTAATATCATATTTTTTAAAATTGCTGCCACAAAAGTATATTGTTTATTTTTTTAACCATTTTTGTACTTAATGAAGTTATTAACTGTGAAATATAAATTTCTTAAGAAATGAGTTAAAAACAAACATTACACGAAAGTACCTGCATTGAACAGCTATAACAATCCTTTTTTGACAGCAAATATTCAATCCTTTTATTTGTTTGTTTTTTAATTAGTTTTAAAGAAATGTAATTTCGAAGTCAAAGTTTTTTGAAAAAGATTATATTTTTCGTTTCAAGTTGAATTTATTTTTAATTTTGCATGATTAAGTGTCACTTTTTTTTTTTTAATATTTAGTACTCTTCTCAAATTCAAATACTAAAAAAAAAGTAAAACTCTTAAAAAAAGTTTAATTTTATGACTGTTAGTTTTTTGTGCATTATAAACATAGCAAAAGAAAGAAGCAATTTGAGAAAGATTTTAATATCTGGGACCAAATTACCGCATCAGTTATCGAGTAATACGTGGCTGAATTATATGAATTTGGCATTACCGTTCACGTTTCGAGCAATTAAGCATACCAAAATTTGAAGTGGTTAATCGTTCATTCAATCAACGATCACCGATGGCCCCTGGCTTTCAATATTTGACAAAGAATATATCGATACCTTCCCGTAAGAATGTATTAAGCGACATTCTCAAAATTTTAAATTAAAATTTTTAAAAACCTCTAGATCAATTATTTATTTGTGTATTTTGTAGTAATAAACTAATTTTTAAGGGGATTTTGAGTTGAAAATTCCGTTTCAAAACTTTTTATTCCTTTAAGTACACAAATAAATAAATGAACAGGAGTTTTTTTTTGATGCCTCTAAAATTTTTGAAATGTCGCTTAATACATTCTTACGGGAAGGTATCGATATAAGGGCAATGAGAA
The DNA here is from genome assembly GCA_963921185.1 of Dasysyrphus tricinctus. NCBI lineage: Eukaryota > Metazoa > Arthropoda > Insecta > Diptera > Syrphidae > Dasysyrphus > Dasysyrphus tricinctus. The sequence continues at coordinate 220,581,033 of OY992532.1, read as the reverse complement.
TTTAAGGTGGGTGATAGGATTTTCTCCCAGTAATTATCCCCCAAAATATCGGATAAGAGGGCACCCTGTATACAGGGGTGGCTTAAGCTAATTTGCCGCCCTGGGCCCAACTTTTTTTTGCCGTTCTCCGCACATATATAAAAAATCAAAAAGAAAATTGAAAATCTCAAACTTAAAATATAACAAATATTCAGTAACAAATTAAGCCAGAAGGCAAAAATGTTGTTAAATAAATTTCAGTAAACACATCAATATTTAATTATTACCAAACGATTAAGTGGTTCAGTTCTTTTAGTTTTTGTTTATCATATTTTTCCCTGCTGTCTCTTAGTATAACGTCGGCTTAGAGTGAAAAGCAGCTAACTCCTATTTGGCATTTTTTACAAAAAATTATTTAAATAAAAATGTTCGCATTATTTGAATGAAACCAAAATTACGTTAATTATTTTTCAGCACTCGTTTTTGCTAAATTCGCTGAAATTGAAAATATTTGATAGATTTTTCTATTTTTAAGCAATTTTTGAAGTGGTCTATAATCACAAAAAAAAAAGTGGAGTTACCCGCTTTACACTCTAAGCCGATGATAAGGCTTTATTGTTAAATTAAGCTTAACATTTAGATGAATATCACCTTGAATAAGTGATTTCCAACAGTTTGTTGCAAAAAGTGAAAGATTAATCAAATAGGTGAGTGAAAGATCAGTACAAGTACAAAATGTTCGTTTTGAGAAAAATAGAAATAACTATGTGCCAGAAAAACAGTGAATCTATTGGTATAAAATTTTATGAGGGATTTGAAGCTTTCGAGTTCCCCAATATTTTGATAAATGAATAATACATAAATCTGTGTATAGAAAAAGTAATAATGAAACAGAAAGACATTGTACTTGTACTGTTACTCAATATGAAAAAAACACAATTAAAATGTCTTATTGTTTTTATAAAACTTTAAATGAGAGTTATTTGAGTAATTGTATTATAGCATCATTAGTGGTTGTTTTTCATGATATTATGTGTGTGGCAGTAAAACTCCAAAGCGTCTCCAGATATAAGGTGTTTTGTTTATTTTCATAGTGTCTAAGTTTTTGATTTTCGTTTTGTATGTATAAGAAATGATTTTTGTCGCAATTCAGCTATTTAAGTGGTATAGCAACATCCTTTGAAATCAGTTGTTGTAGAATAGTCATGATATTCATGTCAAATGAAAAGTTCTATACAAAATTTACACAACGAAATCATAAACCAAAAATTAATTTTGTAACTGCCTTACTAGTCTTCCCAAAAAATCTAAGCCATCAGATTCTGAAGCCTATATAATATCATTTTCACTCTTGTCCACTAACAACACACACAGAAATGATTTAAGCTCGAGAGTTGTAGGAGATCACTAGGCCCTGGTTTTCCACGAACTATTATGTATCATTTCACCAATAATTTTTGTTAATAGCCCTGTAGGTAATTGATTGCTTTAACTGTTGAGCATTAACTTCAGATAGCAGCGATTGAGTGAAAGAACAGTATAAATTTGGATTTGTACTGTTCTTCTACTCCAGTCAGTGATCAGAGAAGTGTAGTTAAGTATGAATCTGACTTTCGAATATCTTGTTATTTTGCTGATTTTAAGGTTTACGTAAGTAGAGCATTTCTGCATTTTCAGCTCAAAATTCATTTTTGGCGCTTGAACTGTTCTTTCACTCACTGATTCAATTCTATATGCGATATCTATGTATGGGTAAAAGGCATGGAAAATACATTGGCCTGCAACCAAAATCGTCTTTAAACCAACTTTTCTTAAAGATTTTAGTATTTTGAATTCGAATTCGAGGTCAAAATTGCTCTTGCACGTCTAGCCCAGTCATAACTATTCAAATTGTGGGGTAGCTTTGGTTTGTTTTCTCCTGTATGTTTTCGGGGGTGCTGAATCTGAGGTTTGCGACCAAAATTTCGTGAAACAACATGGCAAAAAATGGCTGAAAACTTTCAATTATTTCGGAATTAAATCAAAGTACTATTGAAGCATAAACGATTTCCAACAAATCTCTGTTTAAGTTTTTTTCTTGTACTCAAGCGCAAGGCGAAAATTTACGTATTTTTAGTGTTTTCAAAAATCTACTCAAAAACACATAATTTACTACTTTGCGTCACAAAATTTGAATTTTTGTCAAGATATACTTTTCTGATGATCTTTGATGCTTTGGGTATTGAGTACAAATCTGGCCTTGGAATTGCTCTAGCACGTCACGTTTTTGAGCTATTCGAATCTAAAAAAAAAGGCTTTTTTGATGCAAAGGAGAATAGGACAAAACGGTCTACAGGACCAATAATGACGAGACATATGTCGTTGGAAAGGTATTTTTATGAACTAAAATAGTTACTATAAGGGCTTACTTCAAATCGCTGTGTGAAAAAAGTTATTCACTTAATAGAATTGTGTTCTTGTGCATTCTGGTATGAATGAAATAGGTATATTTAGTATGGCCAAAATTTATGAAAACTGGCCGAACAAATAACAACAATATATATGTAATTGAAAAGGTATTTTCATTACCTACAATACCTTTAGTCGCAGTTTAGTTCAAGTCGCTGTGTGAAAAAAGTTATTCGAAAATTAATGAATTATTGTTATTCATTTTAGTGTGAAAAAATGCTTTCTTTTTAGTATGGGCAAAAAGTGTGAACGCAAGTTCAACCAATAACAACGGGACGCATGTCGTTGGAGAGAAAATTTTATGTAGTATAATAGTTAATAAGGCAGCTTATTTTAAATCACTGTGTGAACAAAGTTATTCGCTACTTTTTACCCATGCTCCATACATTTTATCTGTACCAAAGTTCCCTAAAGCAGCGAATAACTTTTTCCTTACAGTGATTTTAAATAAGTTGTTATGGAAACTATTATTGTCCATAAAAATACATTTTCAATGACATACATATTATTGGTATTGGTAAGACCAGTTTGTATAAATTTTGTCCACACTGAAATGTACCAAAACAAAACCTTGGTTTGTAAATAACTTTTTTCTTTTTTTGAAATTGTTTATACATACTTTCAATTGTACTTTTATGTAATTCAGGAATAATTGATTGTTTTCGAGTCATAAGTAAAAAGCTTCCAAAAAATGCATTTTTGCATCATTTTTTGCCAAGTTGCGTCACGAAATTTTAGTCGGAAACCTCAGATTCGGATTCAGCACTTCCAAAAACATTCAGGAGGAAACATATCAAAACTACCCAACAATTTGATCGCTTAGAGCCTTTTTGAGCACAAATTGACTGGACTAGTGACGTTTTCGATATATTTTAATATAAAGTTTTTTTTTGGCTACATTTGACCGTTGAATTTCTTCACCACCTAATATGTTTTTGCAAAACTACTAACAGGATTGAAAGAAGTGTATTTCATCTTCCTAAATCATTTAAAATTCATTTTCTTCTCTAATCAGCAAATTTTTCAAAAACCACTCGGGGGAAAAATTCAAAAAGCTTTTAACGGACAAACTAGAGAGTCAGACCTATGATAACAATTGTTCAGAATTGTATATACAAATTAATCTGAATCCGTTAAGCCGATAATGAGAAAATTCAAAATAAAAAAAAGTTCTATGACAGGTATACTATTAATAGTTGTTAAGTGTAGAATTTTATATTTTTTTGTAGTAGATTGTACTAATTTTAGTACATGGAAAAAGTTTAATCAAAATCGTAGGAGTTGTTTTTGACAAAAAAAAAGATTTTTTAAATTTTTTGGAAGATACCGTTATTTTTTCATAAATGTAAATTTTTTTCTAAAAATATTTTAGAGAGTACCTATTTAAAAACTCTTGAGTATCGAGTTTCGAAAAAATTGATCATGTCGTTTTCGAAATATTTGATTTTCAAAAAAAAAAAAAAATGAAACATTTTTAACAATCCAAAACCTATTTTTTTTTAAATTTTTGCACAAAACTATTTATATTTTTTGGAAGCTTCTATATAAAAAAAAATTCATACTGTTTTGAAGAAATTCGAAAATTAAAAAAAAATGGTTCTTGGGGAGGTAATAACCATTTTATGAAAAATGGCTTTCCACCCCAAGGAAGCCTTTACTAAAAGTTATTTATTCATTTTTTTAAAGAAAATTTGTGGAGCCGTTTTTGAAAAACATACGATTATGTAAAATTGCCTAAAAAATTTGGTTCTAAAAAAAAATGAAAAAAACGGAGAATGCACAAAAAACGCTTTGTACCAAGTTCGAAGAAAATCGTCTCAGCCGTCTAGGCTTCAGCTCAACTGACAGACAGACAGACACAATTATTGTGAGACCCACTTTTTTCGTCTTCCCTATCATCGCAATGACAAGTCTGATCAAAATCACGAGTTCGATTTTTTTACGAAGGCATAACTTGCATTATAGTACCTGATGTGTATCGCAAGTAAAAAGTGCACCAAAAGCAAGTATTGCTGAAAAATTGTGCAATGTAGTAGATCATACTGAAGTTTTTCGAATGTCAAAATGTTGCAACGAAGTTAAGAAATTTTCAAGGAATTTAAAAAGAAATTGAACAATGCTTCATAAATGTGATTCCAAAATGGAATATTTTTGAACATTTGAATCAACTCAACTTGAACTTGCAATTACAACAATTTGGCAATACAAAAATAGATTCGGCAAACATTTTAATTTTTGAAGAAACAATTATTTCGTGGATTTATTTATAAAATTCAACTATGAAGCGAAAAGGTAGACAGAAAAAACAATGTAGGTACTTAAATCATGTTTTCAAACATTCCAAAAAAAAATCTCCAATAACAGTCAACATAATTTATTCAGGCGGTATTGTTACTAGAGGAATGGAAGGCTAAAAGAAAACCGAATAAGATGTCAGTTAAAGCTTTAATTGAAAACCATCATCATTGAAACAGAACTCACTTTTTCTGTGTTGCAATGCCAAGTTTAATTAAAATCTCAAATTTGTTTTGGCATGAATTTAAATCATTCACTTTTTATAGTACCTCCTAGATCACAAGCAAAAATAATGGTGAAATTATGACTTCATCAAAATTTAATTTTATATCCGTATCTCCGTATTTACTTCATCAAAGAAATGCACATTGCACATTTCTCGCAATTTTCAAGTAAAATTCTTCGAAAATTGTATTATTTTTCTGTTTTAACACAAGCTTCTTCTATAATATTATTTTTGTATTAATAACCATGTTATTTATTCAAATCTCTTATTTGGTGTTTCTCAATTAAAAATAATCAAGAAAAAATCGGTCAATTTATGGACCATTTTCTAGAAATCGTTCATAAAATAATTTTTCCAAGAAAAACATTTGTTTATGCTTTTCCGTAGAAAGCTCTGCAATGTTTGCTTTTATTAAACAATCTAAAAATAATTAAGTGGAAAAGTTCTATATAACAAATTAAACTTAAATTAATGTCATAGTTTACTGATTTCTTGTTTTTTAACAATGATGGTTTTAATATAGAATTTAATTTTCATGTCTTTAAAGAATAAATAATTTCTTTTTTTTTTCAAAAACAAAACTCAGAAAAAATAATCAAAAAGTTTTTAATAATTGATCATTTCAAATAGAAATTTGCAATTCAAACACACAAAATTTCTCCCAAATACATTAATTCAGCAGCATCACCCTAATAATAGGCACACCCACTGCAGATATCATCTGAAATACTAACACCTCATTCTATGTTAAAACTTATTTGACAACCAAGTTAAGAGGTGTTGCAGAATAACAAAATTCCAAAAGGCAAACCATACTTTGCCATGCCACAATGGCAGGCCCTTAATATGTTTGCTAAGTCTTAAACGCAAACACTTCTCAGTGAAAATTAAACACGAAGTCGAAGTTGTTACGAAAAAGGCTCACCATCCAATGAACTCCTACAACCTATACAACACTCACTTCTTCCCAACACTCGAGTCGAGAAACGACCTCTTTTACACTCGTTTCGGTCTGTTTACTTGAATACCTCATAAAAAAGTTGGCAGCAGCAGCTGCTGCTATATACCATACCTGAACTTTCACCTAGATTTTCATAAGTGGCGCCCAACCAAAACTCATACCTTCTTGCTCTCTTGTATACTTTTACTACCGACTTCGAACAAATAAGACTTACTCGCACTACAAAATGGATGAAATGCAAAAAAAGAAGGAAAGGAAAGGATCCCCTAACATCAGAATTCACGAGGAAAATGCTTGAAAATAAAATTGAATGACTTCAGGTGAAGAAACTTCCCAGAGACCTCCTGACTTTACAGGAGAGAAAACACTAGAAGACGAAGACGACAGCGTAGTTGGTGACGACGACAACGACTACGATGCGAAGACCATCAGAGAAGTGGATCCTTCCTACAGGCCAACTTGAGCCATAAGGTACCAACTATGCTTATACACGAGGAGGGTATACATAGGTATATGAAAACGGATACGGTAAGAGGATAAAGGGCTTTTAATTAAGAAATTGAGGGACGGTTTTTCATGGTTTTTCAACTTTTTTTTTTGCGTTGTTGTTTGTTATCTTTTGCTTGCTATCCTGTTACCGTTGTTCTATTCGAGGTTGGAGGGATGTTTTACACGATGATGTGTACATATTTAAACAGTCACGGATGGGCGATGAAAAGAGGAGTCGTTGCTAGAAGGCTGAAAGCAAGAAGTCCTCTTGTGACTTTTTGGGTTCACTTAGGTGAAATTATTGGGATTGGCACTAAACTGAAAGATTTCATTTTAAACTTCTTCAATATTTGACTACAGGTATAATACTTTTAAATAGGGTGTTACATAATTATGTTGATCTTAAATCAAGAATTTACTGAGTTTAAGTAATTTTGGAGTTACATTATGGCCAGAAGTGGGATACGGCATTTATATTTAAATTAAATTTTTTTGGCATTCTGAGATTTATTTCATGTTCAATACGAATAATTATAACAGCTTACTTTTGGACCATTCTGAGATTTTGCAAAATTTATTTTAACTCAACAATAATCAGAAGTGGGATACAACTTCTTTTGTTTTTATAAATTGGAGAGAAAAACTAAATAAATATTGGAAGGTAAATCAGAAAAACTTGTTACAGTCTTAGATTGGCAATTTCCTCACTCCCTCCTCCATAGTGCTCCCAAGTCTAAAGACTTTCAAATATAAATCATATCATTTGGATTCCTTATAGTTTTTGAAACTGAAAATTGATTAAAAAAATTCCCTTAAGTTACAAGAGGATCAGAAGTGGAATACAAAGTGTATTTTTTCTTTTCTTTTCTTTTCTTTTCTTTTCTTTTCTTTTCTTTTCTTTTCTTTTCTTTTCTTTTCTTTTCTTTTCTTTTCTTTTCTTTTCTTTTCTTTTCTTTTCTTTTCTTTTCTTTTCTTTTCTTTTCTTTTCTTTTCTTTTCTTTTCTTTTCTTTTCTTTTCTTTTCTTTTCTTTTCTTTTCTTTTCTTTTCTTTTCTTTTCTTTTCTTTTCTTTTCTTTTCTTCTATTTTATTTTAATTTATTTTATTTTATTTTATTTTGAAACACCCTATATAGATTTGCTAAGAAAAATTACAACGATTGATGAGAGCAGTTGTCGACTGAAAATTTCAGATAATTACTAATGATTCAATAGACTTTTGTCTTGGTGTTGGGGTCGAGGGGCCTTCAGACTTCTGTGTCAAGAGGAAGACCCTTCTGCTCCCAGCAATAGTTGAACATTCCGCTGAAGTGTTTTTCGCTTTTTTATGTCTACCTCTATCCGTTTTACTCTCTCTCTGGAATTCTCTTGTACTTTAAGTTAATTAGTGTTGAAAGCAATTTTATGTAAGTTGCGTTCTTTAGTCCAGGGTCCGTTGCAATAAAGTAGCTTGAATATGTAGGTATACTGCAAAAATGATGAACGAATTACTGAAATATTATTTTTACTTGAAGAAAATATTATATTTCCAACAGAATGGCATGGCACGGCACGGCATGGTACTTTGGTAAAAAGAAAAGTCCTTTGAAGTGATGGCAAGTGTTTTGCTTTCTTAAAATAAATAATTTTTATTCACTTAGCCAAATTAGCTAAGTGGCTTTAACTGAACTGAAATGGCGTTAAGATGTTTTTTTTTTTTATAAATTATTGTTGTCTTAGTGTTTGTGTAACAAAAAAGTTAAGCAAGATTATTAGATTTTTAGAGAGAGGATTCCTTGGGTTGTCATGGATTCAAATAAGGAGAGCATAATAATTTCTTAAGCAAACATATTTTTGTAGACTAAGAATTAAGCTTATTTTAAGTGAATTGTCTTTCTTTGTAAGAAGATTGAAGTACCTATTTGTACCTAGATACTGTTTTTCTTTTCAGTACCTATGTATAGTCGAAGCTCAAAGGTATGCAGGGAGTTTGTGATTATGACCTCATTGAACTCAGAAGGCGATTAAATATTCTTCGGGGATGACCATCTACCTGAAGCCTTAGACCTCAATTTGAAGAGTGGGTTTGACTCACTTCAGCCCCAAGAATAAACTCTAATTGTTCTAATTGTGTGACAAATTAAGATAATTTAATAAAAAAAAATTGGAATATAGGTATAGTAAAATTTGTTTCAGACAGTTTCATTCAAAAATAATTACAAAATTTAAAAAAATTTGAGAAATTAATTTTTCTTAACAAATTGATGTTGGTCATGTTTTTTAAACAAATTAATACCTTCAAATAGTTAAGACCAGCATCAGGAAGTCTTAAATAAGCTTTTACGAAGTTTATTGCTTTTTTAAGAAGTTCCTCGTTAAGATGTCAATTGGCTTCTGGGTCTGTGTGTCTGTGCAACTGTACATCCACTGAGCTACTCCTTAAATGTGTATCGGGTATATCTGCCATACAACAATTTCACGTTTTCAATTTGTATCAAAAACGGCTCAAACGAATTTGATTAAACTTCAAAGCTGTAGTTTTTGGCTCCTTGAATTAAGGCCCCAGAAAATAAGGAACCAAAGGAATATTGAAGCAAGGTGCCAACAAAATTAATTCAAAGCAACAAAAACACTTATTCCAAAATATGTGGGTCTTATTTAATTTTTTGATGACTTATTTTGAAGTGCCAAATTTCACTATAAAACAAGGTCCCAATGAAATATGACCCCAATATTACATACTCTTAAGTCTTGATTTTGTTTAATTGGAAATAAAATTAGGGCCCTTATTTCATTTAGCATTTAATTACTTGAAAACATTGTTTTCCACAAAAACTGTTGTGAAATATTCTAATAGAAGGCCCAGAGCTAAATACTTTTTGTTGTGCTTTAATGTAAAGCCGAGGTGATGTTAAAGCTTAAACAGGAAACGTTCGTTGGTCTGGTTTAATCAGAATATCGAATTGTAGCTTACTGATGCTTTTCAAGGATAATCGGTTTGAAGGCCCTAAACGAATAAACGAGTAACAGAATAGCTGGAAAATATGTGGGACTCTTCGGATGGATTTTTGAAGGACAGGAGAGGCACAAGTGTCCTTGTTGTAGATAAATTATGTACAGGATATAGCCCAAGTGTTTGTTTGACAGTAAAACATAAAACCTAATATAAACAGAAAAAATATATTCGCGCAGTATTTCAGTTTTGAAAACAAAAGACATAATATGCTGGGGCCTTATTTCAATAATTTTTGGATTTTTTTTTTCATAACATTAACACAATTTCTACAATTTGGGACCTTTGTTCATTTTTTTACTTGCGGTAATGCATTCATAAAAAAAAATGAAATTCATATTTTTATCAGAATTGTCATTACGATATGAGAGAGAAGATGAAAAACGTGGGTATCACAATAATTCTGTGTGTCTGGCTACAGTAGCCTAAGCAGCTGAATCGATTTTCTTCAAACTTGGTTCATAGTGGTTTTTGGGGATCCTCCCCAAACATTTTTTTCCTGTTTTTAGGACCAAAAATAACGGTTCTGCTATACAAGTTCTTAAACAAAATTTACTAAATATTATTTTTCTCAAAAGCGTTTGCACGACTTTTTCTGAAACAAATGCAATAAATTACATTTAGTACCTAAAGGCTACCTTTTGGTGGAAAAATATTTTTCAAAAAATGGTAATTAATGACTTTTCAAAGAACCATTTTTTTAACTTTCGATTTTCTTGAAAATGGTCTGACTGATGCAAATCATTATTTTTTACGCAGAAAAGTCTCAATAAAATTAAATGGCAGCAAAATTAAAAAAAGGGGTTTTTGAAAACCTTTAACATAATTCAAAAATGATCTGGTCGATGTCTTTTAAACTCAATACTCAATACGGTTTCTTAACACTATTTATAATAATAAAGATTACTTCCATACAAATGCTAAAAAGCCGTGGGAGAAAATTTAATTCTTCTCAAAAACGACTCTAACGATTTTACAAAAAAACTTTCTATGTGCTAAAACTAAAACGGTCTACTATAAAATTTAAAACAAAAATACACTCAGGAACTATTAATAGTACCTTCCCTAGAAAGCTATTTTTATTTTTGATTTTTTTTCATCATTGACCGATCGGATTTTAACAAAATGTTTTATACAAGAACTTCCAACATAAACATATAATTTCAAAAAAACACTTTGAGAATTGAAAAAAAAAAAGATTTCAAAATATTTTGTTTGAATTTCGATCATTTTTGTTTATTGTTGAAAAAATTCAGCAAAAGTCTTGTAATTTAAGATATCGCTTATAAAAATCTTTCAAATGAAAATTTGACAAATTCAAATCTCAGAGTAACATACTGCTCTCATTTTCGCACTCAAAATCAAAATTTCTGCGAATTAAAGCAATAGAAACTCGAAACCGAAAAACTTTTTCTTCAGCTTTTGTTTTTTTCCAAAACATATTTTTAAGAATTCAAAAATTTACCTAGCATCTCTTTCTTGTTCTTAACATACAATTGTAACAACACACTAGTTAAATTATAAAATTCGCACTGACTATACATTTAAATTTAATTAATAAGTCACTTGACTTTTTGTGTTATAAAATTATTTTTGTTTGAAAGATTGAATTCAAATCGCCTTTGACGATACTTTTTATTTTTGTTCACAAAATAATATTTTATTAAAAATCAAAGCCTACTAGTTGTAAAATAGTAAACTTATTTTCGGCACTATAAAAAGAGAGCCAAAATTAGAATTAAATCACTTTTAGTTTGACTTACCAACCGTAAGTAATACTTCAGAGGTATTCTCATACCGCTTTTTATTACTTTCCAACTTTTCTAAGGGTCTCATTGCTGGTGTCTTTTTCCTTCAGCAATTACTGCGGACTTCGGACCGCATAATCGCAAGGGGAAAAGGCCCAGCATTACAACTCCTATAAAAGTATTGCTGTCAGTAGTTTTCTTTAAATATTTCAATAAAACTAATTTTTGTACGAAACATAATTCCATTGTCAAAGTTGAATTACATTCCCACAAATAAATTTTTTCGCATGAGATTTGAATTTGAATAAAAAATATATTTTAATTTGCAAGTTTTTAGTTTGCGGGACTTTGTAATTGCGAAATTGTTAAAAGCGAGATTTTGTAATTTCACGTGAAATTTGAATTTCCGAGATTTTGAATAAGAAAATTATTATTTTGTGAAATTTATATTTGCGAGCTTTTTTTTGCGGAATTTTGTAATTGCGAGACTTTGTAAAGCGAGATATTAAATGCGAGAATTCATGCTATTAAGAAAAATTTCATGTTATTAAGAAAAATTTATTATTTTTGGGTTATTTTATTACATTTATTGCATGGCTCAATGCTCACCAAATTTATTAACAAATTTCGCACAGAGGTCGTTCTTATGGAGAGAGTAGCGAAATTTCGCCAAATACAATCCCGTCAGTTCCTACTATGATACTATTTGGCAGGATTTTCAATACTATAAATAAAAATACAATCGGAAGAATATTGTGGGTGACTTCAAACTAAGTATTTTTTTGGAATTGAATATATTTTTCAGAGAATAGTATATAAGCTGAATTTTACGCGGGATTGTGTCTGGCGGGAAATTTCATTACTCTCCCGATTAAAATTGGTTTTAAATTTTTTGGGTTTGGATGACGGGGTGCGTTGATCTACCCCTGGGCAGAGGTTGGTCTGAATATGGACTTGGGCTTGCGTGTCTAGGTCTGGACAGAGCTGGGTCTGCATTCTGGACAGAGGTGGGAATTTAGTTTTAAAATATATAAAAATATAAACTTTTTCGACTTTTTTTGAAAAATTTAGAAAAAAGAGTCTTTTTTTTTTTGAAGAAAATTTTAATCAAAAATTAAACTTCTCTCAATTTTTTTCGTTTGTTAATGTTTCTTAGAAATATTAATGGTAGGTACTGTTGCTCAAGAAAACTTGATATTTTCACCGGCCAGACGACTTTAAATACCCGAAGCGGAGCAACGGAGTTGCGTGAGCAAGAAAGAGGATCCAAAAGAGAGGGTTTAAATCCTGCGAACACCCGAAGAGGGCCACCCAAGGTACTGTTGCTCAAAAAAACTTGACATTGACGCCTGCCAGACGACTCTAAATACGCGAAGCGAAGCAACAGAGTAGAGTGAGTGGGACAGAGGACCCATGAAGGAGGGATAATATCCTGAAAACCCGTGAGGCGGGCCACCCAAAGTACTGTTGCTCAAGAAAACTTGACATCGGAAATGAAACTTGCTATAAGGGTCATATTAATAATCTAGGAAGTGCCATCTTTCAATTGATGCATAGCATTATGAAAAATCGACTATTATCTTTAAACGTGATTTGCGGCTATACTAAATGTCCTTCAGGCATCTAAGTTGGCACCTATTCGTGATCTAGGAAGTGCAAGAAATAAAAAAAAACTCGATAAAAATTTTTCCAAAACTTAAAAAAAATAATTTCAGATTTGTGCTAAAGCTTTCTCAATTTATTGTTTTTTTTTTTTATTTTTATGACTTTTTTTTTATGAAATTTAAAAAAATAAAATGTTAAAATTTCCAAAAAAAAAAATAAAATTTAACCTTTGTCCCAGTTCCAGACCCACTTCCAGAACCTTTGTACCACTCCCAGATCCATCTCCGTCTCAGACCCAACCCCGTCATACCTACCATCGTCGTCGTCGAAGACGACATCGGTGTCGTCGTCTGTCCAGATCCAGACTATAGCCGTGCATCCAGATCCAGATCCAAACCGTAGTCATCCGTCAAAATTTAGAAAATAACACAGCTTTACAAATATCGATTAACTTTTTGATACGTGAAAGTAAGACTCGTTCAAAAGGTAAATTTTTACGCTGAACTCAAATCCGTTATCCGTTTTTCGCTATCAGCTCTGGTTTTTGACTATTACCGTTAGAAAGTGCCAAAAAACCCTTTTTTCGCCATTTTTGGGGTTATGTTACTATGCGAATTGATTTAAATTTTTTTTTAATTTTATAAATTTCAGAAAGTACTAATCTTAATCTTCAAAATTCAGCTTTAATCGTGAGAAAAGGCGAGAAAAGGGTTTTTTGGCACTTTCTAACAGCAATATGTCGAAAACCAGAGCTGATAGCGAAAAACGGATAATGGATTTGAGTTCTGCACGAAAAATTACCCTTAGATCAACTCTTACTTAGTCGTGCCGAAAACCTTGTAAGCCTGTGTAGGCATTAGCGTAGCTAGGGGGGGGCGAAGGGGGCGGTCGCCCCGGGCGCCAGGAGTTAGGGGCGGCAAATGGGAAAACCATCTTCATTGTTTATGGGATGTAAACCAATTGCAGAAGTTTTTTATTGAAAATTTTAATAAATTTTTATTAGAAAACGCACAATTTTAATAGTATTCAAATTTGTAGGAGCGGCAAAATCTTCCTCGAGCTTCATGAGAAGTTGGAAATAAACACAAGTTAAATTTTTGTTTAATAAATAATAAAATCAATTTTTATTAAATTGAAATCAATAGGGGCGCAAAATCATCATCGTTGTTTATTGCAGAAGTTGGAAATAAACAAAAAAGTGTTATTATTTAAGTTAAAAATTCTATAACATTGGTAGGTATAAGAACGTACAATTTTTCATTGTGTTCAAATCACTAGTGGCGGCAGAATCATGACCGTTGCTCATTATAGAAGTTGGTAATAAACACAAAAGTTTATTTTTTTAAATTAACAATTCTTTCAAATTTTGAAGCAAAATAGCTTTCGTAATGACCATTCTTTTTTGTAGCTTTACATATATGTGTTTGTTAATTCTCAATTTAGTTCAGAGGGTTTGACTTTTCTCAAAGAAAAGAATGTGTCACGTTAGATTGAAAAAAAAAAACAAAAATGCTATCGATTGAATATTTTCGCAGATAATTTGTTTTTTTTTTAAATAAAAAATAAAAATATTATTTGTACAAAACTGATAAATGAATAAGAATAAATAAAACATAACAATAGTTTTTTTCAAACATAAAACCAGCAAACAAAAAAAGCTCTAAACTATACATATGGCTGCATTCAACACAAAGAATTTTAAAAAAATGTGATTTTTTTTGGCGAAAGCTTGAAGATTAAGTTTTGTTCGTAAAATGAAGTGCAGTATGAAGATTTTTCAGCAGATTTATTTTGAGAAAAAATGTATTATATCAACAATCTACTGCAATTTCAGTGAAGTAACAACTCTGTAATCAGACACTCAGTAGTGACTTAGCCGTTGCTTTGACCCTTTCATGGTTCATGATCATTAGATCTGAGAAATATGAACAGTATGAAATTTCTCAGTTTCGCTGTCGAGTACTGATGAAACAATAGGCGTGTCTCACCAAGTAAAATCTCACCGAGCGCTTAATATCAAGTTGACGTAGGCGGAATGTTTTGGTGAAACAAAGATACTCTGTTCAATCGTACTGAAATTATGGAAACAACATTTTAACTCTGCTTTAAATATTTAAATTTTAAATTTCGATTTCGTATTTGCACATCACCGATAAATTGCAATTAGGCTGTCAAATGAACAGTTTTAGCTGAAAAAGAACATTGAGAAACTAACCCAAAAAATTTTTGTCTCAGTATTCTCTGGAAAAAATCTTAGTGCTCAGGTGAGATTTTTGCCCCACTTTAACAATATCTGAGCTCTCAGAGATTTTATTTGGCGAGACACGCCTAATGAACAATTATGAACTTTACTATTTTTGAATGAAAGAAAACATTACAAAAAAAATCAAGTCTCATGTGCCTATATTATACACAGTCGGTTTAAAGTTAAACCCCAGTAGGTCAGAAACACAAAATTTTCATTCAGCAGATATTGCGGCAAAGTGGCGTGTATCAATATTTCGGAGTATGTAATTCCTTGCATTTATAAAAAAAATATTTTAGTCAAAATTTTGTCTGCAACTCTAAGACCGATTTTATTATTAAGTATTGTTACACCGAAGGGGCGGCAAATTATTGTTTTGCCCCTGGCGGCAAATATCCTAGCTACGCCACTGTGTGTAGGTAATCGCCGGTCCAGATCCAGGCAGGCCACCGTGCGTCGTCGACCCAAAATTGAAAAAAAGCAATTTGTATTTCTTTTTACATCAAGGACTAGCCTCTACCTCTACCGTGTTCAAATAAGAACTGAAATTTAATTCGGATTCACTTCTCCTTATATTGACAGCTTATAGGTAGTCCTTCGTTCTTGTTGATTCTCATTTCTTGAAGGGAACAAAATAAAAAGTACGAAATTCAAACTATTGTGAAGTCGTACGCACTAAAAATGAGCAAAATAGTATCTTTTTTCCTGTTGATTCTCATTCAATCAAGGCACTATGTAATTTCTATGGGAAGAACAAATTTATGCGCTATCACATTGTAGTAGAAACGGCGAGATTGTGTGCGGCTAGATTTCGTGCTGTGGCATTTTGTTACGCGGGATTTTGTAATGCGGGATTTCATACCCAACCCATATGAGCACAAATAACATTTTATGTTTTTGGATTTTTTGTATAAACAAAATAAATTTAAGAAAGTAAATCACTGTTTCTGTGCTTTTTTTCACACTTTCAGACTCAAATAAAATTTTTATATTTAATGATTAAAGCCATTTTTTTAATTAGTCTTATTATTAATTACCACCAGAACAAGCTGGTTTGATACAAACTGTTCATATATCTTTTAATCAAGCTCCTGAAATACTCATCGAAATTCCCCAAAAAAACATGTTGACTAAAACAGAAATTGAATAGTTACTTGCAGAGCTTACGAAAATACATTGTTGAAATTTTTTAAAAGTTATGCGTGTTCGTAATTTATTAAAAAAATTATAAAAAATGTATTTGAATCATCATTTTGTTGTTTCACTATTCCAACAAAATTTTTCTTTCTTTATTTTTAAATGATCCATTTCGATAGAAAATTCAATTTTGAACAAAAAGTTTTGAATATGTAAAATGTTCAAATTTGAGTTAGTTTCCGAATTATACCAAACAGAAGTTCAAAGTGTGATTTAGAAGCATTTTCGATTTTATGCATGCTTTTACCCCAAACAAATATATTCATTATGAAAACCCTTTACCGTAGTTAATTGTTCCTTATAAGAAGGTTATTCACTAGCTCATAATAGCTTTAAGGCGATTTCAAAATCGATTACATTTCCACGCTTTATTGAATGAACATTAAAATAGAAATGTTAGATGCAATAAAAGATTAGAAACACTTTAAAAACTCTACTCAGTTTTTATCTTATCCAATTTAAAATGTACCAACATAGGTATGTATATTTAAAATAGCTTTAAATCCATTGTCAGTATTATCTCTCTAAAAAAAAAAACACAAAAAAAAAAAACAGTTTTCTATAAAATTCTTTTGTTCGTACATTAACTCACCTCAGTTATATAGATAATCCTCTATAAAGCCTGTTGAAATAACCTGAAAACAAAAACAAAAGAAAGAAAAGGTATAAACTTTTATTCTTCTTTTATATTCTCACAGAGGAAAAAATTAGGCAAAATAATTTTCAAATAAAATCACCCTATACTTCTGTGAAAAAAAGATAAAAAAAAATACAAAAGGTTCTTTTTTATTTTATCAAAAAAAAAACCCAAAAGGATATCCAATTTTTATTTTCCATCCACAAAATGACACCAATTAAGAAGATCTCTTCACCTAATCTAATCTCGGTTACTTTCTTATCTATTAGGACCATAGCCACAAAATGTATGCAAATTTATTATATATCTTCTGTATCCCTCCTCCCCAAGGCGACGACTATGGCAAACAAAATGGAAAGAATTTCCTGATTTTATTTGGCACCTTTTGCCATTGCTTTCTCTCTCTCACAAAAAATCCAATCTATTTTTTCTTCTCTAAAAAGGACTATACATAGATAGAAATGGGTAACACAAAATGTTTGCACCACATTAATGTTACCAAAAAATGTCAACTTAATCGATAAAATAAATCGGAGTTTCCTGTTGAAAAAGTAAAAGAAAAAAAAAAGGACCGTCAGCTTCAATTTACTATCAGATTTCAATCTCTTTACGACAAAATAAAAAAGGACTAATGTATTTTCTCGGTCAAAAATGGCAGACTTGAATACGCAAGAAGGATATATACAATAAGCCCTGTCTATATATATACTTTCATCCCTTCCACAGGATTGTGAGGATGGGTTGCCATACAGCTAGCCCACAGTGAAATGTCGAAGTGTAGAAATGCTGCTGCATTAATGTTGACATTTTAGAATAAATTACTATTTTTGCATAATTTTACCAGAGCACCCACATCCTTTGGCTATACTATACACACACACACACATAGAACACAGAACACACAAAACAGGCAACACCCATAAAAAAAAGGATCTATTCAAGGAAATTGATTGATGTCTTGATTTGTTTCGTTCTAATCCCATTAATGGAGGTCGATTTAAGTTCCCTCTGGGATAGGGGTAGAATAGAATACAAAAAAAAAGGAAAATACGTTGATATCCCATCACTTAATAAAAATAAAAAAAAAAATACGTCCTGTAACTGGGGTTTAGGGAATGTCTCTCTTTCTTCCTTTTTTGTTTTTCCAACCATCAGCAACGATCCTTTTCCTGTCGATTTATCTTTGACCTTGTAATTATCGTTGGCAAACTAATTGCCCAAGTTAAGTCATTCAACGGGTCGATGGCTACGACTAAGACTATTACGATAGTATGCTAGAAGGTTTTAGGTACTACATCCACAAGCCTCTAGAAAGGATATATCTACCTACAACTCCATACATACCCGATTCCAACTAATTGACTTAAATCTGTCTACGGCATTTAGGCTAAACGTCTTTCTGTCATGCTACGTAGAAGTTGTACAGAGAGACTACATTGCCATGTTGGGATGCCCTTAACGTCAGCAAAAAAAAAAAAACTCTGCATGTGAATAACGATGTTGGCTTTGCACACGAAATAGACGCGATTAAATGTTAAACGAAACATGTCATCAGGGAAAGAGTTTGCCAGGCAAAATAACCTACCAACCATCATCCTTCTACTTCCACTTCCATTTCCACATCCCCACATTCACATCCACATCTCCATCTACAACGATGAGAAGCAATTATTTATCATTTAAGGACCTCTTCAGCTTGAAAGGTCGGGGATATTATTTAAGTCCTTTAAAAGGACCTTTATAAGTTGAAATAAAAAGGTTCTTTCAGTTGTTGTTGTTGGATTGATTTAGCAGCAAGTAAATTAAATTGTTTTATATTCTACCAAAGAGTTAATAGAACATCTAAATGGTGTGGAAGACTTTACATTATAGGCATCGAGAGCGGTGGCAAGAGGGGTTTGTCCCTCCTTCTGCCTCTGGCTCTGGAACTATGGACTTTTGACAAATATATCTACTTTTCATTTTCTGTTCCATGATTTGCAACTTTCTGGAAGATTATCCTCCTGGAGCATAGTAAAGGACCCAAGAAAAAAAAAAACATAGAAAACCTTAAACAACAAATTCGAATTTGTCCAAATTAATTTATGACTTATTAACGGCAAATTATTCTGTTAGAAGTTTTTACCACTTTTCAAAAAAAAAAACAAAAGTTTATACTTTTCAAAAAAAAAACATAGAAAACATAGAACAACAAATTTCGGAATTGTTAAAACTTATTAACGACTAACTAACCATAAGTCATTTGGCTTAAGCTGTTTTTACTTATTACTGAGAGGGTGCTTTGCTAGCTTGATAGCTAGCAAGGGACCAAAAAAAAAACATAGAAAACATATGTATTACGATCAAATTCAATTTTCCACAACTAATTTATGACTAGCTAAATGCAAATTATCAAGCCATAAAACATTTAACACAAGAAGTTCTTACCACTTTTCGAGTTATTAAAGCACCCAAAAAAACATAGAAAGCATTGAACGACAAATTCGATATTGTTACAAATGAGTGATGAATAATTACTGGCAAATTATCCACCTACTCATTTTTAAATTTTTCAAAGTTGCTGTGCTAACTAGACACTCATAGAAAATGGATACCTGAAAAATACATAGAAAACATCGCACGACAAAATTGAATTTTTCATAACTTATTAACAGCTAATCAACGGCAAATTACTAGGCACTTAATTATTTAATTTTATAGCTGTTACCACTTTTCAATAAAAAACATAGAAAACATAGAACGACAAATTCCAAATTGAAACATCTTAATAACGAAAAACTATGCATCTACTCATTTCTGATCCGTGAGAGTTGATATCAAGTTAGCAAAGCACCCAGAAAAACATAGAAAACATTGAAGGACAAATAAGAGGTTGTCACAACTAATTAATAGCTTACTATCTTCAATTTATCCCCGTAGCCGTTTTTCGATTTGTTAAAGTTGCTTTGCTTACTTGAAACTCATGGCTTCAAGTGTGGTAAGAATAAAAGTCGGGCCTTGGAAAGGTGATTTTTTTTCAATTTTTTCCCAACACCATGTTCATGTCGCACAGTGGTTAACAGAGTTTTCCGCATAAACTTTTCTTTGATTTCATTGTTCTATTAGGTGCTCCACTCAAATTCAAGTAATTTTCTCTTAAAAAGTTTAACAATGACATTTATTTTGCATTTCTTTGCGTATAGGTATGCACATTTGCAGAAAACTTGAACAAATATATAATAAAACGAACCTACTTCCCTTCAACTTCCTCTTCACTTTGCCCTTCATCTGAATTGAATGAATCGAGACTCAAGAGATTCGTGTGAATTCCAATATTGCTATAAAATGCTACCGCTCTGCTACCACTTTCCGAACATTTTAAAACTGAAAATGTTGAAAGGAATTTTCTACTTAAAAATATTTTTGTAGATAGGTGATAGGTGTTTGTGTGTGCAGGTATACATGAATGAGAACATCTGAATTCCATTGAAAAACGTTCACCGTTATTATATTTTATTTATTTTTTCTTTTTACATTTTTTCAAACTTGAACAGGTGTGAAAAGGATCTGTAGATACTTGTTGCAGAAGTGTGGTGAAAGTTGGACGAACAAAAAAAAAAAAACTGATTCAAAAGTAAAAAAAAAGGAACACAACCATCACACCAGGATCCAGGAGTCTCAGTTTCCTCTTTTTTTGCACAGACATTTTTTAAATTAACCCCAGCGGCCATTACCAGTTAGTAGGAAACATAGGCAGGTGATGATGATGCCTGCTGTTTCTGTTTCTGCTTCTGTTGCTTCTGGTATACTGAGGTGGATGCTGCTCCTGCTGAATCCTGCTGCGATGATGATGAAACAGTTGAAGAGATTTTTGACAAGGATGCTTGAGTAAAGTACTTCACTATAGGTTTGAGTAAAAGTGCGAAAATTTGTTCAAGAGGCTTTTACAATATTCACATACTATGTGGGAATGAACTGAGTCTGAGTGAATGTTGTGCTTGAAGACTTGGTATAATGCCTACAGGCTTCATATGAGTGGGAACAGGTTTAAAAAAAAAAAAAAAGTTATAAATGTTCATTTCAGTTAAATTTTAAATGATGATTTTACTATTGTTTTTTAAAAGCAGGGTTATAAATGGTCTCTCGAATTTTCTGTAGAAGACATTTTGGAAATTAATTGAACTGGGATGTCGGTATGGAAAAATACCATAGAATTAAATAGAAACTACACCACAATTAGGATATCCAGCTTGATTTTAATAAATCATTATGGAATTTACACCGAAAAAATGTTGTCCAAAATTATGTGTTAGTTTAGACAAGTCACCAAAAAAAAAAAAAATCTGGTGAATTCAAGGGATAAATTTGAACGTTTCTAAGACTCTAACTTGTGTTCCTCCAACAAAGTCAGGTGAAAAAAATCACCACTGTACCGGCTGAAAATCCAGCTGTGTCAATTTCGATACAATCTCCGGAATTAAAGCTATTCAACATCCAACACCACTTTATACTGCATTGTTTTGGTTGAAGTCATCGAAATTTGACACGTTTACTTTAAAAACGACAGCTTGACGTCCCACATGCCACACAGCTCGTGAGAAATAGGTATATTACGTGACAAATTCTCTGGACGAGTGATTTCTCGAAACGTAGATTTTATTCTTCGGCGGCCAAAGGTGCGTTTTAACACCATAAAAGATAGGATAGCCCCAAAATGTTATTCGTGAAATACATCAGCCAGAATTATTTGAAAATGAGATACAAAATTTCATCAAATTCATCGTTTTTTGTAGGTGATGAATTGGCAGATTTTATTTCCCTTTACTAAAAGTAGTTTGTATTTTAAGATATAATTAAAAATATCACCACTTTTGTCTCGGCAGGGTCATCCCAAGGAAGTCACGAAACTTTAGGTTTAGAAGAAATGGTCTTAGAACCTAATTACAAATTTTTTTATTGCAAACAACTCTTATAATTAGAACACATAATGTTCTGTTCCTATGGTTCACTGGTACTTTGATTGATTCTGGTAAAAGTATGACCCACCCCAACTAACAATTTTACCCCTATAATAATCCAAAGAAGCTTCTCATAATAATTTCTTGCAATCATATAAGCATTATATAATAGTCCATAGAGTTAAACATGCGGACTTTTTAAGCTCCTATTGGGCCTTTATGGAGTAAATTCAGTAGCCCTGAAAAACACTTACTGGACTCAAGTTAGAAGTCTTATAGAAGAAGGTGGAAAAATAAAAAAAATATTTCACAATTGATCTATATTTTTTTTTATTCATATTTTTATTTTATTTATTTTATGATATTTTAATTGAAAGTTTATATGAAATGCAATCCTTGAATTTAATAGATATTATTCGAGTTATAAAAATTACAAGGTTTCTGTTGGATTCGAACCATGGTCCTCTCGCAGTGAAAGTCCACCTAACCCTTCGTCCATGTAAGAATATATTTACGATAAAAAAAAAACAAAACTTATGCACTTTCTCCACACAGCTGGTTTGTGGCTATATTCTTAAGTATACCAGAAGTGGTTTGTATTTTCACTAGTATAGCAGAAATGGTTTTTGGCTGCACAGTCATACCAATACAAGCAATATAGAAACGAAGTGACAGAAACTAACATAGAGATTGTATAATAATTTACAGTATGACTATAGAAGCGAAAGCTCCGTCGTCATTTCATAAGAGCAATACAGAGAGATTAAAACACTGGTATATCGCTTCTATCAAGTTGATATAATATGCACCAGAAAATATTTAAGGAATCAGCAATGTTCCAATAAGGTATTTACTTCCCACCAGAGGGGTAATAGGAGCGCTATAGAAACAAATAACACTATAATGTCTGAAATACGAAGCAATTTTGTTAGTTGGGACGGGTATTTGGATGACTTGCACTGCGTCTGGATTCTAGTCTTGGTGCCTTGTATCGGTTATACTGGTTTCTGATGATTCAAATTTTGCATTTAAATCCTGGTATTTAATCTGCGGTATTCTGGCTTCTGATGATTCGGTCTTAAAAGTTGGTATTACTATTTTGACGTCAGATTTGAAACGGGTTCAGATGATATTTAGCTGTAAGCGTCACTTCAAAAACAGACAGCGAGCTACTAGGCCCCTAGTGGCCAAACAAAACAACAAGCTAAGACGCTCTGGTACATCCTCAGGTAGTATGCCCCTGTCGGGACTCAAACGCTCTGGTACAGCAGCGGGCACTATGTCCCTGGTGGCACTCAAAACAGCAGACTTAAACGCTCCAGCGGATACTACTCCCCTGGTGGCACTCAAAACAACAAGCTTAAACGCTCTGGTACATTAGCAGGCACAGGCACTACGCTCCTGGTGGCATTCAAAATAGCAGACTACTGCGCTCTGGTTAGACCAGGAGCCCACAGCAATTTTTTGGGTGCGAAAGTTAATCAAAAATAAAGCACATGATTCGGAAACTTTATTGAGGCTTATGAAAGTCTTGGAGTCGCTTTTCGCAGCTTAAATGAAAATGTCAAGAAATGTAAAAATAACCGCTTGGGGGGTAATTGTTTGAACCCAAATTTTTGTTCACACATCCCTAGACAATGTTCCCCTGATTACAAAAATGTGTGTCCAAGACCATTTGGTATGGCAGCCGTTACTCTGCCAGACCGTTTAAAAACCCCGAAAAGTCATCTCAAGGGATAATGGTATGAAACCAAATTTTTTACTCATCCCAAGACTATGCTCCCCTGATCCCAAAATTAGTGTCCAACACCATTTAGTCGCCGCCGCTGCCGTCGAAAATCTGCCAGACCGTTTTAAAAGCGGTTGATTCGTCTAAGAAGCGGAACAAACCCAGGGTGCATAGGTTAGACTAAGACAAGAACAATCTCGTGTGAGAGGAAGGGTATATAACCCTCCGTTAAGGTGGGAGGAGAAATTTTCCAAAAAATTAATTAAATTAAAAAAAAAAGTTTCAAAAAACGGCAGTTGATAAGTGTACTTACAATATTATTTCCGAGCATTTTTCTAAGCCAGAAGTCCATATTTTTATATCATTTTAATTAATGTTATTTGAGGGAACAATTTTTGAAGACAAATATTTTCAAACTGGAAATTTTGGAAAAAATAAAATAAAAAGCTGCATTATTTTATGAAGGGTAGGGAAAGTTGCGTTGTATTTGTTTTTACATTTTGGAAGTGAATTTTAGTGATCAATTATATGTAGTTTACACAGTTACAAATTCTATGCTCTAAGACTTTGGAGCGGTATAAAACACGTTAACTTCCAAAATGTTTGTTTGCATTTCAAGAGTGCATTATGTATGGTGGTCAAAGGGCCACGATATCACTAATAGGTGTCTACCATGGAGTTTGCATAGTTATAAACAGTACGTTTACAAAATTTGGAGCTGTATAAAGGACTCTGAGCAAAATCTTCATCAGCTCTCTGGTCTATAAGCGTGAAAATGACGATTTTAGAGAACAATAACACTTGAACCATACTTTTTAGAATAAAAGTGTATACGAAAATTATAAGAAATTACATGTTCTACAACATGGGAAAAAAAAACAAAAAAAAACATACTTTAAGGCGTTTTAACTTTGACAGTATAGACATTAAAAGAAAGGTGTACAGGAATAAAGATAGTTATAAATTTCCTATGAAAAAATTTGGAACATATTTTTTTGTACGGCGAACCGTTGTCGAGATATTGGCTAAAATTCGTTTTTCAAAATGGCATCTGACGCCCAATACTTTCAACCTCGCGATTTTTTTCTTATGCTCAGAAACGACCCATCAATCAATAAATCAAAAACTTTTGATCCTTATAGTTTCGCACGAAAAAAACCGCTGCCATTGGCCTATTATCAAGTAAAATTAAGTGGAGAAACAAAAAATATAACAAGATAGTGAGCGTATTACTCCTGTCCCTGTATTAATTTTGACGAATATATTACTTTTTTCAAAAAAGGGGGCGGGCCAGTGGGTGAAAATTAATGATAATGGCTTCTCATCTTGTTTTGTATCATGTCTGATAATTTCATCAAAATCGGTTTAGTGGTTTAGTTTTTATGGAGATTTTTCCGTTTTCCCATATACAAACTATACTACTATTTGTCGGCCATTTTGGAAAATGTCGTCTAAAAAACCCCCTCCAGAATACGGTGATGTCTACCCAAGTTTTTCTGACTCTCCCATATAAACTTTAATCGATCCTGGCGGTTAGATAAATCAGTACGGAACTTTCTACGGGACTTCACTACAGGGACTGTATTATATAACCTTTTTTTATAAGCATTTGGTGCTGAGAGGTTCAATATGTATACACTTCGGAGAATCTATTAGTCGACACAATATTAAATAAATAGCACAAAAGCATTGAAAATTACATTTTCTTTTGGATGTTGGTTAAATTCCGATGAGCCCACTTGTTGTACATGGGCGAAAAGCAATTCAAGTATACAAGAGTCAACAAAAACCAAAAAAATAATGCATTTCCAATTATTTGCGTTTTAATTTTTGTTGTTCGGAGAAACCCATTTAAAAAATTCCTCTCCAATTTCTGTTCATGTTAAATTTTTTTTTCAAACTGCATAGGTAAGTAGCTTCTTTCAAAACAAATACAACTTAGAAAATGTCTAAATGACTATTCCAACAACAACCAGAAAACATCATCCTCCATATCATGCTCTTTACATCAACAACTGCTTCAGACTAATTCCCCAATCGAATAAAATATTTAAATGAAACATTCAACTGAATGTTTTCCCTTAATATCACTTAGTGGCAATCGTTTTCATCAAATATTTAAAATGTCCACACTCTATATTGTGAGGCTGAATTATATATTGTGGCCAATAAAAAGGATAACCAACAACAGCAGCTGTAGTTGAATTCAGAGAATCACTCATAGCACTCTAAATATGTGTAGCTCTAAGGACTTTTGTCTGAAAAAATAAAGATAAATAAAAGTATAATAACAATTTCAATAAAACAAACAAAACATACATCTACACAATCTAACAAACCATACTCCGCATACACATATACACACATAACACACATACAAAATAATAACTCTTTGTCCTTATTTAAATAAAAAAAATTGGGTTGACTGTGGTGTAATTCCAACAAAAGGACTTGAGTTGAAAAGTTTACACATTAAAGGGTAGATGAGAATGGAATTTGCCTTAGAGAAAGAAGAAGCAATAAAAAACATTAACTGGCTCAATCCCCAAAGCAAGTAGTAGTATTAACTATTGTGGTTGAAAGGGGGCATACAACTGTCCGATCCTTTGAAAATGGACCCTTTTTTTTTGTAAAGATTATTATTATAAGCCGCAATTTCAAGTGATTTAGCATTTAGGCCTAAGTAACTTGTAACCCTTTTTGCATACATTCTCATACAATTTACATACATTTTTGGTACATATTCGAAAAACAAAAATGTTAAGTAATATTAAACTCTAAGGAAAAGTGAAGTTTGTTGCTTCGAGATTCGAAGATGGCGGAGTAATCAATTCATACCGGAAATATTTTTTTGAAGATAAAAGTTACAATTTGAAAACACGAACCATTATCCTGCATTAACCTACTATGCTCATTTTTTCAGAAATTTTAAAGGTCGTTTCAAAAATATGGCCATGGGTGTCGGAGTTGCCTTGCTGTTGGAGGGTGCCACTTCTACCCTTTATATCGAAAGTGAATAGAAAGTTATGAGTAGGTATGCTTTTAAAATTTGGAAAATTACAATGCTTGAAAATAGACGGTGAAATTTTACAATTTTCAATAATAATCGAAATTTGTGCTTGCAATATGTAGAACGTAGGTACTATAAGGCAAGTCTTGGATTTATATAAATTGAAATTGCGATAATAGAGAACACGATAGAAGTGGGTGCCAAAATTCTGAAACTCAATACAATCTTGTTCAAATTTTGAAGGTGTTTGGTAATTCCCTAGAGGAGAAATTATTTTTTTTTTATAACAAGTGGACCAACTTACCTTTCTTAATAAAAATAAATGTTTAATATTGGAAAATAATATACAAAATTTTGGACAGAAAAAGTTCCAAAGAGAAAGAAGAATATTATAGCTGTATGTTATGTGGAACGTATTCTTAGAGTTTAGCTGGGGAGTACCGAGGAGTGGGTGAAAATGCCATTCTTGCCGAGATTAGACTCATACAAGAGCTTCTATTACTGGGAGCGCTACGATATCCCGCAAAGCAAAATATCGAATAACGAAATCTCGCATTCTTTTAAAAATATCGAATTTTTTTTTGAGAATATACCCAAAAGCATTTTGCATAATTTTTTCTTTCCAAGTGATATCTACATATACCCGCAACTAAAAAAATTCGTACATCCTTTATTACTTTTAGCAATATCTAAAATCATTTTTGTTGTCTTTTACGCGTTTATAATGGGACTAAAGTATTTTCTAGTTCAAGGCCAAATACGATTAATGCAATTCGCACATGACACTATATATCTGGATATACCATTTCTATGTTCTCTGTCTCTTTTGTTCTTTTGACAACAATAATATTGAAAAACAGTTACAAGTTACAGTGTAGTCTAAAAGTACTTAGGCACTGGATTTACATCTTTTACAGAAGGTAGAATACCTCGCAAAATTTAATTGCATTTCCACAAATACATTTTTAATCAAAATCTCGCAAATTAAAATATCGCGCGAGATTTTAGTTTGCGAGATTTTGATTAAAAAATGTATTTGTGGCAATGCAATTCAATTTTGCGAGATTTTGATTTGCGAGATTTTAGTTTGTGGGATTTCATTATTGCGAGATTATGAAAAGCGGGATTTCGTAATTGCGTGATTATGAAAAGCGAGATTTTGAAATTGTGAGATTTCGTTATGCGAGATTTCGAATGCGAAATTTTGATTTGTGAGACTTCGTAGCCAACCCTCTATTACTGGATCATTCACGTTTTGTGCTTTAATTTGAAATCAAATTAAGTACAAACTTTTGACGTTTATATCCTGAATAGAGCTTCTTTTTCCACTTTTGGCGTTGGTTCAACTTACCACATCTATTGGGCTTCGTGCATTTGAATTAGTCTCTTTTGTCTGCTATACCTAACATAATTTCAATTTTTTTTTTTCAAATTTGTTTATAAAGCCAAAATTAAATTCTTTAAATGCATTCCAGTTTCATGGTTATTTTATGAATAAGTGAAAACTTATGGGACTTCAAATAAAAAGTCGTCCAACTAGCCCCACCCTACCCAACTTGTATTGCCAGACAAACCGGAGAAGAAAAGCTTATTCACCTCAAAAATGGCCCTAACGGTTTTGATACAAAAATCAGTGAACTACAGTAGGCTAATGGTTTACTGTATGTTAAAAAAAAAAAACTTTACCAAAAGTGTTACTAAGGGTACCTGTTAATTTTGTATTTACTTTTTATTTAAAAACCCCTATAAAAT
The DNA here is from genome assembly GCA_963921185.1 of Dasysyrphus tricinctus. Classification (NCBI taxonomy): domain Eukaryota; kingdom Metazoa; phylum Arthropoda; class Insecta; order Diptera; family Syrphidae; genus Dasysyrphus; species Dasysyrphus tricinctus. Next base: position 220,552,786 of record OY992532.1, on the reverse strand, counting down.
GTTGTTAATGGGCCTTGTGAAGAAAAAAAAAAAGAAAAAAGCTTTTTGTGGAAGAAGCTAAAGCTAGAGTCAAGCTATTACAAGTAGCTAAAGCTAGACAGTTCTTGCTTAAGCTTAGTTTCAGGTGAATAAAAAAAATATGCTAAGCAGCTTTAGCTAGAAAATTCTAGCTTAATCTTAATATTTTTATCTTTCATTTATTTATTCACATGTTTTAGCTAAGAAGCTTCAGCTTGAACTGTTATTTTTGGAACCAAAAAGCAAAACAAATGGATTTCGGATTTTGTTCTATCAATACTGTTTACTTGCTTGTCAGAATTTTTCTTTTCAAGTAAAAAGAACAATTCGAAATTTAAATAAAACTTAACATTCAAATGATTAATGGATAAGTTCAAAAAATGTTTTAACATACCGTCGCGTCCGTCGGCCTGCGCGTATGTATGTACGTCTACTCTGCATCGAGTTGGATCCTAAACCGATAGACCGATTTGCTTCAATTTTGTTACAGCGCATTTTTATGTTATTCCCTAGAGGCCTAGAGGAAAAGTTCTAACTGTTGTGCTAGATCATCAATAACGGGTATTTTCGACTATTTTCAAACTGGACCTATTGATTTTTATTAAACTTCGTACCTGTATTTGTTGGTAGCTGTATTAACCAGAGCTTTTTTTTTACTTAATGTTTTTTTGCAAAACATCACATGACGGAAACAGAACGTTTAAGTTTCTTGAGAACATTGGTCTATCTTTGGGTTATGTTGATCCGTAAACAGAATTCCTTTATACAAATTCTCAGTTTCGCTGTCAAATACAGAGAAAACTTAAATGTGGATGAGCTTGCTAACTTTTTGATAGAGCAAAACACATCATGTGATATCTCATTTCCTTGAATTTTGCTTTTAATACTTTTGAAATTATTACACTTGTAATTTTTTTCATGCCATTGTAATTGAATTCATGTCATATATCTTCAGGCCACATTATGTCATTTTTATCACACAAATTGGGGCTTAAACAGTAAAAACAAGCTTAAGCTACATGAATTTAGCTTTGACTTTTTTAAAATAGATATAACTAAAAGACATATTTTATTTAAGCTTGTTTTTAATGAAGTGTAACTAAGCTTTTACTTAAAAATCTAAGTATTAGCTTAAGCCTTTATTTATTCACAGAACCAAATATCACATTACAATATTAAAAAAAAAAGGAATTTTGGATTTGAAAAAAAAGGAATACCTCAGAAAAACGGCATCGGCTTTGGTTTTCTGAGGTATTCCCGTTATATAATTTAAAAAAAAACGTGGTTTTCGTTGTTTTTGAGGCTACATACACAACGAGCTGTACATTTTTTGAATAAAATTTACAACGCATCCTGAAAGTACTAAATCTTGTTCTTCAAAATTCAGTTTAAATCCTTCTAAAATCTGCCTAAGCCTTCGAGAAATATTAAGTTTGTTGTTAGTCTTCACGTACCCTTACAAAATTTAATAGACTGGTAAATAAATTTCAACAAGGTATTTCTCGGAGAATACAAAATATTTTGGGAGGGTTTAACTGAATTTGGAAGAAGAGAACAATGATTTTTAGGAACAGTTACAAATTTTGTTGAAAAAATTATACACACCGGTAACATAGCCTCAAAAATGATGAAAAAACGAAGATGAATAATATCTAAGAAAGGATATCTTGAAGGGTAGCTAGGATATTGAAAAACTTTTGAACACATTTTGAAAACAAGTATTAGTGCTTTAAAGACTTATTATTTACTTTATTGAAACAAAAAACTTACCTATCATTTTTACATTACATTTAAATTGCCAAAAAACGATTATTTTTCATTTTAAAATGGGAATATCTATAAGCTGATACCGAGAAATGGATGATGAATTTGAGCTCAGCGCTCAAGATTATGCCTAGAAACATTCTCCATTTACAGTGTCAAAAATTTAACTGATATATGTATGTAAACTTGTGTAATTAACTTCCCGTTGGAAGTTATTTAAATTGGTCCGAATTTTCAAATTGAAAATTTTGACATATCAAAACGATGTCTGTTTAGCGTTTTTTTCCATAGCAATTTAGAAAAAACCTTGTTAAATTTAATTGGTCTCGAAAATCTCGAGAACAAATAATGATGCTGTTGACTTCGGGTTAATTTAATTCTACGCATATTGACATAATAAAGAATTAATTAACATACAAAACAAATCAATGTACAGTTATATTTAAATACAAAACAATTGCTATAAATTGTTGAAAAAAGTTTTTCGGATCTGTAGTGGAGATGTTTCTCTACTCATAAAAAGTAACGATAGTTTTTTAAAAAAAAATATTATTATTGTGTTGATCGTGTCATAAGTGACAGCATAAAAGCGTCTTCAAATGTCCACGATGCTTAGCAAAAAGGTGATCAGCCACCAGAACCCCGAAGGTCCTTATGCTTGTCTTGTATTAAAAAAATGAAAAGACCGGTGGATTTCTTTAGATTGTTCAAGAGAACTTAACTCGTCAATGGTTCGGAATAGAATAATAACATAAAACGAAAAGAAAGAATAATATTTTACAGTTAGAGTTTTAATCAGAGAGAACGAAAGTATAGACTGCAATACAAAAATTAATGTAATAAATTACTTCGTTCAGTAACAGTGACTCAAAACTATGTTTATACACCTACATAATACATATGTGAAATGTACTAATGTACTAGATTTTATTTTAACTAATAAATGAATCAAAATAATAAAGTTAGATTAAACATGGAATGAACGTATTATTGTTAATTTCAAAATATATTGGTTAATGTTGATTGGTGCAATTCAGTCTGTTAAAGATCTAATATCTTGAGAATAAAAAATGACTTTGGGTTTGTTTTAATCTACAAACCAATTAAACAATATTTTTGTTACTTGATTGTATATTGAACACCTTAAAACCTTTTCGAAGGTCTTGAATTGGCGATTTTTCAATAATAAAATAACATCGAGCCTCTAGCCTCCTAAAGGGCATCAAAAGTCTCGTTTTTTCTGTAGTTACTTACATATTTTGAGAATTTTTTAAATTCCAAGCAACTTGAACTATAAGTGCGATCTATCGTTTTTATTTCAATAATTTTTGTTTACAAGCTCTATTTTTTCTTCCTCAAAAATCAAGTCGGTTGATCAAAATACTGATGGTTTGTGCCTGACGTTTTGTATTTATATGTTTCAATGTAAAGATAGAAATCTTTTCTAATATCATCTATACCCTCTATATGTATATTGATCTCACAAATTTGATCAGAGTGGTATGTTGCTTTACGTCCCACGATAAAAAGTAGCAATTTGTCATTGCTCTACGTGCGTATCTGTGATAAATGACTTTTATCACCATTTTGGCAATACATACATATGTACATTAGGGTAGTCCTTATATTGTGTTTTTTTTTTTGAAATTCCAACTTGGATAGGCATCAAATGACTCTAAATAGAGAAAAAAATGTTCCTAATTTTTTCAGATTTTTATTTCACCCCCCTGGTCTCCCTTTTTTCACTTCAAGGCACAAATAATGGAGTTAGGGTGATTCTTATAACAAGCGAAAAAAAAATCAGGACTTATAGATTAGATTCAGACCAAAAAAAAATCGTATCGGAAGGGGGTCTATTTCAACCCGTTCAGGCGGGAGGGGTAATTTTTTAAAAATTTGACCCAAAATAGAAAAAAATTATTAAAAAAACAACGGGACCACTTACAATGGCATTCTATAGCTTGAATTATTGTTCATAGTTTCTGAAAAAAAAATATTTTTCAAACGTTAAAAATTATTATTTTTTCAAAATAGATTTTTATAGCCTTTATTCCTACAAATTGGCGTTTCGTTCGGCTTACTCACTTGAACTCATCAGTGACAATGATTCAAGCTATAGCTTAATGATTAGGAATTCTAATCTTTTTGGATATAGTTTACAGTGGATTTTCGTTGAAAAATTCATGTAAGTTGAACTGAACTTAAAACAAATTGCGTATGACAAAGCCCTCACTATGTCACTGATGAGTTCAAGTGAGTAAGCCGAACGAAACGCCAATTTGTAGGACTAAAGGCCATAAAAAGCTAATTTGAATCAATATTTACATTTAAGACAACATTTAGTTAATACATTAACTTGACCTTGAAATTGTGCTCGTACATATGATATATGAACATTAATGTATGTATGTATCATATGTGACTTAGGGGGGTGAAATAAAAATCTGAAAAATTAGTGAAATTGTTTTTCAATGTTTTGAATCGAATGAGAGTAATAAATATTACGTATACGTCACGGTGAACTATTTTTAATAAAAGCTTTTTTTAATTACAAAAAAATAAACCATAAGAATAGATGTCTGGATTAACCAATGCTGCAAATAATATTGATAGTATTGCCTTTGTTTTTAATACATTCCATATTTTCCATTTTAAGTATTTTTCTTTATAAAATTGTGAATTCTGACCTCTAACAGGGGTAAATTACCCCTCCAATCAAATTTTTTCTTTTCTGTTTAAAGCCTCCATGCCTTGAATTCTTTGATTAATTATATTTGAATCACCAAGGATGAAAGAAGTTGGTGATTAAATTTACCCCTACAGTGGCTAAAGGGGAAGAAAATAAAATCTGAAAAAATAGGGGATTTGGTTTTCCTCATCTGAAGCAGATTTTGGTCCGTCCAAACATAAAAACTCAAAATAAAAAACCATACAAAACGACTGCCTTAATATCCATCCCTTGCTTTCATATTTATGTTTTAATCGCATATAAATAAAAACTTTAAGAAAAGTAACCAGTTCTAAAATAGATATAAATTCAAATTTTTATCTAAAGGTACATAGCTCAATTAACTTAATCTATCACCAGAGATCAATTCGATAAACCATCGAAATTTCCCACAAACCAATCTTATTTATTCTTTTAATTCATACGATTGATCGGAATAGGATTCAAAGGAATTTAAAACAAATCATTCAATCAGTTCAATTAGATCCACTTTTTTAAATTATCTATCCCACACAGCTAAATTTATACAAAAAATCAAAATTTTCATCATCAAATCAAAATCAAACCTTCTTCAACTTAAGTCTCATTTTATTTATTTATTTATCTTAAATTCCCTTAAAATGGCGATAAATTCTCATAAAATCGCTTGTATCAATGCCAAACACGTATGCACCATATCCTAGCCCCATCATCATCATGTTGTATACCCAACCCATCTGTTCATTTACATATCCATACAAATACAAAAATATTCTACACAGAGGTGAATTCCAATTTGTCTAATGGCGAATACCTGCCGCTTCTATATTTTTCTCTAGAATGGAATTTCATGGCGTGGGCTACATTCATGAGATACATCCAATGGAACCCCCAATAGGTAGTAGTTGAGCAATTTCAAGGATCCAATAGTAGTTTTCCCAGAGTCCTTTTCGTCGTCCCTTATTTTTTTTATTTTTTTTTTTACATAGTTTCAGTTCTTGTGAAACTGTTTTTTGCTCCACTTTATTTTGTCAGGCGGGTTTTTTCCCAAACTATTTCATTTTTTTTTTGTTGGTATTCTTCAATTTTTACTTAAATTTTATCCTTTTTATGTTACGTGTCCTTTCTGAGAGAATAAAAGAGAAGAAAAAATTGTATCAGAGTAACTTTAAATGAAATTCCTTCTTAATACATTGTCGTCATCGCATCCGTCATCAGACTCTTGGGATGTGGACAATGTTGGAAGAGGGCATCCACTCTGCGAGTATAAAGCACGAGGGTTTTTCGGGACGAAATGATATCTATCCAACTCGTTCCAACAAGCGATTCAATCTGGTATATCAGAGGCTCTTCTCAACAAAGCAAAAAATATCCCCATTTATTGTGATTACCATGAAGTTGTTGTAAAATGGATGAACGGAATGGTCTTCTACCCCCTCTCCTCCCTCCGTCAAATCGATTTTCCTAGTATTTTACATCTGTTTTCCTTCTTATACTCCATTGTTGTCGTCTTTCCCTTCAGGGAGGGTGCGACTTTACAACAGTTTCATAGTTGTCATCCTGAACAACAAGTGAATCCTTTCCAGCTCATCCTTTCACTATTTACCTTTCCAATAGTGTAAAAAAAAAAATTAAATAAAATCAAGCCTTTTATCCAAACAAAGGACCTTCGTTCAGTATAAATAGAATAATACTCTGTGTGTGTTCCTAAAAACAGGATATTCAGTTCGAAGAGTTCACCATTTTGATTGTTGTTGTTGTTGGTTTTGTTGTTGCTTCGAGTGATATTATGTGTCTCTCTTGGAATTTCTTTTGTTTTGCTACGAATTTTGTTCGTGATCCCTGTAGAAAAAGTAGCACTTCCTCTCACCCACAACCAACACCGGACGGCTTACTTCACCTCATATAGCTCATACCCCAAACCCAGCAGCATCGTAATGGCCTACAAAATAAAGTGAACACTATCTGCTTCAAATGACACTGTGGTTCTGCACGTATAAACTATAAGGACACACTTGTAAGGACATATGGGAGTTATTCAGGTGGGTTGGAACTTAAATCGACTTAAACAGAAAACACACACACACACACTCTTAGTCATATACAATAGACGACATACCTAACTGATGTTGGCCTACCTAGCGTTACTGTTGTATAAAGATCTGAGCGTGCCATCCAGAGATCCAGATCCAGAGCAACGTCTAATGAACAAAATCAAATTAAATTCGCTCCAGACGACAATTTACTGGGATTTCAGGTGCTAACAGTAAATTGCTTTATTAATTTGCTTGTAGCTTGAGCGCTTTATACATTTATAAAGCGAGAGCTTCGCTGAAATGTTACCTTCAACCATTCACTCTTCACCCTCCCTGGGAGTTAACTTCTTCTTTTTTTTTGTTTTATTTCCAAGAATACCTATAGGATAGTCGACTGCAGGGATTTAGGGAGAACTTGGGATTACCTCGACGATGTTACATTGTGTCCTTTAATCACTCTGGCTTCGTTGATGGCTATGAGGTGAGGTGAGTCGTGAGTCGACTTGAGGTTGATATGGGTGATGCTGAATGGGGGATTGAAAGGGAGAGTTTGGGGTGTCGTAAAAATGAAATTAAGGACCACGAAATTAGAGCTATGGATGTGGTCGCTCAGGGAGACAGGTATTTTGTAGTATCATCAATTGGTTTATATATATTATTATATATGTATGTATATAGGTATCTACCTATACTATTGTTAGTGTAATTTGGAAAGGTGCTGGAATTTGGGGACTAGATTTGAATTTTTGATTAGAAAAGGACATGACATAGGTATTACATGGGATGACTTATAAGAAGACTTAAGCTATTAAATATTTATATTCCTTGTCTTAGTGTTGGCGGGCGGCGGCTTGCTGTGAAAGCAATGAGATTTGATATTGTTTCGCATGAATTTCAAAATGAGAAGAGAGATTTAGAATTTGCATAGATTTATTAAGCTTTTCAAACTAAACCTCTTGTTTTATTTTAGACATTAATCCTAAAATAGTGAGTAGAAAATGTTATAAGGGATACTTTTTTAGAATTATTGTTTTTTTTTTTAAGTCCTTGGGGGGATTACCCGAAATTTTCTTATGGGTGAGGGCTATATTCTTCAACTGTTAATCATAGGAAGAACTATATCCCTTTCGATATGAACAGTTTTGCCATGGCTATGTTGTAAATGTGACCATTGATAGGAATAATTTTTAGGTGGTCAATAGGAATTTATCTATCAAGGTACATTTGGAAACTGAAACTTATAGAACAACACCTTCCCTATTTTTTTTTTTCTTTTCAGCTAGCTAAGAAATGTGTAGTTTCAGATTAGATTTTGGAATTGATCCATCCCTATTGAATATGGAAAATTTGGAGTAGAAGGTTTTTCAATTTCAATAGGAATGGAACAATTCCAAAATCAAATCGAAAACGACAGCAGGTACATTGAGGAATGAAACACTCTCGAGATGAGAAGCTTTACGAAGCACTGAAGTCATCTAGGTCCTTTTATATTATTAAGCAGAAGCATATGGAAATTTTTCCAGTCAAAAGAAAGCTCTTTAGCGTATTCATAGTTTAACGTGGCTCTTACCAAAAAATTAGTTATCCAACACTTAATTGATTGCGGTATTAAGAGTGAACAAACACTGACTAGATTAAAAATCTCCCCCAAGTCAGACTGCAACTCAGGGGGCAAAAAGAACCAAGTCAAACCTCATGACGTAAAAGGAGGATCGAAAATACTTAATCTTATAGTGGTAAAACGCACTTCGCACGATGTAGACGGCTAATATGATATCTCCATTTTGAGTAATCACTCTTTCAGGAAATTTGTCTTGGTATAGAGCCACTGTTCTCAGAAGCTGTGTGTCATGTGAGACCGAAATACTGAGATAAACGTTCGTTGATGGCTAGACATACATTAAACAAAATATTAGGTACAAAGTGGTGTTGGATAGCCCGTATCGTCACGAAATGGCCACACTTGATGTGCTTGAGATTAAAACCGCCATTTTCGATTTTCTTTACAAAATGCAAAGATGCGCTTAAAGTGAAGCGAAGTGCAATATTTCAGAGAAAACTCCTTTTTTATAGGATTTCAGAAGGAAGACATTTTTAATCTTGAAGGAAACACCACCATTTTTGATTTAAAAAAATGTGAATTTTGCGAAGCTTGAAGTTAGCACCACCATTTTCGATATACCTACAAAAAAGTTTTAATGTATTTTGTGCCTTATTTGTGCTGTCATATGCTGCAACTATTAGACAATATAGCAAATAATTATAAAATATTAGCAAACATTTATGAAAACGGGTCTAGAAACATGTCAATAAAAACTGAGCAAAAAACAGCATATAACTTTTCTTCTTTAAGAAAATCGTAATTTTCAAAAAAAAAAAAAAAATCAAACGTAAAATTTGCAAAGGAGAATGGGCATTTTTGGGCGTTAGCGGCCATTAATGAAATTAGTGTCAAATGAAAGGTATGCTACTCAGGAACAACTTTCACTATGGACGTTACATTGCATTTCATTTAGAAAGGAAGATATTTTAATGTTAATATAATGCAATTGCATTGAGCAGTGATTATATTTTTAGTGGGTGTAATGCTTTATTCTAACTTCATAACGTCTACTGACAATGTAGTAGTGTGTTTAACGGGGTTTCAGAATATCCCAAGGCCGCATTACGGGTTTCAACAGACCCAGTACGTATTTCAACAACTTTGTAATTTTTAAATATATTATTTTACTCAGGATTTTTAATATTGTGATTTTTTAATATTTTAGTTTTATGGTTAATCTTCTTATTAATGATGTTATATGGCCCTTTTTATATACAAAATATTCTTGAGACTGTCTTGATTTCTTGTTCCACTTTCTTTTTCTATTTTTGAATTGGTCAGAAGCCAGAAACTTATCAAAACTTTATTAAAGTGTTAGAACAAAAATGCATTTTTTTCGGTTTTGAAGTACACCACAATGAAAAAATTTCTGCACGGTGATTGTAGGACTAAAACACACCCAAAAATAACAAAATCATTCTTGGCCGCTCACGCCCATGTTTCATACAAATTTGCCCATTCTCCTTTGCGAACTTTGATTTTAAAGACACACAGTAGCAGAAATTGAGTACAATATGGTTTTTTTTAAAGACAAAAGTGGCCGGTACTTACTTACTTAATTTCCTAAGGTGGCGCTACAGTCCGGGGTGGACCAGGTCCTCAACCAACAAGCTTCTTCCAGCCGGCTCGGTTTCTAGCTAGCTGTCTCCAGTTTCGCACGCCAAGTTGGTTGAGGTCCTCTTCCACATGCGTGCGCCACCTTTTACGCTGTCCACCTCTACTGCGCTGTCCCACGGGGTTGGATTCAAAGACTTTCTGGGCCGGAGCATTGGTGTCCATTCACTCTAGGTGACCCAGCCATCTTAGTCGTTGGCTTTTCACTTTTGTGGCTAGGTCGGTGTCGCTTTACAGCCCATACAGTTCGTGGTTGTATCTTCTTCTACATTCCCCATCTATGCAGACGGGACCAAAAAATCACCCGGAGAATTTTCCTCTCAAAACAGCCTAACGCGTTCTCATACACCGTTAGCAGTGTCCATGCCTCTGCACCATACATCAGGACCGGGATGATAAGCGTCTTATACAGGAATAGTTTAGTTGCTCGAGAGAAGGCTTTGCTTCTCAATTGCCTTCTTAGCCCGAAGAAACAGCGATTGGCAAGAGTAATTCTTCGTTTGATCTCAGCAGTGGTATCGTTCGCTGAGTTTATAGCGGATCGTATGTAGACAAAGTCTCTGACCACCTCAAAATTATAGCTGTCTATAGTGACGTTCTGTCCTAGACGTCGGTGTTGGGTGTCCTTTCTTGTTGACAGCATATATTTCGTTTTGCTTTCATTCACCGTTAAACCCATCTTCTTTGCTTCCTTCTCAATACTCACAAAGCACCACTGACATCACGCTTTGTCCGTCCGATTATGTCAATGTCATCAGCGTAGGCAAGTAATTGGAAGTACTTTTGAAAGACGGTGCCTCTAGTGTTGATGTGAGAGTTTTGCACTATTCTTTCAAGAACGATGTTAAAGAAGTCGCATGACAGCGCGTCACCTTGCCTAAAACTTTTTTTGACATCGAAGGTGTCGGTGAGGTCTTTGCCGACCTTGATGGAGCAGCGTGCATTCTCCATCGTCATCCTGCACAAACGGACGAGTTTCGCAGGGATGCCAAAGCTAAACATTGCTCTATATAGCTCATCTCTATAGATGCTGTCATAGTCATACGCTGCCTTGAAATCGATGAAAAGGTGGTGGGTATCGATTTGAAACTCCTGGGTTTTCTCCAAGATCTGCCGTAGTGCGAATATTTGGTCGATGGTGGACTTTTCTGGCCTAAAACCACACTGATACGGACCTATAAGGTTGTTGACGAATAGCTTTCGGCGTTCATAAAGTACGGCAGAGAAGATCTTGTAGGCGATATTAAGAAGACTGATGCCTCTGTAGTTGGTGCAGTCCAGAGGATCGCCTTTCTTGAGGATCGGGCAAACAATGCTGAGGTTCCATTCATCGGGCATGCTTTCCTCCGACCATATATTACAGATGAGCTGGTGCATACTCCTAACCAATTCATCGCCAGCCGCTTTGAATAGCTCAGCCGCAAGGCCATCAGCTACAGCAGCTTTATTGGACTTAAGTTTAGATATAGCTATCTTTACTTCGTCGAGATCGGGTGGACGGAATTGTTGCCCTACGTCGTCCAAGTTGAATGGTGAAATCTGCATGGTAGCAGAATTCGATTCGTCATCGCCGTTATACAATTTGCAGAAATGATTTTTCCATATCCTCAGCACCGATTACGATTCTACTACGATGTTCCCCTGATCGTCCTTGCAGGCTTCGGTCCGGGCCTTGTAACCCTGAGAGGTTCTCTTTACCTTTTAGTAAGACTTCCGAACTTCATTCCTGCAATGGCATCCCTCTATTTCCTCGATTGCACGCTTCTCATGCTCTTTCTTTTTCCTTCTTAGAGGCTTGTGTTCCTCTCTCCTCTTCTGCTCGTAGAGCTCGCGAACAGCTCTGGTCCTTCTATGCAGCGCCGCTTTTTATGCCTATTGTTTGGCTGCATGTATTTGTCGACATTCTTCGTCGAACCAGGGGTTTCGCTGTGTTGGTCGAGCAAAGCCCAGCATGTCAGAGGCGGCATCTCTGATGACTTCCTGGCAATTCTTCCATTGGTTCTCGATGCTTGCAGTTGGTGGCATAGGACTATTTAAGTGGGTGCGAGATACTCGATCGGAAAAGGACCTGGCGATTTCTTGCAACTGTAGCCGTCCGACGTTAAACTTCCATACAGTATTTCCCTGCTTTGGCTTTGGTCTGGATATCCGTAGCATTACCTTGGCTACAACGAGGTAGTGTTCCTAGTCAACGTTGGCTAATCGGAACGTTCAGACATCCTTGATACTGGAGGAGTGCCTTGCGTCGATCGCAATGTGGTCAATCGGTTAGCGGTTGATTGACCAGGAATTCGCCATGTGTATATCGAGATGCGGGAACTGCCTACTAGCTACCACAATGGCCGGTACTAACTTCCTGCTAAAGAATTTCGAAAGGTTTATTTTTTTCCGTAAAAGTTGCAATTATAGGAATTTTTTGTTATCTCTTTGACTTATTGCAGCACAAAACTGAACTAAACTAGCTTCCATACATTTTTGCCGACTGTCCCTTGCGATTCTCTTACAATTTTTAAGGCATCTGACAGCAAACCTATTTTTAAAATCAAAAATGGCAGTGCTTACCTTAAGCTATACCACTTCACAAAGCTTATGTTTGGAACATACGAATTTTTGTATAAGATTATCATTTGCAAACCCAGCCGTGCCACCTAAAAACAGAAATGTTTTACAGCCTATTGCGAGGAACTGACAAATCCTCTAAGAGTATACTTGTCATGAAAAAGTGCTTCTCATTAAGCCGTCCGGACTCGGCGAAAAACTGTAGGTCCCCTCCATTTCTGGCAACAACATGCACACAGGAATGGTCGAGAGTTGTAAATCACTAGGCCCTGGTTCTCCACGAGCTGTTGCGCCACCCAATTTATTTTTATCACCTGCAAACTCTTTGTTAATGTTTATGTACACTTGGGTTTTCGGCTGTAGTGGCTATATTTTCACCTTACCTTGCATGACGACCGTGAGTTGGGGTCACTAACCTCCTATGGAACGTCGAAATTATGGATTAACTTCACTTGGTCCGAATTAGACGTCCGGTACGGTACGGCGCGGCCCGTTTGTTGAATTTTCAATTTTTTGATACAAATATTAATGAAATCTGGTACGTACCTAATAATTCTACACATGCCCCTCTCCCTAAAAAAAAACATCCTTTCACCATGGATTTTTTTTATGGACCTGTTGTATTTAAAAAAAACTCATCATTACATTAAAAGAATTACAATTTTTTTAAGCTGGTCGATAATTTTGGGTTTGGTGTCATTAGATTCAACACTGGAAGTGACTTCCGCACTTTTTAGCTTTTTGTTCCACTGTCCGGCATACATATGAAGGAGTTTTTGCCTAAAAAAAACAAGACAAAAGTCGATTTTTTCAAATTTCAAAATTGAAAAGTGAAATTTTTTCCAGATAAAACCTATATTATTCTCATGGACAAAGAGGCCAGAATATTTGTTTTGTATTGTTCAACTCATTTGGCGATGATATATTTTTGTTCAAAGTAATTTTAAGGCATGATTTTAAGGCATATTCTGAGAAAAAGATGTACCGGTGAAAAGTTGGTATCAAATAAGCAAAGCAACTTGTCGAAAATCGGTAAGAACTTCTTATACTTATTGGCTTATGGCTATATAATTTGCAGTTAATTACCTAGTCGTTAGTTAGTTGTGACAAATTCAATTTTATCGTGCAATTATTTCTGTTTTTTTGAGTGCTTTGCTTACTTGATAACAAGTAAAAACACTCATGTATCGAAAAATTCGTTGGTGTATAATTTGAAGTTATTATTACTGTGACAGTTTAGAATATGTCTTTCTATGTTTTCTACGATTTTTTTTTTCAATAAGTTAAAAACTTTCAAAGCTTAATATTTTTTTTGCTTAATAACTTGCCGTTAATCAGTCGTTTGTTAGTTGTTTAAAATTCATTGGGTCATGCGATATTTTCTATGTATTTTTTGGTGATTTGTTTCCTATGAGTGTCAAGGTAAAAAATCAACTGCAAATTATTCAGCAATAAAATATTAAGTTTTTGCACCTTTCGAAAAAAAACATAGAAAACATAGAATGACAAATTTGAAACTGTCTCAAAATATCTTACGGCTACTTAATGGTAAATTATTAAGCCATAATCAGTTCTTACCTTAATTTTGGGGTGATACCATGGCAACTGGATGCTTGACAAAGCAAACAACCCGAGAAACCCAGAAAATACTGCACGACAAATTCAAAATTGTCAAAACTTACTGAAAACTAGTAAATGACAAATTATTTAGCCATAAACTATTTGGTATCAGCAGTTTTAACTTCTTTTTGAGGTAGTGCTTTCCTAACCCTCTACATATACATATATGTATATCAAGCTAATGAAGAACTAAAATAAAACATAGAAAACACTAAATGATTGAATTTGATTTTTACAACTAATTAATGACCAATAAACAGAAAATTTAAAAGCCAGAAACATTAAGTATAAGAATTTTTTCACGCTTTTCGAGTTGCGTCGAGTTAGAAAAAGTTGCGAAAGTTTCTTTCGTAGCTTGACACTCATTGAAAATAAATCACATAAAAATACAGAAAAAACATCGCACGACAAAACTGAATGTGTCACTACTAACTTACGACAAATTAACAACAACAAATTAAGCAATACAATTCTGTGCTTAGAAGTTCTTACCACTTTTCGACAAAAAAACATAGAAGCACAAGTCCAAAATTGTCATAACTTATTGAAGACAAATCATAAACCTACTCTTTTTCGATACGTGAGAGTTGCTTTGCTAACTTGATATCAAGTTAGCAAAGCATCAAAAAAAAAACATAGAAAACATTGAATGACAAATTCGAAAGTGTCACAACTCATTAACGACTAATTAACGGCAAATTATCCACCTATCCATTTTCCAATAATTCGTCAAAGTTGCTTTACTAATATGACACTCATAACCAAATGCAGTACGAACTTAACAAAACGTTTTTGCGAAAGCTTACTATTCTTGTAGTGAATTTTCAGACTATCAACACTTTGTTAGAGTCGATATAAAATCGGTACAAAAAATTAATAACTGCTTACTTTTTACTAATTACAATTAATCGTAATGACAGTACAATCCTGAAATTTAGAAAATTTTGACCAACATCAGTGTCATTTTGAACAACTTGTTAATCACTGCCTTCAAAACTTTAATTTAATTCACCATCAAAAATTAAAAACCACACAAATGCATATAAAATAGCCAAAGTGTTGACTATGTTTATTACTTTTGTTCTATACATAAAATCTACATAATTTTAATTTTAATCTAAAAACAAAAAAAAAAGAAATCATCAACTATAAAACTGTTAGTGTCAACATCATAAATAAACATAATCGTTTGTCACATTTAAATTAAACCCAATTTTTAATCAAGTTGAAGTATGTAAAGAACTAAAAAACATTTTTGCTGTATACCTATTAAAATTTTGTTAATCCAGAAAAAAAACCACTCGATTGTCCATCAGGCAATTATTGTTACCAATACACAAACACCACCTCTATCCAGAAACCACATTTTAATTTATGTAATGTTAATTTCAAAAATTGATACGAGTAGGAATACACAACTAATTTTTGTTCATTAAATTAATTATAATAAATTCATTTATTTTATGAAAATGCTTTCTTTAATATAAATTTCCAACAAATACAAAAAAAAAGTACCAAATCCATTGAATTTGAAATTCATTATTGTCCCAAAATATATGTAATTCAACACACATAAATTTTGTGCACAAAAAATGGGAAAATATAAAACTACAACATCAGTTCAGAAGTAGTGTATAGTTTAAACATAATTATTGCTTTGTGAATATTTTGTAATAAAACATCAAATGCTCGTTTTCATATTCCCACGCATCATTTTGCGCTATCATAAGCATCAGAGTTGGCAGGCATGACTAATACACTGCTATACGAGTTGGAAACACGAGCTATCAAATTCCAATTAAACCACCTCTGTGGAAAATGTCAAAATATTGAACCTCCTGCTTTGTCTCATTAGCCCAAAAATGGCCATAAGAACTATGTGATGACGATAAGGCGGGCTATGTGGTGGAGTGTATAACTCAACCCCACCGCCGCACCGGTTCTGATGTGATTTAGTCGCGGCAGTAGCCTCACAGCCCTGATTAATCATGCAGCCGTTGAAGCGGCGGACATCATGAAAATCCTAAATGGCATTTTGGGCAAAAACCTGTTTTATATATCGAATCAAAGCCCCTGTATGTGTAGCGTATCGCTGGTAGTATAGTGTTGATGGTCAATTAAGCGAGTTGGAGAGACACGTCCTGGTGACGATGACGGTGGCGATGCCATCAGGATTCGCTGTTACCGAAAATCTATTAGGTGCGAGAAATTGTTGTTACTCGCTTGAAAACCACACACACACAAACACCCATCGAAAATAGAACGGGAATAGTGATCTGGCAAAAACTCTCGAACCACTCACTGACCGTGTCGAATGGAGCAGGAATTAAATTTGCAAAAGTTACTCATCCGCCACAGTGTCCTCGCGCATCCGGGTGAGTTTTGAATTCTGCACTTTCAGTCTAATGCTACAATATATGTGCAATATTCAGCTGGAGGGCGTCCGATGTACAGGGGGTGCGCTATTGATTCAGGCTAAAATAGGACATGTATAGGAGTTGGTATACAGAGAACACGGTGCAACGGTGCACGCATAGCCCGCAGACAGAATTAAAGATGAATTAATAATACGTGGTGGTTAACTAATTTTCGATAATGAATAAATGACGATACCGCTAACCAACAATGCAACGGGCTTATGACTGTAAGCTGGGTGCCTTATCACCTGCTCCTCGTATCCATATAGAGGTATACATGGCAATGTAGTTCAGTGGAAAATTACCATTGGAGTGTGTTATTAAACCACACGGGAGGCTTTAATTGTCGTAGCGATCTTTGGTGGTGACGCAACACTGCGTTTTTATCTACACACCTATACATATGCGGGTGTTTATATATTATATTATATTTTATCACCATGTATTCGGCGGTAGGGTGTATATGGGGCCATGGAGGAAATTAAAGAGGTTCTATATAGGGTTATGGTGTAGTACGTAGAGGGAGTGGAGGTTTTGGGTATCAAATGAGATTGGAATTTATTTTTGCCGCCATTTCGGTAGCCAAAAGGATATAAAGTGATTTTTGGAGGTATATTATACATAAACTCGATTTAATGCGCGACCAGGATACAACATTTATGCTGGATGATGGTAACTTATTGCAGCATAAAGTAATTGCTTTTAATAGAGTTGTAAATGCATTTAATTATTGTAGTTTATTTCAGGAAGCGCTTAATGAGGAACACATTAAAAGGATGTTGGTAATCAGGTATTGTAATAATTTTTATTTTTTTTTACTCTTGACTCTGTGTGATGGTTTTTGTTATAATATAAAATAATAAACAAACCAATTTTTAAGTGTTTTTTTGATTATAAAAATAAAATTAACTAAAATAAAATGTTTTATAAGCGTATAATGGCTATACAAAAGTGTAATATCATTAATTAGTTGATTTTGTTTTAAATTAATGATTCTGGTGAATTATTTAAATTCTTAAGTATTTATTAAATTATATATATGTACAACAAAAATAACGGTAGTAAATAATTATATTTTTGTTTCAACATAGCTATTTTCACAAAAAAGCGAAGGTGTTGTTTTAATTTTCGTGGCATTTTTGAAGGTTCAACATTTAACTGTCATTGCAATACCTTCTGATATAACTCAAGACGAAGAGTCTATTCACTTAGCCAATTTATATTTCAGAGATCTTAGAGGACTCCAAATAAAAAAAAAAAAAAACAATAAACACGATTCCCTCACAAAAATTCCTCATTTTTGCTGTCAAAAACTGAGACTGACATTATTTAAATTCTCTTGCTCGATTATTATTAATAAGAATAGAAGAAATAGAGATTTGTTTTGACTTTTCTTATGTAAGAGATCCAGTTTCTATTTTACTCTGTTACTCTGTCAAAGTACTCTGAGTACTCTGAAATATAATCTGAAAAATTTATGTATGTACTGATACATACTCTCGTGCATATTTTGGGTGTCTTCATAAGTGAGAGATAAATAATTTTGGGGATATTTTGAGAATATAAGGGTATGTTTGTGAATTACTACCACTCTGGTAATAAATTTTACATATATTTTTGTAACTTTTGTAAAATAAAGTGGGCATTTATCAGTTAATTTAAAAAGACAGGAGTGTATGTTTGTGAATTGCTTGCACTCTGATAGTAAACTTTACATGCATTTTTGTAACTTTTGTGGAGACTTATCGGGGAATCAGAGTGTTGGAGATGTGACATGTAAGTTGACATGAGTGTATGTTTGTGAATAGGTGCCTCTATGATTGTAAACTTCACATGCAATATTTTAACCTCTCTAAAAATAAAGTGGAAATTTATCAGGGAATGCAGACCGTTGAGATGAGAAATAGAAGTTGACATGAGTGTATGTTTGAGAATTGGTGCTGCTCTGATAGTAAACTTTACAAGCATTTTTGTAAATTTGTAAAATTAAGTATGAATTTTTCAGGGAGTGCAGAGCGTTGGAGATGGGAAATGTAAGAAGACATGAGTGTATGTTTGTAAATTGTTGCCTTTCCTATAGTAAACTTTACATACATTTTTGTAACTTTGGTTAAATAGAGGTGAAAATCATTTTGGTGGCAGAATTTTCGGATTCTAATTGTTGAATGGGTATTTTTTCTGTGTGAAGGATAGAACAAATACATAACTTGGTTTTGGTGACCAATGGGGCACGCCAAAATAGTGCTTTTCACGTGCTTATATCTTAGATGAGTACACTACACAGGCTGTTTTTAAGGGTCATATAAGTGGGTGGAAACTTGTTGTTAATATTTTCATATTTGGTTCATCTGCGAATTTCATAAGAATTGGCTCAATTATATGAAATCGAGATTGCATAAAAAAGATCAGACATTTTTAAAAATGGTTGGAGCAAAAAACTCTGAATGGATTAAAATGTATGGGATCTTCTACTCAGGGTTGTAAATGAAAGCAATCTTTTGTTAATGCAATCATAAAAAAACATTTACTGAGTCCCATTGAAAGATTGCAATCATTGGCCGTTTTCAAAAACGTCAAATCAAAGTCAATTTGATCGTCACATGATCGTCATTTTTTGACGCAGATTGCAATCGTCATATGCAATCGTCCTGTCTTGCACAAAATCGGTTTTATGAACGTTATTCAATTTACTCGCAAACGCATTTTATATTTACGAACACGCTCTCTGGTTTCTCAATTTTTGTGTCGTCAACTTACTGCGCAGCTGCACCGCAGATGATGTTTTCGAGCATGTGACTTTAGCAGTTTGCGTTAAAGGACATTATGCAAATGCATTTTTGACACAGATGACGTTTTCGAAAACGGCCATTGATTTCACTTTGAGACTGCGACTTCAAATTCTGCAATCACCATTCATTTGCTTTTAAATGATTTCAATCATTTTATCCCCCAATCATCTTATATCAATCAATTGATTGCAATCATTTGGGAATGCATGCATTCTTTGCAGTCATTTGCATTCTTTGCATTCATTTTACAATATTGCAGTCATTTATTTGTATGATTTGCATTCTTTGCATTCATTTGCATTCTTTGCATTCATTTGCATTCTTTCGCATTCATTTTCATTATTTGCATTAATTTTACAATCTTTGAGTTCTTTGCATTAATTTGCATTCTTTGCATTCGATGTGGTTAATGATGGAAGTGAATTATTGAAGAAAAATATATTTTCGATCAGGGTGGTACACAAAAAATACATTTGCGGATTAAGGAAGGATTGCATTTTAATAATGCAGAAAGTTTGCATTATTATGTATTTCGAGAAAAAAAAAGTTTGATTCAGTAAACTGGAAAATATTTTTTTTGGACCACCCTAATTGAAAATATTTGTTTCTTCAATAATTTGCTTTCATCTTAAACCACATCGAATGCAAAGAATGCAAATGAATGCAAGAATTCAAAGATTGTAAAATGAATTAAAATAATGAAAATGAATGCAAAAGAATGCATACATTCCCAAATGATTGCAATCAAATAATTGGAGAAAAAAATTATTGCAATCGTTTTAAAGCTAATTAATGGTGATTGCAGAATTTGAAGTCGCAGTCTCGAAGTTGAGTCAATGATTGCAATCTTTTGGTAAAAGTCACAAGAGATTGTATTCTCAAAAGATTGCATTCTTTTACAACCCTGCGATTCTACTCAACACAAAAGTGTATTGCGAGTACATATTTCATTTAACATCTGTTAAGCTCTAGATCTTGGAGTTCAAAAGATATTCAATCTGAAGTTCAAGTCCGCATGTGGACATTGTAAAACAGTCTGAATTCATGGTTTAGAGCTAAATGGCTACATAATGAAATGAAATGGCCTTTAATAAACCTTGAGAACACTAGACACAGTGAAAGCTGATTCACCGACTTTAGTTCTTAGTAAAGGGTGTTCCAATAAGAGTGCATTATTTCGTTAGAAAATAAAAACATGTATTTTTGAGCTAGTTGTGACATTTTTGTATGCATTTAAAAGTGGACATGTTCTAAGTTAACATGGTATAAATGACATGATGATGCATTGGATCTTGGACTTGAGCTTAGGAAGATTTTATAGTTTATTCACATAAGCTCAAGATGGCACAAGACCCCAAAGGAAGCAATCACAGGAAGGTGGTGTTAATTCACACAATTTTGGTGGACATTAGATTTTCGTGAGATGATTTGGTTTGAAAATCTTTTCTGCAATAAATCGATTATTTTATTCGGTGTGTATGGTAGGTGGTGCCAATCTGCTTAAAATAAATGACGTCTAGTTGATTGCCAGATTCCACAAAAACTCCAATATCATATTCCTGCAAAGAATGTCATTCACATTCACTGCATTCCCAGCCAGGGTTGTCAGATATGGCGATTAGTCGCCAAACAGGTGATTTTAAATTTGGTTTGGCGACACGAAAAACGGTTTGGTGAGTACCTTAAAAAAGGCGATATTTTTAAGTTTTGGTGATTTTAAATTTTTGAATCAAAATCCTAATATCGTGCGTCGGTCACAATGTAAAGCTCACGGAGCACGGAAAAATTATATTAAAGAAAATGAGGATGAAAACATTTTTTGATCCAAAAAGTCTCATTTTGCAAGGTATTTATTAACACACTGAAAGGTATGCTCAGGAACTTTATTTCAAAATCAGCAGAACGTGACTTTTCAGCTTCAAAGGTTTTTTAAACTTAATTTGGTAATTTTACCGACGGAATTTTTTTTTTTCTGATCTTCTTTAAAGCCTAAAATCTTCTATATTGCTGTTTGCTTAAAATAAGACATTGAAATACTAAATCTAAACGCACCCAAAACTGGAAATCGATTTCTTTCCCGTCACTTAAATAAAGGAGAATAGGACAAAACGGTCTACAAGACCAATAACGACGAGACATATGTCGTCGGAAAGGTATTTTTATGTACTACAATAGTTACTATGGGGGCTTACTTCAAATCACTGTGTGAAAGAAGTTATTCGCTAAATAGGATTGTGCTCTGGTGCATTTTAGTATGAATAAAATATATTTAGTATGGGGAAAATTTATGAAAACTGGTGTAACAAAAAACGACAATATATATGTCATTGGAAAGGTATTTCCATTACCTACAATATCTTTTATATTAGTTCAGTTCAAATTACTGTGTGAAAAAAGTTATTCGTAAACTAATGAAATATTGTGGTTCATTTTAGTGTGAAAAAAATGTTTTTTTTTTAGTATGGGCAAAAAGTGTGATGGCAAGTTCAACCAATAACAACGGGACATATGTCGTTGGAAAGGAAATTTTATGTACTACAATAGTCAATACGGCAGCTTAACTCAAATCACTGTGTGAAAAAAGTTATTCGCTAATTGCTACTCATGCTCCATACATTTTATCTGTGCTAAAATTCCCTAAAACAGCGAATAACTATTTCCACACAGTGATTTTAAATAAGTTGTTATGGTAACTATTATTGTTCATAAAAATACCTTTTCAACGACATGCATCTTATTAGTACTGGTAAGACCAGTTTGTATACATTTTGTCCACACTTAATGGTACCAAAACCAAACGTTGTTTAACGAATAACTTATTTCACACAGTGATTTGAAATGAGCCACCATAGTGACTATTGTAGCGCATAAAAATACCTTTCCAACGACATACGTCCCGTTGTTATTGGTTCCTAGACCACCTTCCATACATTTTTGCCGATTGTCCTTTATTACATTTTTACGATTTTTGAATTTAGTAATTTATAAAGTGGAAAATTTTTAATTTGGCGATTTTTCGGCGATTTATATTTTACAATTGGCGATTCCACTTTTTTAAACCTGACAACCCTGATCTCAGCCTCATTTTTAAAAAAGTTAATGCCAATTACGCCACCTGACCAAAATCCGCACCCAACCTCGCACCCACCCCAAATCCTATAGTGTTCCCAAGCAGGGGGGTTACATACATACATACCTTACTGTTTATTCGCTGTTATGCTGGGTGCCAGTACTGTATTTATGTAAGGCAAGGCAAGTGTAAAAAAGATAAGTGCTAGCATCCAGCATTACGGCGAATAAACAGTGAGGTGTATATGGGGGCTTGCTCCCCCCTGCAACCCCCCTGCTTGGGCACACTAAAGGATTTGAGGTAGGTGCGAGGTTGGGTGTATGCAGAGTTTGTTTTGCATTTAAAGAATTTTTGAAAAACACAAAAATTATCGAAAACTCTTTATTCTTCTGTGGCTCTAAAAAAAATTGGGATTTATGTTCCATTTCTTAGCAAAAATATTTGGGGCTTGGGTCTCACTTGTGTGAGACTTAGCCTCAAATTCAATTTCGGCTTTATAACCCACTCAAGTGAGACATAAGCCCCAGAAATAAAAATTGGGCGTTATGTCCCTGCGCCGTTATAGATATGGTGATAATAGGGGGATCTGCACGTACCATGTCCATGTTATTTGTTTTGTATCCCAAAACGAAATGATTTGAATTGTCTATAAGTATCACTTTTTGAGTGTAGTACCTCATGGAGAAATGGTAAGTGAGTTGGACTGCTGGAGATCTGGATTCTATTCCCAGCGAGGAAGGTACTGTCTCTTGCAAGGAACTGAAAAAATCCTCCAAGAGTATCTGTTGTCATAAATAAGTGCTTCTAATCTATCCGTTCGGACTTAGCAAGCAATTGTAGGTCCCGTCCATTCTTGTCAAGAACACGCACACAAGAATGGTTGAGAGTTGTGAGTCACTAGGCCCTAGTTCACCACGACCTATCACACCACCACATTTTTAATTTTATCTAAAGAGGGGTGAAAATCAATTGGGGCTTACACAATTACTCTCCAAGTTATATTCATATTTAATTTGCAATGCATTGCTCAATCATTTCAAAGTCTGGACTACAATAGTTTGATTTTCTTTATTGAAGCTTTCAACATTTATAATTCCTTATCTACTCGTTTTCATACCCAAAATTTTCTGTGGGCCCTTAGTTTATTAGAAAAATATGAAGAACCTAAGTACCTGGACGTAAGGAGTACAGACATGTAGACCTAAAGCCCAAAAACAAATCTATATGTACTTGAATCAAAAAAGGTCACATATTCTATGTATATAGAAGTCGTTATACATGTTATTTTGTACTCAATATATATTTACATAATGAGCCCATAGAGTATTTAAAATTTATCTGTTCTTACTATCATGTGCTCATCACACCAATAATTATGTAATCAGTACATAGAATAGATTTTTTTAATTATGAAATGAGTGCATTAAATCTGTTCTCACTATCATGCTCTCATCACAAATAGCCATCACAAATTATGTAATGAGTACATAGAATATATTTTTAATTATGTAATGAGTGCATTGAGACTGCATTCTGGACATTATCTTACACTCATCACAAACAACCGAAAAACAATTACTTACTGAGCCCTTGCAATATTTATATTTATGCAATTATTGCATAGAGTAGTGCAAAGAAGCTGTACTCACTACATTTTAATAAAACCATCACCGGTTAATGGCCGATATTTTTATCAGCCAATGGATTTATGTAGTCAGTAAAGATTTCACCATGTAATGAGTACAAAAAATGATGTGTTCACAAATATATGGGAAGAGTGCTTGCTGATGCTGAGTACATATATTTTTCCGTCAGTGCTCAATGTAGACTAGGAATAATCCTAGTTAGTAAATAAGTTATTTTTATCGTACATAGATATGTTAGAAGGAATAATTCAGTTAAATCAACTTCAACTATTTAAATCCTATTATTGATGGTATTTGGTAGATATATTTCAGTGAATACCTGCTTTTTAAAAAGACATGCATAACCTTTTAAGGATATTCCAGTTAGTAATTGAATTTAAACTCTCCTATATATAAAACTGATTTTACGTTTCATATTCCCGCCACATCACATTGAAATCCAGAACTTCCAAAAGGCTGTTGTTCGTGCATAAATGAATTAAGGCTCCTATCAAAGGTTATCTATTGACGTTGTGTCCTCACTTTTTGAAAACACAATAAATAATTTCATCTGGCAGAATTTTCTGGGTTTGTTTTCAAAACATGACAAAAAGTTAAAATAGGAACTTTTTTTTGATGTTCCGTATTTCCTAGAAAAAGGAATTTTATTTTACATTTTTTTTGTTCTTAAATTTAATTATTTTTTGTTTTGTTTTTTTACATACAGTGTGTGCATTGAGCTGAAGATTAATATGTTGAAAAATGGAAACCACTACTACTACTGCTCTGCTTTGAATGTTCATGCCGACAATGTTACCAAAACTCTATATGTAGCTGGGCTATGATTGAGAAGGGAATCCTTTTGTCCGCATGGTAGGTCCTCTAATAACACTAAAAGCCTGCCTGCCCCAGCATCATGCATGGGGAATTCTGAAAATTCGTAGCTCACACTCATATGTATTATTTTTTTATACTTTTGGTTTTGCTTGGAATTGCTATTCTGACATTCTATGGTGCAAAGTCTGATAAAGAGCCTAAGTCAGGTTGCAAAGTTAACAAAAAAAAGAATATCGAAAAGGACAGCTTTAATCCTGACCATCGAAATGTGAAAAACCAATTCCTCCCACTTTTTCAAACAAAAAAAAGAAAAGAAAACCCCTTAAATGGAGCATATATACAAAGGCAATCCTTTCTCCAAAAAAAGGACATGTATGGGACTGGAAAACCTTGGTATCTCTTAATATACATAATCCTGATCACGCCAACATTTTTGACGTAAAATCTGTGCTAACATCAGACATCGTGGAACCATGTTCGTGTGTTCGCGTCATGAATATTCCCGCCATCGCCACGCAGCGCCGCAACAAATGGGTTATCTAAATCAATTCACGAATATCCTTATCTGAATGAGGCACACGAAAAAAATGCGAAAAAGGTGGAAAGAGCCCATGAAGCAGAATGAATAAGGGGTTGGTTGGTTGGCAGGTTCGGTGGCATTGAAAATGAAATGCGATTTTTGCAGATAAAGCAGTGATGCGAAGGAATCCTTGCTTTTGACTTTTTCACAAAGACCAATACTATAGTCTATACCAATACGATGTATTGTAGGCTTAAATTAGATTATTACATTTGAAGGAAAAGTTTAATGCGGATAGAATATCTGGGAGCTATAAAGGATATAAGGTTAAGGATTTTGAATACACAAAGTCACAGTTTAGATTAAAATTGATAATGCAGAAAATTATATGTAGAAAGACAACCAAACCAAATTAGGAAATTATAGTGCATGTGTGGGCGTTTTTCGTTTATTTTCAAGTATAGGGTGTTCCAACAATAGATATATTTTTACGTTATTAAAAAACACAATTTTGTTTTGAAAAGTGGTAATAGTGGTAATATTTTGTTAAAAATATAATCCTTGCGGTTAATTACTGTAAGCAATACCTGTGGAATGACCACCTTGTCTACAAAAGGGCGATTCTTTTAGTGAAATTTTACATCAGGCTTTCGAATAATTCTGGCACTTCTCCTTTATCCAGGTGGCAGTGGAAGAATTCTCAAGATGGAATCAGCAGTGGCGTCTACAGTTCCAGTAAGGCTGAACTACTTAGTAAACACCTTATGCGGGTTACTACGACATATTCGGGGCTCGCAGGCCTAAAAGGAGCGGTAAATCCGGCTCCCCGCCCTTGGAGTTATATTGTAAGGGTCCGGTCTTCCAGGTTGGGTCGTGCCGTCGGGGTGACTTCCCGGGCACGTATAGCTATTCTAGTTGCGAAGCAACAACAAGCCTTGGATACGGACGGATTTACTGTTGACGAACCTAGCAAACGAAATAAGGACAACGAACCTCGGATCTGCACGTGGAATGTTCTGTCTCTCAATAGACCACGTGCAGCCGAACATTTCGGAAGCCCTAGACTGCTACAAAGCAAACATCACCGCCATCCAAGAAGTGCGATGGGATGGGCCGGGCAAAAGAAAACTGAAAGACTGCGATATCTACTACGGTGAATGTTACCGACCACAAAGGGCAGCGTCTCTTTGGATGTGGATTCGTCGTTAGAGGCAGACTTAGGCAAGAAGTCTTGAGTTTCAACTATGTGAACGAGCGCCTACGACAATTCGCATCAAGGCTAAATTCGCCAACATAAGCCTCATATGCGCGCATGCCCCCACAGAGGAGAAAGATGACGACACCAAGGACGAGTTCTACGAGCTCCTGGACAAGACATATGAGCAATGCCCTAGCTATGACATTAAAATTGTCTTGGGTGATTTTAATGCCAAACTAGGAAGAGAGAGAAGACGTCTTTGGTGGCACAATCGGAAGATACAGCCTGCACGACACCACCTCCGATAACGGATTCAGGCTAATCGACTTTGCTGCGGGGCGAAACGTTGTGGTAGCTCATACGCAGTTCCTGCATCTTGATATACACAAGAGACGTGGCGAATTCCTGGTCAATCAACCGCCAACCAGATCGACCACATAGCGATCGACACGCAAGGCACTCCTCCAGTATCAAGGTTGTCCGAACGTTCTGGGAGGCAACGTTGACTCGGACCGCTACCTCGTTGTAGCCCAGGTAATGCTACGGATATCCAGACCAAAGCCAAAAGATGGAAATACTGTGAGGAAGTTCGACATCAGACTGCTACATTCACAAGAAATCGCCAGGTCCTTTTCCGATCGAGTTTCTTGCGCTCTCTTAAATAGTCCTTTGCCGCTCTGCAAACATTGAAAACCAGTAGAAAACCAGCCAGGAAGCCATCAGAGATGCCGCCTCCGACGTGCTGGGTCTCGCATGATCACCACAGCGAAACCCCTGGTTCGACGAAGAATGCCAGCACGTACATGCAGCCAAACAACAGGCATTCAAACCGGCGCTGCATAGAAGGACCAGAGCTGCTCGCGAGCTCTACGAGCAGAAGAGGAGCAAGGAAGCTTCTAAGAAGGAACAAGAAAGACCATGAGAAGCGTGCGATCGAGGAAATAGAGGGATGCCATTACAAGAACGAAGTTAAGATAAGTTTTACCAAAAGGTAAAAAGAACCTCCCAAGGTACCGAAACCTGCAAGGACGATCAGGGCAACATCGTGGTGGAATCCTAGTAGGTGCTGAGGATATGAAAAAATCATTTCTGCAAATTGTATAACGGCGATGACGAACCGAATTCCGCTTCCATGCAGATTGCACCATTCAACCTGAATGACGTAGGCCAACAATTTCGTGCACTTGATCTTGACGAAGTGAAGAATATCTAAACTTAAGTCCAATAAAGCTGCTGGAGCTGATGGCCTTGCGGCCGAGCTATTCAAAGCGGCTGGCGATGAATTGGTTAGGAGTATGCACCAGCTTATCTATTTTTGTCTTTTTTTGTATTGTCGGAGGAGCATGCTCGATGAGTAGAACTTCAGCATTGTTTGCCCGATCCTCAAGAAAGGCGATCCTCTGGACTGCACCAGAGGCATCAGTCTTCTTAATATCACCTACAAGATCTTCTCTGACGTACTTTGTGAACGCCTGAAGCCATTCGTCAACAACCTGATAGGTCCATACCAGTGTGGCTTTAGGCCAGGGAAGTCCACCATCCACCAAATATTCGCACTACGGCTGATCTTGGAAAATACCCAGGGGTTTCTAAGCGATTCTCACCACCTCTTCATCGATTTCAAGGCCGCGTATGACAGCATCTATAGAGACGTGCTATATAAAGCAATGTTTAGTTTTAGCATCGCTGCGAAACTCGTCCGTTTGTGCAGGATGACGATGGGAATGCACTCTGCTTCATCTAGGTCGGCAAAGACCTCACCGACACCTTCGATGTCAAAAAAAGTTTTAGGCCAGGCGACGTGCTGTCATGCGACTTCTTCAACATCGTTCTTGAAAGAATAGTGAAAAACTCTCACGTCAACACTAGAGGCACAGTTTTTCAAAAGTACGTCCAATTACTCGCTTACGCTGACGACATTGACATAATCGGACGAACAAAGCGTGATGTCAGTGGTGCTTTTGTGAGTATTGAGAAGGAAGCCGAGAAGATGGGTTTAACGGTGAATGAAAACAAAACGAAATATATGCTGTCAACAAGAAAGAACACCCAACACTGACACGTCTAGGACAGAACGTCACTGTAGACAGTTAAAACTTTG
Organism: Dasysyrphus tricinctus; assembly: GCA_963921185.1. Taxonomy (NCBI): domain Eukaryota; kingdom Metazoa; phylum Arthropoda; class Insecta; order Diptera; family Syrphidae; genus Dasysyrphus; species Dasysyrphus tricinctus. The sequence continues at coordinate 220,524,308 of OY992532.1, read as the reverse complement.
AGGTGGCCAGAGACTTTGTCTACCTAGGATCTGCTATAAGCTCAGCGAACGATACCAGTGCTGAGATCAAACGAAGAATTACTAATGCCAATTGCTGTTTCTTCGGGATAAGAAGGCAATATAGAAGCAAAGCCCTCTCTCGGGCAACTAAAATGTCCTGACGCTTATCACCCCGTCCCTGATGTATGTTGCGGAGGCATGGACATTGTTAACGGTGGATGAGAACGCTTAAGACTGTTTTGAGAGGAAAATTATTCGGGTGATTTTTGGTCCCGTCTGCATAGATGGGGAATGGAGAAGAATATACAACAACGAACTGTACGGGCTGTCCAGTGCAGCGACACTGACCTAGCCGCAAAAGTGAAAAGCCAACGGCTGAGATGTTTATTATTAAGTGGGACAGCGCAGTAGAGGTGGACAGGGTAAAAGGTGGCGCACGCATGTGGAAGAGGAACTCAACCAACTTGGCGTGTGAAACTGGAGACATCTAGCTATAGAAACTGAGCCAGCTGGAAGAAGCTTGTTGGTTGAGGCCCTGGTCCATCTCGGACTGTAGCGCCACCTTAAGTTAGTAAGTAAGTTAAGTTTAGTTTAGTTTAGTGTTTTGTTTAGTAATTGGCATATCCATTCCTCTAGCTCTAGCTCTCCCTCCATCAGCTCATGTACATATAGCAAAGCTTTTAACAACAACTTTAGGTGAAATCTTCCCTCTTTTTTTATCTCTTTCAACCAATCCCCATTTTTACTGTATGAAACATAAAATGAAACGCTCGGGTATAAATTTTAAATGGATCCACACAAAACAAAGCACTAAGTTTTCAAACGCTCTTAATTTAAAAATACCCCCGGGTATATGGGTCTCTACTCACCTCTCTACCAGAAATGACAGACACAGAAAACGATTTGAAGAAAAACAGGAAATTGAAACCAATGATTTCTTCAAATTAAATTTATTTTTACTGCACAATAAATGACTCCAAAGGACATACACATACACAACTCTGTTCAATGTCCAAACGCTCCTCGGGCCACGAATCCAACTTAAGTCATCCAATAAAATAAAAGAAAGAAATAGAGAATGACAGAGAAGAAGAAACTAGGAAAAAAAACAACTTCCTGATTGACATACACCATTAGTATCCTTAATTGCTGGTCATCTAATACACAAACCGCACCCACAACAAAAAAATATAAAAAAAAATAAACGATAAAGTGCTAAAGAAATCGTCCATTACATGACTTTGTTCCCTTACGCGTGTAATCTATTGAATGAACAGAACATGCAAGGTGGTCTTATAAATTCTCTCACTTTCTCTTCTCCTACGATAAACTGTACGTACGTATACCATCTCATTTCAGGATCAGGATTCAGAAAACTGTCCTTTCTTTCTTCTCTGAACAACAAGACAATAGGACAACAATTTAACTACAACAACAGCAAAAAACACTGCCAGTTTATAAATGCCATTGAATGTGCAAAACAATAAATAAGGACTCTTTTACAAATTGCTGTCATCGAGATGAAATTTCCGGTGTAATTCGTATAAGTCGACTGCGAAATCTTTAACTTGGCCAAAAATCACTGCGCTATATACCGTCACCGAACACGAAATAAGAAATAATGCTGTGCTTTTTCTTTTTGGCGTGATTTCCAAGCATAATGCCAAAGGACTCCATTTATTTTGAATAGAAGGAAACAGCCAGACAAAAAAAAAAAAAAAACAGGACAGATAAAATGCTTTTTGACACGAATCCTACAATTTTTGTTTTGAAACAAGGATGTTGAACAAGCACTTAAATACGAAACAGTTGTTATTGGTCTTTACTCACTCTATGGTCATCTAAGAAGCAGCAAACATCCTATGCGATGTGTGTTTCTAGAGCCAGTAGCGAGAGTACAAAGGCTATATTTAAGAGCCTGTTTAGATTTATTGCCTAATACACAATGATAAAAATCACAAATTGTCGGGCACGTAAATAGACTTGGCGGCGCAGCAGTGGTGGTGACCGGCAGGCAGGCCAGAGTGTGTCCCTGTCCAGAATGTCCTTGTCCCAAAGTGGGAACTGTTTCGTCTAGGCAAAAGGATATGCCGGCTTTTTGGCCTTTTGTCCCCACGATTGATATATTGGTGTCATATGTAATGCTTTTATGCTGGTGCAAGAAAAAGGACTTGCTTCTAGAGAAAAAAAGAAATCACAGATGGTCAGTTATCCTGATTGCATGAGGACATACCTATAAATGAAAAAGTCAAAAGAAGACGAGACTCTTCTATTCGCATTTTCTATGAAAAGCACCCTCGCTTGACTTTCATTTACGCTTCCTTGATTGTTCTACTTTGATTCCTTTTTTTTTTGTTGTGGCATTCCTTTAGAATATAAATACACAACATAAAAATATACAAACAGGACGAAATAGAAAGAAATAGCAAACGAGCCAGGATAAGAGAGTATAGAATAGAATAGATTACTATATTTTCGTAGTTGGGGATGACTGACTGAATGGTAGAGCTTTAATTTGTTTGTGTTCTTCATGTGTATTCATTCTCCTTCGAGTATATACGTAGAGTACCTAAACCTATATCCTTCTCAAACTAATTCAACCATTTCGAATGTGATCCTGAGATTGACAAATGACGTGACTTTTGGTAATTTCAATCAACGATTATATCCGTGACAGTGTGTATGTGCTTAGTTTTTATTACATTTTTTTTCTCTCTCTTATGTTTCGATATAGCGAATAAGGAAACCATTTAGTTTATCTTTTGAGGAAATGAGTGGATTTTTGTTGTTGCTATTGTTGTTGGGGAAGAGCAGAATGGTACGGTAATTTGGAAGTTCCTAAGCGTAACTGTTAACATGGAAATTGTGTATTTTTTTTTATGTTCGTTATAATGGGATTATGTACTTTATTACTATCGATGTAGCAAGAGACGGATGTTGTGTTTATAAGAACATTTTCTATTATTTTGAGTGTAGATAATGAGTAAGGAAATAAAAAATTTCTTCCAATTTGAAGTGTATCTACTCCTTTGGACAGGGTGATCGAATTTCAGCTCTCTATATTGGCACCATTGCATCGTAGTGAATTTTAAGCAAGGTGAAGTGTATTGTATGTATAATATTGATAGTTCGGTTCAAGACCCGAAATTAATACTTTGCCACCGTCAGTAAATCGTAGCTATTGATGTGTAAAACATGTGGTTTTGAGCAAGACAGTGCAACTTGCCAAAACATCGTGAGCAACGATAGATGCTTTGTGTGAAAGGTTCAGAGGTAGCAATACTGCCTGAACACAATAGAGACCGAAAAGCTTGCAAAATGTTGAACACACACAAATTCAATAATACGAAATACCACAACGAGATGAAGCTGCAACAGCAGCTGGAAGAATTAGCCAACTTTGAACTTTAGAGTTTCAAAACCGTAGGCAAAATCGAGTTCAATTGCAACTCGATAGGGGTGCTATCATAATAGAAAACTATTATGATAGAAAACAATCATGATAGAAAACTATCATGATAGAGAACAATCATGCGAGAAAAGTATCATGCGAGAAAAATATCCAGCCAGAAATATTTCATGATAGAAAACTATCAAACTAGGAAAATATCCTGATAGATAACTACCATGATAGAAAACTATGATGATAAAAATTTATCATGATTGAAACTGTCATGATAGAAATCTTTCATGGTAGGAAACTATTAAAATAGAAAACTATCATGTGAGAAAACCATCACTTGATAAAACTTACATGATGGAAAAATAAGATGATTGAAAACTATCATGATCATCATCATCATCATCATCATCATCGTGTCCTGTAACCCCGGCTGGGGAATAGGGCGTCAACAAAACGTCTCCATCCTTCACGGCCTGCTGCAAGGTACTTTAGCTGTGGCCACGTCTTTCTCTGGGATTCTGCTTCCACTAAGACAGTTGATTTCCATGTTGTTCTTGGTCTTCCAACCCGCCGTGCACCCTGATGATTCCATTCAAAGGACTGCTTTGCAATTTCATCGTTTGGTTTCCTCAGTGTGTGACCAATCCAACGCCATTTACGCTTTCTTATGTCGACGTCCAGCCGCTCTTGACTTGTCCTGCGCCACAATTCCTCATTTGATATTATTTGTGGCCAGCGAATCTTTAGGATGTGGCGAAGACAGCGATTCTAAGAAGCCTGCAATTTCTTCGAGATGATAGACATGACTTTCCAGGTTTCACAAGCATATAACAGCACGGATTTCACATTGGATTCGAAGAATATCAACTTAGTGCGTAAGGAGATTTGACTGGATTTCAAATTGGGGACAGGGTACCGAAGGCAGCACGAGCTTTATTCATTCTACTTTTAACGTCCAGATCCGTACCACCGTTTGCAGAAACAATACTGCCAATGTAGTTGAACTGTTCCACTACTTCAACTGGCGTCTCCTGTAGAATAATACACTGCTGTGTGGAGCGGCCTGTGAGCATTATTTTTGTCTTTTTGCTATTTATTCTTAGACCACTCGACTCTCCCTTCACTTGCAGTGTTTGGCACATCCCGTTCAGCCCACTGATGTTATTTGCCAGTAGACATATTTATGTCATCGGCATAGTCTAAATGACTGAGCCTTTCGAACGGTCTCCACTGAATGCCCTGTCGCTCAGCTGTACCAACACTGGCCGTCAATACGTCGTCCATTGCCAGCAGGAAGAGAATTGGTGATAAAACATCCCCTTGTCTCACACTCTGTTGCACTATGAAGGAGTCGGATAGCTGCCCATTGTGCAAAACAAAACACCTTGCGTTGTTGTAGGACTCTTTAATAATGGCAACAATTTTTGGTGGAATGCCTCTACTAAGCAACGATCTCCATATACATTCTCGGTTGGCTCGATCAAAGGCCTTCTCAAAATCCACGAACATGAGGTAAAGCGGTGATTTAAATTCCATCGACTGCTCGAGGACGATACGCAGGGTGTTGATATGGTCGACACACGATCGACCACTGCGGAAGCCAGCTTGATGCCTCTTGAGGGTAGACTCGATTCTATCCTTTATTCGCTCGAGAATGATGGTTGCCATTAGTTTTGGGAAAACGGACAAAACGGTGATACCACGCCAATTGTTTCAATTCTTTAAGTCACCTTTCTTTGGCAACTTAACAATCACACCATCCTTCCAATCCCTGGGATAGCATTCGTTTTCCCAAATGCTTTGTATCAACGGATGTAAAATACTAGCCGCTGTTACGGGATCGGCTTTCAGGAATTCAGCTGGTATTCCGTCCAGTCCAGCTGCCTTGTTGCTTTTGAGGAGATTTATTGATGTAAGGATTTCCGATTCTGACGGGGGTTCGATGTCAATACCCCTATAGGACCTGCGCATCTCGTTTAGTTGGGGCACTTCAGCACTCTGCTCAACTGAATCCTCATTTAGCAGGGCACAAAAATGGTCCTTCTATCTACGAAGCTGATCCTCAATTGATACCAAGAGTGTGCCATCCACATCCATTACAGGATGATTGGTGTTGCTTTTTTTCCCGATCACATCTTTGGCTATTTGGTACAATTCCCGGATATCTCCTCTTCTGGCAGCGATTTCCGCATTATCTGCGAGCCCATCTAACCTCACCCTCTTGTCACGTCTCACACAACGATAGACCATCTTATGTGCAATGCAGTACTCTCTTCGCAAGTCAGCCTTTCGTTGAATATCTGCTTCGGCATTTATTTGGATTTTCAACGATTTGCGAAGTTCGATCTTCACGGAAATAGCTTCACATGGGAATTAACTTCACCTCAAGTGGGAAATAATTTCACTCTCTTTTGGTGAAGTTATTTCCCACTGAACACAATTGTAAAATTGCGTTTCTTTAAATCCAGATTCTGTAAATGCAAAAGAAACTTTGCATACACCCAGCCTCGCACCTACCCCAAATCCTATAGTGTACTCAAGCAGAGGGGTTGCAGGCCCCCTGATGCATACCTCACTGTTTATTCGCCGTAATGCTGGATGCTAGCATTGTATTTACATATGTAAGGCAAAGCATTACGGCGAATAAACAGTGAGGTATGTTTGCAACCCCTCTGCTTGGGCACACTATATGATTTGGGGTAGGTGCGAGGCTGAGTGTGTGCAAAGTGTTTTTTGAATTTAAAAAATCTGGATCTGGAAGAAACAACCATTGAAGTGAGATTCATTCCCACAAAAAAGTGAAATTATCTCTCAGCTTCAGTGGGAAATAACTTCACTTCAAAGAATTGAAATCATTTCCCACAAGTGGTGAAGTTAATTCCCATGTGAAGTTATTTCCCGTGAAGCAATTTCCCTGCACCTTCTATCATGATAGTTTTCTATCATGATAGTTTTCTCAACTGATAGTTGTCTCGCATGAAAGTTTTCTCGCATCATAGTTATCTATTATGATAGTTTTCTTGCATGATTTTAACTTCTACCAGATTTCCATTTGAAAATCTTTTATTTTTCAGACTTATAACTATATATAATAGCTACTTATTTCTACTTAAGACATTTAGTAAAAAGCGTACGCACTATTCAACCAAATACCAAATACCAGTTACGTTTACGTTTTTTCAACTTTTTTTAAAGAGCTCTTAAACTTCAATTTTTCAAAGTATTCTACCATTAAAATTGCATATATACTATGCCTACCTATATCTTTCTAATTCTTTTATTTATTTCCACCTATACATACATTAGGTACATTTAAAAATTCCTTGTCATTATTTTTTCTCATTATAATTATTACTGCTCCTTGATTTCTATATAAAACCCTTTTTGCCAGAAATTCATTTTTAAACTTATGCAGTGAAATATTACGAAATCTTAATTAAAACATTTCAGACTTTGAAATTTGTATTTAATGAAAGACTTTTGCTACAAAATAATGTCATGCATGCATAGCTATTATCAAAAAGTTTCGTTCTTTGTAAAAGTTATTTCATAGACGTATTTTCTTAGAACCAAAGTTAGGTACTTTTCTATAAAACAATTTTCTTTTATGTTAACATTCATAAATATACATTGCATACACATTTTGAATCACACAAAAATAGAGTGACAGTTGAAAATGTCTTGAATTATTACAAATCCCTTGCGTAGGTATAGTATTTGCGAAATATGAATTTTTTGACTTAAATTTTCATGTGTAGTTTGAACTGGAAAAACAAAAGATAAACTTATTTCAGATTTTTCACCAAACCTTTATACTTATGAGTCCTTTGAGAAGAAGATAAAATAAATGTATACGTATACTTGTGTGGTATTTTACCAAGCTTATGTTACTCTTATAATTGCTCAAATGTTGTTTTCATGATTAAGACTTCTATAAAAATCGTCTTATATAGAATTTCATTGCAGGCCGCATAAAATAAAGGGCTCGCTCGGTTCATAGTATGATGTGGAAGAGCATTTTTCTTTCGTAATTTTTGTGTTTTTTCTTCAGTAGAAAGTCTTTTGCCTTGCGTTTATTACATAGGTGTAGAGGTATGAAGAAATATTTTATTTTTCGTTTTTTTGTTGGTTTTTGTAAACTTTGACCTATGTGACCAGTGACCTCCAAGCTAACATAATTATGCATATGTATTAAATAAAAAAAACCCTAACACAATAAATCTTTTACAAAATATAATTCACAAAGATTTATTTATTTGCTGATTTCACCGGATTCAAACAGTGTTCAGGTATTGAATAGACTGGAAAATGAGGGGTATAAAGGAACAATTACGTGCAAGGGTTTTTATTATTGAATTATGTTTGTTTGGGCCATATCGCACCCTCAGTGCAAAAGAGCGTTAACTCAAAAAATGCCATTTCGAGATAACTCTACCTCAAAATACTGACTTTTAAAATTTGCTTATAACTTTCCATGGGACATTATTTTTCAAAATGTTGAAACTCTATTACAAGAACATGTAAATATACTTTGTGTTTTTAATTTTTATTTTATTTAAATAAATATAAATAATATAAATAATTAAGGTTTTTGAGATAGTTTACAAAAGCAACAGAAAATTAAAGTGCAATATAGCGATAACTCAAAATAAATCTGTCTTGCATTGGAACCAAGTCGGCTTTGAAGTGTAATTTTTTTGAGATGTCTCTGTCTTGCATAGATTTTTTTTGTCAAAATGAGAAAATCAGTTTGGTTTATGGGAATATTTTCGATTATCTCTTTCTTGCATTGGAATTATTTAAGATTACAAGAAGAAAAGGGGGAACATTTTGCGTTAGCTCTGTTTTGCATTGGATATTAAGAAACATTTTAGTAAGTCATATAATGCAAAATTGGTATAAATAGTCATATCTTTCATAATTTGTTAGTCATGGAAATGACAAGCCCCTCAAGAGAAAGGAAATTAAAAGAACAACATTTCCTCATCTTTAACTCAAAAATGCCATTTTTTGACTTGTCGCTCTATTGCACTGAGGGTGCGATATGCATGCTTAAAACCGAAAATGCTACTAAATTCACCCATGCATTTCTGAGAGAATGGTCACACTGACCACTTTTCAATATTTTTGGTGTAACTTGAAAACTAAGCTGAATTTGACAATTTTGCATATATGTTATACTTTTGGTTCAAAATTAAATTTTCTATTGGAATGGATAGTTTAAAAAATTTTACGAAAGGATTTAAGCAGGAAAAGTTAACAAAAACCAACCTTAAAAAAATAAGAAAATCAAGGATATATAAATTTTTTAATAAATTGTGCATAACTTTTTTTGAAGCAAAGATAGGGTCAAGATATATGCACAGACAAAATAAAGTTGAGACTAAAGGCTTTAATATGGATTGATCAAAAATTAGTATTTGTTCAAAATCGACAGAGATATTCTCATTCAAACCCTAGCATTTTTTAGAATTTTTCGCAGTTTTGGCCCGCAAGGCCCTTCTTCGTCACAATATGGAAAATTTCACTTTCTTAAAAATAATCGAAATCAAAATTTTAATTAATATGACATTAGAACTACTAGATAATTTATAAAAAGGATGTAAGTTCGCAATTTCGTTATTCGGCTGTTTTTAAATGCTTTCAGACCTACAGACCGAACGACTGGTCCGATTAAAATAAGATTTAGTAATAGGTGCTAGGAACGTTAAATTTGTCATAAAGTACCAAAAAATAGGCTTTCGGACAAAAACTGCGAAAAATGATAAGAAATGGTAAAGTTTGAATGGCTATATCTCTGTGAATTTTCAAATAATCTGGCTTTTTTAACATGTCATATAAAGGCCTTAAGACTCCAGTTTAGTTTGTTTATGCATGTCTTGAGAGTATCTTTGCTCGCAATTTAGAAAAAAAATTAAAAATCTTTGATTTTTCGATTTTTTATGTTGGTTTTTGTGTACTTTTCCTGCTTAATTTTTTTTTTTTAAATTTCCAAACTATCTATTTCGATAGAAAATTTAATTTTAAACAAAATGTATTATATACAAAATTGTCAAATTCGGATTAGTTTTCAAGTTATACCAAAAATACTGAAAAGTGGCCAGTGTGACCATTCTCTTAGAAACGGATGGGTGAATTTAGTAACATTTTCGGTGTTAAAAGCATGCTTATGGGCCAAAAAAACATATTCAATAATAAAAGCCCTTGCAATTGTTCCATTTTAAAAGGTCTATTCTATAGGCTAATGATAATAGCCAATCACTTAAGTAAGCTTAAAACCTTACTCAATTTTGAACAACTTGCACTAATAGTCACTTAAAGAAATGAATTCAGGCTTTGTATTAACCAAGGGTGGATCCAGACATTTGCCCAGGGGGAGGGGGTCACGTTGTTCAAAATTCATGGTATTGCATTACAACATTAATTTTTGTACTGCAAATAGTTTAAGAACCATAATTTTTAAACCTAAGCCCTTCTCTTTTGTATCATAACACGAAGGAACTTAAGTTATTTGCTACTTTCATTAATGACATCCCCTGTTCTCTGCACAAACCAGAGGTATGCCAAATAAAAAAAAGTTGAATTCCCAATAGTTTCTGTCAAGTTGCTAGGTGGGCGAGTGCAAGAAATCAAATCCTGCGGCAAATCGAAGCATAATGCGGTGGTAATTGCAATCCAAAAATGAATTTCCTACTGAAATTTGCTTTTCAATGTCACCCACGATATTTGGCACCTGTTTGTGAGATATTCCTAAAAAATGGGTCAAAGCCAAAATCTTGAATAAAGAAGTTTCACATTTTCTCAATAATATCAAAATTAAAAAAATCCATTTCTTAACAATTTCGCATTTACATTAAGCAACAAAAAATTTCGGAAATAAACCAAAATCTCGAAAATTAGATTCTCCAATATAAAAATCTTGTATTTCCAGTAAAAAAGAAATTAAACTCGAAGACGAATCTCCAATATTAAGAATCTCACACAAGATTTCCAAAATTTTGATTAAAAAGTGTATTTTCTGCGATATTTTGCGAAATTTTAATCTGTGATAGTTAAGCTTGCGAGATTATCTTAGTGCGGTATTGTGGCGCGATTTTGTAATTGCAAGATTTTGTAACACTGTAATTTAATTTTCAAGATTTCTCACCGAACCAGATAGGCCACTAAAGATCGTGATTAAAGGTATAATAGTTTCAATAATCGGATAGTGATGTGTTATGCTTTAGTGAATTTTAAAAGTTTTCTTAAAGGCTACTGAAGGTCATTTAATTATCAATTATGTTATCTTAGAAAACAAGTACAAGTATAAAAGCTCGTAATAATTGGTCAGGCATTGATATTTTCAATAAATTTCAAACCTTTATTAATATCATGGTGGTAGGTACCTGATTTATGGGTTTTCGCAAAAAATCGAATACTTACTATCCGAAAGGTCAACTTAGTTATACTGTGGTGTGGAATTTTTTTTTAATTCGTAAAAGAAATCTATGCCTGACGAATTACTGAAACTATAGCTGAATTTTTATGACCTTTGAAATGGTACACATATTAGGAAAAAAGATTCAAAACCTCCGGGACTTTTAGGTATATCAAATTGATAACTAAAACTTATGTCAATACTCGATTTAATTTTTGGTTAAAAAGAATTTATAAAAACAGGTCATTTTTATCTTATTTTGTGTTCAGAAATTTTGACAAAATCATCAAATCAATTTCAAAATCATTTTTACGCTAAAATTAAAGTTAACAAATAGTTGAATTCTCTCATTATTCCTTAAAACAAATTATAAATTTATTATTTAGCAAAATATACTCAATGAAAACGCAGTTTTTGCAACTTAATCCTAAAGGGAAAATTGTTTTTATTTCACTGGAGGAAAAATTATTCATGTGACGTTTTTTACTCAGATTTCTTGCATCGTATCCTTAAATATACGCAGAAATATTCATAGACTAATTTCGTCCTTTGAGTAGTGGAATTATTTTTTCATGATGGAATTCATATATTTTTAATTTATTTATGCTTGGGAAAAGTCCCAGGGGGGACCCCATGACCCCCTCTCCCTTGTATCCGCCAATGGTACCTCAGATAAAACATTTAAGTTTTTTTTTAAGTGGCAGCGGCTGTGATACGAATCTTCACCTTCAGCTTGACAGTCCAACGCACTAACCATTATGCCACAAGGTACTACTTCTTATTGCTTGTTATAATAACTTTTCAAAAATAAAACTTCCGAAACCAAATTTATATTTTAAATTTTCCAAAGTAACAAATTGTCCATTTTACTAAGATTCTAATCGCAGCACAGTGGTTTCAGTTGTATGGAGATGGCATCAAAATTCAATAAAATCTGAATCACTCAACCAATTTAAACGACATTTTATCTTATGATAAAAGGTTACAAAATAATATGCCCGCGTGGAAAAAAAATAAAGAATTTCCCAAAGTTGTCAAAAAAATTGGCTGTGTTCTTGGATATTTTTTTTTTAATTTCTGTATACACCAATTCGTCTATACAAAGTTTTTACCACGCTACACGGAAAGAATTGAAAAATCACCAATTGAAAAATTTGCAGTTGCAATTTACGAATCATGTTTAATTCGTAAATCAAGACATTTTGATCCCAAATTAATACAAAAACTGTTTCTTCGTGATTTGCAATTAAAATCCATGATTCAAGTTTGAACTTTTCATAGCAAAATACAACTGTTTTGGCGTAATTTACTCTTCAAAAGCATGCATATGCATATTTTCACAAACAGCATTTAAAAATGTTGATTTGCGATAAATATTTAGTAATTAACATTGCACAATCACTGAATTACGTTTTTTTTGTCGTAATTTGCAACTCCATGAGAATAGTTGCAAATCACCAACAAAAAATTCCTAAATCACGACTTTCTTGTCGCAATTTACTTCTCGAAGAAATAAAGCACCACAACATGGCAGGTATCTAATCATCAATGTGTGACACCAACGATCTGTGATGCAAATTGGCCTGGTGGTTGCATGTCCGCTCCGCAACTGGAGGGTTGCGAGCTCAAATCCCAGTAGAGTCAAGCGTAAAGTATTTATTTCAAATAAATAAAATAAAATGTGTATACCTGCAAATGAAGGGTAGAGCGGGATTGATCTTTCCAAGTGGCAAATCACGAAATAAAAGTGGTGATCACAAATCTTTTTTGCAAATTTACAAATTGTGCAATTGAGGAATATTTGGATCAAATTGCGATTTGTTGTTCGCAATTTTGTTTTCTCTCGATAGCATAATTGATACTAAAAGAGGGTTGATTTACGATTTTTGAGTCTCAATATCTTCATTTTTCTCAATTTTGCAAATTGCAAACAAATTGTCGTAAATTACGAAATCCCGAGCCAAGGTAGCAATCGGGATTCATTTTTCGTAATTTGCAGCTCATTTTTCGTGATATGATCCAAGAATTCTTTCCGTGTAACTTTTTATGAGTATTTGACGGAAAGGGTACCAAATCCTCAATGCCAAAATCCCGAATTGCTTACCAGAAGAATCCCGAATGCTATAGTCCCAAATGCCAAAAGTCCTACATTCAAAAATCCCGAATGGACAAATCCAGATGCCAAAATCCCGAATGGACAGAATTCCAAATGCCAAAAATCCCGAATCCATTCGAGATGAAATCCCTAATTTTAATACTTTTTTTGTACTTTCAAAGAAACCGAACTGCTATTTTTTGGCTTGACTTCTGTTCATTTTGCGATCTCAAATGACAAGAATCTCGAATGCGAATTCGTAGCTCAAATATCGATTTAAACAGATTTTTTAAATATTTTGAAAAATAAATGTAATAGAAAAAAACCAAAATATGTTAAAAAAAATACAACAAAATAAGTAAACGCTTAGCGCAACAGTTAAACTTAAATTGTACCTTTTTAGTATTGATTCTGAGTGTTAAACCTTTGTATGTTTTTCAAAATTTTATTTCTTAGTAATATTAAAGGCCACATATGTATGTAAAAACTTAACCTTAACTTGGAAGAAAAATTAAAAACAACTTTAATCTGAGCTGGCTTTTAGCATTATAGTTTTTAAAATCAAAATAAAAAAAGTCACTAATTGATAGTTTTTCAAAGAAAAATCATCCTAGTCACGGGGTTAATCTTGAGTCAATACCAAAAACGTGGTTTTCAGTCAATATAAACCCTAATTTAACTCAGATATGAAACTAAGGGCAATTGTGGCGTCTCACCTAGATTTTGATAGTGAAAGGAGCTAAAGAGGACTCCGGACAAAAGTTCGAACTCAGAAATATATCTTCGAATAAAAAGCGAAAATATTTGTTTGTTTTTTTTTTGATTCGAGCATACTAAATGACCATAATTTTTGAAGAAAGCCATCTTGTGGCAATAAAATTTACTAAAAATTAAAAATATTTGAAAATAACGAATTTTCATTGGTAAAAAGACCTTTACAAAATGTGTTACAAAATTTTAGTTTTTGTGCAAGTTTTCTATAATAAATTAGTCTATTAGAATATTTTTGTCATTATGAAAAAGTTTTGGGTTATTTGGTTAATTTCTTGTTATTTTAAATAACATGAAATGAACCAATACACAATTAAAATATAGACTATTTAACAATTTCGAAAATCTAATATTTCAAAAACAAGGACGAAATTAAAAAAATCAGTTTCAAACAGGTTGAAACCCTAATCATTAGCTTTACAATCATATACATATTATATACTGTACTCCTCTGCTGTTTTCCAGAAGTTGGGAATCCATTTGGCAGCTTTAAGTAATTTTTTAGAAAACCTATCACTGGATTTTTATAGTAAAAAAAAAAACAAAATACAAAATCAAAAATGAAGCTCGAACATTTTGAAGCAAAAATGTCATTCTTTTATATGCAATTTAAATTTTGGCAGTACAGGGTTCCGTGGCTAGGATCCTTGGGAATCCATTTTGCCAATTTTCCATATTTCTCGAAAATTCATCCAGAGGCCTTTTAATGGTGATATCTATAGTGTTACACATCTATATCTGCATGATAAAGTTAATTCTCAATTGGAAAACAGCTTCTGTGTTAATTCAGAGTCAGTTAAGTTGTTCTCAAGATTTCCTAGAACTCTGATTTAACTCTGTACTAAGAAACTGGCCCTTGGGAATTGAAAAATACTTAACACACTTTGTTTTTGTAATTCCATTGAAAAAAATTAAAAATATAACTTTTTATAACAAAAATAAACATTACAATAATTCAGTTTTATGCAGAAATTTGAGTGAAATTTAAGACCAACCAATTACCTTACTTTGGCTGCAAAAACCAAACTGATATCACGTTAAATTTATCATGAAATGTTTGACCAATAATTTACATATTCAAAAAAGTAAAGAAACAAAAAACCATGCCCTTTGAAATCACTGCGAGGCTTTTTCCAGAGCTCGTATTGAGGGAATTTATACAAAATGTATTCTCATTTAAAACAACGTGAAACTTAAACAGTTTCATTACCATTCATCACTGAAGTCTGAACACACAACAGCTATACAAAGCTTTTCCAAGGCAACAAACTCAAAATGATTCCATGTATAAAAGCATTCACCACAAAAGTATGTCAATTTTATTAATGTGAGTGTCCTTGTTACATTGTACTTTTCCATTTCACAAATAAATACACAAAAAAAAAATAATTATTCTCAAGCCAAAATAATGGCAAATAAAAAGCTTTTTAATATTCTTTATTAATGTTTGATTATTTATCACATTTTGGTTTTGGCTTTTAAATGGAAAAAGATAAAAATCGAATACGTATTAAACCTATTAAAATTGCTGCATGTTTTTGCGGTGGTTATAAATATAGCTTCTGCATTTTTGGCCCTTATCCAGGACAAAGACTGTAAACTGGACCTTAAAAACACAATTTCATTTAATTGAAAAACATAATTTAAATTTACAAAAAAAATTACTCTTAAATTATAATGGAGATGACCAACAGACAGGGAGGGAAAGAGAGAGAGAGAGCGTGAGAGTGATTGTGTTCAATTTTATTGTTTCGATTTTTACCTCTTTTTTTTCCAGCGCAGGTGTGAGATTTTGTATGGTAATTTTTTTTTTTTTATTTAATGAGAGTTTATCTACTGAGTTAAGCAATACAAGCCACCATCACAACATATCATAGATTGTCATTTTGTAATTTGTTTCAAATAGCTATTGAACATAAACCAATATTATAAATAAAAATCCTTTCAATGGGAAATTAATTCCATGAAATAGCTTGGATACAAACCAAAACAGTGTCGCAGACTCTTATATAGATTCGTTTATTAGCTGTCGCTGGTTAATTGGAAATTTTTAATGAGATACTTTATTAATAGTTGACAAAAAAATGAATATAAAATAAAAACCAGATAAAACCCTGATTCCATAAAGACTTTAATTAATTTTTATTTGTTGCAGAGCACATAATATAATATTATTTGATTAACATTTTAATGAGTGCGGATTAATAGATAAGTTCAAAATATCGCAACCACTTAAAATTATTGATATTTAGTTTATGGGGAGCTTATATATATTTTTTTGACTTGAATTAATAAATATTTATGTAAATGGAATATAGAAAAATATTTCAATTCTCTTATGTCCGTAACTATAAATGAAAATCTTCTAATTCTCGATTTTTATTTAAAGTTACCAATTGAAAAACTCGTGCAGTAGTTCTACCAGGTAATATTTTAAGATTTTGTTTTCACAGCTATTGATGAACAGGCGAAACGCGTTGGTCTTGAAGTGAATGAGGACAAAACAAAGTATATGCTATCAAAAAACAAAGCCTCATCTGTCCATCATCTAGGAAAAAACGTCACTGTTGGTAGCAGTAATTTTGAGGTAGTAAAGGAGTTCACCTACCTCGGAACAAACATCAATTTCACGAACGACATATTAGTGGAAATCCGACGAAGAATTACCCTAGCGAACCGCTGATACTTCGGCTTAGCCGAACAAATGGCATATGAAGGACCGCAACCGATATGGAAGACCCCAATATCTCTGGCAGAGACCCTTTATGGATCGGGAGCCGGATAAGTAAGTAAGTAAGTAATATTTTAAGTCGGTATGGAATACTCTTAGCATGATGGATTGTGCGTTCGACTGTCATGCCGAAGGTGTGGGTTCGATTCCCCGCCATGCCACCTTAAAACAGAAATGTTTTATCCGAAGTACTGCCTCTTGCGAGGAACTGACAAATCCTCCAAGAGTATACTTGTCATGCATCTCATCTAGCCGTTCGGACTCGGCAAGAAACTGTAGATCCCTTCCATTCCGGCCAACAACACGCACACAGGAATGGTTGAGAGTTGTAAGCCACTAGGCCCTGTTTCTTCACGAGCTGTTGCGCCACCCAATTAATTTAAAATTTATTATGGCATACATAATCCGGGCAGGAAGCAAAATCCAATGCGCTTAAGAAAGGGGAACTTTTTATATGATTTGAGTTCATTTCGTACAGTCATTTTTGAAATTCCGTCGCTTGAAGAAAAATGGCACCCAATCTGCAGTCCGTTCATAAAACTGAAATCCCTGAGCTTATGTGGGAGAGGTGGAGGGGGGTGGTCAACCATATTTTTATAATTATAATTTATTTTTGACATGATAAGGATGCAATTTTTATTATGAGTTATATTTTTGTAATCCTGTCACTTGGACGCCATTCTCCAAAATGGCGCCCAATCTGTGCCCAATGGTAAATAGAAGAATAACCTTGCAAATTAACTGTAGATTTTCCATGGTTAAAATAACGGTTCATGTCTTAAAATATAGGTGTGGAGTAGACGCAAATTTGAGTAACATTTCAGTGGTGCCACGGTGCGGGAACATACTTTTTTATATGTTGAACCTCCACTTTTTTGATAATTTTTAATATTTAGAATATCAAAAGTGTCGTCTACCATTTCGAAGAAATTGCAGGCTTTTGTGAATCGCTGTCTTCGCCACATAATAAAGATTTTCTGGCCGCAAATAATATCAAAGAGGAATTGTGGCGCAGGACAAGTCAAGAGCGGGTGGACATTGACATAAGAAAGCGTAAATGGCGTTGGATTGGTCACACACTGAGGAAACCAAACGATGAAATTGCAAAGCAGTCCTTTGAATGGAATCCTCAGGATGCACGGCGCGTTGGAAGACCAAGAACAACATGGAAATCAACTGTCTTAGCGGAAGCAGAATCCCAGAGAAAGATGTGGCCACAGCTAAAGTACCTTGCAGCAGACCGTGAAGGATGGAGACGTTTTGTTGACGCCCTATGCCCCAGCCGGGGTTACAGGACACGATAATGATGATGAGAATATCAAAAAGTTGTGGAAATACCTCTAGATGTCAAACACGTGTTAAATAACAGTTGATGTCTAAGAAAAATAAGTGTTCAGCAGACGTACTTCTTCGGTTAAAATGCCAATGTCGCCATTTTTCGGTAACGTACTTTTTTGATGTCCAAGGTTGGAACTTCCACTTTTCTTTGGAAATTTTAAGTAAGATGTTAAGTAGAAGCACTTTCAGGTAAAATATCAGTGTTGCCACTTTCCGGGAAAATACTTTTTTTTTATGTCACAAGATGAAACCTGCACTTCTTTGATAGTATTGAATATTTTTACTTTCATTGCCTGCGGATGCTTAACGCGTGTTGGGAAAATAATTTTCAATTTATGAAGGTTTTATGATACAAATTCTATATACTACTGAAATAAATCAGCCAAGTAGAAGACTTGGCATTAAGGGTTAGACTTGTTGAATTATTGATTCAAAATTACTTTTTATGGCCTTTAGTCCTACAAATTGGCGTTTCGTTCGGCTTACTCACTTGAACTCATCAGTGACATAGTCAGGGCTTTGTCATACGCAATTTGTTTTAAGTTCAGTTCAAGTTACATTAATTTTTCAACGAAAATCCACTGTAAACTATATCCATCAATCCAATTTTCCAATTTTGTTCTAGTTTAAAATTTGAAAAACTACACAAAAAAAAAGTAGAGGCCCAACTAACAAAATCGCTTCGCATTTCAGACATTAAAGTGCAATTTGTTTCTATAGTACTCCTGTTACCCTTCTGGCTGGAACTCAATACCTTATTGGAGCATTACTGATTCTTTAAATGCTTTCTGGTGCAACTTATATCCTCGTGATAGAAGCGATGCACCAATGTTTATTTAATCTCTCTACATTACTCTAATGAAATGACCAAGGAGCTTTCGCTCCAATAGTCATCCTGAAAAATTATTACACAATCTTTTTGTTAGTTTGGCATCCAAGCACATATATTTCTTATTTTTGTTAATCAATGTTTTAGGTATATATTTATTAACAAATTAATCTTTTCCTACTTATCTTTATATTTATTATAGCCGTATTTATTATATAGCCGTACCAATCTATTACTTTATATACTTTTTGTCTCATTGGAGACACTACAAGATGTAAGTAAATCCGATTTAATGCAAAGAGTTTTATATCTGAAATTGGTATAACGGTTAGCGAGCAAGACAATAAGTGCAAAGGGACGTGGGTTCCATTCCTGGACCTAACAACAATTTTTTTTGTGAGCCTCTTCAATACTCTTATAATTAACTCCATAAAGTTACAATAGGAGTGAAAAAAGGTCGCCTTTCTTACTTCTATGAAGTATAATGCAATGCTTTTATGCGTAGGATGAATGAAAACGAAAAGCATCTATGGAAAAATATAGGAGCGAAATTGTCACCCTTTGGCATAAGAAAATAGTTATTTTACCAAAAGATGGCAACGTTGGAGTTTTATTTATTTTTGAAGACATCAATTGCTATTTTGCAACACGCATTTCAACAATTTTGTTCAAAATAGTTAAGTTATAAAAAATTCAAGGAGTCACCCATTGACGTAAAAAAAGTATATTCCCAAAAAGTGGCAACATTGACATTTTACTCGTAGGTGCGTCTACTCAAGATCTATCTTTTAAGATATCAATTATTATTTCAACAATGGAAATTTTCCAAGTAATCTATGAGTTGTTTTTTTTCACCATTTAGCCCAGATTGGGCGCCATTTTCAAAAATGGCGTTCAAGAAACGAGATTAAAACAATGTCTTTCAAACAAAATTTTATACTTAGCATGTCACAAATAAATTACATGTATAAAATTGAGGCCCCCCTCCGCAAAAGTGCAAGGATTTCGGTTCCCTGACCGGTCTACAGGATGGGCGCCATTTTTTAAAATGACTCCCACGCTATATTTCACCCTCAGTATGTAAGAAATTAATTAAAATAAAAAAAGTCCTCCCAAAAACCGCACGGGATTCGGTTTCCTGATCGGACTAACAGGGAAAGGAAGTGTAACAATAACAAACCTGAGCTGATCACGTGGCCGTGCGTTTTCCAAAATGGCATCCCGAAAGCATTGCAGATTTTTTCTCTTTCAGGCAGGACATATAATGAGCCATCACCTTCAGTCCAAATGCGTTTTGGCCACGTATAACAACTGGGCTCTTCAGTTTGATTCTGTTGTACCCTTGTAAGCATCTTATACGCCCAATTGCCCAATCGCGTAGATTTCAAAAATTTAGAGTCGTGTAAATCTGTTGTCAAAGGGAGCCTACTCCTTATGGCTTCTTTAACTGATGTCTGATGACTACATTATTTTAGGCTTGAAGGACTGAAGTAATGGTTCACCTTCGGACAGTAAGAAGTAAAGAGGACTTATAAAAAATCTATATTGTAACCTAAAACCATACTTTTGATTTTTTTCGGAAATTCAACAAAATTTATTGCAATTTTTGCATGTCTAGTGCGGGTATTTTTTCTCCCAATATCAACAAAAAAACAATTGAATAAAAGTATTTAAATCTAGTTAACTTATATTTTCATTGTTTTTTTTTTAATAACACCTACCTACAATTATTAATTATTAAATAGTTTTACATTTAATCTATGAGTATTTTATCTAATCCTATTTTTGCCACTTCACGCGCTTATTAATTAATTTAATTAGCTTTAGCCTAATTGGCACCACATATTCGATGCGGTGGTATGATATGGTATTAAACCACAAAATTGAAATCTGCACCTTCTCTTTTCTCCCACCACTACTACCTCTGGCCGTGTGTGTCGATATTAGATATGCTTGGACTATCAAATAATTGAAAATCGTATTTTAACCTGAATTAAGCTAATTGCTTCACACTTACTTTTAATATAAAAAAATAAAATAAAACCATAACCTTTAACCCATCTCCCTTTAAATTGAATTCCACTAAAAATAGTCTACATACTCAGTCGTATGCTGCGGTTAACCGCATTTTTCATGCATGGAACTATAGAACCCTGGCTACAGAGCCTTTTGCACAGTGATGGCAGAGCCCATTGCGGTTGGTCCTTTCTTTCACCATAAAAAGGGCCATCACACGCACACTGATGAGTAGAATAGTCTGTATATATTTGCTTGTATGTGTGTGTTTGCATTCTTAAAGCTGCACTCGGAGCAATTATTTTTTGGGGTTGAAAATTTCAATAAAGAACCAAATTGAAACTTTTTTAATCAAAAACTCTACGCTGCTGCTGGCTCTCTATACGTATATACTTCCAGGCTTGTATCATTTATTGTGAGTGAGTGAGTATGTGTATGTGCATACTAAACTTTTCTAGGACTCATCTTTCCTGTTCTCGTGGCTGGGACGAAACTTTTTTTTAGGAATTTCCTATTTTATATAAATATCACTCTCGATATAGACCCAACCATTAACAACAACTACAACAACAATATCAACAAGAAAATAGGGGACATGAATTTGAAAATTTTCGATTTTACTCTATATTGAAAGTTCTAAGGACTAAAAATAGTCTAGACTTAAATATAGGATAACAGAAAGCTAGAGTGAGGGAGAGTGAGACTTCAAAAAAAAAGAAGTCCTTGAAAGAGATTTGTTGGATTCGAAGTTGCATTTGGGTGTTGAATGCAATAAAATTTGCAGCTTATCACCATTTTCAGCATTTCATTGAAAACAATACATTCTCGAAGTTCTTTAAATGCAAATAAGGAAACGAATTCAATTAAAATATACCTTCAAGCTTTATTAGAGTATCTATATACGAGTACCAGCATAGATATTGTGTATAAAAGGAATTCAATAAATTTCAAAGTGTAAGGAAATAGAATTTTGTAGATAAATACAGAGGCGGTTGGTGATGTTACATATGTACTTAATTGAGATGTGAATTCTTGCAATTAAGTTTGCACAATTATGTAGAAAATTCAATTAAAAATAAGCAAATTAAGGCCAATGAACGTTGAAGAGGATAGAGTAACTGATAAAACAATGTTTTATTTAAGAATTTTTCGTTTCAAAATATAAAATAAAATAAAAATTATGAATTTTTTATTTGATGCACGCAACTGAATTGGAACATGATTTATTCAAGTATTTTTTTTTTTTGATGATACTGATTTTTTAGATTTTCGAACTAGGACATGGCTCAGAAAAAATTTCAAGTAAAAATAAACACTCAAATATTGCTTTATACCAATCATTTCAAAAGGTTCTGAAAAAAGTAGGATTGGGTAAAATCGTACCTAGAAAATAGATCCTACCAGATAAAATTACGACACTCTCTTTCAAACTCATTTTACGATCACTCGGTTGTACCTCAGGGAAGTCAGCTGGGCCCTTTTCTATTAATTCTCGCTATAAATTATGTTATGTTGTGTCATGCATACGTTCTAGTGAAATTTTAATATTTGCGGATGCAATGAAGATTTTCAAGACAATAACATCTGACCATGACCACAATATCTTGCAGGCTGATATCGACAGCTTTACTCTATGGTGTGATAAAAAAGGTCTTTGCGTTAACCTTGTTACTGCAGGTATAAACATTATATAATATAAATAAATCTAAATCTATATAAAAGGCGGGTAAATAAGGACTTAATACTTCGTCATCAGCTTATAAATGGCCAAATTGATGCCCTGACTTGTTAGCCGGTATTGGCATAAATTATTGCGGAGGCTCTCACCACCTGTGAATATTTGAAGTTTTACACGTCGATTTTCATCGAACTAACTACGGAATGCATGAACCTCTAAACAGAATGTGTAAGCTCTATAATTTAAACGCTTCCTCGGTTGATTTCAACGTAGGTAAAAAGGGATTGAAAATATTGTTTTGAACCGGTGCGGGGCTCCACGATCATGACTGTTCTACAAAAACTTGTTATTTTTTCTTGTTGTCCGAATTATCGTATTTGTATTTGTATTTATTTGTATTAAATTGGTAAGTTAATAATATATTTTTCTTTGCTTATTTCTTAGTTTTTACTTGCGATATAGGTTTGTACTTATAAGACAGTTTTGGATTCGTGCAAAAAAACAATTTCGAGATAACAATCAAACATGACATTACGATGATAGAGAAGACCCAAAAATTGGGTGAAACAATTCTGTCTGTCTATCTGTTCGTCTACAGCATTGATTTTCAAAGTTGTCCTGTTGGACCCCTAGGGGTCCACGGGAGATTCAACGGGAGTCTACGTTGACATGAAATAAAAATGGGGGTTCACCAGTTGTAAGTCGGGGTCCACGAAAATATATCTGGTTTCGATAGTAAAGCACAAAAATGTAGGCTTGGCCTTATCTGTCCAAGAAGGCAGATTTTACCTACACTAAACCAAAAAATTAAGGGAACAAAAAATTCAAAATTTTTCGGTAATTTTTGATAGGCTGTATTTCAGTGAATGCGACTTACAAAACGGGCTTGGAAGCTTTAAGAATCAAGATTCAAATTTTTAAAATTTTTGCATAGATTTTTTTTGGAGCTTCTCATTCAGTCCTATTAAAAACATTGTAAAAATAATATTGTTAATTTCTTGCCTTTTCTTTGGACCGCCGGGCTTGAAAAAAATTTGTTCAGTTAGGCTAACATGTGGATCAGATAGCCTGTTATATTGCATTAAATACCCTTTTCTAAAAACCTCTCTTAATTTTTTTGAGAAGTATATTTTAACTGCTACTTGTAAAAACATATCATCGGCCTCAAATCTAAAAATGCCATTTCAACGTATTTTAGATCAAAACAAATCACAGAATCCAAATATCAATATCTCGTTACTATGTTATGATACCTTTTGGTGCTATCAACCAGTTTAAGAACCTTTTACGATCTAAGAATTCCATTTTATTACCTTTTAAATATGTTTTTTGTGTCTTCTAAGCAATTTTTCAAAACAGACTTACGAGGCTTTGAATTAAGAAAGCCAACGATATTCGATATTCAGTGCAACGCTTGTTGAGACTTGCAAAGGAGATGACGCACTTTTCAGTCCCAAATCGTCTTAAATCAGTTATAAGATAGAAAGAAAAAATTACAAGGTTTTAAGTCAAGTTTATTAACCTTTCTAAAACTAAAATGTCTTGGCCATTTTCGCTGTGAGATGAAATAATCATTTTACTTTGATATTTTCCGTTATTCGTTTGTTTTTTTTTTCAATATTTTATTTGAGATTTTGAAATTTTAAAACAAAAATATAATACTCTATTGAAAGTCAATCTCTTCTTTTTTATTTTACTCGATTTCCTTCAGTTTTTCAAAGAAAAAGAATTTTGTTAAGGTTGGGCCATTTTCCCCCTGGGCCACTGTACTCTGTACGTATTTCATTTCTTGATGACTGTAAAAAAAGTTTTGTTGTAAAAACACATCATTTTGCCCAGGTTTAAAAAATAACGAAATATGTTAACAGGAACTCTACTAAGAAACCCCTTATTGTGATTTCATTATTGTTTTTAATTCAGAAGCTTTTAATAAATGTACCTAAGTAGTATTGTGTACCAACATTTTTGAAAAAATATTTTGTGAATTTTTTAAAATGTTTCAAATTTTTTTGAAAATCAAATATTTCGAAAACGATATGATCGATTTTTTTTAAACTTGATGCTTAAGAGTTTGTTAATACTTTTTAAAATATTTTTAGAAAAAAATTTATTTTATGCTAAAATAATGGTACCTTCCATACAAAAGTTAAAAATCCGTTAAGGACAATACATATTTTTTTGTTCTCAAAAACGGCTCTTACGATTTTCATTAAACTTTTACTGTATGCTAAAATTAGTACGATCTACTACACCAAAAATTAAAAATTTTACACTTAGCAACTACCTACCTATTGAATGTTTTTTTATATTTTTAATTTTCTGATTATGAGCCGAACGGATTTTGAATAATTTTTTATATACAAATTTCAAATAAGTTAAAATAATTTTTTTGAAAGTGCATGAATCAATGGGCGAATTTTTGTGTACAATAGGTGCTTAGTTATATTTCCTCATTTAATAAAACCAACTTTTGGGTTGTGTGTGGTAAAAGGAAAAATGTCATCTTTAAAAAATGGGTTGTTTTGTTTTACTGTAAAACAACCCAACCCTATTTTGAAAAATGTATCGAATTTTCAAAAAGATATTTTAATCTTTTTATTTCTCAAAAAGTGTTTGAAAATTTAGATTTCGCAGAAAATGTTATTTAAATCCGATCTGACTGATTTAATTGAACAAAATTAATATCAAAAATTGTGTTTGAGTGAAGGTACTGTCAATAGCTGCTTAGTGTATTTTTTTATATTTAATAGTTAACTGTTTTAATATTAGCATAAATAATAAATTTCATCAAAATCGTATTAGTCGGTTTTGAAAAAAAATGAGATTTTTATCAAAGTATCATTTGTATTCTAACCGTTTAAACCAAGTTTAAACAAAAATTACTGAGCCATTTTCGAAATACATATGAGTATTAAAAACAAAAAGATCCGTTTTTCAAACATTTTGGAATACAAAACAATTAAAACTTTTTAGAGCTACTGACTTAAAGAATAAAACGCACGACTGGGCTACACGTACTTGCTCTTATGTTCAAAAGTGTTTCAGCCTTATTTATTAGATTTCCAAAATACTCGGTTCCACCTCGGAAAAGTGGAAAAGATTCAGAACACAAAATCAGAGGGCACAGATAATAATATTTCAATTATTTTTGTGTTTTGAATGTGATATGATCTGCTCTGAGTTAAAAAAGAAAACTGCCAATAGAAATTATGAGAGAAGAATGCTTAAAAGCATGAAATACGATATTTAAATTCTAAAACAACTCATATAGTAGTTTGCGGTGAAAAAAGAGAACGCCATCAGAGTTCTTGATGAAATATGACTCTATGGAAAAAAATAAATCTTTGAAGAAGTAAAACAAAAACAAAAAAAAAAAATAAAATTCTAAAATGATAAAAAAAATGCATGCAAATCTGAGGTACGAGTGAGTAAAAATTTTTAAATTAAATTTTTTTAAGAAAAGTTGTGAAGGCATTTTTCTGAAAAAAAAAAAAAAATATATAATGCAAAATTAACAAACAAATTATATCAATACCAGGTACCGTTATATTTGGATCGAAAAAAATTAAAAAACCGTGTGAGGAGAGGGGTCAAAATGTTCCAAATTTTATAAAAAAAATCAATCCAGGTGTTTAGACTGCAGCTGAACAGACCGACAGACAGACTTGAGGGCCCCAGTTTTTTGTCTTCCCTATCATCGTAATGACAAGTCCAACACTACATACTTGATACCAATTATTACCAAGTGTCTTTCGAAATACATAATTCTTTTTGAATTTACAAAGCTCTAGTATAGTTTTGCTATTTTATCCAATTTAAAAGGGACTCAAAGTTTTATATATTTTTGTTTGTTTCTACTGAAACTAATATTTGTTGAGTTGTGTTGGTTCTTACGGACTGCCAAAGATGTCTTGAATATACAATATTCTATAAGTACATATATGCAAAGCATCACTAAAATTCCTTCATAATTTCTTAAAGGAACATTATGCTTTCATTAATAAAAGTGCATTATATAGGTGCGTACTATATAAACTTATTCATACTTCATTTTGAAGCACATTTTCAAACCATTAACCTTACTAGCTTCTATATATTTTATTTTTTTTTTCAAACTTTCCAAAGATATGTATGTAAGTACGGATGCATATTAAACTAAAAATTATTATTTTTTTTTTTGTGAATAAATATAATTATTATCTCCTAATTTGCTCCGTTAGGAAGCCATAAAAGTTGCAACATCAAAACTCTAAAGTTCTTAAGAAAATTTTACTTTCCCATACCCGAACTTCAATCCGCATATACCATACCTATGTTGCTTACCTACTCTTCCTTATTCAGCTATATAAAAAGCCATACAAGCAAATTACCTAATTTTTTCATGACAGGAAAGCATTACCATTTTACATTTTTCATTCATAAAATTTATTCAAGCTCTGTCTGTGCATCAGCATCCAGTAGAATATTTCTTACATACATACATACCTACATACATATATATATATATACGCCCATCAGGACGCCCGCCGAAGTGAAAATACCAAAATAAAAAAATAGCAAAAACAAAATTACTGACTTTGAAAAAACATCACAGATCCTTTCAGTGAAACTGCACGCATATTATTAGTCTGCCGTTTCTGACAAGGATATACACATCCTTGACTTGAAATATGCACATAATAACTGACACAAACAGATGGAGGGCGACTCTATACCGAAACCTTATAGTCTTCCAACATTATTTTATGTAGGGAATATTTCTTTCTATATTCATCTTGATTTTGGAGGAATCTTGGGCGCCTGCCCAACCAACCCCCATCCATTAAGGTCTTTTAGTTTTCATCTTCTTCGCGAATTTCGTATGTAGGTATAGTTGAGAAGTTGAAAATTTGGTGTAGAAACAACACGGGTGGCGATGACGGAAACGGAACCAAATGAGCTGCACATTTAGCTAACTTAGCTGTTTAGAGGTATGTATGTTTTTTTGTTGTTGTTTTTGTCTTATTTTATTGTAGCTCTTCGTTATGCTCGAAAAATTATTGAAAATATAAAAAAAAAATAGGTATGAGGAGTAAAAACGAAGTTCCCAAAACTATACATGAGCCATCAGTAGCAATAAGAAATCTCGTTTGTAGCAGCTAAGAGCATTATCCTTGAATTTTCGGATTTAAAATTACCTCCGCTAGCAAGAACAATATACACAACCCCAGATAACGAGGCGAGGACGACTGGCATCATTACCCGGAGAGTTTCATGAAAACTGAATTGAAAATCTCATATTAGGAAGAGGAAGCAGATTCTGAAATTATTCTGAAAATAAAATATACATTCATTCCTACCTACATACAATTTAGAGGAGGTTCCACCTAGTTGTTGTTTTTGATAATTTGTCAAAGTTTTGTCTTGCTATAAATAATGTGTCTTTAAGTAGGAAAAAAATTTGTTTTTGTGACAAATTTGTGAAAAAAACTAGTTTTTGGTGAGAGTTTTTGTGACGTGACATTAGTGCAGCCATAATGTTAACACTTTTCACTTGCAATATACAAGATGTCCCACAGCTACCGCTACACACGAAAACCATGTGTGTCCAGAGGACATTTTAAGGATAATTTTCTCTTTTCTTCATTGTTTTGGAGTTATAGTGGTTTTTATAGTTTTGAGTCCAGACAAGTATGAAAAAATTGCTTTACAAAGTTCTGCCAATAACACAAAGAAGCTTTGAAATATGTTAAAAAGCGAATGTTTTTTTAACATTTTTCAAACCTTCCCTTCATTATTGGCAGAATTTTGTAAAACAGAATTTTTAAAGTCTACATTTTGAAAAGTAGAATTTTGAAAGCAGAATTTTGATCCTGCCAGACTTTCGACGTCAAACCTTTTTTAAAAATTCCAGTTTTCCCTAAAATAAGACTAAATTTCGTTAATGCACTAAATTGTAGCTTTTATTTAATTTTGTAGCTTTTATGCATAGTTTTGTATTTTCACTACAAGTTTAGAAAAGTGCATTTCCGGTCCACTACCACAGGACGGAAGTTGGCCAGCAAACTCGATCCAAAGAGAATAGATTTTCAAAATTTTTGTTTAGCTTGAATGTGAAACCTTTTTGCAACAGTTTTTTGATATTCAAGGCTAAGGTTAGTTCAATATCAAACCTCTAAAATCTTAATAATGGATACAAACAAAAATATAAGGGAAGGACATTTTGCCTGGGATATTTTTAATAAAAAGAAATTTTCAAAAATGATTTCCCTACAGATTCCAAAAACCTACACTCTGGTCACTCTTAATAAAATATACCATTTCAAAATGCATAAGGAAATGGAATTGTTTTTATTTTTTGTGTTCGTAGAACAGTTTTTCTTGTAACCATTTAATAAGGACCTTTTTTTAAAACCTTGTGTGTCACTTTCTCTACAATAGTCAACATAAAACAAATACCAAGTATAAAAAAAGGACACATACAACTCTGTAGGTAATTTGTCCCGGTTTTAAGTTCGGTGTGCGTTTTTTTATATTTATTTTGTATTCTTCCTTAAAAGAATGACAATTCCTATACCAAAGTACCTACTCATTTCAATGTTTTATTTGAAGAGATGATGAGATATGTACCTATTACTGTGCGTTGCCCTCAAACAGTCCGTTACACATTTTTGTCGTTAATGTTTGACTTTTTTCGTGCGAGAGTCTTGGGAAGAAGTTATCTATTTTCTTTTTTTATGTTTCTTTTTTTGTTTGTTTTTTTATTTTGTTTTATGAAGTGCAGCATAAAGTTTCTTGAATTGACCCCATGGGAAGAATTTTATATTTTTCATTTTGTTTTTTTTTTTTTTTTTTTGTTGCTTTCTTTTGGCATATAAACTTAATTCCTGTCATTCGTGATTGTTTTTTTTATTTTATTCTAGGGAAAAGGAAATACAATGGATGGATGGTTCTTTCTTGATGCTTTATTTCTTCGCGTTTTGTTCCTATTTAATTTTGTGGATAAGTAGGTAAGTATTTTAGTACCATACCAACGTAAACGTATATATCTTAAATTATTATTCGTAAAACTTTTTATAGAGGAATGTACATATAAACATACCTATTTGAAAAGTTTAAAAGCTTAAAGAGGATGCATCAAAATTTCTTATATTATTTGTTACAAGGGAAAGTTAGGATTTAAGTGCTTTTTTTAGTTTGACTTTAGATGTAAATATAAGATGTCCCAAAAAGAAGTTTTTCCATTTTTAAGGTTATGTATAAATGAAAGTAATTTTTATCAATAAAGTTAGTACCGATTCTTTAAAATTTAGTTAAAATCTTTTCAATTTCAATATACATATTTTGTTTTCTCTGAGATTATTGATCTGCACCCAGTTTTTTTTTACATACAAAACTTTAAACTAGATCCTTAAAATAAATGAAAGACAACAGGGGCATTGAATTTGAGGCTTTGAACTAGAACGAGTTATTAATTGAGGAAGAACTGATATGGAAGTCAAATGTGTTCTGGCTAAACGCAACATTAAAGAGATTGGTTCAAAAAGGCCTAGTTAGTGTGGTGATGATAAAGGATCTGAGGATACGTGAGTTAGTATTTATGGGAATACTTTCCAAGAGAAAGGACGGATCGATAGTTCCAGCCATTAGCTAGTAGACAAAGAGAATGTCAACGACTTCAAGACGTTTTTGTAAGGTTTACAATTTGATCAATTTTAATCCATCTTCATAAGGGGGTAAGATGATATCGGTCCAAGTAAGACCATGAAAGGGCTAATCGGAGAAATCTGCGTTGCACATCTTCAATTCTCTGGGAATGAGAGTTCTGATATGGAGACCAAGCTTGGTTAGGACTCTCTATATAATGCTTAAAGGCATTTAAAAATGTTGCTCCTAATGCTCCATCAACTGCTCTATGGTCAACAGAAAGTGTTACTATCATTATTTCTGCTATCTCTATATTCTCATTCATAACAATTGGTTGTTTTTTTTTTTGCACCAACTGCCATAATGCAAGATTGCGGCGGATTGATTATAGCACTGAAGGCTTTTATACCAAACATTCCTAAATTGGAAATAGTAAACCCACCTCCTTGAAATTCTTCTGGCCTTAATTTTCCAGATCTTGCTCTGCTTACTAAATCTTTCACTATTTAAGGAGGAGTCTTACAAATGTTATATGTAATGTGATTAAGTGACATAAGTGTTGAATGGAGCCGAGTGAAGAATTGGCCTTGTTAATTATATGATCAAAAAAGGCTCGAAAGTTTAATTGTTTATCGCAAATAATTTCTAGGTCTCGAGGAGAACAAACAGATTGAATAGCAATTTCGTAAAAGTATTATGTTCGGGGGGAAGGGGAAATCGCTTACGGGAGAAAGTTGTTGAATGACATGGACATGTAGCATTTAGTTCTAAAAAAATTCTTGAAGCTGCAGGTTTGGATTCATTAAAATCGATGGAGAGATATGAATCCTTAATCACATTAATAAGATAATTTAAAGTTAAGAAAAAAATCAACGGTCTCAGGTGACTGGTGACTCCCTTGAGAAACACCTGAAGTAGCATAATTGGGATCGGAGGTTGAAAGCCTAAATATAACTCTATATTGGCGGTTCTCTAGGTATGATCTGAGCAATGAGATGAAAAAGGGTGAAAAGCCGAGAGCCTTAAGCTAAACGATAAACAAAAATAATTTGATGATTTGATTTTGTCAAAGGCTTTACTAAAGTCAGTGATGATAACGTGAACTTCTTTTCCTCTCTCTTATGCATTTAGATTCATAGAAACAAATTCGATATGAGGTTTGTTGTGGCAGATCTACCTTTTGTAAAACCATGCTCTTCTGGGGAAAAAATAGATTTGCTGTGAAAGAAACACAGTCGTACACAATGCTTTCGAAGAGCTTAGATATAGAAGAAAGTTTGGCTATGGGACGGTAGTTAGCAATATCTTTCCTTGCAACTTTTTTATGAACGGGAAAAATAAAAGAATCCTTCCAGGATTTTGGGAAAATGGTTTGAGAGAGTATGAAAGACGAAATAATGCTACGAGTGACTGACAAAGGGAGTAGGCACATTTCCTTAAAAATATGGCAGGCAGACCATCTGGACTACGAGAGAAGTCTTCTTTAAGCAGACTTATCTTTATGATGACTATATCAGCACTAACTTCAACTGTGGCGACGGAGCTGTGTAGGGTACTTTTGAAGTAGTTACAAAGAACAATGATTATGTTGTTGCGGGTAATCACTGTACGATTGGCTGAAGAAGGAGAAAAAAAAAGGTTTGTGATTATTATTATAGGGTCGGCAGATGTCGTGTCCAAGAATTTAAGAATTGAGGGAAAGCCATTGGACTTACGTTTAATGTTATCTTATAAATTGATAGAAGCGTCTAGGATCAGAGACTATAGACAATTTTGCATTCTGTCAATATCCAAGGTAGAGAAATTCGAAGAGAGTGGAAAAGTGGCATTGAGCATGCTGATAGTTCATAAAGTCAAAAGACGACTTGGATCTCAGGACTGTTTTTCATAGTTTATTTCTGACATTACGAAGGATTCGCAAAAGAAATGCGTAGAGCAAAGCTTAAATGCGACTTTACTCGAGGGCGGTTGAATAATTACACAGGTTTACAAATATCGGTTAACTTTTCGACACGTTAAAGTAAGAGTCCGCTATCCGTTTTTTGCTATCAGCTCTGGTATTTGAGATATTACCGTTAGAAAGGGCAAAAAACCCCTTTTTCGCCATTTTTGGGGTTATGTAACTATTCGAATTAATTTTTATTTTTTTTTAGTTATACAAATTTCTAAAGTATTAATTTTAATCGTTTCAATATCTCATTTACTTTCTGACTTCATATAATTTTAAAAATGCTTTCTCTTTGGCTTACGTCCTTTTCGACAGGAGCAGGTAAAATACGTTCTAAAAAGAATTTTTAGTTTAGATTTCAAATCTGAAATCCATTTTCTGCTATCAGCTCAACTTTTGGAAATTACTTAAAAAATCACCCGTTTTTGACCATATTTTTTTTTAAGCGGAAATAAATCTTAAAAAATAAAACAAAGTGTAATGGGAGCACGTTTTGTATAAATTTTGGTCCGTTTCATGAACTAGAGACCAACAATAGTTACTTAACATATGTACCATCATCCCAAAAACGTTTGTAACTTTTCTCTATTCTTTCTAAATCTTGGTGAAGTCGCTCTCCTTGCTCTTCACAATATATTGAGAAATGCAACTGAGGATTTCTCAAAAAGTAAAAGAGATATTGGGACTGGTGAAGCCTATAAACTTACCCCCATATTAATAAACGGCGGATATCAACGTGCTAGCGTTTATACATCTGTTAACTTGTAATTCTTATTAACAAATGCGTAATAGTCTGTGACGTGTGTTAACGTAATGATAACTTTAACTAGCCAGATTCCACGTATAATGAACGGATAACTTTTTAACACATACACACACGCGTATGATAGCACTGTTTACTACTACCAGTATACACTTCGTAAGGCAGTGCATGCATGTGACACATGTATTAGAAAATCACCATAATTTGATGAAGTGGTGAATTTGGTGAAGTGATAAATACTGGAAAGATATCATATCTTTTTTAATAAGAAAAGTTATCAAGCGGACAAGTTGTCTATCCGTGTGCCAGTTAACACGTGTGTTAGGGAGCGGATACCAGTTTTTTATTAATACTGCTGTTACTAAGAATTTATCGAAGACATAAGCAGATATTAGAAAGATTTAAGCTGAATTTCGAAGAAGAAGATTAGTATTTTCAGGAGCCCTTGTAAGTTTTGTCTAACAAATTTACACACCGTTAGATATTTAACCAAAAAAATAACGTATATTTTATGGTGGGATATCATCTCAAAAACCAGAGCTGATGGCGGAAAAGCACCAGTGGATCTAGCACCAAAAATTACTTTATGACTTTACTGCCCGTGACAAAAACCGTCTAAAACTGTGTGATTTATCGAACCTAATCCTTATATTACCGCAAAAAGCCCTGCGTTGATTTAATTACCTCCAACCTCATATAGAATTTAGGCAACTAGATGTTGGTTGAGCTGAGCACATATGACATGCAAATTTGTTTTGCTTTCTCTTAGTTCACATTGCCTTGTATCTAAAATGTTAATATGGGCAAGTGGAGTTTCAGTACAAATTCGTCTTACACGTCAGCAACAAGAGACTCTATGAAGAGGCCAACATTGTACAACTAGACAGATACCTCTAATAGTGGGAATTGTAAACCAGCCAAGACATCCCAACCAGCGGTACCTCGAAGCGATGGTGCTGCTAGATGAGAATATTATCTCAACCACCGACGAAGAGAACATTCCCTTCTACGCTGACCCAAGGTCAGCTTACTACCGTGGCTGAAAGCCTCACACCCTCCCCCCCCCCCCCCCCAACCAATCACAACAATGACAACCGGACCTGAACAGTCCGAGAAATAAAGCAGCCAATAGATAAAGAATATAAATAAACATAAATGACAATCAAATATAAATTTTGAAAAAAAATCTCAATGTAAACAGTTAGGCCCCCTATTGTGCCAACATATTTTTATGTAATAATCAATGTATACTTTAAGATAACTAACATTAAGCAAATTGTAAATATTTATCGTTCAATAAAAAATCTTGTAAATCTTGCAATGTACAAATTCGTCCTTTGTGCTTGCCTTACGTTCAGTACCAATTAGTTGTCCACGCTAGATACTAGATAGTAGTTTCAAATAATTGTTTTGGTTGAGAATACGCACCTCCAAGTAAAAATTATTCCTGTTTCCCCCCGCTTATTTCTGGTCTTCATTTCCACTTCTTCAAAGTCTATCGCAGACAGGGCTTAGACCTTAGACCAACTGCCTGAACACAGTGTGAAACGGAGGAGTAATAAATGATCGCAAAAAACCCGCAGCCAGAGCCGCAAGAGTTCAACATTTTTTAATTTTTGACATTTATGCAGCATTTTTGGCATTTATTCCAGCTCCGTTGTGTTCCGAGTGGTATCACAACCGACAAATATTCATCTAGTTAGTTACTTCGAGCAAGAGGGTTATATTGTTCTAAAATCTTTCTGCGCTCCACTTTTTCAAAGTGTATCGTAGACAAGACTTATCCTACCTAACCGATTTTTGGTCTAGTCTTTTGTTAGAGTTAGTGCGTATCCAGGGCCATAGCATCCGTTGGGACAACCGGAGTCGCGACCAGAAGCGGTCCCCAGCGGAGATCTCATTATGTATCTTTCCAATAAGTTTTAACCTTGTAAAGTAAGCCTCGTTCAGCTTTATCTTACTTTCTAAGTTAGGAATCCGTTTATGCTTTGAAACAAAAGTTTTGTAATGTTCTCAAAAGCTTAAGACGAAGTATACTCATCACAAACAAATCTACTGAGAGAAACGCTGAGTTAGGAATAAGAAAGAAGATTGAGACTTTTGATTTTGTTTTCCTCCTTGTGCTGGAAAATATCGATCTGGTTTTTGCTTATGATAAGCTACAAAATGCATTGTCAAATATATGTCAAATATAAAGAATTTGAGAGAAAACAGAAAGCTACATCAAGGATTTGCAATAAGTGGAGTATTGAGAAGATGTTTGTTGACAGAAAATTGCGTAAGATCAAGATTCTTTTCGATGAACTGTCCCGAAGACGAGAGATTTGATGATCTTCAACAGCGTTTCGGTGAAACCATTTTCCATAGATTCACTGGAATGAAAAGAATGTCTTGAATACGCAACCTTCCTTTATAACAAACTCATCAAATATTTTTGCAAAACGTATCATCTGTTTTTTCTCAGTTGCTTTCTATCAGGTCAATATGTTTGAAAGATATCAGTTTCATGAGATGTATGCACCACTCTTATAATTTTCTTGACTATTACTGTAACAACAGCAAAAGATGAAAGATCTTTTTCGAAGGAGAAATTGATCCAAATGTACTTTGCGCAGTACAATGGAGCAAGACTCAGTAATTTATCATTGATTTCCGTAATAGATATCAATAAAGTAATTTATGAGTTCTCTTCTGTAAAGTCGAGAAAAAAACATTTTAATAACCTTTTATTTTTGTATGTAGAAATAATTTTATCAAATTCACAGTAAAAAAACATAATACATAAGAAGTTTTTTTGTTGAAATTTTCTAAAGAAACTTTTAAAAAGTAATTGAGAAATAGGGTCCCATATTTGATCTTATCCCTGGGCCCCACCAGCTCAATATATGACCCTGGACGTATCCCAATCGATTTTTTCTGTGGCTACCATCCTTAAAAAGAATGTGTCTAGTATGAAGTACCTTGTTATGAGTAAATATTAAAACTTAACTCTTTGGGATAAAGCCTGGACACCGATGAGCCTACCTGATTCTCAATAAAAAAAGCATCAGCATATATTAAAAATACCATTGTTCCGTGAATACTTACCTTAAACAAAGGATTAAAGGAATACCTATACCTATACATGAGTGCAGCCCTTACTTAACAAAGACACAACATTTCAATATTTAAAGACGCCTCAACATACAGTAAACACATTGTTAACCCTTTATAAGAACTTATCATCCTCTGAGATAAATTCTTTATTAATAAAATGGTTTTAAACATTAAATTTAAATACCTTCTACCTTAACACATCTTTCCTTTAAACTAGGGTTTCAAATAAGTCAACAAAAATATGAATCCTTTTCAATTGTGTGTGTTTTATATTAAATTAAAGCAAAACACTCTGCTTAAGGTCAGAAAGTCTTCTGAGAAATTTAATTTTTGGTCCTTAGAATCAAATATGTAGCCATTCATCATTAATCAAATAAAATAATTTCCTCAAAAACAGCAGGATACCTAGGAATATAGATACTCAAAGACGCAGAAAAAGCTCCACGTGTCTGTCATCAAATCTTACTTATCCCTAAAAATATCTTTCTTTACCTACCTACCTACCGACGACGATCCAAAAAAATAAACAAGAAACAAAACAAACCTTCTTGATGTTGCATGACAACGCAAACAAAATACACATAATAATGTTTCACTCAATATAATAGCCCCAATCTCAACCTAAGGGAGAGAAAAGCAGTTATAAGTACCTAAAGCACATTCTATATCCTTCCTGATGACCACCACCCTTCGTGCACTTAATCGATACGCAGGCTTAAAACTTTTCAGAAGCAATCTTCTACTTAACTTTGCAAAAGACGAAGGATAGCTAGATACCTTCATTTGTACATCATTAGGTTGTTGTTTTTTTTTAACTTTTTGCCTACATCTTCATCAGCATCAGCCTTAAAGAAGAGCTGAAGTTGAAACGAGGCGATGAAGAAGCTCAGTCGTGCGTTGAAAGAAGAAATTTCCTTTCGGCTCAATGGAAAATAATTTCCAAATTATGATGCTGAGGCAACGACATCGGCATCGTCATCGAACAAACAAAAAATATAAGATTTCACCACATTCCCCGTGGGCTCATCCTGGAGCTGTCTCTTCCAGGACTATAGTTTGAACAAAAAAAAAAAGACGACTCGAAAGCTGCGTCATTGGCAGTCATCCAACAAAAAAATGGAAAGAAGAAACGGAAAAAAAGCAAATACTGCTCTATTACTGCAATGAATCAGCAGAAGATGAGTCCCGTTTGGTTGTGATTCCTCTTATCCTGCAGCACCCTAATTTCAATAATGGGACACAACGAGTCGGAGGAGTCATTGCCATAAAAAGGTTCCTGTCCTGGGTACCTTAATATATATACTCCTCATGATGGGTGGGGATTGAAGAGTGAATAGCAACAATATCGTAAGAGTTGTTGTGATAGTTTCTTTTTTTTGTTGTTTGCCTCTTCCCCTGTGGCCCTTAATCTTCATCCCCTCTATTCACGGAATAAGTTTTTGCCATTTTCAAGCAATGAAAATGAAAATGAGACTTTTTTCGGAGAACTCTCTTTCCCTTTGACAGCGTCAATCCATAATGAAAAATGCAGGCAATGAAAGAATTTGTTCGCCATCTTTTTATCCATCATCATCCAACATCCAATGGTGATGATGCTTCATCATTGGATTTGTATAACGGCAAAGGTAGACATTTTTGCGTTTGGGGGTCCTTAAAGCATCAGCTCATAGCATATAGATGTAAGGTGTATCGGTAGTAGGTACATTGATCCTTGTATGGAGAGACGGAGATAAAGTGAATGAGGCACTTACGCCACAGTAGTTGACAAAGTGCCTTTCATCCATTAGCAATTTTTTTTTATTTCCTCCTTTTTTTTCTTGTGTTGATTCGTGAGAACTGATGAATTCCTTTTTTTTCTTCTTTATTTTTTTTTCTTTGTTTGGTGTTGTTTTTGTTGAATGGAATGTTCGTTTGATTGGATTTGAAAGATGGAGGAGCTTTTCGAGTGGGTATTAGATGTCAAAAAATGGCAGGGTTAATGGATAGCTTACTCAAGGTGATGACTAAAAGGTACCTATTCTTCCGTATATCATAGCAAGAAGTCAGATTTCTGTTTTTTTTTTTTTTTTTTTTTTGTTTACTTTGATAAGAAATTCGTTAATGAATGACACAAAAAGCCCTCACTTACTTTATAAGAGTGAATTTTGTATCAAAATATTATGCATTAGGGACCGTTACCTACCCAACCTACCCATGAATCAATGAAACACTTCTGAATAATTTTAATCTTTTTGAAAACGCATTTAGATGAATAACTAATTGAATACTTTATGAGTATTAAAAGCTATCAACAATAATTCTTCATTGGAACAGGTCAGGAACGAAAGGAAATAATGGATTTGCAGTTGCATTGCTGATAATGCTTACGTTGGGGGAACGAAAATAGATTGGGTTGAGTGATCAAGAATGACTCCCAGTTTACAAATAAAAATAACAACAAGGACACGTTCACCATTTATTAGGTTTTCCCTTTGCAAGAAAAGGGAGCGCTTACGAGAAATGTTATAACTTGATGGTTGTCTTTTTTCCGTTAGAGAAATACCACATCTTCAGGGGATGAAATTAGTTCCAAAGATTTCTAAACAATATTAAGGCAAGATCTTTTTAAATTATTATTAATGGACAAACCAAAGAAAAGAGGTCCTAAATGGGTACCCTGAGGTACTTCACAGGGTTCATAAATAGGCTGTTTTCGAAAAAAGTCATCTCCAGACATAACCTTTGCGACATAACGCACATCCGCAAAGAAAAAACTGAAGTACCGGTTCAATCTAGAATGGAATCAACGAGCTCCTTACCGAAACCAAGCTCAAGGTGGAATGTAAGCAAATCAACGAAAAGATTTTCAAGTCCGTGATAGAAAAGGAAAAAGAAGGAAAATCCACTGCTCTGGAAGCAAGGAGATCTGCGGAAACCAAAACGGAAGCCACGGTGCAACTAAATAATAGGTATGGCTCCCATGTGATGCTTAGATGCCTAGAAAAAGCGGCCCAGACAGATATAGGGATCTTGTATACTGATGGACAGAGGAGATAGTTGACCTTCGAAGAAGATACCTGAAACTCAGACGTAAAGTCACCAGGGGAAGGACGGGACATGCTGAGTCAATAGAGGATGATTTAGCAAAGTTCAGAACAAAAAGATCCGAGCTCAAAAGCGCCATCAATTTGTGAAAAAAAAACTTTGCGCCAAGACGTCAACAGGGACCCCTGGGGACTAGGCTACAAAATTGTCATGTGGAAACTTGGAGCTCAGCTAGTGGATACACTCTTCCCAACTCATCCCCGACACCATATAGGCCCAGCGACAGGACATACAGTCGTTCAGCAAAAAAGAGTTGAGATAAGCAATGGAAATCTTGCACAGCAAAAAAACCCCAGGACCAGATGGAATATCAACGGAAGTGTTTAAAGTGACCGTGCGAGAATACCCTCAATTTTTGTTCAACAACTTCAACAGCAGTTTAGAGGAAGGGGTCTTTTTCAAGAGCTGGAAGATGAAGCGTTTGATACTCATCAGCAAGAGAAAAAGAGACTCAGAATACCCATCCGCACACAGACCTAGGTGTATGTCAACACCGCAGGGAAGCTCTTGGAGAAGATGCTGAAACCACGACTCACTGTTGCTGTACAGACAGTAGTAGACTTGTTTGAAAGGCAGCACGGCTTCAGAATAGGCCACTCTACGATCGGAGCGATAGAGGAAGTAGCCAAGGCCACCAAAATCGGTCAACTGGGAAACCACTACTCGCGGGTATCGTCAACTCTGGATTATTAAAATACCCCTAAATCTGCCAGGTGGAGTGACATATTGAGCGTGCTTAAGGAGACTCTCAACTTCCTTTTTTTCTCTTACAGATGGTGAAGGACTGTCTCAGGATGGCACACGAAGAAAGCAAATCACCATCGAAGCTGCACAGGGATCAATCTTGGGACTTGATCTGTGGATCATCTATTATGGTGGCATATACTTCGCCTGACAGCCTGCTAGTAGGGAGACTCTGCAAGAGATGACGCCCAACACATGTTTTTCGCTTGTAGCATATAGAACGCAGACCGTCAGGAACTAGTGAGCAGCATTGGCGACATCACGTCAGAAAACATAGTGCAGAGGATGCTAAACGACGCCCAAAACTGGAAGAGAAATAGAATCTGCACGCTTATAGAACATATTCTCAGAAGGAAAAAATGAGAAGAAGACAATTATTATCGGCAAACAGTTGAGCATGGAAGTTGATTCCGCAAGGGAGACATGACAGCCCCCCTGAAGTAATACAAAGAACAGTGATTATTCAGCAGGGTTGGTTCAGACACCTAGAAATGTTATGGAGGAATTTTGGGGTATGTTGGCACATAATATATTAAACGAGTCCGACACACGGGGATGGTCAATGGATCAACTCCGAAAAGGCCTCGTAAGGGGCATAAGGCATTTCTCCCGTTTTCCTTTGAAAAGAACCGTTATCTTCGCACAAAAGTAATTTTTTTTTAAAGGTGTCAATTAACCATTTAGTACAAAGTTTCAAAAAAATGACAGGGTCGTCTTTTTGAATAATTAAATATTGAGTTTTGATAAAAAAAAATTTAATTTTTTTTAAATCAAAAAATCTTTTGTGAACATTTTTGCACAAAATAGCTACTATTTGAATTTTTCGGGAGCCCTAGCATAGAAATGAGTACAAATATTTCAAGAAAATCAAAAAATTGGTTATTTGGAGGGTACATTCCATTAATAACCATTTTTTGAAAATAGTTTTTAACCGATAGGTAGGTAGCTTTTACTAAAAGTTATTTTTATTACATTTTTTTGAAGAAAATTTGTGGAGTCATTTTTGAGAGAAATACGATTTTGTAAAATTACTAAAAAAAATCGTATGACACGTACCGTTATTTTTGGTTCTAAGAAAAAAGTAAAAAATAGGGGGGGGGGGGGGAATGACTAAAAATAAATAACATACAAGAAAATTGATCCAGTCGCTTGGGCTATAGCCAAACAGGTATTTATAGTCGACAGTAATACTTTGTAGAGTGCTGGTATTGTGGGGTGGGTCGATGATAACTTAAATTTCGGTCGGTTGAAGTGAAAGATTAGCTATGTACATCACAATCTAACCCACACATACCAGCATCAGGCACCCCCTACACACCATGTCATCGGCATCATGACCACTGCACAATTGAATCGGGGTCAGCGTCATCATTAGAAACAATTTCATTCGTCCATCTCTCAGTTCACATCCTGTTGTCACACAAAAATTATATTAATTTTAGTTTTGAATTATAGAGGAATAAGTCAACAGGACCAGATGGAATATCCAACTTGATCATAAAGAGGCTGCCAGAGACAGTTTTGATCTTCATCCTGAATAACTGAATCAACAACAACTACTTCCCCCAAAAATGGAAAACAGCGAAGATCGTGGCGATCCCGAAGAAAGGTGTCAGGAACATGATATCTAACTATATGCCAATATCCCTTCTCAGCAACCTAAGCAAGCTCGTAGAAGAGCTGATACTAAGGATACTGAAGAAGTTTTGCAGCGACAACAGCGTAATTCACTCCAGAAGTTCCAGCAGGACAACACCATAGCCCTCAACAGTCATCGTGTCACCGTCGGATGCTTTCTAGATGTCGAGAAAGCATTCGATAGCACCTGGATAGATGCTCTCATACATAAACTACATCTGCTACGTTTTCCCCGCTACTAATACAAATTATTTTTTCTTTTCATTCTTCCAGGAACTTCTTTGTGCAATCATTGGGAAACTGCTTATCAACTGTGAAGAACATCAAAGCCAGAGTCGCCCAAGGATCGAAGCTTGACCCCTTCCTCTACAGCCTGATGACATCAGACCAACCCGTCCCAACTGGCTGTGAATACCTGTTATTTGCTGATAACTCGCTCACGTACGCTACCTCAATGTCACCACTAGTCGCAGTTCAGATAGTACAGGCTCACATCAACAGACTGTTCGATTTCTACAAGAATCAACTCAGCAAAAATCGGAGCTTATTTGCTACAGGAGAGCCCGTGATGGCAGAAGTCACTCAGCAGCCACTTGCAGAAACTTAGTTCGGAAACTTCCTGATGGATCCACCATTGCGGCCAAAAGGAAAGCCAAATACCTTGAGATCAACTTCAATGAGTTGCTAAGGTTCAACCCGCACTCAAAAAGTGTAAAAGCGAACTAGGTATTCCACTGACTACACCCTTTGATGAGAAGAAGATCAGGACTAAGCCAACAGATGAAGATACTTGTGTACAAGAAACTCCTGTGGCCAGTCATCAGCTATTGTTTCCCAGTCTGGTTCACAATTACAAAATTAGCGATGAAGGAACTCCAAATCTTCGATAGGAAGATGCTAAGAAACTGCACCGGGTTCCACTTCGACCGGCAGCGAAGAAAGCATTACAGGAATGAGGATCTCTACAGAGAAGCAAAGATCATACCACTGGACAAAT
This sequence comes from Dasysyrphus tricinctus, assembly GCA_963921185.1. Classification (NCBI taxonomy): domain Eukaryota; kingdom Metazoa; phylum Arthropoda; class Insecta; order Diptera; family Syrphidae; genus Dasysyrphus; species Dasysyrphus tricinctus. The sequence continues at coordinate 220,482,134 of OY992532.1, read as the reverse complement.
ACCTAGCAAATTCGGCAAAGAAGCTAGAACAGAACACCGTCAATCACCCTAATCAACTAATGATAAGGATGGCCACCCAGCAACAACATCGCGAACCGCGTATCTCAGTGTGATGGAATCCCTTGATGCCAATATTTTCACCGACAACGACGAAGCAGCCGTTTCCTTTTACGCTGACACAGGGTCAGCCTATACAGCCGTGCATTCGTGTACCATTTAAATATAATCTTTTTGGCTTCGCCACAAAATTTAGTGATTCTCCTTAAGGGCTGGAATCAGATTCATATCGTAACTTCCCTTCTCTGTACTTCTGAGCGAGAGCTTGTGTCAAAAATTATCCCTTGGCTTTGAATCAGATTCCTACCGTAACCTCAATCCAGGCTACTTCTGAGTAAGAGATTGTGTCAAAAGTAACCGCTTAGAAGAGCCTTGGGCTGGAATCAGATTCGTACCTTAAAGTCCCATATTGCTCCTTCTAAGTGAGAACTTCAGCCAAATGTAACTCTTTCTTCGGTTAGAATTCGGCTGGAATCATTAGATTTGTAACTTTAGGTCACTTCTTCTAAGTGAATATTGAGGAGTGAGTCTATTTTTCTATTGTTAAAAACAAATAGTGAAAATTATAAAACTTAATCAGAGTTCTATTTTTTTTCTCAACCTGAGTCTCATTTGATTTCTTTGGGCCTGGGCTACGACGAGCCTAATCAGCTGCCGTTTAATAATAGAAATATAAGAAATCCATCAATCAAGCAATTCAAGATGAAATTGAGAGAAAAATATGAAGGAACAAAAATGTGGAGTGCTTGGAAAGCTTGTATTTAGAGGCTTGTGGAAAAGACTCAATGCCAATTTAATTGAGGATAACAAAAGATAAAAACAATACTCAATGTATAATTTGACGGAGGTTGTTTAAAAGCTATAAAAATCCTTTCCGTATCTTTGAATTTATAGAAAGGTACACCTATATTCATTCTTCAAACCATGTAGTTGGAATCAAATAAAAATTACAAAACTAACAAACTAGTGCCGTGCAATTCAGGTTGCATTTAAAAGACCAAAGGTCTTACAGGCATATAGTTAAAAAAAAAAAAAAAAGGTTCTGTGAAAGGAATGAAAAAATAAAAAATAAATATTTGTAGAAACTTGCTTTGAAATTTGTGAATTGTAAGAACCTTCAAAGCCAATAATTTATTCACTGAGTCGGGAGTAAATCCCGGAAAACTTTTTAGCACGATTTCATAACCCGATATCTAGAGATACTTTTTACAACTTCATCTAGTAGCCTTTTGAACTTCGTCAACACCTTTAAATGGCTTGACTGATAACAGAGCACATTGGTTTTTACATTAAGTGGGATACAACTTCCAAGGGTATCACAACGGATCTATAAGTGTGACGGTTACAAGATCAACTGTCAACCCTTCTACCTCACCTAACTTATAACCAATGATACCTACTAGGTACTATTTTACCTAAAAAAGATTAAAATGCTCAAAGTTCAAATTACTTATCTACCCAAAGATACTCCCATCATAATCACTTACCCAGGTTCTACACTTTTTCAAATTTAAAAAGACGGTGCCCTATCCATAGGTTTGTTAAGAGAAAAATTCCAAAAAGATTCCTTTATCAAGCTCACCATATCGCTATACTCAACTTCTTATCAACAAAGACCTATAGCATTGCCATGGGCACTCTAAGTGCAATTTCAGTTTAACATAAATGGAAACACAACTCTCTCTTTATCCTCCTTCCAAAGCGCAAAAAAAGGATATAAATAAATTCAAATGCATTACACTTATCCGCTCTTCCATCGAATTAGAATATGTATTTTCAGAGGCAGTGGCGGCAGACATCATGATGACAAATCATCTGCTGGCATACCTACATAACCTTCTTTTCGTAAAAGATCCTTCTCTCTATATCTAATCCAAAGGACATGCCTTGCAGGAATATACTCGTACTTCTATATATGTAACTATATATGAATTTAAAAAGGATGCTTTCAGCTTTCACCGACATGTCTCATTTAAATGACAAAATTACAATTACATAATGCAATGAAAACATTTTGCACATGAATACCTGAGCAATAGTCTGCATTTTTTTGGATCAACAGTGCAGCAGTATAGAAGCAGAATTGTAGAGAAGTAGAGAAGTATGGTGATAGTGAGTCCTCCTGATGACGGCAAGTATAAGAAGTTCACAGGATTAACCCCCGAAGCGCTTATATTACTTTACTCGCCTTATATAGTGCAAGGACGACATACTAAGGATTTATTATTCGTTTGTCCTGAAAGCGTCTTTCAAAGCACAAAATTATGCTAAATACAAAAAAAGTGTAAGAAGAAACATTTTGAGTGCAATACGAAAAGAGTAAATTGAAGAGCAAAAGAAGAAAAAAAAAACAACAAGAAACGCATTTCACTCTGACAACACGGACTACAGAGTTGAATTAGGGGGATGTACGTGCGGTGACGCGTCTTTCATCATAACATCCTTTGAATTTGAATTTCAAGCTTGAAAGCATTTTTGTCAGGTGAATGAATGTGTGTTTTCTACGAGTAGGTACCAACATGTTAGCGTGAAGGAATGTTTTGAAGGATTTTTCTTTTCTTCATTGAAAGTCATATGCATACAGGTTGTTGTGATGAGATTGAATTGGCATCATGCAATGTCAGCTACAAGGTTGAAAGCTTTTGAATACTTTTTTTTGTCATTTTATTGCTATTAAGTCATAAATTCATTTTAAATTATAGTTTGAGTTTTAGTCAAATAATTTTTAAGTTTTTGTAAAGACATAAAAGCTAGGGAAAATTTTTTAAACATTTATAAAAAGGGCTCTGAATCACTTTTAAAATGTGAGCCCACTCTAAAAATAACTATTATGTTAAGGGTCGACTCTTCAGTAATTTTAAAAGAAATGAAGTAAGTAAGTACTTTAAAATCGGTATCGATAAAATTGAAAAAATTTAAGCATCGTCTCGGTATCGGTTTCGTATAATTTGATTTCATGTCGCTCTCGTCTGGTTTTGGTTTCATCTCAGCCACACCTCACTCTTGTCGTATTTTTTTTGATTTTAAAACATCAAAAATAAATGTACAGTTGTACGTACTTGGTCTAGTAGTTGAAGGTCAAAATTATCTTATGACGCACGTGAGTTTGAGAAGGCTTAAACCAAAAGGGGTGGCAATGGTGCAGTGGATGTAGTGCTTGACTGTTAACTTAGAGGTATGGGGTCAAGCCCAAGTCTAGGCAGTATTATTTTCTATACTCTCCCAGCTTTACTGGACGCCATCCGTGGGATTTAATGAGATAATCAACACCTTGAACTCAATCCACTGTGCCAAATCTTTCCTATTTTGTATTTAATTATAGTTGAAAAAAAAGAATTTAATGCCACGGTAATGACATCCATGGTACTGACATTTAGATTGTATATGCAAACTCACTTCTCAATGCTAATAAGAAAAATAATATCCTCAAAAATTGTATCTTATGCCGTAAAAAGAAGTATAAAATTCTTAACTCTAAATCATTCAAAAACATGTTATAATATTTTTAGAAAATTGTACCACGGACCACGGTACTGACAAATAAATTTCCGATGAAAACATATCACTATTTAAGTACAAAATAATGTCTCTTCTAAAATACCACCATAGGGATGTCTTAAAACTTAAACAAAATGGTGTTTCAGTGGGAAATATCTTAAATTCACAACTTGAACTAAATTCTCAGACAATGTTAATATTTTTTTCAGGAATAAGTTTTTTGACTTGTTTTTTTTTGTCAAAATTTTGCCAAGCAAAATTGCATCCAAACTTTTGAAGCACGTCATTTCTATTCACTGAAGTATTTTATTTAATTTTATTTAAAAAAAGTAGATTTAATTGAAAATACAAGGAAGCAACATGCCACGGTACTGACATTTTCTCTACACTTTTTCAAGCCATGTGAATTAGTAGGAAATTTTGTCGTGACCTCTAGATAGATTGTAGTAAATAGCCACTTACTTAATTCAAACCAAAAATACATATACAAACATTCATAATTTTGAGGTGGTCAGAGACTTTGTTAACCTAGGATCCGCTATAAGCTCAGCGAATGATGCCAGTGCTGAGATCAAACGAAGAATTACTCTTGCCAATCGCTGTTTATTTGGCCTAAGAAGGCAATTGAGGAGTTAAGCCCTCTATCGAGTAACTAAACTGTCCCTGTCCCTGACGCTTATCATCCCGGTCCTGATGTATGGTGCAGAGGCATGTATACACTGTTAACGGTGGATGAGAACGCTTTAGGCTGTTTTGAGAGGAAAATTCTCCTGGTTATTTTTGGTCCCGTCTGCATAGATGGGGAATGGAGAAGGAGATACAACAACGAGCTGTATGGGCTGTACAGCGACACCGACCTAGCCACAAAATTGAAAAGCCATCAACTGAGATGGCTGGGTCAACTAGAGCGAATGGACACCGTTCCGGCCCGGAAAGTCTTTGAAACCAACCCCGTGGAACAGCGCAGTAGAAGTGGACAGCGTAAAAGGTGGAGCACCCAAGTGGAAGAGGACCTCAACCAACTTGGAGTGCGAAACTGGAGGCAGCTAACTAGAAACCAAGCCAGATGGAAGAAAGTTGTTGGCTGAAGCCCTGGTCCACCCCAGACTGTAGCACCACCTTAAGTAAGTATACATACATACATACATATAAAAAAATTTAACATTAAATTAAAACAAAAGCGCTGGACTTAAGAATCACAGTTGGCAGAAAATCATATATGTAACCAATGCAAAACTGCAGTGAAAATAATCGACGGAGATTGTTTGTTTTATTCTCATTTTGATGATTTTTAGGAACAACGCAATTTGTTCCTTAACCCTAAGTAAGTAAGTAAACGCATCTGGAAATCTTGTTAAGTAATTTGTAGGGAGTCTAATAACTGATTGAAGACAATAATTTTTAACTGATTCAACACGTTTTTTGGTGTAATTGGGGCTTATTTTATTCCATTTCTGCATTAAAACTCTTTTCAAGTCACTTTCGTTGAAAATCTCATTAATTTGAATTTCAATTTCCATTTTATTCCAAAAATTGGCAATAATATTTAGAACCGATGATTGTGGTAGGATTCTGATCACCCTTGTGCATGCTCCACATCTGGGGTTGGCACCTTAAATTTTTATTGAAGTTGTGCATTGATTTCCTGCGAACTTATGGTCCTGCATCAAAATTTTTGTGTCGGATTCCTAGCGCAACTTAAAAACATTGTAAAACGAGCCTTAAACAATTTTTAAGTCATCATAAAAAAAACGTAAGTTAAAAAGGTTGTTTTTCATATATTATTATGCATATTTTATATAATGATTTTTTATTGAATCTTAAAAATACCAAACGAGTTGAGCTACAAGATCAAGAACATGTTACCAGGTTTGCGACTGAGACCAAACCAAAACCAGATGAGAACGACACCGACACCGGTACTGAAACTGAGACCGAGGCCAAGACCGAGACTGAGACCGATTGCTAGACCAAGACCGAGACACAGACAGGGACCAAGACCGAGACCAAGACCGAGACCAAGACCGAGACCAGGACCGAGATTGAGACCGAGACTGAGACCAAGACCGAGAGCGAGACCAAGACCGAGACCAAGACTGAGACCGAGACCGAGACCAGGATCGAGAGCAAGACCGAGACCGAGACCGAGACCGAGACCGAGACCGAGACCGAGACTAAGACTGAGGCCGAGACTGACACTGAGACTGAGACTGAGACTGAGACTGAGACTGAGACTGAGACTGAGACTGAGACTGAGACTGAGACTGAGACTGAGACTGAGACTGAGACTGAGACTGAGACTGAGACTGAGACTGAGACTGAGACTGAGACTGAGACTGAGACTGAGACTGAGACTGAGACTGAGACTGAGAGTGAGACTGGGACTGAGACTGAGACTGAGACTGAGACTGAGACAGAGAATGAAACTGAGACTGAGACTTAGACTGAGACTGAGACTGAGCCTGAGACTGAGACTGAGACTGAGACTGAGACTGAGACTGAGACAGAGAATGAAACTGAGACTGAGACTTAGACTGAGACTGAGACTGAGACTGAGACTGAGACTGAGACAGAGAATGAAACTGAGACTGAGACTTAGACTGAGACTGAGACTGAGACTGAGACTGAGACTGAGACTGAGACTGAGACTGAGACTGAGACTGAGACTGAGACCGAGACCGAGACCAAGACCGAGACCAAGACTGAGATCGAGACTAGACTTTGTAATACGATACTGAGACGAGATAGAGTTATACGAGACCGATACCGCGATGATACTTTTGGATACTTAAAAAAGTATCTTCTGTGCCATTGAACCATGCTGTCGGTGAAGAAACTCCCGAATAACTACTCTTCAAAGCCACTATTATATGAGGCAAATTAAAAAACTATGAAGTTCTCATTCCAAGAATTCCTAAGAATTCCTATGATACCGACTTACATACTTGGCATTTAAGTATAAATTTTCGACTCGTATATGCAAAGTAAGTCAACAAATTGCAATATCCAATCGTTGGAAGTGTGTGACCTTAATCTCAAATTTAATTACATTTCGCACGGAAACTTGTACGGGGCATGTTGGCTTGTCAGAAAGCGATCTGCATCGTTTGTTTACGCACCGGAAAAAAACACAAAATATTGCAGTGACCTGGAGTATCCCAAATCTATTTTCGGTACCTAAGTTAAATGCATTGAATTAAATTCAATTTCCAAGAAAAAAAAAAACATTTTTTCATAGTGAGGCTCGACTTTCGAAAGGGACAAGATTAATTTTAGAAGGAACGAAGTTTACTGCGTCAGCTATAATTAAAGCCCTTAAAAAAATGCAACTAGAATGTCTGTACTTAGTCCTAATATCCAACAATTATAAAACTTGCTCCATATATTTCTATCTTAAGATACCTAGAAGTGTTAAGCAGTTGAAAATAATAACTGTTCAATAAAAAATCACTTTAGGAATTACATTTTTACCGCACCACAGACAGAAAAAGAACAAAGACTCCCAATGAATAAAGGCAATAACTCTCTACTTGTGAACAAAAACACTACTCATATCTTTTCCCAACGAAGAAAATGCAATTTATTTTCTAGTCAATAAAAAAATATAGAAAAAATATTAAAAAAAAAAAAAAAACCAAGAGAAAAACACTTAAGCATAGACTTACCATAAACAATCGATTTCCTTTCCAATATAAACCATCAGCTAATATTTTTTATTCTCAACGTAAATGTTTACCGCAACGTTTCTTGCTAAATCGGTAAAATGTAAATTTTCCGCAAACGCAGCTTTGCTTCAAGGTCGATGGTTTCCTTGCAGGATGCATGCACAGTTTGTTTACCGACAAAAAAAATGACTCACATGTAAATCTGATATTTATTTTCATTTAATCCGCGCACCAAAGCACACTCATCCTTTTATTTATGCAAAACCAAAAACAAAAAAACGGATAAACAATAATAAACAAAAATAAAAACAAAACTTATATGTACACACACACACAGCACACACTTAGGAACAGATAATAAATCTGTTATCCTTTAGTCGTCGAACGGGAGCAAGGATAATGTTTGAGAGTGTATCTCGAAAACAAAAATACTTTGGCGAAATTTATGAGAAAAATTCCATCGCAATATTTTGCTATCCGTTTTCTCGGTGTACCGTATTATTTCTTGCTATTGTTGATGTCCTTTTTTTGTCATAATGGACTTGCATGGAAATAAATAACTCGCAAAAACCCGTTATACTGTACGTTCAATTGTATAAATCGCAAAAACAAAACCAAAACAAACAAAAATAACGATTTACTATTGTATATGATGGGAACTGTGAAAGTGGTAAGTTTGCTGATGAATTCGCTTCATCTCGTGTGGGGGTATATTTCCGTTTCCGTTTGTCTGTCTCTCTGTCTGTCAGATTGGTATCAATAGCATCAAGTTTGATTAATACCCGAATTATCCGCAGTGATTGATGAAATGTTGGTTTAGAGTTTCGCCTGGTTCCTTCGATGTGGATTTTTTTTTTGTGTTTGTTTGTACTTTTGTATACTTTAGTTCTGTAGTAGCAGTTGTAGTAGTTGTCCTGTTTTACTTTTTTTTTTTTTTTTTGTTTTATGAAATTTTCTGCAATCAGGATAAGGGTTTATAGCATAGATATAAACACATCTATACATGGATTTGTTTTTATTTTTTTTATTTTATTCAGGAGAGTTGTGTATATCAAAATGGCAGGAAGACGAAAACGGATGTTCGTCAGTGGATGAATTATTGGAGATTTTATTGTCCATTTTTTTTTTTTTACTTTCAGTAGAATTTTATGTTTTTTTTTGTTTTTGCAATTTTCTAATATGGACGATAAATTAAGTTTCTTTAGAAAAATGTTTTTATACAAATAGAGGTTTTTGTTTCAATCGATTTTCTTGATGCGGATGTATATTTACGTTAATTTAATGAAACCAAATGATTTCGCAGGAAATTAATCTTCATATTGAAATTTTAGGAATTGTATATAGAGTGACATTGATGAGGGTTTTTTTCCGAATGAAAATCCTTTATTGGTTTTATTCTGAAATGAAAAAAAGAAATGTAAATTTTAATTAAAATTTTACTATTTTTACTAAGAAATATAGAGACAAATAATTTAATAATTTTTGATATTGCGAACACTCAAAAGGGTTTATTTGGTTTATTGGTTTATGTATTACCATTGAAACAGTGCAGAATTAAGATATAAATGAAGGGAATTTGAAAAGAAGATACTTCTGCGCGTTTTAACTATGAATTTCTAAAAAATATTAAGAGTTGATTCATTTTAAATCTTTTATGAACTAATTTTTTTTAACTATGTTTTCATTTCTTTATAAAGTAAGAATTCTGCGATTAATAACAGAATACAATATCTGCAGAAAAAACCACCTTCGTTTTGCCTACATACTTGATTCCCTTGGTGAATTGTTTTTAAATGTTAACGCAAAATTGTGGAGGTATTTCACGAAGAACAGCTCTGATGTTTTTGTTAAGTGGAGAAAGTGGAGCACTGGATTTTTGGAGCCACATATACGACAGGTTTGTTTGTTAGCCTATTCAGACAAATGGAAATGAGTCTCATAACTCAGAGAATTTTCGTGAAAAAATAATGATCTTATGACTCATTAGTTTTCAGGACATGATCAGCAAAAGTACCTTCTAATCCTATCTTTAGATTTATGATGGACTTATCAGTGGGCAGAGGACCAGACGACATATTTGTCTACAGTGACAACCATAGTAACATATCACAGGCTTACACGGTTTTTGACACGAGCAGGTAAGGCTTGTTCTGAAAGTAATTTTTGGTGCTGAATCCGAATCCGTCATCTGTTTTATGCCCTGAGCTCTAATTTTTGAGGTATTCCAGTTATGAAATTAAAGAAACACGGTTTTTCGTTAATTTTGAGATTACATAGGTATCCAGTACTCTTAAACGACTCCTGAAAATACTAATCTTCTTTTTCAAAATTCAGTAAATTTTTGTTCAATATTTTTTTTAAACCTAAGTTAGTTGTTAGTCTTCAGCTGCCCCTACCAAATCTAGTAAGACTGATGGTGAAATGCGGTTTAATATACTTAAAACATACATCTCAACAAGGGATATCGCAGAGAATATACAATACATTGGAAGTTTAAACTGAATTTGGAAGATGAAAAAAAGTACCTGCTTTTAAAAACGTTTAAAAATTTTGTTGAAAAAAATTTTATAGTTACATAACATAAAAGATACAAAGATGGCGAAAAACCATTATTTTTCAATATTTAAACAGTAATATCTCGAAAATCTGGGCTTATAGCGAAAAATACATGATGGATTTGAGCTCAGCGCCCAAAAGTATACCTAAAAACATTGTAAGCCTGTGTAATTATAACAAATTATCTAAGAATTAAAATATTGCACATACGCCACAGTGACTTTTAGTTGTTCAATTGTGTTTATTACAAAATACCAAACCTTATAGACTTTTTCGTAGTTAAAGGTAATAAATAAATCATATAAGTGTCCAAGGTAACTAAGACTTATAGTCAGATCATACTGCAGCAATTTTATCACTGGGTGAAGCGGAAATAATAGAAAAAAGTAATCCTTAGCTCGTGAATAAGAGAATAAACTGGAACGAACTCAGAGAACTTGAAAATTTTATAAACTTAAGATTCCCTATGCAATCAATTGAAGAAATTGATCATGCGGTATAACATTATTGCTGATGTGCAACAGGCTGCAGAAGAAAGTACTCCAACTATTTCGAACTCAAGATGAAAAGAAATAAAATATCCTGTCGTAATAAAGGAGCTGATATTGGATAAAAAAATATCTCGAAGATAATGGCAAGTTACAAGATTTCAGGCAGTTTTTTAACCGTCTTAACAATGAACTAAAGAAAATAATCTGTAAGTTTAAAAATGATTCACTTAGTAGTTTCCTAAATAGTCTGATAGCAGTTGTTTTTACCAAATACTCCTTATGGAAAGCAGCTAAGCGCCTAAAAAGACCACAAACACAAAATCTTCCAATAAAATCTCAAGATGGTAAATGGATCGAAAAACCCGAAACAAAAGTCTGATCTCCTCGCTGAATATCTCGCGGATGTTTTGAAGCCTTTCCCAGCAAATACAGATGTATATAAATTTAGCAGGACACTTTTGGAAATTCAGGTTAAAAACTATCCTATCATTAGTTGCTACTTAATTGCGAATTAGCAACGCAAAAAAAAAAATTAATTGCTTTTTTGGTTTGCGAAAAAATGAGTGTCCTGGCTAACTTCATATGAACTTAGCAGGACAACTTTCTCAAAAATAAGGATAATCGAGCTGAAAAAATTAAAAAACTTAATTAATTGCGAATAAGTTACGCAGAAAAAAATTTAATTGCATTTTTGGTTTGCGAAAAAATGGCTGTCCTGTTAACTTCATATTAACTTAGCAGAACACCCATTTTTTCGCAAATTAAAAATACAATAAAATTTTTGTTTGCGTAACTAATTCGCTATTAAATAGTTCTCAATAGTAAAATTCTTTCAGCTCGATTATCTTTATTTTTGAGAAAGTTGTCCTGCTAAGTTCATATGAAGTTAGCAGGACACCCATTTTTTCTTAAACCAAAAACGCAATAATTTTTTTTTTTTGCGTAACTAATTTGCAATTAAGTAGCAAATAATGATAGGATAGTTTTTAACATGAATTTCCAAAAGTTTCCTGCTAACTTAATATATGTACATCAAATACAGCTACAGATGCCTTACAATTTGTTGATAGAAACGACGACTGTTAAATTGCTTTTCTCACGCTCAATGAAGTAAATAGCATGTGTCAACATTATTTGTCTAACAAAATCACCAGGGTACGATCTAATAACTGCTCAGATTTTGAAAGAAATGCCTTTAATAGCCTTCAAGAAACTCCAATTTATAATAAACGCATGCCTTAAACTAAGATATGTGCCACATCATTGGAAAATTACAGAAGTCATTGTTATACCTAAACAAGATAAGCCACCAACAGAAGCTGCATCTTTCAGACCTATATCGCTTATACCAATCATGGCAAAAGTTTTTGAAAAACTGCTACTGAAAAGGCTTAGCAACGTAATAGAAGAAAATTTTAGAAATAAACATTCCACGATAAGACCAAGTGCATCGAATTACGGATGTTGTGGAAAAGGCACTTGACGAAAAACAAGTATGCTCGGTTATATTCTTAGATGTTGCTCAAGCCTTTGACAAAGTTTAGCATTGGGACTTGAGTATAAACTGCATAGGGACCTTCACAGGCAGTACTAAGAAATCCAGAAATCCTACGTTACGAACCAACTCTTACTGCCAAAATTACTCTGAATTAAAAAAAATTGAAGCTGGTGTACCACAAGGAAGTGTCCTAGGACCAACCCTGTATCTGTTGTATACAAGGGATATTTCAGTGGACATCAACGCTATTATGGCCACCATTTTGCTGATGATACTGCAATTTTGGTGCCAGATAAATCCGTTACGAAGGCTAAACAAAAATTGCAACATGCAGTCGATAAAGTTAGTGATTGGGTGCAGAAATGGTGTATCAAATTCAACGAAACAAAATCGACGCATATAAACACAAAAACATAAACAATGTTTCAATTTGCTTAAACAGTACAGCAATACGTCACTCCAATACCGCAAAATACCTTGGAATGACTTTGGATGCAAAGCTTAAATGGAAAGAGCACATCAAAAGGAAGAGAGAAGAACCAGCTTTTAAGTACAGAAAAATGTATTGGTTTAGGAAAGAACTCTGACCTATCTATCCAGAATAAACTTATGATATTTAAGCAAGTACTGACACCTGTTTGGACATATGGTATCCAACTATGGGGCTGTACAAAGAAAGCAAATGCTGAACCGATCTAAAGATTCCAAAGCAAGGTCCTTCGTGGAATATTTAATGTCCCTTCCTTGGTTTACAAGAAATAGCGATCTATATCGTGACCATCAAATTGAAATGGTTACAGACGTGGTTAAAAAACACGCTGTATCACACAGTCAGTGACTGCAAATTCGTACCATTTCCGAAATGGAAACCGTTTTAAATGTACGAGACAATCTTCGGATATTGGATATTAAGAAGAACGAAGCCTCATAAGCTGATGGTCTAAAAGCTATTTGAAAGTGCTAAAGCTTTAAACTTCCCCCAGTGTGATCTATAAATTAATTAAGAAAAATCATTTGTCGATCTTTCATAGATTTATCCTGATTCACCGGGGATTTTAGTGCGGTAAGAGTCTCACACTACTTGGTACCGATTCTTACCGAGTGTCTTTTGAAGACTTCCATCGGATAAAAAAACTTGTGCTTATTTACCTACTTCAAATGCTAACGAAAACAATGCGAAAAAATGTTCACTGAGAGTTTCACAAATTCAAAAAATTAAAACAAATGCAAATGCGAAATAACCACAGGCACCCACAGCCATGTTAAAAATCAAACGAAAAAAATTAACACGAAAAACGAAAAATTCCACTTTTTCGCAAACATTAAATAGTAGTTTATTGTGTTTCAAAACGAAAGCAGAGATTATCAATTATCAAGATGCCAAACCTTTGTACGTTTTACCTTCCAAAATTCTAAACAAATTAATTTTGGAAGGTAAAATTGCTGTATTTGTAATTTCACTTCGTGTCAATAAATACATGTGAATTGCAACAACAATTTAATGCAGTGAGGTTCATTTGTTTTGACGGCTCGTTTTTTTATTTTCAAACTAATTATTTTTGTATGTCGGCCTTGTTGTTTAAATAATATTTTGCGTTTATTATTAACTTTTCGAAATAGTTGGGTAATAACAAACCAAAAGATTTTTACCTAATCGGAACCAAGATTATATGTGTAAGTATATTGATAATCACTTAACAAATATATAGACTTCTCTAAATAATCTTCTATTATTATCAGTAGTCCAGGCCAATTCTTAATAAATTATTGTAATAAGCCAATAAGCCCTAATTGAAACTCCAATAAAAATAATTTCACCCCAATAAACGACTTCACATTGAAACTCATGTAAATTTCAAATCGAATTTCTTAATTTTCTATTATTTAATTTACAACCCCCCAATTGGTGTTGGCAATATTAAACATTTTAAGTGGAATACTAAGTACGGTATCCCTGCCACAATGGAACAACGACAACAACGTATTTTTAACCTTATTTTCCTAATTCAAAACGATTCTCCATTAACACATTGCATACATAAATTTATTATAACGATACAAGAATACAAAAGGTATTATTTTTATGTATTAGCTATTATACATCCCCCACAGAGCCTATAGAGAACAAGATGTAATATCAAAAAAATACAACAACAATAATACAAAAAATAAAGAAAAGTTTTTTTTTTATAGGCAGCACACAATAACAAAAAGAAAAAAATATATTTCCTTGACAAAAGAAACAAAAAAAAAAGAAAAAAGTGGCCCAAATTTGGCACTAAACAATTTCCTTCATTTCAGTACCTACTTCAGAGCGTCCGCCGCAGCTCCACTTCACCGTACTTCCTTTGCCATATTGCCATTTTGGTCCAAACTCCTCCTAAGTGAGTGTGAGTCGAAACATTGAAACATGAGGATTTCTCATTTAATTTTATGCAAAAATAAAATCGCATTTAGTTCAACGTCTTAGAACTTACATTCATAGAACAACATCCTTTGTGTCGAGGAGAAAGGATTTTTTTTTTGTTTTTTGTTTTACTTCAGAAATTATTCCGGTTCAAGTCCCTCTGATGCTCGGCTGAGATGGTTTTTGTTTCTCAAGACTTTTTTTTTCTTCTATCCTCGTCCTCGATTCTCGTGTTGGAAATATATAAATGGAGGGGTTATCGTTATATACATAGAGGTTTAATGTGTCATTAATGGTGATGCTTGGGATTTTTCACTCTTGCACGTATTTTCTATTTTCTCATTTCCTTTTTTTTTTGCTCTTCAATTTTTAAATAAAATTAATATCTCTGAATATAATTTTGGACGTGCTGCAAGGATGGGAGTTGGAAGATGAAATTTTGGCTCCCAAATTGGAGCCTTATTTCAAATGAATTATACCGCTACAAGGTAAGCTCGACATAAGAAAAACAAATATTCATGAGCCTTCTACGTCTACGTAGATATCCTGCTTTTATCAAAGTAGCAAACCCTTTTAAGGTATTTACAGCAAACAACAACAACAAAAAATAATAAGTATAACATAGACTTTTTGGCCTCTGCTTTTAATTAAGTTATAAATAGGGAGCATTGTTATGGATATTTCTAATAAACCAACATATAAAATAAACCTCAAAAATTTGCTTTGTCCCTTTTTACTTGCGATATAGGTACTATAGGGCAAGTTTTGGATTCGTGCAAAAAAAAAATTTCGAGATAACAATCAAACATGACATTACGATGATAGAGAACACGAAAAATGTGGGTGGCACAATTCTGTCTGTCTGTCTGTCTGTCTGTCTGTCTGTCTGTCTGTCTGTCTGTCTGTCTGTCCGTACCTCAACCTACAGCCTAAACCACTGAAGCGATTTTCTTCAAATTTTGAACTTAAGGTTTTTTTGTAACTCTCCAGAGGGGAAATTGAAATTTTTTTTTTAGCTCAAAAAATAACGGTACTTGCCATACAACCGTTAAGGAAAAGCTTATTTATCTCAAAAACGGCTCCAACGATTTTGATAAAAAAAAATCAGTGTATTATTGTAGATATGATATACCTTTTAGTAAGAAAAAAAATCACCAAAAACATTTATTAACGGTACCTGCCATATAACGGTTTTTTTGATTTTTGATTTTCTCATTAACCGCTCATCCGATTTCAATGAAATTTTTTGCACAAAAGCTTTGTTGGAATGTTAATAATACTGCATACCAAAATTTTAGAAAAAATAAATTTTGGATTTTTAAAAAAAGATTCAAAATTTTTTTTTGAAAATTCAATATTTCAAAAACGGGTTGATGAATTATTTTGAAATTTCAGTTTTAAATGTATGTTAATATATACTCAAAATTGGCATACCAAATTTTTTTTTGAAAAATGTTACAAAAATTTTATATATAAAAAATTAATTTTTAAGAAAACGGCTCCAACGATTTTAAATTTTTTTTTTGCGTATATTCATATTTTTTCAAGTAATCAAATGGCATACTTTTTTTTTAGCCTTAAGTTATTTATCAGGCTGTTTATACAATTAAAAGAACGATTTAAATGCTTTTTATACTTTTTCTATAATTACTTGAATATTTTTTAAAGTTCTTAAGCCCCACACAACTTGAACATAAGAGCAAGTACGTGCGATCCAGTCGTGCATTTTATTTTTGTTTGGTTTGCTGTTGTTGGTGTTGTTATTATACTTGGTGAGGTGAACCTATGTACTACGTTGGTTGCTTGACTATGGTTGTTTGTTATGATTAAAATTGGTATATTTTAAGAAAAGACATATAATTTTTCATTTTTCATTTTTGTGGTTTCCCTGAATTTTTAAATGCGGTATCAAATTAAAATGTCTAATGGTTTGGTCCATATACAAAAAATATGTAGCTATGTACCTATGAACTTGAGGAAAGAATAATAAAATACCTTCAAGATAAAATCCATTATGAGAGTTTTTGGACTGAAATTTATTTTAATTGTTTGTGAGGGTCTATTTTAATCAGATAGGTCTTACTATTTTATTGTAATATGACATTTGTACTGATGTCCCTGGGTAATTTCAAGAAATAATTAATTTATCAACGTGAAAAATTTCTTTTTTTTAAATATTTTCTATTTTGTTGAGATGGGTTTGGACTATAATTCTTTATTTTTTATTTAATTTTTTTTTGTATCAAAAAGTAATTAAACTGTGTATTATTTTTTGATTAAATTATTTTTGAAGGTCAAAGAAACTTTTGATGCCATGAAATAATGTCTTAAATAAAAATAAAATAAAATTATCAAGTTAGCAGTTTTCTTGGACAACAGTTTCTTGTGTAGTCTGCTTCGTGGGTTAAAAGAATTTTAACTCCCGTCTTTAGTTCTGCGGCAACCCCTCATGCTTAAAAAACCAAGTTTTAGTTAAGTTTTCGTTCAAAAATATACATATGTATACATACATATGTATATGTACATAGTACATTAGAGTGGTCGTTAAAATAATTTTTTCCAAGTTTTTTTATTTGGATGGGCCAAAATCGGGTCTTAATGAAAAAGAAAAAAATCCGCTTATTTTTTTAGACTTTTATTTTCATCCCCTACAGTTGCTGAAGGGGTTAATTATAATGGCATAATGGTAAGTGCGTTGGACTGTTGGACGATTCCCAGCCGTGGCACCTAAAACAGAAATGTTTTATCCGTGGTACTGCCTCTGGAACTGACAAGTTCTCCAAAAGTATACTTGTCATGAATAAGTGCTTCTCATCTAGCCGTTCGGACTAGGCAAAAAACTGTATAGGTCCCTTCTTTTCCTGTCAACAACACGCACACAGGAATGGTTGAGAGTTGTAAGTCACCAGGGGGTCAATTCTCGATCTGTGAAAGTGTGAAATGAAAACAAACTTATCATTTCAGTTTTCACAGAGTTTTATCATTTTATCACTTCACAAACACGCGCAAGGCGATTCCCGAACTTGTTATGAAAAACAGCTGTCAAAGTGAGTACTAAAAAGTACTAACATGAAAAATGCTACCACTTTTTCATAGAAAAAGATGATTGTGACGCCAAGATGGCGACTTGGGTGTATCAAATGAGCACAATTTGTGTCTGTTTATCATTTTTCTTTTCATAGGTTTTCACAGAATGAAATGATTGTGATAAACGAATCATCATGTGAAAACATTTTGGCATTTGTTTTCATTTTTTCACACTTCGAGAATCGCATTTGGCGTGAAGGCGTTATTATATTTATCACTTCACAGTTTCACAGATCGAGAATTGACCCCCAGGCCCTGTTGCGCCACCAATTTTTTTTTTTTGCATACTAAGAAATTTGCGTAAGATCTGCCAACAAATTCAGAGCATTAAGGTGATAAGTAGAAAAGAAAAAAATCCTACGGGAGGGGAGTAATATCTCCCCCGCTTGGACGGGAGGTGCAATAAAATAAGATAATTGCATAAAATAAAACAGACTTAATTAAAAAACAACAGCAACACTTGCAGTAATGTTTTGTAGCTTTTTGGAAAGCCAGAAGTCCATTTTATAGTTCATTTTCAAATAAAGTTCTTTGAATAAACAATTTCAGCAAAAACTATTTTCAAACCTAAAAAAAAATTTGAAAAAAGAAAAATTATTTAATTATTTTGCCAAAACTGTAAATCAAAAAAACTGAATTCCAACACAAACCGTAAGAAGGTACAATAAAGTCACATACTTGGTAGTGGATTTAATGGCATTATTTCATGACTTCAATTTTTTTATATTACTTCATGTAGTGGATGGTTTGTTCTCGAGGCTAATGTATGTTTTTGTCAAATAAATTCTTCCGTGTGATTCTAAAGGAGACAAATAAGTCTAACTGGGACTTTGAAAAAAAAAGGAACTCCTCGTCCTACCTATTTCAATAAAATCGTTGTCGTTCAATGAAAACTCCCAAAATTAATTTGTATCTTGCAAAATATTTGCGTTTGTTAATTTTTTTTACAATTTTTTATAGTTTAAATGATTTGGTGTATTTTTAAGAGAAGTCACAGCATAAAAAAAAACTGGATCGCTTGTACTTGCTGTTATAATCAAAAGATAATGAAATTATGTAAGTACATATTATAATGTTTAAAAGCAACTCCTGTAATAGTTTGAAATACAAACAAATAGACAAACACTTTTTAAAGTGTTGAAAAAATTTAAGAAAAAAAATTATTTTGCATTCAGTGTTTTTTCTTATTCATGCTCATTATTTTTCGGAATGATTTCTGGGATCATTCTTAGTAAAAAATCGTATAGGAGGAAAATTCTCTCGCCCCCTGTGTGTTTTTTTTTTTCAAAAACAAGGAAAGAATTTCGAAAAATGTTCAAAAAATCGACTTACAAAATTCACAAGAATTATTTTTGTATTATTCATTTAAATGGCTCGACTTAAAAATTTAATAAAAGAATGCTTTCAAAATTGTTTGTCTATTCTACGTTATTTAAGCAAAAGTCCAATCAAAGTTTTTTTTCTTAAATCTTAATGTGCAATATTTTTCAACTTACCTACATATCTTAAATTTATAGACTAGAAAAAAATTGCATTCCCTGTTGCCGGTAATGAGAAAATTTTAAATAAAAAAACCGTTTTATAGGAGGCATCGATATCTACTATTAATAGTTGCTGCATGCAATTTTTTTCAATATTTAATAGTAGATCAAAAACATTTTTAACGGTTTTTTAACATTTGCATGGAAGGTACCGTATTTTCGCATTAAGTCTAAATATTTTCTTAAAATACTCTAAAGAGTGTTAAAAAAACCAGTTGTTGGAACCAAAATTAAAATTAATCGACTCACCAGTTTTAAAAATATTAAGTTTTCTAACAAAAATGTTAGAATGTTTTCTTAAGAATCTGTAAAATATATTTTTGCATTAACCAAATATCTAAATCACTCATATAGTTTTCAAGAAAATCGAAAATTAGAAAAAAAAATGGTTCTTTTTGAGGTAGGTAACTATTTTGGTTTTCCACCCAAAGAAACACTTTTAAGTCTTCCATATATCCTATCATCGCAATGTCAGGCTCATAAAAGTCTATCCGTTGAGGAACGAAACTTGATCTTGGTTCATACGATTTTTGGTCATTTCCCCAAACATTTTTATATTATTTTTAGTACCATATAACGCTACATACCTGCCATTCATTGTTTTGTAATTTAAGCTCAAAAGCAGCTCCACAACCTTTTAAAAAAAATCAATAAATTACTTAGTAAAGGCTCTTTGGATGGGAAACCGTTTTCAACAAATTATTATTAATAGTACTTCCCAAAGAACCATTTTCTTGTGTTCGACTTTATTCAAAATGGTGTGATTATTTTTAATAATTAATATTTTCATACAAAATAAATTGTGTATTTGTAAACAAATTTTTTTGAGACTTTAGAATATTTTATTATTAAAGGAGTTGTTTAGTTAATTTTAATATCCTATTTCATACATTTAAACATTTTCTCAAGAAATTTTAATTTTTGTATACAATTTTAAACTCTCAGCCTCTTGAACATAAGAGCAAACACGTGCGACCCTGCCATGTATTTTTTATTTCATAACATATTCTCAATAAAACTGGTCTTTTCATGGTTTGTACTTATAGCCTTTTTACTCGCATGTCAAAAGTAATTGAGGTGAAAGGCAAAATTAACTGTTTGCATAATTGGTTTACAGTTTCATGCAAAAAAAAAACATTGCTGTCATGGAATGTCATGCAAAACAATGGACCAGCAATTGTTTTGCATGCGAAAAAAGTGTGATGAATAAAATATTTTTTTAGATGGTCAGTTTACAGTTCCAAAAAAATGTTTTTTTTTTTCACCTCAAGCTTTATTAGCATGCACATAGTTTTTGCATCAAAAAATAATTATTTTCCATTTTTAGGCCTATAGTTTTTATTATTTATTATCAAGAAGTCATGTAATTACTAAAAAAAAATAATCATGTGATGAATTATGGGTAAAGATTTGAAAAAGTTTAGATCACGTAATAAATTTTGATAGATTTTGAGTGATTTGTTCAAAATTACAGTTAACAATTATGCAAGCATTATTAGCAGCTCAAAAAAAACCCATATCGACACATTTTTCATATAGTAGTGAATTTGTAGCAGTTAAGGTATACGGATTTAACCCATTTACCCGCCAAATTTCCATCAAAGTTATAAAAACCTTACCGGAGTTATTTTTTATACAATTTCAAACTGGGTTAGTCCTCCTTTTTCTTCTTACTAGTACAATGCAACTTGGTTTAAGTAGTTAAATTATTAAAATTAACAAAACTACAATTATTGTTTTGAGTTTATTCCAAATTAAAAAAAAACACTTAAGATTAAAACAATTTAAAAGTTAAACAAACGTAGGATATGAAAATGTACAATGAAAATATATTTAATATCCTTATTAAACCTTAAAGCATTTCACTGATTTACAAAAAAAAAGTTTTGTTTTTATGAAATGAATAAAATCATCACATTTAAAACAGAAAACAAAAAATTTAACTCTACAAAATGTTTCCCTTTATAAAACAAAAAATTCTCAAAAATAATAACAAAGTAATAAAACTAAAAACAAAAAAGCACCAAAGAGACACAGGATACAGCGAAACATTTACTTTGTCACAGAATTATAACGAATAATTGCGATTTTCCATTTTGCCACTATATGCCGATGGATGTCAATTGCACACACATTCACATTTGTAATTTACAATTTTCCTGTTATTTTGAATTTTATTTTTCTGCTCGTTACGCAAGTTCTTTTTCCGCATCCTGTGAATTGAGATTTCACTGATGCTTTATTGCATATACTCGTATATATTTTACTTTTTAATTTTTTTTTTTTCTGTTTTTGTATTTTTTAATTCGTTTCCCAATGGCTAAAGTTTATTTCAGCATTTTTCATTCTTAATGGAAAATCGGCTGTCGGCTTTTTCAGTATAATATCACTTTGGCATCATCTATCACATGGAATGCCATCATTACTGGGGAGACATATATCAGCAGAATATTATCAAAAAAAAAAAAAAAAAAAAAAACGTAAAAATATCAACAAATAAAATCTGTGTGGAGCAGATTTAAAACTGTTGTTGTGTGTCCACTCAAAATTCTGCTATAAAATTGAGTTGATCTGAATACAAAAACAAAAAAATCGAGGAACAAAAGGATTTACTCTTGAACGCGCCCCCATCCATAACCATCGACCGAAAAGGACATCATTTTGTTTGCACGAGTGGATTCGACAAAATCAATTGGATTTTGTTTTGATTTCGTTTGGACAGAGTAAATATGCAAATGGCGCATAAAAATCCTGCAACCACGTATTATGTGCATCACATTTCCATGTGCACATATGTGTTGTGTATGTAGTACTATATAGTGTGCATTGAGGGAGACATTACAATTACAACCCCAGTCCGGTTGATATTTACTCAGATTGAAACAATGTTGTTTTCAGATCGCATTTTTATTATTATTTTCGTTTTTTTTTTTGGGAAAACCCAAATCGATAGTTGCAGTTACACTCTGAATATTTCAGAGCATTTTCAATATTTTGTTAAAATTAATTCAAACAAACAATATTTTTTTAAATTCAAGTGGATTTAATTTAAGAATACCTTCAACACATAAATTCAATTTCATATTTTTTTTTCGTTGAACATAAAATTGTCCAATAACACAATTTTGAAATGATTTCTGATTTTGTGGAATAGATTTTTTTTTAATTTGAAATAGAGAAAAAGTTTTGATTGCTTGGGAAAAAATATTTACAAAATTCAATTATTTTTTATCGCTGGCTGAAAATTATAACAAAAAATCAATTTTAGAAACGTGATTTGTTGTATCTATTGGAGAATATTGACACATTGGTAATCAAAAATATTAAATATGTTGGTGTTAAATTGAATTCCATGACTGAATTGAACGTTCTTGTTCGTATATGTATTACAAATGACTCACATCTGAACCTTCAAATTCAGGAGTCTATAGAAACTTGAGAACTTCATTTTCATTTACAAATTTATTTCTAGTCGCAAAAGATAAGAAACACCTAACGCTCTTAAGAGTAAAATTGATTTTAATGAATTACTAGCCTGATAATACATGAAACAAATTATATTTGTAGGGTGAAATGGGATACAAATAAAAATAAAATTTTTAATGAGATTTCAAACATTAATTTTTAATTGTACTAAGAGGGTGGATTTAGAGATTGATTCTATAAAGGGTGAAATTGGATTAAAAAAAAGTATTCGATTTGAATATATGTGGGTTATTAAGTTATATTTCGTCGGCTTAGAGTGAAAAATGGTTAGCTCCACATTTTTTTTTTATCATTATAAACCACTTAAAAAATTCCTTAAAATACAAAAATCTATAAAATATTTTAAATTTCAATTAATTTAGCAATAACGAGTGTTGAAAGATACTTAATGTAGGGGAGACTGGGTAAATAAATATCATTGTCATTTAAAGAATTAAACATGATGGAGTTACCTATATCAAATGAAAGATCGTGATTCCATCTTTGGATTGGAAGTGTTTTTTGGATATCCCATGTGTTAGTTCAAGTGGTTTATCAATCTAAAAGAAAAAAGTTAGTTCGTTTCAATCGTCCCAATACCAGGGGCGACTTTAACTTTTTTTTGATCACCCACAGCTTTCGAGAAAATCGATTTTGAAAAATGGTGAGTAGGTAGACCAATTTGCCCATTCTCCTTTGATTAATATTTTCAATAGGTAGTTTTTTGAACATAAATGACCATTCCTTAGTAAAAAAAAAAACAATATTTTAGAGGTGGTCAAAAAAAGGACGAAGCGTTACAAATTTCACCTCCTCACTTCACATCTGCATCACCAACCTGAACTATCCGGCAGAAATTCAAAATTAACTTCAAAGGTTAATTTCATTCTGCATTTACCGCACCGGTTTAATTACCGAAACTCACAAGTACAATTAAATCTTCGAAATATGCAACACAGAAAGTTCGCTTACCAACCCCCGAAATTATGCAACGGTTTATACTTGTCTGCTATTCACTGAAAGTTTATGAAGGAATACCCACGCCACAACTCGTAATCAAATGAAAATATATTTTTATTGTTGTATATTGTCATTCGTTTTAACCAGTTCACACTGTCTTCGGTCAGGAAACTGAATATGGGGAAGTGTAATTTCCGAACAAAATTATTTTCTGCTTTGTTGTATGTGTACATGAGGAAGAAAACCGACCCTGAGTTTAGTTCATTTATTCTGGAACGGATCAAATTAATTAACTCAAAAGAGACACGCTGTTGGGTACGAAGTGTACCATCAGAAGTTTCACCGAATTTTTGAGTTTATCTCGTACCGTTTTTTTGAGGCTTCTCCTCCGTTTTTATTATTTACCGCGATTGTATTTTCTTTGGCATTTGTCTTAGGGGGGAACGATTCCCATTGACTTTTCGACTCTTTGCTCCTTCTGAGCATTGTCTGTTGTCTGCCAGCCGGGACCAGACTTGACTTTCTTTCATTCAACTTACCGTAGGAGGCGGGGATTTAATCCTACATTGTACTTATTATTAGTAAGACTATTTGAAACACCGTGTTAGAATAAATCATAAGAAAAATCATTGTAGTATATGAAATACCGTGTTAGTTTTGTACTAAACCTTGTGAACTTAATATTTGAATACAAAAAAATACTTAAATGGGAGTTTGAAACTCTTAACCCAAGTTTTGTGCTTTCTTTGGGATAAGCTCTGAACACCGACGAGTCTACCTCAGCCTCGACAAAAAAGCATCACAACCTCTAAAATATTTTTTTTAATATTCTATTTTCATTTTTTTTTTTTTATTTCGAATTTTGAAAGTTGACCATGGTAAAAACTCAATTATCTAAAATGATCACCCTTTGAAATTACTCTAACTTATCTTTCGAAATTCGATAAAAAATACTTTTTGAAATTTGAATTTCTAGCTTGAAATTATCATGTTTTCTACCAAACACCACAGATATTAATACTTTCTACCGTTAAATTGAAAATAAAAAACCAAAATGCAAGGTTCGGCCAAAGTTTTGTAATATGTGACCCGGTCTATGAAAAGGTGACATATGACTCAAAAACAAAATTTCGATAAATCAGCTGTTAAAGATAAACAATGCATTTCTTCAGTTTTTCGGAAGTTGTTCTCCTTCCTTCCCAGTGCCCAGAGTCTCTCGTTGTTCAAGGAAACCAAGTGAGATGCAGTGTTGCTTTTGCTTCAAATATTATGTTAGTTAATTGCTTCAAGTTGCTACTTTCGGATTTTCGTATCGGTAATACTGAAGTGAGTTTGAGAATGTTATCATCAGCTATCATCACTATATTTCTCTACATTTTTAGTACACTTCTAAGCAAGTTAGGACTTTCTGGTTTCCACCATGTGAAAGAGCGTCTCAAAAACTATCCTAACCAAAAAACAGTGAAAAATAATTTTTTGAGTCATAAGTGTTGTTTCAACCGTCCTGTGTTTCAACCGTACCCTAATTTTGGTTTTATTCAAATAATGCAAACACTTTTTTAAATAATTTCTTGTAAAGAATGCGAAAAAGGAGTTAGCTGCTTTTTACTCTAAGCCAACGATTTACAGGATAAGTCAACAGCTAAATATTTTTCAAAAGGATGAAGTAGGGTAAACAGTACATTATCCAATTTTAGAAATTCATTTTGTCTCTAAGGTTATACAAAGAGGATGGACTTGGAGGAGATTGTTATACTGGTAGATATTTTTCAAAATTTTAGCTCGTACATATGGTGAAGTGGGGTGGAAGTGGAAACAATGTGAATATGATTCCAAATACTTCTTGTATTGGAAAGGTCATTTTTGAAGGACAGCTTAATTGTTCAATTTTTTTTTAAATTAAAATTTTTAAACCTAATGCAAAATGGGGTTAGTAAAAAATGGAATCCGATTTTAAAGTTTTTTTTTTTGTATTTGAAAGGTAAAATGTAGTGGATAGTCTTCCAGGACCACTACCTGGATGTTTTCTGAATTGAGCTGATAAAAGGGCGAAATGAAGTAAAAACTGATAAAATGAAATCCATAATTTCTAATTTCTTTTTGTGTTTTATAAATTGTCCTTCAATCAACAGAAACTAAACTATTAATCATAAAAGGATCCGGTGATGAAGTTTCTATGGTTCACTTTTTTTTTTTTAAACGAAACAATTGATAGAAAGTACACACTATAATACCAAAATTATCTTTTACTTTGTCTTGTTAATGATCCTCGACATTTTTGGCTACCAAAGCAAAGCCGGTACAGGCCAGTTGGTATATTATATATGTAATAGCTGACCCGCCTTGGCTCCGCTCGGGTAGACAAAAGTTTTTAAAACAAATTAATTTTAATTTTTTTTTTTCTGAGAACCAAATTTCATAATTGATTGATTTGTTTCCAAACTCAATTAATTATTTTTTTTATAGAAAACAGGTTCCCAGAGGGCACTTTTCTGCGGCTTTTTAGCAAACCGCAAGACCGAATCTTACCAAACTTCACTTTCAGACCGACACCAAAGATAACTTGAAATGAATCACACAAATTGGTCAAACAGTTCATGAGCTATGGCGTGACAAAGGGAAATATAGATTCATTTGTAAACATACATATAAACTGACCCAGCAAACCTTGTTCTGTTAAATAAATAATCAAACAAGCCGAACGTAAACACGATCACACCTTAACGTATTTGCTCGAATAAATTGTGCCCACTGTCGTCGTACTTGAGTAAACCGGAATAGAGCTATGCGACACACAACAACAGCTCACTTTCAGTTCCAATTATAATATAGTATTCCACTTTCAACTTTTTGATTATTTATTAGAAGAATGTTTGCCATTTTTATTAACGTTTCTATGTCACATGTGGAACATGTTTTTCCGAATAAATGTGCACTGTGGCGTATGCGGAATATTTTGTTGAAAAACAAAATGATTACTGAAATCGGTGTAGAAAATATTTTGGTTTTAAAGTCAGATTGTCAACATTTTGACATGTCTCTAATGGAAAACCCTTTACATTGTCACAACAAAAAAAAATCCAAAAACGTATCCATTTTAATTCCATTGGAAAGAAACACTCCTAAAACAATTAAATAAACTGACACCACCATAATAAAATGAAAGCTTTATCACGAAATTGAAATACAAACTGTCATACCTCCAAGGAATGAGATATAATTTTCTAAAATTCTTCTTTTGTTTTTCAAATTGCATAAAAGGATTCAATAAGATGAAATAAATTCTTAAGCCGAAACGAAAATAAAATGAAACGACTTTTTGTTCCTGAAAAGAGCTCTTGCTTGCAAATTACTCATATCATGAAGTTCTTTGAAAAAGAAAAAAGAGTAGATTTCTATAGATCCTTTGCAAAAATAAAAAAATAATAATTAATAGTAAAAAAGCGTTTGTGTCAAAAGAGTTCACTTAATTAGTTTATTTTTTGTACATACAAACCATATACAAAGATTTATTTTATCACCCCTTAAGATTCAAGCTAGAGTCATTAGATTCCACTTTAACTGAATTAGAATTAATTCAAACCATCTTGAATAAAGACATCAGTAATAATTCACATACAAACAACAACCAAACAACAACAACAAAAAACGCAATAGAAACAATCAAATATGACAGTTAAGAAGACAAATGACTCTTCAACCCTTTAAAGAGAAAAAGAGACTAAAGCTTCTAAACAATAAAAGAATAAAAGTAAAGTTGTTGTTCTTATAAAGTAAACCCCTTTTAGTTGCAGTATTATCACAGCAGCAGTATAGAACCAATACAAAAAACATTCCACCAATCCCGCTGTTTGTTATATGTTTTTTGAAGACAGATAGAGCTAAAATATCCTTGGATAAACAAATATCCCATAATTGGGAGCTGTTTCTTCTCCGAACAGCGAGGAGCGCTGCATGTTGATGATAAACCATTCATTCGAACGACAATTTTGACAGAGAACAGATCCAACTTTAGTACAACAACAACAGCAACAACAACGACAAGAAGAACATCAACATCATAGTCACACTAACTATGGAGAACTATAACATCGCCATGACAGAATTTATATTATGGAAGGAACATCAGCATTTACCATCATCATTATACCAACACACACACACACACAGGACCTCAACAATATGACGAATGATGAAAATGTCCTCCGGCAGCGTAATTCACAATGAATTGCCATGATTAATCGTTTTGAATTTTCTATGATGGAATGTGCCAGGACGAAAACTGGAGTAGCAGGACGATGGATCAAACACTCTCATATACACATACACCACACAATCACATTGCTATACATACATGATGTACAGTATACAACAACTTGCATCGATATCGAAAATCTATGAATGTATATGTTTTTGGGACATTAAATGTCCTGGCTGTGTGTTATATGGTTAAGGCTCTGACTCTGATATGGCTATAAGGCTTGGCTATATGGAGGGTGGATGAACCCTCTGCTTCATCTCGCTCCACATCAAGTGCCATGAAACAGCTAAGATATGTTCGGGCGTTAGTCACGCTGACTTTACCATAATATGACAATGATAATAAGGATTAGTATGCCAGTATTATCTCCTTGCAGTAATGGGTAATAAATTTCCCAAGCCGATATTAAATTGATAGCAATGGTGTCAGTAAATGGTGATGAAGCTGCTGCTACTGCAGCAATGGCAATAATGCTACTTTAGAGACACTCCTTGAACGAGTCCTTCCTCTGCCCTTCATGCTTCTAGTTTGGTTTCGTCCTGGCTATAATAGTGAGTGTGTAGATAATTTCTTGTTGGAGATTTTATACGCGGACACATCAGAGAGAAAATTAATGTAGCACAAAAGTTATTTGCCAAAAAGATTCAATGTTATTGATAAACTGAAATGGAAGTGGACGTTTATTAATTATTATTACAGGAGCGAGTCCTTTAGATCCTTATTTTGTGTTTCATCTGCAGAGATGAAGCCTATTTAGTAGAAGGTATACGATCTACAAAAGGAAAAATAATATCAACTCAATGTCAAGAGGGCTTAATTCCTTATTTCGAGAAGGAGGACTATAAAGAGATGAAGTGTGTCCATGGGTGCTTTTTAAGGATTTCCAATCAAAATGCCTTATTTCATTTTCGAGCCTTAATATTTGTATCCTCCCCCAAATTCTGCGGGGAATCATCGGTCGTTCGGTGGAATGGCGTCGGAGTTGGTCGTCGTCGTCATCGTCCAGAAGGCAATTGTCTGGAAGATAATTTTAATACAATAATTTGAGTAATGATCCTGTGATGAAAAGATGACGGATATGGTGATTTTATTGCAAGGATTTATATTTTATAATAAACATTAAGTGCGAGTGATGTTGTGTTTGGAAGCTTTTGAGTGCTTATAACAATAATAAAGCACGAACGCATGATGAAATATTAGGCCTTCAGAATGGCCCACACCCACACCCACTAAATATAAAAATAAATGAAGTGTTGGCTTATTATTTCTCTGGATAGAGTTCATTTTTGTGTTTCTGTTGATTAATTTTTTGGTTTGCAATTTTAAATGAAGAGTAGAAATTAATGAAGTGGTTTGATAGGGATTTTTGTTTTAATTTTTCTCTCTTTTTCTCTTTTGATGGTTTGATTTTGAGATTGATATCTAGATAATTGATGGGTGGACATTTTAATTTAAATTGAGTGTTTAAGGAAAAGTTTATTTTGATGGTTTTGTATGTTTTTTGGTGGTTGGTGGGTTTTCTTAAAATTATTATTCAAAAGTGTTATGAGGTTGTGATAAGAATAGTTAATTAAATAAATTCTTTAATCATATAATTAATTAAAAAAGCCTTTAATCATAATGTTGAACAAATTCGAACTTTTTTATTTTAATTAGATATAGTTGGATCGATTTTCTCTAAACTTGGCACATAACGTCTTTTGTTCATTTCAGCGACACATTTTTATTTATGAGATAGAGAGGTGCTATAGGGCCAGTTTTAGATTAATGAACACATTTCGACCAAATTTCAAAAATTCACTCCAAAAAAAAATAAAGGTTTAACACAAAATTTGAAAAATACGGGTAATATGTTTTTAATATAAATATAATATAAATATAATTAAATATATTTCATAGAGCATTATTCTGCTTTTTGATGAACTATTTCTGAAACCTCTATTTGGCAATTTTCGACTTTAAAATGGTCATATCCCGATTCGCAAATTTTTAAAATTTTTCTTGCATAATGTAATGATTTTCTTGTGTTTCAATAATCTACCGATTGCAAAAGAAAAAAACTTTTTATCATTATTCGTTTGGAAATTAGATTCTAGGCTGTTTGCTTTGCTTAGCCTTATTTACCCTACTTTCGAATTTCGAATTTCAAAAAATCACATAGTTTCTAATTTTTAAATTTTCTTTATGTGGTATTTTTTGTATATCCTTAAGGCTTACCATCTAAGCTGGGACAGATAATTGAAAAACCCCAAAAATTGGGAGTAATTGCTTGGCAACCCTATGCCTTGACCACTTTCGACAGGCAACCCATGCGCAACTTGTTTTTTAAGACACTGCCTACAAAACTGTATCATATGGTACTATGATGACTAGGTCATCCTATGGCGGGATCCTAGAAGATAAAGAGCCACGCAGTTTCCAAACATTACTTGTTTACGTGTGTTTACCTGAGTTTTTTTTGCATATTTTACTGCAAACAACAGAGAGTTTGACTTTTGACAATTGTTCAAAATTGAAAGCTAAATATTTCATCTATGTCCACTTTTTCCCTCCAACCAATAGGCATTGAAATAAATCAATGTACAAAATTTACGACAAATTTTACACTTGTTCGTCACGTGTATAGGTAGGCAGACAAAGGGCTAATAGTTCAACACCTTAAAGGCTATTACTGATATGACTTACAAGTTTACGCAAATGCCTTGACTTTTTATGCCGTTGGCTCTAAGTCTATTACACCTTATAAAGTTAATTATTTTACTGTTTGAGTAGTGAATTTCAGTAAGGGCGTATCCAGACAATTATTTCAGGGGGATATATTTTTTTCGAAAAAAATATTTCACCATTTAAGCTAAATATTTATTTATTTATTTCTTCTGAGTAAAAAAAAGCTTGGTGGTGAAAAAAAAAATTGTACTCAAAGAAAAAATGTCCGTGCTGAAAACAATTTTTTTTATATTAAAGCAAAATACAAATTCCACTCGTATTTTTTTTTTTTTTGAAGAAAATGTCAATGCGTGAAAATAAGTTCGTCGTTATAAAGCCTAGCTTACATTTTCCCTTGCGAAAATCTATGCAAATATTTTCGCATGTCAAGAATTACTGACGTGAAGTACAAAATTACTTTTTTGCATGATAGGTTTGCAGTTTCATGCAAAAACGAGCCATTGCTGTCATAGAACTACAAAACAATTGGGCAATTGTTTCACGTGACATAAAGTGTGCTGAATAACAAATATTTACACTTCAAAACAAAAAATATATTTGTTTCACAGCATTATTTGCATGCAAATTGCTTTTTCATCCAAAATTTATTGTTTTCCATTTAAAGGTCTATAATTATTAATAAGGGGTTAATTAATGACTCAATGGGTGGCTTAGGCATAGGCAAACAGAACTAACTCATATGAGATATAGATTTTTCCCATATGATAACTTCCTCAGTGTTAGTCGTAATAATTTGGCGATGAACTGACATTAACTCCAACCCTAAAAGTTTATCTTCATCGGTAGAATCTCTTAGGTAAGTTTATAGACGTTTCGCTGTCGAAAAAGTTCTTTCCGGGGTACATGTTAGAGTTGCCAAAATTTTAAGAAACTTGTGTTTGTGAATCATGTTGTGTATATGGCATTTTGTCTAGCACTTGAAACAAACGACAGAACAAAGTTATAGTTGGCGGAGCAGCGAAGGAACGGGTTCGCTAGTCTGACCGAAGCTCAAGGCAGCGTAGATTGGGACGTACTCCCTAGCACTTGAAGCAAACGGCAGAACAAAATTCAATCTTTAAACATTAAATTGTAACGATCCAAAATTTAAAAAAAAATTGAAGTTTCTTTAAATTTTTTGCCAAGAATCGAATAGAATCAGAATACACAAATCTCATTTTAAGCTAACTTAAGAAATTTATCAAGGTGAGTAGGTAGTATATTAATTAATAACTATCGCAGATGTTTGAGTACACATTTCACTCTAAGATGGAAAAGTATGATTTACAAATACCTTTCTCAAGAATTTCGGAGGGGATCAAACACCTGTGATCCCCCCCTGGCTACGGCCTTGAATTTACTGCATTTTTATTATTTTCAGAATAATATTCTGCATTCATTTTAATTTTGTTTTTCAATTTGGAAGAGTCAATTTCACTACATTTACTGTAGTTGATTTTACTGTTCGTGTAGTGAATTTCACTGCATTTGTAGTAACTGACACAAATTTTAAAAAATTATATAATTTTACAAATTGACGTTATAGATTTCCCTGCATCTGTTATAGTTAATTTCACTGTACTTGTAATGCACTTCACTGCAGTTGAAGTAATTACCCCTTGTATTTGGAAAAAAAATGTCTTAATAATATCCTGCTCTCTTAGTGTGAATTTTCTAAATTTACGTAGTGAATTTCACTACACCTAATAAACTCAATTTCACTGTTTGTATAGTGAAAATCACTACCATTTTTAATAATTGCCACAAGTATTTGGAAGCAAATTGTCTAAATAATATACGGCACTTGTAGTGAATTTCACTAATTGAAGAAGTAAATTTAACTTCAACTTTCAGTGAATTTGACAATTTGTGTTGTGAATTTTACTGCACTTGTATTTATTTTCACTGCTAAAAAACAGACTGCTTTTGTATAGAATTTTACAAAAAGCGGAGTATATTTTATTGCACTGATAGTGAATTTAACTATTTAACTGCACTGATATTTAATTTTACTATTTTGTGTAGTGAATTTAACTACATCTGTAGTACCCTTAGTGTTGTAAATATCACTACAAGTTCAGTGGATTTTACTACAAATTTTCTTGAATGTATAATAGATTTAACTAAAAGTACTGCATTTCCATGATTTCTGTAGTGAATTTAAATACAATTCACTTTAGTAAAATTGGCCACACGCTTTATTAAATTTTACTACACACATTTGTAAGTGTTTGCTTAAATTAGTAAAGTCGGGTAATGTCGACCTGTCGGGTAATGTGGACCTGTCGGGTAATGTGGACCACCGTCTTTTCTCGCTTCTGTTAAATGTAATTGAGGTAAAAATCAATTGAGCATTTGCGCCATCTGCTTATATTTATCTCAGTGCAATTTCAGCAGTCTAAGGCCGCGCATCGCCGAGTTTTGGGCAAAAACAAAAAATCCAAAGTGTTGATCATTTTTTTTTTGTGAGTGTTTTTCCTTTTTTCTTTTGTATCCATTCCTATTATAAAACTAAAAATTGAATATAAGTTCTAATGTTTGTTTTAACAATACTCTATTAACAAGTCCTTTTTTTTGTTATATATTTTTTTCTCCAAACCATATGATGCGGGTTATTTGGACCACTCGAGAGGAGGTTAATGTGGACCAGTGGTCCATACTACCCGCAATTTTATTATTAGAAATCTGATTGCATTTTTTACTCTTAAAACCATGGATGAAAACGCAGGAAAATAAAATCACAAAACATGGAACCCACATGACATGAAAAGAGCAATTGAGATGGTAAGGTAAATGAATGTGGTTTTTTAAAGTTTTGAGGGTCGGAAACGTCCCGAAAACCAAAATAAGCGTGCTACCCAAAGTCCTGGCGTTAAAAGGGAAGCGAGGCTCAACCAGCACCATTATTGTCTGCATGGGTGCTGTGAGCACATTTATGTCACTGCTAATATTCCCACCCAAAAAACGCTTTCCCCTTTTTATGAAAGTAATGCCACCAGAAATGACGTACGAATGTTTTCTTTCTGGATGGGTTCAGACCAACATATTTACCATATATGGTTTCAGCATTTTACAGACTTAGTGACGACATCAGCTGAATCTCCAGTTCTTCTTATTTTAAATGGACATTATAGTCAACACGTAAAATCTCACTTATTGATATAGCTACAGAGAACAACGTTTGCTTGCTCTCTATTTCAACTCATTCCAGCCATAAGATGCAGCCTCTCGATAAGACGTTTAGGCCTAGGGGTCCCTTTAAGAAGTATTTAACAGAAGAGAATCGTATCTGGATCTGGTTGAGGATGAATGCCCGATCATTTATGCATTTATGCAGAACGGATTTAAATTCAATTTTGTATACAACAATTTCCAAAGAGTTCAAAAATATTTCATATCAATTTAATATCACAAAATTTATTTTATTTTATTTTATTTAATTTTATTTTATTTTATTTTATTTTATTTTATTTTATATTATTTTATTTAATTTTTTTTTATTTTATTTTTAGCAAGAACTTTGTTTAAAATTTAAAAAAAATCCTCAGATCACTTTAAAATAACAAAACGGTTGAGTTGGTATGAGTTCTTGGCAGAGAGAATCTAGGTACTTACAAGCTTTTCTATTTAGCTATTAGATTTAAATTAATTCCGTTAAAATTCTTGAGCCTTAAACTGGATAACAAAAGACTATCATTTAAGTCAGGAAATACACCAGAATGATAAAATTTGTCGGAAAATTGTCCAAATGAGCCAAAAATATTTCAAACTTTTGAATTGTTTTACTTTGAATTCAATACTTTTATAACAAATGAAATACCTATCTGTTTTGTTCAGTGAGGGTAGGTAGGTACATATAACCAAAAAAACATATTAAATTTCTTGCATTTAAAATGAAAATCTTTCAATCATAATCTTGATCGATATTAGTTCTCAATAGCTAATATTTGGAAAATTCGTTCAAAATATTCAAATGCATATTAAACCGACAAGTAGTGTTCCTACTATACCAAATGCAAATAAAAGGAACGTACACCCAATCAAATTCAGGAGTATTCCAATTTGTATACTCTTAAAAAGCTCTAAAACAACAAAATTCGATGATAACACACTATCTTTAGGTTACCATCATCATGACTATGGAAAACACCATGTTTTCGAAATATTGTAAACGAGTACTAGTACCAGTTCCAGTATACACTTCTACGAGTATACAAATGTATGTTTGATAATTGCGTTGTTTCAATCTACCATGTATTGAATATGAATGGAGTAGCAGGTATTGAACCACTAAACCCAGGACACATGAGATATAAAAGAGTATGTATACGTACACGAGTACGTTTGGTATATTAATTACCCAAAACAACTCATGAACTTTAGCCTCAGTATGCACTTCGAACTATGTATATAGGATTCTAGGATACATCGATGTCGTTCTAGGTTAGGTCTTGCAAACATTTTGATTTCAAATATCGATGATATCGGTGAATCATGAATAACTGACAGTGTTGTGGAAAAATTTCAGCAAAAAACTTTCAAAGGATTTTGACACTTTTTGTAATTGTTTTTTTAGAAACTCTATAATAACATTAAAACTCAATTGGACATTGTTAATGGTAGATTTGAGTGCCAAAGGTTGGCAATGATAATAAGGGGCTCAGGCATGTTAGCCCTAGTTCACACGGCAATGTACCGCACGTTTTTTCACACTATAAATCCAAACGTCAGTATAAATCCAAACTGTTTTCTCCGAGGTACTGCCTTTTGCAAGGAACTGACAAATCCATCAAGAATATTCTTGTCCTGAATAAGTAGTTCTCCCCTCCATTCCTGCTTACAACACGCACACAGGAATGGTTGACAGTTGTTAGTCACTAGGCCCTGGCCCTCCATGAGCTGTTGCGCCACCCAATTCTCTAAATCCAAACAGCAAAGGTACACACGTTGTGTGAAAGGGTCTACGAAGAATAAACTCTCAGAATTTGATGCAAATCTTAGGAGGCATTTCCGAGAAACAAACAAATTAGAAAAGTGGGCGTGGCAGTTGGTGGATTTTATTAAAACCAATTTGCCAATTTTGTCTCACCCATAAGAACAAAATCTTAAAATTTCATGTTAATCCTTGAAGCCGATTCCGAGAAAAAAAGAAATAAGCAAAGTGAGCGTGGCAGTGGGCGGATTTTGCCCTTTTAATTTTTTCTATGATCGTATTAACAAATTTTGAAAATTTCATCCGTATCGGCGCAGCCGTTTTTTCGTAAACCAGGATTTAAGAAAAGAGTGCGTGGTACCACGTCTGCAAAGGGTAGGAGGTTGATTCCTAGATTTAAGTTGTATACCTGACCCCGAAAAGACCTGCAAAATTTCCGACTGACGCTAGTTTTTTCCATTTGGTCAGTAGTAAAATTTCTCTATTTACTGGACTATAATTGCTGTAAGATAACACACAGCTGTGGTTTAGAAATCACAAGAATTCACACAAAATGCCAATAAATTTAATACATAAAGCTTAAGAATCCAGCTGTCCACCGACAGCTAGGGGACCACCACCACGGAATGGAAACCAACTGCATCGAAAGCCATTAGTGTGCTATGTGAAAATTGTTGTCATATAAAGTATCTAAGTCTGCCTGCAGTAGCCAAGGTAATAGTAAGAATCGTCCTGAAGCGAATAACTGACCAACTCGAAGACACAGTTCCGCACTGATGAGGTTCATCATCGAACAGTGTATTGAATATCACCAACCGATTTCCCTGCTGTTCATCGACTACAAAAAAACTTTCGATAGTATCAATAGAGAATTTATTTGGCTTGATTTCCGTAGAAGGGTTATTAAAGATAAATTGATTGCTATATTCAAGGCTTAATAAGATGGGTCCAAATGTCACATTCTCCAAGCGGGAAGGTTGTCAGAGGAGATTAAAATCCAAAGTGGGTTTAGACAGGCTTGTAAACTGTCACCAATACTGTTCCTGTTAGTGATAAGTGATGTGTTGCATGCAGATTTGTCGAATCCAGTTGGAATTGGAAGAATTCATTGGAATCTGCAATCACACCTCCCACATCTGGACTACGTGGAAGTATAAAAATAAAAAGAATCAGGTTTGGAACTTCCTCATATACCCACGTAAATATTTCTGGGCACTCAGTAGAGATGGTAGAGAGTTTTCAAAATCTTGGGAGTATTGTCTCTACTAATTCCTGGACCAAACTAGATATAGGCCCCTCTTATGACCTGCAATTCATAGAGTCGACTTCTCAAATATAAAAATTTCGATTTTGTTCAAAGTCACAAAGAATTTCAGTTCGACATCGAAGATAGAGGCGAACGTTCGCTAAAGGTATTGAGTGACATAGGTTAGGTTAGGTTAGGGGGGGTGTGCACAGCACAGAGGCTGTTGCGTACACGGGGGCCTGTTGGTCCATTGTGATCCCCTTACAAAAAGAAAGCAGAGATGCTCCTAAACTAATGATTCAGATAGACTGGCTCATTAACGAACCAGCCTGTGCTCTCTATGAATTTCCTCATATTTGCCATTGAGACCTGCGCTAGATCATCCAGTTCTCCAACAAACCTGTTTCCCAAGTAACGGAGGCGGCTTGTTTGGAGGTTCGGACAGTCACAGAGCAGGTGTTTAATGGTTTCTATTTCTTCAACATCCTGACAGCTCCTACAACAGTCGGGTGCGAGTACACCCAATCTGGTGGCCATTGTGCCAATGGCGCAGTGACCCGTTAGTACACCTATCAAGATTCTAATGTTCTTTTTACTCAGCGATAGAATATACTGAGTTTCCTTTTCATTAATTCTAGGCCATAGACTTCTAGAGATAACGCAATCGTTCCTGGTAATCCAGGATTTATTGATTCGCTCTTTCGTTGCTAGGTCCATTTTCATTTTAACTACGCCGATCGGGATGTCTAGTCCCATGTCTAATTGGTTACTACTGTTCCTATTTGATAATGACCCCTTCCTTGCTAGTTCATCTGCTATATCATTCCCTTCTATATTGCTATGTCCAGGAACCCAACAGAGTTTGACTTGGTTAGTGTTACAAATTTTGTTCAGTATGCCTCGACATTTTACCACTGTTTTGGATCTTATGGTCTCACTGGCTATTGCTTTGATCGCAGCTTGGCTGTCCACGAAAAATGTGATCTCCGACGAGATCAGTTTTTTCTTGTGTACCAATTCTGCTGCTTTTTGAATAGCGTAAATCTCAGCCTGAAAGACACTACACTCATCTGGGAGTTTATATGACTCTCTTATATTAAGGGCTTCACAGAACACCCCCGCACCTGTTCCTTCTTCCATTTTAGACCCGTCAGTGTAGAAGGGGATACCCTGTTCACTAATTAGTGATTTGGGTTCCCATCCATGTCTTTCGGGTATTGAAATAGAGAAGTGTTTGTTAAAATCCATTACAGGAGGAATATAATCAGTCTTCACATCAAGTGCAGCCACTGTGTCATACCTTTGTAGGATAGACCCATGACCATAGGTGCTGTGCTTCCAAGAGCCCAGTTCTTTGAGTCGAAATGCGCTTTTGGCTGCTGTGCATCTAGTGTACTCGTTTAGGGGTGGAAGATTTAAAATAATTTCCAAACCTGCCTGTGGCGTAGACCTCTGTGCCCCCGTTATTCCTATACAGGCTAGTCTCTGTACCTTATTCAGGTTTTTGAGATAGCTTACTTTTTCAACAGCTTTCCACCACACTATAGATCCATAGGTAAGTATGGGGCGAACAATCGTCGTGTACATCCACTGGATAACCTGCGGTCGCATACCCCACCGTGTACCAAAGGTCTTTTTGCATGTGTAGAAAGCGCATAGTGCTTTTTTCAGTGACATTTTTGAGTGACATTAAAATTTTCCAAATTTCAACCATTTAAGGCGAACTTAATTCAGTCGAATCACAAATGGTAATTCCAAATAGTCACATTCGAATGTTCGACTCGGCGAATCGCAAGTCATAATAGGTGCCATAATCAGCGAAATCGGGAAAGCCAAAAGGCTGCGTTCGGAATGCAGTCCAAAATATGAAGATGAAAACTCTATAAGGTAAGGACCGAGCTACGGCTTTTTCACTCCAATGTTGAATCTGTGCTTCGTGAATAGATGTCTGCAAAATATCTTGAGGATTTTCTGACCTAACCGTGTATCTAATTATGAACTTCATGCGAAGAAAGGTCAGAAAACCATCGCCATACCATGTAACCCTCACACGCAGCTAGGCAGACGATTGGGCCGAATTAGAAGTAGGTACTTGTTTCACGTCAAGCTGTTGAACAATTCTCACCTCTCATAGACGAGACTGTCATTGTTTCGATTTTCATAAGCTTTGGTTCATCTGTTGTTATGACCTCAAAATTATCTTCCTTTCAAATGAACTCTATTTGAATAAAATTTCTTAAAGACAGTTTCTCGAGTTCCTTTGCAAGAACTGCCGACGCTGCAACCCAAGATTTTAGGTAAGGAATTCATACAAAAAAAAAGAAAAAAGTTTTTGCACCTTACTGTTTGTGATTATAGAATTTTCTACTGAACTTTTATACAGTATGCATTCTAAAGAATAAATGGAAAATGTTTCAAAAGCTTTTTAATGACTCACATTCATCGAGTGCAATAAGCAATACTATCTATAAACATATTTTATTGAATTATTTTATATTGAAAATTAGCTCTGCAATTGCAAAAGCACACAACGAATGTTGGATCCATTTAAAAGGACTTCAAGCTTGGTTATAGCCTTGAGGAAGAGTTGGTTTTAAATGGCTGTAAGGATAAATTATCTAGATATGTGTATATTTTTGTGTGCATATACCCATGATGTAAACCTATTTAAATTCCTATAGTTAACCTTACTACATATTATTTGTTTAAACTGTATATGTCTGTTTGTATGGGTATACCTAGTAAAAATGATATTTGGTTACATTCTTCTCTATACATAGATATATCTATTTATTATTATTTGTGCACGGAAAGAATTCTTGGATCATATCACGAAAAATGAGCTGCAAATTACGAAAAATGAATCCCGATTTATACCTTGGCTTCGGATTTCGTAAATTACGACTATTTGTTTGCAATTTGCAAAACTGAGGAAAATGAAGATATTATACTCAAAAATCTCAAATCAATACTCTTTAAGTAACAATTATTCTATCGAGAGAAAACAAAAATTGCGAACAACTAATCGCAATTTGATCCAAATATCCCTCAATTGCACAATTTGTAAATTTGCAAAAAAGATTTGTGATCACTACTTGTATTTCGTGATATTGCAACTTGGAAAGATCAATCCTGCTCTACCCTTCATTTTGCAGGTATACACATTTAATTTAATTTATTTGAAATAAATACTTTACGATTATTCTACTTAGATTTGAACTCGCAACCCTCCACTTGTGGAGCGAGCATGCAACCACCAAGCCAATTTGCATTACAGATCGTTGGTGTCACACATTGATGATTAGATACCTGCCATGTCGTGGTGCTTTATTTCTTCGAGAAGTAAATTGCGACAAGAAAGTCGTGATTTAAGAATTTTTTGTTGGTGATTTGCAACTATTCTCATGGAGTTGCAAATTACGATAAAAAAAAACGTAATTCAGTGATTGTGCAATGTTAATTACTAAATATTTATCGCAAATCAATATTTTTAAATGCTGTTTGTTAAATTATGCTTTTGGAGAGTAAATTACGCCAAAACAGTTGTATTTTGCTATGAAAAGTACAAACTTGAATCATGGATTTTAATTGCAAATCACGAAGAAACAAATTTTGTAAATTGCTACGTTTTGACTGTTAAATTACTAGTTTTTGTATTAATTTGGGATTAAAATGTCTTGATTTACGAATTAAACATGATTCGTAAATTGCAACTGCGAATTTTTCAATTGGTGATTTTTCAATTCTTTCCGTGTGGTCTTTGTTTGATTAGTTTGCTTGTTTGGTTCAGTTGTTATTTTGGAAATTGAATTAGAATCTGTTTACTTTTGGCATACTGCATTGCATATTTGTTAACAATAATTAAATTTTATAGAAAAAAAAAGAACCATAACAAAATAATTGCAAACAAAGATTCTATCTATTTTCAATATAATTGACAATAAAAGCCGAGTGATGTAAAACTTTCAATTGAAAATTCTTAAAAATATGTAAATGCATATAAAGTGTATCTAGGAAGAAGTAAGTATAAAGAAAAGTTCGAAGAATGTATGAAAAGAATTGATTCAATGGAATTCTAATTTCAAATAGATTAGGCACTTTTGAAACAGTAAAGTGAAATGATGCAAATATTTTAAATGAATTCTTAGAGATACAAAAAACAATCCATCCTAAGACGAAATCATTTATTATAAAATTGACAATTAAAACCAGCATACTGTGTAGTGCACTAGGAAAAGATGATTTTTCAATTAACAATCGAATTCAACACTTTCCTTTTTCTAAAATTTTATAGAAGTTTAAACTTTGAATATTTTTTTTTATATTTTTAGAATCGTATAGGTACCTACCTACATTTGATGCATAAGCATATGCCACTTTGATATTTATAAACAAAATGTCAAAAAAGATGTGTTAGCTTAGTTTTTTGCATGAACTGTCACTTTATTAGGTGTGTTCAGTTGCAGTTTATTTAAAATTGGCTTTAACACGATTTAAATTAACCAAATTTAAGTTAAGAAATAAGTAGGTACTTAATTAAATTGCTTTAAAATTATTTAATTGCTAACTAGAGGTATCACGCTAATATCTTAACATTTTGCTAATTAAAATGTTGTCCCACAATAGTTTTTTATTAGTCTTGGGGGCCACAGTTAAGATATGAAAAGCTTACTTAAACGTATTACCGAATTTCTTAGTTTTAGGCATAGACATGCTTAAAACTAAAAATGCCACTAAATTTATATTTGTGTTTCTGAAAGAATGGTACACTGACTAACTGTCAATATGTTTGGTATAACTCAGAAACTATAAGCCTAGTTTGACAGTTTAACAGTTGACACTTTAGGTACAGAATTTAATTTCCT
Source organism: Dasysyrphus tricinctus (assembly GCA_963921185.1). NCBI lineage: Eukaryota > Metazoa > Arthropoda > Insecta > Diptera > Syrphidae > Dasysyrphus > Dasysyrphus tricinctus. The sequence goes on along the minus strand of OY992532.1, from coordinate 220,440,898 downwards.
ATCGAAATTAATTGGTTTAGGAAAAAAATAAATACAAATTTAAGCACACGCAAAGTTAACAAAACAAACCAAGCAATAAAAGAAAATCAAAAATTTAATTTTGTTTAGCTAAACTACACATAACCAACCTGCTTTTTGACCATATCAAGCCTTTCTTTATTTCTATTGAGAACATATTGAAGCCGCTATCCATGAGTGGCATTTTCATCGAGGAAGCCAAACAGCTTTCAGTTCTGGATGTATGCATCATACTTACCATATCTTTTGTGAAGATATCACTATTCGACGACACCAAAAATGCTGCGAAATGTTAAGTCTTTCTTCGAAGATGCAAGAAAATTGTCACCCCTTCTGATCTGGATGTTATCTATGAAGCCTTCATTTGTCCAAAGCTTGAGTACAACTCCCATATCCGGGCAAGTGCTCCTAAAACTCATTTAAGACTCTTGGATAGAATTCAAAATGGAGCATTAAAAAGCATAGATGAAAGAAGTATAAGGGAAACATTTGCATACTTTGAACATCGTCGTAATGTTTCGTGCCCTTCATTATTTTATCGATTATTTTACAAAAACTTGTTCTTGTGAAATAGCCAGTAGCGTTCCTCCTCTCAAGCAGTTCCCCCGTAATACTCGTACTTCTATAGGAATGCACATCAGTCTACCCTTAAGCCCAACTTTGGACTTACTGTCAAGAGTATAGAGACTCTTTTCTAAGTCTCACTACCCGAATGTGGAATACTTTACCTGGCTCTACATTTCACTCTCATTTTGATATTCAGAACTACAAAACCAATGTGCATCGGTATCTTCTCTTGAATCCTTCCTTATTTTCCTAACGCTCGAACTGTGTTAAATCATCCTAAGGGTACTCAAAAACCCTTTAGAGCGCGCTAATCATATGTAAAATAAAGTCCGGGGTGAACCGGGGCCGCAACAATAAGCTTCTTCCAGTTGGGTCGGTCTCTAGCTTTAGATGTCTCAAATTTTAAATGACAATTTAATGGAGGTCCTCTTTGCTACTGCACCATTCTACGTCTTTTACGACCTCGAAATTGAAGCTGCCTATCGTGCAGCTCTTCCTTCTCAATACTCTCGAAAGCACTCACTGACATCACGTTTTGTTCGTCCGATTTTGTCAATATCGTTGTAGCAAGCGAGGAATTGGACGGGCCTTTATAAGATTGTGCCTCCAGTGTTAATGTAAGAGTTTTGCACTATTGTTTCAAGAACGATGTTGAGGAAGCAGTATGACAGCACGTCACCTTTGCACCTTTGACATCAAAGGTATTGGTGAGGTCTTTATTGACCTTGATGGATGGAGCAGCGTGATGCATTCTCTATCGTCACCCTGTATAAAAAACGAGTTTAAGAGGTATTCCAAAACTAGGTATTGCGCTAGGTAAAGCTCGTCTCTATAGATGCTGTCATACGCGTCCTTGAAATTGATGGTGGTGGGTATCGATTTGAAATTCCTTGTTTTTTGTTCCAAAATTCGCCGTAGTGCGGTTACTTGGTTGATGATGGACTCTTCTGGCCTAAGGCCACACTGATATCAACCTATAAGCCTGTTAAAGAATGGCTTCAGGCCATCATAAAGTAAAGGTGCAGTCCAGAAGATCACCTTTCTTGAGGATAAGGCAAAAAATGCTGAAGATTCATTTATCGGACAGATGAGCTGGTGCATTATCCTAAACAATTCATTGCCAGCCAAGAACAGCTCGGCCATTGACTCCTTCAGCATATTAGACATTAGACTTAAGTTTAAATATGTTCTGGTTTTATTTCAAGCAGCTACCACCTAATACAAATTTTTTTTCCGAGGTACTGCCTCTTGCGAGGAAGTGACAAATCCTCCAAGAGAATTTGTTGTCATGAATAAGTGTTTCTCATCTAGCCGTTAGGACTCGGCAAAAAATTGTACGTCCCCTCCATTCCTGCCAACAACACGCACACAGGAATGGTTGAAAGCTCTGGTACTCCACGAGCTGTTGCACCACCAAATTTATTTATTAATATTAAAGTTATCAATATGACAAAGAAAAACACAAACAATAAGAGAATTACTGTTTTTATTTTTGTGGACTTTATTGAATTGAATTCAGTTTTAAAGATTTTGTATTACCTTTAGCCCAAATGCGTTTTGCCCAGGCATTTCTATTCATTTCTAGGTGCATGAATATAACCAAATTCCCCTAGAAAAATATAATTTGCAGTGTTTTTGTGCTGCAAGTTTTATTAGTGTTGATGATTATAGACCAAAGAGGGTAACGACAGTATTAAAGTTATCTTCACTTCGTTGAGAACTGGAAGACTGAATTGTTGGCCTTCGTCGTTCAGGTTTAATGGTGCACTCTGCATCTACATGGTAACGGAGTTCGATTCGTTATCGCCGTTAAACAATTATTTTTCCATGTGTTGAGCACCGACTGTGATTCCACCAAGATTTTCCTCTGATCGTCCTTGCAGGCTTCGATTCGGGTCTTTTAACATTTTGAGAAGTTTTTTGTACGTTTTGATAAAAATCCAAACTTCATTTCTACAATGGCATTGCTCTATTTCCTCGACGATCATTTTCTTTTTGAAAAGCTAGCATTCCCCTCTCCTCTTCTGCTTGTAGAGCTGGCAAGCAGCTTTGGTCTTTCTTTGCTGTTCCGCTTTGTATGCTTGTTGTTTGGCAGCATGTACCTATGTAATGTACTTGCCGGCATTCTTCGCTTCTATTTGATAGTGGTCGTGTAACGTCCAGGGCATCAGAGGCGGTATTTTTTTTCACGTAAATTATTAAAAGCTATTTAAAGCAACCTTGGGACAGAACTTTATAATGTTCCATTTCCATTCATTTAATAATCCCTGTTACCAATGGGAATATTTTCTTTAATGAACTTCATCATTAAATGTGTTCTATAGCGATAGCAGTTGATTGACCATCTCTCCCAAGTTAAGGGTCTTAATTCATAGTTAAATTTGTGAACTTATTTCATTTCCAATCTAAAATTGAAATAAATCCTGAAAACCCATGAAATAAATTCCAAATTTCTTGGAATTTTTATATGGAAAAAACTTCTCATCTTCACGTGAATTTTTGGGAGTTGTTTCGTTTTTTGTCTGGGAAGTTATTTCATTGGGGAGTTATTTCACGGAGTAATTTTTCAAAAGTAGTAAAGTTAATTTGCTTTGAAAATTTTTTTGAAGGTATAAACCTTTCAGCTGAGACAAAATTCTAATTAAATTTCAAGCTTAATTAAACCAAAGTTTACGCACTCGAAATTTCTCGAGACTTAAATGAAATAATGTAATTTTTAAAATTGTATTCCATTTAGCTGCAACAAATAAACACACTTTATAACCTCTGGCTTAAGGGAATTCAATAAAGTCGAATTCTTCTCCAACACCCATTTAAAATTCAGAAGGATAATCAAATTCTTCAAGCGATCCCATATGAGTTCTCGAAAGAACACCATCAAACGCACAAGATCCTATATGGCACATATATGACATACCATTTATGTGTGATGTATAGTATGCATGAATATACTTTGCTGACGTTTTGTTTCGTGTGTTCTCATGTCCCAACTTTTCATCATCAATAGAGGTGCACTCGGAAACAAAAGCAAAAATAAGAAGTACCCTCCTGAGACTCAAAAGCACTACGCAGACAATTTAAATAAGAGCAAAGCGACGAGTAATCTCACATATACCATAGAGTAGAGGGCGTAGAGCTTGTGTGTGGGTTGTGAGTGTGTGTTAAGTTGTCTTTTTTGTATACTTTTTTTTTCGTTTCCTTGATGAGGACGACATCACCACATCATATACACATATCCTCCTCTGCGCTCTGCCACATGTGCATTTATTCCTTTAGACCGAACATCATACATGCCCTTTTTGTGTTGCTCATATTCAGCTTTTATAGAAGAGGAGCAACGTGCCAACCTACATTCATAGCTTCATATACATACATACCTAAGCTCGCTCGTAGCCCATTTAGTTAGGGCTAAGCGATTTCTAGCAGTTAAGTGCGAAAAAAGATGCAATCCTAACAAAAGGACAATAGAAAAAGGATTCATTCTACCCGTCTCATCCCACATTCATTCTATATCACCCAATCCCAACACGCACCCTCTTACCACAATGAGGATTTAAAGTTGCATAGTTTGGTGGTTTGGAGAGTGCCTATAGAATCACCCAGGACCTCCCCTGGGATCCTTTTCTTTAAAAAGTCAACCCATCTGACACACGAGGCATAGGCGAACGAACAATAGGACAAAAGCTAATATTCTCTCCTACATACTCGCAGTACTGGGAGTAAAAATGTGTGGGTGAAATTTTAAACAAAATACATTCTCACACATGTGTATACTTTCTGGGAATAAATGAAGGTCCTGAAGCATACTTTGAATTGTGCTTGCAAATGACACATACATTGTGCGGCAGGAAACACACAAAAATGCGAAAATAAATTCATATTCCGAAGCCATCTGCCGGGTAAGGAGGTTGAGTAGAGGTGTAGGAGTTGGTAGGACACCATAGAAATGACTCTGGGTCGACAACAGAAAAAAAAAAAAAATAAAGCATGAACAGACGCTGTCGCTGCGAGAAACCGCCAACACCATACTACCAAACCATAACACCCAGAGAGTCAGAGCGGAGGACTCCTCTGGAATATGGTGACGGCAGTGGCTTTATTCTTTTCTATTTGTTTTCTCCACCCGCAACTTGTTCTAGCTTTGATGGGGTAATAACCGCTTCTGGCGCATTACCAGCAGAGTACTACTGCTATCACTTATGCAGCCAACTTGAGCGCTTAATACCTTTTGCCATTACCTCGCCTCTCCGACTATATCTATGTGCAATGCAAGGCAAGGACCATCACAATGATGATGCACCAAAGTTCGGGTTACTAAATTCAGAGATAGTTAGCTGAAGTTTATAGGCTATCTGGGGGTTTTATAATAATATAAGTGAGTTTGTATAATCTATGTACGAGTATAGGACTTTAAAGCTACATTTTCTCGCACCCAATGGAAATGATATGCGATAGACTTGAGAACTTTAGATAATGCCGGAACAAGTTTTTTGTTTTTCATTTTTTTTTTTTTTTTGTGAAAAGCAACTCTGCAACTGTTGCAATCTTCTGATGCTGTGGGAAGAAATACGATATGGCCTACAAAATGAGAGAGTGTTAAGCTTGGTAAAGGTGGTTTATTTATATACCTGATGCATTACATGTGGGTAAGCTGTGTGTGGTATCATTTTGAGATTAAAAAAATGCTGAGGAGCATGTGTGTTAAGTTGATATTCTTTTAACGAGGGAACTCTGAAGTTTTTTTTTAAGATGAGAAAAGTACATCTGGAGGAAGGTTCTGGGCAGATAGGTTGTGTCAGAAAATACATTCATCTTGCATATTATCAAGATGGTAAATAGGTTTTAATAATTAATAATTAAGTTTTCATGTTAATGAAGTGATAGAAATATTGTTATTATGCAGGTGAAACCATACCATGAGAAGTGTTATTTCAAGAGTTGCAGAAATTCCAAAGCTAAAGGTACGGGTTTAAATTGAGCCAGTATTATTGTAAATAGTCCCGGTATGGTTTCAAGCAACTGTAAAAACCTAGTAATGTGTTTCAAAAGTGAGTTATGATTTTTTTATTACGAAAAAGTTATGATTCAAGCTTGTTTAAGGCCAGTTGACCATATGCCACGCATTCCCCCATAGAGGAGAGAGATGATGACATAAAAGACGAGTTCTACCCAGCTCCTTGACAATGCATATGAGCAATTCTCTAGCTATCAACCTGATTGACCAATTGAGATCGACCTAAAACACTTCTCCAGTATCAAGGATATCCAAACGTTCCGTTGACTCAGATCATTACCTCGTCGTAGCTAAGGTAATCCAGACATTGTCGGATGGCTACAATTGCAAAAGACTGCTATAGGTCCTTTTCCGATCGAATCTCTCGCACCTTGTCTTATGCCACCAACTTCAAGCATTGATAAATCAGTGTAAGCATTGCCAGGAAGAAATCAGATAACCTGACTGTGACGTGCTTGGGCTTGGGCCCTACACACCTGCCAAAGTGAAACCACTGGTTTGACGAAGAATGCCGGCAAGTACACGCAGCAAAACAACACGCAGCAAAACATCAGGCATACAAAGCAGCCAGTATTGCATAGAATGGCCAGAGCTGTTCGTGAGCTGTTATTAAAAGAGGAGAGAGGAATAGTACCTTATCAGAAATTAAAAAAAAGAGCATGAGAAGCACACGAACCAAAGGGCAAAAAGAACCTCCCAAGGTAAATAATTGTACATATAACGGCGGTGACGAATTGACCTCCACTGCCATGATGAACATTGCACAATTCAACCTGGACAACGTAGGTCAACAATTCCGTCCACCCGATCTCGATGGAGTGAAGATAGCTTTATCTATAGTTAAGTCTATCACTGTCCGAAATGGTGGCGCCCTACAGCCGAGCTGTTCAAAACGACTGGCGATGAATTCGTAAGGAATACCCACCAAATCATTAGCAAAATATGGTTGGAGGAAAGCCTGTTAGATGAATAGAGTCTCAGCATTGTTTGTCCGATCCTCAAGAAAGGCGATCTTCCAGACAGCACCATCTACAGAAGCATCAGTCTTCTGATCATTGCATACACGATCTGCTTTACTGTACTTATAGAATGCCTAATCCGTTTGTCAACAACCAGATAAGTCCATATCAGTATGACTGAAGGGTGAAGGTCCACTATCGACACATACTGGCATCCTTCTCAAACTCGATCGCTTATGACGAAAAAGAATGCACGATACTCCATCAAGGTCCGCAAAGACCTCACCGATACCTTTGGTGTCCAAAAAACTGTTAGGCTTGGCAACCTACGCACTGTCATGTGACTTCTTCAACATTGTTCCTGAAAGAATACAACAAAACTCTCACATCAACACTAGAGGCACAATCTTTTAAGAGTCAATGACGATATTGAAATTATCAAATGATGGACGCGTGATGTCAATGGTGCGTTAGTGGTTAGTGAGTAGAAGCCGAGAAGATGGATTTAGTGGTGAATGAAGGCAATACTAAATATATGCTGTCAACAAGAAAGGACACCAATCCTGACGTTTCGGACAGAACATCACCAAAAACAGTTGTAATTTCGAGGTGGTCAAATACTTTGTGTACCTAGGCTCCGCTATAAGCTCATTGGGTAATACCAGTGCTGAGATCAAACGAAAAATTACTCTTGCCAATCGCTGCTTTTTTCAGTAAAGCAAAACATGGATGCTATAATTAATGATGGATAAGAACCCTGCTGTTTTGAGAGGTTCTGTGTGCATAGAAGGGTGATGGAGGACAACGAACTGTTCGGGCCGTACAGTAACAACGCCCACAAAAGTGAAAATCAAACAATGGACGTGGCTGGGTCACCTAGAACGAATGACCATCAATGCTCCGAACCGGAAAATCTTTGAATCCAACCCCGTGGGACGGCTCGGTAGAGCAGGACAGCAGCGTAACAGTTGGTACAAGCAAGTGGAATAGGACATCAACGAATTTGGCTTGTGAAACTGGGTACAGTTAGCTAAGACCGAACTATCTGGAAGAAGCTTGTTGGTTGAGGCCTCGGTCTACCCCGGCTTGTAGAGCCTCCTTAAGTAAAAAAAAAAGTAGCTATCCAGAACCAGGGTTGCCATGTCGTTAACTAGTTCAATACTCCAATTTAAGATTGTAGCCCAAAATTGGAGCGGAGCTCTCATAACTTCAATCAAATTTTGAATTTGTCACATAATCTATGTTCAGTTTTGTTTGCTTGATCCTTTTTACAGTTATGTTTTTTTTTTATTTTTTTGGTATGAATAGGGGGGGATTCCGGGAACAACAGATAAACTTAATAGATACATCATTGAAGTGAAGACTGTTTTGGTAGATTTGAAATGTCAAAACTGGTGAGTATATTCAGGGAATAAAACGTGGTGCCAAATTGTGGAATGCGTTAAGGATAAGTTTTTTTTTTTTAATGATCTATTCATATGGAAAAAAAATGTCATTAGCTTAGCCCAATTATGATTGCGCTGTCATACTGAAATTTTTGTCGGTAATTTTGAAAAAAGATAACCCAAGTTCCGATAAAAAGCCCATTACGAAAAAATTGAAGCTGTGATTTAGAAATGTATGGTGTGGAAGATGTTAAGGAAATTTTAATTTCTACTACAATTACAGCTATATTCCATTGGTATACTTTATGAAATCTATACGTGCTGCACATTAACTTAATTCATTTATTTTATATAATAAAATTCTTTAAATTAAATAAAAGCAATACAATTGTGCTATCAAAATGCATCTTGTTTTTCTTAATTTCCTATCAAATTTCAGCTCAATTTTTGTTTCCCTTTCAAGCGCATCACTCATTGTTGGAATTGCAATACTTTTACAACAAAAGGATGCAACAGCAAAAAAAATAGATGAAACACGTTCATTCAATATTCAACTTTTTAACGAACAATTTTATCAGGAAAAATGAATTATTTTCAAAAGTGCTCACATTTCCTCAATTTTTGTTTGCAGTTTTTTTTTTTATTCATGAAAAAAAAAAAATATTATGGTCCTTTGGTAAAGTTGACTTTTTGCTTGTCCCTAAAGCCATCACGTAAAATTCTTTCCCTCTCACGCCCCCTCTCATCATTCATCATCACTCACAAAGAGACACTGGCGGCTGTGATAACTTTTATATGCAATTGTGGCAGAGAGAGATGCAAAGGAGAAAAGTATGAATGAATCAAAATACCCAGGATCCTATCTGCTATGCTGCTGCCCACACCACACCGCACCGCATAACCACAATCGATTAAATTGGAAATTTTATATGAAATTCCAATTCCAACAGAATAATATACCGCAATCAAAAGTCAACAAGAAGTTGGCTCATCGAATGATGGTGAATGGGCTCTGCCCTGTCTCTCTGTCCAACAACAACACCAACTGTTTCCCAAATTATATATATTTCCTCAGATCGGTCACACTTACTTATGGTGGTATATCTGGGGCTCTAGGGAGGATTCATAAATTTTCCAAGCGATTTCGAATGGTTAAAGTTTTTTGTTTATCTCGATGAAATTTTTCACATTCCAATAAAAAATAAAAAAAAATAAAAAAAAAGGATTGAAGGTTTTGCCGATACCTTACCTCAGTCAAGGGATGGTGTTGATTCATTCAATCTAACGTACCATCCATACTGCATCAATATTTTTTTTGTGTCCACATTTTTGAATGGCATGGTGGGAGAGGAGGACTGTTCTCTATATATCCTTAAGTTGATTTATGACACAGAGTGGATGTTGTTGTTGTTTTCAGAGATTTATAGGTATTCGAGTTGGTAAATTTAAGCATTTGTGGAGAAAAGTCATGCATCCTTTCCAGGATTTTCTCTGAAGGATTTTATATTTTTAAAAGGTCAAAATTTGCAGATGATAAAAAAGAGATGAGAACGATGATATGTTGTGAAACTGTCAAAGTCGAGAATTTTTCAAATTTTATTGACTTTTTAGATTTTTGGAAAGTCATGATAATAATAACAATAAAATTTAATAAATCATAAATGATATGTGCTTTTTGAGGATTTGGTAACTCCTTCATATTTGTTGGCGTTATTTATATGTTTTAAATGTTGGAAATCAAAGGAATAAGAATTTTAATAAATCACAATTTAGTCTAGAATGCATATTTGTGACATTAATTTATTTAATAAGACTTCGCCATTTCTTGTTAACTGTGAAGAAATAATATCTGCAAACTTCAGAATAAATATTTAGGTTCAAAACGGAGTAGGTGATGTGATTTCCTTGTTTAAAAAATCGAAAACATATTTGATTGAAATGATCGAAAATATGAGTCAACTTGTAACCCCTAACCTCTTGGTTTAGACCGGCAAAGTTGATAAATTCAATTTACAGTACGTCCATAAACACTGAAAATTGCTTCCAAAAAAAAAAAAATTGATATACTATCGGATTCTGCATTAGTACCACAGAATATCATTTAGCTTTCCGTTCTTATGCCAAAAATTGTTTTTTATTGAAAATTCAATAATACTCTAATCCTCAGAGTAAAATAGTATATTTCGTGAAAGCTGACGAATTTATTGGTGGGTGGTAACAACAACATCCAGTTCTAGGAGCTATTAAGCCAGGACCAAATTCCTTCAAAAATATCAATAGGATTATTGAAAAGCAGCCACTTATCTAGCAGCAACTATTATTAGCAACAACTTTGAAGCTACATCAATATAAGAAAAAATGGAAGCGTTTGACAATTAGTTCGAAAAAAACTCCACACCGAGCCCACTTGCTGATCCGGCATTTTTGGATGAAGTTTAGTCATCCATTCAGTAGACTCTACAGCCTAACTGACTGTCTTAACAGAATAGAGAATTGCAACTGGAATTGGAGCTGCTACTTAAACAGCTGTCAAAAAATGTTGTACATGATTTTTTTATGCGCCCACAACACTGATTTTTCAGTATCGAAAATAAAAACAAAAATAAAATTGTATAATGATGAAATAGAAGCTAAAATTATTTAACGATTTTATGAGAGATTGAAAAGAGTTTGAAACTTACTTCAACCCCCATGTTAACACTCGGTTGTTCTCGCAATTTTCAAAAGTCAAAAAAGCTGCAAGCTAAATTTACAAGTTGGCTAACTAAGCTCCGTCTGCAGCTGTGTCGTGTTGTGTTGGGTTTGTATCATTGAACTTGTATGTATTCAATATTTTGACAGCTATTCCAGTTGCAGCTCGAGGTGAAGCCCCACCTTCATTCTGTTCGGCCAGTAATTCGGAAGAAGTCATATTCGAATGACCAGTCCAGAAAATTACCCAATCGACAACCCACATATGCAATCTGGAGGAGGTAGCAAATATAGTTTTCAGGGGATAGAGTCTCCACCTATGTACGTTCTTAAAAGACTTCCACATATAGTGTTGACTGATGATCCTCCTCAAAAACATACTAATTAACTGCATCACTAAACTATTACTTCTCTCAGAAGTGGAAAAGAGATAAGATAGTAGCAATACCGGAGAAAGGAACTTTCCATTTGGTAATGAACTGCAGGTCTATATCGATTCTCAACCGCAAAATATTGGAGGAATTAGTCCTCCGGAGGCTTAAAAAGTTCTACAGTGAAAACGCGATCATCCCTGACATGCAGTTCGGGTTTGGAGAAAAACACATGACGCAGCACCCTTTGTTAAAGTTCCAACACGATATCACTAACTTCAGCACTCAACAGTCACCGTGTTATCATTGGATGCTTCCTGGATGTGGAAAAAGCATTCCACAGCGCATGGATTGAAGTCCTTATCTACAAACTACATCAATTACATTAACCTCAGCCACTAAACACAATTCTTTTGTTTCTTTCAGAAAATTTTTCATTCACTTGAACAACTGTTGTAAATCACACGAAAGACCATAAAAGCCGGAGTCGCTCAAGGATTGAAACTTAGCCATTTCCTCCATTTAACTTGATGATATCACACCAACCTGTCCCAACTGAATGTAAGAACCTTCTGTATGCTGGTGACTCGCTCCTCTATACCACGTCAATGTCACCGTTACTCACCGTCCAGAACTTAAAAGCCCACATCAACAGACTCTTTGAATTCTACAGGAAATGAGACATCCGAATCAACACTACTAAATTGGAACTTATCTATTTCAGGAGACCCTCAACAGGCAGAGGCAGTCGTACTTCAGCAAAGTGCACAAACATTATTCCGAAACTCCCAGACGGATCCACATTGCTGTCAAACGGAACGTAAAGTACCTGGTAATTCACTTCGATGAGTTGCTTAAGTTCAACCCGCACTCAAGAAGTGTGCTTAAAAGAGCTAGCTAAGCCTTCCACCGTCTAAACCCTCTGATTAGAAGAAGAACCGGACTAAGTCAACAGACAAAAATACTGATGGGTAAGCAACTCCTGCAGCCAGTCATAAGCTATTGCTTCCCTGTCTGGTTCTTAATCTCCAGGACAGTCATCATGAAGGAACTTCAAGTGTTGGAAAGGAAAGCAATCAAACTTTGCACCGGACTACATTTCGACCGGAACCAACACAGTGGCCAATTTGCTGACCTTCGGTGACAAAATGAATTTAACAAGCCAAATCTTAACACAAACTAATGAAATTTGGTACATCTTATCATTTGGGGATGTTCAATTTGGCCAGTGTTGACTATTTTCTTCTATTTTAAACAGGGGCTTCACAATTTAGGTCTGAACATAGTGCCAAATTTTAGAATTTAGAATAAAGTATTGTTGAAATCAGGAATTGAATCAAGTTTATGTTTGAATTGTCCTAAAATGTGTGCCTGAGTGTATACTTTTCACTAAAAATAACTCCAATATACTGATTTTTACAAAATTTTAAGTAGATTGTCTTGTCTGATAAATTGTTCCAAGGGATTAGAACTAATTCAATTTTTTCCGGTTTTGAGTAGTTGACCTAAAATTTAATTGGCAACTTCCATTCGTCAAAATTTTCTAATACTTATCAGATTCGATCAGATTAGGTGTACAAAAATTTCCAGTACAAACAAAATTAAAAACTAGCACTGAATTAGCTCTAGTCCTTTGGGATAATTTCTCAACATTTTGGACTATCCTCTTTAAATTTTGAACACATCGATATTAGAGTCATTTTTATATGAAAGTATAAATTCAGGGACATATTTAAGGACATTTAAAACATAAACTTGATTCAGTTCTTGACTTCAACAATACTTTTTTTAATTTTGAAATTTAGGACCATGTTCTGACCTTAAGTTTGAAGTCTCTGTTTGAAGCAGAAAAAATAGGCAGTATCACTGAGTTCAGCACTTCTATATCGTATAATGGATCAAATTTCATTAATTTGTATCAAGATTTGGCGTTAGATATGATTTTTGTTGCTGAAATTCAACAAACGGGCCACTGTGCGTGATGATTGATTGAAACGCTTTACTACGGAACGAACATATCTAATCACCACAGGAGCAAGCATATTAGCATAACCCATCTGGAGAGATACCTACTGTTCTCCACATAGAAGCGAGTAGAGAACATCAACAGCTGCACCCAAATCAGCTAATGAGAATAATGGCCACTGAAAAACGACAACCCAAGCTGAGATACCTTAATGGGAGCGCGTGCTGCGAAAATAACTTGCAAGGTTTTTCGTGTTCAAAATATTTAGAATTTCAAAAAAGATAAAGTCCCACCTTTTGGCATACAAAATAAAATGCACGACTGGGTCGCACGTACTTGCTCTTATGTTCAAGACACTGCACATTTAAGAAAATTATATAAAAACATGGAAATTATGAGAGAAAAATGTAGAGAAGCATGAAATAGGACATTTAAATTGGCTAAAACAACTCTTTTGACAGTTTGTGGTGGCAATAAAGAGTGCCATCTTAATTCTTGACTGAATATAATTGTATGGGAAAAAAAAATTTAAAATCGTTGGAGCGGTTTTAAAAAAAAAATAATTTTTTGTATATAAAATTCTTAAAATATATTTAAAAACAAATTTTGGTTTGCAAATCTAAAGTATATATTTATGTGCATATAAAAACAAAATTTGAAAAAAATGTCAACCCATTTTTGAGATACCGAATTTTCAAAAAAAAAAATTGAAACTTTTTTTTAAAAATCCAAAAATTTTTTTTTTTAAATTTTGATATGCAATATTATTTAAATTTATTCCAAATTTGTACATACAAAAAATTATCTAAATCCGTTTAGTCGATAACTAGAAAATTCAACATAAAAAAATACGTTCTATGACAGGTAGGCAACTTTTAATAGTTGCTAAGTGTACAATTTTATAATTTTTGCTAGTAGATCGTACTAATTTTAGTATAGAAAAAGTTTAATCAAAATCGTTGGAGTCGTTTTTGAAAAAAAATATTTTCCTTTGCGTTTTTTTAACTTTTGTATGGAAGGTACCGTTATTTTTTCATAAATGTAAAATTTTTTCTAAAAATATTTTAGAGAGTACCAAAAAACTCTTAAGTATCGAGTTTCAAAAAAATCGATAATGTCGTTTTAGAAATATTTGATTTTCTAAAACAAATTTTGAAACATTTTTTAAAAATCCAAAAAAAAATTTTCAAAAATTTTGTTACACAATAGTATTTATATTTTTGGGAAGCTTCTGTATAAAAAAAAACTATTGAAATCGGTCGTACCGTTTTGAAGAAAATCAAAAATTAAAAAAATTGTTCTTTGGGTAGTACCATTAATAACAATTTTTGAAAATTGGTTTTCCTTGCAAAGGAAGCCTTTACTAAAATAAATTTACTGAATTTTTTTTTAAGAAAAGTTGTCAAGCCGTTTTTGAGAAAAAAGCGATTATGTAAAATTGACAAAAAAAAATTGTATGGCAGGTACAGTTATTTTTGGTTCAAAAAAGAAAATGAAAAACACGTGTCGGCAGAATTACCAAAACCATTATGTACCAAGTTTGATGAAAATCGATCGAGCCGTTTAGGCTGTAGACGAACAGACAGACAGACAGAATTGTGCCACCCACTTTTTTGGTGTTCTCTGTCATAGTAATTATCATGTTTGATTGTTATCTCAAAATTTTTTTTGCACGAATCCAAAACTTGCCTTAAAGTACCTATATCGCAAGTAAAAACAACAATTCTAAATTAAAAAAAAATTCTGGCATTTTACCTGAAGGTGCATATTTTTAACACTTATATTTTAAAACATCAACCGTTATTTTTCTATTACACGTTTGGTGCCTGAAGGCTATTCCGCGACTCTGTTTACGGTAAAAAAGGAAGTCCAAAAATAGAATATTCCCGCAAAGTTGAAATATTAAAATTCTACCCGAAAGTGCGTCTACTCAACACCTATTTTTTAAGATATTAATCGTCATTTTGACAATGGAAATTTTCCAAAAAATTTACGAGCTATTTTTTATTTTACCATTTTCCACAGATTGGGCGCCATTTTTGAAAGTGGCGTTCAAGCGACAGTATTACAACAACGAGTACCAAGCTAAATTTTATTATTAGCATCATGACAAAAAAATTAAATATAAATTAAGATCCCGCGACAAAGAGCGCAGAGATTTCGGTAAGGCTGGAAAAGAACTTGCGATTTTCTGTCGCGCGATTATTTTTTATGAACGCACATGACACCAAGAAATCATAAAGTAGGCCATTCACGTTAAGACTGTCACACAGGCTGTCGA
This sequence comes from Dasysyrphus tricinctus, assembly GCA_963921185.1. NCBI lineage: Eukaryota > Metazoa > Arthropoda > Insecta > Diptera > Syrphidae > Dasysyrphus > Dasysyrphus tricinctus. The sequence goes on along the minus strand of OY992532.1, from coordinate 220,425,646 downwards.
TCGGACTTTTGCAACGACTCACATAGGAGCATTTGCATGAAAAAACTGGTCAAAATTATTTTTTTGTCTTAGTGACCTAATTTTCATCTGAAACTTAAATTTATACCGTTTTAAAGTATTTCCATTCTTTAAAACAGAAATAAATAATTGTGGGTTTTTTTTAATTTTGTCTACCCATGGGCTTATGGATATATGTGAAACTTTTATTACATTTTTGACCAAAAAAGGTAATAAAACAAATCAATTTTTTTTAATCGAAGGTTGAAGGTTTGGTTTGCCATACTGCATACAAAAAACTTTCGAATAATTTCGAATTATAAAAACAAAAAATTGTTCAAAAATAATACCTTTGGAAAAAACGGCAATTTTAAATAATTTTTTTCTCAAAAAGGAGGAAATATGAGGAAAATGTTTTGGATTGTACAAAACACTGAGACCTAATAGTTTGCTTTAAAAAAAAATTTACAACCCGACAGCACCCGGCAGTATTACAAAAACACTTAACTGTAAAAAAAAATACATAAACTTCTTGACTTTTTGATGAATCAATGTTTGCCCAAGAACATAGATATTAGTCGATGAAATCAAATAAATCAAACGTTGAAATTAAGTATACACCATTGTCTCTAACATTCATTAATAAATTTTTTTTCAACTCACTTCAAAAAACATAAAACACCAACTTCAAATTGGTGAAAATAGAGCGCATTGCAAATGCAGGCGTGCCTACTAAATTGCTCTAGATTCTGATTAGCTGTCTGAAGAGGTGGTGTGGTGGGGGTCAACTTTGAGACTGGTTTATGATAATACGGTTAATCGGCTACGAGCAAAACCAATTTGGGGGGCTTTCAAAATAGTTTTATTTTTTCAATTTTGTCCGGTTTTTGAGGTAAAATGCTCCTTAGTGCGACTGTCGAAAGTGCGCACACACGTTGCGAACCAGTTTTACGAACAGTGTGTCAAAAAATTCCTTCAATTTGTTTTTTATTTATTTCGTCTCCTAGAATCAAAATAAAAACTATGAATATTATTCGTAGACTGAGTAGTTCGGTCGCAAGGACTGTCTCAAAAACTGCCATTCACTATACGACCATTCGGGTGTGTCGCAAGGTTCGTTTAAATTTTCAACGGACTTCCAACCTGTCGTTAGTCGCACGTTCCGATGTACAACAAGAACATTCATGGTAGAACCTGTCGTTTACGACTGAAATTTGTCGGACAGTCCTTACGACAGTTTTAACGTGAATGGCCCGCTTAACGGGTTGCAATCATTTTTTTTGTCGCGACGACAGAAATTCGTAAGTGCGGTCCTAGCCTAACGTGACTGGACAATAGATTGGGCGCCATTTTTTAAGGCCCCCAAATGACAAGATTACGAAAATGACTCTCAAACTAAATTTCAACCTTAGTGGGTAAGAAATGAATACCAAAAGGTCCCTGCAAAAAGCACACGGGCATTCGGTGTTCTTACCGGACTATTACGACAAAGTATATGGTTAGGCCCCTTTGCGACAACAAATAAAAATGATTCTTATTAGTTGTAAGCCAAATTGAATTTAATTGATGGGTGGGTTGTAAGAAAAAATGCCTCTTCCTTTCAGTTCATCACAAAACTGGGTAAATATCCTAAATCAGTTTGTAGTCCTTCGAAGTACTACATCACACTCTAGCTTTAAAAACAAAAAAATAAAACAAGAACTTATATCCATAGCTGCTCTACTCATTTCTTTCAACTCTTTAATCTCTGAGTTTTCCCTAAATTTATTGGTTGTGAAAGGAGGATCAATATTGGATTGGGATCTGGATACTATAACCCAACTCATTCCACAACACAACACACAATCAACTTATAAGCTGTGGCTCTTGTAAAAGCAAGTAGCAGTTAAATTGCATCAATTCATTCACCTCACTTAACAAATAGCTTTAAATACTTAAATCCATTATTAAGCTTTGCCATATTAAGCTCTACCGAAAGACTTTAACATATAGATACATTCTTGTATAAGTATATATAACCTAACCTAACCTATCGTATATATGAAAACCTTTATATCTACTTACATTAAATGTATCTAGATAGGTGCTACATATAGGTGTTCTTGTATATATTTATACATTATTGTGATGGCTTGAACAGCATGCAATACATCCAACATCCAATATATTAATTATCTTGTTTGCGAAAATTTCGTGTTAATATAAGGCAAACCTCCTCTTGTGATATTATAAACGTGCGCTCCACCATTTGTGCCAGGATTAAATTATCCGTGCAATTTCGAATGGAATAATTTAATTTGCTAAGGAATTTGTGCTCTGCTCAGAGCTCTATACTCTGTCTGTTCGTTGCTGCTGTCGCTGCTGATGTCGGGCGTGACTTTGTCTGCTTGAGTCAATTGGGATATGTCTCGCACTAAGCCAGTTTTACTTAACAAAGAGATTGAATTAAATCAATACCAACATAGCTACTTTCTTTAAAAAAAGTTATTAATACAAAAACTAAATTAGAATCAAAAATAAAAGTAATATTCCAAAATATTAACTAGTTGGACTAGGGAAATTGATGGAAGGGACCTTCTATTTCTAAGAAGGACAAGGGATTGAGTGACTTTGTCCTTATTAAGGACTAATTAGCAAATCCATGCGAGAAACCTCCAAAGCACCTTTTCAGTATAAAAGAGTAATAAGCATTAGCATAAGATAATGTGCTCAAGATGCAACGAGACGCATCGAACGTAATATTAGCTTCAGATCTTAAGCCCTCTTTGTCCACTTAAATTAAGCTAACCCAACTCGCTGTTATAATCTGTTGTTTAAGTAGATGGCATTATATTATTATTAGAGCGATCCCACCATCAGGCTATTAGTTGCTCCATTCTCCATCATGATTGTGGTATTTGCGAAAGCAGCAACCTTGTATGTAAAATCCTTATAGTGGGAAAAGACCTTACAACAATAGGAAAAGAAAATGGCTATTGTTTATTTTTAGTTGTTTTTTTGGAAAAAGTATTTTTTTTTGTAGTTCTTGTCTTGAACTATTAAAAAACAAAGAATTGTGAATTCCTTGCTTTTTGTTTATTTGTTTTTTTCTTTTTTGCTGGTGTTGAGTAGCCGCACCTTCAGCTAAAATTTCAATGTTGCCACTTTTCACGAACATACTTTTTTGTATTTCATGGAATTCAGTTTCCTGACCGGACTGTAACGATTTGTTTATATTCCGGCAGACCGCAAATTTTGTCATGTCCGTATTCTTCATCGAAACATTGTAATACTTTTTTATAAATTAAAGAACAAAAATCTATCTATTCAAGCGCGAGCATCGTACGAACGTTGTAAATTTTTTGAGAGCTAATATTTCATTCTTTTATTTGATCTTTTAAATCAAGTTGTTATTTTGAAAATGTAACCGGCTCTTGGTCTTTAATTTTTGATGGTATTTTTGAGTTTCCCGAGTTTTGAGTTCCCTGAGCTTAAATTTAAAATGTCAAATATGACAACGAGTCATAGTAGTGTAGGACTTTTCGCCATCGTGCTTTACGCAAATTTCTTAATAATGCTCCATCTACTGATTTTCGTTTGCAATATATAGATAGACACAAGAATAAAATCTGAAAAATCAAAATTTTGTTGTGCCAGAATTTGAAGCTTCCTTTAACTAAATTAATCCACCAAACAACGATCTTTAGTTCACTAGGTATTCTATGCATTCAAATTCTTCCAAAAATAAGACATAATCCCATTATGAAATGAGCGAGATTTTCCAAAAAAAAAAATGATATTTTTAGTATGTCAGAAAAGGTACATAGCTTTTAAAATAAGAATGAAGTAAAAAAAATGAATAACAAAATTAAAAAATAGTTTTTGTGCAATAAGCATTCTCAAATTTTGATCACCCAAAGAATTTTGATGTTCATAGTTTTTGGTCCACTAAATTCCGTCTTATTTTAGCGTGGGATCCTTAATATTTTAAATAGCTTTGGAGCTACAAAATTGGCATTTGCTCATGGAATAGCATTTAATATTAGCTACAAATTTAGCACGAGTACGATAACTCAGGCGCCATGAAATAATAACGGTTTTTTGTAGAAATGTTTAATACAAGCATTTTTTACTATGGGAGGGGGTGTCTATCTCAACCCGTTTGGGCGGGAGGGGCAATTTCATAAAAACAGTACCAAAAATGTAAAAAAAAATTAAAAAAATAACGGTAATACTTACAACAAAGTATTATACCTTCATTTAAAGCTAATACTCTGTTCTATTAGCCAGTTTTTGAATCAAGTGAAATCTATACATGGTTTTTGAAAAAATGAATTTTAAACTCAAAATTTGCGAGGAAAAAGCATAAAAATTAGGTTTAAAGTGTAATTTCTCAAAACTGTAAAATTATATATCTTTTTTTTTCTGAAATTCGTTGCTCTAATTAATTCTTAATCAAAAACTGAAAACTAGATGATTTTATGTCTTTTATGTGTACAAACGCTTAGGGAATTTGTCCCCAGATATCATCAAAGGGTAATTTTTTATTTGCGATGCAATAGGCATATCGGTATACCTACTATGTATGTACGACGGTCTGAAAAACCAATATTATGAGGTCACAACTTATAATGATTTTTTTTTTGCTTTTGTAACCTGTTGCTAAGAAAAAAGCATTAAAATCTGCCAGTTAAAATATCATGACATAACTTTTTACATTAAATCCCCCTGAAAAATAGATCGATTTTCTAGATGTTTTCAATTATTTTTTTTTAATGGAATGCTCGAATTGGTTGCAACTTGCTTTCTTAACACTATACAGCATTTTTAAATTGATGTTAGGTCAACACAAATGAGAAAAGAAAGCCAAAATAAAACATTATAAGTAATTTTGAGAACATATCGACGCAAATTGAATTGGTTTTCCTGACCACTTTTTCGAACTGTGCTGTATTTTACCTAAAACCAGCCACGGGGTCTCAAAATTCCGTTTTGGAAAATGTCCCAGAACAAAAATTTCATATTTCTAAACCCTTTACAAGATCCACCATACCCATTTTGAATATAAAAAAAAAAAAAATTCCGACACCCCTAATGTACAGTAGAGTGGTCTTATTTTAAAAAGTTTTGAGCACCCTTTTTTTTGGTCACGACAACTTAAACCACAACCCTATAATTTTTTCAAACCATGTTAACACGTGCCACACTGAGCTTAAAGTTGACGCTCGTGGAGAGTTAGGGCCTATTGAAATCCTTTTTCAGCTCCAAAAGTAACGGTAGGTATTTACTATACAACCGTTTAGAAAAACTTATTTTTCTCAAAAAACAGCTCAAATGATTTTGATACAAAATTCTAAAAATAATTTTATAATTACTTGAATATTTTTAAAAGTTCTTAATTTCCAAGAAACTTGAACTTTTGAGCAAGCACGTGCGGCGCATTCGTGCCTTTTATTATTTTTTTTTTCTAAGCAAGCTATAGGTAACAGATTTGAAAATGCACTTTATTAATTCTGTAAATCAAACTTTTAATAGCCCCTGGATTTGGTCGCTTTCCACCAAAAATCAAATTCAAATTTTCAAACTCATTGCGGCACGTGTTAATACAATCCGTTGCCCACAAATTTTTTGAACACGTTCTTAATGAAAAAATGGGGCTCAGTAAAAACAAACAATTTTTGTTCCTCCATACAAATTAGTAAACAAAATCGAACTTGAGATTTTGATAAAAATTGTTATGCTATAATGATAGGAAAGACGACAAAAGTTGGTCTCACAATTCTGTCTGTCTGATGTTCAACTACAGCCTAAAAGGCTTAATCGATTTTCTTAAAACTTGGTATATAGCAATTTTACAAATTCTTATTTTTCTCAAAAACTGCTCCACAACTTACTCCACAACTCTTAAAAAAAATTATTAAATTTATTTTAGTTAAGGCTTTCAAAAAATGATTTATTAATGGCACCTCCCAAACAGCCTTTTCTTATTTTCGATTTTCTTCTTTTTTCTGATTTCAATAATTTCTTATACAGAAGTTTCTAAGAAATATGTATAAATATTTTTCTTTAACAAAATTTTCAAAACAATGTTTTTTTTTTTATTTTTAAAAATGTTCAAATTTTTTTTGGAACATCAAATATTTTAAAAACTACACAGTCGATTTATAAGAAGCTCTGTATTTAAGGATTTTTTTAACACTCTCTTAAATATTTTAAGAAAAAAATTATTATTCTTTGAAAAAATAACGGTACTTTCTATACAAATGTTAAAATACCTCAAAGGAAAATATTTTATTCCTTAAACACCCCTACGATTTTTATAAAACTTTTTATATACGCTTCAATTAGTGCGATACACTCCCAAAAAATTTAAAAATCTAGCCTTAGAAACTATTATTAAACGTTATATTTTGTTTTTTATTTTGAATTTTCTCATTATCGACTAAGCTTATTTAGATTAATTTTTTATACACAAATTTTAAAGAAGATTATTATAGTTTTTTTTTTGAAAATTCAATATTTCAAAAACGGTTTAAGAAAATTGTAAGATTGTTTAAGAATTTTATGCTTACAAAAAGTTAATGTTTTAACAAACCGCTCCAACGATTTTAAATATTTTTTCCATACTATTCAATATGCAATCAAGAATATTAAGATGGTATTCATTTTCTTCACCTCAAACTGTCAAAGGAGTTGTTTTATCTAATTTAAATATCGTATTTGATGCGAACAGTGGCAATTATTTACGCAAACAGTTGAAAAAAATCATCTTGTTTTGTTGATTTTTGGTTAATTTTTCAGAAATTGCCCACCTTCGGAGGGATTGGATTTTCCCCCATACAATTTTTTTCTTAAAATGATCCCTGAAATCATCCCCACCACCAAGATTAACGGATCAAAACGTTGCTACAGCGCAAATTCGTTAACCAGAGGCACTTTTATTTAACAAATCTTTCAAACATTTTATTTTCGGACTAAATACTTCGTCGAAAGAGTTTTAGAAACAAAAGCTTAAATAAATAATAAATTAAACCAAATCAATTGAAAGCGAAAAGAAAAGTCCTAGGTATCTATTTGTAGAACAGGGACCTAACTTAGGAAAACAATTCACTGGAAAATAGGTTTCTGGAGTTAATTCAGGCTTTACTCTGAGACCAAATTGATTTCCACCATTCATTTCTGTATTAGAAGCTCGTCATTATCATCAGATCCTAGAAACAATTTCCCAAACACGTTTCCGTGCTTGATAATAAAGTTCTACTTTGAAATCCTTAACACACATTACTCTGAAAGATTTTAGAAATTCTATTTGACTATGGAAAAGTGGTCAACTGTGGTTTTATCCTTTTTTTTTCTTGTCAAACAAAATGTGCTGGGTCAGAAATTTTTAATGAAACAGTTTTGTGTACAAAATCGTTTAAATTGGAAAGCACTTTATTCTACAGCCATACCTACTCCATACATGACGATGACTTGGCTGTTACGAGCGTCAACAAGAACGATAACAAAAAAAAAATAAGAAGAACGACGAGCGACGCGACGACTAGCAAAACGGCCAAAGGATAATCGACATATCCTTCAATTACAATCGAAACAATAGCAAAGTGCAGCACTCGACGGTGGTGGTGGTGGTGGCAGAGGTGGCAGTGGTATCGGGGAGCAATAACTTGATGGAAACAAAAGTAAAAAAGCAATAACCAAACAATAACAATTCCAGGATTCTAAAGGATTCCCAATATGCCATTGCCATTGCAACATTGCATTGTTGCTGCCGCCGCCGCCGTGCCATCACTACATGGCCATCGTCAGCGTCATCGTCACAAGCAGATCAATAATATAGTACTACGACGAGTACCTACAACAAGAATCAGTTTAAATCGGTTCTATCCTGGGAATAGTGGCAATTGTTGGTTGTGAAGGTGATTAGATCCTGTTTCGTTCGTGTTTTTCTATTTATTTCACTGATTTTCCTGTGAACTGTAAGGAGCGGAGGGCTGAGGTATGGGAAGAAATGGAAAAATAGCAAAAATATGTAACAAAAAAAAAAACCTACTCCTTAGGGTGAAATTAAAACGCTGAAATAAATGTTACTTGTTCATAGAGATATCCTAACCTACCTTTTGGTCCTTGTTTTTTTTCTGTTTGTATAATTCTCCTTTGGCAGCAATTGTTGAGGTAGTTTGGAGGGTGGTTTAGGAGAGTGGAAGTCCTCTGATGGTTGTTCTAGTAGCAGAAGTTTTGCACGTGAACGAATTCGCTGAAAGCTGGCACCGCTGCTGCTGCTGCTGAGATTGTTGTGTAATTTCAGTGAGCGAGCGAACAAACTTGGAAATTATTTTTCAATCGATTTTTGATCAGGACAACACAACACGTTCTGATTGCAGTTTTGTTGTGCATCAGGACGAAAGAAGAAATGCAGCAAAGCCGTTTTTATGTTTCCCTTTTTTATGTGTACGTAGGTATCTATGTATATTATTTTCGTTTTAAGAGTGTGTTTTTGTCTGTATTTAACCATTTGGATTGGTTGTGTTGAATTTTATAAAAAAAAAACCTTAAAAAGTTGGAGAGTTTTATTTTACTTTAAACGAATCAATGCTGGGGTTATGATGGCAAATAGATAAAGGGTGGGATGGATAGGAAGGAATAGGAAAACTTATTAATTTTATCATTTTATAATCAAAAAGATGTCATTAACAGAAATTAAATGACTTTTATTTAAATTGTATTGCAGCGAGATAACGCTAGAGCAGAGATAGGAGATTGGGTCAAGTGAGTTATGTATAAGTGGAGGTTTTTGCAATTCCGGTGAATAGTTCTGTTCGAGTTCAATCAGTGCCGGATTATGCATGAAATATTTTGCTTAAAGTTTAAAAAAAATTTAAGATAAAAATCGGCAAATTGGCATATAAATTGCAATTTTTCCGATGTGCTCAAGCAAAAATTGGACACATTTCAACGAGATTTTTTTTAGTTACGTGTTGATCTTGTTACTTAATGTAGATTCACTGTGATACCCTAGGGATTGTGACCCCAATGGAAAAATCTTTGATAAATCCCAAGTCAATTCAAGCCCGTTAAGGGTGTTGATGAGTTTTAGAAAGCTATAGCCGGAAAAGTCGGTGGGAATTTCTTAGTCATTGAAGAAATGTCTGACATCTCATAATCACCTGGTTGAGGAGAGGAAGACACCTTTTAAAAGCGTCATCTTTCCTTTACCCCACATGAGAAATCATTTCTCTTCCAGATCCATAGGAGCATGGTGGCTCGTTTGGTCAGGATTGCTGAATGAGTCGAAGGGCCTGTCCCTATCCTCAAGAGAATTTAACCAATCTTAGGTAGAGATGTCCTCACCAACTCACTGACGATCGCGTTCACCGCAGAAGTGACAGTAGCTGGTGTATAGGTGAAGTACCCATTCTCCGTTCACGACGTTCAGTTTTCGAAACTGTGAAGTGATAAGTATGATAACCCCTTCACGCCAAATGCGATTCTCGAAGTGTGAACAACTGAAAACAAATGTTTTCATATGATGATTCTTTTATCACAATCAATTCATTCTGATGTGTAAAGAAAAATGATGAACAGAAACAAATTGTGCTTATTCGATACACGCAAGTATTTTTCTATGACGTCACAATCATCTTTTTCTATGAGAGAGTGGTGGCTTTTTTCATTTTAGTCATTTTTAGTACTCACTTTGACAGCTGTTTCTAATAGCAAGTTCGGGAATCGTCTTCCGGGTATTCGTGAAGTGATAAAATGATAAAACTCTGTGAAAACTGAAATGATAACTTTGTTTTCATTTCACCAGTTTCACAGATTGAGAATTGATAAATTTTATCAGGTTTTTGCTTGGAATGTCAGAGAGTTCTTCCAAGTCGTTGAAGAAGTGTCTCCCTAGGAGCCTGTTTCTCAGATGTTATAGCGCGTGGCAGTGACATATAGGTAGTGAGGAGTATCTTCGTGTATCTCTACGTCACCACATCTCCTGCATAAGTCGTCCAAACTGAGTTGCATCTTTTTCTTGTGGAAACCCAGGTGATGATCAGTGGTGATACTCACGAGAAGAGAATGAGACCTTTTACTCAGTTGGTTGATGCTGTCGGTCTTTTGTTTGTTGAAACTAAGTCATAATTCTCTGGTACTGGATAACACAGTGAGCTCCATCGCTTGTTTGTCGTTACTTAAACTTTGCTCTCGATTACTTTTTTAAGTTTACAGCGTCGGACCTGTACTACTGTTTCTGCCTGATTAAGATCAAGAGTTGGTCATATTCTTCATATTCTTGGCAACTCGTCAGAGCTTTTTTTACCTGGGACCCCAAGAACTCAACAGTGCTTTATGTTGCGATGTGTACCAAGAACCCTTAGATATTCGCGACAGCAAGTTACAGGCCGATTCGATTTGATTTCAATGGCAGAAATCGCTTTTATTGTCACTTGCCTATCACATCAACTTGTGGTATTGCCATCATTGAGACTTGTCTGGCATGGCAGCTTTTGTCACTGCCAGGACATCAGCTTGGAAGACACTACTGTAATCAGGAAGTCTGAATGAGCTGATCTGATCAGTCCGAGAGTTTCTAAGAAGAGCACTGCACCAACACCAGTATACATATTGAGACCATCGGTGTGTATATAGTTATCATCGATTCGCCGGTTGATGGTTCGTTCATTTGCCAGTCCTCTCTGCTTGAAAAGGCAGTTGTGAACGGCTTGTGGAAGTCTAAACGGGGTGCTATGTACGCAGTGCATACCCTATTTCCTGTTTTTTTTTTCTTTAGAATCTGCGCATGACCTGTAGCACTCTAACTCCAGCTACCAGTTTGGTTGAGCTAATGTGCACTTTTTTCTGTTGAATCCTTTATAAATAGATCTAGGGCCTTAAAGTTGAGCATAGCTTCCAGACCCGCTGTGGAGGTGGACTTCTTTGCCCACATGAAACAGTACATGCCATTATTTGTATTTTGGTCATTATTTTAAGATTAGTAACACCAGACTACATTACCGTAGCGGAGAAAGAACACCCCCTTGTAAAGTCCCTCTGGAAGTAGATACTTTGATCTGTGCTCCTTCTAGCTCCGAGTTGATCTGTCTGTTTCTCAACATACACAAGCACATTATCCATCTGATGATGGCATTATCTACATTAAGGTTATCGAGTGCTCCTTCCACCGAGAGGCAGCAAGGTCTTTGAGCTTTTTTTTTCAATATGGTGCTGACGAAACTTTGTAGTGCTGTCTCAAAACTTTTGCCTTTTTTTGGGCTGGAGATACGACTTCCGGGCTCAGTGTGCTGCGCACATGTATGTCAATTAAATGAAATAAATAAATTTGGTGGCGTAACAGCTCGTGGAGAATCAGGACCTAGGGACTTACAATTACAACCATTTCTGTGTGCGTGTTGTTGGCAGGAATGGAGGGGACCTACGGCTAGGTAAGAAGCACTTATTCATGATGACAAGTATAGTCTTGGAGGATTTGGCAGAACCTCGGAAAAAACATTTCTGTTTTAAGGTGGCAGCGGCTGAGAGTCGAACTCAGACCTACAATATGACAATCCAACACACTAACCATATTAATAGCATTATGCCACGAAGTATTACATATATGTCTATTAGTCTTTTAAATGTTTTTAAGAGAAAAGACGTGAGACTTATAATGGACCTAAAGACTTTAGTATCCGTGTGACTGGGCTTTTCAGCTTTCGGAATAAAAACCACTTTGATTTCTCCCAACACCTTAGGCACGCATCTCCATTTCAGGCTGCTTAGGAATATGTTTTTTTAAATGTGGGACTGCAAGGTCTTCACATTTTTGTAGCATCATGGGGAAGACGCTATCCAAACTAGGTGATTTATACTGTGAAAAGGAGTTAGTAGACCATTTTATCTTTTATTCCGTAATCAACTTCTCTGGTGTTGTGTTCTCTGTGTAGAGCTCCATTTGTTGGTTATTATTCACGTTAGAGGTGCAACTGGGAAAATGAGTGTTTACCAGGATTTCCAATGTTTTACTAAACGATTCTGTCCAAAATGTCCATTGGGTTCCTTAAGAGATCCCAAAACAATAAGTCCCTTAGTGAGTATTTTTCTGAGTCTTGCTGATTCATTGGTACTCTCAGCTTTACTGCAGAGGTACCTCCTATTGGCACTTTGTGTTTCCATCTTGAATTTCTTTTGACTAAATTTATCCGTTTCTCAATCAATATCTGTTCTAGTGCGCTTATATAAATTGGGTGGCGAAACAGCTCGTGGAGAACCAGGGCCTAGTGACTTACAACTCTCAACCATTCCTATGTGCGTGTTGTTGGCAGGAATGGAGGGGATCTACAGTTTTTTGCCGAGTCCGAACGGCTAAATGAGAAGCACTTATTCATGACAAGTATACTCTTGGAAAATTTGTCAGTTCCTCGCAAGAGGCAGTACCTCGGAAATGTGAATGAAATCCGTTCAATAGCTTATGATAATTCATGAGTTCTTCACAGAAAAGCATATAAATTTTACCCTTAACATTACAGAAAAAGCATTTTTTCATAAATTGTTTTTGAAATGTCTGCAAGAATTCAAATTCTGCAAGAAATATTGACAAAAAAGGAATTTATATATAGCGGAAGTGTAAGAAAAGCCAAAAATGACATTAAAATATTTTGTATTTCTTTCCTATTCACAAGACACATCCATAATTCGTCCCTCATCTCACGAAGTGACGTAACTCGCAAATTGTCGTTTTTGAGATTTGGGCATATATGTGCTTGGTTAACTTGATTGCATATTTCTACATCATTAGATTCCCTGAAAAATGTCTGGAACATGGTTCAATGCGTTATAACATAGTTGGCATAATTGCAATTTTAGGTAAAAAGTTTCTCACAAAATAAAGTGGTAAATAAAGTGGTTTCAGGTACTAGGTGCATTTATCGGTGAGTAGAAATAAAAACGCTTTAAGTTTATGCTAAGATGTTGCTATTGACCTATAACTAAATTATATTTAAATTGCATTCGGTTCTTCCTGTTTACAATACTCTGTCAAACAAAAATCGTCAGTACAAGGCTTATGCGGGCGAGCTTTTTTCAAAACAGTAATACCTGTGCATACTGTCACAACACTAAAATGTCTCACTAATAAGCTTTTTTCAAAACAGTGGTGTCCGTGTATACTGTCACGACACTAAAACTTGTCACTAAAATTTCTCACGAACTGACGTATCTGGTTGATCGATTATTTGGAACTGTTTTTAGTATTGCATTTACATTGAATCTCATATCATTTGAAATTTTAGCATATTCTTGTAATTTTACAAAAAAAATACCAAAACCGTTGTAAAACACAGTAGTAACGCTTACAGAAGGAGGACACAAAACTTAAAACTGCTCTCCTGTAAAATATTGAAAAAGCAGATACGTCAGTTCGTGAGAAGAGGGATGAATTATAGCCAGGATACACTTTAGCAGGATATTCCACATAAATTTATTGTGACAAGAAACAAGCCATGGTGGTTATGATGATGATGATGGGGACAATGACAACGTTGACAATCATGATGATGACAATTAAACCAAAAAGTTCTCCGTTTGTGTGTTTTTGTTCAGATTTTTTTGTTTTCAATGGTTTTTTGAGTCAATCGAGGGTATAACTCCTTGGCTTTAATTGTTTCCAAAAAAAAAAGGATTTTGTTTCATTATTTTGTGTTGTGGTCTTTATACAACAACAATTTTCTATAAATCTCTTCCTGAATTCGTTTTTTGATAGAAATATTTCAAGTCACAGTTGTTACTGACTTTAGTTCTTGTCCAATATTTTAACCAAAAAGGACGACGAACAAGTGTTTATGTGATGGTATTTTATTTCAAGAGATAATAATAAAACCAAAGCAACTACAAAATACGAAAACGAAAGAAGCAAAATAGCAACAAAAAAAATTGGTAGGTACCTAATAATATTTCATCCGGTTTGGTTTTGTTTCTTAAAAATTTTGAATTAATCTGCAATTGAGGTCCTTATGAGTTTGTTGAAAAACATTATACTGGTCTAAGCGGAAAAGAAAGCAATTTTTTCAATATTCAAAAAGGAAATGTCTGAATTCTGAACAATCAGGTGTTTTTGAAAGGCTCAGCATATATTATCATAGAATGTAAATCAAGGTGAGATAATTCTCTAGCAAAGTCAAAAGCTTGAGTTGTTCGTCAACAAATGCTAAGTCAAGAGCGGCATTAATCTCAATTTCCCTCTCTGAATTCATTGAATTCACTCATAATGACAATAATTTCATCGTGCCGAATGTGAAAATGAAAATTCTTTAACAAAAAAAATCTAAAAAAAAATAAGAAGTTCAAAAATCATAGTTAGTTCCTTTCTATTTAAATGAGCATTTCCTATACACAATTTATTATTTATTTTTTTGTCAAAAGTCAATCTAAAAAAATATTCAATAAGTGAAATTGTATTTCAAGTATATAAAATTCAATAAAAAAAAAAACAAAATCCTTACAACTTCGTCCGCTTGACTAATCTGACAAGTAATATATATTTTTAAATTGCCAAGAGAGAACTTTTGCGTATGCGAAGCTCGCCTGTCATATGTTTTATGTTGTGAAGTTCACTTCTCAAGTATAAACCTCTCTCGCAGCAATAACAACAACAACAATATCACAAAATCTACTTGCCGACTTTGACGACTGCCAGAGCCCATAAATTCACTTTAAAATCTAAAAAAAACGAAATTATGTAAATAAGATCGCACACACATGTACCACTTCACAATTTCCTTATATGGTTGAATAATTTTTTTATTGGAGAAATGTAGATGGAGTTAGGTTGGGTACGGCCGTGGAGGGGGTGAGTAGTGGTAATAACGAGAAAAAAGGCTAAGGCGAATAACGTGAAGTGACTTTGAATTTAAACATCAGACCCAGGACCTAGAACCAAGGCCCCATATCAGAACCCAGACCCTATAGATCCACAGCAAGCCTATATAATTCAACAAAGAGGATATGAAGAAAAAAAAAGTAAGAGAATTTCATATATCTTAAAGGAACAAGTCTTAACCTCTTATAAGGATACTTATTCATTCATATTCCTGAAGCAAGTTGAATTGATTTATTTATTTGTATCCTTTTTATTTCCAGGAGGCTCTTGGAGGGTTACATGGCCTTTCAGCTTTGATTTGTTGCAGTTGATTGGAGAGAATATATATATTTTTTTCTTTTTTATATTTAAATAAAATACAACAACAAAAGTTGAGAACCATACAAACATTCATACTGTGACTGTGACATAAGAATGTGAACTCGTTACATGACCAATTCTGAATAGAAACTTTTCATGTATGAAGAAAAGAATATAAAACAAAATATTTTTTTGTATTGTTAAGAGAAGGATATCATCGAATGACGTTTTTTATTATATTCTATTTTATATATTCTTTTCTCAATGACAAGATAGTTATGTATTTAAGTGGTGGAGATAACAGGGTCATAGATATGTACAAAAAGGACGATAAGTTGTGAAAGGGTTGTAGTAACTCAATCGTAAATATAATTTAATAAAAATGTACTTTTGCGTCTTTTATTTGTTTGTTTTGTCTTTTTTTGTGAAAATACAAATTACTAAGATTAAGTTAAGTAGATAAGATTTAGTATCGAATTTGTAGCTTTGAAAAGATCTAGCAGAAAGAATAATTTCATATTTTGTTTGTTTTTTTTGTGTTTGAGGAAATTGTTGTGGGTTAATTCGATTTACAGAGCTAAAAATCATTTTCAAGATATGAAAGAAAATATAAGGCTAAAAGTCCTTTCATCCAAAATCTTATAATGGCCAAATACGAAATGACAAACGTTTTTCAAGATTTAATTCTCAACACTTGTAATATTTTAACTTGTGATCAATATGTACATTAGGGTGGTCGTTAAAAAAAGGTCATAGAAGATGGACCTAAATCGGCTCTAAATGAAGAAAAAAAAATTCCCTCATTTTTTCAGATTCTTATTTGCATCCCCTTTAGTCGCTGGTAGGGGTAAATTAAATTTCCCCTTTTTTTTGCATACTAAAAATTTAGAGCATGTAGGTGGGAAGAGGACAATAAAAAATGTTATGGAAGGGGGATAGTATCTTCCCCCGCATGGACAGGAGGGCAATTTAATAAAATAATTGCATAAAATAGAAAAAAAAATCATTAAAAAACAACGGCAACGCTTGCAGTAATGTTTTGTAGCCTTTTGGAAAGCCAGACAGATAGTCTGTCTGTTCGCCTGCAGCCTGAACGGGTGGATCAATTTTCTTAACACTTGATACTTAGTGGTTTTTGGAGATTCAATTCAATTCAATTTATTAATTTATAGCCGGTATACAAATAAGACATAGTCTTTTATAGCACTTATATAAATAAGCAAAAAAAATAATTACACATTAGAATAAAGAACTTAATTAAAAAAAAATATTATGTCGAGAAAAATAAATAAGTTTACTTAAAAAAAAAGAAAAAGAAAGAAGAAGAAAGAATGAAAATAGATTTACTAATCTATTTTTCCAATTGCTGTTTATATATTAATTGAATGTCATAAAAATCGCTTTTTTGAATAGAGAAATCCCCAATATTTGTTTTAATGTTAAAGAAAAGCATTCCAGAGTCTGATAACATAAACAAAAATATTCTTGAAAAACTCAAGTTAGTAATATTAAGT
The DNA here is from genome assembly GCA_963921185.1 of Dasysyrphus tricinctus. Classification (NCBI taxonomy): domain Eukaryota; kingdom Metazoa; phylum Arthropoda; class Insecta; order Diptera; family Syrphidae; genus Dasysyrphus; species Dasysyrphus tricinctus. Next base: position 220,408,990 of record OY992532.1, on the reverse strand, counting down.
ATGAAGATAAAAGATTCATCGTTCGGGCAGGGCCAAGCGGAGCTTATCAAATAGGTATGATAGTGCTTTTTTTTTGATAATTTTATGCAAAAAAAAAATGCAGCATCTAGCATCCAGAAACTGTTCAAATGTACATCCCAGGACAAGTTGATGATATGGAGAAACATTGTCAAACCTTCGCAAATGAAATATGTACCAAACCATATCATTGAAAGGAACACCGAGTTTGTGCTTTAAGTGAGAGTCAAGTTTACAGTAAACTACTGCAGCATAATCAATTCTCCGCACACGTTTTTTAAATTTAAATTTAAAACTAAAAATAACGGTACTTGCCGTACAATTTTTTCCACAAAATTTACAAATTCTTATTTTCTTCGAAACGGCTCCATAACTTTAATTTAAACAAATCAATAAATTTCTTTTAGTAACTTTTGAATAGAAACCATTTTTCAAAAAAATGGGTATAAATGGTACCTCCCAAAGGAACCATTTTTATATTTTCGATTTTTTTTCGAAACGATATAACTGATTTTTACCAGAATTTTCAATTTCAAGAACAAAAGCTCCAAATGATGAAGTTCTGGATAAAAAACTATATTCCGATAGGCCAAAGTTATGAAAACATGGAAGCAATTAATTTGGCAAAGAACTACATATTATACATTGGGCCAAAAATCACCAATGGAATTTTTTTCTGGATAGTCAGAAGGCAATGCTTTAATTGACATCGAAACAAATTGAAGGAAATCTAAATTTTAGTGTAAAGTATCTCTTTGATAGGCAGCTGCGTTCACTTGGCCTATAAAAGTGTCCTTCTTTGTTTGTCAAATGAAACTATTTTAATGGCTTTTTTTATCACCTTTTAACTTCTTTCGACCACCCATTTTTCGATAAAATTGATTTTGAAAAATGGTGGGCTAAAAGAACGCTGCCCCCAAAAATCGATTTTCTCAAAATTTATTAATGTTTTCGTTACGTATTTTTCTGAACCCCTAAAATTGAATCATTTTTTAACTAGTTGAATGTTTGAAGGACAATTAATACAATTACAATGTTTGTTATTTTTTGGCGTTTAAAATATTTTCTTTATAATTATATGTATATGGGTGATTCTCCGCCAACTGTGATTCTTTTTTAAGAAAATTTTCAAAAATTAAACCTTCTTGAAAACAATTTTTGTTTCGTTTTTCTGGCTTCATTTAGTCAGAGTATCAAATCAGTACAAGCATTTTGCTACAACTTTTAAAAAACATAAAATATGATGAAATGTCCTGAAACTGGAATAGACGATAATGACACTCTTTTTCTTTTTTTTATTTTTAGTTTGATCCCTCTCATTTTGACCATATTTTTGTTGAAATTCTTGATTGTCTTATATGTTTTGACCTCTTGACATTTCTACTGCCCTTTTTTTTCCTTAAAAAATGTTCTCTTTTTCGTTTTTGAAGTCTGTTCTTTTGAATGGCAACCCTTTTTTTGTGCTGGGTTATAACTTAGTTTTAATTACACGGAATAATTTTTGTTTGGGTCGTCCAAGGTATTGCTACCGTTATTATAAGGAGAATTGGTTAAAACAAATATTATTGCAAAAAATTTCTTAATTATATTTAATTACAGTTCAAAAAGTATTTAAATGCCATCACGGTTCTGACATCCACGGTACTGAAATTTAGACAGTTTATGTAACCTCACTTCTCTAAGCTTATGGAAAAAATAATTTCCAGGACAATTTTAACTTTTGCTGTTTAATCATCATCATCGTGTCCTGTAACCCCGGCTGGGGCATAGGGCGTCAACAAAACGTCTCCATCCTTCACGGTCTGCTGCAAGGTACTTTAGCTGTGGCCACGTCTTTCTCTGGGATTCTGCTTCCGCTAAGACAGTTGATTTCCATGTTGTTCTTGGTCTTCCAACCCGCCGTGCACCCTGAGGATTCCATTCAAAGGACTGCTTTGCAATTTCATTGTTTGGTTTCCTCAGTGTGTGACCAATCCAACGCCATTTACGCTTTCTTATGTCGACGTCCAGCCGCTCTTGACTTGTCCTGCGCCACAATTCCTCATTTGATATTATTTGTGGCCAGCGAATCTTTAGGATGTGGCGAAGACAGCGATTCACAAAAGCCTGCAATTTCTTCGAAATGATAGACGTGACTTTCCAGGTTTCACAAGCATATAACAGCACGGATTTGACATTGGATTCGAAGAATCTCAACTTAGTGCGTAAGGAGATTTGACTTGATTTCCAGATTGGGGACAGAGTACCGAAGGCAGCACGAGCTTTATTTATTCTACTTTTAACGTCCAGATCCGTACCACCGTTTGCAGAGACAATACTGCCAAGGTAGTTGAACTGTTCCACTACGTCAACTGGCGTCTCCTGTAGAATAATACGCTGCCGTGTGGAGCGGCCTGTGAGCATTATTTTTGTCTTTTTGCTGTTTATTCTTAGACCACTCGACTCTCCCTTCACTTGCAGTGTTTGGCACATCCCGTTCAGCCCACTGATGTTATTTGCCAGTAGACATATGTCATCGGCATAGTCTAAATGACTGAGCCTTTCGAACGGTCTCCATTGAATGCCCTGTCGCTCTGCTGTACCTACACTGGCCGTCAATACGTCGTCCATCGCCAGCAGGAAGAGAATTGGCGATAGAACATCCCCTTGTCTCACACCCTGTTGCACTACAAAGGAGTCGGATAGCTGCCCATTGTGCAAAACAAAACACCTTGCGTTGTTGTAGGACTCTTTAATAATGGCAACTATTTTTGGTGGAATTCCTCTACCAAGCAACGATCTCCATATACATTCTCGGTTAACTCGATCAAAGGCTTTCTCAAAATCCACGAACATGAGGTAAAGCGGTGATTGAAATTCCATCGACTGCTCGAGGACGATACGCAGGGTGTTGATATGGTCGACACACGATCGACCACTGCGGAAGCCAGCTTGATGCCTCTTGAGTGTAGACTCGATTCTATCCTTTATTCGCTCGAGAATGATGGTTGCCATTAGTTTTGGGAAAACGGACAAAACGGTGATACCACGCCAATTGTTGCAATTCTTTAAGTCACCTTTCTTTGGCAACTTAACAATCACACCATCCTTCCAATCCCTGGGATAGCTTTCGTTTTCCCAAATGTTTTTTATCAACGGATGTAAAATACTAGCCGCTGTTACGGGATCGGCTTTCAGGAATTCAGCTGGAATTCCGTCCAGTCCAGCTGCCTTGTTGTTTTTGAGGAGATTTATTGATGCCTGGATTTCCGATTCTGACGGGGGTTCGATGTCAATACCCCTATAGGACCTGCGCATCTCGTTTAGTTGGGGCACTTCAGCACTCTGCTCAACTGAATCCTCATTTAGCAGGGCACAAAAATGGTCCTTCCATCTACGAAGCTGATCCTCAATTGATACCAAAAGTGTGCCATCCACATTCATTACAGGATGATTGGTGTTGCTTTTTTTCCCGATAACATCTTTGGCTATTTGGTACAATTCCCGGATATCTCCTCTTCTGGCAGCGATTTCCGCATTATCTGCGAGTCCATCTACCTTCACCCTCTTGTCACGTCTCACACAGCGATAGACCATCTTATGTGCAATGCGGTACTCTCTTCGCAAGTCAGCCTTTCGTTGAACATCTGCTTCAGCATTTATTTGGATTTTCAACGATTTGCGAAGTTCGATCTTATCCCAGGTGTCTTGGGATATCCAAGAGTCTCTACGTCTCGTTCGCTTGGGTACAGTTTCGGATCCAGCCTCCATAAAAACACTTTTAATTTCACCCCACATCTCATCAATTGTTGAATTCTGGATTCCGTTTAATGACGAGGCTCTGTCGTTAAGGGTGGTGACATAGTTTCGACATATGTTGGGGTCATTTAAAGCATTCGTAATGAATTTTGAGCTCCTTGCTGCATCCTGCGCTGGTTTTTGTACGGCAGCGGTTCGTAGTTTGAGACTCATCAGAACCAAATGGTGGTCGCTTCCCACATCGGCATTTCTTATACTCCGGACATCACACATAGACTTCCTCCATCGCTGCTGAATCATGATATGATCAATTTGGTTTTCGGTTTGACCATCCGGATGCACCCAGGTAATTTTGTTGCACGTCTTATGCTTAAATACAGTCCCACCTATCACAAGACGATTCGCGTTACAAAAGTCGACAAGCAAGTCACCATTTTCATTCCGTGACCCCAAGCCATTTCTTCCCATCACGCGTTCCAGTCCGTAATTGTCTGAACCGACTTGGGCATTGAGGTCTCCCATAACGACTATGATGTCGGCTCTCGGAACACTACTGTAAACCGAGTTAAGATGAGTGTAGAACGCGGTTTTGTCTTCCTCGGTCGCTTCATTTGTGGGGGCGTAGCACTGAATAATTGTGACGTTACGAATTTTTGAACGAAACCTTGCTGTCATTAATCTCGCAGAAATGGGCGCCCAGGAGATCAAACTACGCCTCGCTTCTTCGTTCAACATAATTCCGACACCATGCAGTCTTTGGCCACCCTCTCTTTCATCTTCCCCGGAATACAGCATTCTCGTCTGTCCAGTGTCTGATCTGTATTCAGCTCTTCCTCTCCACTTAGTTTCGCTTATGCCCAGGATACTGATGTTAAGACGAAGCATTTCACGCTCAACCTGCTCGTATCTACCATCGCTGTACAAGGATCGAACGTTCCATGCTCCGATTTTCGTACGTATGCGGTAGCCAAAAGTAACATTTGCGCTTCTTGAAAGACTTCTTCTATTTGTCAACGATTCACTTATTATTATGGCGTCTTGATTGACGCTCGTACATGAAAGATGCCGCACCCCCAAATCCGATGTGCGGTTTACTGCAACCGAAGCTACAGAAGGATTTTCTATAAAAAGATTACCTCTTGGGGACTCATTTCCATTTGTTGTCATAATTCATGTATTTGCTTATATCCTTCCACCATGGTGTTTTCCGAGATATGATTAATAACATACATAAGCTCAGATTTGACAGGCACACCCGCCTTTTGTATGGTCAAACACATAACTGCTCGAGGCCGCCCACTATGGGAAAACAGACGCCTTTTGTAGCCGCCCAATATGGGTTACAGACGCTACCTGCTGCTGCCGTTGGCCTTTTACCAAAAAAGCTCCTCCGCCACCAGACTATCATGCCGTTGACCGCTACCTGCAGTTCATCCGTCTTAAGGGTGCTTTTAACCATCCCAAGGACAAGTTTGTGCCCTGACCAGCAACGCTGGGTTGTCTGCTTATCCCGGCATCCATTCGGTCCCCCTGCACGTTAGCGTTACCCGCCCTCTACCACGCGGAGGTGTGCATAGGGATTTTCCTATCATTGAGCCTAGGGCCATATGGCGTCCTAGCACTCTCAAGTACTTTTAGAGGGCTGTTTGCTGTTTAAAAGAATACAAAATTCTGCTAACCAACCAAAAACATATCATAACATGCTTAAAAAATACTACCACGGTACTGACAGATAAATTTGTGACATACTTTCATCTTATGGAAATATATCACTCTCAAAGTACAACAACGTACACAAAATAAAATGACTGTTCTTAACTATACATAAATAATGTATCATTTAGAAAACAATGACACATACGTGTTAAAACTAAAACAAAATGGCGGATGAACGGGAAATCTTTTGAATTCTAAAATAAAACAAAAACCTCGGACTACATTCATTCATGATAATTATATTCAGCAATAAGTATTTTTACTTAATGTTTGCATTATTTTGTCAAGCGAGTATTGCACTCAAACTTTTCTATGAACAACGTTTCTATTCAATGAAGTATTTCATTAGAAAAAATTAGATTTAATCGGAAAAACAAGGAACGGACATGCCACGGTACCGACATTTTTACTACACTTTTCCAAGCCATGCGGAAGAAGTAGCAAATTTAGTCATTATATCGAATGTAGATTGTAGTTAATAGCCGTTTACACAATTAAAACCAAAAATATACACGAACATTTTACATTATATAACAAAAAAAGCACTGGCACAAAGAATCACAGTTGGGACGGAATCACCCATATATTATGTCTGAAATTATGTTTTTTATTTTATTTTTTGACAAAAGTGTTGTGACCGTCGAGTGTCGTCGAGTACTTTTTTATTAACAAAAATTAGATTTGTTCCAAACATTGACCAAAGGCCAATGTTACTATATACATATGAGGGGTTTAGTTTAAAAACTCTCCTATTCCAGTTTTTTTTTTTTTTTCAAAAATGAGTTAAGTTTGAGGAAATGTCCTGTCGAAGGTCCTTCATTTACGTTATTAGGTAAAATTTATTAAAACTTATTATTTTCCAAACTTTTTTGTACTTGAAAAGCGTTGTTTTTTCAAAACTACACTATTCTACTCAATCGTTCAATTCAAAACTGATCTATGGCAAAGCCGTCTGCCGAGAATTGACAACAAATTTAAACAATTATTTCTTTACATACATGTCAAAAAGAAAAAATGTAGCTGGTTTCTATTTTAAAAATATTCATCTATAATTCTATTTCTATATTTTAGTGCGGTGTGGCAGTATGACGCAAGGGAACTCCAATTTTGATTATCGTTTAATAATTTTTTTTAGTTCTTCGAAGACCCCAGTATATTAACACCAAAGTGATTTCTCCTGATTTCTTGTAGGATGGGACATGATCCAAGAAAATGAATCATATTTTCATTATGTCCTGTATTGCACAAGCTGCAACGGGTTGCGAGATCCTCGCGATGTGGCATACAATTTAATCAGATATTTGTGCAATACTCAGGTTGGAATGTATGAGGTCAACTTCGCTGTGATTTAGGTGCCTATACAAGGAGCGTGAACTTGAGCTCTCAGCTTGGTTAATACTTTCTAGCCGTATTGCTCGTTCAACATCTAATATATAAGATTGTGTGAGCCTTTGCCAGTTAGGGATATTAGTCTCATCTAACTCCAGCCTTATATTGAATCTATTGGCTACTTTCAAAACTATTCTTTTCCAAATTAAATTGATTTTTAATAATTTTCAGGCTCACCAAATATGTTCAAAACCCTATGGAATGGATAAAGGTCATCCTTAACTCATATTTTAGCGTTAAAGCTAATCGCTTTTATTATTTTTGTAGCTTTTAAAAGTTTTTTTCATTTAATTCAAAATTCTCAAGAGTGGAAAAGAAGAGTTTTGAAACTATACCCCTCATATTATGTCACCAATATTTGTGTTCAATTTCAGTTCCACACTTCAAAAAATGGTTGGTTTTGGGCAGAAGAGAGTACTCAGCTGAAAATGAAACATTATTTCTCCCTGATTAATTCTTTGGCAGAAATTCATTCAAACCGTTCCACACTTTTTGGGCAATTAGCTTCTTTTTCTGATAGAATTTCATCATAATTTCACACACTGACAATTTCTACCCTAAAATCTCTGGAACGCAGCTATTATTTTCATCGATAAACGCCACTTGGTCAAGTGTTCTCCATTTTAAAGAATATCAATGAAAATTTGTTAAATACTGGCGCCGTCAATTCCAAGATTACCGAAAATTTTGAAGTGAATGGAAGTATAGATATGATATGAAATGGGTTCCACTCGTTTCTGCCGAAGTAGATATGTCCTTTAGCTCCTCCATCAGGTGAAACAATAATAGAAAGCTGGTTCCTGGGAGCTTTAACATGCTGTTCGTGGTTAAATCATAAATTAATCGAACGTTAAGTTATGATAATATTTGTCTTTCTGTTTGCTTTTTTTTAATTTTCTTCTGACATACATAAATATATCATTGGAAAAGCTATTTGCTCGTATGGGCATAAGTACAGGGAAAGACCTTTGCAATGATGTAGGTCATTAATTGTTATAGCGGTGGAACGCAATTCAAACAAATGGGCCCATTCTCCTTTAAAAAACTTTCTATCGGAAATTTGTTGGGCTCTGAATTCTCAACAGTACCGAAAATTTATGGTTGGCCATTGTTCTTGGCTTTTCATATGAATAAATGGCTGCATGTTTAATGTGACCTAAACAACTATTTTTTTTTATAAGAAGGTTGTATAATACAAATTCTATATACTACTGAAATAAACCAGCCAAGTAGAAGACTTACAGCCCTATTATTGACACGATTCAAAACTAGTTTTAATGTAAAACTAGTTCTATAGAGGTTTTAAGTTTCAGGTTTTGAACATATTGGTATTATTCAAACAAAAATTGACATCTTAAGCTCGAAATCAGAGTCTTAGATGTCAATTTTTGTTTGAATAATACCAATATGTTCAAAACCTACCACTCGAAACCCCTTTAGAACTAGTTTAACATTAAAACTAGTTTTGAATCGTGTCAATAATAGGGCTGTTAGCATATAGCATTAAGGATTGGACTTGTTGAATTATTGATTCAAAATAGCTTTTTATGGCCTTTAGTCCTACAAATTGGCGTTTCGTTCGGCTTACTCACTTGAACTCATCAGTGGCATAGTGAGGGCTTTGTCATACGCAATTTGTTTTAAGTTCAGTTCAACATACATGAATTTTTCAACGAAAATCCACTGTAAACTATATCCAACAAAATTAGAATTCTAATCATTAAGCTGGAAGTTTTTTTGCCCGGGGCCAGGCATAGTTTCTATATAAGAAGGTTTTATAATTTATAGTATGACAAAGCCCTCACTATGTCACTGATGAGTTCAAGTGAGTAAGCCGAACGAAACGCCAATTTGTAAGACTAAAGGCCATAAAAAGCTATTTTGAATCAACTATTTTTTTTTGCAAGCGAGAGTTTTTTGAAATTGAGCTAAGGCTCCATAGGCAAACTAATTCCATATACATATCATTTAATTTGTAAGTCAACACATACATTGCACGTTACAGTTAAAGCTTGAATGAAATAAAATCCAAGATGGTGGCCAATCGCTTAATTTTGCGAGTGAAAAAATCAGGGTTATTATCTCCAATCTACTGTAACAATATTGGGGTTGGTGCAAACTGTTGGGTTAGATTATAAATCTACTGGACTAAATAGCGCCCACCATTTCATAATATTTTTATTTTCGGAACTTTGTATTTTCAAACCTTTTTTATTTAGAACTTATGGCTAAAGCAGATGTGAACCTGGTCAATTTCGCTGCATGAAAAAGGATGCACGTGTGTTTTAGCCATTAGTCATTTAGAACTCTTGTAATTTTCTGGACTAAGATGGGTTCCCTGAGATGAAAGCTACCTTGATTTCGAAGAAAATAGATTTCACGAGTTTCCATTGAATGACAAAGATTTAAAATTTCGATTGTATGACTCCTTATTCAAAATTTGAAATAGCTTAAGAAGTGTGTGTAAAATCTTATAAAGTTTCCTCTACTAATAATGACTTTCAATTAAATGGAGATTGAACATATTAGGGCATAGTGCGTTAAGTTTTTGATGCTTAACGAAGTTCCAAAAAAAGATATTTGAACAATAATTCACTCTCACAATTCGGAATCAAGTTCACAACAACAAGAATAATTACTTGAAACAACTTTCAAAATGTCATTTTCCAAACAAAAATCAAATTCTGTAGAATTCTGAGTTAAAAACTTTGAACAAAAAAAAAAATGGAATTGACTCACGTCAATATTTATATTCCCCATTTTAATTTATTTAAATTCCTATTTTCAGAAATCATCATTTCAACAATAATTAAATCGATTTAAAAACAAAAAAACACTTAAACATCAATTAATACGAGTAGATATTATTTTAAAATTCAACAACAGGAAGAAAAAAAAAAGAAAAACTAGTTAAAATAACATTTAAATCACCCCTTGTCATTTATCCTATCAACAATAATTTTCCAAATTCCCCACCGCATGCAACCACAACAACGAAAAAAAAAAAACAGAAAATAATAAAATTAATTAATATCGCTTTCCATAATCGATTGTTATTGGATTTTCTTCCCAATCGCCTCATTCTCATAAAATATAAATGCAAACAATTTAACCACAAAACTGCACATTGAAAATTTTCTGGTTTCAATACAAAAAAAAAAAAAATGGCCCAGGCATTGTGTATAGGGTAATTCCATGAAAAAGTGGACATGAAGATAGAAAAATTGAAAATTTATCTCGCCCCCTGTCTGTTGTTCGCTAGTTTTAAAATTAGAATTACAAAATATCCTACAAATAATAAGCCTACGGCTAAAAATAAAATAAAATTATAAAAGGCTTAACCCTAAATTTTTAAATTAAAAACGTGAAATAACATGAGTTACCGACTTTTTGTAACGTGAGTTACCAAGTATTTTATTAAATTTGTATAAAATATTTTCAATAATTTAAAATTTGTGTACAGATATAATCAGGCTGATAAATTCATATATCTAATTCAACAAACCAGTTTACCTTTATTGGTTTGTTTAATTTGTAGAAAATATGCATAGTACTGCTACAAAACCCATGTCCGAATATGGTAACGTGAGTTACCAACATGTTTTAGTATTTTTTACTAAGAAAGAATTTATTTTTCATAAAAATTTAATTTTTTCCTAGAAGTCGAAATCATTACCAGGTATAGAATTTATATTTTTTTTTATTTATATTTATATAAGTATGGAAATTTTAATGAAAGAGAGCGTGAAACTCTCCCAAATGTAACGTGAGTTACCATGGAATTGCCCTATAGTATGCCATCTGCCATATATGCGGTATAAAGTGGAATCCATTTTATTTATTTTTATTTCCTGTTTCCGTATATATCTGAAGTAGTAGTAGTAGTAGTAGTATACCGCCTCACCGACTATATTGACTCAATTGCTTTTTCACCACTTTATGAAAATTATTATTTTTTGCACATATTTCAATGTAGGTTTATAGGCACTCATACATAATGTATGTGTGCTTACTATTATAATTTAAACAATAGTAAAAAAATGTGTCTAATTTGAAAAGAAGCCAAGGAACAGTAAAACAATAAAAAAAAAAGTAGAAAATATATTCAACGTTGGCACTCAAAAGTTCAAAGTTATGTTTAACAAATGTGTTTTACTATTAACAGAAGCGGATTTATTAATGGAAGCTGTCAGGTGCTTAGCATCTCATTTATAAGTTAGGCACACTTTAGGGAATTTAGTACCAGTATCCTTTCGGTGCTTTGTTTTGAGATGCTGGCAGTAAGATACTCCCCCTACCCACGATATTTTAATGTTGAAAAAGTTTTTTGTTTTACAACAATAATTGCAGAGAGCATGTTGCGAAGTTTGCTAAGGGAATACAAAGTTGCAGCAACAAGTTGCCTGGTTGGTGCAAGACTATAATAATATATCTTCATGAAGAAATCAAAATGAAAAATTGATAACTGATGCGCTAACGTATAGATCGGCTATTCATTCTGTATTCGTGAATCCATTTTTTCGGTAAATAAAAATAAAAAAAATTTATTCTACTCACTTAATCTATCAAACGAGCATTTCCAAAAATCTTTAAGGCGCTAAATTTGGCCATACGTCCCTGTCAAAATTTTTATCTGAAAAAACATAGCTGAACATAAAAATAAGTACAAAACTAAATGAAATATCAAAAGCAATTTCCCTTTGAATTCATAAATTCGTTTACGTTTTCGGGTGTTTTTCTTTCATTTTATTCCCATTTGTGTGTTTATGGTTTATCACAACCAGGAACAGAACTGAACCAAACCAAAGGGAGAGGATAGAGGAGTTCTTGCAACCATGCAACAATTCAAAAAATATATATAAAAAAAAGGAACAAATAATTCCCACAAATTCTGACAGAAATATGTACCAAATAAAATATGCTAAATTCAAATAAGCATAAAAGGATATGGGATTGGCTTTAAGCACTTTATTATTGGATAAGTTCCGGTCGGTTGGATTTGGTTATTTGGGTGGATTTTTCGTAATTCAAGTTATGTAGGTATTTTTTTTTCAGTTAATTTAAAGTTTCAAGAGGGGCGTGTGATGCTATGAGCAAATAAGTTTAAATATGGGACATTATTTTATAACCCTCTTGGAACAGAGAAATACATTTTTATACATCCTTAAGGACCATAACGATAGTAAATTGTGTAGTATGTATATGGTCTGGTGGAAGAAGTATAGAAGAAGAAGATTAAACGAGATGTTTCTTATTGGATTTGACCTTTTGAATGTGAAATAGTTTTGGTAAGAAATGAAATGAGTTTAAGCACAAGGAATGGTTGAATTTTGAAATGTAGGTATGTCTTTTTACAGGATGTTTAAAATTGGAAACTATATAGTTTGGGAGATTTGCAGACATCCTGGAAATTTTCTTTTTAAGATCTTATTTATTTTTATGTTTCGAAAGTTAAAGAAAAATGAAATTAGATTATGTGGCATTAGATTTTTTGGGTAAGAAATTGTCATGGTTATTGGCTACAAAATAAAAATGGCAAAATTACACATTTCATTTCAATAAAAAGTTATGGACTTAATAAGTTCCATCCAACTGACAATATACCTATAGGGTTTTCGAAAATTAACGAGAGATTACTGCTATACTATAAAGATGAAACATTTTTGTTGTACCTATATAGGGGGTAAAGTCTGGTATTACTGAACTGATCCTTAAAATTCTTTACTATAAAATAAAATAATTCCTTTATTATTTTATAACATTAAAACTACCGTTTTGCATCACTTTAAATAATTCATTTAATTGAACAGTGAACAATTACTGGCACTTACGCAAAAATCGGACTTGAGAATCGTTCTTTTGTTTTTTGACATTTTTTTCACAATAACAGTGATGGTTTTTTTTACATTGTCTTAAAGTAAAGAGGTTTAAATCAAAAAAATTTTGTCAGCTTTTTTGATTGATAACTGGCCCGATTGTTCAAATTCTCAAAAAATCCTAAAACTTATGTTTTGCTTCAAAAAAAATTACAGCTTGCTTGAAACCCAAAAATATACGTTTTCGGTTTCACTAAATTTAATCAAAAAACAAATCATCGGCTTAGAGTGAAAAGCATTTTTTTATCATTATAGAACACTTCAAAAATTGCTAAAAAATACTAAAATATATCAAATCATTTCATTTCGCTGAATTTAGCAATAATGAGTGTTGAAAAATATTTAATGTAATTTTGGTTTTATTCAAATAATGCGATTATTTTTTTTAAATTATTTATTGTAAAAAATTGCAAAATAGGAGTTAGCTGATGTTTTTCACTCTAAGACGGCTAAATTATTTTTGTCGAAGATAAAAATAAAACCAAAAAATTGTTTTTTTGTATTTTCTTAATATTTTTGAGGTTATGTATATAAGAAATGAAAGTTGTAGGACTCTTGATTATGTACAACTTGCACATATAATATTTATAAATATTAAATTTAAGGCTAAAATCTTAATATTTGTATTGTTTTTTGAGTAATTATGTGTTATTGATTTTTATATTTTTATATTTCAAAAATTCATTTTAGCTTGAACGGTTATTCTTAGGGGAAGGCTTAAAGGTTAAAATTAAAAAAAGAAAAAGTATGTTTGTATGGTGAAATGGGGTAAAAACGAAAATGGGATGAAATTACAAAAATTCTTTTTTCTGTTGGAAAGAATTTACTAAGAGGATAAACTTAGTTTCGAGATTGAGTTTCATATCGATATATATAGGGTAAATAGGGCAAAAAGTATCCGATTTGAATTTCTTGTTGTGTTTAACATATGTTATGTATACTACTTAGGTTTACTACTTAATATTTTGTATAACTAAGCTCAATAATTAGGGTGAAAAGGAGTGAAAACAAAAAAAAAGGGAATTTTATTTTGAAAAATTTGGGATCTGACCTTATTGAATCGGAATCAAATAGTTTTAGCGAATAAATAACTGTTATGTCTAAAAAATCTGAATTTTAACAGAATTCCGATAGTTCAATCGCTCTTCCGAATTTAAGCATGTTGTTTCTAAATCAATATTCTGAATTTAAGAAATGGCTGTTGAACTTTTTTTTTTGTATTTTGCTTATTTTCTGACCTAGGCATATTTCCTGCCCTATTTCCTCGATATGTTTAACTTGTGTTTCAAGCAAATTATTTTTCAGATGAAAATTTTAACCCAGTTTTTGCCTTTCCCATATAAGATAGAACAGAAATTTAGGTAGGTACTTCAGAAATCTGGAAATTATTTTTCGGGATTTTAATTTCGAGATTTCGGAATGTTTTGTTTTCGGGATTTTGGGTGTTCGGGATTTTGGGTTTTCGAGATACCTATTGGATTTCCGGAATTCTGGTTTTTTGGGATTATGGGTTTTCGGGATTTTTCATTTTTGGGATTTTTGGTTTTCGGGATTTCATTTTTTGATATTCTGACCCCAACTCATTAAAAAAATTTCTTTTAATATTGTTTGGCATCTGGAGGCGTTTTCGCAACTTTTTTGATGTTCAAAATAATTGAAATTAGCAGAAACGTGACAAACGAACAAATATATTCCCGAAAAGTGGAAACATTTTAATTTTACTCGAAGGTGCGTCTTCTCAACACCCTTCTTTTAAGGTATTACCGCCTATTTTCCCAAAACGTGTTTGGCATCTCGAGCTGTTTCCGTAACTTTCTTTATCAGGTTCAAATAAAAAAAAATGTGAAGGTCCCACCTGTTGACATAAGAAAAAAGTATTTTTCCAAAAGTGGCAACACTGAGATCCTACCTGAAGGTGCGTCTACTTAATGTCTATCTTCTAAGACATAGGTTGCGTTTGGCATCTGGAAATGTTTCCGCAACTTCAACTATCTTGTTAGACATCAAGCGTTATTTTCCTAACACGTGTATTTATTATCTGGAGCAGTGTTACCAGTTTTTTCAAGACGAGAGGAGCCCAATTTGAAAAAAATTGGAGCCAAAAATAGACCCAACCCAAAAAATTATAAACAAAAATTAGTAAATTAAAATTATTTTTTTTAAATTTCAATTTTTCAATCAATTTTCAGCAGTTATAAAAATTCAAAATTTGATTGAACATTTTACATATATGCTAAAATTGTACATGATTTTTTTTTATTTTGAACAAATAAGAGGTCACATCATTTAAAATAAAACAATTTCCTTTTTAAGGAAAGAGGAACCGAACCCAGTTGCATCGAAGACTCGATTTAGATGGACGGTCACGGGCCCTGCGCACGTAACCTGTCAAAAAATGAATAAATACATCAGAATTACCAAAACTTTCACAATTGTCACTGCCAGGACCTTGAAGAAAACTGAGACACAATTTAAAGAATTCGTTGCAATAGACTAAGAAGGCTTTAATACAAAGAAAATCTTACGCTTAGCTGAAGATGAAAAGGCAATACCAATACAATTTTTAAAAAATTCAATTAAAACTCGCAAACTGCTTAAGAAATGTTTTCCATGTCCATCATCTTCTAGGATTTCTCGGTAATTTTTTAATTCAAGTTTGCATAAATGTTGTTACTAAACAAGTCATAAGTACCTACATATTTTAAGTAACATCCAAGTTCTTACAGCATTTTCCAGTCAACTGAATTCTGGTTCAAACTCGAAATATTGCTTAAGCGTCCCAATCAGAGATTATAAATTACTTATTGATAATCTCTAGGTCTAAATTATCAATTTGTTTCGAAAGTGTACAGTGCAAACTGCATAACAGTTTAATTACAAGCAAATATTGAAATGTAAGAAGGCTCGTTCACAAAAGATTTTTCAAAAGTTTAAAGTTCTCATATAGGTTAATGTTAAACAAATTAAATACCTATATTGTTTATGTCTCAATTTTTATGGAAGCTAAAACTGCCCAATTCCAAAACTAAATAGCCCAAATTTGGATTTATCGCAAATCACAATTTTAAGAAGCGAGTGAAAAGTTCGAGGAGCCCAAATGGCGATATTTTGTCTTGCGTAACTTTGGGTTTTCCCACCTCCTCCTTTCGTAAAGATACATTTTTCTTTATTATTTGAACGGATCGTCAATGGATCTTCAATAGTTTCTGCGTGATAAATTCGGGATCGAATCATATTTTACGGGTCACAGGTCACAGCAAATTAAATTCGATCATGAATATTATTTTAAGATCCGAAAAATAAGATCAAAAATAAAATTGCCTTTGAATCTTTTACGAGAGAACGAATCATTATTATTGTTCTCCGAACCTTTGGGGTAATTGACTAAGAAGTGATAAGGGCATAGAATATCGAAAACAAATAGCACTTAATAACGTAAGATTTTGAAAATATAAACTTGTTGACAGTGCAAATTAATTTCTCAAAAACTTTCGCTAAAACAACTTATTGTCCTGTAACCTTTTAGTTTCATAGGTGGAACATTCGTCGGTTCAAAGGTAAGACTCACTAACTAACATATTACACTTTTGGAGAAATTTAATTGAAACATAGTTTTTAAAACCGAAAAGTCACGTTTCAAAAATTTTTAAATAAAGTTCCCGGGCATACCTTTAAAAGTCCCTATAATAACCGTGCAAAATGAGACTTTTTGGATTAAAAAAAATGCATTTCATTATCATTTTCTTGAACATTTTTTTTCTGTACTTAGTGAGTCTTACCTTTGGACCGACGATATTACGTCAGATCCGGTTCTGATTTTTTTCGGAGTTGTTTGTGATGTTGGCCTCGTAAAAAATCTTAGTTTTCAACCTCGAGCGCATGGTAAAAAAAAATCACGAAATTTTCGCGCCTTTTCCAGAAATTATCTATTTTATACCCGAATAAACAGTTTTTGAGGAAAAGATTGCTCTAGGACTGGTTAAAAGAAGAAACAAATAGTATGGGAAAGGGTATGAATATCTCACTGTTTAGGAAGGAGGGGCAATTATCTTAAAAGTGACTTAAAACAGAAAAACAAAAATTCGAAAACATTGGTATTACCTGAAGAAACATCTTCTAGCTCCTTTTTGCCCAGAAATTCAGTCTTCAATTTTATGTTAAATCGATTGTTTTTGAAAAATTAATTTCCCAGCACAAAATTTCGCATTTTTTTTTAAATTTTTTACCATGTTGCACTCAGCGCTCGAGGTCGAAAACTTGGGTTTTTTACTAGGCCAACATCACAAACAACTCAGCAAAAAATCAGAATTACAAAATCAGAATTACCGGATCTGACGCAAGGGCTGGTATATATACATTTAACATAGGTACCTACTGGAATATTTGTTTAAAAACAAATAAAACTATGTAGTATAAGCTTTAAATAAAGCTATAGCACATTATTGTAGATATGTACTTTCGTTTATTTTTAATATTTTTTTTTTGCATTTAAAGTCAATTTTGCAGAAATTGCCACTCCCTGCTTCAGGGGAGGGGGGGAATTTTTTTCATCATGCTCTAAAATATTGTAGACGAATTAAGCTACACCCTGTTAAAGACCATGCTTGTCAAAAAGTGATGTTACGCAGTTTTTGGCAAAATTGATATTTTTGCCTCGTATTTTTACATTTATGCATCAAAAGTCATTTAAATCAAAACCAAAAATGTAACTTACCCTGCTTGAATCTCAAATAAAATAATATTTACGATCGATGAGAGATGGAAAATATGACACAAAAGTGTTACAGCACTTTTTCACTCACAGCCTCATTATATTGCCGAAATAGTTTATTTATTGATGTGTCGAAATATATAAGAAAATATTTTTTGATAAACCAAGAAAAAAATTTTAGAATACTTGTTTCATTTTTTCATCTAGTGAATTAGATTTTTATTTGTTACTTCAGTCATCAACGGTTGAATTTTATTTTGAAGTAAAATGCTAATTCTAAAATCTTAATCCTACCATGTTTCAATTTAGCAATAAAAGCTTTTTTAGCCTAAGGTTCTGAAACACCCTGTACAGCATTTTTCTTTAATTTTATGAATTATTGTATATTGCATTAAGGGCAAGTTTGTTCACATATGGGCTTAATTCTGTAATAAGTTTTTCACAAGGTTTGATTAAATGGAGCTAATCAGCCAATTTTGGCTGTTTATAGCGATTAAAAATTAAAATCTCAAACTTATGGATTCATTGACTTAAATTATGATTAACAAGAACATTCGTTGGCTTACAAGTTACAATATTCATCGATTAAAAATGATCAGCTGTGAAAAAACAGGCCCAAAGCCACTAAAAATGATTTCTCCTAAGCTTTAACTTTTGTATGTATCACTGAAATTATATATTTGCACTCTGATATGCAAAAAAGCATATAAGGGTTTTAAAGTAAACGTTTAAAACTGTCAAAAATGTTGCGGATTAAACATTAGTAAGATGGGATTAAAGAAAATATTTCGAACCAGTGCTCCACGGTCGTGATTGTTCTTATTTTTGATACCACGTGTATGACTAAGTATTTTGTATATTGTTTGATTATGTATTTATATTAATTTTTTGTTTAATTTTGTTAATGTATTAGTATATTATTATGCATGTGTTAGATTGCCTTATTTTACTAACCACTAACACATGCACTTATGATGAGCCTCTGATTGTAGGTTGCAGCTTGCTCTAAGCTCACTACAACTAAGAATCTGAAGTGTAAAAAAAAAAAAAAAAAAAAAATAAAGGGCCGTTCTGAAAAGCCTGATCTGGAGGTGGTTTTGCAACAGTTTCAAGATAAAAATAGTAATAATAGCCGAAATATGTAAATTTCACAATTTGACTTAAAAAAAGGTTTTTCCCGAAAAGTGGAAACACTGACATTTTACTCAAAGGTGCGTCAACTCAACAACTATCTTCTAAGGAATCAACGATATTTTTCCAAGACGCATTTGGCATCAGAAGGCATTTCCGCAATTTTTTTGATGATCAAATATTAATAACCAAAAAAAGTCCCATCTTTTAATATAAAAAAGTATTTTTCCGAAAAGTGGCAAAATCTGTCATTGGAGACATCGAACGTTATTTTTCAACATGGGCTTGGCATATCGAAGCATTTCCGCAACTTTTTACATATTCAAAATATTTTCCAGCGTTACAGAGTCAGTCAGTAAGTCAGTCAATGAGTCAATCAGTGAATCAGTCAGTGATCCAGTCAGTATATCAGTGATCATCCTACATATGTAATTTTATTACAGGGTGAAATGGAATGAAAAATACAGTATACAATTTTAAACACACCTTTTTGCCTCGGAAGGTTATTATTAGAGTATAGACTTTGATATCACTGCCTTGATATTTTTCAAAATTAAGATACTCCGCTTTAAACAAATATTTTTATTTTTGAAAGGTTTGTATTTTGAGCTTGGCCTTAAGGCCAGATATTTTTCAAAAATAAGCTTCATACGTAGGGTGAAATGGTGTAGAAATTAAAAATAAGAAAATGATATCAAATACCTTTTGAGTTGGAAAGGTCATTCTTAAAGGGCACCTTACGGCCTCAATTGTTTTCAAAATTCAGATATTGAAATGGTGAAATGGGGCTAGTAAAATATGGAATGCAGTTTTAGGTGAGCTGAAGTGGCTGGTTAGAGTCATATAAAATTGAATCAATTAATAATTTCAATTACTGATATTTATTTTTGTGTTTTTAAAGCAAGTACGAAAATATATCAGTTTAATAAAATTGCACGAATAAATACACCAAGATTTTCGTTTATTTAACGGTGCCAAACATGACAGCTCGTAAAATCAGTGGATATAAGCACAGAATTTGTGCTATAAATCACATAATAACCCAGTGATGAAGTTTCTTTTCTTCGCACACACATTGCCCATAACACTTGAAATTTTATTTAGGATGGAAGAATCCAATACAAAAATCCTTTTGGAGGAGGATAATATCGCTTGGACTGGAGGAGCCATTTTATAAAAATTTAAAAACAACGGCAACATTTATACATAGTATTGTTTTGTAGACTTTTCGAAAGCCAGAAGTCCATTCTTTTCGACCAAATGTCCTTCATAGTTCTTTGCTTCAAAAAAACATAAGGCCATTAAAGCTATTCCTTACAAATATTACCTAAACATTCTTTTTTGTTAAGATTTCAACTATGAGAAACTTAGACCCTTTTTTAACTCTTTGAGGAGCAAAAAAGCACATACGAACAGACCGGCAAGAGATGTGTCGAAAAGCTTTATAGAATAGTCAAGTACCAATTAAACCATCATTAGTTCCCTGGTGTTTCCCAAAATTTTACAAATTTGATCTTATTAATTTCATACTCCTAAGTTTCCAGCAAAATTAAATAAGAAAAAAGAACTTGGTAAATTTTCTCCACCAATTAAGCCACCATTTAAATTTCTTATAATGGTATTTCCCATAATTTGATGACCCGCACCACTTATACACACAATCATTTGTGATTCTTCAATCAGATGAAAGATTCTTTTTTTTATATAAATTGACTTTACAGGAAGTTTGGGTCTTTCTCACTTTTCTTTTTCTCTTCATTCAACACAATAAAAAATAATTTCAAACAAATTGCTCAAATTTCGAGAAATGCCCGCTAGTTAGAAAACAACATTCTCTATACAAACCATATTTCACTGGCGACATGGACGGTGCGGCGGTGGCGGGCGTGAAGGCAGTGGTGGTATATGGCCAAAGTTTTGTAACAAAACACAAATTCCCGTGCCGCAGATAAACAGAGGACTAGCATCTCTTGCTGTGTAATAGACCGAAGTCTTGTTATTGCTTGAATGACATAAATTCGCCTGCTATTTCCCATTTGCACTCTGTTACCAAGTCAACCCTCGGGCAAACGAATCAACCGTAAAGATACACCGCCGCCGCTGTAGCCTGCCACCGACAACACCATTCTGCCACTTAAAAACCACCTTCCGCGACATGAAATATTTTAGCGAATGTATGAGCTTGTGACCTCTCCATCCCCTCCCACCGAACTGTGTTTTGGGACGAAATAGACATTATCAGCATAATATGATTCCACAGGATGGCATTCTTCTGCGCCTGCATCATCATACACCCTCTGAAGTCTGCACCCTCGCACATAGAGAGAGGAAGGATGATGCATTTTAAAACATGAAACACCAAAAATTGCTGCCGGCTTTACGGCGAGGGTCGGGTCATGGGATGACAAACTTCGTAGTTCACATACAGAATCACTATCGTGGGGAGTTCATGATGATGAGATCCCAGAGAGTGAGAATGAAAATACGATGACACTACACACATTCATACAACAGAAAGGCTGAAAGGGTGGCGATCTAATGGTAGCAGCAGCGGTGGGTGATGGGTAACGGAAGAACTACAACATTAATGGCTCTAACATTCATTAAAATAAATCATTTTTACTGTCAACTGAATAAATTCTGTGAAAATAAATCAGAAGTTGCACGAAATTCGCCAGAGAATTAGTTTCACTAAAATTGCGAGGAAACTAAAGTGGCAGGTTTTTTTTTATTCTTTCAAAATTCTCATCGTCATTGTCGTTGTCGTCGTCATAGTTGTCGCCACAGTCAGAGTCGGGGTCTTTTTTTTTTGGGTCGTTATCTTTCTCAAGCTGCGTTTGAGCAAATAGAAAAGTTTCTTGTGGAAATGCTTGTTCCTCAAGTTTTTCAACACTATAAGTCGGACCCATTTGGAGAACTATTTGACTTTAATTTGAGTTTTTTTTTTTTTCGTCATCTTCAAAATTTCTTGTAGGTATTTGTTTTAAGTGGGGTGGATGAAAGTAACCAACACGTATTGTAGAGAGGATACACAATACTGAATGAATTGTATTACGAACGATAGGAAAACATAACACTGGGTCTTCGGGAGCACATACCCTCTTCAAATTAGACCATATTTACTTCCTTCTGACAAAATGTATGAATAGAAGTGCTTAAACACTTCAAAAGTTACAACTTATAGTCAGAGCAAATAACCATGTCACTTTATGTTAGCAAAACTGTAGATGTCAAAGTGTGGAACCTCCACTTTTTGGAAATTTTTAATATTTTGAACATTACCAAGGAGTGGAGGTCCTACCCATTGACATGAAAAATATGTTCTCAAATAGTTGCAACACTGACATTTTACCAAGAGATTTGTCTACTCAGCACCTATCTCTAAAAACATTAAAATTATTAGTCCATCACGCGTTTGGCATCTGGAGGCGTTTTCGAAACTGTTTTCACTTTCAAAACATTAAAAATTTTCAAAGAAAGTGGAAGTCCCACCCTTCACCATAAAAAAAGGATGCTCCCAAAAAATGGCAGTATTGACATTTTGACAGATGGTACGTCTCTTCAACAGCTTTTTTTTAAGACATCGACCCTTATTTCTCAACACATGTTTGGTATCTGGAGGCGTTTCTGCAACCATTTTCCAGTTCAAAAAATTAAAGTTAGAGAAAAAATTGAGGTCCCTCTCTTTAAAAAAAAGGGAATTTTTGAAAGAGGCAACACTGAAATTCTACCCGAAGGTGAGTCTATTCAACACTTATTTTTTAAATATCAATTGTTATTTTCCAAACATGTGTTTGGAATCTGGAGGCATTTCCGAAAATTATCATTTTCAAAATATTAACAATTATAGAAAAAAATTGGAAGTCGCATTCTTCGATATTATAAAAAAGTATGTGTGTTCCCAAAAATGGTAGTCTTGAAATTTCACCAAAAGGTTGGTCTACTCAAAACCTATTTTAAAGACATCGATAATCTGACAACACCACGGGCTAAGCCTTGAAGCGCTGGTGGGGCTTACGGCGACTACTACGATGAAACCTAGTACTATCGCGAAACTTATTTCTGCAGAAGGGCTTCCCATGGTCGACAGGTTGAAGTGTAGTAGGCTGTTGTCACTAATAATCCAGCAACGAAAGATGTTTCCACCAATGCACTCCAGTGATTGGACGGCAGTGGATGAACTCTCGAGATAGAATCAACGATGGCGTATACAGTTCCAACAGGGCGAACACCTTATAGGGCGACTATTTGAAGTTCAAGCTTATATATATTGTTTTTTCGGCTTTCTACTCTTGGAGTTATATAAGAGTCTGATCCTTCCGGAAACTTCCTTACCATGTAAAAAAACAGGTTCCAAAACAACAACAAGCCTCGGATACGGATGATTTTAATGTTGACGGCCTTAGCAAACGAAATAAGGACAAAGAATTTCGGATCTGCACGTGGAATGTACTGTCCTTATACATACCACGTGCAGCCGAACAAATAGTAGAGATAGGCTTAAGCCTTATGTTATAGCTATCCAGGAAGTTCGATGGGATGGATAAAGCAGAAGAAGGATGAAATCGTGCGTGACACTACTATGGAAAATGCTATATGGAGCAGGGTCAGTGGCTATTTGGTTGTGGGTTTGTAATAAGAGGAAGACTTAGGCAAGAAGTCTTGAGCTTTTAAAGTGTAAGCGAACACCTGGTCACCATCCGCATCAAAGCCAAATTCAAGGACATCACGCCGCCGGTCAACATCCATGTCTCAACGGAAAAGAGAGAAGACTCAACCAAAAAAGCATTTTACGATCTCCTCAAGAACCCACGTACGTTATATGCCCGAAGTAAAAAGTAAAGATTATTGTGGGAGACTTCAATTCTCTAGGTTCAGAAAGGAGGCCGTCTTTGGTTTGACAGTCGGAGGACAAAGCCTACACGACAAAACTTTCGATAACGGACAAAAAATGCTCAATGTCATCATAGCTAGCACTCATTTCCCCCCCTTGATATACACAACGGGGCTTGGTGGTCTTGTGATCAAAAAAACATCAACCAAACTGATCACATCGCGATAGGTGCCAAATATCCTTCCCAGTATCTTGGATGTCCGAACGCGCCGTGGGGCAAACATAGACTCGAACCACTACTTGGCAATATCTGGGGTACAAAAGCGGACAGCCACCAACGCCGAGCAGATGCTGTGAAGAGGTTTGATGTCAAAAAGCTAAAATCGCTAAAGATCGCCAGAGCTTTTGCCAATCAGGTCTTTTTTAATCTATCAGCAAATCTGACCCCGCTTCAAGTGCCAAGGACCAGTGGAGACTTAATCAACAAGCCACCAGCAGTGCTGCCACTAATGTGCTGGGTTTCACTTAGCGATTACAATGAAACTATGTGCGTGATGTTAGAGCCACCATTTTGGACTTTCCAAAAAAAGGTTGTGCTGTATTGTGCTCAACTTATGCTGCTATGTGCCGTATTTAAAAAAAAATCGTGTTTAGGGTTTGGTTTTTAGAGGGTATCCATTTTTTTAGCGTGAAGTTAGCACTGCCATTTTTGATTTTCGAAAAAAAAAGTTGTGCTATATTGTGCTCAACTTGTGCTGGCTTGTGCCATAAATATTTAAAAAAAATCGCAAATTTGCAAATTTTACATGTGAAATTTTTGCAAAATTTTGCAATTACTAAAAAGTGAAAGTTGTGCTGTTTTGTGCTCAATTTGTGCAGCCATCATTCCGAAGAGATACAAAAAAAAATCGCATATTTGTAACTTTTACGGCCAAAAAACAGTTTTGCGAAGCATGAAGTTAGCACCGCCATTTTCAATTTTCAAAAAAAAATTGTACTGTATTGTGCTCAACTTGTGCCGTAACTATTTAAAAAAAATTTTCAAATTTTACGGATTAAAATTTTTGCAAATTTTGAGTTTGTAAAAAATTATAGCTGTGCTCTTTCTTGCGCTATTTGTGCTGCCATATTTCGAAGAGAAAACAAAAAAATTCGCAACTTCACGCTTCGAAAACTGTTTTTTGGCCACAAAAATTACAAATGTTCGAATTTTTTGTTTCCTCTTCGGAATATGGCAGCACAAATAGCGTAAAAACAGCACAACTTTAATTTTTTACAAAATTGCACAATTTGAAAAATTGTCATCCGTAAAATTTACAAATTTTTTTAAAATATTTATGGTTTACGGCCATAATTGAGCACAATGCAGCACAAATGGATACCCTCTAAAAACCAAACCCTTAGTAAGATTTTTTTTTTAAATACGGCACATAGCAGCACAAGTTGGGCACATTACAGCACAACCTTTTTTTGTTTGAAAATCCAAAATGGCGGTGCTAACTTCACGCACATAATGAAACTCCTGGTTCGATGAAAAGTGCCGGCTGACGCATTCAGCTAAAAACGACGCCTACCCAAAAATGCTGCAGACGAACTACGACTAGAGCTTCTAAGAGACCAACTCAAGAGCTCTAGGGGGAAAAAAAGGAGAGAGAAGCACCGGCCGCGCCTAGCAGGAAAAAAAAGAGAGAGCACCAGAAAAGGGAGGTCAAGTCTATTGAGGATTGTACTGGCAGTGGCAGGGGTGATGTTTGTAAGTACTATCAAAGAGTGAAACGTTCCACCCAAGGCCAGAAGTGAAGCCTGTCGAGATGAGTACGGGAACATGGCAGTAGATATACAGTCATTTTTTTTTAAATATTTACGGCACAGGCCAGCACAAGCTTAGCACAATAATATGGATCTAGTAGGATCACTTTTCTAAATAAATAAACGGTGAAGATAACCAATATTCTGATGCTAGGCAAAGCAATCCATTCAACTGGGACGATGATGGCCAACATTTTCTCCTGACCTTGGTAACGTGCGGTTATCAATATCCAAACATAAATCAAACAAGGCTTCTAGTGCGGATTGACTACCAGCCAAGCTATTAAAAGCAGATGAATTGGTAAGGAGCATGCACCAACTCATCTGCAAAATTTAGTCCGACAAAAGTATGCCCAAAGAATGGAAGCTTGGGATAGTGTGCCCCATCCACAAAAAAGGAGATTCTTTGACCTATTCCAACTACAGACAAATAAGTCGTAAACTTCTCGTACAAAATCTTGTCGGCTATTTTGTGTGATCGCCTGAAACCTTTTGTCAACGACTTGGTGCTGTTTGTATCGAAGGAGTCTGGAGAAGAAGATTTATCGATGCGCTCCACTAGCTATATAGCGACGTCAACTTGGTCAAAGCTGAAAATACAGAGGCTGAGAATCTTCGAATCCAAACCTAATGGTGTTCAAAGCAGAGGGAGACCCCAATCAGGAGACGCACACAAGTGGAAAATGACCTCAATTTGCTTGTTGTGCGAAGTAGGAGGCGGCTAGCCAGGGACAGAGCTCGCTGGAAAGACTTTTTGGTTGAGGTTAGTGTCCATTATGGGCTGCGAGCGCCATCAAAAGTAAAGTCAGCATTTTTCTCTATAAACGTGCTTCTGCTCGATTTAACTTTTTCTTAAGTTACATGACAACATTTTAGTCTAGTGGTATCAAGCCATATGACCACATTTCAAACGATTAAGATAAGGATCAAAGGGCACGGTAGTGCCCAGCCAAGTTCGCGGCACTACACCCTTTTTACAGGAACAAACTCAAGCGATTTTCAACCCCCCTCTAACTTCAGTACCAATAAAGTCAGAAACTTCAAATTCGCAGTATTTGCTGAGCTGATCAAACACAGAAGGCTCACCAAATTTCAACTCTTTAGCATTAGTAGTTCCCGAGATAAAGGACTTCAAAAATCGCAAAAACCGTAACTGACTGACTGATTCACTGACTCACTGACTCACTGACAGATCATCAAAATTATGGAGCACTTCCCGACATCGTAGAAACCTGAAATTTCGCACAACGGTAGGCCTTGTGGTGCATACAAAGGAAAAAATCGAAAATCTGAAATTTTATATTTAGGGGGCGTGGCAACCACCCACATTCTTAAAAATTCTTATAAATTATATGGAGCACTTCCGATTACTGTAGAACGATGAAATTAGTAGGTCGGTAGGGCTTGAAGTACGTAGAAAGAAAAAAATTGAAACATTGGAATTTTCCATTCAGGGGGCGTGGCATCCACCCACTTTCTTTAAATTCGTATACATTATATGGAGCACTTCTGATTATTGTAGATCGATGAAAATTGGTAAGTCAGTAGGGCTTGAAGTACTTAGCAAGAAAAAAATTGGAAAACTGAAATTTTCCATTCAGGGGGCGTGGCATCCACCCACATTCTTAAAAATTCTTATAAATTGTATGGAGCACTTCCGATTGTTGTAGAACCATGAAAATTGGTAGGTCAGTGAGGCTTAAAGTACTAAGAAAGAAAAAAATTGAAAAATTAAAATTTTTCATTCAGGGGGCGTGGCATCCACCCACTTTCTTAAAATTCTAATAAGTTATATGGAGCACTTCCGATTGTTGTAGAACGTACTTAATAAGAAAAAAATTGAAAAATTGAAATTTTTCATTCAGGGGGCGTGGCATCAACCCACATTCTTAAAAATTCTTATAAATTATATAGAGCACTTCCGATTGTTGTAGAACGATGAAAATTGGTAGAACGGTATGACCTAAGGAACATACAAAGCTAACAATACAAAATTGAGATTATCCTTTCAGGGGGCGTGGCATCCACCCACTTTCTCAGAATTGCTATTATTTATATAGAGCACTTTCGGTTGTCGTAGAATTGAACTGAAGGTATTAAACTTTGTAGAGCGGTAGGGCTGGATTTTCACTTGGCAAAATAAAATCTTTGCAAAAAGGAGTGAAATCACAACAAAAACATAAATGTTAAAAAAAGAGCCAAGTTCTTATATGTACAAGAAACCTGTGCGTGAAAAGTCAACCAAAAAAAGTTATGAGATCTAAAATATATGCCAAGTTTTAAGTTCAGGAAGTTTAATATCAAATATCTGAATTAGAGTAATATCGAAACAACTCCTAATAATGACAGAAATTTGGTATTTAATGATGACTGATTAAAATTTGGTGGATTTACTTGGCAAGTTTTCTCTTAATTACTTACTTAATCACAAATTGAAAATGTATGAAAACTTGACCAGTGAACCCACCAAATTTTAATCAGTCATCATTAAATACCAAATTTCTGTCCTAATTAGGAGTTGTTTCGATATTACTCTAATTCAGATATTTGATATTAAATATCCTGAACTTAAAACTTGGCATATATTTTAGATCTCATTACTTTTTTTGGTTGACTTTTCACGCACAGGTTTCTTGTACATATAAGAACTTGGCTCTTTTTTTAACATTTATGTTTTTGTTGTGATTAATTTTACTTGAATTTTCTAACTCTAGATGAAGTTAAAGCTCTTAAAAAAAATTGAATTAATTTTACAGCTGCTGTAAAATTTTATCAAAAAGTAAAAATACTGGAAATAGAATGTGAAGAACGAGTGTAACTCCCCCAAAATATTTTTTATGATTTTTGATTTTATTTTTTTTTCTCTTAATTGAAAGTAGGTAGGTTAGGTACTAAAAATGGTGAATAAAAAGCTGAAAAAAGAATTATTTTAAATGTTGATTCATAAAACACTGCATTCAATGATGTATTGAAATGTAAAAATTTATTTCTTTTATCATATATAAAAAATGTTTTTAAAAAAATAGTAAGTATACGCCCGAGTGCACCATACAAAAATTCATTGCAGATTTATTTCAACAACAACAACAAAAATTCTCAAAGTTCAATTATTTCCTCCAAATCAAATAATAATGAAACAAATTGCCACCATGTGTCGCAATAAACATTTAAACTTTAGTTTACTTCTTTTTTTTAAGCACATATACATAGTATACGATAAACGGAAGCAAAAGGATGTAGAATATAAAAAAAATCGAATTACTTACACGATAAACATCACCCTTTCAAACAAACCAACCAAAGCAGTAAAAGCACAAACACATGTTAGCTTGAAAAATATAAAAAAAAGGATATAGCAAAGGAAGAAGAAGAAGAACCAAAACAACAATAAAGTTCGGAAAATCAATAAAACGAAATTAAATTTTTCAATTTTCAATCCAAATGCAGAATTGAGTAATAAGCTTTTTCTTATATTTTTTGTTTTAAACAAAAATAAAAACATTTCCACCAGCACCAACAACCAAAAAAAAACTAAAAAAAAATTATTCGTAGATAAGATTCAAAAAGAAAAAAAATCATTCGAAAAGGATATTCCTCTTTATGTTTGAGAAAAATAGCGAATAAAAAATATAAAATAAAATTAAGGCGATGACAAAACAGAAGAATAAGACAAAAAAAAGAAAAAACATCTTCGTACATAGATCTTTTTATTCGACATAAGCACCGGGACTTGGTGTTAGTTTTGAAGCTTTTACTTCAATACCGAACAGAAAAAGATATCTATCTACGTAACTAACCTCTACCTATACAAAGCACACCCCCGCCAGGCATATATCAAAATGTGCATTCAAACAGAGGAGATACATATAAAAAAAAACAGTATGAGCAAGGGGCAGACGACTTAAAGGGGAGACAATTTTTACCCAAGGACTCTTAGCCATGCTGCTGGTGCTGTTCCTGTGCTGTAGTATTATAATCTAATGCTCTTGTAGACAAGAACTTTGACGCTCTCTTTCCGCCTTCGCAAAGTCTCGTCTCAAAACCTGCACCAGCGATTTACAACATCCTCGTTTATATACCGTGCCAGAGTTGTTTGTTTCCTGTCTTCAGAGTTTCTAAGTGCTTTTTGATACGATTTTACGTGTACGATAAAAGGGATGGATTTTAAATGTATCTTCCTTTGGGCCCTCAATAGAAAACATCTTCTTACGATGGTTAGACTAAATACAGTGAATTTAGTTGGAATACCTTATTTTTCTCTATTTTACATTAAACTCAGTCTTTCAAAATAAATAACGAACATATTCCACAGACCTTGTCATGGCATTGAAATGTGGGAGGGACAGTAGGCTGAATCTGAAAAGAACTACACGAAAGACATAGTTTAGGTCCAAGAGAACCTATTTACAAAATTACAGCTTTCCATGAATGTTATATAAGGAAATGTGGGCGTAGTAGTAGGCGTTTTTTTTTAAGAATTTTAATAGCTAGAAAATTTAAATACATACAAATTGCATGTGGAAGTAAAATTACAACTGTCATGTTTAATTTTTAAGCTACGAGAATCGTGTACTTCGATTGCATTGAATAAGGTGAAAACCAAATATAATAAATGTGGGCGTGGTAGTGGGTGAATTTTTCGAAAATTACTTTCCAAACATCCTTTTTCTTAAGACAAATAAACCTTCAAAATTTCTTCAAAATCGTTACAGTAGTTTTTGAGTAATTAGGTAATACAGAAATGTTATTTGGGACACTATGACGTATACGTACTTTTTTTCTATATATTTTGTATGTTTGACAAAAGTTATAAATTTTAGAATTTTCAACATCATGCTGCCTTTTTTGAATCAACAATTCAAATTCATTTTATTTTCAAACATTTAACTCTTGTTTAGTTCTATTATCCCTCTCTTTTGGGTCTGGATAAGTAAACAAAATTAGGAACCCTTAAACGTTCACTATAAAATGTTTAGCTAATTCTTCCCTGGTTTGTGGTGGGCTTATTTACGGTAAGATGTTACCACCCAATAACCACCGCAACAACGAAGGCGGATTTAAGTAGTTCATTTGAAGTTCGTTTCTGTATCAAAGAAAATAAGAATAAGAAAAATCAAACTACGTCCTTTTTCTTCAACACAAAGAAGGAAACACGGTGCACTGCACTGACTGAAAAGCTAGTTAGATGGCAGTAGGACGAAACGGAAACGCAGGAAAAACAACAACAACATTGAAATAGAAAACAAGCTAAAGAAAAACCACGTTGTCGAATGAAATACAAAAATAACACACAAAAAAAAAATACACGAAATGAAAGCTGACAGTTTAATTTGATTTATGTCAGCGATTTCAGTCTTTGGCGGCAGTTGTATGACCTCTTTGGTGGTGGTGATGGTGGTACTTATATTATATGAAAACTCCTTTTTTGTATTTTGAACGTAATAGAAATAAGAATGTTACTCGTCGTTGTGTGTCTGTTTCTTTTTCTTTCTATTTTTTTTTTCATTATTCGTGTGCAAAAAAAAAATATTCTCTTATATTTGTTTTTGTAATATTTTTCTTTGTAGTTTTTTTTTTTTTTTTTTCAAATATAAAACGGACGTTTTGAAGGTATTTTACAGGTGATTTCCGGTGAAATTGTTTGCTATTGATGTGTTTTGCTAGGAGTAGATTTTTTTTACATATTGAACATTATATTGAGCTCTCGCTCAGCTTGACACACTGCTGGAATGAATCTTCAAAGGAAATTTCTTCAAAGTCATTATGGGAATTTTTTTGTTAATTTAAAGTCAAGATGTTAAAAAAATTTGTTGATGGAATTTAAGAATGACAATATCTGCCCAAGACTGGTTTTTAACGTCGTTTATTGCTTATGGTATATTGATGTCATGAAATGTTTATTGCAATAATTATAAGAATTGACCGTTGACCCATTAACAATAAAGAAAAAATTGTTAAAACATTAATTATTGAGATAGCAGCTGAATAAGTCTTGTTTCTATTTCTTAGACTAAATTCAATAGAAGAATAATTAAAGATGATAATGAAGAAAAAATTGACCTGGAAAACCAAACAGTTTTGGATGATGCGATTGAAACAATATGAAAAAAAAGAATCATTATTTATTGAATTATTATTTGTGCCACCGGTACACGCGGAAGATAAAATCAAATTGGCGAACTGTCAAAAATATCAAGGAAGATGAGAGAATACAGAGATAGGAAAATATTGTAACAACACTCACGGCAACTACAATGCAGACAACTGGCAAGTCAGCTGGGGGTGGGTTCGTTGAATTTTGAAACACACAGTTCCAATAAAATTCAATAAAAAGTCATTAATGGTAAATAGGTAAAAAACAAAAACAAAAACAAAAATGAATATGAGTAAAAATAGGAGCATACTTTCGATATAGGTTGAGGACCAAGAAATTTTTTAGGGTAATTTGCCTGACCCTTGAAAATATTTTTTCAATAATATAAAAGAAAACTCAAATGATTTAATTCCATGATGGGGAGTTTAGAATCTATTTAAAAATTATTGGGAAGTCTTTACTTTAGCCTGGATGAGAACCCAGTATTTTTTACTTACTTTAGTACTTACTTAAAAAAAAATCTAAAATAGAAACAAAGATGAAAAAGAAATTAGAAGCCCACAATAATAAATTGCTGTTGATTGGTCCCAATAATGCACAACAGTCACAAGTCTAACAATTTTGAGATGTTAAAACCGAAATTCAAAGGGCAATTGAACATTATTTTAAATCAATTTTGTAATTTCAAACAAATTCAACAATTAAACTCTCACTCCTCTTATCTTCTTTTTTTCATTTTCTGTACAAAAATCCTTTCCTTTCTATTCTTGCAATATTCTTTACTTTCCGTCCCGTTCTTGTGATGGAAAACTTCTCTATTAAAACCAAACACTTTCGATACAAAATAATTCTTTCTTTATAATTCTTTCCATTTATAGTCAAAACTATTTTACTATACAAATTTTTCTTTTTCTGAAATTTCAAAAAAGCTTCTATCGACTTTACAACTCACAATTCATTGTTCGTACCAAGACTTCCCAGCAAACATTTTTCTGAAGGTTTTGATTTTGTTCATCAAACGAAGAGTGACATTCGTTTAACCTTCAGTTATGTGACTGAATAAATTATGAATTTACATAAAGATTTTACAAAACTTAAAAAAAGATATTGTTGGTTAATCCCTCACATGAAGATATTTTTTGTTCGTCTTGATTTCTCCTTCTTGCAAAGGGGTAATGATAACGGGACATTGTCGAAAAGTCAAAAAGTTTCATTCAAAAACATGAATAAGAACTGAAATGCTCAAGTTAACTAGAAAAAATCAGTTTTCATTAATTTTTTTTAATAAAACTGAAAGTACAAAAGCAAATCTAAATAAAGATCTAAGTGGATCCTTATGAGGATTTTTTAGTTTTTTTTTTTTTCTTATCTTACAAAGAGGTTATGATAAGAGGTTACTGTCGCGAGAAGAGTTTCAGTTTATTGTAAACAAAATTGAAAAATGAAAGTGAAAAATATTCTGATAACAAACAATAACATATCACGGCCACGCAAAAATACGATGCCAACCGATAGCTTAAGTCAAAACATTTACAAAACTACTGGTTAGAAAATGCACTTTTCAGGTTGCACTTTCCGTTACACGTACCAAAATTATAAGCATCTTCCATAAATCGGGTATCAAATTAACTATACTTATGCTGTTCTATAGAGTTAATACAAAATTTAGTAAATTCTACAAAAATTATTGCAAGTCGATCTGTCCTTTAGGCAACCATTCTGGCAATCAGTAATCCTTAAGCTAATTTCCTTTGTGAGTCTATCGTTCACAAGTTTATCTCAAATCTTAGGTATAACTGAAAGCTTTGAAATTGGTCTGTAATTTGAGATATTATCTTTCTTTCCATTTTTAAAGATAGGGTTAATACAGGAAATTTTCCACTCTTCGAGAAATATTCCACTTGAAAGTGACTTTTTAAACAAAATTTTCAGTTTCACCAATGTAGGTTAGGTTAGGTTAAGAGGGGCGTGCACAGCACAGAGGCTGTTGCGTACACGGGGGCCTATTGTTCCATTGTGATCCCCTTAAAAAAGAAGGCAGAGATGCACCCAAACTAATGGTTCACATAGACTGGATCGTTTGCGAACCAGCCTGTGCTTTCTATGAATTTTCTCATGTTTGCCATTGAGACCTGTGCCAGATCTTCCAGTTCTTCAAAAAACCTGTTTTCAAAATAACGGAGTCGATTTGTTTGGAGGTTTGGACAATCACAGAGCAGGTGTTTAATGGTTTCTATTTTCTCTACGTCTTGACAGCTCCTGCAGAAATCGGGTGCAAATACACCCAGTCTGATGGCCATTGTGCCATTTGATACTGACCCTTTCCTTGCCAGTTCATCTGCTATATCGTTCCCTTCTATATCGCTATGTCCAGGAACCCAGCAGAGTTTGACTCGGTTAGTGTCACAAATATTATTCAGTTTGCCTTGGCATTTTGCTACAGTTTTGGATCTTATAGTCTCACTGGCTAAAGCTTTGATAGCAGCTTGGCTGTCAACGAAAAATGTGATCTCCGACGAGTTCAATTTCTTCGTTTGTACCATTTCTGCCGCTTTTTCAATAGCGTAAATCTCAGCCTGAAAGACACTACACTCATCTGGGAGTTTATACGAATAGGTATCTAATATTCAGAGCTTCACAAAACACCCCAGCTCCCGTTCCTTCTTCCATTTTAGACCCATCGGTGTAGAATGAATGAATGGGGTATTAAAATAGAGAAGTGTTTATTAAAATCTATAAAAGGTGGTATGTAGTCAGTCGTCACATCAAGTGCGGCCACTGTGTCATACCTCTGGAGGATATACCCATGACCATAGGTGCTTTGCTTCCAAGAGCCCAGTTCTTTGAGTCGAAGTGCGCTCTTGGCTGCTGTGCATCTTATGTACTCATCAAGTGCCGGAAGATTTAAAATAATTTCCAACCTTGCTTGTGGCGTAGACCTCTGAGCCCCCGTTGTTCCTATACAGGCTAGTCTCTGTACCTTGTTCAGGTTTTTGAGATAGCAAACCAATGTAGAAAAAGAATATTTTAGGGATATTTTAATTTCACTGAGTTTGCTCACATCCCTGGATTCAAAAAAAGACATGTGAAGACAGCTGTTGTTGACTGGAATGGCTTAACAAAAAGGGCTTTTAAAATTTAATGAGACAAAAACGAGCTTTTAGTTTACATGGGCATTTAAAATCTTCTTAAATATAAAAGTATTTGGTGAAACCAAAAAATATCATTTAAAGGCTAAAAGGCTTTTTAATTAATTAAAAGCCTTTCGTGAAATCGGCCATTAGGCAGACAAAAACTCATAACGGATTTTCTTTTGCAGTTTTGGTCAGTTACTGTATCTTCTTGTTCATTTATTTCCCGTTTGCTAATGAATTTTATGGCAACAATTTTCAAATTCCTTAAATAGAAATTAATTTTTGTTTTTAAATGAAGTCTTGTTTTCTGTATTATTTTAAACATCATTATTTATTTTGTTGAATGTTTTAAGGATAATTAATATAAAATTTTATACAAATTTAATTTTTAAATTATGTTTTGATTATTCTCTTGGGCGGACACCGGACAACTCCCTTAGACGGACAAAAGTGTTGTGACCGTCGTTGTCCGCCTAAGGTAGGTTTCACTGTATATGGCAAGTTATGCAGACGTAAATAAATTGATAGATACGATGATACAGAAAATGAAAAAAGTGGATCTCACAATTCTGTCTGTGTGTTCGTCTACAGCCTAAGATCGATTTCCCAAAAACTTATTACATAGTGTTTTTTGGATATTCTGGCCACACGTTTTTTAGATTTTTTTTAGAACCAAAAATAAAAGGTACCTGCCATACAATTTTTTTTTGCAATTTTACATATTCGTTTTTTTCTTAAAAACGGCTCCACTACTTTTATTTATTCAGTGAATTACTTTTAATAAAGGCTAAACCCTTAGGTGGGAAGCCATTTTTCAAAACATAATTATTAATGGTTCCTTCCAAACACCATCTTTTAAATTTTCGATATTTTCCAAAAGGGTATGACTGATTTCAATATTTTTTTTATACAGAAGTCTCCAAAAAATATAAATACCTAGTAAAAACTTTTGAAAAATAGCTTTTGAAAAAAAAATTCAAATCATTTTTAATCGATTGTTTTGAAACTTGATACTTTGAGGTTTTTAACACCCTCTAAAATATTTCGAGAAAAAATTTACCTAATGCAAAAATAACGGTATGTACTTTCCATGCAAAAGTTAAAAAACCGGTAAGGACAACATTTCTTCTCTCTCAAAAATGGCTCCTACGATTTTGATAAACGTATAAAAAAAATGTTGCGATCTAGTCCTGAAAATTATAAAAAATTACACTTATTAGTAGTAACTTTCATAGATTTTTTTTTAATTCTCAATTTTATCATTACAAGCCGAACGAATTTTGATCAATTTTTTATATACAAATTTCAAATAAGTTCAAATAATATTGCATGTCAAAATTTTCAAAAAAGAAATTTTTGAATTTTTAATGAAGCTTCAAATAATTTTTTTGAAAATTCGATATCTCAAAAACAGATGGACATTTTTTTTACATTTCATTTTTTTTACATAAAAAAATAGCATTTTAAGGAAGGAACTGTCAATTAATAGTTGCTTATTGATTTTTTTGTTTTCATATTTTATAGTAAACTATTCTAATATAAGCAAACAGAAAAATTTTATTAAAATCGTAGGAGTCATTTTTGAGAAAAATGAAATTTCGTTCAATCGTTATTTTTGCATAAAAGTAAAATATGAGCTTCTGCAAAATAGTTAAATAATTTCTTGAAGACGGTGTAAGCTCTCAAGAAAATTGTACCTAAAAAAAGTTTCTCGGGAGGTACCATTAATAACAATTTTTATGAAAAATGGTTTCCTACCCGAAGGTTGCATTTACTTGAAGAAATTTATTTATTTTTTTTTTTAGAAAAGTTATTGAGACGAATATTTTCTACTATAAATTCTTAAACTTTTTTGAGGAACAAAGGAGGATGCTAAATACTCACATCGAACTATCTATCAAGTAAATAAATTGGGTGGCACAACAGCTTGTAGAGAACCAGGGCCTAGTGACTTACAACTCTCAACCATTCTTGTGTGCGTGTTGTTGGTAGGCACGGAAGGGACCTACAATTTTTTGCTGATTCCGAACGGCTAGATGAGAAGCACTTATTCATGACAAGTATTTTCTTGCAGGATTTGTCAGTTCCTTCTAAGAGACAGTACTTTGGGAAACAAGTTTCTATTTTTAAGTGGCAGCGTGGCCCTACAAAAATAATTACGTTTTACTCACAAAAAAATTGTTCTACCCAAAATGAAAGGTCAATACGAAAAAACAAATACATACTTAATTTTAAGTAGAGGGGAACCCAGCTCACAGAATTTATTTTGGGTTATTAAGATCATATCAAATCCATATCACAACTTACTTTTTCTACCTTTTCACTATTACCTCAAAAATTATCGATAAATCATTTCCAAAGCTACAAAGCTCATGTCAACCATGATTGTGACAACAAATAAAAAAAATACTTTCCAAACATTGATAGACTTCAAGAGCGAGATATCCTTTCATCATTATAACAGTGTCAATACATTTCTGTGCTATCTTGACATTGCGAAAATACTCAATTTCCAACACTAATCGCACTTCAAATCCGTCATAATCTTCAAAATCAATCAAATAACTTATCCTTGGACAGAAATAAGTGACACAAAGCAAATCGAAGTAACCGCAAGGCAAAAGGACCACCAACTGTCAAATATATCTACGAACAACCGACACGACGAGTAGAGAGTGTAGAAATACGAGGTCATGCGTTCATTTACTACCACTACCACCAAGCGTCCTTTAACTTCACTAGAAATCTCTTCGACTAGACATTGTTTGACATGAAGGGTGGACCAAAAAAAAATTAGAAAAAGAAAAAAAAAGTGTCCTGAATGGATGTGATGGCAAACTCGGGCAAATCCCATTCTTTTCTTTCGTCTATAGCTACTCCATACAATTGCTATGATGTTGGTGAACGACATTGTAAGAATGGGTGGTTCTGGCTGGGCTGTGATGGCAGCAGGCATCTATATTTCTATACATATGTGAAGCCTGAAAGCTCTGTTGGCGTTTGGAAAGCCATTAAAAGTTATTTCTTCTTGTCCTGGTTTCGGAAATCCTGACTGGACAATTGAACCAGTTAACCAGGGCATTACCTTTCATTGTTCGGACATTGTACTCGGTTTCCTGTTTTTGCTGGAAATTCATTTCAGTTTGGGCAGTGTATTTGTGTGTATATAGTTGTAGTCTTCTTCTTCTAACCTATTACCTGGCCTAAATAAACTTTCCTGTATGTTCCGCATTCAACACGACAACAACAACAACAGAAAAAAATATAGCAAAGGCACAGGTTAGCACAAGCAGGATACTGAGAAGTCTGTATCGATGCATCGTGTCGTTATTGTCCTTTCACAGACTGTGTGTGTCCTCTATGTTCTTACCTGTGTTTATGGTTACTGCTTTGGTTTTGGTCGTGTGGTCATGGTCTTCAATACAAAACCCAAGCACAGTTAAATATCCAAACGAAAAGTTTCCCACCTTAAATGACACACTGGAACTGGAAACAGGGTCCAAACCAAGCCAAGCCAGACCAGGCTAGGCCAGGGAACTCTCTCTCTATAAAATTTAGAGAATTCGCAAAAGTATCTCAGTATGTATTTTGGTTATTCCAAAAACTTCTACAACACTGTGCTCTAAGGGCTAAATGAAATACCTTGTGGTTGGCCAATTCTATAGACACGACGAAGAAGCCCAGGGGGTAATTCTGGTATTTGGTTTTCGGAAAGTGGTTGAAAGTTTTTCTTTTTTTTTTTTCTATTTCCTCTTTTTAATTTTTATTTTGGTTAGAAGTTCAATTGCAGGATAACGAAGTGTCATCAAAACTAGTTCCGTTTGGGTTTTTTTTTTCTCTCATCGAAGATAAAATTTGCTCATTTGGGGAGTAGGTACACAAAGGGAAAAATATTAAATTAAATTGAAGGCTTTAAGGAAGATGAAAGAAAGCACTTTTAGGACTTAGTGAGAGGTAAAATGAGAATATGATAGAAAAAAAAATAATGTTAAGAATTTTCTTCTTCTTGTTGATGTTTTTCTTTTGCTTAAAAAAAAATATTTAAAAAAAAACAACAAAGTTTCTTCGTTTCTTTTCTGATGAAGAAGTCAACGTGGTGATTGAAAAAAATTCTGAAAAAAAAAAGAAAATTCTAAAAGTTTCTTTTTTCTTCTCTTTCTTTTTCATATTTATATTTTTTTTTTTTTTTTCTATAGTTGTTGCACTCTTAGTGGTTTCTTCATACTTTTTGAATATTTGTATTTGTACAAAACTTGGGAAGTTGTTGGAGGTTTTCTGTGTTTATCTAGGGAAATGAAAATGTTGCTTAGTGAATGAAGCTGTTATACGTTATCTTTCTAATGAATTTCTTTTTTTTTCTCCTTATTCGTTCTTGATTGAGTTATTTGTCAACGTGTAGTGAATAGAAAAGTATAAAGGCACGCAACCACCTGGGAGTATATATTTTTTTGATGTTGTGGTATAATGTTATGCAAATTAAAAAATTTAAATGAAAGGTTTCTGTAATTTTAAAAATTAATGAATATCTTCTAACAGATCCCATAGGCTCTGCTATCTATTCATCTTTTGAGTCAGAATGAAACTCAAATCGATAAGGTTTTGATAATTCTTCATGAAAAAATCACCAAAGAATACAAATTAAAAAACGAACAAAATAAACACTGTCAAAACATTGCGAAAATTATTGAGGACACAACTTTTCAACAGGAGTTCCTATCAACCTATACTTAAATTTGCATAAAAGTTGAATAAGGTTAAGTATAAAAATATGGCAGAAATCTTAAAGAAGTGAAAAGTTATTTACTCTTTAAAATGTTACCATCGTATGGAAAAATTAATCGTACTCCAGTCCTTGTTATCTTAACAATAAGCATACATTTTGTTTTGTCAACTTCGCTGTTTATGAGCAAGGAACAAACTATACCGGTATTTTTGAGTTCATACCAATTGTAGAAGTATCAAAAAATTTAAATCGCTACAAAAAATGTTTGGTGGTGGCCCAAAGTTCGTCAAAATTCGATAATTTCTTAGGAATACTAACTTCCTTAATAAATTATTGTGGCGCTACTGTCCGGGGTGGCGTGGACCTGGGCCCTTACCAATAAGCTTCTTCTAGCTGGCTCGGTTTCTTGCTAGCTGTCTTCAGTCTCGCATACGAAGTTGGTAGGTCCTCCTCCACTTGCGTGCACCACCTGTTACACTATCCTCCTCTACACATCCCACAGGGTTAGATAGTACCTTGTGGCATGATGTTTAGTACGTAGGACTGTTATGCCGAAGTTGTGGGTTCGATTCCCAGCCGTGCCACCTTAACAGAAACGTTTTATTCGAGGGACTGCCTCTTGCGAGGAACTGACAAATCTTCCCAGAGTATACTTGTCATGAAAAAGTGTTTCTCATTTAAGCGTTCGGATTCGGCAAAAAACTTTAGGTCCCCTCAATTCCTGCCAACAACACGCACACAGGAATGGTTGTGAGCTGTAAGTCACTAGGCCCTGGTTCTCCACGAGCTGTTGCGCCACCTAATCTATTTATCTATTTATTTTACGGAGTTAGATTCAAAGACTTTCCGGGCAGGAACATTGAAGTCCATTAGCTCTACTCTAGGTGACTTAGCTATCTCAGAATTTGGCATTTCACTTTTGTTGCTAAGTCGGTGTCACTTACCAGCCCATACAGTTTGTTGTTCTAACTTCTTCTCCATTCCCCATCTAAGCAGACGGGACCAAAATTCACCCGGAGAATTTTCCTCTCAAAACAGCCTAACGCATTCTCATCCACCGTTAACAGTGTCCATGCCTCTGCACCATACATCGGGACCGGGATAACAAGCGTCTTATATAGGGACAGTTTAGTTGCTCGAAACAGGGCTTTGCTTTTCAAATGCCTCCTTAGCCCCAAAAAACAGTGATTTGCAAGAGTAATTCTTCGTTTGATCTCAGCACTAATATTTTTCGCTGAGTTGATATAGCAGAGCCTAGGTAGACAAATTATCTGACCACCTCAAAATTTTAGGAGTCTATATTGATGTTCTGTCATCGGTATTTGGTATTCTTTCTTGCATTCACCATCGTTTACCTTCACAAACGAACAAGTTTGGGAGGAACCTATAGATGCTGTCATACGCAGCCTTGAAATCAATGAAAAGTTGGTGGGTATTGATTTGAAACTCCTGCTTTTTTCCAAGATCTGACGCAGTGGGAATATTTGGCCTCAAGCCACACTGATATGGACGTATCATGATGGTGACAAAATATACGGCAGAAAAGATCTTGTATGCGATGTTTAAGAAACTGATGCCTCTATAGTTCGTGCAGTCCGCAGGATCACCTTTCTTTAGAATCGGGCCAAACAGTGCTGAGGATCTATTCATCGGGCATGTTTTCCTCCGACCATATTTTGCAGATGAGCTAGTGCACACTCTTAGCCAGCCACTTTGAATAGCTCAGCCACAAGGCCATTAGCTCTAGAAGTTTTGTTGGACTTAAGTTTAGGTATAGCTATCTTTACTTCGTCAAATTCAGGTTGACAGAATTATTGGCCTACGTCATCCAGATTGAATGGTGCAATCTGCATGGCAGCGGAATTTGGTTCGTCATCACCGTTATACAATTTGCACTAATGATTTTGCCATATCCACAATACTAACTGTGATTCTACTACGATGTTCCTCTGATCGTCCTTGCAGGCTTCGGTTTGGGTCTCGTTACTCTGGGAGGTTCTTTTTTACATTTAGGTAAAACTTCCTTACTTCATTCCTGCAATGGCATCCCTCTATTTCCTTGATCACGAGCTTCTCATGCTCTTTCTTTTTCCTTCTGAGGAGCCACTGTTCCTCTCTCCCCTTTTGTAGCTCTAGTCCTTCTATATAGTGCCGCTTTGTATGCCTGTTGTTTGGCTGCATGTATATGCCGGCATTCTTCGTCGAACCAGGGGTTTCACTGTGGTGGTCGTGCGAAGCGCAGCACGCCAGAAGCGGCATCTCTCATGGCTTTCTATCAATTCTTCCACTGGTTCTCCATGCTTGAAGTTGGCGGCAAAAGACTATTTAAGAGGGCGTGGAGACTCAATCGAAAATTAACTTGGTGATTTCTTGCAACTGTGGCCGTCCGAAGTCGAACTTCCTCACAGTATTTCCCTGTTTTGGCTATGGTCTGGATATCCGTAGCATTACCTTGGCTACAACTAAGTAGTGGTTCGAGTCAAAGTTGGCTCACGATCGGACATCCTTGATACTGGAGGAGTGCCTTTTGTCTATCGCAATGTGGTCAGTCTGATTGGCGGTTGATTGACCAGGAGTTCACCATGGGTGTATGTATATCAATATGCAATTGCTTGTGTGGGTGCCTTACTGGGAACACTTCTCCTGGTTTCTGTCTTCAAGACTGTTGATGGCAGCGTTGATTCTCTATGCTAAATTCATCCACCACACACCATTTTTATGATAGGCTAGTCGAAGACTTCAGCCAAATTATAAAACTAGTCAATTCCAACAGAAAATTAAAGTGTTACTATTTTTGTCTTTTGTTCAACACTCGCGCGGATGAACGAGATCAGTATCCGATATGGCTACCACTTGGAGGTAAAAAAAAGCACAATTGACGTGTAGAATTCGTTGTATCACTGGACGTCGACATGTTGACGCCAATCAGTGACTACCCACGCCCTACAAAACACAGAAGAAATGTCTGTTGTCACATAATTACCTGGTTGAGGACGTGATCCTTTTTGAGGGTGCGATCCTTTTATTTTCCCTCACTTGAGAAACCTTTCCTCAACCAGGCCTGTAGGAGCATGTGGCTATTGCAACGTCTGATGGTTGATGAGTTTCATCCCTTTTTTTAGTGAGAATTATTGGATAAGTCAAAGGGGCTATCCCATCCCTCAAGAAGATTTTACCAAAGGGAAAGGTGGACCCATCAACTAGCTGACGCTCGTGTTCACCGCAGAAGTGGCAATAGCTGGTAGGCGAGGTGTCAATTCTCCGTTTATTGCCGCTCGCTTAACACGCATTTCTTTCAGTCGTGTTCGTTTGTTCCATAATTTTTCATCACTATCACTTCACTTATTGTCAATCTTTGATAGATTGGTATTGATTGACCTGTGGTTTTGGTGTGGTAGAAAGCCCACATTACTTTACCGATTAGTGTTAATAAAAAAATTCAAAAGTTTCTTTTAAAGCTTTCCAACTTCTTGTTCTATCTCATTGTTGTTCGTGTGTGATGAATTACGACCACAATCTTTACACTGTTGCTTTGGTAATCAGAGAGATTTCGTTAACGCATGAACTTTAAGAACATACCTAAAATTCGGGAGCGCTACGATATCCCGCAAATCAAAATCTCGAACAACGAAATCTCGCATTTTTTTAAAAATCACGAATAACGAAATCTCGCAAGTTTTAAATCTTGTTTTTCATAATCTCACTTTTTACAATCTCGCATTTACATCTCGAACCTAAAAATCTCGCAAATTTCAACCAAAATCTCGCAATTTAAAATCTCGCAAATCTAAATCTCGCAACTTCAAATTTCACAGCAACGAATCATCGAATTCATCGAATCTAATCGAACATACCTACCCAAGAGCACTTTACATAGTTTTTCTTTCCAACTAATATCTATACCCGTCAACAAAAAATTTGTACATCCTTTATTACTGTTAATAACCATTTTGGTTGTCTTTCACGCGTTTATAATGGAACTAAAAGTATCTTCTAGTTCAAAGTCAAATACGATTAATGCAATTTGCACATGACGCTTTACAACTGGATATACCATCTCCATGTTCTCTCTCTTTCTTGTTCTTTTGACAACAATAATATTGAAAAATCAACAGTTCAAATAATAACAGTGTGGTCTAAGAGTACTCAGACACTGGATTATATATTTTGCAGTAGGTAGGATATGTCGCAAAATTTAATTGCATTGCAACAAATACATTTTTTTAATCAAAATCTCGCAAATTGATATCTCGCGCGAGATTTTAATTTGCGAGATTTTGATTAAAAAAATATATTTGTTGCAATGCAATTCAATTTTGCGAGATTTTGATATGCGAGATTTTAGTTTGCGGGATTTCGTTATTGCGAGATTATGAAGAGCGGGATTTTGTAATTGCGGGATTATGAAAAGCGAGATTTTAGTTTGCGAGATTTTGTTATGCGAGATTTCGAATCCGAGATTTTGATTTGCGAGATTTCGTAACCAACCCCTAAAATTCTACAACTCCTGCTGCCAGCGGCATAAATAATACATAATTTTTTGTGTTAAATTCCGACTCATAAAACAAGATTAATTTGAGTTCTAAGATTAAGTTTTTCAATCTCTAGTTTTCCCGGAAGTAAGTATTGTGGGGTAGTTAATATATTTTT
The DNA here is from genome assembly GCA_963921185.1 of Dasysyrphus tricinctus. NCBI lineage: Eukaryota > Metazoa > Arthropoda > Insecta > Diptera > Syrphidae > Dasysyrphus > Dasysyrphus tricinctus. The sequence goes on along the minus strand of OY992532.1, from coordinate 220,365,167 downwards.
GACGAAATTCAAATTAATTTCCCACATCTCATTCAAGTTTAAAGTTCAAATGAGCTCAACTCTGGGTGAAACGCCATATGGAGTTGAGCTAATTTGAACTATTTAATTTTATTCCGTCGCTCCACTTAAACAGAAAAATTTTCTTCATATTCTATTATTTTCACATCTTTTTTATTAAAACACTCTTTTGAGCAACTGAAAGTTGCATACAAGGTTTACTAGCTGCTATGCATTTTCGAAAAAAAAGTTGTGCTCTAGTCCTGCCTTGTGCCGTAAATATTTTAAAGTAATTCGCAAACTTGCAAATTTTACGAATTATTTTGTTTTTTATTTTGATATTTCTCAAAAACGATTGGTGTTTTAAGATTTGCTAAAAAATCTCATGCGCAAATTTTGCTATTCTTTTTTAAATATTTACGGCACAATGCAGCATAATAAGTTAAGAAAAATACAACACTTTTTTTTTGTCAGCCGAATATGGTGGTGCTACAGCATTTCGCAAAGTTTACTTTTGACTGTAAGAACCGTAAATATGCGAATTTCTTATATTCGTATTCGGCAAATGGTAGCAAAACAAAACAACAAAATAGTACAGCTTTGATTTTTACGAAATTGCTAAGTTACAAAAAATTTCATTCGTAAAATTTGCAAAATTGCGAATTTGTTTTTAACATTTACGGCACAAGGTAAGAGAAATTGATCACAATGTTTTGTTTTGAAAATCGAAAATGGCGGTGCTAACTTCACTCTAAAGCGTTTCGCAAAATTTGTTTTGACCGCAAAATTCGCAATAATGCGTTTTTGTGACTTTTCGGCGCATGGCTGCATAAACTAAACGCAATAGAGTCCAACTGTCATTTTTAAGAAAAATCAAAATTTGATGAAAATTTTATTGGTAAAATTTGCAAATTTGCGATTTTTTTTAATATTTACGGCACAAGGCAGCTTATGTTAAGCACAATACAGCAGAATTTTTTTTCGAAAATTGAAAATGGCGAAAGTAAACTAGTTTAAGAAATATGTAGTACAGTTTTATTTAAATCATAAACATTACTCATGTAAGCAATTCCATAGTTATAGCCTAACAATAAATGGTTTAATAAAATGCTTACATATCACGATTTATAGAAAAAAGTTTAAATCAAATTTAATAGAAATTTTAAATTATTTTTTGAGAGTAGTAGATATAACGCATATAGATAAGTAAATTCAACTACCTACATATTAAAATATTTCAAGATTTATTACAAATTTTACTATTGAAAGCTTACATATTTTGGTATTTTTTTATCTTCCATCATAAAACTTCAAGAATGTACCTTAAAAAGAAAGAAAGAAAATTATTGCATATTTTTATATAAAACGTACATTATAATAAGGTCGATAAATTTGACAACAAAAATCCCTAGAACAAAATCACTTCTTAAATCATTTTGCAAAATAACAAAAAATACAACACCACAAATCAATTTACTTGCTCCCAAATCTGATCATAATGGAAGTATGAACGACGGAAATCATGCGAAATGTAGAGAAAAAAAGGGAAAACAAATAAATTCTTTACATTCCTTCATATTTGAGAAAGAAAAAAAATAATAAAATATTATTTTTCAAACCCGATTTTTTATATTCCCCTCTGTCGACGTTTCTCGATTGAAAAATTGGGAAAATGCTTGTGTTTCCTCTAGGAAATGTCTATCCTTATGCAAATCTATTTAAAGCTACATCCTTTCCGCATAAGCAAAAGAAGCATAGACTACAACTACCATATTTTTTTTTCTTCTTTCATCTTCTAATACGAGTTTATAACTAGGTATACTATACAGAGACTCCAGTCAACTCTCTAGGAGAAGCTTTGGTACTAGTACATACGATATTTCTATCCAACTCGAATGAATATGAAAGAAAGTACCTATTGGATGTCTTTGACTGGTATGGTGGGTGTCTGCTAGTTTCTATACCATTCCTATTGTCCTTCGATCCTTTTGCGTTCGTTTGTCCTTATTATTATTCAATGAAACGTAAATGAAGAGAAAATTGACAATTGCCTGGACAATGGCAAAATATAGTGCAAGTGCAAGAGGGGTATTGGTAAGGTAATATTGCGAATGACTGCTTGCGGTATATATACTGTGGACATGTCAATTGAATTTTGAAATACAAACAAAAAAAAGAGTCAAAAATAAATTGAAAAAAAAATCAAAAGATGTGAACAAAATGTTAAAATAAAATTTAAAGGGTAGCAGCTGTTTTAATCTATTTTTCTTTTTTTACAGACAAAATAATGGATGAATCAACTGTCTTTGTCATCGGTGAAGCCTAAAAGAAAGAATATTGTGAAGAAGTTTTCAAATAAAACAGAGAAATCCCTGTTTAAAATGTTGAAATTAAGACTTTCGCCTCAATTACTCCTTAAATCAGCTTTATTTGAGATGAACGAAATCAGGATAGAGATTTTAGTTGAGGCTGGTTTTGATGTCAGAGTGGGATTTAGAGTCTGAATTCCTTTCGAGTTTTTGCATTTAAGGTGTAAAACGAAAATATCAAGTTTTGCACATGCATTGCTTTTGGCCAAATCTAGTGCAACATTTTTTAAATGTATTACTCTGGTCGTTTCTTAATCGACAGCACTGGTCGGGAAATGCTCCATATCTTTGATGATCTATCAGTGAGTGAGTGATTATTATCAGCCAGAAAACACTATTGCTAATTAATTAAGTTTTGGTGATGCGTTTGAACTTGACTATAGTTTGGTAAATATTGCAAATTTGAAGTGTCTGAATTATTGGTTCTGAAGTTAGAGGGAGTCAAAATTTAATAATTGGTTCCTACCAAAAGGTTGGAGTGCCAGAGCTAAGCTGTCAGTGACTTGAAGTCTCTGTTCAAAACTTTATTCGTCAATTAGCCCTACAAGGTGTTTTTAGGGAGAAATGTTGTACAATATAAATAAAAAAATAAATTGGGTGGCGCAACAGCTTGTGGAGAACCAGGGCCTAGTGACTTACAACTCACAACCATTCATGTGTGCGTGTTCGTTGGCAAGAATGGAGGGGACCTACAGTTTTTTGCCGAGTCCGAATGGCTAAATGAGAGCACTTTTTCATGACAAGTATACTCTTGGAGGATTTGTCAGTTCTTCACAAGAGGCAGTACCTCGAATAAAACATTTCTGTTCTTAGGTGGCACGGCTGGGAATCGAACCCACACCTTCGGCATGACAGTCCTACGCACTAACCACCATGCCATGAGGTACTAAAAGGTTGTACAATATATATATCACTAAAATGCTTGTTCTGGGCAGCTTGTGCATACAGTGATCCGTTTGTTGAATTTCGGCGACAAAAATCATTTCCCACGCCAATTTTTAATACAAATAAATGAAATTTGGTACACTTATTGACTTGGGGATGCTGAATTCAATGGTACTGCCTTTTTCAGAACATAGTTCCAAATTTCAAAATTAAAAAAAAGTGCCGTCGAAGTCAGGAAGTGGTTGAGTAAATTCTTTCATATAAAAAATGACTCCAATGCTGATTTGTACAAAATTTAATGAAGATAGTTCAAAATGCTGAGAAATGTTCCCAAGGGATTAGAACTTATTTAAGTGCTGGTTTTTAAAATTTTTTGTAATGGAAACTATTTTTAGGTCTACTCTGATCGAATCTGAAAAAAATATGACAACTTTGAAGGCTAGAAGTTGCCAATCAAATTTTAGGTCAACTACTCAAAAAGTCGAAAAGTTTAACAAAAAATAAAGTACCTATAAGTTTTAGTATTATTGATATTTTGCCTGGTTGCATTATTTAAATCTGACAATAGGCTAAGAGTTTTGATAATTGACAGCTGTTGTAGTTATAATATTCTTTTATTTAAAAAATACTGGTAACTAAAATGTTTTTGTATCAGAGTTCTTAGTCTGATATCAGATTTAAATAATGCAACCAGAAAAAATATCAACATTATTAAAACTAGATATTTCTTTAAATTATTTTTAAACCTTTCGAGTGTTTCAGAAGTTTACCTAAAATTTCATTGGAATCTTCTAGCCGTCAAAATTGTCAACTTTTTTCAGATTTGATCAGAATAATTTTCAATAAAAATTTAAAAAAGCGAGTACTAAAAGTAGTTCTTATCCCTTGGGAACATTTCTCAACATTTTGGACTATCTTCTTTAAGTTTTGTACAAGTCAGTATTGAAGTCATTTTAATATGAAAGTATACATTCAGCCACTTATGTAAGGACATTTTAAACATAAAGCAAGTAATTTTGAAGTCAGGAATTGAGATATCCTGACTTCAAAATAACTTTCTTTTGTAATTTTTAAATTTGGGACAATGTTCTGACCTAAATTCTGTAAGCCCTATTTGAAGTAAAAAAAATAGGCAGTATCATTGAATTTTGCATCCCCAAATCATTGAGTGCACCAAATTTTATTAATTTGTATTAAAATTTGGCGTGGAAAATTATTTTTGTCGCCAAAATTCAACAAACGGACCACTGTGCGGTGGAACGATCGAATCTGCGTTAAATGCTAAAACTTCGGCGAGACCTTAAAGGGAGGTAAGGAGGCCATCATATTTGAGTAAGTACTAAGGGAAGTTTTTGGACAGGTATTTCACAATCAAGAGTATATAGAAACAATTATGTTTCTTTTGAATATGTTTGTTTAAATTGACCAATGCATTTCCAGTATAACTCAAAAACTAAGCCAAATTTGACAATTTAACTCTTAAAACTTTTTGTTCCTACCGAAATGGATGGTTTAAAATTTTTTATCAAAAAATTTTAGAAGGAGAAATGAACAAAAACCGACAAAAAAAAACGAAAAATTTTAAATTCTAAATTTTTCAATAAATCGCTCATAACATTTTTTGGAGTAAGAATAGGGTCAACACATTGCCAGAAAAAATACAGTAGAGGCTTTAGGCCTTATCTACTATGGCATGATAAAAAAGTAATTTTGGTTCAAAATTAAAAGACTTTAAATTATACCCTTTGCTATAATTTTTCACAGTTTGTTGCCTGAAACCTCTTTCCGATACGATTGCGATGATATCCGAACTCAAGATTTTGAAGAAATATGACATAACGACAATTGAGAATATTAAAAAAGTAAGTAAGTTCACAATTTTGTTTTTTTGACTTACAAACTGAACACCTGGGTCGATTAATATAAGATTTGGTACTAGGTGCACGGATTATTAAATTTGTTGTAGTACCAAAAACGATGTCTCGGGTAAAAACTGCAAAAATTGAAATGCAATGCTAAATTTTGAATGGCCATTTCTCTGTCAATTTCAAATACAAACTTTTTTTTGAATAATTATGTTATGAAAGATTTCAATTTTAATTTTTTTTTTTTTTTTTGACTTATAGTAGGGGAGCCCACTAGGGGATTTTTGGTTTACTCGAGTGCGTCAGGTTAGTATAAGGGGGTTACCTTGCACCCTGCTGAGTACCTCCACCATATATCAGTCCTCTATGTAGGGCCGGGTGCATAAGGCAGGGTATCAGATTAGTAAAAAAATCTAGAGCTTGAAATACTCGAGCTCGTCAGATTAAGATAAGGTACATGCTGAAAAGTGTGTATTTCAATAATCTTACAATTTGAGCGTTACCTAAGGTAGTGGGAGGGTTAAAAACTTGCAAAAAAAAATCGTCACCTGGACATTCTCGAGCGCGGCTGAATTTTTTATTTTGAAGTAAAAAATTCTAGGATAACGGGAAAAGTATAATCTGCCGTTTTCTCAACCCGTTTAGGAAGTAGAGGCAATTTTCGAAAAAAAAAACGACTTGAATAGAAAAGCAAATATTAAAAAACAACGAACAAACTTAAAATGCAAAACAATAACTGTTTTAAAAGCCAGAAATCTGTTCTTTAATCCTACATTTATATCAAATTACTTGTGTCAATAGCTTTCAAAATATTTGCATTTAAAATCAAAATTTTTATAAAAAAAGTGCAAAACAAATGTTTGGATCAATTTTCTCAAAATTGTTAAATGAAAAACTAAATTTTCCTCTTGTGGTCAATGCTCATATCAATTTTGAATCGAATACAAAAAATCGAAAGCTTTTATGTCTTCTAGTTTTTGAGAAAATTGCAATTTACTGATACTACTTTTCGAAGATAATATGATAACTTGGGCGCTGATTAAAAAATTCCTAAATATCCAGATAATCGTCAGATTAATGTTCAGCACATGTAGGACATCAAGTCGAACCATATATATGTATATCAAAATCTGACGCGCTCGAGTATTTCAAAATGGAGATGTTTTTTTACATTTTCAAGAAGCTGCCGCAGGCTTGCATCACCTCTGAATCGTCAGTCTTTTGAATTTGAGCATCCTTGGGGGTCATCCCCTCTTAATATCTGACCCGCTCGAATAAATCCATTTGTTTTCCAATTTCTACCCTCCCATACAGCCACCCCCACCACGCAAACCGGAAAATTAACATACTTCTGTTATTAGAAAGACGCAGGCAATATACACTATCAATATCTGACGAGCTCGAATGAGACTGTTTTTTTTTTAATTTTTGAACACCTGTAGACGCTCCCCCCCACCGATGACACGGTATACATACTTTACTAACATTTTTTTCTCTCTATCATCAAATCTTTAAAATCCAATAGGTCTCCACGACGCTTGAGTAAATCCACATTAAGCATCGTGGGCTCCCCTATACTATTATGCTTTGAGCCTATCCTTACTCCGAAAAAAGTTATGCGCAGTTTACAAAAAATTAAAAAATCTTAAAAATCTTTTCCTACTTAATTATTTTTATAAAATTCTTTTGAACCATCCATTTGTATAGAAAATTCAATTTTGAACAAAAACTTTCATAAGCTAAATTTCGAAATTCGGCTTAGTTTCCGGGCCAGTCTGGCCCATTTCTCAGAAACGCATGGGCTAATTTAGTTGCATTTTCAGTTTTAAGCGTGCTTATAGGCCAAACAATTATATTCAATAACAAAACCCTTGCACGTTAATGTTTCTTTTAAAAAGGTTTATTCAATAGGCTTTTAGCTTGACACTTCTTAATTAAATTTAATTTAAGATTTTTGTTCGTCCCAGGTGCAGAATCTATTAAATAATTTGGAAGTAGTACATAGACTCTTTTGACATTCGCCTACAATTTTGTAGTTGCGGTTTATAGATAGGTTATATTGCAATTTATGCTTTCTTAAAAAAAAAATCTAATCCATCATTTTGACTTAACCTGAGATTACGAAAAAAATGAATCGGGAATATTCTGTCTGTCTGTTCAGCTACAGCCCACACGGCTTGGTCAATTTTGTTTAAATTTAATACATACCCAACGGCATACGCAAGGGGGAGCAGGGGAAGCTTGTCCCTTCCCCACTAATCATCAGAAACTATTGCATCCATTAGACGATTTCTTCTTTTGAAGGAAAGATTAATGTACCAAAACAACTTTTTGAGTGAGTTTGTCCCCCCAATCGAAATTCTAAGTACGCCTTTGTACCACAACCATTTTTTTCATTTTTTTCAACAAAACAACGGTACCGGCCATAAAATGTTTTTAGTAATTTTAAAAAATTTGATTTTTCTCAAAAATGGCTCCAAAACTTTGTTTAGAAGAAATTCATTAAATAACTTTCAGTAATGGTTTTACATACCTGCATATAAGAGGAAAGCAGTTTTCAAAAATGGTTGTTAATGATACTTCCCAAAGAACCATTTTTTATCTTTTTATTAAGAAGCTTTTTAAAGAAATATAAATACATATGTATGTGACATTGTGTTCGCAAATTTTCAAAGAATATTTCTTGCAAGTTTAATATTTCAAAAATGACATGATCGATTTTTTTGAAACACTCTTAACACATTTTTTTGGTATGATAAAATTAGTGCTGTAAAATGTTCTCATTATCAAAAAAGTACATAAATATTTTTTTTATTTTTTTTTATATACTATAGGTATCTCATGTGAATGATAAACAGGTTGATATTGTTTTAAATTTTATTTTTTAAAGATTTGTATACCAAAGTTTTTCGGGAGAATAACGAAATCGCAGCACAAAATCCCGCCGATTAAAAATACACAAAAATCCCGCCAGGTAGTGCCCCAATACTATTCGGCGGCATTTTCAGTACTTTATTAGAAAATACTATTGGAAGAATTACGTTGGTGATTTCAAATTAAGTATTTTTGGAATTAAATATATTTTTCAGAGAGCAGAATTTTACGCAGGATTGTTGTGTTTGGCGAGGGATTTCGTTTCTCTCTCGATTAAAATTGGTTTTCAATTCTGGCGGGAGATTTTATTTTTCTCTGATTAAATTTGGTTTTATATTTTTTGGGTCTGGATCTGGACAGAGGTTGGTCTGGATTCTGGACAGAGGTGGGATTTTTTTTTTTTGAAAAAATTAAATTAAAATATAAACTTTTTTTACTTTTTTCTTAATTTTGAAAAAAAAACCTTTTTTTACTTTTTTTAAGGAAAAATGACGTTCATAGAATTTTTGTTTGAAAATTTCAATCAAAAATTAAATTTTTCTCAACTTTTTGTTTTCTTCTTTTAATTTTTCTTCGAAATATGAATGAATTTAAATGAAAAATCGACTTTTATCTCTAAACTTTATTTGCGGCTAAGCTTAGCGTCGTAGCGACTTATAGAATGAACATTCGTGATCTAGGAAGTGCCAATTCAAAAAAAGAAGCAGGTAAAAAAAGTTTTTTTTCAAAACTTTCAATTTTTTCTTTTAATTTAAAAAAAAAAAACTTTTTTTTTGAAAAATTAAGAAAAGAGGCATTTTTTACGAAAAAAAAGTTATTTAGTTTACTAATTTTTTTTCTATAAATTTCTTTGTCCCAGTTCCAAACCCATCTCCAGAGAAATTGTCCATGTCCCAGACCCACCCCTGTCCGACCCAACCTCGTCATACCTACCATCGTCCTCGTCGGAGGCGACATCGTCCTCGTCATCCGTCCAGATCAAGACCATAGCCGCACGGTTAAAGATTCTGGGGTATTTTTTAATACAGCCTTTGTATTACAGCCCTATTTAATTCAGAAAATATAACTTTCTAATATTCCGTAAATATTAAAAAAAAAATTCCGATAACTTTATATTAAATTCTTATAGATAAGTATTAATATTGTTGTTTATAATACCAAAAAGATTACAGATTTCGTATTCCTTTGTAATATCTGATATTATTAAGCTTTAATATATTTTAAATTAACTTCAAAATTTTAATATTTGCCAAGTATTAGATTTCAATATATCTTTGGTGTTGTCATATTATGTAACCCAGATAATATTAAAAAGTACCCCAAAATTTTTAACCGTGCGTCCGTCCAGATCCAAACCATAGTCATCCATCCAGATCCAGACCATAATCGTCTGTCCAGATCCAAACAGACCACCATTGGTCGACCCAAAATTGAAAATTCTGTTTTAATCCCTTTACAATAAATTATTGTTTTTATCTCTTTATACCTCGAGCTGGAGGACTAGCCTCCACCGATTTCTAAAAAGAACTGAAATTTAATTCGGAATCACACCTCTTTTCTTTTCGTGACGACTTATAGAGAGTGCTTCGTTTTCGTTGATTCTCATTTCTTCAAGGCACCAAAACAAAGAATACTAAATTTAAAATTATGTGAAGTCGTTTGCGTACTGAAAAATGAGAGAAATAGTAGGAAAGTTCGTTCCTGTTGATTCTCATTCAATCAAGGCACTAATTCCTATGGAAAGAAAAATTTTATAAATTTGTATGTGCCGTCACATTCTAGTAGAAATTGTATGTCATTTATTGTCAAAATTAAAACAAAAGGACTCAGAAGGCTACCTTGTGGAGCACCAGAGATATAAGAGCTAATATAAGATCAGATTCAGTAGATCTAAAGATACATAACTTTATGAAAATATAGATAATTGCAAGTCATAATTTAATACAGTCTTATTTATAAAGCTTGTTTAACTGACATCCAAATCAGCTCTAATTGTCACAGGAGAATAAAGGAGAGGTAAGAAGGAAACAGTTTTTGCTTCAATTTATTTTCTATGTCTACACATAAATAGGTGCAACATTATAACTATTAAGCTCCACTTACAGATTGTCGTAATTATGAGTCTCTATTTTCCCTCGTCTAGTAAAATGTGTTTCTTATAAATCAAAGGTACTTTGAACTTGCAAGCAAATTATTGTCCTTTTAAAGTCACGTTGCACTCAATAAAATACGCTCTTTGATGTGGAATAAGCAAATGCAATTATGAATTTATTCCACCATTACTATGGCAATTAGCTTTTCTAACGAATTCTCTCACGATTTTGTGCTATATATTTGAATATACCAAAAATGAATAATTATGTTCGTAGGTACCCAATTTCAAAACGCACAACGCGAGCAATAAAGCAAGCGCAAGCAAGAAATTAAATCATTTTGTCTGATGTTCAGTATTGTTCATCCAACCATTGCATTTTCTCTGTAAGGTACCTACCTTGTTTCATTGCCAATCAACTAATTTAAAATTTAATATCAATTATATCATTTTATATATATTTTATCAAATAGCTTATTGCTATGGCTGCTCTGTTGAAAATTCAGCTCTGCTTCACTATGACAGCTCTTCTCTTTATAGAATTTCGTATATACGCAGCGCAGGCTCCACCACCCAAAGTTTTATCATCATCATCGTTCACACGGAACGGTTGGTTGATGGTGTTTATAGCCTTTTGTTTAAGCGCACATCCGTTAACGACAACTCAATTAGCAGTACAATAATAATAATATTTATAATCTTTCTCGCACACACATATATATACACACACACACACACAAACCAACTAACAAGAGTATATCCTTCTATACAACTATTACACCTCTGCATCAGCATCATTTTTGAAAAACACGAGGACTCTTGGTGTTGCCTTTGCTTCTGGTTCAGCTACTTCAACGTTTTACACTTAACGACACCATGAAGTAATTATAAGGTAAATGGAATGGTATAGGGCAGGTTTGGGGGTGGATGCGGCTGATTGTGAGTTTTCTAATGAAAAACTTCCAACAAAGTTCAACTTGTAGAGCTATGGCACCTCTTTATTTGGTATGCACACACAGGTAGTAGGTAATAGAGGTAAAGACGAGAGGTGATAATAAGTAAATGGCTGTTGCAATGATGCGGAAAATTTAGCAAAAGTCCTGTTAACAAAGCAATATGGTAGATTGGTAGCGGTATATAGGTAAACGATGATGTGCAGGGGCCACTTTTAACGCTCACAAGAGCTTGTAACGTAAAGAGCTTAAATGAAAAATTCAATTTCTATAAACGATTGAGGTTTTATTCACTCAAGAGTAAAAAAATAGAACAGATATTGCAAACAAAAATAAACTTTAACCCAAAGCTTAAAGATAGAATCGTAGCAGGGGGAATTTACAAAGAAAGTGAAAAAAGGGTTCCCTAGGGTTTTGCGTTCATCATATTTTTCCAACTCATTTGGAGAACTAGGTCTTGCAATCTGAATCTGATCCTTGCATCAGATCTGATAGTTTTAATTCCTTGCTGAGTTATTTATGACGTTGGCCTAGTGAATACAAAGTTGGGAAATAATGATTACTTTTTGTAATTTATTTCAACTTTCATTTCAATTTTTTGTTAATAATTATTAATTGAATTTCCATATAACAATTACACATATTTGGAATTGAAAAAAAAAATATTTCCATTACTTATAACTGTAGTTGAAAAAATTCAATTACAAATTATCATGTCATAGAAAACAAATCACCTCCAAATTAAATTAAATTGAAAATAGTAATTGTTTTTTTCCAATAATTGTAGGAAAGCCCAGTGTTGATTACATTTAATGTGATTGGTTTTTTGGATTGTAATTCACTAGCTTCATGTTTTTTTTTATTAATAATCATGTAAAATTTAATTGAAATCACAATAATTTAATTAAATCATTACATTACCTACACTACATTACTGAAAAAAGTAATCATTACTCCTTTTTTGATGATTACTTTTGTTTCCAATTACATTAACCTAAATGATTTACAAGTGATTGATGTTTTTCAATAACATGTAATTAGTAATTGAATTTCATTAATTTCATGTAAGTAATTATAATTGTAATTGAACTTTTTTACAATCATTTCCCAACTCCGCGATTGAATAATCCAAGTTAGAACCGAAGTCACATCTTTTATTCTCTCAATCACCCGTACCACCTAGCAGGGAATGCAAGATACTAGGATTCCACTACACTAACATTACCAGTTGAAACAGTAAACGAGTATTGCATACCACGGAGGCACGAAGGTGCCCATATGAATTCCAAGAGAGGATACAATCACAGATACAATAGTTACATAGATATCGCATGCAGAGCAAATCAAAATTACTGCTTTTTTATCGTGGGACCTAGAGCTACGTCCCAGTAATATTAGTTTTGTGTGAGCTATAGACTACATATTATGTTACAAAAGATAGATTTACATACATAGACATTAATACAAAACGTCAACTTCAAGTCATCAGTAGTTTGACCAACCGACTCGATTTTTGAGGAAGAAGAAAAAGAGCTTGCAAGCACAAAATATTGAAAAAAATGGTAATTTTTATTTGTACTGGATGCGATATCTATGTAACTCTAGTATCTGTGATACAATGTTGCCGCATGCTACGACGCGACGTCAGCAACGAATTGCTCCATGATTGCATACCGTCAAGGCACCCATGCGACTTTCAAAAGAGGAAACCTAATGACGGTTGGTTACGTCAGCCAATGAAGTTCATTCGTGGTTCTTACAGTTCATTATTGGTTTAAGCAGCAAAGTCGAGTAGTAAGGGTGGGAAATGCATCGAAAATCTTCTGGCTTCCTTTTAGTGATAGTACCAATCTATTACTAAGGCCTGAATTATCTCGCTCTTATTAGTAACAACTAATAAAGAAGCACATCGCTGGCTACCTAGTGCACCAGATAGTAGCTTCAACACTTTTTGGCTTTCGCCTTAAAAATAACCCCGTCCTCCTCCTTCCGCTTTTTCTAGATTTGTTAAGACAAGAGAGTACGTCCCAAACTACGCCATTTTAAGCACACAACAAACTAGGGAATCCATCCCAACGCTTCTCCGCCGAATCAGGCTTCATTCTGCCGCCGCTTTAAGACTAGGGAGTACGTCGCACAACCTATGCTGTCTTACTGCCTGAACAGAGTGCAAGACGGAGCTGGAGTAGATGTCAAAAATGCTGCAGCTGGAGCTGCAAGAGTTGAAGAATTGTAAACTTCTACTGCAGCATTTTTGACATCTACTGCAGCATTTTTGACATCTATTCCAGCTGCGTCTTGCATTCTGTTCAGGCAGTTAAGCTTCGGTCAGACTATAGGGAACCCGTCCCACTGCTTCTCCACCGAATAAAACTTCGTTCTGCAGACACTTTAAGACTAGGGAGTATGTCCCAAACTACGCCGTTTTAAGCACACAACAAACTAGGGAACCCATCCCACCGCTTCCTCGCCGAATCAAACTTCGTTCTGCCGCCGCTTTAAAACTAGGGAGTACGTCCCAAAATACACTGTCTTATGCTCCGGTCGGACTAAAGAACCCGTCCCAATGCTTCTCTACCGTATAAAACTTCGTTCTGCCACCGCTTTAAGACTAGGGAGTGCGTCCCAAGCTACGCCATTGTAAGCACACAACAAAATAGGGAACCCATCCCACCGCTTCTCCAGTGGATAAGAACTTCGTTCTGCCGCCGCTTTAAGATTAGGGAGTACGTCCCAACCTATGCTGTCTTAAGCTCCGGTCAGACTAGGGAAATCGTCCCACTGCTTCTTCACCGAATAAAACATCGTTCTGCAGCCGAACCCATCCCACCGCTTCTCCGCCGAATCAAACTTCATTCTGCCGCCGCTTTAAGACTGGGGAGTACGTCCCACAACCTGCTCTGTCTAAAGCTCCGGTCTAGGACTAGGGAATCCACCCCACCGCTTCTCCACCGAATAAAACTTCGTTCTGCCTTCACTTTAAGATTAGGGAGTACTTCCCAACCTATGCTGTCTTAAGTTCCGGTCAGACTAGGGAAATCGTCTCACTGCTTCTCCACCGAATAAAACTTCGTTCCGCAGCCGAACCCATCCCACCGCTTTTCCGCCGAATCAAACTTCATTCTGCCGCCGCTTTAAGACTTGGGAGTACGTCCCAGCCTACGCTGTCTTAGGCCGCGGCCACGCAGTAAGCGGCTGAGCGACTGAGCGGAAAAAAAAATATAAAACATATGAAATCACATAGAAGCGGCCACGTTATGAGCGAGCGGCGAAACAAAATTCTGAGCGGCTAGGCGGCGCCGCTCAGCAACCAAACCTGTTTTAATTTTTAGTAATGTTCTAAGCGGCAAGAAGTAAAGATGGCCAAAGTAAACATTGAGTTGTTAATTTCGTTCTTGACAACGGCATTTTAACTACTAATCGCTCAAAAGCAGTCGCTCAGTGCCTGGCCATACGTCGCTTAGAGCTGCCACTCAGCCGCTAGCCGCTCAGCCGCTTAGCCGCTTACTGCGTGGCCGTGGCCTTAAGCTCCGGTCAAACTAGGGAACCTGACCCACCGCTTCTTCGCTAAATAATCTTTTCTTGAAATTGCTTTGAAGACAAGGGGTTAACGTCCCAAACTACGCTGTCTTAAGCATCCACACAAATTAGCGAGTCCGCTCTGCCAGTAGGTTATATAAAATAACGTGTTATTTTATCTTAAGTCAAATTTATGCGTGTCAAGAATATGAAATACCATGTTAGCATATAGCTAAGCATCACGACTTTTGAAAATATATGAAATACGCTGTAAAGAGTAAAATTAAGAGACCTATACAAACTGAGTTTTACTGCTTTCTACGGTTATATCCTGGACCACGCTGGCCTACCTCAGCTGGAAGTTTGAGACCTCAAATGCGATCATGAAACAATGCAAAACTCCAAAAAAATGCTTTCTTTTTGAGAAAATAACTCCTCATCATGGTATAACCAAAAGTATCAGATACCACCCTTCACTCAAATTCTTACTATTTAATATACAAGTTTCAAGTTTGTCTCAACTTCCGTTCCATTTTTTTTTTTTTTTTTTTTTGCTCAATCTGACATTCTTAAAACTTTTGATTTCAAATCAAAACAATATTTCCTTTAACACCAACTTATTCCGCATAAAATTATCTGAAGGTATTAAACAGAATTTCGTTTCCTCTGTATTCTGTCCTAGGGTTTTAAAGTCACAAAAGTAAATTTCCCACACTGAGAAAAAAAATACATAAAATTTTGTTCAAATGATTTGATCTTATTATACAAAAAAAAAAAACAGAAACCAGAAAATCAGTTCACATAATCTTCCAGCTGCAATGGAACTTTTCTTTTTTTATATTTTCGAAAATCATTCCAATTTGCCCTGTAAACATAAAGAAAAACCCCTGACAACCAAACTCCGTATCGTTAATACTTTCAAGCTATTATATAGGTTGGTATATAGAAATTCGCTTTGAACCACAAAGTACCGCATAAACTGAATGGCATTCTCACCTCTATTATATTATACCTATAAAGTGCAATAACGGTAAAGTGCAGGAATTCTCATTCATAGCACGCAATGACAACATAAAATAAAGGATAGGAATCCTTAAGCAATCCGCTTTCTGCTGCTTTTGCACTTCACAAAAAGATTTCACTATCAGGTGGTTTTTCTTTTTTTGAAAAAAAAGTTCATTCACCATTGAACATGCTTCTGTCACTACCGATAAAAATCGACAAGTTTTTCTTTATGTTCTTAGCAGTAATTTTATTCTACAAGCAAGGAGAAGAGCACATACCTTACTTTTGCGGTGATTTTTTCCAAATAAATATAGCATCCAGAAAATTATACTATAACTTATATAGTTAGGGGATGCACAACATTAACTATAGAATTCCTCGAAAAGCAAGAATTTTAATAATTGAATTATTAGTTTATTGGAAATTGCTGTTATGGTAAACAGTGCAGCTTTTTTATTTCCTTGGTATTAAAATCTTAAATTAAGGCTTCAACGAAAGATAACGTTATTGTAACCCTTTTAAACTGCTTGGTTCGTCTCCATCTTGAATACGCATCCTTGATATGGATTCCCTTTTATGAAGTCCATAAAAATAGAATAGAATCAGTACAGCATGAATTTATTTGTTTCGCGTTGAAAGAAATACAAAGGTCTGATATTTACAACCACCCTTTCCTTACGAACATAAAATTAAGATTCAAACTTTGGCACAGAAAGGATTAACTATGACATTCTATATATTCACTAGCTGGATAACTGGTGTTATTCAAGCACCTGATCTATTAAATTATTTAAGTTTCATTTCAACTATCGTGGAAGATCAAACTGCCTTCGTAGTTTTTTCCTGATTTTTCTGATGAATTTACCCCATCAGCATTGAACAAACTATGATAGAACGAACCCTTAACTCGCACGTGTAAACTGTTAAGTTTGAACGAGTATTATGTCTCTTTTCAATATTAATAAAATAAAACTACCAATTTTGTTGAGAACCAGTGTACCTACTGCACCACTCATAAATATATTTTAATAGTTTAAAGTGCCTTTCATAAGATAGTGTTTGTGGACCTGCGAATGCGAATAAATTTGTTAAGGCAATTCCAAACGCAAATATCAACAAACTCTTTTCGACAAAGGGAATCAACGATCTTTTAAACAATTTTAAAAAGAAAGCACGTCCTAGGATTGGTTTAAATTATAAAACTTAGCATTTTTATATTTTCTACTCAAGATATTTTCTGCGAACTGTCAAACCCTTATTCGCAATCCACAACATCAGGACAGTTCGCGTATGTCGGGGACCGCTAATGTCAAAGAAATGCCAAAATTCGCGACCAATCGCAATTCGCAGTTCGCTATTCGCAGTTCATAAAAAGAAGAATGTCAAACATCGTAAATAAAAGCAAAATAAATGTGACAATGAATTATATGAAATCAATAAAAATGAGTGGTAAGAATAATGAAGTTCGAAGAGTTTGGTCTCACCTTAGTTTCACTTTCTGTATGTTAGAGCGTCTGTAGAGCTTTGTGGCTCAGTTTCTAGATGACTTGTTGTAGTCTGTTGCGTACCTACTTATTTTTAAAACTAAGTGATGAACCCAGCGTACACAATTTTGTTTGAAAAATTTCTTAGGTCGCTAGTTGTAGCTTGCTTTAAGCCTCTCTTTCGAGAAAAGGAAACAAAAAAATATTATTCCAGGATTAACATTAGGGTTCCAGATAGATAGATAGATAGATAGATACATTCGTATTTTGAATACAAAAAATTAATTTGGTTTCTTTTAAAAAGCTTCATTTATAATTTGATTGCGATATGACATAGCGGTTCGAAAATAATTGAAGAGTTGATTAATGTTTCCTCCGCAGTTGAGTAGAGCGAGTACATCTTCTTCTGATTTAACGTTGCAGCCTAGTGTATTTCTTCGTATTTCGCACAAAATTGGGCACTTCCCTATGAAATGGATGACATCTTCTCTTTCCCTCAAATTACATAAGCTGCAGTAGATTGGCAGATCATCTCGGTGAGGTATGTAGTGAAGGCTGATTAGCTCCCCTCTCATTTTGAATATCGATGAGATAAGTTCCTGCTTATTATCGTTCAGAAAGTAGTTACGCTCGCATAAATTGTGGTCAAGACGATTATAGACTGATCTATGCACCGAAGATATAGCATCATTACCTAATAGAGTCCATTCTAAGATTCTCATCTAACTTGGAAATAAGATTCAACAAGAAGCTTTTACAGAAGCTTCCATTTTCTTCTAGTACTCGAAAATTGGTTCCACAGTACGCAGCATGTTCCTCGATCTTTTCATACCACAGGTTTTTCTTCGTAATTGTTTGCAATGCAAAAATTTTTAGCCTTTCATCAGGCATATTTATAATTTTTGAAAATGTAATCAATATGACATTTTAGCGTTTTAATAAAAAGTGGTGGCAGTCCTGTCTCGATTGTGATCATGTAGTTCGGGGTGTTTTTTGGTAATTGAAAACATCTTTTAATGAAGAACCTCTGAAGCTTTTTCACTATTTCATATTTTGTGCCTCCCCAGACCTGTGCTGCACCTTATACTTGACACTATGTGCAATTAATTTATTTGAGAAGCATTTTTTCCAAGTTGCAGATATTGCACTTTTAGCTTTAACAAGCTTGTCCTTGAGATGAGTTTCCATACTAAGCTTACTAGTTATGATGATTCCCCGATATTTGCAGGCTTTAACGATCTCAATTGGCTCTCTGTCAAAGTGCCATTTCTCATTCCTTGCTGTCCTACCATTACCCTTCCGATATATCATCCCTTTTGATTTGCTCAAATTAACCCTCAGATTCCATAATCGGCAGTACACTTCGAGTCGGTTTCGGGCGAATAGGCAAATAGTATCACATCATCTGCGAATAGAAGAGCTTTAATTAGAATCCTCGATATTTCTTTTCCACCTGGTAGAAAGTCGATTAGGTCATTTATAAACAAAGCAAAAAGATTTGGACTCAAAGTGCATCCTTGTTTGACTCCTGTTTTTGATTCAAACCACGCAGATTTTTCAGAACCATTCCAAACAGCTGCCAGGTTGCCATCATAAATATTTTCGAGGAGCTGCCCAAACTTTTCTGACATCCCAAGGTTGTAGAGCTTAAAGAATAATGCTTTGCGGTCAACCGTATCAAAGGCAGCTTGAAAGTCAACAAAAAAAACGTATAATTTCTTTTTTTGATCGATAAACGTTGCTGCTATGGTTTGCAGTGTAAAAATATTATCGATGGTCGAATAGCCACTTCGAAATCCTGCTTGGAATTCACTAAGCAACTTTTTGCTATTTATCCACTTTGTTATTCGATCATTCAATAATGTTGTAAACATTTTGTAGGATGCGTTAAGGAAGGAAATCCCGCGGTAATTGGCTGGATCTTCAATGTTGCCCTTTTTATGAATGGGAAACATAATGGATTGTTGGAACTAATCTGGTACAACTCCTGTGTCCAAAATTGAATTAAACGCCCAAGTTAATTTTGAAGTGAGCCTATCTGTTCCATATTTTAGAAATTCCAGCGGTATTCTATCCTCTCCAGGTGGCTTTTCATCTTTTAGTTTTTTTAGTTTTCTCAAAACAATATTTACTTCTTCATGAGTAATATCACTATCTAGAATATCACTAGAGAAAGCAGGTTTAGCGTATTAGAAGGGAAGTATAGGACTTTAGGACTGTGTTCAATAGTAATTTGAAGCGATCGTGCAAAACATTAATGTTTAATTTTGAACTTATTTGCAGCTTTTTTTCATTTAGTAAGTTAACTGCCATCCAGAACTCCCTAGAGTCTTTACAATGAGCTAATTTAAAAGCATCGTTTTCGAAAAATGATGATTTTTTCACCTTGCATATTTTTTTGAATTCAAGGTTCGTTTTTATATACATTTTTTTAAAGTAGTTGCTACTGTATCTTCTGAAAGCTTTGGCGTGCTTTTTCGCTTTCTAAATCGAACCATTTCTGTTTTTGTTTAAGCATTTTTCCATGGCATTTTCTGAATTCCGGGTAGGATAGTTTAAAAATATCTTCGATGTCTCCTATCATAAGTTGAACGTCGCACATAGGAGTATTTGCCTACAAAACTCGGCCAAAAGTCGATTTTTCAAGTGTCAAAATTGAAAGGGGAACTTTTTCCAGACAATAGCTAAGATCCCATGGAACAATAGGCTTAAATATTTTTTTAATTGCTCAACATATTTTGGCTATGATATTAGTTCAAAGTCTTCGATTAAGAATTTGTCACTTCTTTTTGTAATCAACCTTCAAAAAATTTGAAACATTTTATTAAATTATTTCTTAAAAATTTTGTGTAGTCTGATGAAATTTTTGGTACATAAAAATCAACTACAGATGTTCACTATTATATTGAGACATTTTTACGACAAATATTTTAATATTTATATTTTTTTTTAATTTTTGTTCTAAAAATGCAAAAAAAAAACACTATTTTTGTTGGTTCTTTTTCATTGGGAAGTAATTTTTTTATAGATGTAGGTGGAATTGGGTTCTCATTTGTATATGGGTGGATAAAATAAACCATCAAGCTTCTTTTTCAAAAAGAATCGGCTGCGGATATTTGCGAATGTAGTTTGTTTTTTGTTATATCGTATTCCCACTTTTATGTCCATTCAAACTGACTATTTGTGCTGTTACTTTTCCTTGGGATATCATTTTTTTTTATTTTTTGGAGTTATTTGGTAATTATTTGTATAAAATATGGTTTAGCAAAGCTCCCAGTATTGATTAAAAAAAAAATATTGGCTGCAACTTTGATCTTTTTTATCTTTTTTGGTTATATCGTATATCCGATTGTATGCATTTTTTCTTGTTTCCAGTTGAAAAATTAGAAAAAAACTTGAAAATTTTTGTTTGTTTTAAAAGAGGGTAAATTTATTAAAAACGGTATTTATTACATGGTTTAAGATGAAAATATTGCAATCAAGACAAAAAATAATTTTGTCCGGTTTTTGCATACAAATACTCCTATGTGCGTCGGTTGGAATATTTAGCTCAAGGTTGTATCTATACTCCTGCGCCTTATCTTCTTTCCATCTTAGTTTAGGAGGGAGCTTTAAGACAGTTGTATCTTGTTGAAATTTGCAGCTCGTACCAAATTCGACTACTATTGGTAATAAGTGATCAGAATATGGGACTTTAAAATCTGATATTAATGAAATCCAATTTTCTCTTACTAAGCAGTAATCGACCACTGAACATCCTTGCTGACAAACAAAGGTATACTCTCCATATTTATCTGACTCAGAAGAACCATTTAAGATTCGGAATCCAAAAGCATCGCATAAATTCATCATTTTGGTTCCTCTTGCGTTAACCGTTGTGTCTTTTGAATTTCTAATTTTTCCAGCAAATCTATTTTCTCTTCCCTCATTTTTTCCTATTCTCGCGTTTAAATCTCCAATTATCATAACATCATCGCTGTTGCAGTGACGAAGCGTCCATATATTGAGTAGAATGAGTGCTTCCGTAAGACAGTTCACAAAATGCTCATAGCAAAGAATTATAATACTCGAAAATTCAAATTGTAGATACATTAAATACATGTACATCATTGACCTATTATTATAGTATGTCAACGATTTACATTTTCTTAATATCTAATATTAATAAACTATCTCTTATATTAATTAATTATTTCCCAATATTAGGTATTACATATCATGGGAAATGATTATTATCTTTTAATAAAATCACTCACGAGAATAACGCTTAAATCCGCACATCATCTAACGAAACCCACAAATTTCCATTCTACGCCAAGCCAAGCCATTTGAGAATGCGTAACATCACTCCATTCTCCATTATAAAATACTATACGAGAGTTTTTGCTCTAGAATGCGCAACAAATTCTTTGCTATGAGCATTTTGTGAACTGTCTTACGGAAGCACTCATTCCACTCAATATATGAACGCTTCGTCACTGATATATATATATATCAGTGACGAAGCGTCCATATATTGAGTAGAATGAGTGCTTCCGTAAGACAGTTCACAAAATGCTCATAGCAAAGAATTATAATACTCGAAAATTCAAATTGTAGATACATTAAATACATGTACATCATTGACCTATTATTATAGTATGTCAACGATTTACATTTTCTTAATATCTAATATTAATAAACTATCTCTTATATTAATTAATTATTTCCCAATATTAGGTATTACATATCATGGGAAATGATTATTATCTTTTAATAAAATCACTCACGAGAATAACGCTTAAATCCGCACATCATCTAACGAAACCCACAAATTTCCATTCTACGCCAAGCCAAGCCATTTGAGAATGCGTAACATCACTCCATTCTCCATTATAAAATACTATACGAGAGTTTTTGCTCTAGAATGCGCAACAGCTTGGCATTCTCTGATTTTACCTTCTTAACTCAAATTCCGTCCAAAATTCAAATTAAAATCTGATGATTTCTTTCTGTTTGCCCAACGTGTGAAGAATGAGTTGAGTGAATTCATTATGAAAATTCAATAGCAAAACTAAAGAAGTATTGAGTCGTTTCCTGCCGCACAATGAAAAAGGGGTAGTTTTAGTTTTATACTTTGGATCTTCGGTGTTGTGATTGTGTGTGTGTGAATGCAAATCGTATATAGTGTTTCATCCATAAGAAATGCATTGATTGGTGTTTTTTTTCGATTTGATTAAGTTTTTTGGGAGTTTTTTTTGTTTTGTTTGTGATTGCTTTGGCGTTTTGCTTAATGCTTATGAGTACCTGCAAATGCATAGCAAAGAGTATTTCAAATTAATTATTTCGGCTAGAAGAAATACATTTTTTATACTCTTTATAATATTATGAGGCGCAAAAAAGCGGTATGATATAAATTCTAAATTAAAGGACTTTTATTTTTTGAGTTTTAAGTTGTGTGCTTCCGCTTCCGAAAAAGTCACGCCTCGTGCCTGCGCTGTTGTTGTGTTCAACAAAACTATTGAGTGCATTGAAATCGTGATTCCAGTGGTTGCATTTCCGAATGACATATATAGACACCGCACCAAATTATAAACATAAGTGCCTACCTATAGGGAATTTTTAATTGCGTTTTTGGCGCTGAGAAACATAAAACCAAAGAGTACGTGACTTCTGTGATGGATCGCTGGATTAAAAATAACCTTCTGATCTTTTGGAAGCATAATTAACAAGATACAACCATCAATTTTTGCCAAATCTTGAACATCCCAACATACTTTGGTGTTTGTTTTTCAATGTCTATTCACAAACCGAGTGTAATGTCCACCTTGGTGTGCCAGAGGTCTTTATGAAATTTATGTGGACTTCCACCACCAATTTATTGACTTTGGTATTGCAGACAAATATATGAAAGCGTTGATTTTTGAATAATTTAAGTTAAAACTCCATAGGGGCACGGGAAAAGTCATGAAATCTACAGAAACATATTCGTGCAGTTCATGTTGACCAACAGAAATTAATACCGAAATTCGTGTAGTGACCAATAGCAATTAAAAGAACAAATTTCTTTTCAATTTTTTTGTTGTGGTTTTTGAAGAGCTGTGGGTATTTTTGTGAGGACTGGTCGTATTGAATTGAAACAAAAAGCATTATAAAGCTTTATGTTTTTCATTTCGAAATTTGTTTGACTTTTTTTAAGTACCGTTATTGCAATAAATGCGACGAGACATAAAAATTATTTTTAAAAATTTTTTAAGGATAATTTATTTTGAGTCAATCAAATGTAATGGTCAGATACCTTGTTTATTCAGCTTCAATTCATTTTTTTTTGTCGTACAATTTGTTTTTGAATGGTTTATCTGACCTTTGGTCAATTTCATAAGCAAACACTAAAACTACTTTTATCTAAACTGCTTCTAAATTTTATCAACATTTTTCAGTTTCACCAATCTAGAAAAGGGATATTTTAGAGATATTTTAATTTGACTGAGTTTGCTTACATCCCTGGATTCAAAAAAAGAGGTTGTTTCCCTCGCACATGCGAAGTCTATGAGCAAAAGCGAAAAAGCATTATTAATTGAGGGACAATTATTCTGACAGCAAAATATCAGCTGTTGTTGACTGGAATGGCTTAACAAAAAAAAAGACTTTTAAAATTTAATGAGGCAAAAACGAGCTTTTAGTTTACAAGGGCATTTAAAATCTTCTTAAATATAAAAGCATTTGGCGAAACTGAAGAACATTATTTAAAGGCTAAAAGGCTTTTTAAATAATTAAAAGCCTTTCGTGAAATCGGCCATATGAGAAAAGATACTTTTAGTATTGATTACCAATATCTCAGCAAATAATGACGTCAAAATAAATTCAGGGACAGTTTTATGGAGGTGTTTAGATGTTAGGGGCCTCCTTGAACCATCCTGAATTCCGGATGAATTTCAGGATGTTCTTAAGTGGCAAGACAGAGATGTCACCCAGTTCTTCGAAGAAGTATTCTCCTAGGGCTACCTTCCTGGCTTTAGCCAGGCTGGGGCATTCACAGAGGAATTGGATGAGCCCTGTTCAGCCTCTTCATCCTGACACCCTCTATATAAGTCCGAGGGGTTGATTCACATTCTGCTCATGTGGGTTCCCATTGAGTTGTTACCCGTTAGGATTCCAACCAAGAGTGACAATTGAGGCCTGCTTATCTTGAGTATGTAATCAGTTTTGTCCCAAAAATATTCGGCCATAGATTCCTGGAAACCCTATAAGCTATAAGTGTCAATTGATGACCATCGGAAATCTGCAGCCTCAAGAAACCTATGGTGAATTTGATTTTTCTCTTTTTCGAGTGGAATTAGCACCGAGAAATTTGTTTGGCTCGGATCAAGAGACGATCCGATTTTGGCCAGCTCATCCGCCATTTCATTCCCATATATATCATAAACGTCGTGGGCCCCATCTTAGGGTGAGATCTTGTCTTAAATTAAGTTTGAAGCATTGTTTATCTAAATAAATGAATAAATTGGGTGGCGCAACAACTCGTGGAGAACCAGGACCTAGTGACTTACAACTCTCAACCATTTATATGTGCGTGTTGTTGGCAGGAATGGAGTCCAAAAGGCTAAATGAGGAGCACTTAAGTAAAGTACTTAGATAGTTATCAATTTTCAACCTCGTATAATCTTATTGTGAATTACCCTAGTGGAAGCGTATTTGGCTAGCAAGAGAATGGTCCCAGTTTAAATCTCAGAAAACCCCAAGGAAGTTGAAGTGGCTGTCAGTCATAAAAAAAAAGTAATATTATTTTTTTTTTTTTATAAAATACAATTGTATACCTACATTTCAGAATGACAAGGAAAGCAGCTGCAAAACTTAAAAAAATTACAAAATAAAATAAAAAACTTTTAAAACAGCATTGAACTAAAACCCTACAAATGCAAGTCATTTACTTTTCTGTTTATTTAAAATGATATTGTTTTTGACTTAAAACTATATATTACAATAAAGCTGTGTTAAAATAAGAAAGAATAAAATGCTATATGACATGTTAGCAAAAATCAATCTAGCCGTTTAGCCTGTAACAGAAAAGACAGACAGAAATGTGAGATGAAAATTGGATGTACCTGGACTTAAGGAATTTCTTGGCAAAATTCTCGTGATAGTTAGCAAAACGACTCTTATTGGTAAATCTGTTTAAAAAAAATTGGAGATGGAAGGTGCTCTCATAATCAATTTTATATTCTAAGGTTCGACCTCGATTATCAGCGGATAGAGATAATTTTCTAAATACCTACATCAACAATAATTCCCGAAAAACAATTTCAAGAGTCCAATCTGCCCTCGCACTCATACCCTTCAATTCAATTTCAATTTATTAATTCAATTTCAATTTATTAAATACAAATGTACAGTAAGACTTTGTCTTTTATAGTACCTAACAGTTGGATAAGAAGCAATTATTTTACTATATTAAATAAAAAAAAACCTAAATAATATACGTATAGATAAAGTTTGTAACTATAGTTATGAATATAAATGAATAATATTTTATTTTATTTTATTTACAATTATGTATGTAATGTGAGATTTTATTGTAGAAAAGAACCTATGTATTTAATTTTCTTTCGTTTACCTATAATTTATTTAAAAATGCTTTGAGGAGTTTAGCGAAATTCAGAAGTAATTGCATTTCTGAAATTTGAAACATTTATAATTTTCTTAATAGCCACTGGGAGAGAGTTCCATAGCTTCGTTGCATAGATCATGAAGATCATGAAGAGCCGCGAAGAGTTCAAATAGTTAAAATGTGGTTATCTGCAATAACCATAAATTCTTCACCATATAAAGCTACCGTTATTTGCAGTGCTATATACTTTTATTTATAAAAGCAGAAGCAAAAATACCTACTATCTTGAGTGCTGTTAGTGTCCAATAAAATCTCATCTTTCTCTCTCTCTCTTTGTCTATTATAATTCATCTTCGTCTAGATACCTACATATACATAGACCAAAGGACGCGATTTTTGAAACGATGAAGTGAAGGACAAATTTATCGCCTTCCAAAGAGCAAAGATCCTTGACATAAATATCATTGTGTTCCCAAAATCCCATCATCCATCCAGATCCACTCATTCCATGGACCACATATAGTCAAATAAACAAAACCAGTAATAGTCATCAGAGAGTAGGTGGGTACTTTCTACTCATTGTTTGGGCCCACTCCCCAAAGGACATTTTGAATCCTCCATTGAGAATCCTCATTGGAATCATAAAAGTATCCACAAAACATAATAAAAAATGAAGCAACACACAAAAATGTCTGTCCGTCCGTCACCGTTTTCGTCGTTGTTTTTCCACAGATACCTCCACATACTCGTTGTTTTTTTTGAATTTGTTGTTGTAGCAAGTCGTGAATTTTTGGTGGAAGGGGGAGTTGCTAGGTTGACGGCATCATCATCCCTTTTGCAACAGGAAATGTATCCCTGCAATGTATGATATGGGAAGGATTTATTATATTCCTGTGTCTCCATTTTTAGTGCGAGTGTGTTTATGACATTGGAATTTAACTGTTTTTGTAAAGATTTGCTTTATGTGCGTTTGTTTTGTCCAATATAACCGTAAAAAAGGGAAGCGTTTCTATATGTAAGAGAATTTATATGTACACTTTCTATAGAATACAATTTTTTGTTGCTTTTTAATTCGAATTGAAGATTATTATTGCAACACGGTGGCTACGGCATTTGTGTATGGATTTTAAGATAAAGTGATAGCCATGGCGCTTACACGTGACTCCATCTCTCCCCCACACGTGGTGGTCCCAACAGCATGTCTCCTCCCATACCTACTCCGCCTCTACTACCTCCTCCACCCTTCATGCAGGAAGTGAATAATTCATTTTGTTTATTTGACAAAATGTCACAAGCCATAAATAATACCCAAAAGGAGACTGATAATGACATCACAGATGTAACAGACATCGTTTTTTTTTTTTTTGCTGTAAGCTTTATTTCTGCTGCTACTGCTGTTGGCTTCATGAAAATAAAAATAAACTGAATGACGGTAAGGACGTAAAGGACACACATTTCTCTGCACAAATTAAATGCAATGTGAAGGCTTTATAGGGGGTTAAATTATGATCTCTCCATGGGTCCATTTTGCTCCTTTTTTTTTTTTTTGTTGTTTGCTATTTGTTAAATGGCTGCTTTCGGAAGTATCTTACTCAAAGATATGCCTTACATGTGTGAACTTGGGGCACTTATGATGCGAATAAGAACCCTTTTGCCATCCCATAATCGATTCAGTTTTGTTTATGACATTTAATATTCCTGTGTGAGTGAAGAAGACAACTTTAATTATGGTGTGAATATTGTAAATGGGGATTATTCTTATTTGGGTTAAATGGCTAGCCTGTTTTGAATTACTTATTTATAAATCATAAATTGCTGATGATGGGAGGGATGGGAAAGGGAAAATCTTCAAAGTTATGACCTCCCCGACGGGACCACTTGCACATTAGTTTAAGGACAGGATGTCCTTATTTATTTATAGCGAGTTCAACCGTAATTTGGAAGACCAAGAACAACATGGAAATCAACTGTCTTAGCAGAAGAAGAATCTCAGAGAAAGACTTGGCCACAGTTAAAATACCTTGCAACAACGTTTTGGTGACGCCCGGTTGGGACCGGGGTTACAGGACACGATAAAGATCAACCGTATCCCACTCTACGTCTTCTCTTCTTCTCGTTTTTAGTCTTAAGGATGTGGACCAAGTAGGCGCTGATTTCTGCCCTAGCACCTTGTTTTCCAATATGTTCTGTGCCAAATTCTAGGGATAGATGGCGGCTATGGTTCCCTGCAGTTCTGAGCGTTCAAGTACCTTGATGGTGGAGTGATAGACGTCGTCCATGGTGGAGTCTAAATACTTCCAAGAGGGGCTCCTTGTGTTCTTTATCCTTTGTAGGAAATTTTTGGAAGTAGCGGTGAGAAACTGGGTGACGTAATAGTCCACTTAATCCTGTTTCCAGTGAATCAATTCAGCTTTTTACGTTTCCGATAAGCCTCGCAGTCCAGTGCCTTCTGTTTTCTGTTTCTCTTCGTTCTTGCCACTTCTGTTGTGTAAGCATTTTTTCTTCCGTGATCGCCAATTCTACTAAGATTATCGTTTTCTTCTCTCAGACTGACGTACTTTCGTTGTACTGCTAGAGGATATATTGGCGTCACTCTTGCAATAATATTTATTTATAATATTTTACCACGTTCTTAAGCGTTATTACTTCGATTTCGATGTAGAAGTCAATTACCGTAGGGAATCGTCTTTCCGTTAGAAGCACTACTTCGGCTTTTCAGTAACTGGGGACAGCTTGTTGTCCTTCCTCCAAAAATGCGTTCTCCGAATGATTTGGTTACATTTTCTACGTTTTCAGTGTCTCTCGCTGTTATCACCTTGGCCAGTATCAGCATATCTGACTACAAAAAATTCTTCAGTTAGTGCGTTGGGCTGTCATGTCATGCCAAAAAAGTGGGTTCGATTTTCAGCCACCGCTGCCACCTAAAAACAGAAATATTTTACCCGGGGTACTGCCTCGTGCTTCTCATCTTGCCGTTCGGACCCGGCTTAAAATTGTAGCTCCTCTCCATTCCATCCACAAGCTGTTGCATCGACCATTTTTTTTCATATATACCTAGAAAAATTCGTCACAGGAGATATATCCCAAAAGT
Source organism: Dasysyrphus tricinctus (assembly GCA_963921185.1). Classification (NCBI taxonomy): domain Eukaryota; kingdom Metazoa; phylum Arthropoda; class Insecta; order Diptera; family Syrphidae; genus Dasysyrphus; species Dasysyrphus tricinctus. The sequence goes on along the minus strand of OY992532.1, from coordinate 220,336,446 downwards.
CAGGTCCAAAGATGCGCTGCTCTTTTCTTCTCAGTCCTTCTGTTGTTCGCTTCAAAAGTTCGCGGTCTCTGGGGTTAGCTTTTATCATACGCAAAAAATAAGCAATTTGGTGGTGCAACAGATCACGGAGAACCAGGGCCTAGTGACTAACAACTCTGAACCATTCCTAAGTGTTATGTTGTTGGCAGGAATGGAGGGAACCTACAATTCTTTGCCGAGTCAAAACGGCTTGATAAGAAGCACTTATTCATGACAAATACTCATGGGGGATTTATTGTCAGTTCCTCGCAAAAGGCAGTGCCTGGGGTAAAACATTTCTGTTTTTTGGTGGCACGGCTGGGAATCGAACCCAAGGCGTTGCCATTCATTGAAAGGTTCAGCTCTACTTCACTGAACGCTTTTATTTCTTGTCGTAGGCTCGTAGGAGTTTCAGTTGGTGTGATGGGATGAGCTGAGAACAGCGTTTCCACAATATGTGTCATCATTTCTAGGCTTGGATTATGTGCTGTAGTTTTCTGCGCTCCAAACCTCTGCATAAGGATTTTGTATTCTATAGTTCCTTGCTGGAGTTCGTCCCACTTCCATTTTTTATTCTTGAATTTAAAGAGCTAAGCTTGTGATGGCGTTTGATTCTGAACTCTTTAAGGTCATGATGAAAATGGTCACCTGGCCGTTTTCCTCTGGTGACTTTCGCCTCAGGTGCAGCCATTTTCTTTTTTGTAGCTTCAAGTTTTTCCTATAGACGGTTCCATCCGCTTCAAACACAGGGTTTTTCCATCTTTTGTCGTGTTATATCAAAGTGTAATAACGGGAGTCATTAAGAGTTACTTTCCCTTAGTTTTTAAAGAAGTGTAAACCAATGATTCTACCAGGTTTGCTAGGGTAATTCTTCGTCGTATGTCCACAGAGATGTCGTTCGTGCGATTATTCCTTACTCCAAGGTAGATTAACTTCTTAACTACTAATTCGAAGATGTTGCTATCAAAAGTGATGTTTTGTCCTTGCCTTTTCTTCAATAGTCGAGCGAGACTCTATAATGGACTGTTGGGAGTGACCAATATCATCGGGATAGCCTAGAAGTTAAACAGATCTGTTAAAGATACTGTTTTAACGCCTGCCCTGCGCACTTTTTGCTCCAGAACGAGATTGAAGATATCACATGATAGCGCATCTCCTTGCCCAAACCTTGTGCATGTTCGGAATAGTTCGGAAGATCTTTTCCCTATAAAGTAGCATATTGCTTCACGTATTTTTCAATGTCACACAACTCAGCTGGGTCAGTTTCCTAGGATTTCAAGTTCAACCATCCCCATATAGACCTCGTGACGAGGAATGCTATCATATATGGCTTTGAAGTTGATGAATAGACAGATGATGAGCCTCGACTTGAAATTCGTTGGTATTTTCCAGGATCAGCCTGGAGATTGAATATTTGGTATATGGTTGATCTGCTTGACTGGAAGTCAAACAGGTATTTGCTTATAATAGTGTTGCCAAACGGCTTTAGACGCTCACACAGTACGTTGGATAGGATCTTTTACCTATGCAAAGTTTATTAGTTCTTGGAAGACATATAGAGGGTTACCGTTTTTGTGGATGGGATATATGGAGCATGGCATTCTTCCTTCCCCCAGAGCTTGGTTTATGTATGCACCCTTTCAACACATTCCCTCCGTGCTTGAAGTGCTCCGCTAAACTATCAGATCCAATGGCCATGTTGTTTTTAAGCCTCTTTATAGCTGTGTCTATGCCTAAGTCTACCTCTTCTATACTAGATGGTGGAATTGGGTCTTCATTGACTGGAAGTGAGTTCTCTTCTTGTCCAAATTCTCACTTTTCCCGATGCTCATTTGTGTAGCTACTGGAAATGCTGCTTGAATACATTTAGGTCATATTCCCTGTGCTTGCGTGACTAAGTTACCTTCACTGTTTCGAAGAGCCTGCGTTCCGGTTTAAGAACCAGCAGCCAGTTGCTTGGCTTTTTTTTATTAAACTTCTAGGTGTTGTTTCGATCACGAGACACTTCTATCTTCTTGAGCTTTTTTTCCACGCAAGGTCTTCTTCTTTACCTCTTTTCTCTGTCGTCGATAATCCTCTCTCTGCTGCTCTCGTTTTAAGCTGCGCCATATTCGCTTGTGCATCTTGTGTCACTTGTTTAGATGCACACATCTATCATCATATCACGAGTTCTTTTCGGAGGTGGTTGGAAGGCAACTGTGCGGTATTGGCTGCTTATTTGATGATATCGATATACTGCGACCACTGGTAGTTGGCGTATATGGCAGTCGAATGCACAGCGGAAAGCTTCTTCCTCAGGTGCTCTCTGATGGCTCTGGTTAGGTGTGCTAAGGCGACCAACGTCGAACATCTCATTTAGGGTGGTTTGTAGTTTCTTTTCATTTGACAGTCGAGCTCTAAACCATGCCGCAATAAGGAACTGGTAAGAATCAACGTTTGCCCCTCGAAAAGTACGCAAAGTCTTAGATGTAAAGATTGTGCCTTTTCAATGTTCAATTTGGTGCTCCGTGGCGTATCAATCAATTGGGGAATGGAATTAGCCGTGGAAACCTAGTGCTATACTTATCAGAACAAGCTTCTGAAAAGCTTTTTTTAGTCAGAGGCCATTATCATTTTTCTCTTTATGGAGTATGTGTCTACTAACTATTCTGGCAAAGTAGTCTTGCTTTCTTATTTGGGCATTGAGATCCCTAAGCAAAATTTGTATATCGTTCTCCGGGCAGTTCACAGTCCGTAAGTTCTATCCAGGAGGTCATAATCCACAGAATCGTGATGAGTTTTTTTTTACCGCACTTAGTTTCAAATCCAATGAAAACAACTTCAACTTGATCCTGTGTTTAAAGTAAATCTTTTCATTGTTATTATCTCGATTTTTTTTGCTTAAAAATTATACCTTAACTTTCCCTAACTTAGTTAAAGGTTACAAAATCTTAATTCAACAAAAGCCCATTCACAAAAAGTAAAGCTCTTTTCCAAGAAGAAGGCTTTCTATTTTGTTTAAAACAAAACTCCTCAATCCTCATCATTATTTATAACAAAAAACCACTAAAGTGTTGTTGGGTATATGTATATGTACTACGTACCTACTGAAAGCCCCACCGTGGAACTACACAATTTACTGTCTCTTCGCTAAACAACTCAACAAGATTAAAACTCTCAAGAATTGTGTTGCATAAACAAACTCACCCACCAACCAACAACACACCCCAACCCAAGACCAGACCAGCGACAACCAAAGCAAAGCCAAGCAGTCTGAAAATTACTTAAACAACAACAACAACAAAAACTGTAAATATAAGATGGAAGAAAAAAATAACAAGAAATGAAAAACAGAAATCCGGAGTCCCTATCGCGCTGGTAATGTCTGCAACAGAAACTTAACTGCCTCCTTTCACCCAAAACATAAGCTACATAAATATCTTACGCTTTTAATTGTTGCCCGTAATGGTTTTCAGCCACCCCCACCTCTAGCTATCCCAATGCCAAACCTTAAGCATTGTCTTTATGGTTGCATCCCCTCACAAAAACCGTAACAATAGCAGAAAACTTACTCCGAAAAATGTTTGCTCCACGACAACGACTGTGCTTTCTTTTCATTCATATCCAGCGAGGAACATATAAAACTTTCAACTAAAACAACGGCCCTTCGTGGAAATCTCAAAACTTTAAATATTGTTTAACCAAATAAAATGCGATAAAAGTGTAGAATTATGCACAGGGTGCATAAAACAACAACAAAAAAACTTCAAAAAAACTTCCAGTGCAACGCAGTTAGCATATTTTCCAAAGAACACAACAAGAACTGTACCCCTACAGAAAAGTTGCAATCTAAATGGTACAAGAAGTACATTTACACTGTGCAACTTTTCGGCTTCCATAATATTTCAAAGTAGGTGCAGTACCTAATAAAAATGCACCCAAGTATCTAAGTATCTCACAAAACCAAGAAAAAACAAAAAAACTTCTCAACAAGATGTAACAATTTCCAAGCATTATTCCATCGATTAGTTTAGTAACGCTGCTGTGTCGCTGGAATGCTCGATGCTGGTTGGCTGGAAGGAAGGGAAGTTTGGGAAAAATTATTATATTCTAACGATGTGATTGCCGTTAACTGCTCGAGTGAAAATCACTCGGTGTCACAGTGAAGCTACGATGGCGGTAATTTGTTTGACAGATAGTACTGTGGAACTGGCTATGCGTTGGATAGTGATGGAACGGGGTGTGTTCGAGAAGTCAAGAGTACAAACTTCAAAAGAGCAGTTAGACAACTTTTTCATTGGTGTGGTTACTGGTTTTGGTTTGGTTGGACTGGTTTTTCCTTTGCTTCAGTTTCCCTTCTGCTGCTTGAGGCTGTTCTCTGGGACATTCTTTTATTTTTTATGAAATTTAATAACAAAACTTTTTCCTATTTTGAGATAGATTCGTCGTTATCGTTGGCATTGTCACTTATTTGGTGTAAGATGGGCGAGTGATGTTTCGCTTCGCCCATTTTGCTTGTTCCTTTTTTTTTGTTATGGTTGACTTTTGTGCGCTTTTGAAGTGACATCTGTTGGACTGTAATAAAAGTTATACGCGATATTGTTCTTTTGTTACTTCTCGGAATTTAAGATGTTATATGGACGATGTTGTTGGTGTTATTTCTTGCGTTAAACATTAGCGTTAAGTTTCAATAAAAACGACCCTTTAGAAGTTTTTTTTAATTCTTTTTTTGGGGACACATTTTCTTTTTTGCAATTGCCAATATATTTTGTTTTTGTTTATCTTCATTGAAATATATTTAATTTGATTTTGTATAGAAATTCTTTGAAATTCCATTTATTGTTGTTGAAGGATATCACATGAATGTGTGTTTGTGAAGCCTCTGAGGCTATAAAAATAAAGTTTTGTTTTTCTGAAGAAAAAGAAAGTTATTTTCATTTGATTGCCTTAAAATTGCTTCCTGATGTGTGTTGACTACACAAAATGATTATGTTCATTGCTGTTTTGGATAAAGTTTTAAAAAATAAAAGCACTTCAATAGAAAACATCAAATCAGTTAGTGAGAGTGAAATGAAAAAGAAGGATTGAATTATTTTCTTACTTTTATTCTAAAATGAGCAGCCATTACTTTTTGACATCCTTTTCTTGGAAATGGAAATTTCTTATTCTTTTTCTTTAGTTTTGGAACAATACAAAATACGAAATATCACTTTTTAAATCTATAAAGAAGGCAACAAGTTAATATTAAATGTGAAGAAATTGGAAAATAAGGCTTGATTCACACTTTTGTGCCGATACCGATAAAGTCTCAAAACGTTCTCGCTCCTATACAAACCCCTAATGTTCACATTATGTTGTTTCAATACCGAGATAGCCCCAATATTTTGTTTTTATTTGTATTTAATATAAATCTATATATATCTTGGTATTTAACTTTCGGAAAGAAGTCCAGCAATTATCTCTTGGATAAAGAATTATAAAGAAGAATTTGGGTTATTCAAGGCTGTGATTTTGTTTCGCATGTAAACTAGGCTTTAAAGAACAAATTCCATCCTTTTAAACATTTTTCATTTAACATTATCAATCGAACATAAATAGGGCCAGCTTCGAATTTTTATTACCTTGTCATAAGTCCTCTCTGTCCTTTAATGGTCTACTTAATAATGGAGAAAATTACATAAAAATCAAAAATAGGTACACTTTTACGGTATCTATCTTAAATATTAGCATTTCAACATCTGCGTTGATGGGGTGCAAATTAATTTATTTGGAAATTCCTATTTCAAATGAAACTCTCTCTTTCTTCTTCATATACCTATCAAATTTATCAAAAGAATAAATGAATGATAAATAAAATATAATTCTTCATTCCTCGAAAATAAAATAAAAATTCAATACGATAAATGAAGAGCTTCATAGACAGAATATAGTAGGTTTGTTGGCAGTTGTATGATGCTGACTTTGTGTAGGTTCATATTTGTTCATACTTTCTTTCTTCTATAAAGACAACCTCATCACATAATGAATATTCTATAATGTGGCAATAATAATTCAATATTTATGTTAAAATAAATCATTCGTATTCAACAAACATTATTATCATTCTTTCAAAAAAAAAAAAACTTCTGTCTATTTTCTTCTTCCCTTTTCCGTTTTTGATACGAGCCTGCCAATGCCAACCACATGCCAAATCTTTTTCACCTCATTTAATCATGATGTGAATATTAAATAAACGAACACCAGAAAGACATTTTTTTCATAAAGACATAGAAACAAACTTAGGTACCTACTTTTATCATCTTTTAAAAATTGTCTGACGAGCATTTTGTTCCTGGAATGATTATCATAACCATCAAGGAGGAGGAATGTCTAAGTTCTAGGATGTCGATGCGATCGGAAGTAATATAAAGCGGTTTGGTGCGTTGCATATGACTGCTTTTAAATTATTTCAGTTAGTTGACTCATTTTGAATTTTAAGGTTAAGATTGCCCAAGTTAGAATTTGTCTATACCTAATTGTTCAAAGCTCAAGCCATGAACTTGCTAAAAAAAATTCAAAATGGAGGGTTGTAACGAGCAAATAGTCAAACTGGTGTTAAAAGAGACGGAAGATAGGTAAGTTCTGAAAATTCTTCAACTTAAATACCTAAATAAATAAATTGGGTGGGGCAACAGATCGTGGAGAACCAGAGTCTAGTGAATTACAACTCTCAACCATTCCTGTGTGCGTGTTGTTGGCAGGAATGGAGAGGACCTACAGTTTTTTGCCGAGTGCGAACGGCTAGATGAGAAGCACTTATTCATGAAAAGTATACTCTTGGAGGATTTGTCAGTTCCTCGCAAGAAGCAGTACCTCGGATAAGACATTTCTGTTTCAAGTTGGCACGGCTTGTAAGGTTTTTTCTTAGAGCTGTTGTGTTTTTTTCCATACTCTCCATATACAACATACTCAATTGATCTCAGTTCATAGACCCTGTATTTTTAAATTACTAGTTCCACCTTGCTATAGGAATTACTTAAGAAGGGAGGTCATTGCATCTTCTCCTCCATGGCTTTACCTCCCATCATAACAAACTAAAACAATCAGGCAGTTATTCGTTTAAGGTATTAACAAAGGGCTGATTATCGGGAGACTTTATTTATTTGTCTACATTGTTAAAAAAAAGAAAAAAGTAATTTTCTTAAATTTTATCTCAAATAAAATAAAATCTCAAATTGTTAACAAACCCAATAAATTCCCTTAAATAAGTTAAGACAATACCAAATAAAAAAGAAAAATAAAAGATTTCTTAACCAAAATCCCAAAAGCTGACATACCAGTTTAGAAAGAGAAACACACTGCAGATGCAGCATCACACACATATACAATGGAATACGAACGAACATCAGGACGACTTCGTTTCTTTCTAGAGTAAACTTTTTACTTTATTTGACATACGTGACCGACATTATTATGAGAAATTAACCTCATATCAAATAAACAGGATGTGAGCTTATAAAACAGGAAGCGCAAGACAAAAAAATAACGACTTTAAGAATACCTACTATTGCAAAAGCCCACAAAACCAAAGATGAGAAAAATGACAAAACAATATGAAGGATTCGATGGAAAATAATGTGGAATTCTATGAAAGATGAAGGACGAAGTAAAAAGATGATGGCTGCCCCTGCCACTACATATTTTTTATATATATATGTATATGTATGAAAATTCGAAGTGTACACACAATATTGCAAAGTGAATGGAAAATATCAATTAAATTCGGGAGCTTTTTTTTTTTGTTCAATAAAAAGAAAAAAAAACAATATACATTCCGTGTCACTGAATTTGTGTCGGGATATTCAAATTTTTCTATTTAATTGTGGATACAAAATTTATAACATATTCAACATTATGTAGCTTCCATTAATAAAATGCACACCATGTCGTGTCTATAGTGACGAAAGTGGTCTCATTTGAAAGACGTGGTTCTAAATTGTAATGTCCTTTAAGGTCAGTCGCCATCGCCATCATGCATTATGATCGCATTCGCAACCCATCAGCGCGCCTTCAGATCACCTTCCAAAAGCGAATGTTGAGGCAGTAATGTAGACCTGCAATCTCACAACCTCCACGGCAGCACCTGTGGTGGTGCGGCGCGGCACGCAGTGTGAAATTTCAGTTTTACCGGAACGATATATTTTCACATATACAATACCTTAAATTTTGAAACGTAGTTATTTCAATACATAAACAATACTAAGACGCAAATTGGTTCTATCTCTTAAAGCTTCGAAAAAGAGGAAATCAAAAAAAAATTATTTAGCCATTCGTACGTCAAAATCATTGGTGTTTCCAGCAACACAACAGGACCTATAGGCCAACATTCAAGTAGACATTTCCAATATAACCGCTACTAAGCGGTAGAATGAGACCACTTCAACTCCGCTACGACTTCTACATCGTGCAAAAGACACACCCAGGTTGCAATCACTTTCCAACAAGTATTAGCTTTTGAAAAACTGCAAATATTAAATATATACATACTGTACTTGGATCTTATGAGGGATTAGTAAATATATGGCAAGTTACGGCTTCGTAAAAAAATCGATCTCGGGATTTTGATCAGACTTGTCACTGCGATGATAGGGAAGACGAAAAAAGTGGGTCTCACAATTGTGTCTGTCTGTCCGTTGAGCTACAGCCTAGACGGCTGAATCGATTTTCTTCAAACTTGGTACAAAGCTTTTTTTTATGTTCATTCCCCGTTTTATTTTTTTTAGAACCAAAATTACGTTACCTGCCATACAATTTTTTCGGCATTTTTACATAATCGTATTTTTCTCAAAAACGACTCCAAAAATTTTCTTAAAAAAATCAATAAATAACTTTAAGCAAAGGCTTTCTTAGGGTGGAAAGCCATTTTTCATGAAATGGTTATTATCAGTACCTCCCCAAGAACCATTTTTTTGATATTTGAATTTCTTCAAAACGGTATGACTTATTTAAATATTTTTTCTATATAGAAGCTTCCAAAAAATATAAATAGTTTTGTGCACCAAAATTAAACAAAATAGTTTTTGGAGTTTTAAAAATGTTTTAGTTTTTTTTTTTGAAAATCAAATATTTCGAAAACGACATGATCGATTTTTTTGAATCTCGATACTCAAGAGTTCTTAAATAGGTACTCTCTAAAATATTTTTAGAATAAAAATTTACTATGAAAAAAAAACGGTACCTTCCACAAAATTTAAAAACTCCTACGATTTTGATTAAACTTTTTCCATGTACTAAAATTAGTAAGATCTACTACAAAAAATTATAAAATTCTTCACTTAGCAAATTAATAGTACCTACCTGTCATAGAACTTTTTTTTATTTTGAATTTTCTCATTATCGGCTTAACGGATTTATATTAATATACAAATTTCAGATAAGATTAAATAATATTTAATACCAAAATCTTCAAAAAAATTTTTTTTTTAATTTTTAAAAGAAGTTTAATTTTTTTTTGAAAATTCGATATTTTAAAAACGGGTTGTGAATTTTTTTAATTTTGTTTTATATGCAGTGAATTTTCATTTTTGAAAAAGAAAACTCCAAACTGTGTCCAACATTCATCTTTCAAGTTGAAATTTAATGAAAACTTAATACATCCATTTTTGCTTTTGCTTCTGCAAGCCGATGCGAAAGTATGAACACAGCTATTCACAGCAATTAAAGCATAACAACTCAAATTCCATCAGGTCAAATAACACTGGTCTGCAAAAATTAACTCATTTGTCCCCTTCAAATAATCTTATTAAATTAATGACAAATTTGAATTTATTAAATTTAAATCTGCTTTCAGAAAAATTCTATCACGCTCAGTTTTTTTGTTTTATTGATTTTGAAAAATATGCATGATTTGAAGAAAAGAGCACTTTACATTGGGTTGATCCATTAAAAAAATAAAACTATTGTGCTTTAGATCAAATTTGGAACGACTTATTCCACATAATATTCACTTTCACGTTCACCAGATTTGTCATTTTATCATCAATATTTACTCACATTTTAAGCCATTGAAAAAAAACAAACAGCACAAATTTCAAAATTCAGTAGTTTTTATGATTTACACAACAAAAAAAAAATTTGGGAGAAAGAATGGAATTTCTCTTTGATATTCATAAAGTAAAGTATGAAAAGAAGATTTTGATCAGAGGATTGAAGAAAGAAACATTTAGTCGTATTAAAATCCAAAAAGGTTTTTTCACTATAGTTACTTTTTTCACTGATAGTGATAGTTCGGCCTACGATTTCCATGCAAATGCATGTTTTTTCTCACAACATTATCTTTACAAATCATAAAATTTCCTATAAAATTGCATTCAATCGTTAGTGCATATTTTGCATATTTTATGCTAAATGTTTTCTCATAATAAATGTATATTTAAAGTGCAATTTTAATGAAAAACCTTGGTCTAGGAGTTGGTTTAATATACACGAAATTAAAGGAACACATTTGTTTTCAATATTTGTTTGAGTTTTTTGAAGAGCGACGAAACAAAAAAATTATTTTTTTGAAGGTCCTCATTTTTATGGATAATTTTTCTGAGTCAATCAAATTTAATTCTTTTTTGAGTTGCAATGAAATAAAAAGTACATTTTTCCAAAAAAAAAATCAAGGTTTTTTGTTTGAAAATTTTTTAAATTGATTTGTTTTTTGTTAAATGTTCTTTTTATTTCATTTCAAGTCGAAAAAGTATCTCACTAATGCACAGTGGCGGATCCAGAGGGGGGGCTATAGGGGCTGAAGCCCCCCCCCCCCACAGCTGATTCAGAAGAGAGTTAGACAAACAAAACCTAGATTGTGGCTACAAAATTTACATGTGAGCTGTGTTTTTCCAAGCCCTAGGAAATTTTTTTTTTTTTTTTTTTTTATATATATTTACTTTATTTCATACAATATCCTTAAACGTTATAATATAATTAATATAATATTAAAAATAATAATACTTATTATAAATCAAATTACTATATTATATACGCATAAAGTTAATTGAATGAGTTGTTGGGCTGAACCATATTATATGCAAGCTGTTTTTTTTCGAAACCCCAAGAGAATTGGATGAAAAAAAAAACGATTACATAAAAAATAAAATATACGTACATAAGCTCTATTTATTTCAAGCCTTAAAGGTATAAGACAAAAAGTTGAGGCTTGGGGCTAAGCCTTTACAAAGCGCTTTCCTAAGCGTGCTAGGGAATCAGATGAAAACTATAACACTGTAAGGGCTAACATATTTGCATAATAGCTATGTTTTTTTCCAGGCATTAAAGAAATCCGAGGAAAGTAAGAGGCAAGAGCTAAAAAAATTGCATGGAATCTGTTGTTTTCCCAAGTCCAGGGAAAAAATGAAGGTTGGGGCTTAACAATTTGTGTGTAATCTTTCTTTTTCCTAAGCCCCTAGGGATCGCACTAAACAAATAACAAGTTTGGGGCTAGAATGTATGCATACCTAAATGCTGTGTTTTTTCCAAGCTCTTATATTTAAACTAGTGAGGTTGACTTTCATGCTACTATTTTTACCTAGATTTTGCTTGGGTATCCATATTTCTTAAAGATCAAATTAAGTTTGACAAAACGAATGAATGTAAGCTTTTTCTTAAACTCCCCTTGATATTTTTCGGACTTAGCTAAGCCCAGATAACTTTTGGGGCTTAAATTAAATTTCCGGTGTAAGAAATCACCCTGATTACAGAATCCGACGAATGAGTCAGGCCCAATTTTGACATTTGGATCACAGTAAAAATGTCAACATTCAGTCTGATTCGCTCCGCAGTTCATTCGACGGATGCTCTAGGTGCTGCTTTATTTCAGATTGTTTTCGTGTGCCGAAGGATATTTTGACGATTTCAAAGACTGCTTTAAGACGAAGCGATTTTTGATCTAACAATTAGTTTCTCTTTTGATTTCCTTTGGGCTCTTAAGAAAGATTAGAGAGCTCTTTACGCGAGCAATGAGAAAGAATTTCAATTCACTTTGAACTCGTTTTCGAAATGTAAAAATCAGCTGTAACGGTTAATTTCTTGTTTTCTTTAAAAAGTGTAATATACACAATATAGACTCAATACTCGTATAACTATAAATAATTCGAAATTGAAGGGCAGACAAAATTTTAACGCAGATTTTTTTCAAATCTTCAATCTATAAGATTTGAAGTGACAAAAAATATGAATGGAATTCGCATTAAAATATTTAAGGATCGGAATGTTGAACTCGAATTTGTATATTCAAAATACCAATCCACTTGGTCATTTTAGGTGGAATAGATTCAGAACATCCAAATTAATTTTTTCTCCCAAATTTACAAAAAGTGGACTGAAAAACATGATTAAGCTAATTTCTTGGAATAGCTACTTGTACAAAAAATTTGCAATTGTTTTTTTTTTATATGGAGCTTAATTACCTTTCATTTTTGCAATTTATAGCATTCCTTCTATAGGAACTAAATTTAAGGAATTAGATAGGTGAGATACAAGGCCGTACGCCTGAATTTCGATTAGGTGGGAGCAAACTAATTAAAAAAATGGTTATATTACAGAAATCTTGCTTGAAAATGTTTTCATTAAAAGAAGAAAAATTGAATAATATATAAAATATATTCTGATTAGGGGGGGGGGGGCAAGCATATCTAGCTGCCCCCTTGCGTACGCTCTTTTGTTAAAATTATTTCCATTTAACTTTCGTACGGATCTTACGTTAGTGTCAAAAACAGACAAAAAAGTTTGCACTGTGACTCTTTTTAGTCTTAGTTATTAGATTTTGTTAGACGGTTATTTGTTAGAAAGTTTCTCAAAATTTCTCATTACTTGGAAATATGCTTTATTTAAATATATAAATAAAATGTTTAGTCAAGCAAATCTTGGACAGCCAATCCAAGTTAAAAAATTTTAGGACAACAGTAACCTACAAAGTTTATTAATAACTTTCGGCAGGTAGACGGCTATCTAAAGTTAAACCAAGTTCTTTAGGATGAGGTTTTTATAAATTCTACAAAGCATATTCCGATTGAAGAAAGGTACCTACCTACTTATTAAAAGTTCTTATAAACATATCCTTACACCTTTTTAATACGATGTGTCTTAGTGGAGGAACTGGTTAAGGCGTCTTTTGAAAATAGCAGCTGAAGAGCTTACTAATTACCAGATGTTCCATTTCCAATCATAAAATTTTGCAGAATTTTCCTTTAAGTACCTTCATATATTTTTGCATTATACAAAATCTTTTTTGGATTCAGCTGCTGACTAGCCTACTTTCTGAGTTCTGAGAAAAGAAAATTTGGGTTGGTAGGGCATTCGTATATGATTAAAGAATTTTTCAAAAGATGTGTCTAAGGAAACTCCAAGCCCCCCCCACAGCCAAATCCTGGATCCGCTACTGCTAATGCAAAACTGTAAGAAAAATCTACAGGAATTGCGGTTTTCTTGTCATTTTGATGACGACTACGCATTGTTTAGGAACAACACAATTTGTTCCTTTACCTTGTTTGTAAGACTTTGAAGTTTTGGTGAGGAAAAACGGTTCTATGAATCAATTTGAAAATTTACAAGGATATTAATGCTTTAAGAGTCTACAAATTTGCATACCAACGAAAGCCATGCAATCAATATTTGCAAAGAAAAACAGTATTGACGAAAAGACCACAAAACGTCGGTATTTAGTACTTTTTTTAAACTAATGGTGAACGGTAAGAAAAAATTCTACAAAATCTTAAGAACGTCTTGTAAGACGCTTTTTTAAATTTCAAAAACTGTCTTTAAATTTTTTGTAACGCCATCATTTGCTGAGATATTAGTAATCAAGGCTAAAAGTATCTTTTTTCATTCAAAGTCAGATAAACCATGCAAAAAAAATCGTTAAATCGTACGACAACAAAAAAACAAACTGAATTGAAGCTGAATAAACAAGGTATCTGATCATTACATGTATACATGTATTCATAGAAAAATGAGGACCTTCAAACAAAATTTAAAAAAAATGATTTTGTTGTCTCGTCTCATTTTTTGCAATAACGGTATAACGGTACTTCAAAAAAAAAATGTTTGCAAACAAATCTCGAAACAAAAAATATAAAGCTGTTAAATGCTTTTTGTTTCAACTCAATACAACTACTCGTCACAAAGCTACAGCTCTTCAAAAAACACTAACAAAAATTGAAAAAAAATGTGTTCCTTTAATTTCGATGACTAGTGCATTTATAAATAAATCAGGGGTGGAATCGGCTAAGGTGATTTGTGATATTTGACAGTCACAACACATAGCAAAACTATGGTAATGTGACTGTCAACTATCACAAATCACCTTAGCCGATTCCACCCCAGGTTCTGGTTTTTTTTTAATCGTGAGTGTAGTAACATTGTAACATGAAACTTTAAAAATTATATTTTTTTTTATTTGTATAACTTTTGATTTTACCACCATGCAAAAATTTTACTGAATTTTTTTGCTTATTACAAACTTATAAAATGTTGTTTTAGTCCAATTTCATACACAAAAATGGATTTGTTTGAAATGGGGATGGAAAGGGAAGGAAAAGGAAGGAAAAATGAGATGTAAGACCTTCTTTCCCAAAAATATTGTTATGAAGAATGTCGACCTGAATATACACCATTACAATACACCCTGTTAATAAGAATCTTAACTTAACTTTTACAAAAAAGAAATGACTGAATTACACTATGGGGAAAATGTTTTGTTTACGAAAAAACAAATCGTGATCAAGTGATTTTTTCCTTTAATCATTAAAAAATCATAAAATTTTTCTCACAAAAGTTAAATTTTGATGAACACACAAACAAAAATGGTGTATCATCAAAAAATAATTCTTTCCTCCTAGATTTTTTGACCACTTTTTCAGTATTTAATGTTAATAAAATCGTTTTAATTTTAATGTTCACAACAAAAAAAATTAAAAAAAGTTGGGTACCCTTAGGATTCGAACCCTGAACCCTCCGGTTGGATCCTGACGCATCGATCAGAAAATTCCAATCCACACAAATTCTTGTTACGAAAGTTCTTGACGTACACACTAGGATGTTGATCGACAATGTTAACCAACAATGTTGATCGGCATAGTGTGGACCTTCCTTAGTAACTTTCTACAGAGTTTTGACCTGATTTCAGTGATGCAGAGTGTAGCTTTGTCGAGGGAAAGGAAGCTGACTTGAGGAGCACGAGAAAAAAAATAAACAAAAAAAGGACGATGACGGAAGACAAAGCAAGTATAAGAAAAGTAAGTCCTTGTTCGGAATGTCAAGCAGTGAAATTCTGTCTTATTTTTTTTACTTTCTTAGCTTATTTAAGGAGCTTTTAACATATAAGCAGTAGGTATAGATATAAACATAGGAGTATATAAAGTCTGTTCATACTATTTCTTGATTTCTCCATAATTTTTTTTTCTGAATTCCCCAAAGCAACAAACATACGTGCTTCTGATTTGTGGGATAAAGAGGATAAATGTAGTAAAAATCAAGCATATTTTTAGCCTATACGAATAGAAGAAGAATATACGAAAAGAAAAAAAAAATTGTATTATTTTCCTTCGTTCACTGTTGACTTTTTTCCGAATTCCCATTTCGAAAGACATACATATAGCAAGGAGTTTATATTAGTTTCTTTTTTTTTTCTTTTTTTTTTTGTGATGACATTCATCGTTATCTCTGCACGAAGTATATTTGTCATTTGGGAACCATCGTTGCCACGTAATCATCGTTCTTATATTGACTAATGAAACTCTAATAATAATAAGAAAGAATATAAAAAAAAATCAAGAAAAAAAAGACTTCTTGAATAGAAGAAGCCATATGGTTGTAGGAGTTTCACGAGTACCTGTCAATCAAAAAACCTTTCATGTGTTCAAACAGAAGGATGACTGTTTATTTTTTTTTTATGAGAATGTCCTGCAAATTAATGGGTAATTTGAAGATATGTTTTGAGATGTGATTATAGATTTGTATTCTTGTTGTAACTAAGGGTTGTTCGTTTTTATTCTTTTAAGGCGAACATTTTTGTGTGTTAACGTTTCTAAGGTTTCTTACAAATCCATAAGACGTAAAAAACATTCAATAAGGAAAAAAAATGTCTGCAGAAGAAACCCCAAAACCAACATCACTTTGATGCTGATGTTGCTAATGTTTTTTGTAAAAAAGTTTGTAAAATAGAGGAAATCTCTGTTCGATTGAATTCTCATTTAGCAAAAAATAGGTATTGGTATATGGACAAGGTCTTTTATCACCCCCAAGAGGTTGAACTTGACGTTGGTGGGGCTGCTTACGTGGGGCTCTCCAGCAATGCAGCTAGTATGCAAAGCAAAGCAAAGCTAGCATGCAAAGTACGACTAAACAGAACAAAACACTGGTACGGATATGCGCCAAAACCTCGGCAGAGCTCATGGCTGCCGGCTCGGGCTTGGCTCATTCGTTAACTGAAGGACATCAAACCAGTGAAAAAACTTTCTACGAACCGAAATATCGACGACGAACACTTAAACGAAACGGACAAGACTTTGACAGAGGAAGAAGAAGACCTTATTTTCGACCCCTTTGCCAACCTTGGAGTGAGAGGTGGACCAAGTTTCGGAACAGTGGATATTTATGATATCAGTGACTGAGGCTCCCTAGCTAGCTCCAATCTTAAAATCGCCAACTGTAAGAAGACAATCCAACGACTTAGTTCAAAGAGGTGGATTGACCTGACAGAGCGAGAACGGAACCGACTAAAAACTGCATGACTTTTTACAGGAGGAGCCTCCAATGAAGAACGGGCCAAACGCCTGTACATCGGACGAGGTTTCTGGTGCGAAAGCCATGAGCGGAAATCAGTTGATGACACCACCCAACTTTTACGTAGGGAAAACTTAACGTAAGGAGAGGGTGACACCATCAATCGAACGATGGACAGTCACCTACTGAAACCTGAGGAGTCTGAACAATCGACCACTCATTGCATGGAGCCTCCTACTCCTACCGGACTGGAAGCTGCAATGATTAACTTGGGTGGGAATTTTAAGGAGTCCGTGACCTGGAAAGCGTGCTGGGCCATAGCCTCACATGCAACCCAGGACCTTCAAACCCCCCAAGTCCCAGAGGTAGGTTTACCACGGAACATATGCGCATCGAAGATCTGTCTCTCTCAAGGACCAGACAATGCATGGAGCCTCATACAATCGATGATGAGGTCAGAGGGAAAGACACGCATGCGGAAAACGTTATGGGCCATATACAATCCAAATGCGGGAAACTCCCTGACGGAACGTGACGAAAGACGGCACTGTATCTGTAACACGAGTGCTACGTAAGGCAAAAGGTCACCAAATTGACAGAGAAATACAGCGCAGACAAAAACGAAATGCTGAGAAGATCATTCGGTGGCTCAGCAAAAGAAATGCAGAGCCATTAACGACAAAGGAAAAGCAAGCGCTGGACCGATCGTATCAGCGACTACAGGGCACGACGGCGGACATGACAAAGGACGGACGATGCCATAGGCAGAACTCCAAGGATACTCAAAGAACAGTGCTGGGGAAAGAACAGCCCGGTCTCTCGCCCTTCCTGACCCACCCCCTACTGCAGGGTCATCCAAAAGAATAAGAAATGATGACACGATTTCCCCGGAGAACTTCTCACCGGAAAATAAGAGGAAAAAGCTAGGCTCTTGAAGGTGTCCATGAGGGGCCAACAGGCGGCAATTACTGATTTTGGAAATCCATCGCCGAAACGGTCATGGCCAAATCATTACAACACCCCGTACAAGTTTTGAAAACCCGTTTTCTGTATCCACCTCCAAAAGAGAAGAATTGGATGCTGGTTTACAACAATCAGATAAACCGATGGTAGAAATTTACACCGACGGCGACGGATCGAAGATGGATACGGGAGTAGGTGCGGGCTTCTTCTTTGAATCCCTCAATTTAGCCAACCGTTACAGAATCCCTGATTACAGCAGTGCCTTCCAGGCGAAGGTTCTGGCAGTGATTAAGGCTGCCGAATAGATCTCAATGATGGCGATACTTCGGGCTGATATCGCCTTTTACGTAGACAGCCACGCAGCGATCAAAGCTATCTCTGCAACAGAAATGAAATCCAAGCTGGTTTCATGCTGTTGCAAGGAGCTTAAGGTTTTGCCACGCTGCACAAAATCAGACTCCGCTGGTTCCCTGTTCACTGAGGAATTCTAGGCAATGAAAAAGTAGATGAACTGGGAAGGTTCGTCGTCAGATCTAAGCCTAATAGACTCCAGTGTTAAAGTTACAACCTGTGTCATTTAACAGACAATTGCTAAGAAGAAAAGGGAACTTACCAATAACAGATGGAACGCACTCGTCACTTGTACCACTACAAAGAATCAGTGGCCTTGCTACGATAAGAAAAAACTGAAACTATCATTAACCTGAAAAAGAGATCCTTGAGTCTTTTAACAGGACCTATCACAGGACATAATCTCTAAGCGTATCATAAAAAGAAGATGAGACTAAATAGCGAAGACTTAGGCTAGGAACGCACTTGCGATTTTAGTCGCCCGATTATTTAGTCTCAAAAAAAAGAACACATCAGCTACCAAGTAAATGAACGCATCTGACCAAGAAATTGTATTGAGCTGGGACCGTTTTTTAAGTTGCGGCGACAGAGAATCGCAAATGCGTTTCTAGCCTTATGCAGAGGCTGCGGAGACAAAGGAGTAGAGGAGGACACCATTCACTACCTAGGTCACTGTCCGGCACTCTGCAATATAAGGAAACAAAAATTTGTGGAGCTATTTCTTCAATGATCTAGCAGAAATCTCGAAGTCAACTGGTGATAACATCTCAAATATAATAACTTCATCAACGCCTATACCTAAATGGCTCGATGCTCCATAGGATTTCATAAGTTATATTTTTAAAGGGATGGTCATATCTATCAGGGTACCACAATGGGTGCACATTGATCTAAGTGTGACGGGAACAATATCCACCGTCAGTCCATCAACCTAACCTAACTTATGGCCTTTTATGAGGTCTACGTGGTTCTCTGAGAGAAGGCTTAACAATTTAAATTCTTCTATTGTAGCCCGAAGAAACAGTGATTCGGAAAAGTAACTCTTGGTTTGATCTCTATACTGATGCCATTTTGTGAGTGATTCCCAGTATTAGCCCTAGACAATGTCCTTAACTACTTCGAAGATGAACGTATTTATTGTGACGCTTTGGCTAATTCATCGATGTTGAGATTTCTTTCTCGATGACAGCTATACCTCTGGAATTCATTAAAAGCCAAAACTTGCAAATGCGCTGGTAACAGCTGCCATTTTTTTGTGTTTATCTTAGTTCTAATTGCATTTATTGTGCGGTCACCTTGTTATGAAATACCTCCTTTAAAGGCCGCTCTGGACCTATTATAAAAAGATTCAAATGGTTTTATAAGACTAAGAAAATAAATTCAAAGAAAACAGCAAACAATTAATAGGACACCGCATTAAAAAGGTGAAAATTCCTTTCATCTGTGTAATCCTTTAAAGGTGATACTGATCCCTCAAAAAAGCCATTTTCGGAAAGAGATACCTACCTACATTTTACAATATTGTTTATCCATCTTTGAAAACGAAAACAAATTTAACTTATAATTCTTAAGACGGGAAAGGATTGGCTTTTTTTTGCTTTATTTTCTGAATCCGTTCACAATAACTTATCGTATTACCCGCAAGGGACAGAAGAAAAAGTTAAATTTAATTTTTCATCATAATAGAAGAAACCAAAGAAATCCTGAGACCGCTAAGTTTCTTATTTCTTTTGGGAGATGGAGTGTAACTGAGTTGAGTGAGCTATATAGAAACGGGGGGCATCAATATAAGAAAACTTTCCGGTTCATTAAAACCAATCCGACAAAACCAACCAACAGCATCACCATCAGTTGCTCCCAACACCGGAATATTGTAAAAAAAGAAACACCTACCCCTCGACCAAATCACCCCTCATCATCGCCTTTGGAGTTCTCGTCGTCTTCTTGTTGAGATTTACTAAAGATTGTTGTTTTTTTTTGGTGTATGTGTGTCTACATTAATGACCATTAATGAAGTGTGAAATTAAGCACATCACCCGCACAAGGATTCCCATTTTACAAAATTCAAACAGAGTAAATTTTACAAGGATATCTCTTAAGTGTTCATTAAGAAGTTTTTTTTCTTTTTTGTGTCCTGTGAGAAGGCGACAAAAAAAAACTAACTAACAAAGGACCCAACGCACTTATGCACATCGTTTGTAAGAAGATAAGACGGCACCAAGCAAGACACTATAAAAGTGCGCTTCTATCAAACCTCTTATTATACCAAAAAAATAAAAGGACAAAAGCGCACAATTGGTATAATTCGTATTTTAGCACAAAGGATTAAAAACGCAGTCTCAATCGCAAAGATGTTTTTTTTTTTTTTTCTTTCTGTTTAACTTTGTCATGCAATCTTAAAGGACACACGAACCTCAAAGCAAAAACTTAGATTAGAACAAGCAGACATCACTTAGTCTTGTGGGCGGGAGTCCTTCTGAATGCAAAAAAAAAAACCAACTATAATCAGTACAAAGCATCATCTCTATACATTTTTATATTCTTCTCTCACACTTTGGCTTTCTAGAATTTAGACTTTTTGAGGAGACGGAGCAAAAGTGAGCTGCGCCTAAAGCACTCTTCATTATTATATCAAACCAAGTTCTTAAGCTGAGTATATATACAGAATACAGGGCTGTGAAAAGAACGTGTCTGGTTTCATTCTACATTTTTTTGTTACTCCTCTTTTTTTAATGTTTTGTGTGTAAAGTGTGATTTTTTTTTTGTATATTCATCTTCTGTGATTTGACTTTCAACCTCGATTCCGCCTTCACTTTTAATTTGTGCCATCTATGTCTTCTCTTCTGTTTTTTTTGCATAACCAGAATGTGCACTTTTATTGGAGTCATCTTTTAGAAACTGGGTATCACTTTGCCTTCATTTATAATAAGAAAGAGCAAAAATATAAGAATCGTCTAGTTGCCACGTTAGGACATTTTCCTCTATTATAATATGCATTATGGCACTTTGGCAGGACCGGATTATTAAAAAATGGGAGGTTTTGTTTATAGCGCTTTAATTTCATGGAAGGGAATCTTATAAAAACGAAATTTTTCTATGAAATATTTTCTTAAAATTTTAGAAAACAATGAGTTTTCAGAAAAATTTAATTTACACCCTTTGAGAGTGCTTGAGAGTTAAAGTAACTCTTGAGAAGCTTTTAAGACCAAGTTTTTGGATATGAGATGATAATTGTGAAAACAAAATTTACGAAGCCTTCTGAATTGAATCCGAGACCTGACCTGTTTGTGGGAAGATTTATGCATAAGTTCTGCAAAAAGTAGGAAATGCCCCTATGGCTCCGTTAAAAAAACTCTACAATGAAATTACCCCGAACAAAAAAAAAAATAACACATTGATGTACTGTGGTGACAGACGACGATGAGATTTGAAAGCTTTAAATCAGGGATGGCTTGATTTTAACTCAATTCTATGTAAAAAAGGTGTGTTCGATTTGTACACAACAAAGTTGGAAACACAATTTTTATCCAAAAACTTGTTGAAATCTTTTTCATTTCACAAAGTAAATTTGTAATACTATTAAAAATTTTCAACGAAATTACATCTTGGCTAACTTGATATGAAGCTATCGAAGAGTTCAAAAAACATAGAAAAAGTTGCACGATTGAATTCAATTTTTTACAAGTAATTAATGATTAATGAACGACAGTTTATTAAGCCATAAGACAGTAAGTATTAGAAGTTTTCACGATTTTCACGTTTTGTTAAGTTAGCAAAGTACCCAAAAAAACATAGAAAACATTGAACGACAAATTTGAAACTGTCACAACTAATTAACAGCAAATTATCCACCTACCCATTTTTCGATTAGTGAAAATTGATTTGGTAACCTAACGCTAATAGTAAACAAATCACCAAAAATTACATAGAAAGCATCGCATGACAAAATTGAATTTTTCACAACTAATTAATGGCAAATTATAAAGGAATAAAATATTGAGTTTTGGTAGTTCTTACGACTTTTCGAAAAAAACATAGAAAACATAGAACGAAAAATTCAAAATTATCACTATTAATTAACGGCTTGTTAATGGTAAATTATTAAGTCATAAACTATCTGGTATAAACAGTTTTTACCCCCATTTCCCAGAAGTACTTTGCCAACTTGATGCCAAGCTACCAAAGAACCCAAAAAACATAGAAAGCATTGCACGACAAACTCAAAATTGTCACAACTAGTTGAAGACTAGTTAGAGGCAAACTTGTAAGCCATACACACTTCGGTATTAGCAGTTTCAATCCCTTTTTAAGGTGGGGCTTTGCTTACTTGATATGAAGCTAACGAAGAATAAAAAAAACATAGAAAACATTGCACGATTGAATTCAATTTTTCACAACTTATTAATGACTAATTAACGGCAAATTATTAAGCCATAAGACATTAAGTTTTAAGAAGTTTTCACGATTTTCGCGTTGTGTCAAGTTAGCAAAGTACCCAAAAAAAACATAGAAAACATTTAACGACAAATTCGAAAGTGTCACAACTAATTAATGGCAAATTCGAATAGTGAAAATTGATTTGGTAACCTAACGCTAATAGAAAACAAATCACCAAAAATTACATAGAAAACATCGCATGACAAAATTTAATTTTTCACAACAAAAAAATGGCAAATTATAAAGGAATCAAATATTGAGTTTTGGTAGTTTTTACCACTTTTCGAAAAAAAAACATAGAAAACATAGAATGAAAAATGCAAAATTATCACAAATAATTAACGGCTTGTTAATGGTAAATTATTATGTCATGAACTATCTGGTATAAACAGTTTTTAACCCATTTTCAGGTAGTACTTTGCCAATTTGAAGTGAAGATATCAAAGAACCCAAAAACAAGCCATACACATTTCGGTTAGCAGTTTTAATCCCTTTTTAAGATGGTGCTTTGCTAACTTGGTATGCAGCTAACGAAGAATAGAAAAAACTTAGAAAACATTGCACGATTGAATTCAATTTTTCACAACTAATTAATGACTAATTAATGGCAAATTATTAAGCCATAAAACATTAAGTATAAGAAGTTTTTCACGCTTTTTGAGTTGCGCCAAGTTAGCAAAGCACCCCAAAAAACATAGAAAACATTGAACGACGAATTCGAAATTATCACAACTAATTAACGAGTTATTAACGGCAAATTATCCACGTTTCCAAGGCGGACTTGGGCTCAGGCATCAGGTATAAAAAGATTAATACAGCTTTGAAACTGTTGCAGTACTTTAAGTAAAGGCTGTTTTCTTTAGACGTGTGGTTTTCAACCTGGCAATACTTTTTTTCGAAGTTGGTCTTTTTGACAGCTGTCACTTGATTTATGCTCAGTTTGGTTTGACATTTAATATCGAAAAGACATACTCCTGAACAACGTTTGCAAATCGTGCAAATTTATTACCAAAATAATGGTTCGGTTCGTGCATCACACGCTGCGTCCAATATTCGGTCGACATAATCGCCCAGAAGAGTCAGTAATTCAAGCAACCATAGATCGGTTTCGAGCCACGTCTACTTTTGTGGATAATGCGCATCCTCAGAGACGCCGTACAGTGCTCACCGAAGACACAATTGCTATTTGAAAGCCTTTTGATACTCTCAACCGCACAAATTTATAAGCAGCTATATGACAGATCGGGGGACAAGACTTCCTGCACAATAGAATGTTCTTTCTGCGTCAAGATATGACATATGCCTTTAATATTTAAAAGAATATGCAATATCGAGTCCCACAGGGGTCTTACTTGGGTGCACTTTTATCCATTCTCAATACGAACGAATTACCTTGAGCTTTTCAGCCAAGCATACAATTTGCCTTTCTTGATGACACTGCTATTGTTGTTCATCATAGGTGTAGAGCATGACGACGATGGTGATGCAAGATGAATTCAACGCAACTGTTATCCAACAACGAATTAGTGACAAACGCTTCCAAAATAAAACTGATGCATATTGTCAAAACCCACATTTCAAAATGTTCAAAATGACCGCAGAACTGAGCTAAACATTTCCTAAAGTGAGTTTGTCGAAAAAGTACTCTCCTAGGGCTGCTTTTCTGGTTCTACCTAGGCTGGGGCATTCACAAAGGAAGTATGGTGACCATTTTCCCGACGCTTCATCTTGTCTATTCATAAGTCCGGTGAGCTGATGCTTATTCTGCTCATTTGGGATCCTTTTGAGTCTTTGCCTGTTAGAACACCAACTAGGAGTGATGATTGAGGCCTGCTTAACCTGAGTAGGTATTCATATTTTTTCCTCAAAATATTTGGCCGTACATTACTTGCAACCCAACAAGAAATGTCGATGGATGACCATCTAACATTTGCAGCTTTTAGGAAACTCTGGTAAATTCTCCTTTTTTTGCTCCAGTGGCATGAGCACCATGGCCTCGATTTGGCTCTGATCAAGAGATGACCTTCTTTTGGCCAGTTCGTCTGCCATTTCGATCCCGTGAGTATCCCTATGTCCTGGGACCCTGTGTTCATTGCGTGAAGTACCTAGTCTTAACTCATTTCAGCAATTTTCTACCAGTTTTGACGTTATGGTGATTGAGGAAATGGCTTTCATTGCCACCTGGCTATCTATGAAGATGTCAATATTATTGTTGACTACTTCACAGGCAATATGTGTCGTGGCTTTGCAAATTGCAAGTACTTTCACTTGGAATACACTGCAAATGCAAAAATTTGGAAGCTTTAAAGATCTATTTGTAGGAAAGTTGATGGAAAAAATGCCTGACCGAACCCCCTCCATGATTTTAAAACAGTCAGTAAAGACCGAAACATGATTTGCATTTATAACCCTCTATTCATTCTAGAGTTCCCTGGTTATGGGATATCTGTTATGGTTACTGGGTTGAAATCAAGGGCCGTAGTCTGTTTCAATGCATATGTCTGTAAAATCTTTTATAGTTCTGTGACCGTGGTGAACCTTTTTCAATTTTTACCTTGTTGAAGTCTTTAAGCTCTTTTGGCCTCAAATTTTTTCGTAAACAGTTCGAGTGGGACTAGTCAAAGGAAAGTTTCGAAAGCGGCCATTGGTGTAGGCTTAGTAGCACTATACACTGATTGTGCTTATCCACGCTAGTTTTTGAATTTTAGTCATGGTTCTTAGATTGGTTTTCTTATATAAGACTGGCCACCAGACCATGCATGCGAACATTAGAATTGGCCTTAAAATGGATGTGTACATCAAATGAATGGTATTGGCGCTGGGACCCCATCTTTTACCAAAAATTCTTTTGCCAGTTTATCAATATGGGATCGATACTGACGAAGATTAGGGCTTGCACTGCTATCAACATTGTTAAAAGCCCCTTCTAGGTCAAGCAATGCTGCTAGAGTGAATTTCTTGAAGTGGATCGTTTTTTCAACTGTGCCGACCACTTCAAGAGGCGCTGTCTCAGGGACTAGAGACTAACATTTACCAAAAAGTTCACTCAATTTCATTAATTGATTCGAAATTGATAGAATACAGGTTGGTCTGAGTGATTATAATAATGACACTGTGTAACTAGACAGAACTGTTCAACAGTATTCCAAAAAATCTAAAAAAAATAAGGCCCTCTGCATCTCATCCTCCACATTGTACACATAATCCATTCCGGCCGTTTCCATATTGGTGGGTTTGGGTGAGGCCTAAAATAGGAGGTAGGTGTCGCAGTTGTGACAAACGTTCTTAGTCTGCGTTTTATGGTAAAACAGGATTAGAGAAGATGACTTTTTCAAGAATAAGGCAAGAAGCAGCAAACCCAGAGAGCACATATAGGTAGTAGAACGACAAACGATGACGTACCATATATTTTTCTTTATGCAGTTCTTTAAGTTTTCAGCTATATAATTCTGCAACATCGGCAGGATATCTATACAGGCTTTATACATATACAGCCATTATACATATATAAGTATGCCTCCTTTTGTAGGTTGTACAAAGTACCAATTTGCACAATGAGCTTCTTGGAAGGTTGAGGGTTATATATGTGATGTTTGGCGGAAGTTTTGTAGATATAATATGCGAAGAAAAAACTATGAATAAAAAAAAAAGAAACTAGAAAAAACTGAAGTGAAATACCGAAGGAAAGTATGCAAAGGAGGTACAAATCAGGATCAAGTCAAGATATAATGTCGGCTGAATTATCTTTTCTTCAATAAAATAGAAAAAAAAAATAATAGTAAGGAGATAAAAAAATAAACTACGAGTAGACTATCTATGTATGTATGGATGTATGATGCCCCGTAATATGCATGGATTATTTTCTAGGTGAAGTGGTTGAATAAAATTATGTTCTATATGAGAATGAGTACAATTGGTATTTTAATATTTCTTTTTTTTTATTCAATTTAATTTTGAGTTTAGAAAAAAAATTGTCGGAAATTAAAATAACTCGAAGTTTTTCTATAATGATTATTATTTAAATATTTATAAGGAAATAGTATGTTACAGCTATAAGTGTAAATTTGACGGAAATTAAGGCTATTGACGTTAGCCACGACGCCACAGCATAACACACTGATCCTGATACAATAGCTCAGTTGCGTGACAAATTTTCTGAACCAGTTATTATGACAGTAGAACTGTCCACAGAATTGCCAAAGAGCTTACAGGTATCCAAAGCTCAATCCAAAACCTGGTAAAAGACAGATGGATCTCTGCTAGTTTCGGATGAACCTGCTCAGTGGTTATTTTAAACAGCGTTTTCGCCAGGGAAGTGAACCTAACATCCAATGACCTCTCCGAATATACTCGGTAGGTATCCCCCATCAGTAAAATGAAATCCTATCCGCATTTAGAGCGGTATTTCCGCAGAGATCTTACGGGCAGCGCTAACAGCTTCGAGTTGACTTCTGGACCCACTCATTAAGAGAGCTTGGGGACCAGAGTTTTTTTGAAGAGTGGAAAAATTTGACGATTGTCAAGCTCCCAAAAAAGGAGACCTTATAAGCAGTGTGAAAGCTGAAGAGGATTTTGGGTGCTGCCTTCTATTGTCAAGAGCCAAAGTAATAGCAAAAATCGTCCTAGAGCGAATAAAAGACCACCTTCAAGACACACTCAAACGCTGAAGAAGCAAGATCTTCCTGTGTGGGCCACATCAACACCATGCGATCACCACTTCACCACTTCGATTTCAAAACGGCATTTCAGAGTGTCAGTTGAGAATTTATCTAGCTCGCTTTGCGCAGGAGGGGCGTCCCGGATAAATTAATTAATTATTAAGGATACATACGATGGATCCAAATGTCACGTTTTGCATAAAGGAAAGTTGTCAGAAGGGTTAGAAATCCAAAGTGGGGTAAGACAAGGTTGTATACTGTCACCAATACTGTTTATGTTGATGATAAGTGATGTGCTACATGCAGTTTTGTTGACTGCAAATGAAGGAATTCAGAAGAATCTGCAGAAACACCTCAAACATCTGGACTACTTGGCTGACGTATTCTTACTTTCTCATAGAATCATGGATTTTTATCAAATGAGAACAAGGGTGGAGAGAGAAATCGTTGGACTAAAGATCAATACGGCAAGAATCCTGGAACTGCTTCATCTACCCAAGTATATATATTTCTGGACAACTAGTTGTCAGGTTAGTTTGTGACTTTCATGCCGAAGGTCTGGATTCGATTCTCATCCGCTACCACCTTAAAACAGAAATGTCTTTTTCCGAGCTGCTGCCTCCTACGAGGAACTGACAAGTCCTCCAGAAGTATACTAGCCATGAGCAAATGCTGCTCGTCTAAACGTAAAGACTCGGCAGAAATTTGTAAGTCCCCTCCATTCCTGCCAACAACACGCACACAGGAATGGTCAAGAGCTGTAAGTCACTAGGCCCTGGTTCTTCACGAGCTTCTGCGCCACCAAATTTTATTTATTAACTATTTCTGGACAACCATAGTAGAGATGGTGGTGAGTTTTCAATATCTTAGTATAGGAGTATTGTTTCTACAGTACTAGAAGTTAATCAGCTGTATCGGGAAATCAAAGCCTGCGTAGAGATAAATGTTATCTTAAATATAGAGAAACAACTCTATAAGCCTAAGGACCAAGCTACGGCTGTTCCAATCCAATGTTGAATCCGTTCTTCTTTATGAGTGCAGCACTTGGAACGTAACACCCACAGTCAAAAAAAATTTGCAAACATTCATGAATAGATGTTTGCGAAACATATTGAAGATTTTCTGGCGTAACGTATCTGTATCTCCAATTCAGGAAACCATCGAATCTATAATACGAAAACCTAAGTGGGTCAAAAAGGCCAAGAATATTTTGCGAATAAAGTGATGCAATGGAACCCTCTCAAGCAGCGGAGCAGACGAGTGGGCCGACCTAGAAGTTGTTGAGGAATAAGCATAACAGGGGAAGAATTATGGAGAAAGCTAAGGTAAATCTCCAGAAACCGTCCCGGATGGCACGTAAGAGCAGTGGAGGCCCTATAACCTCACGGATGAAACAGGTCCGGGGACTTTAGTAAGTCAGTAAGGAAGTGAGTTCATGGAATACAGATCGTACAGTTAAACTAACCATTAGAATTAAGGAAAAAACAAAAACTTGCATGTTTATAACGATTTAAAAAAAGACCTCTTGTTGGAGTCTGGAGGCGATTTTTTCCCGCTAAAAATATTAAAAATTACAATTTACCTTTTGACATAAGAAAAAGAATGTTCTCTTAAAGTGGCAGCACTGAAATTTTAAACGAAGGTTCTTCTACTCAACACTTATCTTCTAAGATACCTATCAACCGTTGTTTTCCCAATACGGGTCTGGCATCTGCGGGCGCGGATCCAGGATTTCGTTCAGGGGGGGGCAATTTTCGTGAGTTTCCAAAATCTTGATAAGGTCTACAGAAAATTTGTGTACACTTCATACCGCTCTATAATTTGCAGAAAGCAATAAACTCTTTCATAACTGCCACAGTTCTCGAATAGAGGGTACTTTGAACGTTGGGAAATGAATTTTTGCGGTTTGTAGCTATAGCATGGTGTTTTTACAGCGGTCTTGAGTTCCCTCTGGATCTGCGTAACTCTACAATTATGTTCGGAAAACATAATGGTATAGTGGTATGTTCCTATTCAGACACATAACGTTCGAGTTTGATCGAAATTTCCATCCTCTTTTGTAGCTGGCAACTTAACCTAACCTTGCTAGTAAGAGGCCGTTTTCGAGAACGTCATCAGCGTCAAAATGCGTTTTGCAGAGTGTTCTCAAGCGCAAACTGTAAAAGTCTGCTGTTAGAAAAGGCAAATTCAAGTTTTTGTTCGATAATGCAGTTTGCTAAAGTCGCATGTTCGAAAACATCATGTGTGGTGCAATTCTGCAGTCAAAAATCGAGTTGGAAACAAAAATATTGAGAAGCCGGAAAACGTGTTCATAACGTGAAATGCGTTTGAAAAAAATTGAAGGACGTTGATAAAAAGATTTTGTGCAAACAAAACAATTGCATTAATTTGACAATATCTGTATTTTAGCTAAACTAAAATTATAGATCGAAACCGAGATGAACCGTATCAGATGCCTTAGTCCATCGATACAAAACCAAACTTTCCGACATTAAAATAAAACCCAATGATTATAGTGGAAAATACAAAGAAAACACCACTCTTTATTAAACCTTTCCGTCTGACCTTCTCGATTGTGACTAACTTTCGTTATACTTTTCATTGACAATATACTTAGCCTTCGTTAAGTTTTAATATAAATGTTTCATATAAGCTCAAAGCATCGACTACAGAATTGCCAGACTCATATATTTCGATACAATAGCAATATTGCGTCGAAAAATGGCAATTATTTGACAATCGAATTGACGAAACAACTATCCTTTCCTTAGGTATAAAAGTTCCATGCAACTTTTCTTCGGCAGTGACTGCTGTAGTCGTTTCCTGGTTTCTCTCCAATCTTCTTCGTTGGATTCGCACTCTTCGGTAGTTTTATAATATGGAACACGGAAGTTCCTGAAACACATCCATAAAAGTGACAAAATTCTCACATCAAAAACGTATCTTATGGCTAAAACAGATGTGCAGCACGTCTGCACGCATCGCTGCGAACTCGAAACACATGTGTGTATCAATTTCAGCGTAAAAAGCCGGCGAGCAGCTCTGAAGAAATTCTCGAGAGTAAAACTCGAAAGTGAACACAGACACAGTCATGAAATAATCTCACCAGAGGGGAGGACAGATATCCGAAAGTCGCTCTCGAGAGTTTTCTAGTGAACGTACTCCCTCAATGGAAACGCACATTTTAACATTTATCACAAAAAGAACTCTATCATCCATTTAGTATGAAATTTTTTGGTATATCTCAATAACTTGTATACAAAAATGTAGTTTATTATTTTAACTTTAGTTAGATATCTTTATCCTGTAGATCCGAGCATTGGAAGCAAAATTAAAAAATTTTGAAGGTAACTACTCGTAAATCGACGTATTTTAAAGATTTAATTTTTTTTAAATTAAAATCAACTTCAAGGTTGAAAATTTAGATAAGAGCCCCTGTCACCTCTCCCGTTATATTTAACTATAAAAACCACTAACAAATTTGTAGAGGAGGGTTGGAGGTGGAGCAATAACTTTTTAATCATTATTTTTCAAATTGTGAAATTTTTCATTCACAGCATTTTGAAAAGTGAAAATCGAATATATTTAGGGTTCAACCTGCTCCCTTGTATGAAACAAATTGATTTTTCTTATAAAATGCTATAAAGTAATGTAGCCGGACATTTATCTTTTAATTAAAGATCTTAACTTTGAAGATCGGACATCTAAAACCGAAGTTATAAGCTTTGCACTAAGTCGATTTCAAGGCTATTTGTGCATAGCGGAACTTTTCTTAACTAAACCTGGTCGGCCATCGGCCTACGCGAACCACTCATTGCTGCAACGTTGCGCCGCCAAGAAAAATTTGTATAAACGTATAACGATATAACCTTTTTTTGATTACATTTTATTAAATTCATATTTTATACTTCGTTCATTTTTGCCCAGGGGGGGGCAATTGCCCCCCCCCCCCCTGTATCCGCGCATGGGCATCTGAAGGCGTTTCCACAACCTTTGTCATGTTCAAAATATTAAAAACTACCAAAAAAGTGGAAGGCCCAACCTTTGAAATAAAAAAAAAGTTTCCGAAAAGTGGCAACACTAAAATTATTTTTCCAAGACACGTTTGTCACATAATGTCCGGAGGTGTTTCCGCAACTTTTTTCACGTTAAAACCTACCAGAAAAGAGGAAGTCCCACAATTTCACTTAAAAAAAAGTATGTTCCCGAAAAGTGGCAACATAGATATTTTAACGAAATGTTTTTCTACTCAACCTCTATTTTTCAAAATATCAATTTTTATTTCTCATCATTCGTTTGGCGTCTAAAAGCAACTTCGCTCATGTTTAAAATAATAAAAATGATGAAAAAGTAGAGGTTCCACCCGTTTACATAAAAAAGTACGTTCCCGAAAAGTGGTAACACTGAAATTTTACCTGAATTTGCGTCTACTTAAAACCATCCTTTTAAGTTATAAATCGTTATTTTGATCTGGGAAATTTGTCAAGTTATTTTAAAGTTTTTTTTTTAATTTACCATTTTCCATAGATTGGGCGCCATTTTTGAATATTTAATATATTTAAATTATATACCAACAGGATTACAAAAATGACTTCCAAGCTAAATTACGTTCTTTGCATGTCAAAAATAAATTATAATTACACACATAAGCCCCCTCCACCCCCACAAGAAGTGCAGGGATTTCGGTTTCCTGACTGGACTACAGATTGGGTTCCATTTTTCAAAATGGCTTCCCACTTCCCAGCGACATGATTACAAAAAATTAATCTCAATTTAATTTTAATTCTTAATCTGTAAGGAATTAATTCCAGTCATTAAAAAGGCCTCGGCAAAATACGCACGAGATTCGGTTTCTGGTTTATTTACATATGACAGAATGTGCAAAAAGTTTGTTATAGCTTAGTTTCTTAAACTTATGCTGGCCTGTGCATATCACTTAAAATTTACACGCTTCATGACAGCAATTAAAAACTATTAAATATACAGTTCCAATGATAACTCTTAATTTCAAGTTGAATTTTTGTTGTGTAAATGGTAAAAAAGTTACAACTTCCAAGTGGCATTCACCTAAAACTTCAAATCAGAAAAAAAAGAACCATCATATTTCCACAAGAGATCACCACTAGAAGCAGCAGAGAGCATTTGTCATAAAATTTATTAAATTCCTTTTTTTTCTTTGTTGTTCTGACTTTATAAGTAATTCACTTTGTTGTTTTTTGCAACATCATCGTCAAACCGAGTGAAAAATGTTTATTTCAAATATTATTTATTTTATTTTATTTTTTTCATCTCAAGAGTCTCTAACCATAGTTTTTCCATTTCACTTGCTATAAACTTTATCGTTATACAAAAAAAAAACCCTCCAGGGATTTTTAACTTTAAACTTTGAAAGGCAAACTTCGTTACAAAGTAAAAAAAAAAAAAACAACCAACAGCAGTGACCCCCACGACTCTTGACTTTAAAAAATAGAAAAAAAAAACTTGCAGTTGTCCCCCTCAATACAGAAAGTAGATTTGTTTTTTTTTGTTTACAAAAATATTTTCACCTTCATGACCTCAAATCTCGTCAACCTGCTCCAATGAATCTATGCTTTTTACAAAAAACTGCTAAAACATCGACAAATCGTTTTCATATCTTCACACACAACACCAAAAATAAAAATCATAATAAAGAACCACTTTTCAACAAAAACTAAAGACCGCACAAACACTCATGCCTCAACTCTTATGTATATCGTGTTCTATACTACTCCTCCCATGAGGTTTTTTGGTGTAGCAAGCAACAAAAACGTTTCCCGTTTTCTAACCAGTTGTGTGGTTTTGGCTAAAATTTATGATCATTGCATAGAACTTGGCGTGGCTCGGCTCGGTGCACATTTTAGACACCCCTCGTCATCCGACCACCACCAACCAAGCAACCAACCAACCGTTTGGGCCTTAATCGATTTCAAATTTTGATAAGGCTCTCTCTCTCTATGTCGTATATGGGGATTCGCATGTATTTTGCAAACTTGAAATTGCAACATAAATCAAGAAAAACAAAATTTAAAAATCCACTACTCTAGCCCTGGCAACGAGGCTCTAACAACCACCATCAAACCATCCTTTATCCAAATAGTAGATACCATCCTAGACTTTTAGGAAGGGATATATTTTTTTTTTTGTTTTTTTTTTTTGCGCCATTCAGAGTTTCTAGGCAAATAACAGTTCTACACCATCGCTCGAGCTAAGACAACACAGGACATTGCTCGTCCTTTAAATTAGGTTGATCCTTTAAAACATTCTACAGGGTGTTTCAAATTAACTATAAAATTGAATATTAAAAATTTAAAGTTTATAAATTCACTACAGTGCCAGAAAAAATAGGGCAATAAAGACCAAGGAAATGCGCCAGTTTCAGATTGGAAATAATTTCTTTATGTTTTTAAGCCTTAAAGCAAAGCAAAATTCACCAATCCAAAAGTGGTTAGGTGAATAATCTGTCGTTGATTAGGCGTTAATTAGCTATGATAATCTGGAATTTGTTGTTCAATGTTCTTCATGTTTTTTTATTGGCTTTGCTTACTTACTATCAAGCTTGCAAAGAAGCACTAATAAACAAAGAAAATATTGGACGACAGAATTGAAATTTAAATAAAATTAATTAACGACGGATTAACAACAAATTATGAAGTAATATATTCAATAAAAAAAGTTTTCAAAGTGCTTCTTTTCAAAGTGCTGCTTTGTTAGCCTGATATAAGCTAAGCAAAAAAACAGTACAAATATCGAACTGCCATTTCCAAACTGTCCCCACTAATTAACCGCTAATTAATGGCAAATTATGAAGCAATAAACCATTCAATATATGAAATCTTGAATTTTGTACAAGAACCTTCATAGTTAACTTCAAATCCATTTAAGAATGTAACACAAAAATATAAAGGGCTAGATTCCAAATAGTCACAATGAATTAACTCTTAATTAACGGCAAATTATGAAGCAATAAACCAATCAGTATATGAAGCTTTTGCTCAATTTCAAGATGCTGCTTTGCTTATTTGATATCAACTTAGCAAAACAAACAAACAAAATGCAATGACAAATTCTGAACTGTCACACCTAATTAAAGGCTAATTAAAGATAAATTATGAAGCAATAAACCATTTAATTTACGAAGTTTTTAGTTTATACGAGCTGCTGCCTTGCTAACTTGATATTAAATCGGTAAAGCAATAAAAAAAAAACTTTGAATAAAAAATTTCAAACTGTCACAATGAATTAATTGCTAATTAACGGCAAATTATTTGGCAAAAACCATTCAGTATATGATGTTTTTCACCTAATTTAAGTTGCCTTTTTGCTTACTTGATTTCAACTAGTCAAAGCAACACCAAAAAACTTAATAACCAATTTCCAATTTTCACGATGAATTTGCGGTTAATTAATGGCAAATTATGAAGCAATGAAGCATTAAATATACGTAGTTTTAATTTTTTTGAGGTGCTGCTTTTGTAACTGGATATCAAGTGAGTAAAGCAATCAAGAGGAGATTGAGTGAAAAATTTCAAGTTGTCACAATTAATTAACTGCTAATTAACAGCAGTTTATGAAGCATTAAATCATTCAATATACGAAGTTCTTAACTTATTTCGAGGTGCAGCTTTGCTTACTTGATATCAACGTGGCAAAGCAACAAAAAAATAAAATTGAATGATAAATACCAAAGTGTCACAACTTATTAAGGCCAAATTAGCCACAAATTATGAAGGAATAAACCAATGAGTATACCAAATTTGTACCCGTTTCCAAGGTATTCATTCAATACACAAAGTTTTTAACCTTGCTTGAGTTTCAGCTTTCTTAAGTTGATATCAACTCAGCAAAGCAACACAAAAAATATTGGACATCAGATTATCACACTGAATTAACATCGAATTAGAGGTAGATTATAAAGCAATAAGCCCTTCAATTTATGGAATTTTAGATTTTGTTTGAGGAGCCGTATTGCTAACTTGATATCAACTTTGCAAAAAAAGAACAACACCATTGAATGGCAATTTCGAAACTGTCATTACTTATAAACGGTTAATTAACTACAAATTATGAAGAAATTACTCATAAAATCAAAAAAGTTTTGACCCTTGCTGAGCAAAAAAAAAAACAGTGAACTACAATTTCAAATTTTTCCCAAATGATTAACGATTAATTAACCACAAATTATCCACCTATTACGATAACGTAAGATTTACAATGTCTGGTGTTTCTTAGTGTTTTAAGCTTCATTTCCAAGCTGGTTGGATGTTGGAACACCGTTTTCTTGCTCGTGATACTGCTTTATCCGCTCAAAAATGTTCTTCAAAATTCAAATCGCATCCCTACTAATATCTATTTGACAATTAGAAAAATTATCATAAAGTGTATTCAATGAGAAAACAAAAGATCCTTGCTATAGTTAAGCCGTCACGACATTATGTCAATTTGTTTTAAGTTCATTTTAAGAGAAAAGTGTGCCAGAAGCATTACATCCTTTCTACTGTATTTTTGTTCAATAAAATATTTTATTTTTTTAATATATAAGTTAAGAATTCATATTATCAACAAAAGACCCACCCTGTTGAAACAACCCAAGCAATAAACGAATGATGAAGGACTATTTGTAATTTTTCTATTTTTTTTTTCTCTTTTGCTTGCGGCAGAATGGGTGAGCCAACAAAACTTAATAAAAATGAAAAATAGTCAAAAAATAAAAAAAAGAGTTTCTCCTTTTTCTACGCAGTTCTGTGGTGGAAGTTTCTAGTTGCAGGAATGCAGACCACTGCACCGTTGCTCCTGGAAGAACTATATAGACAAAAAGTAAAGAAAAAAACGGAAAAGGTGCATCATTCCATCGAAAACCGAGAATTTCCAAGTTTCGACCATAAAACTTTACACCCTCAAGGATGAAGGAAAAGAGTGCTTAACACATTCGTCCATGTAATTGAGGTTATCAGTTACGTTTCGAAATGTTTTTTGTTTTTGTATTTTTGTCTTTTTTTTAGTTTCCAGTTTGTTCATTTTTTTTTTATTTTTATTTGGTGTCGGTTTTCTTGTCTGGGATTCCATGTATCTTGGCAGACAAAAATTTTCTGTTATATTGGTCATTGGTAGCTTGCTAGCCATAGCCATAGTCATAGCATAGGAGCAGCTAACATTAGAACGATTTTATATGCCTTGTGCTGGCTATATGTGGTTAAACAAGAGATTTATAGCCTGGGAATGAGTATATCGATGGCAGTTGATCGTTTTCTTATATCACTTTTATATCTCTCAAGCAAGAGCAGGAGCTATAGACATTTTATTGTTTTTCTTGGTTTTTTTTTTTTAATTTTTTTTTTATTTGAATAACAATTGTTTTTTTTTATTTTTAACTCGGATTCTGTTCTTCTTTTGTTGGTTTAGAGTTTTATCTTTGGTTTGTTGAATTGAATCGATTTTGCTTGGAGGTTAAAGTTAAACGTTTATAGCTTTAGCAGCAGATGTCAGGAAATTAATAATTTTAGAAACAAAAAATCAGCTTGTGGCATTTTATTGAAGTAGGGTAAATGGTTTCATGGTGTTACAAGTGTAGTTTATGGCATTTGCGAAGGCAATTTTTGGAAAAAAAATTAAAGCACTCGTAAGTTATGCTTAGAGACTTTGGGTCAACTGTTCATTTTGGATTTTAATCCGTAGATCGAGGTTTTTACTTCCGATTTCGGGGAATAAACTGAGGTTCAACCATAGTTTCAGTATATGAGAATATGTATTTACTCAGTACCTGAACCCTTTTTAAACCTCAATGAATCTGCCACAATCGATAGATTAAAATCTTTATCTACAGGTCAAGTCGTTGAACCACGCTTGTAAAGGGTGTTCCATCAAGAGATTTCAAGTCTTTCAAAAAACGAAATTTTATGTTTTGAGCGGTGAGATTTTTTATATCTAAGGTCAATATCTGACAAATAGCCGCTTCAGCTCTGCTTATAAAAATGGTGATTATTTTCATGAAAGTATGAATCACATTTTGTGATTCGCTGTTTTTCACGAATAACATTTCTGATGATCCCCTTAAGTGCATTAATTAATCGTGCAACACTGTCATGAACTTTTCTTTTGGCATATAGCCGAAAAAGAGTCAAATGGTGTTCGATTTAAAAAAAAAATTGAGCTGTTTTGGGCTGCCTTGAGCCGAAAATATTAAATTCCAAATTTTACGAATATTTTTCTTTTATTTTGATATTTCTTAAAAATGACATTATTGTACTTTATTGTACTCATCTTGTGCATCAATGCATCGAAGACAAAAAACAATTCACGTTTTTGCAGCTTTTACGAACAAAAATGAACTTTGCGAAGCGGTGTTGTTGGCAAAGTGGGCACCACTTTTTGTAATTTTGAAAAAAAAAAAATTATGCCCAACTTGTGCTGCATTGATAAAATTGAAAAATTTTAAGTATGAATTTTTTTTTTTAATTTTGCAAGTTCTTAAAAATGAAAGTTGATCTGTATTTTGCTCAGATTGTCCTACGCTAGGGCCGCCCACGATACCAAACCAAACGAGACTTTAATTGGTATTGTCTCGGTATGGTTTAGATTGAAAAATGTCGGTATGGTCTCGGTATCGGTCTCGGTCTCGTATTACTAAGTCTCGTCTCGGTATCGTATGACTAAGTTTGGTATAGGTATTGGTATCCGTATCGGTCTCGGTTTCAGTCTCGGTCACATTCAGTGTTAATAAGAACTCCTAACATTTCTTTCAAATCGCTTACAAGCCGTTAACGAAAACTATATGAAAATTTCATCGCAATCGTATATTCTGTTCTCGAGAAACTAAGATATAATTAAAAATAGGCGTGGAAATGGGTGCATTTTACAAAAATCGCTTCCTTAGCCTTCCTCTAGCTAAAAAAATAAGTAACTTTGAGAATATCATGCAAATCGTTAGAGCCGTTTTCGAGACATTAAGAACAACAAGTTATTAATTTATACTAATATTCAAAAATCCATTTTTTCTGCCGATACCCAACGATACCACCGAGAGTCTCCGTAAATTTCGGTACTTAGGTAAGGTTCGGTATGGTCTCGCTTTGGTCTCGGTATCGTTTTGGGTGTTTTGAAGCTGGTTTGGTCTCGGTATTGTTTCGGCTTCCGATACCGATACCAAACAATACCAAGACTTTTTTGGTATCATGGCCAGCCTACCATATACAGAAGAGATACAAAAAAAATGAATATTGGCAAGTTTTACGGCAAAAACAAATTTGCGAAGAATGAAGTAGGGAAGCACCGCCATTTTGAAATTTCAAAAAAATATATATAATATATTGAATATATTGTGCTACCTTATGCCGTTAATATTTAAAAAAAAAAAAACTTTAGCAAATTTACAAATTTTACGGATGATTTTTCTTACAAATTGTATTGCAATTTCGTAAAATTTGCAAATTTGCGAAATTTTTTAAAAATACATATTTACGGCACAGTTTGGGCACAATACAACACATTTTTTTAAATCCAAAATGGTGGTTCTAACTTCACACTCCGCAATATTGTTTTTTGGCTGTAGGAGTTGCAAATTTGCGGATTGATTTTTTATCTTTTTGGAAAACTGATTTAAAAACAGCACAACTTTATTTTCAATAAAAACGTTAAACAAACATTAATAAGTTATTGGCCCTAAAAGTTACAGTTATTCAATTTTTTTCTCTTCGGTGAATGGCAGCACAAACGAAGCACACCACAGCACATTTTTGAGAAATTGCAAAATTGAGCACAATACTGCACAACTTTTTTGTGAAGATCTAAAATGGTGGTGCTAACTTCTCACAAAAAAAAATGGATAACTTCTAAAAACCAACCCTTAGTTAGATTCTCTTACATAAGGCACAACACAGCACAAGTTGAGCACATTACGGACGAATCTTTCTTCTTCAAAAATCGAAAATGGTGGTGCAAACTCCAAGCACATGATCTAGACAACCTTCTGAAATTAGTCACGACGCATGTGACTCCGTCCCAGCTGAAGGTTAACAACCACTGTCATTTAAAGCATTAATTTCAGGCAAAAAATTCGGTTCTAGGTGGTGTTGGACTAGGAGTGTTGGATATTCCCAAATTCTAATATCGTCTCAAAATGAACACACGTGGGTTTTCAGCCACACTCTCATCTACAAACAGCTACCTGACCTTTCCGACAAACAAACACTAATTGGAGTCTTCACATCACATACATAAAAGTTGAATTTTATCGATTAGATTCACAATAGCTTGGCAATACGGCTAGTGGTCGATGCCGACCAAAAGCAGAATAAACTTTATAAGAAGTTTCCACGATATTTTCTGCGAATTTTCAATATTTCAATTGAAATTTTCGGCAAAAATGAAAAATATTTCTTATACAAATAATTTCGAGCATCAACGGCTTGAAATCTAATACAAACTGTCTGAAGTATTTTTGAGAAAGCTTAGAAAAAATATGTTTTTGTTTGATAGAGACCGGTTCTAGATAAGCTAAAATAAACATTTGTGTTTTTCTTGACCAATGAATCACATGTTCTTTTCCACATTTGAAGAAAATCTGTAAAACCATTAAGGCTAGCTCATTTTACAATAGACATGCAGAAGCAGATGCAACGCTCGACTCCTAAGATTTGACGAAAACCTTTTTGGTGAACCCCTCTATCGTCGCGATGTTAGATTTGATAAAAATCTTGACACTTTTGCTTAATCTGCCTTGAAAGATGAAAAGTTTTTGCAAAGTTTAATCAAGGCCCAAAGTTAGCCTATAGCATATATAAATAGTTTACAGTTCTCATGGAAAAAAAAAAATTTCAAAACAATTTTCCACCTATTCTGTGCACTATTTTGCATAATATGTATTCAAGGCGAAAAATGTTTGCCTTGGCCTTAGCCACCCAGTGAGTTATTATTAGTTTATCCTTAATTAATAAACTTTAGGCCCAAATAAAAAGAACAATTATTTTTGCATGCAAATAATGCCTTGACCTCAATATATGTTTGCTTTTTTTTTTAGTATAAATCAATCATCCAAAAAACATAGTTTATCCCCCAAATTTGTTTGCATGCAAAATAATTGCCAGTTCATTGTTTTGAATGAAATTCCATGACAGCACTTGTCTTTTTTTTTGTATGAAATTGTACATCAATCATGCAAACAAATAATTTTGTATTTCACCTCAGTAGTTTCTGACATGCGAAAAAATTTGCATATGGGTGTTTCCGTCCCAACTGCGATTCTTTACGTCCAGTGCTTTTTTTGTTATTTAATGTAAAATGTTCGTATATATTTTTGTTTTGAATTGTGTAAATGGCTATTTACTACAATCTACATTCGATATCATGACCCAATTTGCTACTTCTTCCACATGGCTTGGGAAAGTGAAGTTAAAATGTCAGTACCGTGGCATGTCCGTTCCTTGTTTTTCCGATTAAATCTACTCTTTTCTAATGAAATACTTCATTGAATTGAAATGTAGTCCTTAGAAAAGTTTGAGTGCAATCCTTGTTTGACAAAATAATGCAAACATTAAGTCAAAATATTTATTGCTGAATAAAATAATCAAGAATGAATGTTGTCCGAGGTTTTAGTTTTATTTTTGAATTTAAAAGATTTCCCGCTCAACCGCCATTTTGTTTTATCTTTAACGCTTATGTATCGTGGTTTTCTA
This sequence comes from Dasysyrphus tricinctus, assembly GCA_963921185.1. NCBI lineage: Eukaryota > Metazoa > Arthropoda > Insecta > Diptera > Syrphidae > Dasysyrphus > Dasysyrphus tricinctus. Next base: position 220,295,606 of record OY992532.1, on the reverse strand, counting down.
AAAGATAAACTGTTTATGTATAGGTAACAACAATCATTTTAATTTTTGTACGTTGTTGTACTTTAAGAATGATATGTTTTCATGCGATGAAAGTATGTCACAAAGTTATTTGTCAGTACCGTGGTAGTATTTTTAAAGCATGTTATAACATGTTTTTGGCTGGTTATCAGAATTTTGTATTCCTTTTAACGGTATAAGTTAAAATTGTCCCGGAAATTATTTTTCTCAAAAGCATAGCGAAGTGAGGTTACATAAACTGTCTAAATGTCAGTACCGTGGCATTTAAATACTTTTTGAGCTTTAATTAAATATAATTAAATAATTTCTTGGAATAATATTTTTTTTTTACCAATTTTCTTTGAAAGAACGGTAGCAATACCTCAGACGAACCAAACAAAAAATCATTCCGTGCAATAAAAACTAAGTACTAACCCAGCTAAAGGAAAAGGGTTTCCATTCAGAAGAACAGACTTCAAAAACGAAAAAGAGATACATTTTTAAAGAAAAAAAGATAAGTTGAAATGTCAAGAGGTTAAAACGTATTAGACAATCTAGAATCTCAACAAAAATATGGTCATAAAGAGGGAGAACAAATTAAAAAGAAAAAAAAGAAAAAAAGTGTCATTATCGTCTATACTAGTTTTAGTACATTTCACTATATTTTTTGTTGTAGCAAAATGCTTTTACTGATATGATACTCTGACTAAATGAAGCCACAAACACAAAACAAGAATTGTTTCCAAGAAGTTTTAATTTTTGAATATATTCTTAAAAAAGAATCACAGTTGGCAGAGAATCACCCATATATGTATTTTGTTTGCATGGGAACTGTAAACTAGGCTTATTTGAAACCAATTTTTTTTTCGCACGGGAACTGTAAACTAGGCTTATTGGAGAACAAATATTAAAAAATCCTTATTGGATTGTTTTTCCAGGCGAAATACAACCGTACGACGGAGGTAGCATGTGTAACGTTATCAGCGACTTTGAAAGGCCGTATTTCAAAAACAATAAAAGATATCAAAAAATATTGTGTGTACAGAATGTACACCCACAGTAAAAAAAAAGTTGATCACAAAATCTTTGCAAAGGGCAAGACTTTGTTCGCGTTTTGGGGGTATCTCGTTCGACTTTTGGGGATCCTTCGTTAAAAAAAGCACATATCAAAATCTACCCCTTTGGTAGTGAGAAAATTACTTCTTCCACCAATAACCGCAATTGATGGGCGCTAATGATGAAGCAGGGCGCTAATTTATCTCGGACCGGCCCTGATCCAGACTCGAAGTTGTGCGGCGTACTAGGATTGAAGTATGACCCGAATTAGGTGTTGGCACTTGTAAGTGTAAGGGGACTTCAACCAACTTAGACTGTCAACTTGAAGACAGCTAGGCAAAGTTTAAGCTGATTGGGTTATGTTTAGGACAGGTTCAATCATTCTAATCCAACCAACGCCAACGGTTACCAGTTTCAATCTTTAAAGCTATTTCAATCAACCATTTTTTTCATTCCAATTCATTAGAAAAAAAAAGACAAACTGATTCAAATGAAAGAAATCCTTTTTTTCTGATCAAAGAAAAAGTCTTAATCCTTATTTAATCCTAAGAGTGTAGGTATACTTACTCAAAACAACATCAAAACTTAATGAGCATGTAAATCAAACTGAAGACGACGCCGATGTAGGTTCATGTAAAGAAAGGAACAATTACTTGCAATTTTCCCCTTTTTCATTTTAACGCATCCATTTCACGTAATGAGTCAACAATAGTTTTCCTTGTTTTTCCTGACTTTCTTATACAAAGAAGTTTTCGTTTTCTTCATTAGAAGTGACAATAGTAAAGCTAAGAATGGTGATAGTGAGGAAGTATAGACGGTGACGATGACGGGGCGTGTGCGGGTGTTTAAAAACAACAGACATTAGGAAAGGTTCGAAATTATTAGATGGAAAAACAAGGATATTTATTCACATTATGGAGCATCATTGGCGTGGAACGTATGCGTAAAAACAAAAAACAAAAAAACATAAAGCTAATTGGAATTATTATTCGAAATTGTGAAACTTTTACTATAATTGGAAATTTTTCATCAGCTTATTGTTTTTGTTTCTTAACAACGACATCCGATTTTATTCAATCCTCTCTCAGTGTCATGTATATGAATCAATTTTTAGAGTGAAATAAAGAGAGAAAAAAAGTAATAATAGTAACTATCCTTTCTTTAAGAACTGATACTGATTAAGAAAATATAAATGAAGCTGAAAAATTGATATCCTTACCTTAGCCAAGGATAGTCATTTTTAATCTTGAGAAATAAAGTTTTCCTTATTTAACCTAGAAGGTGGAAAGTATTTGACGGAAAATTTGAATATCATATAAGTATACAAAACGAGAAAATTTATGTTCTCTTTTCTAAAACCAAAAATCATTGCTACCCAAACAATCAAGAATCAACTTAAAGCATTTTTAAAGACCTTTAAGACCATGAACAATATATTAAACTAACACGGAAAACTTTGAGACAAAAAAAACTACTCCCCTTAATTCTAGATCCAAATATATGTATTTTATGATTTTTCTTAGCGCCATTCAAATTTTATACACCTTCGTCTAGTTAAATTGTTTTAAGTTCTTCTCGGTTGTAAATTATAAACATTTAAACAAAACCCTTCAAAATTCTTCTTCTAATTATTTAAAATTTCACACGCCATTTCCCATTAAACAAAATAAATCATGTTAAATATTTTAATTCTTAATAATCACTTGATAAGTTTCATTAAATTTTAATGATTAATGTGAGTAAAATATAAATTATGCTCTCTTATCATCCAGAAAACTGATAAAAGGCATAAGAATTAAAATTATGAAGAAATAACTCTTTCTACCAAGAGTAGGTACTTATTTCAACGAAATTTAATTTTAAAATTTTAATATGAAATTATAATTTTATGTACCTACATGCGTGTTTTGATTTAAGAGAGTTATTAAAAGTAGGTAAATGAAGAGAGGTAGGTAGGCATATACCTGTTCGTTGTTTTGCTCGTTAAAAATCATTTTCACCTCCTTAATGAGCCATCAAACGAGATAAGTGTGCTTGGTAGGTACTAAATTAAGAACGAACAAATTACCTGCAATTAAAAAACAAGGAGAGATTGGAAGTTATTAAAAATGAAAAGTTTATGAATAAAAGATTGTTTTGTATAAAGACAAAAATACATATAAAATGATGTAAAAGAAAAATTGATTCGAAAACAATAATGATATAATTTAAGCTTCAACACACAAATATTCTAAAATGTTTATGGCTAGGTCACACGTACTTGTACATTCAATCACCAAAAAATGATGGTATCAGCATTTTTCTATTTTTAATTTTGAGTAGTTTTTAAAATGCTGTAATACGACATTTTCAAAAGGGGCAAAATCGGGATATATTTGGTTTGAATTGTGTATATGGTTATTTATTACAATTTAAATTCGATACCATAACCAAATTTGCTACTTCTTCCACATGGCTTGGAAAAGTGTAGTCGAAATGAAACTACCGTGGCATGTCCGTTCCTTGTATTTCCGATTAAATCTACTTTTTTCTTTTTTCTTGCTCGACAAAATTATGCAGAAATGAAGTCAAAATACTTATTGCTGAATAAAATAATCATGAATAAATGTTGTCCGAAGGTTTACTTTTATTTTTTCATTCAAAAGATTTCCCTTTGACCCGCCATTTTGTTTCAGTTTCAAGACGTTTGTATGCTGGTTTTCTAAAAGAGGCACTATTTATGTCGTTTTATTTTTTTACCGATGTTGTAATTTAACTTTCTTTCTTTCATTCGAAGAAAGTGTGTTACAAATTAATTTGTCAGTACCGTGGTAATATATTTTAAGCATGTTTTTGATTGATTATCAGAATTTTGTACTCCTTTTACAGACATATGTTAAAATTGTCCTGGAAATTATTTTTCCCATTAGCATAAAGAAGTTAGGTAACATAAACTGCATAAAAGTTAGTACCGTGGATGTCAAAACCGTGTACCAATTTTCTTTTATTGAAACGGTAGCAATACCTTGAAAGAACCAAACAAAAATTATTCCGTGCAATAAAAACTCAGCACAATGAAAAAAGTTGCCATTTAATATGTAGTAGTCTGGTGGAGGTTTTCTATTGGTAATCAATTCATTTTTTATTTGAATCTGTTAAAAAGCTGATTTGACAATTTTTACATTCCATTGGGCAGACAAAAATGGGAGTGGTACGATATCTTATTTTTCATTATCTCGCAATTACAAAATCTCGCTCCAAACAATCTCGCATTTACCTCTTGAACCCAAAAATCTCGTAAGTTTCAACCAATATCTCGCAATTTAAAATCTCGTTAATCCAAATCTTGGAAATTCAAATCTAATAGCAACATTTTTTCAATCAAAATCTTGCGCAAAAGCATTTTGCGAGAGTTTGATATGTGAGATTTTAGTTTGCAAGATATCATTATTGCGAGATTATCAAAAGTGGGATTTCGTAATTTCGTGATTATGAAAAGCCAAGATTTTGTAATTGCCAGATTTCGTTACGCGAGATTTCGAATGCGAGATTTTAATTTTCGAGATTTCGTACCCAACCTAACAATTTTTAACATCCCATTTGAAATTATTGTAATTGGTCCTATAAGCCAAATCGAAAATTTTTATATACACTCCGCTTCAACTGAATAGACACACAAATTTTCAAAGGAACTTTGTACATTTTTTCCAAACATTGTGCATTAATGTATCATTTGTTTGTTGGGAACATAAATCGGAAATAATAATTCAAAAAGCACCGTAATTTTTTCTCTGGCTCTCTTGCAAAGCTTTTCACATCGAAAAATGCAGTTTTTTTGCGTCAGCTGAATAGACACACGTATTGAAATTGGTTTTAAAATTTAATGTTTTTTTTTTTTTAAGTATTTTATTGGGCAATTCTAGTAGTGGGTAGTCTCACTTTTTTTTTTCTTTAAAACTTCATAAATTTGTTCCGGCATGGCATCGTGAAGTTTCTCTATGTAATCCAGCTAAATTTTGATCCAGGAAAATTTCATGGCTGAAATTTGGTATTTTCTGGCCTTAAACTGATAGCGAGGCTCATCAACTATTTGTACTAAACATTCCCAAAAGTTTTTAATTAGGTTTTGGTAGGCTGAGTATACGGTTTTCATTGAAGCAATTCGATATTTCGCTCCTCTTTCAAGTCTTTCAATATGAATGCCGTGTGGATGGGGGGGGGGGGGGGGTTGTGTTGCTGAAAAGTCCAAAAATATCCAAAAATTAAGGAAAACCTCTTTTCAATATTTTTTACGAGTTATGACTGCAATCATTTTTGAGCTTTGAAACTCAAACTCAAAAGTGCGAAAGAAGCTGAGTTTTTTGTATTCAAAAAATTGCTGAAAATTGTGGGAAAAGTTTTTCAGCTCGAATATCGTGGGCACAAAAAATAAGTATGGATTAGGGGTAATTTTATTCTACACATATTATTTCATAATTGATTAGATTTGTAAAAAAAATAAAAACAGTTAAAAACTACAATGAACTACGAAAAATTGTTGAGAAATGAAAATGTTTTTCGCCTCAAATATTTCGGGAACAAACACTGATTTTGATTCCGGGCGGATTTTATTCTAAGCACATTTTACGATTTTTGAGAGGTTGAAGTTCATACAAGGATAAAGTAAAAATAAAGAATTTTCGGCTCAAGGGGCGTGGCATGAAGAATGTGTGTCACAAATTTATGTGTCAGTACGGTGCACATAGGAGTATTTGTATGCAAAAAATGGAAAAAATTATTTTTTGTCTTGATTGCAATATTTTCATCTTAAACCATGTAATAAATACCGTTTTTAATAAATTTACCCTCTTTTAAAACAAAAAAAAAATAAAGTTTTTTTTTAATTTTTCAACTGGAAACAAGAAAAAATGCATACAATCGGATATACGATAAGACCAAAGAAGATAAAAAGGATCAAAGTTGCAGCCAATATTTTTGTTTAATCAATACTGGGAGCTTTGCTAAACCATATTTTATACAAATAATTACCAAATAACTCCAAAAAATAAAAAAAAATGAAATCCCAAAGAAAAATAACAGCACAAATAGTCAGTTTGAATGGGCATAAAAGTGGGAATACGATATGACAAAAAACAACTACATCCGCAAAAACCCGCAGCCGATTCTTTTTGAAAATGAAGCTTGATGGTTTATTTTTTTTTGAACATCTGTAGTTGATTTTTATATACCAAAAATTTCATCAGACTACACAAAATTTTTAAGAAATAATTTAATAAAATGTTTCAAATTTTTTGAAGGTTGATTGCAAAAAGAAGTGACAAATTCTTAATCGAAGACTTCGAACTAATATCATAGCCAAAATATGTTGAGCAATAACAAAAATATTTTAGCCTATTGTTCCATGGGATCTTAGCTATTGTCTGGAAAAAGTTCCCCTTTCAATATTTATTTAGCTTAATACAAGCGTGCACTTAAGTGTCTACTTAATTCTAAACTTAAATCTAAACTTAATTCTATGGTGGGTTTTTCGTTGTTTTTTTTTGTTTTTTTTTTTATTATTGATCTGGGCCCGTAGGCCCACCCACCAGTTTTTTTTTACATAAAAAAACTTAAAAATAAATCCTAAAAATAAATTAAAGACAACAGGGGCTTTGAATTAGGACGAGCTATAAAGAGAGGTTCGGAGTGAGGAAGAACTGATATGGAAGTCAAAGATGTCCTGTGAATTATTGGCTAGACGCAACATTCTTGAGATTGGTTCAAACCGACCATAGCTTGTGCGGTGATGAGAAAGGCGGAAGAGAGAAGTGGATCTGAGAGAACGTGGGTATAGTAATAGGAATCATTTCCAAAAGATAGGAAGAATCAATAGTCCCAGCGAGGAGCTGGTGCAGAAAAAGTATGTCAGCATATTCTCGACGTTTTTTTTTAAGGTTGGCAAATTGATCAATTTTAATCGATCTTCATAAGGGGGTAAGATGAGATTATCAGACCAAGGAAGACCGCGGAGGGCAAATCGAAGAAACCTACGTTGCACAGCTTCAATTCTTTGGGAATGACAGTTCTGATATGGCGACCAAGCTTGGCTAGCATATTCAAGGAGGGGTCTAACAAAAGTTATGTTGAGGGACTTAGTGACATAAGGGTTCGAGAATTCCTTAGACCAACGTTTTATGAAGCCGAGTGAAGAATTGGCCTTGTTAATTATATGGTCAAAATGGGCACGAAAGTTTAGCTGACTGTCGCAAATTACTCCCAAGTCTCGTATAGAACAAACAGATGGAATAGCTACATCATGAAAGTAATAGGTTCGGGAATGTAGGGGTAATCGCTTTCGGGAGAAAGTTATGAACTGGCATTTAGCAACATTAAGTTCTAAAAAAATTTTTTCGCACCGGGTTTGGAATGAAATAAGATCGTTTTGAAGTGAAAGAGAGTCAGTGGGAGTAGAAATGACCGTAATTATTTTCATATCATCAGCGTATATGGAGAGATTTGAATCATTAATTACATTGATGACGTCGTTTATTGTTAAGACAAAGATCAAAGGTCCGAGGTGACTCCCTTGAGGAACACCCGAAGTAGCATAAATGGGATCGGAGATTGAAAACCTAAATATAACTCTATATTGGCGGTTCTCTAGGTATGAACTGAGCCATGAGATGAAAAAGGGTGGAAAACTGAGGGCTCTTAGCTTAAGGTAAATAATTTGATGACATATTTTGTCGAAAGCTTTACTAAAATCTGTGGTTATAACGTCCACTTCATTTCCTCTCTCTAATGCATTTAGAGTCTTAGAAACGAATTCCGTAAGGTTAGATCGGCCTTTTAAAAAGCCATGCTGTTGTGGAGAAAAGATAGATTTGCAGTGAAAGTAAAGAGGGTCGTACAGAATACTTTCGAAAAGCTTAGGGATAGAAGAAAGTTTGGCTATGGGACGGTAATTAGCAATATCGTTCTTCACACCTTTTTTATGAACGGGAAAAATAAAAGAATCCTTCCATAATTTTGGGAATATGGCTTGAGAAAGTGAAAGGCGGAATAATGCTGCAAGTGGCTGGTAGAGGGAGTTAGCACATTTTTTTAAGAATATGGCAGGTAGACCATCTGGACCAGTAGGGAAGTCATCCTTAAGCAAACTTATCTTTTTGATGATGACATCAACACTAATTTCAACTGTGGCAAGGGAGGTCTGTGGGGTACTTTTAAGGTAGCTAAAAAAACAGTGGTCAGGTTCTTGTGGGTGATCACTGTACGACTGCCGAAAAAGGAGGCTAAAAGGTTTGTGATAATTTTAGGGTCGGCAGATGTCGTGTCCAGGAATTTAAGAGCTGAGGGAAAGCCATCGGACTTACGTTTGACGTTAATGAATTGATAGAAGCGTCTAGGGTCAGAGATCAGGCAGTCTTGCATGCTGTCAACGTATTCAAGGAAGAGAAATTCGCAGAGGGCGGAGAAGCGGCATTGAGCTTGCTGATAGTTCGAGAAGTCGAAAGCAGACTTGGATTGCAGGAAAGTTTTCCATAGTTTGTTTCTGACATTACGAAGGGTACGCAGTTCTTTATTATACCAAGGAGGGGAAGAGGAGACATTTTTACGGGGTACGTAGGGGACAGACTGTACAAGACAGTTAAAGATAGACTTGTAGAAAAATTCCAAGGCGATATCGATTGAATTATTATTATTCAGGAAGGAACAGAAATCAATATTTTTGATTAGATTATTAAGATAAACGAAGTCAGCGTTGCGGAAATTGAAAAAAAAAGAATTTTCAAACAGTATTGAGTCTTTATCAGATTCAAAGGAAAATGTGAAGGAAAGCGGAGGATGGAAGCTGTCGAGAGTAGAGAGTAAATGACAGCTTAGGGAAACAAGGGAATTACCGGCATCAGATGAAAAAATTAAGTCAAGCTGCCTCCCTAAGTTGTTAGTAATGCCACTAACCTGGAAAAGACTTAAGTCGAAAACCGATCGGTAAGCAGGAGCTCCTTTTCAGAGGAGGCATTAACAGGTATAAAAGATGCTTCATCATCTGACGGAGCCCAACGCAGTTGTGGGAGGTTGAAGTCACCAACAATAATAAAATCATCTAGGGGATCTGCGACTTCAACAAGGGAATCGATTTCGTCAACAGCAAGTTGGTAGGCTTGGGTGGGCTGCGAAGGGCGAATATAGCAGCAAACAAAGTATAAATTCCGATTTTTCATAGATGTTTTCACGCACACAAATTCAAACGAAGATGCGCAAGACTTTTTGATTAGGCAAGCATCAAAACGATTGTGTACTGCTAAAAGAACACCGCGGCCAGAGATATCATTTTGGTTACCTTGACCATCAGCACGAAAGACGGCAAAGAAAAGTTATTAGCAATTTATTAAAAAAATTATTTTTGATCTTTTTTTCGGTTCATTTTTGTTCACTTTTTTTACAAAATTTTCTTTTTTTAATATTTGTAAACCATCTATTTTGACAGTAAATTCAATTTTGAACAAAAAATTGTAAGTGTACAATTATAAGATTTAGCCTAGTTTCCGAGTAATACCAAACATAGTGAAAAGTGGTGTGAGATTCAGAAACACATAGGTGAATGTAGTCGCATTTTCGTAAGCATAGTTATGCTTAGAAGAAACATATTCAATAATAAACACCTTTGAACGTTATTGTTCCTTATTAAAATGTTTATGTAATGGCCTATAGCAAAAATCACAAAAACAAAACAAAAAAATTATTTCCAACGAGTTTTAATTTTTGAAAATTTTTGATAACAATCACATTTGTCCGAGAATCACCACTAAAGGGTTTCTTAGTCATTCCACTGACACCTTTCTTTTTATTGTTTTTAGAACCAAAAATAACACAATCTTTCTTAAATACATTTTTAAAGCTATCTTGCAAAATTTATTTTTTCTCAAAAATGGCTTTTTGTTTTATTTTCTTAATTAAAGACTAGATTTGGATGAAAAACTTTTTTTTTGAAAAATGGATATTAATGGTTTACCTCCCATTGAACAATTCGATTTTCTTGAAAACGTGTACGTGTAATTGATTTTGATCTTTTTTTCCAAAAAATTAAACAGTAGGAACTGCGAATTTAAATTTCAAAAAGAATGTTTATTTTTATTTTTTATTTTCTCAATTTTCTTGAAACCTATTACCTGATATTTCAATAAACTGCAAAACTTTCCCCAAAACGAAAAAATGTTTAAAAATGTAAAAATTTATAAAAAAAAATCTAGACAATAAATTCCACACCTACTTAAGTAAATATTTGCATCATCAAAGGAAACGTGTTTAGCTATTTTTAAATGAAACAAAAAAAATAAGAACAACAAAAAATACGAACAATTTAATGAAAAGTACATAATCAAAGATGTCATCCATGAAGCTATTATGGCTTATAAAAGAATAAATAAGGAAATAAAAAATGAAAAAATAAGGAGAAGCAACTTGGGTTTCCGCCCGCATACACAAGAAGGTTAACTACAACACTCTTCTCTATAGTTCGATTAGACAAAAAAAAATAAAAATAAAAACAAAAAACCTATAATGGAGGATTACGATTTCCCTCCAATGTCCCTTCTAACAAATCATTCATTTGATTAAATTGCAAAATGCTCCCCCACAATGACCAGCTATTGTTTACTCAATCCGACGTTTATCCTTGTGGTGTTGTAAAATGTCTTAAGTCTTTATATTTTTTATTTTTTATTTTTGTTAGACCGTAGCAAGTCCTTATTCACACAATAATGTGATTTTTTTTTACTTCGTCCTTCGTCGCGGCGCTTTCTTTTTTTTTATACAAAATTCCACCGTACGATTAAACGGGCAAGAATGAGACATTTTCACACCAATTGGTTTTCAATATTATTGTGCTTCTTTTGTTGCTTTGTCCTTCTTTTCTTTTTTTTTTGTTCCTCATTCTCAGTTTTGTTTTTCCTTTTATTCCCTTTGAATATTGTTTAAGTAGGTATTTGCTTGTTTTTTTTATCGTCAAGAAGCAAGCTTCCACTTGGCCACATTCAAATGCAGTGTTCCTTGTGTTTATCTCTTTAATTGGAATAATTTTCGTTTAACGGATGGCGCCCAATGCGAAGCCTACTGAGTTCACTTTAAGATCAATATAGTTATTACAAGAGGAATAAATGGAATTAAATTCAACCCGCCAAAAGCTAAAGGTCGTCAAAACATGACGTTGGTGGTGGTTGGCTTCTGTTTGCTTATCATAATTCACAATTGGGCCCAGAAGCTATACCACATACAGCAGTGGGTCTGGGTAAGATAACAGTTTCTATATACAGGCAATGGAGGTGGAGGAATTTTAGTCTTAACCATAGCAAAAGAAGACTCAAGGCATTTGTGAATTCAGCTCCAATGACTATAGTTAACAAGAAGTAACGAAAAACCACCAGCTAAAGTTAAAGCTAAAAAAATAATTTAAGAATGAAATAATGTTTGTTGAGTAATTATCCTTTAACGGAATTTGTCGGCCTTTCTCTATCTTAACTTTACCTATCCAATGAAGAATTACTTCTGAGTTTTTTCTATACATAGATACATTAATAGATATACGAGTTTTTTTTTTATTATTTATAGAACCTTTTTTATTGTACATTTTTTTGTTGCTTTTTAGCTTGCGGACATGCTTATTTTCTATTAGAAAGTCCCATTTTCTTATCATGTTTTATTGTATTTGCCTTGAGATGTTGAATGCTTAGGCCTAATATATCTTTTTCTTTTCTTTAATGGTCTATTTTTTTTTTGTTTTTGTTTTATTAAAAAAGATAAACGAAGGAAATAAGGATCAAAAGTTAAAGTTTCACTTTTGTTTTTCCTACTTTTTATTTTTGTAAGGATTTTGGACTATTAAAAATGTCAAAATTGGGTTTATACTTCTAAGAATGTTTAAAGTTTAGGCTCATTAATTTATTTTTGAAAAGGGATACTTTATATTCTATTTGCTTTTGTTTTCCTGTTCTTCTATGAAATATCGGATATAAATATTTTTTTTTTTTGTCTGTCATGTAATATTTAGTGTGCCCAAAGTTGATTTAAAACCTTTGTTTCTTTACTTTTTTAAATGAGGGTAGGAATAGAGCTAGATATGGAATCTATCATATTTCATTATGATGACAACAAATTGGGGAAGAAATATAAATCAGTATTTCAAATAATATAGGGCTATTATTATTGAGAGGTATAATTTAGGTTATTCACTGCACAGAAATTTTGAAAATATTTTCTGAACTTCCTTAAGTCTTAAGGCGTTTGAAAATTACTTTTTCTAATAGATAAATAATACTTAGAAAAATATCAAGATACTCATATTCAGTGAATTAATTAAGTGTCTTACAATATAACGGGTGATTTTTTAGCTGGTTTGGTTTTGGCAACACTGGTTTTGACAGCTGACGTGTGTTTAGTACCTTGTGTCACTGTCAAACAGCTTCAGTTTGGTTTGCAATTTAACCATGGATCGTCTTACAAATGAACAACGCTTGCAAATTATTGAATTTTACTATCAAAATTCGTCCTCGGTTCGAAATGTTCATCGCGCGCTGCTTCCATTTTATGGTCGGCATTCTCGACCTTCTGAGCAGTCTATTCGGAAGATTGTGACCAAATTTCGCACCAAATTTACTTTGTTGGACATTAAACCACCAACACGTTTACGTACTGTGCGTAGTGAAGAAAATATTGCGGCCGTATCAGCTAGTGTGACAGAAGACCGCGAAATGTCGATTCGGCGCCGTTCCCAGCAGTTAGGCCTTTGTTACAGCACTACGTGGAAAATTTTGCGGAAGGATTTGGGCGTAAAGCCTTTTAAGATACAGCTGGTGCAAGAACTAAAGCCAGCCGACCTACCACAACGCCGAATTTTTGGTGAATGGTCTCTTGGAAAGCTGGCCGAGGATCCGCTTTTTTATCGAAAAATTGTGTTCAGCGGTCAATTGGCCGCCTAGATCGTGCGATTTGACACCATTAGATTATTTTTTGTGGGGGTATGTCAAGGCTAATGTCTATAGGGACAAGCCCGCTTCGATTGACGCACTGGAAGCCAACATCCATGCATTCATTCGTGAGATACCGGCCGATATGTGTGAAAGAGTATGCCAAAATTGGACTCAGCGGATGGGCTACCTGAGACGCAGCCGCGGTCAACAATTGCATGAAATTATCTTTAAACATTAAATTGCAAGGTTCAAACTATCGATTCAAATAAATATTTCATTCATTTTTTCGAATTTTTTGTGTTTTTTTTTTTTTTAAAGTTCTAAGCCTCTTAAAAAATCACCCGTTATTACACACTAGAATTCGAAAATAATAAATAAAAATAATAATAATCTTTACTTGTTGCTACCCTAAACCAAGGCCATGACCAAAAATATTGAGGGTAGAAAAGGGGTAAAATTCAATTTGCTTGCTGATTTCTAGAGTTTGTCTTAGTTTTTTTTCTCAAAATTTGTTGTTCTTTACCAAAAATAAGTATTTTCAAATTTTTTTTTAGTGAAAGTCCAATTTTCTTGTGATACCTATTTTTAACTACGAATTTCTACGAATTTAGCCCAATGTTCTGTTCGTATACAAAAATAAAAGATTGCATTCACAAGAGAGTGCATTCTTATACGACCCTGCAAAATTGGCCCTCACTCAAAATAGCCAGAAAATTTTTTTGAGACGTTAGTATTTTTGGTCATATTTTACCAGAAAATAAAATAAAAACTTTTTGGGACCAAATTAACACGGTTTTAAATTCTATGTAGGTGAAATGACCAAAATACGTTTTATATCAAGTTTTAAGAGAAATGATTCAGCTATTTAGACTGTAGCTCAACGGACAGATAGATAGACCCACAGAATTGTGAGACCTACTTTTTTCTTCTTCCCTATCATCGTAATAACAAGTTTGATCAAAAACTCGGGTTCAATTTTTTTAAGGAATGCATAGCTTGCCATACCATAGTACCTTTAAATCGCAAGTGAAAATGGCGAGCAAACTACACTTGAATTTAATTTCGGTGTCGAAGCTTTGCTTTTGGTGTATCTGTTATATGTCTTGGTCTTGGAGTGTTGACCTTCGATTTTTCATTGACTCCTATTAACTGACATGCTTTTATATTGATCCAATTTTAAAGGACTTAAATATAGTAAAGAAAATATTATACATTTGTATCTTTGTATATTTAAACTTTCAAAAAAACCTTGATTTGAATTTTGTATTCTCCCACAAACCAAGAAAACACCAAAAAAAACTACACAGCAAAGAACACTAACCTCTGTTCTACTCTGTGTGCTATGTATCTATCTATGTATCCCGTCGCGCACCATGCCGTGAGGCAGAAAGAGCATTTTGTACACAAAATTGAATAATATGTTTGTCGTTTTGTTCAATTTGTTGAAAAGGATCAACAAGAGCGCTCGGGGTCCTTCGACAAAAGGAATATACACTCATTTTATTTCGATATGGAAAATTCTATGTTGGAAAATGTATACATTTTTTTTTTTATCTGTCTTGCTAGGTGGTATTTTCTCTTTTTCCTATCTATGGTTCACCATTAACCACACTGCATAGGACCATCACCAGGACACCTATCTACACACACATACAGCACCACCACTTTACCACCCATATTGAAACGCCCACTTTGTATACAGGGCATTGCATTCGAGTGAACTTAATTAATTATTAATATTTTTTGTGGGCGTTGAGAAATTTCATTCATCAGAAATGGTTTATGCATGTATAAAGAGACGAAACGAAACGTAAAGTAAAATATTTATATATTTTTTTTTTTTTGTGGAATATTTTTTTTATGTCAGACACAAAGAGATTTAATTCGATTTTTAACCATACTTTTGCCCCCTTTGGTCTCTGGTCTGATGTTATGTATAGCTTCACATCGCACCAACTATATATACCCATTTAGTGAAGTGAACATTGTTAACTTTAATTTGAAACTTTTGACGTCAATTTTACTACATATTTCGGAAACATTTTATCGAATTGATTGAAAATGCAAAGAGACACTGCTCAAATTTCATCCTTTGGAAAATTATTAAATAAAATGAAAGTGTAATTTTAGATTTAAAAAAGAAATTTTAAATTTTATGAAATTTAAAAAAATAAAGGATTCAGTCAAATGATTTTCATAAAGGTGATCCAAAAATCTGTATACTTTCGAAATATTGGAGTAATATCCTCGAGCTCCTGACACAAGCCGATAGTTTTTGAACTTTGAATTTCTGTAGCAGCTGAATTTTAATCGGGTACAGTCTTAAATATAGAGTTCATCCAATGCATGATTTTTATTTTATGGGATTGTGTTTTGATTTTTCAAACATTTAAATTCGAAAATGTTCTCAAAAATTGAAACCAATTTTTAAAATCACCAATGGCTTTGCGAACGTGCTATTTTGGCAGCTAGAAGTTCACTGCAGTTGGGACTGTCGTCACCGGCTTTTTAACATTTTTATGGAGGAACCCATTATTTTTTCATAAAAGTTTCCAGGAAAAAAAAAGCCTCAAGTTGTATTATATTATTTGATCATATAGGAATTTTAACTTTATAATTATTATTGTTGTTTGGGCTTTAATGATTTGTGCAGATGCAATTAATTAAAACAACTGGTTATTTTCCATCTCAGGGATTCAATTTATTAAGTTGTTGTTTGAATTTTTTTTTTCTATTTACATTGTATGTCTATTTTTTGAAAAAAAAATTGATTTTACGTTAAATTATCATTTAAATTAATAAAATAGTTAAATAAATTAAATAAATTAAAAAATGATGTAAGTCTAAAGAAACAAATATTGACTAGCACAATTAATTAAGTTAATCAAAAATGTGTGAATTGATTTAAGTTTCATAAATTATTTTTTCTAATACAAAAAAGTCTTTTACGTTATATGCAAATTTTCTAAAGAGTTTTTTGAAAAGATCTATGAATCGGGCATGAAAATTTGAAACTATTTTTTGCTTTTAATTAAAAAATCATTTTGAAAACAAAGTAACTATCACAAGGATGACCTTGGACCGTCCTTGATATACAGCATCGGGTAGTCAACTATAAGCGCAAACAAATTGGACAAACAAATGGTAAAACTTCGAAAAAATTCCGACAAAGCTGAATTTTTGTGGAGAGTTTTGTTTTGACGTCTTAAGCATTTCCTAAAAAGTTCCGTAAATTTGGGCAAGGTCAAACATTTTTAGGGGAGTAAAAGGGTGTACGATTCAGTTTTTTTTAGAATTTGTATGCTCACAGACAGGGGCTAAGAAAACGACTCCAGCGGATCCATTGAAGCGAGCTAAACACGACAAACATCAACTACCAGACAGTTTGGAATGAGCTACAGCAAGTCAACATCATGTTCCGGAACTCCATTCAACACCATAACAATATCCAGTACCAGAGAAGATTGCAAGCAATTAAGTCAGGACCTGATGCCTTCAAAAACATCAATAGGATCATTGGAAAACAGCCACAGATGCCAGAATCCATTATCAGCAACAACATTGAAGCAACCTCAGCCCAGGACAAGGTGGAAGCGTTCGCCAACTACTTTGAAGGAAACTTCACACCGAACCCACCTACTGCCCCGACCTTCCTACAAGAAGTAGAAGCATCAATTCAGCAGACTCTTTAGCCAAATCCGGATATAATCAGTTTCGATGACACCAATCCAGCAAGTGATCCCACCGATAGTCCACATCTATGCAATCTAGAGGAGGTAGCAGAGATCATCGGCAATTCAAAGCCAAAAAAATCATCTGGACCAGATGGTGTTTCCAATTACATCTTGAAGAGGTTTCCGCAAGCAGTAATGATCTTCCTCACAATCATCCTTAACAACTGCATCAACAACTGCTACTTCCCCCAGACGTGGAAAACAGCGAAGATTGTGGCAATCCCGAAGAAAGGTGCTTCCAACCTAATATCCAACTACAGGCCAATATCACTTCTCAACAATATCAGCAAATTACTGGAAGAAGTAATCCTCCGGAGGCTGAAGAAATTCTGCAATGAAAACTCAATCATCCCTGACATGCAGTTTGGCTTTCGAGAAAAGCACTCAACGCTGCATCCGCTGCTGAAGTTCCAACACGATATCACCACCTCCCTCAACAGTCATCGTGTCACCGTCGGATGCTTTCTGGATGTCGAGAAAGCATTTGATAGCGTTTGGATAGAAGCCCTAATACATAAACTTCATCTATTACAGGTACCACCGCCACTAACAAAAATTCTTTTTTCTTTTCTTTCTTTCAGGAAATTTTTCGTACAACTAGACAATTGTAAGTCAAACATGAAGAATATCAGAGCCGGAGTCGCCCAAGGTTCAAAACTTGGCCCCTTCCTCTACAGCCTGATGACATCCGACCAACCTGCCCCAATTGGATGCGAGAACCTGCTATATGCCGACGACTCGCTCACCTATGCATCATCAATGTCACCGTTTATTTCCGCCCGACAAGTAGAGGCCCACATCAACAGACTCTTCAATTTCTACACGAAATGGGGCATCCGAATCAACACTTCCAAGTCGAAACTTGTCTGCTTCAGGAGGCCTTCAACTGGTAGAGGTCTTCGCACCGCAGCCAACTGCAGAAATCTGGTCTTGAGACTCCCTGATGGATCCACCATAGCTGCCAAAAAGAATGTGAAGTACCTGGGAGTCCAGTTCAATGAGTTGCTAAGGTTCAACCCGCACTCAAGAAATGTACTCAAAAAAGCCAGCTGAGCCTTTCACCGTCTACATCCATTGATGAAGAAAAGAAAAGGACTAAGCCAACCAACGAAGTTACTGATCTACAAGCAGCTCTTACGACCTGTCATCAGCTACTCCTTCCCAGTCTGGTTTTCAATCTCCAAGACAGCCATGAAGGAGCTTCAAGTATTCGAAAGGAAGATTCTCAGAATTTGCACCGGACTATACTTCGACCGGCAGCGGCGGAAACACTACAGGAACGAACATCTCTACTCCGAAGCCAACATAATCCCGCTGGACAAATACCTAGTCCTTTTAGCGAAGAGACTAGTACGGAACATCAACAACCACCCGAATCAGCTAATGAGAAGGATGACCACTGAACAACGACATCCGGAGCCAAGGTACCTCAGTGTAATGGAAACACTTGATGACAACATAATCATGGACAACGAGGAAGCACTCTCGTTCTACGCTGACATTGGGTTAGCCTTCTACCGTGGCTAAACGCCAAAACTTCCCCCAACCTACACCAAAAACACCATTGACAACCGGGAATGAACACCCTGAGGACGATTAAGTCAGCCGACTTTTAATTTAAATTTGTTGACATGTAATTTATATATCTATAATTTGTAAAACTTAAGACATTGTGTAACGTTAGGCCCCCTATGTGCCATCAAATGTAAATTTATCATAGTATCATATTAGTTATAAGCCAGATTGTATATATTATGTTCAATAAAAAAAAAAAAAAATATTCAGTTTTTTTTCTTTATTTTTTGAAAAAATGTTAAGGAACAAATTGTAACTTATGTAACTCTACACAAATAAGGTCAACAAACTTTTTTTCATAAAACCGAAAGATTCCGAGAAAATCGTGCAGGAAGTTTATGGTGTAGCATATTCAGTCAAAAAATTTACTAAAATTTCATTGATCGATGGGCAAAATTTTGTATGTGTTTGCCTACATCTCCTCATTATAAAACAAAGTTTTCGGAGTGCCCGGAGTAAGGAGAAGGCTTCCATCTTGAAAAAGAAAGTGATTTGTTTTTTTTTATTCAATCGAGTTGAATTTCCTTTAAAAACATAATCCTGAAAAAGAACAACGCCAAAATGCCGCCTGAATGCTTGAATAAATATAATTGTTCGAAAAAAAACTAAATCATTGGAGTGGTTTAAAAAAATTGTTTTTATTATTTTATTTATCAAATTCTTAAAACATTTTTAAGGACAAAATTTTGTATGCAAATCTGAAGTATTTATTTATGTGCATATGAAAATAAAATTAAAAAAAATTGCCAATCTGTTTTTGAGGTATCGAATTTTCAAAAAAAAAAAAATTATTTGAAATTTTTTCAAAAATTCAAAAATTTCTTTTTGAAAATTTTAATATTTTTCTTAACTTATTCAAAATTTGTATATAGAAAAACAATGACAAAGCCAATAGTGAAAAAAATCAAAATAAACATAACAACATTATTTTAGAGGTACAATTAATAGCTGCAAGTGTACATTTTTGTAATTTTTACAAATAGATCGCATTAAATTCAGCATACACAAGAAGTTTTTGGTGAAAAAAAATATTTTAAAGGTACTATCATTTCTTCTTAAAAGTAATTTTTTTTTATATTTTTCAAAATAAAAAAATAATCGATCATGTCGTTTTCGAAATATATTTTTTTAGAAATCGTAAAATATTTTTTTTTTAGTTTTTGTACTTAAAACTGTTTATATTTTTTAGAGGCTTCTGTACAACAAATCTTATTGAAATCAGTCATTTTGAAGAAAATCGAAAACAAAAACATGGCAGGCACCATTAATAATCATTTTTTGATAAACCGTTTCTAATCTAAAGGTAGTCTTTACAAAAAGTAATTTATTCAATATTTTTTTAAGAAAAAATACGATCATGCTAAATTTCTAAATAAAAGTGTAAGGCAGAGACCGTTGTTTTTGGTTCTAAAAACTATTGAAAAAAGCGTGTAAAATAAAAATCACGACTGGGTCGCACGTACTTGCTCTTATGTTCAAGACACTGCGGCTTTAAGAAAATTGTATCACAACAAAAACATAAATGTTAAAAAAAGAGCCAAACTCTTATTTGTACAAGAAACCTCTGCGTTAAATGTCAGCCAAAAAAAGTAATGAGATCTAAAATATATGCCAAGTTTTATGTTCATGAAGTTTAATATCAAATATCTGAATTAGAATAATATCGAAACAACTCCAAATTATGACAGAAATTGGTATTAAATGATGAGTGATTTAAATATGGTGGGTTTACTGGTCAAGTTTCCATACATTTTAAATTTGTGATTAAGTAAGTAATTGATAGAAAACTTGCGAGGTAAATCCACCAAATTTTAATCATTCATCATTTAATACCAATTTCTGTCATAATTTGGAGTTGTTTCGATATTATTCTAATTCAGATATTTGATGTTAAACTTCATGAACTTAAAACTTGGCATATATTTTAGATCTCAATCCTTTTTTTGGCTGACATTTTACGCACAGGTTTCTTGTACATATAAGAACTTGGCTCTTTTTTAAACATTTATGTTTTTGTTGTGATTTCACTCCCTATTGCAAAGATTTTATTTTGCCAGGTAAAAATCAAGCCCTACCGCTCTACAAATATTATTAATTCTACGACAACCAAAAGTGCTTCATTATAGCAGCTCTGAGAAAGAGGGTGGATGCCACGCCCTTTGAATGGAAAATCTCAATTTTTATTTTTCTCTAATGATGCTCTTCAAGCATACCGTTTCACTAATTTTCATCTTTCTACAACAATCGGAAGTGCTTAACTTATAAGAATCTTTAGAAAGTGGGTGGATGTCACGCCCCTGAATGGAAAATTCTAGTTTTTAAATTTGTTTTTTTCTAAGTAGGTACTCCAAGCCCTACCGACCTACCAATTTTCATCGTTCTACATCAATCGGAAGTGTTCCATATAATTTATAAGAATTTTTAAGAAAGTGGGTAGATGCCACGCCCCCTGAATAGAAAATTGCAGATTTTCGATTTTTTCCTTTGTATGCACCACAAGGCCTACCGTTGTGCGAAATTTCAAGTTTCTACGATGTCGGGAAGTGCTCCATAATTTTGATGATCTATCAGTGAGTTAGTCATGTCAGTGAGTCAGTGAGTCAGTCCAGTCAGTCAGTTACGGTTTTTGCGATTTTTGAAGTCCTATATCTCCGGATATACTAATGCTTAAGAGTTGAAATTTGGTGAGCCACCTGTGTTTGATCAGCTCAGCAAATACTACGATTTTGAAGTTTCTGACTTTATTGGTACTGAAGTTAAAGTGGAGTTGAAAATCGCCTGAGTTTGTTCCTGTAAAAAGGGTGTAGTGCCGCGATCTTGGCTGGGTACTACCATGCCCTTTGATTTAAAAACATGGAAACTATGAGAGAAAAATGTAGAGAAGTATGAAATACGACATTTAAATTGGCTAAAACAACTCTTTTGACAGTTTAAGGTGGTAAAAAAGAATGCTATCTTAATTCTTGATTGAATATGATTGTATGGGAAAAAAAATTTAAAATCGTTGGAGCGGTTTTTTTTTTAAATAATTTTTTATATATAAAATTCTTAAAACATTTTTAAGAACAAATTTTCGTATGCAAATCTAAAGTATATATTTATGTGTGTATAAAAACAAAATCTGAAACAAATTGTCAACTCGGTCTTGAGATATCGAATTTTCAAAAAAAAAGTTTGAAACTTTTTTTAAAAATCCAAAAACTTTTTTTTTTTTAATTTTGATATGCAATATTATTTAATCTTATCTGAAATTTGTATATAAAAACGAAAAAATTCAAAATAAAAAAATACGTTCTATGCCAGGTACTATTAATAGTTGCTAAGTGTAAAATTTTATATTTTTAATAGTAGATAGTACTAATTTTAGTACATGAAAAAAGTTTTATCAAAATCGTAGGAGTCGTTTTTGAGCAAAAAAATATTTTCCATTGCGGTTTTTTAACTTTTGTATGGAAGGTGACGTTATTTTTTTCATAATTGTAAATTTTCTTATAAAAATATTTTAGACAGTACTAAAAAACTCTTAAATATTGAGTTTCAAAAAAATCGATTATATCGTTTTCGAAATTTTGATTTTCCAAAAAAAATTGAAACATTTTTTAAATTATTTTATTTTATTTTATTTTATTTTATTTTATTTTTATTTTATTTTATTTAATTCAATTTAATCTAATTTAATTTAATTTTAATTTATTTTATTTTATTGCCAAGTTTAAAATGACACTCAAATTGTTGGATTTGCTATTTACCTCAAACTATGGACAATTTGGTAATTAACAATCAAACAATGGATCTATTGATTAAAGATGATTAGCTGTGACCAAACTTGCCCTGTTTTTTTACCAGAATTTCCTGCCAATGACTATAAACCCTACGTTTAGGTCAAAAGTGCATAGTTAAATTCTATCAAACTTAATTCTAACTACGATAACCCTCATAAAATAATTCATAAATTATGTACCCTAACAAGAAAGCAAGTATGAAACTATTTTACTTGAAAAGTTCTGATTCTTGAATAAACTTATGTCCATCGTCTTAAGTAAAATCCTTTTATAAAGATATATTTATCAGAGAAGCTTATAAGAAGACAAAGACTTTGGACAGGTATTGTAAATGCGGATCACAAATTAATAATGCACGTTGTTCTATTTCACAAGAGATTTTTAGAGTTAGGAGAGATTCCATGTGTGAGAAAAAGCAGAAATCAAAACCGCAAAGGCTTAAAACATTGGAGGAATTCACCAGGTGTGGAACATTTAGTTTTGAGTGGTGCAAATTTAAGGTAAATACAAAAAAAAAAGACTTCCAACCAGTATTAATGAAGCATACCTAGCCTTTGAGAAGGTGATATAGGCGATAAAATATCACTGCTCTTGATGTATCGAATTCCAGCCTATGGAACTTAAAAAAATAGAAAGATTTGTTCATAGATACTGCCTCTTGTGAAATTTTGGATGCCAACTCCAAAATGTTATTTTTTGAGTTTGAGTCGTTTTCTTCCAAACCGACGATATGCCTAATTCTCCTAAGCGCTTCTTCTTTAAACTGCTATTGACTTTTTTGAGTATCCCAATTTGAATGCAGAATTCTCATAATTCGTTTTGCATATAGGGTACAACCATTCTGCACAAAACTATACATTTCGAGAGCTTTTAAAGGTAGAGTTTAAGGAGCACAAAATTTGGATTGTTCAAATCTCAATCCGACTTATCATATGGACATGTAATGATTCCTTTCAAAACGATATAAGCATAGACATTTTAAAGCAGCTTTTCAACCGAAATTCTCCTATTTTTAATTGTTACGACGCACACTGGGACCTCTTGTATGGAGAGCGTGCTCAAAATGAAAAATTGAAACTAACGATTTCGAATAAAATTGTAATGTGGATTCAAAGTTAACATGATTGCTTATCAATATGTCAAGTTTTGAAGTTTTGGTAGACAGATGGGTAATAGAAAATAAGCGATAAAAGTAGCAATTCATGTAAATTCTAAAATCCATTGCGCAGTTGTTGGTCATTTGAAAATTCGAAAAAAATTAATTCGGGGTGAATACAAAAATATAAAAATTATATTGGCATCAAATGAAGGTCAGTAAAAATAAAAAAATGTTTTTATCAAATTAGATCAACATATTTCACTTGCATTTTAAGCAAATTGAAAAGTTACGTAGAAAATGTAAAAATTTTTTTTTTTGATTTTGCGCACGATGCTTTTAAAACTGAATACGTGGTCTAGTGGTATCAATTTTTCTCTATATGAAACAGAAGTCAAAAGTGAGAGCATGGTGCGCAAAACCGAAATAAGATTTTTTGAATATTTTCTACGTAACTTTTCAATTTTTTTAAATTGTAAGGGAAATATGTTGCTCTAATTTGATACAAATATTTTTTTATTTTCCACTGACCTTCATTTGATGCCAATATATTTTTTATATTTTAATATTCACCACGAATTTATTTTTTTTGAATTTTCAAATGACCAACAACTGCGCAATGGATTTTAGAATTTACATGAATTGCTACTTTTATCGCTTATTTTCTATTACCCTTCTGTCTCCCAAAATTTCAAAACTTGACATATTAATAAGCGATTATGTCAACTTTGAATTCACATTACAATTTTATTCGAAACCGTTAGTTTCAATTTTGCATTTTGAGCACGCTCTCCATACAAGAGGTCCCATTGTGCGACGAGTCGTCAAGCAACCTCACATTTGAAAACCTTTTTGTGTGATATTACCTTCATACATTGCAAATGGCTTGTTTTGATGCCGTTTAACCAAAACCAAAGCCTTTCAAGAGCTTAACTGGACCCACGTTTATTCGACTGCTCCACAAAATTGTTGTTAAGGTATTTTCACCTAACCAGCTAGCTAGCCAGCCAGTTAGCCAGCCAAACCAAGTGTGTTCCTGCCGTTGCGTTGTTGGATAAATTCTAAAATACAAAAGCATTTTAATCCTTTCCTTGAATCCGGTGCTATACAGCTTCATAGTCGATTCCATATACATAGGTACCTACTCCTCCAACCTTCAATCTATCTCCGTTAAAAAGACCTTTTGTTGGAATCTATTCTCATTCGGACAACTATGGTGCTGCCTGCTTAACTACTGTGAAAGTCCTGATGTCTCTCTGTGTGTGTTTGTGTTAGTGTGACTGGTAATGGCAGTTGGTTGTCAATTATTGCAGCTATTTTAATTGTCATTTCGTTTTGGTCGGGCTTGGCTATGTTCTAGTGACTATTATAGCGAGACGTTGATGTTAAATCATACAAAAACGGTTGAGTGATTAACTACCAAGGATACGAGATAACGGCGGCAGCGGTGGTGGTAGCAGTATTGTGCACTTTCAATGCTTGTAACTGCTTGTCAAAGTGGCATTTTTTCTTTTTTTTTTTTGTTTGTTGTTAAAGCCGATTTAAAGGCAGTTTTTAAAGTGGATTAGTTTTGGCATGTTTTTTTTTTCATTTGTTTTGTTGTTTGACAGAAAGATTTGTTTTTTTCTTCTTTTTTTTAATTAAATTGCTTGTGATTTTATTTTGCAAAGGATTTTCACATGTTCCTACTTGTGAGTGAAGTGATTGTTTTTGCTATAGGCTTTGTAGAGGATTATCAATTATTTTTGGTAATAAATCTGAACACAGCAATATATCAATAGACTTGGAATTGTTTTGAATAGTTCAGATTTTTTAAATTGGGGGAATAGCTGTAGATAATTCTGTCGTTTTTTTTTTAAATAAAATTAAATCTACTGTTCCTTATGATGAGCTTTGGCCCATCGGGCCATACAGATGTACAGAATCTGGTAAAAGGAAAATTGTTAGGATTAGGCAAATTTGTGTTTTAAGTAAATTTTCATATTCGTAATAAAAAGTATGTACATTTTTATTTTCGTAAAAATAAGTTTGTGGGGTAATGTGCCCAACTTGTACTGACATGGGCCGTGTTTTGTGCTCAGTTTGTGATGTCATGTGCCAAAATTCCAAGTAAATTATGTAGTTGGGAGTATTCCTTGGTAGACAAGATATCCTTTTAATGAAATAACGCAGGCATTTTTCAACGGCTTCAAAAGAGCAATGCCCCCAAGCTTGTGCCCCATACAAGAGAATTGACGATGCTGTAGAGTGGAATAGCTTTTGTTTTGCACTATGCTCAACGTAATTGCTCTTGATACAGCGCTCCCATACCGCAGAAATTGCTCTCTTCACCTCCGCTCGCTTACCCTCTTAATGCTTCTCCATATTCAAATCTGCTGTTATTAAAACACCCAGATATTTGTACTCCCGTACAATTTCAACTGCCTCGTCATTAAAAATTCCAATTTTTGTTCCTCGAGTGCCTTCCACCACCATCTCTGAACACCATCATTTTCGATTTTTGCAGATTCACTACCAGATTCCAATGCTTGCAGTAATCTCCCAGCCTGTTCATCATAAGTTGCATGCCATCGACTGTTTCAGCAAAGAAAACTATATCGTCCGCATACATGAGTGCAAGAATTGGTGTTCCTCCTACCACTATTCCACCTCTTACTGCATCCATTATATTATTGATAAATAGAATGAAAAGCAAAGCACTTAGAATACAGCCTTGTCTAAGGCCCGCTCTTAAAACGTTTATAAATTAACTTGAGATACCAATTGAATATAGTTTATTGAAAAGGGCTTCATTGTGTCAGCCTGTTGTATATAAGCCCCGCAATTCCTCTATAACTTGATGGATCATCATAGTTTCCTTTTTTATGGACAGCGAAAATTATTGATTTTTGTTGAAATAGTCAGGAACTGCTGCATTTTCAAAGATTCTTATTAATTTTGGAACTTGCGATAACTTCTTGGACTTCTTGTAGCGAGAACGGAACGTCTAAGCACTCATCCCTGATTAGTGGAGCAGAATACTGGACCAGAGGTGAGCATATGGATGCATTGAGAAGACTGCTGAAGTGGTTCTTAAGGCTTGATGCACTTAGGCCAAAGGCGATGATATTCGTCCTGCCATTTAAGCGCTTAACAGCTTTCCAGAAATGAGCACAATACCTAGTACTATTTATGACCTCTATGTTTCTCTGGTCAAACGCTGCCTTTTTTATGTAGCAAATTCTTTTATAATCTATGTTAGCTTCAGAGTACAACGTTTTGAACGCATGAGAGTTGCTTGACCGAAAAAGCTTTAGATATTTGAACGATAGACTCCTAGTTCTTAAGCAATCGCTATCAAACCACTCTTGCTTGTGACACGCTTTTCTTGTTGGTAATGTATTTTGAGGATTGGCCTTTTTGATTATTTGTGTCAGAGAAGCAATATTTACTTGAACATCTGATTGTGTGCTCTCCAAGTTCTCTATTCAAATTTTCTAGGTAAATGATCATATTTCTTTCTTTCCAGCATAATTTTGGGATGAGATTAAGTTGCATTGTGCTATCAAGAATTTCTGTTGCAGTGGCTGTAAAGGAAACTTTAAGTGGCATGTGGTCTGAAAATGTCTTGACTCCAACCTTAAAATCATTCAAGATGTTGTTCCACAATCCAGAAACGAAGCAATAGTCTATTACAGAGCAGGCTGTGCCTCTATTAAATGTTAACTCCCCCTCCGAGTCTCCTGCACTGCTACCATTCAAAACATGACAGTCAAAAGCATTAGCCAGTTCCAAGATTTTTGTTCCTTTATTATCACAGAGTGCGTCTTTAGAATTTCGGTCTAAGTTTTATGAAGTAAAATGTGCACTGACAAAATTGTTTTGTGACAAACCAATCCTGCCATTGAAATCTCCGATAAAAAGCACTCTAATACTGTCGTTATCTCCGTTCAACGGTATTCTAGGATTATAATTTTTTGAATTCATATTCAAATCAATAATTTCTATCATCTGTCTAAATTTCAGCTTTTTAGTCCAACCTCTTAAAAAGATTAAAATCAAATATGTACTACACAAATATTATGATAATTTTAATGCCAAACCCATCCCAAAATCCCTCATGGCTAGAGGAAGTCGAGTCAACAATAGATCACTTAAGCAAACTGATAATAATGTACAATTTTTAACAATGAAAATTTCTCCAGTGATTCCAAGCCAACTGGGACTTTTAAGAAAATGCTTAACAAGGGTTGAGACTTGGACCACTTCTCTATAACATCATATGACCTCTGACTTGCCAATTTCAAGTGAATGCGAGAACCTTCTTTTCGCTGATGACTTACTAACATATTGCTCATCACTGTCTCCATTGAGAATGACGACCTATGAAATCATCTGCTCTTGGCATGATTTCTATAACTATGTTTATCTTAAGAAAATTTCCCCGAAATCGTGGTGCTTTTCCTTACGATCCTGTTAAAAAAAATCCATCAACAACTATTGTTTTTCTTCCCGAAAAGACAGGAGAAACCTTTGATGATACTTTTCAACAAAGAAATCAGAAAGCTACCCCATTTCCCCATCTTCATTCTAAGCTAACACAAGCAGAAATCCTGAAGAACTTATACTTCGGAGGCTAATATGTTTGCGATACCAACGCCATAAGCTTGAATCGAGTTTCAGGAGATGAATGCAGTACGCTTCATACTCAAAAACAATCTGGTCGATATTGGTTGTTTCTTCTATTTAAAGAAGATATTTCATGGCATCTAATTGTAATTAGTAATTACTAATAACATTCATCCTATTAAGGGCTTTATTAGATCAGTTACTAGTATTTTACTTTTTATGTGACGTTTCAGGTGTAATTGCATCCATCTTAATCATATTTGTTTGTAAATAAAAAGGTTAAGGTGAAGAAAAAAGGATATACATAGATACCTATTGAATTTCTCCAGATACATTTATAAAAAAAACCTTTCAAACCTTTGTTAGTAAATGTAGAATTCTAACTTAGACACGATACTGCGGAAAATGCTTGTGGAGCGGCGGGCGTTGTTTGATTTTTCCCAAATACTAATAGTATGGGTATGGGCCAAAAATAAGCCCATCGAAAGCACTTTTCACTGAATTATTTAATTTAAAATAAATCTGATTTTAGCGCAACCCGCATCAACGCATATGGGTGATTCTCTGCCAACTGTGATTCCTTTTTTTTTAAATTTCAAAAATTAAAACTTATTGGAAACAATTTTTGTTTTGTTTTTGTGGCTTCAGTTAGTCAGAGTATCAAATCTGTAAAAGCATTTTGCTACAACTTTTGAAGAACAAAAAATGTGGTGAAATGTACTAAAACTGGAATAGACGATAATGAAGCTCTTTTACATTTTTTATTTGTATTTTGTTTTATCTCTTTTTAACCATATTTTTGTTGAGATTCTAGATTAACTGTTATGTTTTGACCTCTTGACATTTCTACTTCCCTTATTTTCTTTGAATATGTATAACTTTTTCCTTTTTGTAGTCTATTCTTTTGAATGGCAACCCTTTCCATTGTGCTGGGTTATTATACTTATAGTTTCTATTGCACGGAATAATTTTTATTTGGTTCTTTCGAGGTATTGATACCGTTAGTAAAGCAAATTCGTAGAAAGTAAACATTATTGCAAGAAATAATTTAATTAAAGTTCACGGCGCCATGGTGCTGACATCCACGGTACTGATATTTAGACAGTTTATGTGACCTAACTTCTCTATGCTAATGAGAAAAATAATTTCCGGGGCAATTTTAACATAGGTCGTTAAAAGGAATACAAAATTCTGATAATCAACCAAAAACATGTTATAACATGCTTAAAAATACTACCACGGTACTGATAAATTAATTTGTGACACACTTTCTTCGAATGAAAACATATCACTCATAAAGTACCTACAACAACGTTAAGAAAATAAAACGACTGTTGTTATCTATAACTAAATAGTGCTTCTTTTAGAAGACCACCATACACACGTCTTGAAACTAAAACAAAATGGTGGTTCAGCAGAAATCTTTTGGATTAAAAAATAAAACTAAATCTTCGGACAACATTCATTCATGATTAGTTTATTCAGCAAATAAGTATTTGACTCAATTTTTGCATAGTTTTGTCAAGCAAGTATTGCACTCAAGCTTTTCTTAGGATAACATTTCTATTCAATGAAGTATTTCATTAGAAAAAAATAGATTTAATCGGAAAAACAAGGAACGGACATGCCACGGTACTGACATTTTTACAACACTTTCACAAGCCATGTGGAAAAAGTAGCAAATTGGGTCATGATATCGAATGTAGTAAATAGCCATTTACACAATTTAAACCAAAAATATATACGAAAATTTTACATTAAATAACAAAAACAAAGCACTGGACACAAAGAATAACAGTTGGGACGGAATCACCTATATATCATATTAAAATTTGAGACACTTTATGAATTCCCCGAAAAAGAAAATTCGATTCCGTATTGTCGTACGGGTGTTTACGGTGGGCATGACTTTGTGAAGGAAACAATTTGGAATATTTCGAATGAAGATTCCTTTTGTGAACAGAGATAGAAACTGTGTGGACAGATCTACTGTTGGGTCTAAGCTTTTAGTATCTACATTCTACACTGAACAAAATTCTAACGTAAATTGAAATTCAATTTACGTTCATAAGTTGGTTGATGGAATTATTCAGTAAACACAAAATTCTACATTGAATCAATGAATTTATTTTGAATTTCGATGAATCTAGCTTTAATTTATAAAATAAATTCATAGATTCAACGAAACTTATTTTTCATAAATAAAAACTTCATTAACTTAGTGACGACTGTTCATTGACCGAAGGATGTGCATAATCATCGGTTGTATTTTAATTTACTTTCGGATTTGCTTCAGTGGAACTAAACTCAGAACTAAACTTTTATCCAGAAGCAAACTTTGAACAAGCTATCCGTACAGGGGGAAAATGGGAACCGACTGATAGGTTCTTCCGCAAGTTTCCCAAAATTACTGATACATCTCCAGTTTTCCCAAAAGGAAAGATGTTTCTTACATCATTATTAACTAAAAGTTAACAATTACTAAGAGAGTTTTAATGAGCATTTATTGACCTTTAGATGATGTTCTTTTTCACATTGTCCAACATTGACGAAAAATATACGTTTATTCCTTGTCATATATATTAAGAAAGCACCATATAACATAATGGAGGGCTCAGAGCTGTGCCGAACCAAGTCATATTTGGTTGTTTTTTTTTTGCAGATTTTTGTGGATATTTTTCAACTCAAGTTTTTCATTTTTAAATAAGAGAATTATAATAATAATTTTATTTAGAGAATACACTTTAGACTCTTTTTTTTACGAGTAAAATATTCATTAATTAATGGCAGTTTATTTAATAAACCACTTATTATCTTTGAATTTTCTTTTTCTGACATGGTTCGGTACAGTTGTGAGCCCTCCATATATCCTAACCTAAGACCGCAATCAATTTCCATTGATTTTACAAAATACCACCAAACCAATTCGAGATTGGCTTTTCTGTAGATTGATAGTGTGGCAGTGTGGTTGAAGGCAATGAAGCATGAACTATTGGCAAATTAAACGGTACCTACTTCAGTTGACGTTATTATCACCGCGAGTAGTCTTGTGGCTAATCAAGAGGACTCGCAGCATGAGCAAATGCTAGCTCATGTTCAATTATATCGAAGTGTGTGTTTGTGTGGTGTTTTTGGAATACTAGGATCTGATTAATGAGAATTATTATTAAACCCACAATAACGACTGACATGGTGACAACGACAAGACGATGATGACGACGACGGGTTTGACGACGACTACGATATTATGAACATAGCAAAGAATTGAATATGAGTAAATAACAACATCTTGTGCGTGTATGTCATCAATTATATGCATTTGGTTGAACATAGTAGGAAGACATCATATATATTCCTTCTATACACTTCTATGCTCATGTTATTGACACAAAACTTTACCGTGTGGACTTGTGTAAGACCTCTATATACCTACAGTCAAATCTTGCACACGAATATTAAGGAAAAGAAAACTTTTCAACTTCAATAGTGTGACCATCAGACCTATAGGAAAAATCATTTAAAACTTTGAATCTTCAATCAAATCTTTAAAAAGGTTTTGGGTCTTAAAGCCCTAATATATCTGATTAAAATTAAGTTTGCCAGTAAAAATGGAAATTATTAAAATTTATATGAAATTTCAAGAATTTCTCATTTTTTTAAATGATGCCTTTATATTTACAGCCATAATCATTAGAATTCGCTAAAACACCTCTAAACTGGTTAAAAGTTACGCAGCGTTTAAGCTGTTATTAAGGCTCTATGCAAAGTTGTGTAAATCTTTATTCGTAAAACAATTTTGGACCCATTTTAGTAATAATGTGTCAATTAGAGAACCAAAAAGATCTATTACTTTTATCTAAATTTCATACTAAAATATCTTTATGTAGCTACTATTCAAACTCTAAACGCTCTATTCAAATTTTATGAATGACATTTCCGTGTTTAGAGGTATTTTAATTTAACACAGTCTCTAAAATGCATTTATGAATAAATCTGTCACTGTGGAGTGAATAAATTGGGGTTAAGTTATTTAATAGTTCGTAGTTAGCAGGCTATTCTGCAATTATTTGAATAGAGGTGCTTACATTTGCCTAGAGAATGAATAGGCGAATGACGGGCATTAAATTATGCGGGTAAATGTTATAAATGTATAGTTTATTATTTTATAATTAATATTCACTTGCAATCGATTCTATAGTGAGCAAAAGCCAATAGCGAAATCATTTGAGCAAAGAAAAACCAAACTGTACTGCAATTAGACCTAAGTCGTATAGTAGCAGAAACTGAAAAATGGAGCCTGAAACAGGTCCTGAAAACAACTCAAGGAATGTTGATATATAGGCCAAAAGCATTTAATAATCTCCTAAAACGCTTTTAATATGACGGTTAAAAGCCATTGATATTTCACTAATCTACAAATCCGTTAGTAAACTGGTTAAAAGCTGTTTATAAATCAGTAAAGAGCCGTTTATAGCCGACGATTATGACATCGAAGATATAGAAATCGAGATTGCGTCACGGCAGAAATTGTCATTTCCAAATATGTCAATAAGTTTCACTTTCAAAATCAAAATGGCACACAGTGGTCCGTTTGTTGAGTTTTGGCTACAAAAATCATTTCTTGATACAAACCCCCATATTAATAAACAGCGGATAACAACGTGCTAGCATTTATACATTTGTTTACTTGTAATTCTTATTAAAAAATGTGTAATAGTTTGTGACATGTGTTAACGTACGGATAACTTCCTTACACATACATGCACATGTGTGATAAGACCGTTTACTACTACCATTAAACATTTTGTAAGGCAGTGCATGCACTTGACAAATGTATTAGAAAATCACCATAATTTGATGAAGTGGTGAATTTGGTGAAGTGATAAATACTGGAAAGATATCATGTCTTTTTTAATAAGAAAAGTTATCAAACGGACAAGTTGTATATCCGTGTGCCAGTTAACACGTGTGTTAGGGAGCGGATTGCAGGTTTTTATCAATACTGCTGTTAATGATTTGGGGAAGCTTAATTCAATGTCATTGCCTATTTTTTGGCACTTTAAACAGGGGCTTCACATAGTCGAAAATGTCAAAATTTAAAAAAAGCATTGTCCAAGTCAGGAATTAAGTCAAGTTTATGTTTGAAGTGCCTTTAAATATGTGCTTGAATGTTTAGTTTTGCATTAAAGTGACTCCAATACAGATTTGTACAAAATTAAAAAAAAAAGCTATTCGAAAATGCTGAGCAATGTTCCCAAGGTCAAGAACTAATTTTAGTGCTATTAAAAAAAAAAATAAGGAAATTATTTAAAGACCAAATCTGATCGAGTCTGTCGGGAAATTGACAGTTTTGACAGTTGGAAGTAGCCAATCAAATTTAAGGTCAACTACTAAAAAATTCGAAACTATCAAAAATATTCCCTAAAGCCATTGTTTCAACAATGTTGACATTATTTCTGAAACTATTGGTCTGGGTCAGCAGCGCATCGATCATTCATGGTGAAGTGCTTTTACCTCCTCGCGGTGGTCCCCAAGCAACTATCTGCATGCCCCTTAATACAGAAATAGGCTTAAATTACAAATGCGAAAGGTCTAACTCTATAGGATACGAGTAGGTTAAGGAGGTTGCATTCTTCTTACTGAAATCAGTTCCACTAACGAAACTGACACTACGTCTCGGAAAAGAAATGATAAAACGTTGATGATGTTGGCTATTGTATCCAGACCATCAAATTCCTTCAATTAGAGAAAGAATTCATGCGGTGTAAGATGGACATCTTATGGATTTGTGAAGTAAGATGGTTGGCCTCGGGGAAGTTTTGAGTTTCCATAACTCGTAACACTGTACTCTCTATACTCCGGAAAGGCACCAGGAAGTTATTATGAATGTGGCGTTTGATTACTACTTTCTAAAACAGTTCTCAAGAGCTTAATTTCCTGTTAGACTCTGGACTAGAGTACCACGCGTCACCATCATACAGTGTTACGCCCCAACGGATCTTTATTAGATGAGAACGAGTAGGCCTTTATCAACCGGCTGAATGCTGCTTTTGATAGTACACCATGTGGAGACATCATAATGGTAATGTGAGACTTGAGTGCCAGGGTTAACAATTACAATGATAGACTCAGGCATATTATGGGAAAACATGGTATTGTTGACCGCAACGACAATGGCGAACGTTTCGTCGATTTCTGTAACGCACAAGACGTATCACAAAATCCGTTCGGTGTCGACGGATAGAAAAGCAACTTCCAACCAAATTGATCCCTTTTCGGTCAGTCAGCGACTTAGAAGCAGTCTCCAGGACATTCAAAACAGAAGAGATGCAGACATGGGAATGCCCCGGGACCACAATCTGATGGCTGCCACCGTAAGATTACGCACAGCTGCAGCTCGGAGTTCCCAAGAAAACACCCCAATGCCCAGGTTCAACACCGATAGACTAAAAGATCTAGCTGTCCACCAACAACTAGGGAACCACCTTTCATAAGGATTGAAAACAATCAACAACACGGAACCCACCTCCATTGAAAACCAGTGGTGTGCTGTGACAAATGTTTTGTATCCGGTGTTGAAAGTATAGTCGATCGGTCACAAGGAAGAAACAGTGCCTGATTTTTTGAAGAAATTTTGGCTTGAATCGAGGAAAGAAAGCTGATCAAGGCTCGTATTGCAGCTACTCAAGTAGCAGAGAGACAAGCTAGAGTTTGCGTATCGCATGAAGATGAGAAAAGCTCACCGTAGCGTGCAACGGGATAAGCGTAACTATATCAACGCATTGGCAACAGAAGCAGAAGAGGCCGCAAGTAGGTGTGAAAGTCGGACCGTCTACAGAATTACCAAAGAACTAACAGGTGTCCGAAGCTCTAAACAACACCCGATAAAAGACATAGGCAAATCACTGGTAGTTTTGGATGAGGGCAAGCTCAAAAGGTGGAAAGAGCAATTTTCTGTGGTTTTAAACTGCGTTTTCATCAGTGAAGTCAAACCAACACACAATGACCCGTCCGTAATAACACTGTATCCCCCAGAAGAGCAGAACTTAACCGCAATCAGAGCACTGAAGAGCAACAATGCGGTTGGACTTGACGATATTTCTGCAGAGCTCTTACGAGCAGCGCCAACAACATCAAATGAGCTTTTTTAGCCATTCATTGTAGACCAGGAAAAATAGCACAAATCGTATGGGGAACCTTGAAAAAATTAATTCATGAAATATTAAAATTGGAATAGAAGCAGAATTGCAACCTCTATAACATATCCAAAGTCCCCCAAAATCCCCGCATTGGCTTTTTGTGTAGATGCATTTGAAGAGGTGCAGACGGGGAGAATTTGGAGGTCTATCAAACTAAAATATTTGTTTGGGTAAAACCTGATCATATGATACATGCTTTAAGGGTAGTTTTTAACGCTGAATCTAATGAAATCAAATTCAAAATGATACAACCACCCAAAAAGAAGTTATAGTCCTTTTTATGTAAAGATGACTTTTTGTTCAGGTACAACAGGTAAAATATTACCGAAAACCCTTTGAAAATAACGGCATGTTAATGAAATTTGGAATGAATGTTTCATTTGTCATAGGAACTAAGAATCAAGAGAGTCCCTAAAATTATCCATGGTGAAAGGGTGTTTTTTTTAAGGGGGAGGGGCAACAAGGAATGTTAACCATAACACCCACGTAAAAACTCTTACACTCATGAAACTCGCCAAAAATATTAAACTCTTCATGGCAACCAAGAATCCAAATAGTCCATACAAATATCTTTGTTCTAATAGTGTTTTTGGTGACTGTTAACTTCTGACTTGTTCTACGGAAAATACGATTTCAAAAATTAATGTTTGCTTGAAAAGGCCCATAACTTTGTTAAGGGTGCTTGTATCATTTTAGTTTTGCTTTTATTAGATTCAGCGTTGAAAAATACCCTTAAATCATATACCATACTTTGTGTATATACCTCTATTACACCAAATCGGAATTTTGGCTCAAATCTTCCAACTTCTTCCCAGATTTTCCCTCTCTTTAATAAAAAAAACCCAGAACAAATATATTTATGAGGAATATTTTTATTCTTGGTTGCCATGACAAATTATATATTTTTGGCGAATTTCATGAGTGTAAGAGTTTTTTCGTGGGTGTTATGGTTAACATTCTACACTTGCCCCTCCCCCTTAAAAAAACACCCTTTCACCATGGATATTTTTACGGACTCTCTTGATTCTTAGTTCCTATGAAAAATTAAACGTTCATTCCAAGTTTCATTAACATACCGTTATTTTCAAAGGGTTTTCAGTAATATTTTACATGTTGTACCTGAATAAAAAGTCATCATTACATAAAAAGGACTATAACTTCTTTTTAGGTGGTTGTATCATTTTGAATTTCTTTTCATTAGATTCAGCGTTAAAAACTACCCTTAAAGAATGTATCATATGATTAGGTTTTACCCAAACAAATATTTTAGTTTGATAGACCTCCAAGTTCTCCCCGTCTGCACCTCTTCAAATGCATCTACACAAAAAGCCAATGCGGGGATTTTGGGGGACTTTGGATATGTTATAGAGGTTGCAATTCTGCGTCGATTCCAATTTAAATATTTCATGAATTAATTTTTTCAACCTCGGAACCCATTTTTCCTGGCCTATTGAAAAACAGAGAGTTTTTCCTGAAGAGTGGAAAAAGGGAATGATTGTCAAACTCCCAAAGAAAGAAGACCTTACGCAGTGCGGAAGCTGGAGAGGAACTTGCTTGCTGCCTGCTGTAACCAAAGTAATAGAAAAAAATTGTCCTGGATTGAATAAAAGACCACCTCGAAGACACCCTTGACGCCGAATAAACTGGATTCCACACTGGATCTTCCTCCATGTGGACCACATTAGCACCTA
The DNA here is from genome assembly GCA_963921185.1 of Dasysyrphus tricinctus. Taxonomy (NCBI): domain Eukaryota; kingdom Metazoa; phylum Arthropoda; class Insecta; order Diptera; family Syrphidae; genus Dasysyrphus; species Dasysyrphus tricinctus. The sequence goes on along the minus strand of OY992532.1, from coordinate 220,258,938 downwards.
ACGGATCCTCACCGATCAGTGCGTTGAATATCGATCGACACTTTACCTGCTGTTCTCCGACTTCGGGAAGGTATTTGGCAGTGTCAATAGAGAATCTATCTGTTTTTTTTTGCGCAGGGGGGGCATCTAGTATAAATTGATTGCTTTAACTAAGGCTACATTATGATGGATCCCAATAGCACGTCATGCATAAAGGAAGGTTGCCAGAGGAGTTTGAACTCCAAAGTGGGGTCAGGCAGGGTTGTATACTGTCACCAATACTGTTTCTTTTGGTGATAAGTGATATGCTGCATGCAGCTTTATCGCCTGCAAATGGCGGGAATTCAGTGAAATCTGCAATCATACCTCAAATATCTAGACTACGAGCTTGACGAATGCTTACTCACTCATAGGATCATGGATCTCCATCAAATAACAACAAGGAGGGAGAAAGGGGAGTATTATCTCTACTGATGGTGGGTCCAGACTAGATATAATCGGCCGAGTCGGGAAAGCAAAGCCTTTGTTCGGAATGATGTCCAAAATAATGGAGAAACAACTCTATAAGCCTTACGACCAAGCTCAATTGTTCCGCTTGAAAGTGAATTCGTGCTTCTCAAGAAAGCTGCAATCACTCGTGAATGGAAGCGCTACGATATCCCGCAAACCAAAATCTCGCATTTTTTTAAAAATCTCGAATAACGAAATCTAGCAAATTAAAAATCTTGCTTTTCATAATCTCGCAACTGCAAAATCTCGCTTTTTACAATCTCGCATTTACATTTCGAGCCTAAAAACCTTAAATCCCGCAAATCAAAATCTCGCATTTTCAATTTTCAAAGCAACGTATCGCACACGGTGCGAGATTTTAATTTGCGAGAATTTGATTTAAAAAAATTTATTTGTTGCAATGCAATTCATTTTTGCGAGATTATAGTTTGCGGGATTTCGTTATTACGAGATTATGAAAAGCGGGATTTTGTAATTGCGGGATTATAAAAAGCGAGATTTTGTAATTGCGAGATTTCGTTATGCGAGATTTCCTTATGCGAGATTTCGTTATGCGAGATTTCGTAGCCAACCCCTCGTGAATAGATGTCTGCGAAACATCTTGAGGATTTTTTGACGGCCTAACCATATCTTCAATGATGAACTTCATGCGAGGACAGGTCAGGAAAACATCGGCTCTATAAAACGAATACGTAAGTGGCACTTGGATTGGAAATTCAATGGAACCTTCTCACTCAGCGAGGCCGACGAGTATGATGACCTAGAAGTATCTTGCGAAGAACGGACGAAGAGGAATCAGCCCAACTGGGGAAGAGTTGGATAGAGCTGATGTATATTTCCAGAAACCGTACATGGTGGCACGTAAGAGTAGTGGAAGCCCTATGGCTCGCACCTCACGGACGTAACTGGTCCCAAGACCTAAGTAAGTATGTAAGAAGTATTAAGAAGAAAAAAGTGAAAAACAAAATTATAACAAGAACATTTCCAATTAAAAAAAAAACTACAACGGTCACACTACTTCTATCGTGAAATGGCGTCTAGTATGTGAAAAAGCAAAGATGATGAGCAAATTTCCCAAGTCTTTCTATATAGCACCACCTGTCTTGTCTATGTCATTGAAACACATATGAATTTCAAAACAGCTCACCTGGATATACCTCCTCGTAGGTGTATACCTACCTCTATATTCTATATTAAGCTTCTTGTTTGTTTGGTCCTGGATGGGGAACTATAATAAAGTTATCATTATGTGGAATCAAATGTACACGAGATGCGCTTTTAATGGCATCATCTGAAAATTTTATTAAGCAAACAATAAACTAATTTGTGTGGCAAATTATTGTGACATTATCGTTGTGTCTCGTACCTTTACGTACATCGTACATATCCTTTTCCGCTTGCTTTTATAGAACCTTAAACAAACACAATCATCAGTGACTGACGGTGCGGCGTGTAAGTTAAGGGAGTGTGGGCTGTTATGTATGAATATGGCTGTTTTCTAAATTATATGATATTACGACGGATAAAACCGTGTTGGAAAAATTTTAAAATAACTTAAGCCTGATTGAGTGCGACATTTTGTCAATTGCTACTGCAGGCTATTGAATCAAATAATATATGACAAATATTTGACTACGGCTGATACATATATCCTTACAAAAATTTGTGATGAATGTACTCACATCCTTTTTCCTTTTCTTGTGTTTGACTAAGAATTTTAATCTTTCTTCCTCAAGATATTAAATATATACAACGTAGCTTAGCTACATATAGCAACACACAAAAAAAATCCCCTGGAGGCCAAAACAGTAAGTAACAAACAAACTAAAAGCAAAAATGTATGTGTTTTTGTTGTTGTTATTGTTTAGGACCAAACGAATTAATATACAGCAATCAGGTTTTATTATCGATGTAGTATATAAGGCTGAAGAAAATCAATAGGGGATTACTTCGAAAGGAATCAGACAGACATGGGACTGACAGGAAAATTAATGAGTCTTCTATTCCAGAAGACACAATAGAATCCTTTTTTGTTTTTGTTTTGGTCGTTGTTGTTGTGTGTTGGTATTTTAAATTCAATATCCTGTGCAGGCAAACAGCAGCATACCATCTATTCACGATATTTACGGAGAATAAGATCGAATATTTTATTGGAAGAAAATGGCGTTGAAATGCCTTAGGCATAATGTAACCAAATTAATAGAGGGAAGTGTAAAGGAAATGGCCAGGACACGCATGAGTATTTCCTGTTTCGATTTACATTTAAAGTCGACACGTAGGAAGTCTTTTTTTTTTTTTGTTTTCTGTGGGGGTCTTGTTGAAGTAGGAGAGAATATATTGAAACAAAAGTTTATGGATTTTCATTTAAACAAGGCTACAATGTTTGGTTGTTGAGAATTTTCTTCTATTTCTACCTCCTGTACATTTGCTTCCAAAATACTTCAAGAGAACTATTAAATCCATAAAGAAAAATTAAACTGTTGAGCTGTGTCGTGCCAATTATAGGTACTTATCAGACAAACCTTCATCGAGCCTTAACCGGAAAGGCTTTTATAGACCAAATAAAAAAGCAAAGCCCCACTTTTATCTTGAACTAGTCAAAACTCAAGTGGTGTTGAAGTATTGATTTATCAAATCTCCCGGGAATAATACTATTTTGGGAAATAAAAATCCCATCTGGTAGGTTTAAGGGTGATTAATTTATTTTTCGAAATTTTTTTAATTGGAATTAAACAAATTAAAACAGAAAAAAACATCATAAAACGAGATTATGAGATTTTCAGCTGAATCTATGAATGTGTATGTATGTATGTGTTGTGTGTGTGTGCACCATATCCAAGTTTGATTGCAATTAATCGCATTGAATCGCATCATTCAAGCCAAATCGTTTGTCCTTTATTGAAAAATCGTCATGTTGCACCATTGACAACGACTGATGACGATGACGACGACGTGATCCTTTTAAAGAGTTCAAGGATTAAATATCCCCCTCTCTCTTTATCTATATTCCTCGTTATTTCGAAAGCGGTATCAGTTTACTGAGCAAACTAATCACCGTGATTGGAATTTTTGCATGAATCACCTACTTGTGAGAATGGTGAGGTGAATGAAGTGTCGAAAGGTATATAGCGTGTGTTATAGAAAGAGGTCCTGGTCCTGGGTGATGGACCATGTCGAATGTCCATAGTAAAGGACATTGTTTTTTTTTTTTGGTTGTGCTTGTTTTGTGTTTTTTTTTTTTTGCTTTTTCAAAAATTCGAACAACAAAGAGAACGGATGCTTTTTTCCAAGCTCTCCTTTTATTTGTTCAAGCTCACTCTAGTTCTATATTTTCAATCTTGTTGCTGTTTTTTGTATTGGTTCGATTGAAGCGCTTGTTTTTTTTTTTCTTTGTTTTTTCCTGTTTCATATTTGAAATAAAATAAACACGGGAATGTCACGTTTTTAATAGATAGATGCAATTGCAGTTAGGAATTACGTTCGTGTATATATTTGTTCATAAAAAAGGATTTTTTTTAACGTTTTTTATCATAAATTTTATTATTTATTTTATTTTATTGAGGATGAATTTTTATTGACCTCGACGACAACACGAGGTGAGAGAAAAAGTACAAATAAAATTTATATGAAAGCGTTTAACGTGATGACAAACTTAACACTTCATTTGCGGTCGGTTTACACGGAACATGATTTTTGTTTAAAAATGTGAAATGTATCGGTGATGTTTCTGGACTTTGATATTTTTGTTTTGCCTTGAATTTTAGTTTTTTTTTTTCTTGCCAAAGATATTAGAGATGACAATATGGGAACAAGGAAACAGGCAAATTTTGTGATGAAAATTATTAATTGAAGGAAAGATATTATTTCAAGTATGTTTTACAATGTTATGTTTTATTTTTAAGTATTTTACTTTCGAACTTAAAAAAAAAGAAGAGCAGACTCTCACAAAACTGTTCAATCCTGTGAAAGAGAAAGTATCTATTATTAAATTATATTTAAGTGGGTTCATTGTTTCTGAAAATTTATTTGTACAAATGTCCTACTCAAACTTAATGTGGCAATTAAAGGCAACATCAACCAGCATTAGCTTCAGTTAATTATTCGCTTGGTTTCAATGTGCTTTAAAAAAAAAACATGATTTGAATATGAAGGTACCTATCTAATATCTTAAAATCTCGCATTTGAAATCTTGCAAAGCCAAATCTCACAATTACAAAATCACGCTTTCCATAGTTTCGCAATAACGAAATCCTGCAAACTAAAATCTCGCAAATCAAAATCTCGCAAAATTTAATACCATTGCAAGAAATATATTTTTTTAATTAAAATATCGCAAAATAAAATCTCACGTGAGATTTTAATTTGTGATATTTTGATTTGCGAGACTTTGAATTGAGAGATTTTGGTTGAAATTTGAGAGATTTTTCGGTACGAGATAAATGCGAGATTGTTAAAAGCGAGATTTTGTAATTGCGAGATTATGGAATACAAGATTTCTTATGTGCGAGATCTTGTTATACGAGATTTAAAAAAAATGTGAGAATAGGTTATTCCAGATTTTGGTTTGTGGGATATTTTGACCGCTCTTAGATATTTAAACTAGACTTTATAGCGCCGAATTTATTTTCGCGCAAAATGACATTTTCTTGCAAAAAAAATGTGTTTTGTATTTTGCTTTGATATAAGAAAATCGTTTACAGCACCGACATTTTTTCTTTGAGTAACCATTTTGTTTTCACCGCCAAACTTTCTTTTACTCAGCTGTGAAAAAAATTGATGCAGGTTACTCGTGTTTATAATTCGAAGTGAAAATTAAAGTTCATTATTCAATAATGGCCCGATCTCTGTTTTTTTCTTTCACAAATTTAATAAATTCCCCACTCCCCACCCAAAAAAGTAATCTAGTTTTCCACGTACACTAGAGAGAGTTTTGCGTACATATACTAACAAGGGTCCAGCAAGGGTTACTATCGAAAATCGTAAGACCCTTCCCAATTAAAAACCCTTTTGCTCGAGTGGCAAAAAAAGAAAATTTTCCGTATTTGGGATTCGAAATTGCTATCTTCTGTTTACCAGTCCAATACTTACTACAGGGATAATTCGCAATTCCGTAATGAAAAGTTGCAAGTGAATAATATTATACCTATTCTTTCAAAAGGTATTCATACCATTTCATGGTTGGTATTGACTACCCCAAACGCAATTACTAGTAAGAGCCTCATGAGTGTTTGAAAAGTTAACTTCAACGAGATTTCCCCTACGAAAGACATTCCAGAGGGCTCTGGACCTTTTGCACCTCATAATATATGACATTTGGGAAAAATAGTGCCATCTAATTGGTCAGTAATTGGTCAGAAAAGGTCAACTTGTCCTAAAAATTAGTCAGCCCTAGATAACTTATAATCAAGACATAAAGTTTCTCAAGGTCACGCAGGCTTTTTGGTATCACATTTGTGGGGAATTCGTAAAAAATGTTAACCATCCCAAAGATCTCTAGATCGTGATAAAAGGTCAACTATTTTGAGTAATTGGTTAGCTATAGATTTTTTTTAAATGAATTTTTAAAATTTTTCAAGGTCGTAGCAATTTTTGACACCTCTTTAATGCAGGGCTGACCACTCTACCAAACCAAACGAGACTTTTATTGGTATCGTCTCGGTATCGTTTAAATTGAAAAATGTCGGTATCGTCTCGGTATTGGTCTCGGTCTCGTATTACTAAGTCTCGTCTCGGTATCGTATGACTAAGTTTGGAATGGGTATCGATATCGGTCTCGGTTGCATTCAATGTTAATAAGAACCGACTCCTAACATTTCTTCCAAATCGCTTACAAGCCGTTTACGAAAATTATGAAAATTTCATCCCAATCTTATAAGCAGTTCATGAGAAACCAAGATATAATTAAAAATAGGCGTGGCAGCGGGTGCATTTTACTAAAATCGCTTCCTTAGCCTTCCTCTAGCTAAACATAGGTAACTTTGATAATATCATGTAAATCGTTAGAACCGTTTTCGAGACACCAAGAACAAAAACTTATTAATTAATACTAATATTCAAAAATCCATTTTTTCTACTGATACCAAACGATACCACCGAGAGTCTCGGAAAATTTCGGTACTTAAGGTTCGGTATGGTCTCGGTTTGATCTCGTTATCGTTTTGGGTCTTTTGAAGCTGGGTTGGTCTCGGTATGGTTTCGGTTTCTGATACCGATACCAAACGCTGGTATCGTGGCCTGCCCTACTTTTATGGTAAATTTGCAAAAAAATAATACCATCTGAAAGACCCTAAGATCTATATAAAAGGTCAGCTTGTTTCAGTAATTTGTCAGCCATAGTTTGCTTTTATGAATTTTTATCCTTATGTCAAAAATTGTTCGTGATTTTTAATCGTAGAAAGAGTCTATAGCTGACCATAATAACTGAAACTAGCTGACTTTTTTAAATAGATTTTAGGGCCTTTCGGGTGGTATTATTTTGTTTGCAAATTTCCCATAGATGAGCGATTTTTGGTTATTCTCGAACATTTCGTTAGAAACAAATTTTGTTCTTATTTTGCACACAAGTACTTCAAAAAAGTTGAAATAATATTACATTTCAAAATTATTGCAAACAATTTTTGGGGTAAATACACAAATCAATGAAAAAAATTATTTTTAGTACTTTTTCACATTTACGTAGATAAGCAAGGCACTGATATAATATTGCCACGTTATATAGTCTTGAACCACAAATATCTACAAGCTTGTGAGATCCAGTCACACATTTAATATTTTCGTTTATATCAAACATAATTATTGAGTGACAATATTTTTTTATTTTTAGTTCAGAGTTCAGACAGAAAATGTTTCAAGGTCTCATTTTCAAAACCCATGATGAAAAGATTTGATTAGATAAAAAACAAGTCAATTTTAATTACACTTTGCTGATATATTTTTTCTTGAAGTGTTTACTCGAAAAGTAACCACAAATAGTTCAGTAAAAATATATGTTAGAAAGGCTTGAGGTTTCTATTGCAAAAAAAAAACTTAACTTTTGTCGACTTTGTGCTACCTGCGAGCTCAACTTTTGTGTGCTGCCGACTTTTAACAATAATGACAAAAGTCGCTCCGAAAGTTGTCTTCTTTTTAATTAGGCTTGTTTCTTTCCACGGTGCGGTGGTGGTAGCATTATTTTTAAGGACACCCACTCTCTGTACTCCTCCCCCCCTCCACCCCAACTCTTTCTCAATACATATATAGCTAAATTAACATGAAACTTCAAAGACCTTATTAGGTTTGTGCGAAGCTCATGTGATGCGAACGCGAAGGCTGAAGAAGCCCAACTTTCCAGGACATGTTATTTTTTTTTTTTCAAGAAATGTTCCTTTTATTGCCTCCTTTGTTGCTACTGTTGTTGTTTTTGGTTTTCCATATAAGGTACAAAGGAATGAGTACATCACTCATATAAAATAAGTGTCTTGTTGTTGTTGTAATCAGCTTTCTTGTGGCAAAAGTTTGTTGTTTTTAGCCCAAAAGTATATGAAAACTTTGAAGGTGGTATACCTCAAAGTTGTTATTTGTGTGTATGTGATGTATGGCAAGAAAGAGAGAGAGAGAGTTGGAGGAAGGAATACCATTAAATATTAATTGAAAGGATATACGCGATATGCGGCTCTCTGTGTAATGCTTAAGTGTTATTTAACGATGTAAACTTTTGTTCCTTTGAAATTCAATCGACAGCAAGTGTCAATGGAGGAATTGTGTTGTGTTCTTCAAAATTTCCAAGCATCAGAAGATAGGGTGGACAGACATGGGAGCTGGTGATGGTGAGGGGGTAGGTAAGTATAGGTAATATTGTGCTGTGTACTGCTCCTTCTATTTGAAATGTGATATTTATCAAATGATTTTCAAATTTGTCGTTTGAAGTTTTATTCTTCATCATCGATTGATGGTTGAAGGGCTTTGATTAATTTATATTTTCTTTCGATTTTTTTTTTATTTTGTTGTTGTTGATCGTCTTCCTTTTAAATTCATTCTCTCTCTCTCACAATCATGAAAGCGAAAATTAAAAAAAATCGTGTGTTAAGAATATATGGCGGGGGTGAATAAAGAATAAAATTAACATTTCTATACTTAGAGTGTTCTTAAATGGAAATGTATAAGAAGAACCTTATACGTTCTTATATCAAGGACTTTCAATGAATTCTACATATATGTATGTATGTGTGGTGTGGTATGTCTTTTGTATACTTAATATATTTGTTTCCCTTAAATTATGCTTTTTAACTTGAATACTTTATCAAATTTAAGTCTTATGTTGGTACATTAGCATGAGGAGCCTTATTGAATTTATTAACTTAGTTTATAACAAACAATGAGTACCTATACCTAGGCTTGAAGGAATAAAGCTGATTGATGGATGGATGTTCCTTTTATATATATTTTTTTTTTTCTAAAGGGATTGTTAATGTTTGTTATCGGTTCATGGGTTTTGTATTTAATCTATAAGAAAAAACTCCTTACAGTAGATGTTATGTGATAAAATTGAAAATGGAGTTTTGTTGTATTTTGTAGGTACTTGGAAACGCCAAAGATTTTGCCAAATCTAGCCTACAACGGACCTTTCTATAGTAAATCACAAAACTTATCAATATGACAAATATTTCACTTTTGTAAACTTCAATCTTCCTCCCTTCTGCACCTCTTCAAAAATAACACCAATGAAACAAAAGAAACTTTACATATAACTAACATCGCACCTACCCTAAATTCTAGACTCTGCCCAAGCAGGGGGCCTGCTTCATTATTCACTGCTTTGCTAAGACGTCGCGTAGTAATGATGAGTGCTAACAGTGTATTTACATATGTAAGGAAGCTAATTTCCTATAGATGTCGCTGACTTTTCCAAAAATGGTTTCGAAAAAACAAAGTGTTCGTTTTGATGTTGATTTATGCTCTGATAATAAACTTGTAGATCTCCAATGCCAACTAATTCCTTTATAATTAATGATAAGGCATGGGAAATGGAAATAAAATCTCGAAAAATCAGTCACGCCCGTGAATCTTAACCATTACCTCAAAAGTAACTGGATTTTCGAGATTTTTGGCTTTCTAGATTTTTGTAGTTATTGAATTCAAGATTTTGGTTTTCGAGATTCATTTGGTTCGAGATATTTGTTTTCGATATTTTGTCATTCGAGATTTTGTCTTTCGAGATCTTGGTTTTCGAGATATTGGGGTAGACCCCCTGTAAGAGGATGCAATTCTGTGTCAATAATTTTAAAAATTCCTAAAGCAATTTTTCTCGACCTATGAATTAGTGATTCTAGATTTTTCTAGTACGTCCTATTTTTCTGTTCACTCAAGCTCTTTTGCCGATTGGTTGGAGGAAGTCTGTATGGTGTTTTTTCTACGGTTTTTTTCCAAAATTGCCATTAGCGTATTTGTTGAACTCATTTTGTTTATGAAGTTAGCTTCAATAGTACAGTGAAGGAAATTCCCAAAAAAACACATAGATTTTACTCATGCGACTTTCAACGAAATTCAGCTTTGCTATATCTAATAGGCTGCATCTAAAGGTATCTTCTTTGATATTTTTTTGTACATGTTGACTTATATAATTATTCTTCTTACGATTGTGCTCATTGGCGGATACAAGGAGGGGGGGGGGGGGGGGGGGAGGGTCATGATTAAGTTATCAATTTGATATACCTAAAAGGTCCAGGGGCTTTTGAATCTTTTTACCTCATATTTCAAAGGTCACTAAATGGTCATGAAAAGTCAGTTATAGTTTCACTAATTGGTAAATTGGTCAGGCATAACTTTCTTATAGGAATACCAAAAAAAAAAAAAACAGTTTAATTTAGTTGATCTCTCATAACGATTCAGTGGCTTTTCGGATGGTAAGCATACGATTTTTTGCGAAAGCCCATAAATAAGGTGCCAAAAACCACTATGATATTAATAAAGCTTTGAAATTTATTGAAAAAATCAATGCCTGACCAATTACTGAAACTAGCTGAAATTGTATACGTGTACTTGGACAACATACATGAGGTACCAACAATTTTTTTAAATGACCTTTAGTGGCCTTAAAAAAAAACTTTTAAAACTCATTAAAACATAATACATCAATAACCGATTACTGAAAGTAGGCCTCTTAGGGCCGGGGTTAAACCGGAGGAGTTAACTCCAAAAACGTGTTTTTCAGTCAATTGAAATCGAAAGTTAACTCCGAGTTAACTCGTCTAATTTGGTGAGTTAACTCAGGCACCAAATTGAGGGTCTTTTTAGTTGTGGCGCCATCTCGATTTCGATGTTGAAAGTTATTGCCAGAGCAATTCGTTGTGGCGCCATCTCTATTCCTATGCGTAAAAGGCCTAGAAGGGTGATATCCATAGTGTCGCACATCGTTGGCCTCAGAATTTTGACAGCTGAAAGATAAAGTTAATCCTCAACTGAAAAACTGTTCCTGAGTTAACTCAGGGTTGAATTATTTTCAGGATTAGCTAACTCTGATTTAACTCAGAGTAAAGCCTGAACTGAAAAACTGGCCCTTAGTATAGTGGCCTTTCAGTTGTCAAAAATCTAGGGCCAACGATGTGCGACACTATGGATATCACCCTTCTACGCCTTTCACATATCGGAATAGAGATGGTGCCACAACGACATTGCATTGACAATAACTTTCCTTATCGAAATCGCGATGGTGCCACAGCTGAAAAGGCCCTTAAATTTGGCCCCTGTGTTAACTCACCACATATGACGAGCTAACTCGGAATTAACTTAGGATTTCAATTGACTGAAAAACATGTTTATGGGATTAACTCAGGTTTAACCCCGAGACTAGGATGATTTCGCACTGAAAAACTGGCCCTAAGATGGCTGGAGCTTAGCGAAGATTTTGTAATGTGGCTTTCATTGTGTTTATTCAACAGATCATACTCAGTTCCTTATAATGGTTGTGCATCAAATATTTTGAAAGTTGATTCTGGTAAACCACAGGGCAGCCACCTAGGCCCTATTTTATTTATTTTATTTATTAGTGATTTACCATTTTTGTTGAAGCATTTACACTAACTCATTAATGCGGACGATGCTGCAATCTTTAAAAAGGTTTCCAATATTCGCGATTGAGAAGAGTTGAAATGTGACCGTAACTCGGTTTTTGATTGGTGTGTTCGTAGTATTGATAAATGTAAAACTATCAGTTTTTCGAGAAAACTTTCTGTAGGTAAGTTCCTTAAACTATTTGTTAAATTCTGTATCATTATAACGTGAAAGCGATATAACTGTTTTTTGTGTCTCATTTTATCGCAAACTAGAATATATCCAACACATCAACTCTATATAGTTCTATGGTAATAAGATAAAACCACTTAATGCAATTTTTTTCATTTTTCAAAACGAGCAAGATAAGTTTTGCATGTTTTTTAAAATGACTATTTTATTTAAAAAAAAAGTACCAGAGCCAGTTTAATGGAATTTATTTTCAGAATAGATATTATAGCAATACCCAGATAGTCCTATCTTTGTTTTTATAAAGAACTTTATAACCCAACTGCTAAAAATCTTTTTAAGATACACCTTAGCTATTTTAAAAAATGCTATTCAAATGAATAAAGGAGCTTAGGTGACATAACGTCGGCTTAGAGTGTAAAGCGGCTAACTCCACATTTTTTTTTGTCATTATAGACCACTTCAAAAATTGCTTAAAAATACAAAAATCTGTCAAATCTTTTAAATTCCAGCGAATTTAACAAAAACGAGTGCTGAAAAATAATTTATTTAATTTTGGTTTTATTCTAATAATGCGAACATTTTTATTTAAATAATTTTTTGTAAAAAATGCAAAATAGGAGTTAGCTGCTTTTCACTCTAAGCCAACGATAAGATGTTTAAACTATTCCCTTGGCTACATTTTTGAGGCTTAAGTCAACTTAAGCTTTTTCAAAAAAATTGGAACGCAAATTTTGAACAGTTGGTGTTGACCTAAGAGATGCGATGAATATCTCTCAAATTAAAGCGTCATAATAGCTTATGCCACGACTTAAGCTGCTTTAAAAAAATGCATTTTTATAAGATTTGAACAATGTTTGCTCAATGTAGACATAAGCTGTTATACAAAAGCAATTTTTGTCCAAGAAAACATAAGCTATTATGTTTTCATCAAATTAAATGTTTTATATTTTGCGTAGATAAATGAGACTTGGACTTAAAAAAGTTGAACAAATTGTTCCAAGCAAAAAACACTCGATTCTCACTTAAGTCTACTTAAGCTCTTTCAACTTATTTCCACAGAACTAAAAAAGATGTGCGTGAAGTTAGCACCGCCATTTTGGATTTTCAAAAAAAAAAGGTTGTGCAGTAATGTGCCCAACTTGTACTGCCATGTGCCGTATTTAAAAAAAAAAATCGTACTTAGGGTTTGGTTTTTAGAGGGTACCCATTTTTTTAGCGTGGAGTTAGCACCACCATTTTTTATTTTCGAAAAAAAAGAAGTTGTGCTGTACTGTGCTCAACTTGTGCTGGCATGTGCCGTAAATATTTTTGAAAAATTTGCAAATGAATCGGAAAATAAAAGAATAGAATGGACTTTTTAAGATGTGCGTGAAGTTAGCACCGCCATTTTGGATTTAAAAAAAAAAGGTTGTGCTGTAATGGGCCGGACTTGTGCTGCTATGTGCCGTATTTAAAAAAAATCGTTCTGAGGGTTTGGTTTATAGAGGGTACCCATTTTTTTTAGCGTGAAGTTATCACCACCATTTTTGATTTTCGAAAAAAAGTTGTGCTGTACTGTGCTCAACTTATGCTGACATGTGTCGTAAACATTTTTGAAAAATTCTCAAATTTGAAAATTTTACGAATGAATTTTTTGCGAAATTTCAAAATTTCTTAAAAATAAAAGTTGTGCTGCATTTTGCTTAAAAATGATACAAAGAACCAAAAAGGAAAAACAAAAATTCGCATAATTACATCTATTATGGCCAGCACTAAACTTTGCGAAGGGCTGTAGCATGAAGTTAGAACCGCCATTTGCGGAGTTTCAAACAACAAAAAGTTGTGCTGTATTGTGCTAAACTTGTGCTGCCTTCTGCCGTAAATATTTATAAAAAAAATTGCAAATTTGCTAATTTTACGGATGAAATTTTTTCAAATTTTGCAATTTTGTAAAAAATTAAAGTTGTGCTGTTTTTTGGCCGTAAAAGTTACAAATATGCGAATTTTTTGTTTTCTCTTCGGAATATGGCATCACAAATAGCGCAGAAGGCAGCACAACTTTAACTTTTTATAAAATTACAAAATTTGAAAAATTTTCATCCGTAAAATTTGCAAATTTGCAAATTTCTTAAAAATATTTACGGCACAAGGCAGCACAAGTTGGGCACAATGCAGCACAACTTTTACTTTTTTTTTTGAAAATCGGAAATGGTGGTGCTAACTTCACGCACATCTAAAAAAGCCCATTCCATTCTTCTTTTTTCCGATCCTTTTGTTATAAAACAGCTTTTTTATAACTTCTGTTCGACCAACTCTTGAATATGCATTTCAATTTCGGACTCTCCCTTTCAAAAATTGTATGCTGGATGTGAGTCAACATCTACAACATCTATGCTGATCACCAGTAGTTGACTCTTGTTCTCAATGGAGTTCTTCACAACCTTCCAGACATTAAAGTCCCTTCTTTTGAGCTTGAAAGAATTTTAACGTCTTACCCCATACTTCTCGACAAGAATGATGTGATGGTGTACATCTCAGGGATTTGGTCTCTCTTGCTCATGAAAAATTTGATTCTTCCTAAGTGATGCTCATGAAGACCATTTAACTTCATCTTACATCCTCAATAATTGCCTTCTCAATTAGCGACAATTCCTCGGCATTCAAAGTGAACTGGTGATATTCCTGTGCCAATTTCCATGCTCAAGGCTGATGCCACTTGCATATGATAGCCTTCCAGCGATGGTTTTCGTAGTTGCAGGTCCCACAAATGATTGTGCCGTATCCTTGGATTTTTTAGCTTCTTGCCTTTAGGGAGGAGTTATTTGTTTTCTTTCTTGTTACCTTGTCTCATGTCCCTTGCTTGGTTCTCGAGTCTTGTTTTCTTTTCTTCCTCTTCAAGATATTACCACTACCAGGTCTTAGATCGTCTCCATGGAGATCTCTCTCCATTTGATTTGTGAGTTGACTCATGTTGTCATCCCACGGAATGTTGTTTTTTTTAAGCATATTAGGTTCCACGAGCAGCAAGAGAAATAATAGGGTCGAGCCATATCAGAGCTTTGCATGATATGGTCCAGAATGAGCTGTTCGTCAACCATCTAATAGTGTTGCTGCAATACTTATAATGATACAACTTTGAGCGAATTTATGCTAAACTGCTGGGTGCATCTATTTATAATTCATCGTTCTAAATCAACGATCACTCCATTTTTCTTTTTTTTAAACAAAAACTCAGCCAATTTCGTTTGCCTGGTTTTAACTCAAAATCAAAAAAAAAAAAACTTTCCTAAGACTGCGACAGATTGTCTATGTGTCTAAGAATCCACCAACAAAACTTTAAACTGACATGTCCCTTAACGACAAGGTGAAATATTGTCCCTTATAAACTCTCCACACATTCATATATTTAGATAATGTATTCCTCTATTTTTCTTGGAGACAAACACACACAAAAAAAACTCACAAGTCACAAAAAAATTTTGCAACTGCAAAACTTCAATAAAAGTTCAATATTTTTTTCATTCTTGTTTAAGGACATTTCTTATAGAAAATCTTATAGCCCCGGTTCATGAGTATGTAGGGTTAGGTATGGTGTGTGGTGTTTCAGTGAGTGGATTTCACTTCTCTACCTGGCGCCGCCGAGCCACTGTTATTGAATGGCATGCTATTGTTTAAACTTGTGAAGGATTTTTTCTATATATCTTCCTGAAATCTTACCTAAGTTTTTTTGTGGAGATTACGAAAAGAAGATATTGATGAAGAAGTACTTTTCCTGAATTTAAAATTTGCTGATCCAGGCAAAAAAAAATACATAAAACAACCAAAACAAGATTAGCGTGCACCAGAAGTTATACTTTATTCACAATGCGGAGTCCACTTCTATCTAGATACGAGGCAATTTGTTCCACGAAAAATTTTGTTCATCAAATAAGTAAAAAAAAAAAAAAATCTAACTTTGTGAGGCTCACTCCGATGAGTCTGAATATAATGAGAACCCCTCATGATACATCTATGTAGCTGTAGATTGCCTTGGTTGTATCTCCAGAAAGCATCCTCCATTATTGAAGGATATTGCCTGATTCTCCTTCTCACATCAGGACATTGTTTACGGGCCAACGGTTCGCCAATTTGCCCACGTGTATCCTTCAACCTATCGCCATATCCACCATGTACGCAAGGACATGGACAATGTCTGGCAAATTTACATAATAGCTTAAATGACATTGAGGGCAACCATTAGCTTCGGATATATTCTCAACAAATATCCTGTGTGTGTTTGTGATGCCTATATAGTAGGTAGCATCGGCATCACTTTGGTGTCTTTTGAGCTCGTTCGTTGCTCGATATGAAAGAAGGACGTGGAAGGATGATGAAATTTATATGTTCACCATATTTTCTCGACTTGACTCGAAACAGCCATCTAACTTCCTGCCATATCCGTCTCCATCTCCACCCACCTCCATAACCGTGAGATGTTCGACCTCTTGAAAACTTTACTGAAGCTTTGCGATGAAATAGAACAGAGGGAAGGCGAATCCGAAGAAGGATCTAACTTTAGATCTGTTTTAAAGGTAATTGAGTAATAATAGTGTGTGTTGGCTCAAGGAAGGAGAATAAGGACGTCGGTCGGTCGTCGCTGTAGAGAAACAACAGTAGCAGAGAGGCAGTTTGTCTCTTTTGATGGGTGAGAAAATTTTACACGAAATAACGTTTAATATAATTTAAAGTTGTGAAGTATTCCATAAAGCTTTTTATATGGACTTTAGTTTTCCTTCCTCAATATAGTCCTCCAAGTTGGATCCAAGTTGGAGTCCTCTGTAAGATAGTCATCGCGGCTGGTTTTATTGTAATTTAAAGGCAGGTATATGCGATGATGTTTCATTTGTGGTAAAAGTCCTTATTCTTCTTCAGTAAGTTCGAATGTTAAATTACACCCGCAGTCAAGATGATGAAAGTAATTCCTTTCAAGACGATGACGATGTGACAGATAGGAATCGCGTAGACCATGATGATAACGATTATTATTGAAATAAAGTGATGCAAAGGACAAAAACCAACTCTCAATATAGTGAGGTAGTTGATGGTGAATAAATGAACAGTTTTCCTTAAATGCAATTACTTAACCATTTTGTTAGCTAAGAATAGAATAAACGGGATTTTATTGGATGGAAAATGGCTATCGAATGTTGATTTTCTTTTTTTGTTGTGTTGGTTGGTTTGGAAAAAGCACTCGATCGACAACCACGAAATTTGATATGGGTGGCTCCTTGTGCGGATAGTCATTGATATGTAGGTACAAGTAAGCAGTGACAAGGGTTAGTTGTCCAGCTGGAGTCACCGAAGAATTCCAAGTCACACAAGGTATACACCAAAGAAGCGTATTAAGTCCTCTGCTTTTTATTTACAGTCCTTGACTACCTGGTCGAAGGTAAAGTACCGAACACTGTACATCAATTATTCTTTGCTGAAGATGGAGCCATAATAAGTGAGGGTCCTACATCCCTGCAACGAGTCCTTGACGTTTTGGTAGACGTTTTAGAAGGAAGCGGGTACCGCATCAGTCCGAAAAGACTGAATACTTGTGCTGCTCGTTTTCTAACCCGGACATGCCTATTCCAGGCATTTATTTAAATGGAAATATGCTGAAATCCTATACGTTACGAACCGACTGTTTAAGAGTACGGTACGACAAAAATTACTAATTGATGCCGGTGTACCACAAGGTAGTGTCCTAAGACCAACCCTGTATCTGTTATAAACAAGGGATATTCCAGTGGACATAAACGCTATCAAGGAAACCTTTGTTGATGATACTGCAATATTGGTGCCAGATAAATCCGTTACGAAGGCTACACAAAAATTGCAAAACGCAGTCGATAAAGAAAGTGATTGGACGCAATAATGACGTTTCAATTTAAACGAAACAAAAAAGTACCAAGATCCGTGAAAGCCATCACGTCAACAATACCATCTTGCAGAAAATAAAACACGACCGACTAAGTTGGTACTGTCATGGGGAGCGGGTCAAAGTTCTGGTTCCAAAATTCTGGTTTTCAAAATTCTGTTTTTTGCACGAAAATTCTATTTTTCAAAATTCTGCTTTTTTTCAGTTCTGTCTTTTGAAATTCTGCTTTTCAAAATTCTGTTTTTCAGAATTCTGTATTATAAAATTTTAAGCAATAAATTCTGCTAATTCTGGTTTACTCAAAAACGGAAAATAAAATATTATTTTTTAACTTTATTGTTAGATAATTCAGTGCAACACTTTCTTCCAATCAGGAAGATATTTTATTTATGCTCGTCATTTATTTATGTTATTTGATTGCTGCACATATTTTTCTACAACGAACTATACACGCACAACTTATATTTCACTTTATTTTGTACTTTAACGGGTTAATGTAGCTGTAAATATAAGTGCAAACATTGAGTAAAGCCTAGTTTATTGTTTTATTCAGGCTAAATACAAAATTATATTGATTGTTGGTTAACTGTTTAATGCAAATTAAAAAAATTGCTGTCAGGGAATTTCATGCAAAACGATTGGCCGGCAATTGTTTTGCGTGCGAGAAATAGTGTGGTGAACAATAAGTATTTTTTTATGGTTGGTTCAAAAAAAAATATAGTCACCTCACAACATTTTTTGCATGCAAATGATTTTTGCATCCAAACATAATTGTTTTCCATTTTTAGGCCTATAGTGCATTAATTCAGTGTAAGTTAATGACTCAATGGGTGGCTAAGGCCAAGGCAAATATTTTTCGTCTAGAATATTACAAAAGTTTTGCACAGAATCGGTGCATAATTGTTTACAAAGATTTGTTTTTTATGCGCACGGGACTGTAAACTGCTCATACCTTCAATTATTGTCTCAAACAAAAGAGCAGTCTTTAAACCAAATACAAGAAATTTTCCCTATGTTATGATGAGACAAGTATGAGAAAATTGCTGCCAATAATAAAAAGCGCGCGCTTTTTAACATTTTCCAAACCATGTTTTAATTATTGGCAGAATTTTGTAAAACAGAATTTTGAAAATCAGTATTTTGTAATGCAGAATTTTGAAAGCAGAATTTTGAAAGCAGGATTTTGAAAAGCAGAATTCTGAAAGCAGAATTCAGCAAAAAGGATTTTGAGCCAGCCAGAATGTCGACCCCAACCCACTGTCATGGTCAAAGGGGAAACCCGGAGAGCCTACAAAGTTCCAACACGATTGCGAAGGAGAAAAAAGAAAGGCAGACCAAAAGACTCCTGGTGCAAACAAATGCAACGACATCAGCATTTGATTGGCATCAGACATGGAACAATTCAAAACCGGGACACCGGGAGTCTTGCCGAAACTTTCTGAGGTCAACATGTCGTACCCCACGGGCAGATCACTAGTTTGAAGCAGATAAGTGGGAGAGTTGTGATCCCTCCGAGATCACAATGGCATCGAAATGAAGAAGAAGATGAAGTCATTGTTGCCATCCTCTCACTTGAACGCCATTTTGAAAAATTTGGGCCAATTGGTAAAAAAAAAAAAATTCAAGTTTTGTTGAGAAGCTATACCTTCGGATAAAATGTCAGTGTTGCCAGTTTTTGATAGTTTTTTAGTAATTTTTAATATTTTGAAAATGAAAAAAGTCGCCGAAGAGCTTCTCGATGCCGAACGCATGTTGGAAAAATAAGTTACAAGATTTTTCATGTTCAAAATTTTGAAAATTACAACAGTAAAAGTGAAGTTCTCAAAGTTAGTTCAAGAAAAGTGGCAACACTGACACCTTACCCGAAGTTGCGTCTAGTCAACACCTATAATTTAAACTTCAACCCTTATTTTAACCATGGACATTTTTCAAGTAATTTTTATTTTATCATTTGGCAGAGTGGGCGCAATTTTTCAAAAAGCGAACGGAATTTGGTTTTGTGGCAGCACTATATGGCTGTGATTTGTATTTGTTTGCAAAATATTAGCATTTAAAAGGCTACCATTACAACCTCTAACTGCAACGGTTTAAATATTTAAAAAAACACTGGAGCTACAGAATAAAAAAAAAATACAAATTAGCATTTAGGTAATAAGCTACTTGTAACAAATAATTTGATTCCATCGAAATGTGTACGACAAAATAAAGAACATTACAAATTTTGTGATTGTTTTTGTGTATCTCAATCAACAGAGACATTTATCTTTCATTGTGAATAACCAACGTGCCTATTGTAAACTGCTCAATATTTTAAACATTTAGGGATCAGGGAGTTTATTTATTGGTATTCCGAAAATCGGGAGCCAACGGTACCTCATACAGAACTAATTTTCCTTATAGTCTCGAGAAAAGTCAAACCGATTAACATTTACTCGCACAAATTTTCAACAAAATAGTTTTGAATTAAAAAAAAAAACAAACAAAATATTTCAAAAACCACTATTTCAATTTCTACTAGCGATATTTAGATACTATATGGCAAGTTATGCATTCGTAAAAAATTTACCCGATTTGCCATTCTAGCATAGTTGAGGTACATTAGAAATGAAGAAAGCATTTATGTACTTTAAAACATTGACTAAAGCCAATTTTATTGTTTTGGTAGGTATGCGTATAGTATGGTAGGTAGGCATATAGTAAATATAAATACATACCTATTACCAATCGGTATCAATTTGTTTTATTTTTATTTTTCCTTTAGGAACATCTTCATCTTCTCTAAAATTTTGAACCTAAGGTTTTTTGTTTATTCCCTACAGAAGAAATTAATCATTGTAGCTCCAAAATAAAACGGCACCTGGCATGTCCATTTTGAAAAAGGTTATTTTTCCCTAAAGATTAGTGTGTATACAAATATTTGTGTATAGTCTGCATTTGGATAAAGTTCGAGCGATTTAATCGTCCCATTTATTTCTTGCTACATAAATTTATTATCATTAGAGGGGTTCACATTGACCAGCATGTGGTCCAACATTGCTTGACAACCATCGATGTTTGATCATTTAAACCCAAAACCAACCATGTTGTCCAACTATGTTGTTCCATGTGAACCCCCCTATTCAACACACTCAACAAACCATGCGCCGACAGACTAAAGGCAGACAGCAATAAATAACCACAAAAGCAAATGTGAAATCGCACCCAATATTATCTATCCCCTCACTTTTCCCCCTATGTGGTACTTTTTGCGTTTTTTTTCCTAAATCGTTATAATTATGTATACCTAGGTATGTATATGTATTCCATTCGGTCATTCGGTATTCATTTTTATATTTTCTTTTCTCCACATGCAAATGAGGGTAGGTAGTCTACGAACGTTTCTCCTTGTTTTCGTGTCTGTTTTATCATCTTCTTCGTATTTTGTTTCGGCAGACCAGTATGAACAAAGTGAAGCTTGAACGCAATAATTTTGTCTATACCCCTGACGTTTCGCCCTCTTTGTCCATTAGGGGTTTCACATTTTTGGAGTTCTGTTGATTTTTTCACATTGTTAGTAGGTATGCCTCCGTTTAAACATTTCTAATGTTAAAAAATCGAACACAGGATTTTTATTTCAAACTTGTAATTACGATGATAGAGAAGAGGTCAGTTGAGCTACAGCTTAAACGGCTGAATCAATTTTCAGTAAGCTTGGTACCTAGCGACCAAAAAGGTCCCCCAACACGTTGTTTTCCTTTTTTTAGAACCAAAAATTACGGTTCTTGCCACAACTTTCCCTAAGAAAATAAAAAAAAATTCTTTTAGTAAAAAAGGCTACCTTCGGACTCAAAGAACCCTTTTTTTAATTTTTTATTTTTTTTCAAAACGGTATGACTGATTTTAACATTTTGTTTATAATGATTCTTCTAAAAAACAACAATAGTATTTTTTACCAACATTTTAAGAAAATTGTTTTTGGATTTTTAAAAAATTTTTCAATTTTTTTTTTTTGAAAATCTAACAATTTTAAAACGACATAATCAATTTTTTCTTAAACTCGATATTTAAGAGTTTTTTAACACTTTCTAAAATATTTTAAAAAACAAATTTCTTTTTACGAAAAAATAATGGTACCCTCCATACAAAAGTTAAAAAACCGTTTTGGAAAATATTTTTTTTCTCAAATTCGGCTCCTACGATATTGATAAAACTTTTTTATAAAAATTAACACTAAGCAATTATAAATTATTTATTATTATTTTTCTTTTTCATATAAATTTCAAATAAGTTTAAACAATATTGCATATAAAATTTAAAAAAAAATAAAATTTGAATTTAAAAAAAGGTTCAAATTTTTGTTCCATACAATCATATTCAATACAGAATTAAGATTGTGTTCTTTTTTCACCTCAATCTATCAAAAGAGTTGTTTTAGGTAATCAAAGGGCATGGTAGTGCCCAGCCAACCCAAGTAACATTTTTCCTCTCATAAAACTCTGCCAGATTCTTAGTAGATTATTTTATGGGAGTAAAATATTCTCTGGTAGTCTACTACAAGATTCTTATACGATAGTTATGAGCGTTAAACGGCCTAGTTACTAGAGGCAATTTTCTATCTCATAACAAGAGTAAAAGATTTTATATGAGATTTGATATCTCGTTAACAGATTTTTATTTTTATTACGTCAAAAAACTATTTATTTTTGTAAGAGTATTTATCTTATGAGGGAATCAATAATATTATGTTTGACTTGTACCTAATATGGACATTATTATTAGTTGTTTTTCACACAGTTGGACCAAAATTTGATTGCGGTTGAAAACTTACTAACTAATATTTACATTTTACCTCCAAAAAAAACAGCGCTTTCAAAATAATGCATATTTCAATTATTTTTTTTGTTATTTTTTCTTATCTTTTTTTCTCATGTTGCCTTTTTTTGGCAATAGAGTATCTTTACGCAGAACGTTGAACTCTCCCCATGTAAAATACTCAATATTTCATTTGTTCCATTGATTATTATCATTTTTTTTTTAATTGTTTGTTTTTATTTTTCAACGCAGACATTTTTTATTGTGTGCATTTTGTTTTAATACTATTTTACTAAAAAGATCTTATAAAAGCTTTTTAGTAGATTTTTAGTAGAGTTTAGCATAGCCGCCGCGCATAGCCGCTTTTAAGTGTTTTACTATGGGATTATAAGCATTACAATATGGTTAACAGAGATCAAATTTCATAATAAGATTATTATAAGACTTAAAGTTTATACACTCCTACTAAGGGAGAAAAAACTGATTTCATAATAGACTTAAGCGTTGGGAATTTGAATTTGAATTTGAAAAGAGACGCAGTCTTATTATAAAATTACTATGAGAGTA
Source organism: Dasysyrphus tricinctus (assembly GCA_963921185.1). Classification (NCBI taxonomy): domain Eukaryota; kingdom Metazoa; phylum Arthropoda; class Insecta; order Diptera; family Syrphidae; genus Dasysyrphus; species Dasysyrphus tricinctus. The sequence goes on along the minus strand of OY992532.1, from coordinate 220,235,987 downwards.
ATTAAAGTTTCATAACAAGATGTTAATTATTAAGTATAGCTATGGGATCTAAAAGAACCTTATGAGAGAGGATTTGTAGATTTCGGGAGCTTAACTCTGAAGAGTATGTTAGTTGGGAAGTTCGCGGCACTACACCCTTTTTACTGGAACAAACTCAGGCGATTTTCAACCCCCTGAAACTTCAGTACCAATATAGTCAGAAACTTCAAATTTGCAGCATTTGCTGAGACGATCAAACACGGTGGCTCACCAAATTTCAACACTTAAGCATTAGTATAGCTCCTGAGATATAGGACATCAAAAATCGCAAAAACCCTAACTGACTGACTCACTGACAAATGATCAAAATTATGGAGCACTTCCCAACACCTATTTGAAATATCGCACAACGGTAGGGCTTGTTGTGCATATAAAGGAAAAATAAAAACTCTGCAATTTCCTATTCAGGGGGCGTGGCATCCACCCCTTTCTTTAAAATTTGTTTAAATTATATGAAGCACTTCTGATTGTTGTAGAACGATGAAAATTGGTAGATCAGAAGGACTTGAAGTGCTTAGAAAGAAAAAAATCAAAAATTTGGAATTTACTATTCAGGGGGTGAGGCATCCACCCACTTTCTCAAAAATTGTTATAAGCTACACGGAACACTTTCGATTGTTGTAGAACGATGAAAATTTATAATTTTAAATTTGGTAACGGTGGAACGATATGACCTGAGAAAAATAAAATATTGAGATTTTCCATTCAGGGAGCGTGGCACCCACCCACTTTCTCAGAATTACTATTATTTTTATGGAGCACTTTTGGCTATCGTAGAATTGTGAAACTTTGTAGGGCTTGATTTTCACCTGGCAAATTAAAATCTTTGCAAAAAAGGAGCCATTTTACCCACCAAATTTTGATCATTATCATTAAATACCAAATTTAAGTCGTAATTTAGAGTTGTTTCGATATTTCTCCACTTAAGATATTTGATATTAAATTTCATGAACTTAAAACTTGGCATATATTTTATATCTCATTACTTTTTTTGGTTGACTTTTTACGTACTGGTTTCTTGTGCATATAAGAACTTGTCTCTTTTTTTAAAATTTATATTTTTGTTGTGATTTAAATATCGTATTTAATGCTTTAAAGTATTTTTCTCTCATAATTTCCATGTTTTTATATACAAACGCTAAAACACCTATGAACGGGTGAGTATTAACGCAGTGTATGAGCTCTTTTAAAGGCTCTATTCAACGTTGCGTAAATCCTTATTCTTAATATATTCTGCCACCCATTTAAGTGACAATGCGCTTATGTCAAAGAGATACCCATTGCAATAACTATTCAACCTCTAAACGCACTTAGCTTAAAATGGCGCTGTTTAGTAATATTTCCGCGCTTAGAGGCATTACAACTTTTCGCAGTCTATTAAATGTATTTATGAATAAGGCTGCAAGAATGTAAATAAGTGTGACCTAGTCGTGCGTTTTTATTGCATTTTTTTATTTATTAAGTTGAAAAAAAAATTAACTTGATTTTAGCTAAATAATTATGCTCAGCCAGGTTAAGAAGCTGCACTTCAAAATATCAAACTCATATTTTAGATTGTTAAATTGAACGAATTCTTCTTAATAAAGGCGTCCATGATTTGAAAAAAGTTCTTCTCCCAAATGAAGAATCTATCCAGTGTAATGTAATGTACCCATTACCCTATACACTTCTCTGGCAGATTTTATCCCCTAACAAGTAGTCTGAGCTCAAATGGAATATACGTACATCTTTAAGCAGGTATAGGTATGTTCGTTGATGTAAGTTCTTACTCTGTTTAGTACTAAGAATCAGTATAATATAACTAATTAAATCTGATCCTATTATCTACACTCCATAAATTTCTATTGCTTGAGTAAATAATTGCCAAAATATTAGAAAGCAAAAAATCCACAAAAATTGTAACAATTTTCCACTTGGACAAAACACACAACAAAACTCAAATCCATCTCAAAACAGGTTTCTACTAAAACATCATACAAAAAACAACAACAACAATAATAATGAACTCTACTCAAATTCTTTATTGGATCAAAGGAAGCTTCGCCATCCATCCGTTCATATCAAGTATATCAAGTGGCCCACTAGAAAAGTAGAAATACTTTTTCATTTTACTCCACACTTAAAAATTTAATCCAAACATATGGAACAAGAACAAGGACGACAATGACTCCTCCACTTTCCTCTAACAGATATACTTAATAATAACGTAGCTACATAGAAACACATACAAACATACACTCTGAGCCACTTAAAATGATTCAGTCTTTATTTTTATATTTTATTTTTCCAGCTCCCTTAGCTCATAGACAACATCCTAAACGACCGGTACCACCGCCACCGCCACCGCCACCAACGATATTATGATGACGCGACGAGTGAACGAACACACGAGGTAATGAAAAACGTTTGTGAAATAATAAATTCTAATGAAGTGGATCATAAGTGGAAATAAAATGGTCTCGGTCTCTCAGTTTTTTTTTTTTTTTTTAGTTTAGACACAAAATGAGTACATGTAGGTAGAAGTATACTGTATATCGTTTCATTTAGGGAGTTCTTCTTCTCCTTTCTTTTGCAATTGCGATTTTACAAAAATTTGATATTTTCAAAGTGTAGTTAAGGGATATAAAGTGCAGAGTACGAGCACCTTATGTTCGTTTTTAGAGGAAAGACCCTCAAAAGCTAAACTAATAAGGAAAATTCTTGTTTGTCGGAGCTTGAGAGACAAAATGAAGACCAACGAACTCTATACCTAAACTCAGCAGAGAAGGACCAGATGTTTACTTCTTGGATTATTGTAACGTCCGCACTTGACATGAAGGTCAGTCTCCATATAGTTTCTAAATAACTACATATTTTAAAATTTGTGGTGCTTCCTTGTGGTAACATGACTTTACAAAGATAAGTCCTTATGACCCTGAACTTTGCAGACGATTTGAATATCATATTTTGGACTGTCAGCAGTGGCGTAGAAATGGTTCGATTTTAAAAATGTAACGGCACTTGATTCGTCACGATAAAATCTCGATACGGCATTTTTTTATTTCAATTTACTGTAATTAAAAAGTAGGAAGTGTCGAGAAAAAAACGTTGAAAATTTTTGGACTTTCCGGTTAAATTGATGGATTTGTCACAACAAAATCAATTTTTTTCAGCACTTCTTACTTTTTCGTCAGAACTTCTTTACTACGGTAAATAAAAAAATTTAAAATGGTATATCGAGATTTTGAAGACCAAATCGATTGACATTTCAATTTTCAAAATCGATGCATTTTTACGGCGCTGGTGACAGTCCAAAAATGTTCAACGTTTTTTCTCGGCACTTCCTACTTTTTTCATCATGATTTTTTTATTACAGTAACTACTTTTTTCAACATAACTTTTTTACTACAGTAAATACAAAAAAAAGGGTGTATCGAGATTTTATCGTGACAAATCGAGTGCCGTTAGGAGAATCAAAACTCGTCGTATCCACTTTTATCAAAAATTTATATTTTGATGCAGATTTGTTAAACTGGGCATATTGAATAGATTTTAAAGAACACTTGACAGCCTTATCCCTCTAAACACCTTTAATATTGATGTCAAACATCGTCACTGTCTTCAAAACTCTCCATATCCACAGTGCAATTTGCATCAAAACTTTCAATATCCATTGTATGCAGTAGTTAACAGGTTTGCTTTCAAAACTCTCATTATCCATCATAGGCTATTGATTTGATTATGTTATATTTATAAGAAGGAACTAAAACGTGCGCGCAACTTTGGTAATAATGGACACAAAAATTTGATTTTTGGTACAAAAAATGTAGTATATTATGATAACATCTAAAATTCGGTACAAAACTCATTAAAATCAAAATCGAATATTTCCTCAATTTTAGAGGAAACAAAATCGAATTTTCCATAATTTACAAAATAACTGCCCTAAATGCCTTTCTATGTGCCAAAACTAAAAGTGTTCTATCAGTTATTACTAAAGTTATAAAAAGTCAAAATTTGATTGAACATTTTATATACATATGTTCTCCCATATATAAAAAATAGTGAGCTAAGATTTTACAGGATTTTTGTTTTTATTTAGAAGAAATTGGGGGGCGCACCAAATTAAATTAAACAATGACCTTTATAAGGACCACCCTAGCAGAAGTACATGAACTAGTTTGTATACCCTTTGCCTATATAATCACCAATATCGGTTTGCTTATAATTAGGGGTAGGGTAGATCTTCTCTTTATTGAACATGAACATATTGTTCGGAGAAACGACAATCTTCCTTGAGTGGTTACCATAAACATTATGGTCGGGATTATTAAACAAGTAATTTGTAATTGTTTTCTTAAGAATGCTAACAATTTTTGAATGATAAGTTCTACCACAGCTTTCCTTTTGGAAATGTTTAAAAATTTCTTTTTGAAGCAATTGAAGTTTATAATGTTATAGTAATTTCTGTTTGTGTAATCTTCCAACCTCAAATCTCAAACGGAAAAAAGCACTCATACGCCATGTATTACTTATTTAGCTTATCTTGACTTTTATACAAAAAAAAGTTAAATCAATATTTTGTACAACTTAAAAATATAATGAAACACAAACATATAATGTGAATTTCCATGATATAGGAAAGTCCAACTTTTGACCAATTTATCGAGCGTGCGCAGGTATAGTATACAAGTCAATTTTTGCTCAAAAAGGCTCTTTGCGAGCAAATTGTGGGGTAGTTTTGATTTGTTCCCTGCTTTATGTTTTCGGGGGAGCTGATTCCGAATCTCTGAGGTTTGAGACTAAAATTTCGTGACGCGACATTTTCAAAAAGTGGTACAAAAATGCATTTTTTGGCCTTTTTCAAATTACATAGAAGTAAATTGAAAGTACATATATACAAATATTTCCTTTCTTCGTGACATTTCTGTATTTCTAAAAATTATTTGTCCTAATGTGGGCTCAAGGTCAATTGATTGTATTTTATTTTTCGAGTTGTGACGTTTCGGATGTGTTTACACCCTTCTTCAGACCTATTTATAAGAAAATTTTAAATAAAAACATATACACATACTACATACATTTGGATGTTTGTTGTATGTAGTATGTGTATATGTTTTTATTTAAAATTTTCTTATAAATAAGTCTGAAGAAGGGTGTAAACACATCCGAAACGTCACAACTCGAAAAATAAAATACAATCAATTGACCTTGAGCTCACATTAGGACAAATAATTTTTTGTACATATATACAGTTTCGAACAAATTTTGATTCAATGTTTTATTCGCCAACGGTCCATTCCTATTTCTCTCTAAGAAATTCTTATCTGAAATTTATTAATTTAGCGAAGCGTACTTTCAAATTACCTATCTAGTACAGGTAAAATAGTACGAAAAGTCTTTCGAATAAAAAAAAAATTAGAACCATCATGAAACTTGGTGAAAACGTCTTATGCATTATGAGAACGAAAAATCAAAAGAGTCTATAAAAATATTTTGCATGGAAGGGTGTGTTTTGAGGGGGAGAGGGGGGGAAGTTGTGGTGTTTCAAACAGAAAAATTAACTTTGGTGCAACATTAGCATATGACACATGTTTTAAGGTAGTTTTAAATGCTGAATCAAATGACACCAAAACCAAGTCGATACGGCCTCCGTGAAAAAAGTTACTGTCATTTTTATGTAAGGATGACTATATTTTCAGTATAAAAGTATAATATTACCGAAAACCATTTGAAAATAATGGTCTGTCGATGAAACTTGGCATCAATGGTTCATTTGTCATGAAAATTAATAATAAGAAGAGTCTATAAAAATATCTGTGGTTAAAGGGTGTTTTTTTTTGGTGAGTTGGGGTAGTGGTGCCATATTGCCATAAAACCTGTGACAAAAATAGTACCCCCATGAGATTTTGTTAAAATGTGCTATTAACTTATAGAATGAAGAATCAAAAGAGTCTATAGAAATATTTTGCGTGGAAGGGTGTGTATTTTGAAGATAGGGGGAAGTGTGTGGTTATTTTTCAAAAAAATGGAAAAGGATGGTAACCCTCAAAAAACTTGGTAAAAGTGTTTCATTTACTGCGAGAATGAAGAATTTACGGAGTTTACAAAAATATCAAGGAAGAAAGGGTGTTTTTGTGGGCCTGGGTAAAGGGTGTTATTTGTTTTTGGAAACAATTTTAGTTTTTGGAAAAAGTTTTATACATTCCTTCACCCATAGAAAACATTCTTCTACCATAAAGATATTTTTATAGACTCTTTTGATTCTTTATTATGGTAGTTCATACCACATTTTTATAAAGTTTCATGAGGATACCATTTTTGACATGACAATAACTTTTTTCACGGAGGTCGTATCGACATGGTTTTGGTGTCATTTGATTCAGCATTTAAAACTACCTTGAAAACATGTGTCATATGCTTAGGTTGCACCAAAGTTTATTTTTCCGTTTGATACACCACAACTTACGCCCCTCCCACTCTCAAAAAAACACCCTTCCATATGAAATATTTTTATAGACTCTTTTGATTCTTCATTCTCATAGTACATGAAACGTTTTCACCAAGTTTCATGGTGGTACCAATTTTTTTGTTTTATTAATCCTATTTTACCTGTACTAATCGTCCCTCTTCTCACGAACTGCTGTTTCTGCTTTTTCAATATTTTACAGGAGAGCAGTTTTTAGTTTTGTGTCCTTCTTCTATAGGCGTTACTTTTGTGTTTTACAACGGATTTGGTATTTTTTCTTTTTTTGGTAAAATTACAAGAATTTGCTAAAGTTTCAAATGATATGAGATTTAGTGCATATACTTTACTAAAAACAGTTAAAAATAATCGATCAACCAGATACGTCAGTTCTCGAGAAATTTGAGTGAGAAGTTTAAGTGTTGTGACAGTATACACAGGCACCACTGTTTTGAAAAAAGCTTATAAGTGAGACATTTTAGTATCGTGGCAGTATGCACAGGTATCAATGTTTTGAAAAAAGCTTGCCCATAAGCATTTTACAGAAAATTTTTGTTTGACAGAGTATAGTAAACAGGAAAACCGAATGTCATTTAAATTTAATTTAGTGATGGGTGAAAAGCAAAAATGGGTTTACATCTTAACATAAACTCAAGGTGTTTTTATTTCTACTCACTGATAATTGCACCTAGTACCTGAAACCACTGTATTTACACAATAATTTGCAATATAACGGAAAACTGCTACCCATATACATAATTGCAGTTACGTCTGTTCGTGAGAAACGAAGGCTAGCAACTTATTAATGATTTTCTCAAAGATGAATAAAGGTATTTGAAAGATTCAAAAAGAATTTCGAAGTAAAATGTTCATACTTCAGAATGACCATAACCATTAATTCGAAAAAATCACATCGAAAAATAATATAACCCCAAACTTGCATCAAAAACGCATTTTTTTTTTATTTTTAGATTCCAATATCTCAAAAACGTGACGTAGAGTAATTTCAAGAACAGGTTCAAACTAAGCGCATCAAAGACCATAAGAAAAGTATATTTTGGTTCACAAAAATTCAAATTTTGTCACGTGAATTAGTAAATAAGTGTTGTCGAGTGGATTTTCACAAATAGTAAAAATATGTCAATTTCCAACTAGTGCTTGAGTCGAAGAGGATTTTGCCTAATTTTTTGCATTTTTTTCCAAGTTGCGTCACGAAATTTTTATCTTGAAAAGTACCTATGTATGTACATTGTACATACATATGTGTGAATTTTTGAATAATTTATTTGTATTGCAATTGAAATTGGCAAACTCTAAATTGAAATGATCATAATATTGTTGATCCCCTTGAAGAAACGGGCTTAATTTTACCTTTAGAACAAAACTCATTAAGCACCTTAGTCAAAATTAAAAAAAAAAAATAAAGTTAGGTAGTTCATAACCACCAGCAGCCATATTTGCCAGTGTTTATAAATATGCAAAGATCCCAAAATATATGATTAAAAATTGATTGTCTTGGTCTTAAAAAAATATAAGGTACAAATTTTAACTTCTATAATTTTAATTCTTAAGGCTTTCTTCCGTACAAACTTTCAAACTCAAAACTCATGTTAAGTCCTCTGACAGGCCCGGCTTATGCAAACAGTTTTAGTGTTTTTTTTTTACAGGGCCCAGATCACGTAACACGATTCGATTGAACGATCGTCGTTGTCGACTATTACCCTCTCTATATTTCCCTGTAGATGTGAAAAGAGACAGATACAGTCAAAACGATGATCGTTCAATCGAATAGTATTACGCAATCTCGGTCCAGATCTCTTAAACACTTATGCTTCGATTTTCAAAACTGGAAACAGTAATCAACAGTAATCTCTGGTGGGTTCGAGGGATTTCAACTTTATTTCGAAGTCAGCTCACCTTCACAAATTCGTTGTTCTGCTAAAGTATAGCCAATCATCTGCAAGGCAGCTATCAGTTCAGGAAAATTAAGCTCAAGCTCTCAAAGCTCAGAAAAAACCTAAACAATTTAATTTTAGTATTATAGATAATAAGGGTATTCATATACAACAGCGTAAAGTCGTCGTAAACGTTGTAAACTTTTGAACTTCGTAATTCTATCACAATTTGTATGGAAAATTTGACAGATTTACGAAGCTTACAACTTCACTACATTTACGATGAGTTTACGCTACTGCATAAATATAAATACCCTCAATATTATTAAAATACTAGAACTTGTGTCAAATTATAAAAACAAAATTATATAGAAAAAGCTCAATTCCCGTTAAGCATTAAAATATTGATTCAAACAGAGGAAGAAATGATTTAAAAACAACGACAGATCTCAAACAACAGGCTTAAGCTATTTTTAAAGCTAGAATTATATTAATTAGGTACACTAGTTTACAAAATAAATAATATTTTCTGTACATTAAGTGCCGCTATTTTATTCGTATAGACTTGAGTCCACTGATCTCGAAAATCACATTAAAAAAATTTTTTATGGATAGGTTTTCGAGATACGATTTTTTGAATTTTTTTCGAAAGTATTATTAGTATTTGGTGCATAACTGAATTGTGACGTAAAGAATCAGCTTGGAAAGTATCTTAAATCAAGCAATTTTAAATTTCCAACAAAAATAATTCTAATTTTTCCCAATTGGTCAAGTACCTATGAGTACAATTAGCCGAAATCTTAAAAAAACATTGTTTTTTCAATAAAATTGAGGTCAGAAATGTATTCTTTTGCAAAAGAAAAATATATACTACAAAAATATGATGATTTTTGAACATTCTACCCAAAGCCTGGTCTATTGCAATAAAAATGAGGCATTTACGGACAAAATCTATAGATAAATTCTTTGGTTATGACCATTTTTGTAGAAGTTAAACAATTCAACTTCTTCAATATTTTTTGGGACTTTTACCTTATACATTGCTTTGGTTTAAGTTTTATATTATTTTTTGATAGAGATTCACTATCTCGAGAGAAAATATGTGTTTTCGAAATGATTTTGGATGTTGGATCGTCCTCTTTATTTTTCGGTATCCATTTTTTTATGAGATAGCCTTGCAGATAAAAATGCCAAGTATGGTCAAAGATTCCACCAAAAATGCATCTTGAGATAAGTAGCTAATAAATTATGGTTGTTTATATATGTAAAAGCTACTATTATACACTCATCTCAAGATGCATTTTTGGTGGAATCTTTCACTATACTTGGCATTTTTAAATCTGGGCGGAAATTTCAACTGTGAATCCAAAAGAAAAGTAGGTTGGTAAATTCGCACCTATTCGAAAAAAACGGCCATATTATATAAATGTATGATAGAAAATATAGAACCAAAATATATTGTTTTGAGCTTACTAGGATTTCAGGCACTTAGGAACTGGTAGTGTGTTCGAATATGGTTCAGGACACATGACAGATTATATTGTGACATACTCATCTGGTATCTGAAGCACTTTTAGCAATACCCGTCTATTTGTTTGGGCAAAAATGACAGCCAGTTACATGATTTGATTGTTTCTCCATATATCTATATGGCAGGTACCGAATTTTATGTTAAGCCTTATAACAAACAAAAATTATTTCTGTAAAAAAGTCATATAAAAACACCTACGGTAGATGACAAAAACCCAGCTTTTTTGAGTAAACACACAAAATTCGTATTTCTAGCGTTTTTTCGTTCTGGTATAAACACTAACATATGAGAACGCAAATCCAACTAAATAGTGACACCCTTCAAAAAAGTGAGTTTCATACTCGTACCTCAAAGTAATTTTAGAAAAAAAAATTAAGAAGATCAATTTTGTAAGCTTTATTGAACTCTGACTAAAGATGAATTTTCGACAGGCACGTTATCACTCAAAACATATTTTATACTGAATTATAACTTAAAAGTCCATTTTACCTGATAAATTATTAGGCAATAAAAGCATGTTATCACATTTCCAAACCAAAAGTTGTGGATTTTTTTGCTATGAATAAGGTTTAAGTAAAAAAAATAATGAAAAAATCGAGTTTTTGTTCTTGTATATAAATGGGCATAACTTTAGAACTAATCCGTAGATTTTTTCCGGAAATATCTCATTTTCCTTGGTTAAGTATCTTATTACTGTAAAAATTAAAAAACAAATTATTTCAATATTTTTTTAAGCTGAAATATTAGATTTGGTGTTCTTATTTTCGTTCAAAAATAAGATTTTTTCGGATATTGTGGCCCATATCATTCCAACTACTCAACTTATCACAAAAAAAGAGAAGAGATGTTGGTCAACAATTTAATAATGTTCAACTGAATCCATTTGAAGCCAGATTGTGCATTCCTTAGTGCATATATGGCCTTAATAGTAAGGTACCTTAGGAAATATAGAACACAATATTCAAAAATTCATATCTCGAAAACCTATCCATATTAATTTTTTTTTATGTGATTTTCGAGCTTAGAAGGTCAAAATTTATAAAAAAAAATTAGTGGCATTAAATGTACATTTGGTTGTAAGAAAAGTCAATTTAAAAATTTGAAAAAAAAATTAAAATTATAAAATTGATTTTTTTTAATGTATGGTAGTATAGCCCAGGAAAATTAAATAAAAAATGGCAAAACTTCGAAAGAATTCCGACAAAACTGTATTCTGGAGGAGAGCTTTTTTAACGTCTTAAATATTTCCTAAAAAGTTCCGTGGATCGGGACAACATTTTTAAGGGGGGTAAAATTCAGTTTTTTTTTTTTTAAATTTCTTGAAAAATTTCAATTTTTTTTTTGAAAAAAATTAAAGGTAAAATTGTATATTACATATATAAATCTACATAAAAAAGATGAATATACTTTTTATTTGTATATACAGATAGTCTAATTTTACTGGGATAGTTAGTCAAATTCTAAAACCAGATCGTTGTTTTATTTTTTTAGTTTTCGAATAAAATGAAACTTAAAATAAAATAAAATAAAATAAAATAAAATAAAATAAAATAAAATAAAATAAAATAAAATAAAATTAAATAAAATAAAATAAAATAAAATGTTTAAGAAAATGAAAAATTAATAATAAAAAATATTTTTGTTTGTACATAGTTTATGTAGTGTGAACGAGTACATAGTGAAAATATTTTAGGCAATGAATTTTAGGAACTCGACTTTCCCGATTTTTGATTGTGTTGATATTGTCTTTCTTGTTTATTTTAGAATATTTTTTGGCCATATTTTTTGTTTGTCTAAGTACCTCTGGCTATTTTTTCTATGGTTGTAGTAACAGCAATCATTTCTTTGGATAGGTTTTCAATTAAAGAATAGAGCCCGGAGTATTCTTTTCAGCGATGGCCTTGAGGTGGCGGTGGTGGGGCCAGGCCTCAATAGAATTTTGTGTACAGGGAGAGTTGCTCCTTAGACTGTCAACAACCAACCAAAATTCTGGATTGTATTCCAACATATGCCACAAGTTAGCATAGAGAATTTTACGAATCTGCCAATTTCAAAAGTGACAGCTTTCATTGTGGCGGAAGTGTCTAATGGCGAAGTGCAAAGCAAATACAATTCCACAGCCAATTTGGATATGATAATTAGCCCAGTGCCAATTTTGACGTTTGTAAATGAACGAGAGAGTGATATATTTGTTACAGAATTTTAATGGGGATTTTTTTTTGTGTATTTTGGATATGTAGATTTTGGATTTGTGGATTTTGGATTTGTGGATTTTGGATTTGTGAATTCTGAATTTATGGATTTTGGATCGGGGATTTTGGTTCGTGGATTTTGTGACTGGGGATTTTGGATTTGTGGATTTTGTTTTTGGAGATTATGTCGGTATCCCAAACAGATTATCTTTATTTTAAGACCTGAACCAAAAAAAAAATAACCATTAGATCAATTTGCCAATTTAAGTTTCCCTGATAAAATTGTATACACATCCTTAAGTCTTGCCTTCATTTTAACCTTAAAGATCTGGTTATAAAATCTCAAGTTATTGGCTTGAAAAAGCATCCTCGAACAACTGTTTGTTCTGTACTACCACACACTCAAATTATTTTTTTGAAACAGGTATTTCAGTTCAAAAGCACGTTTTGGAACTTTCCCAGGGTTAATTCTATAATTTGATTGATAAGCAACGAAAAACACCAATTTTGTAATACCGAACATTAAAAAAAATTGTGATTAAAGTTAATAAAGAGTCCGCCAGTTAACTTTTTTTTTTGAAAATGCTACTACTACATGGAGGGTAGCTTCGCCTGTGTGGCACGTAGCGCCATCCTGTTGAAACCAAATGTTGCCAATATCCTCCTCTTCAATTTTTGTGAACAAAAATTCGTTCAACATGGCCCGATAACGATCGCCATTGACTGTAACGGCCACTCGAAGAAAAATGACCCAATTATGCCTCTGGACCAAAATCCGCACCAAACCGTGACTCGTTTTGGGTGTATCGGCTTTTCAATGGCGTGCGGGTTTTCTGTGCCCCAAATGCGACAATTTTGCTTGTTTACATACCCGCCAAGATCAAAATGAGCTTCATCTGAAAAGATGATTTTTTTTGGCAAAATCGGCATCTTCTCTAAGTCGATCGCAGGCCCACTTAGCGAAGCAGCCGTTTGAATGAAATTTTTTTCCATTATTAATCGGAAAGATTGTACTTTCAAATAAAAAAAGAAATTTGAGAAAATATTCAGTAGTTTTTTTTTATAGCATTTTGAAAAAAAAAAAAAATTATTTGGTGGACCCTTTACAATAAAAATGTTAAAAGTCAGTATGGCGTATGAGGAACATTTTAATTTGCGAATTAATAATATCGTTCACTGTGGCGTATGTGGAACGTTTTGTTGCTGTAGGGAAAAATAATACCTACGATAAGAAATGGAAATTACTAATGGATCCTACGATCCCACGACTGTATTGTACAAGCAAATATTAAAAGTACATAACATGTAGACTAATTTCAGTGAATAATTCCTAGTATAAATTCCGTAACCTTTACCAAGGAAAAATCTTATTTTTATATTTTTTTTTGTATTGGCTGAAAACAATTTTTTTGAACTCCCTAAAGTCGAAAAAATAATAAGATGGCAATATTTGAGTTACTTGCAAGACATATCAGCCAATTCTTGCCCTCCATTTCTTTATTATTACAATGTTAAGAAAATTACCAAATCCAATGTGACTACTTTTAAGAAAAACAGTATTTTCCTCAACAGTTTTTTAAACTTTCCTTGGAAGATACGGTTATTATTGTTCCCATGGGACAAGTTTTTAAAATCGTTTTAATTACAAAATGTTTAGGATTTTTGAGTGTTAGAACTGCATAACTAACTAAGACCTTAAGGAACTGTCCAAAGGTTTTATATTCATAACTCTGCCATTGGTATTATTTTCTTAGCAGGAATAATATTCTGCAACAGAACTCCTGATGCGGAGGCAGTATTTTTCCATCTTTAAAAGTTTCAAAAAGTGTAAGGCTTTTTTCCAATCTTGCCTTAATATTTAGTTCGTATATAATATCTTGAGGTTGTTTTAAGATTTAAAAAGTGTCTTTTATTTCCGATAAATTTTAAAATTTATTTCTATATATCTAAGGCTAAAATATCTATTTTCATTGTTTTACTTTGTATTTCAAGCTTGCTCTTCTTAAAAATATAACAATATGTGCCTGAGGCGAATGCATAAAACCAAATCCATCCCTGTTGGTTGGGTAATAACGTTTAACCAACAAAAATATGCGATATAACTTATAACACTTGTAACGAAAACCAAGCTCCTTTTTTGTTTTATACAAAATATATTCTTTCTCGAGAAAAGCAGCTTTTGGTCGTTGTAATATATGTACTTGTTCAGTAAGCATCAGGATTTGAAAATTCCTACGAAGCAGAAAATATAGTTTAACTAAAAGATGAAAGGGTGGCGGGTGGTGCGGTGTAGATGATGACGTGGAGAATTATGTATATAGGAGTTAGGTGTTAGAAAATATGGTATAGAATTCATAAAGAGAAGACGACACACAAAACAACAAACAAAAAGTTGAAGAAGACAAGAAGGAAGAACAAGATGAAGACGAAGAAGAAAACCATTCTCAAGACTATATCACACAAGACACAGTATAAGGATATCATCGATGGTAATACTTTTCTAAGACCAAACTGCCAAGAAGGCGGTAGAATGTTGTAAATAATGTAAGCTTGCCAGATGCAGGAAGTGAAGTCCTTTTTCCAGCAGCAACATCATCCGCAAGGATATGTGGTTTTTATACTTTTTTTCTCAACTTTTTCTTATTTTGTTCTTCTTATTTTTCTATGGCATGTCATCGTTTCTCAAAGGTGCGAGGTGCAGTCAGAGAATAAGAGATAAGTAACGCTACCATACCGCATCACTGCCACCACCAATATACCCACCCATTCACCATAACAGCAGCAAGAAGGCTTGCTTTAGAGTTTACAACCATTTGATTCTGTACAGAGAAATGCTGCTGATGTTAAATTGCATCCTTACAAAATTGATCGAGCTTTAAGGGGCTCCTACAATTTTCAGGAAGCTTAACACTTCAACACGTTTTGCTAAAGAAGTTATTGCTGGTTGAGTAAGTGGGAATGAGAAGGCAGAGGGTGGGGGTGTAGTAAAGGGAGCAAAAAACAAGAACCAGTCTGAATCAAAATGAATGGTATCTGTTCATTTTCGAAACTTAATCCAGGTGGTTTGGTTTGAGGGTAAATTCGCTCGCTTTATAGAAGCTACAGAGAGAGAGAGAAAGAGAGAGAGTGTTTAATATCGAATGTATACCAAGTTAAAGTAGATATAGAAAATACGCTAACCGTTTACCATCATCGTCTATGGTATTGGTTGTCTGATTGGTGCTAGAATTTGTGGTTGAAGAAAACCAGCAATTTGGTGCTATAGAGCTTCTCTGGTATATATAAACCGTTCCGTTCGTATACTAGCTGCATTGAGATGATGAAAGGATGTTTTGCTGATTACAACGACGAAGCTGACGTTCTAACACACAAAAGGGCTGCTTTTAAACTTTTAATACAAATATACTTCTATACTCGAATGTATGTAGCTCTTAGAGCACAGAGAAGCAACGTAAAATATTGTTGTGCAATTTCGGTTGATGAATGAATTCTTGGAATTGGAAATTTTGGAATAGTAGAATGTATTGTGTAGAAGATTGAGTATGAAAGGGTTAATGAGAGAAGTTTAAGATATCTTTAAATCCAGGCACTATGCCTGTGGGAATAAGAAATTTTGTTCCTTTACATTCAATATTTTTGACAAAATAAAAATTGAAAGTGGTAAAATCGAATGATTCAGCTTTGGGGTATAACTTTGAAATTTCCCCAGACACCAGAGGTCCGGGTACAAATTCCTGGCTATTTGATTTCAAATATTTTTCAAAGTAGCCGCGAGGAAATGACAATTCCAAGAGTTTCGGGACAGAACTGTAAGCCCATCACTTAATTTCCACTGACTAACAACTCAAACAAAGGAATTAGTTCTGTTACTAAGGGCTTCTACGAAATATTTGGAGCTCAGGTCTATAAGGGGCGGTCAATCCAGCTCCCCACCCTTGGAGATATGTTATAAGGGTCTGGTCGTCCAAACTGGTGGTCGTGTCGTCGGGTTGACTTTTCGGCCACGTTAAGCTATTTAGTTGCGAAAGAAGAACAAGTCCCGGATTTATTGTTGACGAGCCTGGCAAACGAAATATGGACCACGAATCCCAGATCTGCACGTGGTATGTTCTTTCTCTCTATAGACCACGTGCAGCGGAACATTCAGGGGAGACCCAGACCAAGGCTGCTTCAAAGCCAACAGCACCGCTATCCAAGTAGTGCGATGGGAGGGGCAGGTAAAAAAAAATGAAAGACTATGATATATGCTACGGGGACTGCTAATGACAACAAAGGCAGAGTTTTTTGAATGCGGATTCATCGTTAGAGGCAAATTTAGGCAAGAAGTCTTGAGTTTCATCTATGCAAACGAGCCTCTCACGACAATTCGCATCAAGGCTTAATTCGCCAACATAGGGCTCATATGCGCGAATGCTCCTACAGAGGAGAAACATGATGACACCAAGAACGGGTTCAACGAGCTTCTGGACAGGACATACATATGGACCATGCCTTAGCAGTTACATTTAAATGGCTTTGGGTGATTTGAATGCCAAACTAGGAGGAGGAGACGTCTTTGGTGACATAATTGGAAGATAAAGCCTGCACGTCACCACCTCCGATAGTGGCAACACGTTGTGGTAGCTAGTATGCAGTTCCCACATCACAATATTGACAAGGGAAAATAGCGAAATCATGGTTAATCAACCACCAACCTGATTAACTACATTGCGATCGACGCAAGGCAGTCCTCAAGTATCATGGGTGTCCGAACGTTCTAAGGAGCCAACGTTGACTCGGATCACTACCTCATTGTAGCCAAAGGTAATGCTACTGATATCCAGACCAAACCAAGGAATTACTGTGAAGAAATTCGGCGTCTACAGTCGCAAAAAATCGTCAGGTTCTTTTCCGATCGAGTCTGTCGCAACCTCCTTAATAGTCTTATGCCGTCAACTTCAAGCATCGAGAACTAGTAGAAGAATGGCTAAAAAGCCATCAGAGATGCCACATCTGATGGCTGGCACGACCACCACAGTGAAGCCCCTGGTTCCTAAAGAGTGCCGGCAAGGACATGCAGCCAAACAACAGGCATAGAAAGCGGTGCTTAAAAATTTGCCGTTATTTAGTCGTTAATTAGTGCAAAAATCAATTTTGTCGTACGATGTTTTCTGTGTTTTTGGGATATTTGTTTTCTATGAGTGTGAAGTTAGCAAAGCAACTTTGACGAATCGAAAAATGGGTAGGTGGATAAATTGCCAGTAATTAGTCGTTAATTAGTTGTGACAATTTCGAATTTGTCATTCAATGTTTTTTATGTTTTTGTGGGTGCTTCGCTAAATTGACACTTCTCGAAAAGCATGAAAAACTTCTAAAACTTAATGTTTTATGGCTTAATAATTTGCCGTTAATTACTCATTAATTAGTTGTGAAAAATTGAATTCAATCGTGCAATGTTTTCTATGTTTTTGTTTGATTTTTCGTTAGCTTCATATCAAGTTAGCAAAGCACCACCTTGAAAAGGGATTAAAACTGCTAATACCGAACTGTTTATGGCTTAATAGTTTGCCACTAACTAGTCTTCAATTAGTTGTGACAATTTTGAATTTGTCGTGCAATGTTTTCTATGTTTTTGTGTTCTTTGGTAGCTTGACATCAAGTTGGCAAAGTAGATACTACCTGAAAATGGGGTAAAAAGCGGATGGTTTATGGCTTAATAATTTACCATTGACTAGCCGTTAATTATTTGTGATGATTTTGAATTTGTTGTTCTATATTTTCTATGTTTTTTTTTTTCAAAAAGTGTTAAGAACTTCCAAACTTTTATATGTTATTCCTTGATAATTTGCCATTAATTACTCTTATATTAGTTGTGAAAAATTCAATTTGTCATGCGATGTTTTCTATGTAATTTTGGAATATTTGTTTTATATTAGCATTAACGGATAATTATTATCAACGGCAAATTATCCACCTATCCATTATAAGTACAAGAAGTGTTCACGCTTTTCGAGCAGTGTCAAGTTAGCAAAGCACCAAAAGAAAAATAGAAAAAATTGAACGACAAATTCGAAATTGTCACAACTAATTTACAACTAATTGACAACGATTCGTCCAAATTGCTTTGCTAACTTGACACTCATAGAAAACAAATAACCCAAAAATACATAGAAAACATCGCATGACAAAATTGATTTTTTCACAACTAATTAATGACTAAATAACGGCAATTTATTAAGCACAAAATTTTTAATTTTAGAAGTTTTTACCACTTTTCAAAACAAAAAACATAGAAAACATAGAAAACAAATTTGAAACTGTCACAACTTATTAACGACTAATTAACGGAAAATTATGAACCTATCCATTTTTAGATCAGTGAGAGTTGCTTTGTTAACTTGATATCAATTTAGCGAAGCACAAAAAAACACAGAAAACATTGAATGACAAATTCAGAATTATCACAACTAATTAACGACAAATTATCCACCTACCCATTTTTCGATTCGTCAAAGTTGCTTTGCTAACTTGACACTCATAGAAAACAAATAACCCAAAAACACATAGAAAACATCGCATGACAAAATTGATTTGTTCATAACTAATTAACGACTAAATAACGGCAAATTATTAAGCACTTAATTTTTAATTTTAGAAGTTTTTACCACTTTTCAAAACAAAAAACATAGAAAAACAAATTTGAAACTGTCACAACTAATTAACGACTAATTAACGGCAAATTATCCAACTAACCATTTTTCGATTCGTCAAAGTTGCTTCGCTAACTTGACACTCATGGTGCAGAGGCATGGACACTGTAAACGCTGGATGAGAACACGTTAGGCTGTTTTGAGGGGAAAATTCTCCGGGTGATTTTTGGTCCCGTCTGAATGGATGTGGAATGGAGAAGAAGAAACAACAACGAACTGTATGGGCTTGTGCTGTACAGCGACACTGACCTTGCCACAGAAGCAAAAAGCCAACGACTGAGATGGATGGGTCACCTATAGCGAATGGACACCAATGCTCCGGCCCGGAAAGTCTTTGAAACCAACCCAGTGGGACAGTGCAGTAGAGGTGGACAGTGAAAAAGCAAGCGCACACAAGTAGAAGAAGATCTAAACCAACTTTGCGTGCGAAACAGGAGACAGCTAGCTAGAAACCGAGCTGACTGGAAGAAGCTTGTTGGTTGAGGCCTTGTTCCACCTCGAATTGTAGCGCCACCTTTCGTCAGTAAGTAAGTAAGAAAGGCGCTGGGTCTTCACAAGCTGTTAAACCACCAAATGTATTTATTTAAGCTTTAGGTTAGAAGATTCTCTTTTAGGAATCTCTAATAGCAAATACTGTAGTAATGATTGTTTAAATACAAAAAGACATTAAATGATTTCCAGACCGTGCCGCCAGGAATAGAGAGATCTAAACATTTTTTTAGTTGGATTTGAACTCCTAAGATTAAGGGCACTTCATCATGGAAAGAGATATCCACTTTCAAAGAATGTGGCAAGAAAGATAACCCTTTAAACAAACATTTAAGATAGAATTGGCAGGTGTTTCAACCTAGACTTTTGATCGGTTTGATGAGGTCCAACGTGAATTTTCCCATATACAGACTTTCCAAATCCTATGTTGAGATTCAAGGATACTATCGTGTTATTGCCAATCCTTTTCACTAAGAATAATAATAATTAAAAATATCCCAAATGGCAGTGTGGATACTTGAAGAAGTGTGCGGTCATCTATAACGTGCTTTCTTGCTCCCAAGTTTTTGTTCATGAGGCAAAAAATTAATATCCTGACTTCATTAAAACTTTCAGCCAAACCTTTTTTGATATTTAAATTTAAAAAAAAAATTAAACATATATTTATCTCAAGACTATTTAAAATTCCCCAGATATATCTGCCATAAAAATTACCGTTGCCATTTAATTTAGCGCGCTCCCACTATGAAGAAAGTAAAACAAAAAAAAGAAATATTCTTATCAAAACAGCAATTTGCTTAAAAAAATGTTAAAGCATTTCCATAAAAATTCAGAATGCAGAGAGACGATGATGATGGTGATGAAGATGGTGATGATACCGCTCACGATGCACCCATCAGATCTATACCAATGTAAAACTTAATTAAATATTCATGAGATGCAACAACGAAAAATCTTTTTTTTTATTTTGGTTTTGTCTGTCTTCTTCCTTTTTTTATTTTTTTTTTTGCACTCAAAAACCCAGCGAACCTCGTCTATTGTTGGTTTTTGTACATTGTATGGAGCATGTGATGCAGTGTGTGTAGCGGAGGTACCTTGCATTTTTGAAGTGTTTTCCTTTCAGTTTTGTTTTTTGTCTATTTTTGAAAAAGCTACTTAAAATTTTATACAAGCAACAGGGTTATGATTGGAACATTTAGTTATAGTTAACTTCTCTTCTTCGATACGATCAGACATCAAAAAGAGGGGGTTATGCAAGTTGGTTATGGTCCTAGGGTTGGGTTTTGTGTATAGTTTGGTATATGCGGTCAAGTGTAAAATGCAAAATACGTTTTCCGTTCTAATAAGGATTATAGATTGAGGTTTAGATGAAAATTGTAAATCAGGAGGTTGTGTTTTTTTTCCAAAGAAAATAAGGAAGAGTCCACTCTTCAATGAATCGAATGATTAGCAGGTTATTTGGATTTATTGATGAGATTAGGGAATAGAAGGTAGAATTTATTTTGTTTGTTTTGATTGGCAGTGCAATATGTGTGGTACGATTGGAAGGATATTTTTAACACAAACACTCTTTCAATCACATAATAAAAACAGACACATGTTCTGTTCTTTATCCTGAAAATCCTGAAAATATGAAACGTTAAATATAATAAGAAGAAAACGTGATTCTTTATATAGTTCATAGAACATTATACACGTCAGAAGTATTTTTAAACTTTTTCATGTTTGCACAGCTAAGTCTTCTCAATTCTATTTTAACACGTCACAATCATCTTGAATTGAGAACATTCGATAGATATTTTATTTTATGACTCAATA
Organism: Dasysyrphus tricinctus; assembly: GCA_963921185.1. Taxonomy (NCBI): domain Eukaryota; kingdom Metazoa; phylum Arthropoda; class Insecta; order Diptera; family Syrphidae; genus Dasysyrphus; species Dasysyrphus tricinctus. The sequence goes on along the minus strand of OY992532.1, from coordinate 220,214,889 downwards.
TTTGAAATTCCCGGATAAATAATATTTGAGTAATACAGCAGAGGGTTCAATATGAAAGTGATGGTTATTTTTAAGTTTTTCAAATAATTCAGAAACGTATCTATGAAAGTACGGTTACTTGACAGAAATTGACGATCAAATTTATTTTTAAAATCTATGTTTCTTTAGATTTTAAAGCTCTAGGCTAAGGTACTCAAAGGAGCGAGTGGAATTTGAGTATACCAAGACTAAGAGCCATTTCACACATAGCCAACCGGGTACCCGGCACCGGCTAACCGGTCGTTAGGTTAAAGATCTTACGGAAACTTTCACACATGCCGGAACCGGTTCATTTGTTGAAAACCGGGTAACCGATGCCGGCTAACCGGCTGTCGGGCATGTGTGAAATGGGCCTAACAGACAAATATTTGAATGCATTTTTCAAATCAAACTTTAAACTTTAAGATTTAAGGTATCAGAGTTTTGCTATTTCTTAAAATATCGGTAGGTATGAATGTACTTGTTCGTTGGCTTAGTATATGCTTCATTGCGTTGAGAAAGTATTTTACATGATTGAGTGGTAATTTTATACAGGGTGTTCCGGACCTGAGTGGAAGTATTTTAGGGTGTGGCTCTTGAGGCTATTCTAAGAAACAAATTGTATGGGGGGAAAGTTGTATCTCCCCTCCCTGAGGCAGGGGGGGCAGCTTTATGAAAATTGACTTTAAATGCAAAAAAAAACATTAAAAATCAACGAAAAAACATCTAAGAATATACTATAGTTTTTTTGAAAGCTAATACTCCATTCTTACATTTGGTCACTAAATCAAGTTGTTTAAGCGAATAGTTTTCGAGTAATTAAATTTCAAAGCCAATTTTTTTTTTTTTTTTTAATTGTGATTTTTTTTTCTTAAGTCGATTTTTTCAAAATTTTACGTAATTAAGTGCTTTTTTGGTGTTCAATGTCCTCATTATTTTTTAGTCTTTTACTGAAAACCAAATGTAAAAACCCGAAAAATTCATGAATAAATTCATTTTTTCGGTTTTGGTAAAAGTAGCTTTTCTTTTTTCTTAATTTCTCAAAAACTAAGAAAGATTTTTACATTTGGTTTTCGGTAGTAGACTAAGAAAAAATGAAGGCATTGAATATTGAACACCAAAAAAGTGCTTAATTACAAAAAATTTTGAAAAATATCGACTTAAGAAAAAAAATCACAGTTTTTTATTAATTTTGAGTTTGAAATTTAATTTCTCAAAAACTATTCGCTTAAACAACTTGATTTAGTGACCAAATGTAAGAATGGAGTATAAGCTTTCGAAAAAACTATAGTATATTATTAGATGTTCTTTCGTTGATTTTTAATGTTTTTTTTTTTTGCATTTAAAGTCAATTTTCATAAAACTGCCCCCCTGCCTCAGGGAGGGGAGACACAACTTTCCCCCCATACAATTTTTTTCTTAGAATAGCCCCAAGAACCACACCCTAAAATACTTCCACTCAGGTTCGGGACACCCTGTATGATGTTTTTGAAATTTTTTATATTGTATTGAAGTGTTTTTGAATTGGTAGGTGGTTCCGTTTTTGGATACTTATTAAGAAATTACACGACTGTTAGTGCTGTCATTTGAAAACTCCGTTAAAACTCATAACTCGTGAACTAATCTTCAACACATGTATGGTTTGTTTTGGCAGAAAATTAAATGGATTGAGTACGATATTTCCACTCTTTAAATATCGACTCAATTATGTCAATTATTATAATTTCAATCAAACGAATTTCGACTGGTAAAACAAAAAATTTTGACTGCAAAACCATTTTAACATTTTGGATAACACCAGGCCAAAGTATTTTTGCTTTTTTCAAATTTCTGTTTCTTAGCACCTAAAAAGTAATTCCCAACCAATTTTTGTGTGTTACACGTTTTTGTACGACGCACGAGTTTGAAAAGTTCATTCGATATCTGCAAACTTTGTAAATTGACCCCGGGAATAATTAAAAATACTACCGCATTCTTTCTTGGTCCGTCAATGACTGACATTTTTATTATATTTAGTTTAAGAATAATTCTTATAAATAAACCGAGTCAGCAATTCTTAGGTGAACTACATTTGATATTATAATTTCCGTTCCCACGAAAATGCTAACAAAAATCTAGCCGGTTTTGTGAATACGATGCCATCATAATTCTGTTTAATAATATCTAGTGTCATCGTTTACATTCATAACACACGTGGCCCTATGATAGAAAAAGTCCCGTGCATGCCTATGTCGCTGGCCACAAATAATATCAAATGAGGAATTGTGGCGCAGGACAAGTCAAGAGCGGCTGGAAGTCAACATAAGAAAGCGTAAATGGCGTTGGATTGGTCACACACTGAGGAAATCAAACGATGAAATTGCAAAACAGTCCTTTGAATAGAATCCTCAGGGTGCACGGCGGGTTGGAAGACCAAGAACAACATGAAAATCAACTGTCTTAGCGGAAGCAGAATCCCAGAGAAAGACGTGGCCACAGCTAGAGTACCTTGCAGCATACCGTGAAGGATGGAGATGTTTTGTTGACGCCCTATGCCCCAGCCGGGGTTACAGGACACGATGATGATGAGAAATTTTAAGGAACCGCTTTTTCACCGCCGTTGAGGTCCGCCAGCCGCTTCAAATTGCAAGAGAAGTTAACGTAAGTGAGCTTACAATAAGAAGACGCATGGAGAAAGCGGATTTGAAAGCTCGCAGGCAAGCAAGCGGTCCAAAATTGCACAGACAAAGTAGCCCGATTTCGATTATCTAGAGACCATGCAAATAGGACTGTGAAGTTAACGTTAGTAAAACTACAGAAAGCCTTTGGATTTTCTTATTAGTGTTTAAAGCAACTAAAATATGCATATTTCACCTAACTACAATCAAATAGTTGAACAAAAAATATTTTAGGGCGAGTTACAGCAAAAATCAAGAGTGGCCAAGTTTCCATGCCAGTGAGTATATAAATAAATTATTAATATTTTTGCAAAATTTTTAGAATGAATTTTTTCTTGACAACTTAAAAATACCTATTAACAAAATAATGACAAAATTGGAATAAGATATATAAGAATATAGATATGCAATACTTTCAGCCCATAGACATTTTTGATTAAAATGACATGAAGTATGACATACTAAAATTTTGGACAGTTAAAGAGTAGAGAATTTGATTGTGAGTTTTTTTTTGCATGCTTTATTTAAAGATGTATGAAGAGCATAGACAAGCTTAAATTCTTGATTTCTATAGAAATGAAGAAAATTTAATGCTCTCTCATTATGTCAATTATTATTCTTTTACACAAGACAAGGAAAAAAACGGGTTTTAAGTAGCTACAAAATTTAGACAGTTTGATGATAACATTTGTATTTAAAAAAGAAAGTCAAAAGTTTTTGTAAGAAACAATATTTAGAAAATATTTTTTCTTCAAAACTAAAATAAAAAACACTTATTTTGTATGGTTAGATAATGGGAGAAGAGAAAATGGCCAAGCCACATTTTTTAAGTCCCGCAAAAGGTGATTATTTTTACTTGTATTTTAAAAATATGTATGAACATTTATCTACAATAAATAGGCTTAAATAAAATTTGTGGTACCATTTTCTCAAAAAAGATTTGGACAGATTTGGATAAATTGTATGTGGTTTGAAAGCTATAGAAGCGGGAGGTGTGCGAATCACAAAAGTAAACACTGCGGGTCCACTTTAGCTAAGTACCATTCTATACAGCCGCTCACATTCAAAAAATTTAATTTTAAAAATAAAAAATTGTTTTTTGCTTAAATTTTGAAATATTTGATAACTAGCTTTCATTTTTTTATTGGTGTCGAACTTCGACATGGGTCGGGGACGAAACTAGTTAACTTTAATGTTCATTCAGATTCAGTTGCTTTTGATTTGATGTGTCTCGGTAGTAATGCCATATTATGGACAAGCCTGACTTTTACTCTTCTGTGTGGAGAGGTAGACCAAAAATACCAACAAATAACAAAATTACAAACCAGCTAATTTCTGATACCCCCATAACTTTTTCGTTGACTTCCAATTTGCTATGAAGTAGACGAGCACTTTTTCCTTTACGTTTTTCTTAATTTTCAGGGGAATGATTCTTTTGTTGTTGTTTCTTATTGCCCTAGTTACTTGTAGCCCTGCCATCCCTTATTGTTTTTTCAGTTAAGGAAATTGTAGAATGTGTAAGGACATTTTGGATTCTAACAGTGAGTCTAAAAGACAAAGAAAATTGGCCATTAATAAAAGGTTTAACAACAAAACCGTGTATCAGTGCGGGGCATCAAGATATGAAGTTGATTTTTGTTTGCACGCTGTTATTAAGCCTACATACATATATCAAAAACCACCATTGGTTTAGTGCCAAGTTTCATTTTATTTTCAGAAAAATTATGAAAGACGGCAACGGAGAAGACAGCTAATGGTAACGGAGAAGACACGTAAGATTTAAGAAGAAAGAATTAGTCTTAGATTTAAGACTTGGAATATTTTTGTGTTTCTAAACAAATTTTTTCTCACGTTCAAATTAGATTTTTAATTTTTATTTCGGGAAATTATTTTTTCAAGCGTGGATCGCTCACATAGAATTGGTCTTTCCGGCTTATTACCAATTCCTCTCTCGATCGTCCCAGTTACATACCTATTCATACAACTTCATTATTTATATATTTATTTATTTATTACTTCAAAAAAAAAATTAATAAAAATTAGCTCTATCCCAATGCAGGTTTCGTTGTTTATCAATTGCAACAGCGACTAGCATTTTATTAAAAAAGCATCCCAATGCAGGTTTCGTTGTTTATCAATTGCAACAGCGACTAGCATTTTTATTAAAAACCTGCATTGGGATAGAGCTAACCAATTGACTTCAGTGGCGCGGTGTGTAGTGCATCGGCCTCTGAATCGCAAGGTTCATGGTTCGCTCCCATATGACGGCAAAGAGTTTTTTAATTAATACGAGCATAACCAGACTAAGCACCACTAAAGGAGTCTGATGATCGAGGTGGCTCTCGTGAAATAGCTTTAACTCCAGCCTATATAAACTTGGTGGTAACACACACAAGTTGTTGTTATTCAATAGAAAATATTCTTTCTTTAATCAATTAATCTTTTTTTTTTAGATATTTTTTAATTTTTTTTTTTTTATCAATTTTAATATATTTTACAACATTTATGAGTCCTTAAAAAGGATAATTTTATTTGCAAGTATAAAACGTTATGAAGTTATGTGTTAGCTTATCGTAAAATTTGTTTTGTATGCTGCAAATTAAATTGAATGAAATAAACAGTATTTTCAATTCAACAATCAACATGTTTTTAAGTACACACCAAGTTCTCGTATAACTTAGAGTTCTCATGTAACTTTTACCACATACATAGGAAGGCAGGTACTTAGATACAAATTATTTAAATTAGGTAGGTACTTTGATACAAAATACTTGAGGCAAATGTAATGTTGATCACATTCTTGTCAAATGCGTATGGTAATTCTAATTAGTTACACTTGAGCTATCATCAAAACGATTTGGAATGCATTCTAACATTCTAATACATTCTCCTCCCAGTTGCCATTTCCATCATCATACGATATAAGCATTTCCATCCAAAAAGTGCAAGCCCAGCTAATTTCTGGTATCCTTGCTATTGGCGCAATAAATTCAAGACCGGAAAGACTTCTCTTACAAAACGCATTAAATTTCAACCATCACCTCGTTCAAAATGCCACCCCTTGGACAGGACAGTGTGTTATGTGTTCTTTCGCAGGGTCGGTCGTCATCGTTGGTATACAGTAAAATCGTCGTTAGTGCGGTGCAGTGGTGGCGTGTTGTTCATATAATAATTTACGATTGCAAACTTGTGACACTTTTGGAGCCCCTCTACATATAGCACATAAACCGGAACATACATTATACAAACTCCATGATGCTTAATTTACAAGCTTTTCCCATCCATCCCAATGCCCGAGAACATGAAGTTCGGATACTTTTTTTTGTGTGTATTATTTTTCTCTGCTTCTCATCGGCACTCGGCATCGTTATTTAGCCATAAAACCGATTATTACGGAAGGAAATCTTTTCCCTAGATGACATTTGTAATCAAAATCGACACACATAAAATTGTGATCGGTTTTAAGCTCAAAACGTATTAAACGTGTCCCTATAGTGGATGGAAATAAAAAAAAACACACTGTGACTTTGGAGAGGCGGACATAAATTCCTCCATCATAAAACTTAAATATCACTTTATTTTGTTTTTTTTTTCAGGGCTGAATTTGGTTTGGCGGAAAAAGAGGCCCAGAATAGTAAGGAGGCCCGAGGAAGAAATTTGTATTCATTCTTTCTTTAGATGGGAGTATTTTGTATTCTTGTAAAATAAGTGTAGACTTGTGTAGACTTCTAAGCAATATTCTAAAAATAACAACAACGTTTGGATTAGCTGAAGAGAAAGACTTCAAATGCAATTGATAGACGTTAAGAATACATCATTCGGCACAGAATTTTAATCAGAAATTAAAAAATGTCTCTCTAGACTTGTGTTGCATATACGAACATCTAAGCTCCACCCTAATCCAGCCATGAATTTGTCCATTAAGGATGTGCACACAAACGCACAACGAAACACCATTCTGCCGAGGATGTCATAATACTGCCGGGACTCTTTTTTAGGAAAGGCAACGTGGTGGGCGAGAGCGAGATTTAGGTAAAACCTCTAAACTATTTCGCTTTGAAACTTTATGGACCTCGGAAGTAATCGATTGGCAGTGTCGTGTTTCATAAACGGTTGTAAATCTGAAATTAAATGAAAGCGACTATAGTATACATATGAGTTTGTGATCCTCCTACCTATACCTACATATATAAATCGACAAGTGAAGAGCTACTGCAAAAAGGAGTTATACATGTCGAGGATGTTGAGTCCTTTTGGTTTATGGTCCTATACTATCGGATTTATATGCCGAAATGAGCTTTCACCTTTTTCGATTTATGAAGTTTTTGTATTCTTATACGATATATGCCCTATAACTATACATGTGGATGATATGATGTGAGTATGAGTTGAATATATCCGTGTTACTTTTTGATGTTATATAACGTGATTGACATTGTAATTAAGGTGATTTAGTGAGAATTGGCTAAGAAGTGAATAAGCTATAGAAACGAACAAAATATATATATGTAGATATAGCAATAGCTAAACCTAATAACATATTCACTCTGGGGATTGGTTATTGAGAAAAGAAAAAAAAAATAAGGATTACGTTGGTGTAATTTTATGCTTCCTTAATGAAGTCTTTTATGCGGGAGCAGTATGGTTATAGTAGTTAACAAGGAAGAGGTAATTTATTTTATGATAACAAATAAGATTTCCTTTTAAGAAATTATAGTCTACCATTTTATATTCATTATTATCATTTAGCTGGATGGATTCGAATAAAATTTATAAAACAAATAAGAACAATAAAATACATAAGTTGAGTCCCGCGCAATTATCGCTCTTACAGTTGAAGTGGCTTAGAATTTCGAACATTTCACAAACATAAATGATATTTAATCCGAACGGGAACCCAAATCCCGTGAGTTTTTTTGGTGTGGACCGTTTTTATGACTGGAATTCATTCCTTACATATTAAGGATTAAATTTAGCTCAGGAGTCATTTCTGTAGTTCAATTGCTTGGACGCCATTTTGAAAAAATTTTGAAAAATGGCGCCCAACCTATTGTCCAGTCAGAAAACCGAAATCCCTGCACTTATTTGTATGTCTGTAATTTATTTTTGACATGCTAAAAATGCAATTTAGCTTGGGAGTCATTTTTGTAATTCTATTGCTTGGACGCCATGTTCAAAAATGACGCATAATCTGTGGAAAATGGTAAATTAAACAAAAACTCGTAAAATAATTGGAAAATTTCACGATTATAATAACGATTTATGTCTTAAAAAAATTATTTTGAGCAGACGCATTATCGGTTAAAATTTCAATGCTGCCACTTTTCAGGAACATACTATCTTTTATGTCAAAATGTAGGACTTCCTCTTTTTTAGTAGTTTTTAACGTGAAAAAGTTGCGGAAACACTTCCGGACGTAAAACGTGTGTTGGAAAATTAACGGTGGATTTCTTTAAGGATAAGTGTTAAGTGAACACAGCTTTGGGTAATTTGTCAGTGATGCCACTTTTCCGGAAAATATTTTTGTATGTTAAAGGTTGGGAGTTCCACTTTTTTGGTAGTTTTTAAAATGTTGAATATAAAAAAGGGTTTTGGAAACGCTTCCAGATGCCAAACACGTATTGGAAAAAACGGTTGACATCGTAAAAGATAGATATTGAGTAGAAGCACCTTCGGATTAAATTTCAGTGTTGCCATTTTAGGGAACATACGTTTTTTGATGTCAAAGGGTGGAATTTGCAATTGGAAATTTTTAATAATTATAACGTGAGAAAAGTTGCGGAAATGCCTCCAGATGATTATATTACGTTACTTGGCAACGGCATTTTCACAACTAGCACTCTCCGCTCTGCAGACCCAGGCCCAAAGGAGGCGTTTTTTTAATTGAATCGGTCATTTCAAAAACCACTTAAGTCACATTTTTTTCAAATATGCTTTTTTTGCTGTAAATGCTTCCTTAAACCCAGATGCATATTCTGAGAATAAATTACGTCGGTCCAAACATTCCTTCCTGTCCAAATAATACCTCACAGTAAACGTTCCATGCAAAAACAACGTAAGTCAATTGACTTAAGTGGTTTTTGCAAGCACTACTAGATGGTGGAAATGATAAATTTAAACATGTGACATGTTAAAATGTTTATATGTTTATATTTAAGTTTAATTAAAAAAAAACTTTGATTCTGTTTAAATTATTGTACACAACTGACCCCGTTTCTTGCTAAAACAACGTAAGTCAAGAATGGTTTTCAGACTTTTTTCATTATTAATATTGATACACTGTGAATATATTTTTTTTTATATTTCAATCCTTTAAAACTCTAATACTATATTGAGCCCAAAAAGTCCTTTAAAACTAGTTTATTTTTTAACTAAACAGTTCTTATTGATTCCTGAAAAATTCTAATTGTGTGACTTAAGTGGTTTTTGAAATGACCGATTCAATTCCTTTTGCATCCTCCTTTCCATTTAAAAGTGTTCAAGGTAAATACAAAAATTGTATTGAAATCGGTTAACAATAACACTTGCCGGCGAGTACTTGAACTTGTTCCTCAAACAAAATATTAACAAGGAGATTTCTGAGTCTTTTACTCAACATTTCGGTAAAAGTGGGAAAGTGGATCGAAAGTATAGTACTAAAAGGAGTATATAGAAAAATTACACTAGTTTACAAAATAAATAAAATTTTCTGTACATTAAGTGCCGCTATTTTATTCGTATAGATTTGAGTCCACTGATCTCGAAAATCACATTAAAAAAATTTTTTATGGATAGTTTTTCGAGATACGATTTTTTTAATTTTTTTTCGAAAATATTATTAGTATTTGGTGCATATCTTAATTGTGACGTAAAGAATCAGCTTGGAAAGTATCTTAAATCAAACAATTTTAATTTCCAACAAAAATAATTCTAATTTATCCCAATCGGTCAAGTACCTATAAGTACAATTAGCCGAAATCTTAAAAAACATTGTTTTTTCAATAAAAATTGAGGTCCGAAATGTTTTCTTTAGCAAAAGAAAAAGGGTTGGCTACGAAATCTCGCAAATCAAAATCTCGCATTCGAAATCTCGCATAACGAAATCTCGCAATTACAAAATCTCGCTTTTCATAATCCCGCAATTACAAAATCCCGCTTTTCATAATCTCGCAATAACGAAATCCCGCAAACTAAAATCTCGCATATCAAAATCTCGCAAAATTGAATTGCATTGCAACAAATACATTTTTTTAATCAAAATCTCTCAAATTAAAATCTCGCACGAGATTTTAATTTGCGAGATTTTGATTAAAAAAATGTATTTGTTGCAATGCAATTCAATTTTGCGAGATATCCTACCTACTGCAAAATATTTAATCCAGTGTCTGGCTACTTTTAGACCACACTGTTATTTATTAATTTGAGCTTTTGATTTTTCAATATTATTGTTTTCAAAAGAACAAGAAGGAGAGAGAACATAGAGATGGTATATCCAGTTGTAAAGTGTCATGTGCAAATCGCATTACTCGTATTTGGCCTTGAACTAGAAAATACTTTTCGTTCCATTATAAACGCGTAAAAGACAACCAAAATGATTATAGAGGTTATTAACAGTAATAAATAAAGGATGTACAAATTTTTTTATTTCTATTAAAATTTTTATTTATTAGTTGGAAAGAAAAATTATCCAAAGTGCTCTTGGGTGTGCGATTCGTTGCTTTGAAATTTGAAGTTGCGAGATTTTGATTTGCGATATTTTAAATTGCGAGATTTTGGTTGAAATTTGCGAGATTTTTAGGTTCAAGATTTAAATGCGAGATTGTAAAAAGCGAGATTTTGTAATTGCGAGATTATGAAAAACAAGATTTTTAATTTGCGAGATTTCGTTATTCGAGATTTTTAAAAAAATGCGAGATTTCGTTATTCGAGATTTTGGTTTGCGGGATATCGTAGCGCTCCCAAAGAAAAATATATACTACAAAAATATGATGATTTTTGAAAATTCTACCCAAAGCCTGGTCTATTGCAATAAAAATGAGGCACTTACGGACAAAATCTATGGATAAATTCTTTGGTTATGACCATTTTTGTAGAAGTTAAACAATTCAACTTCTTCAATATTTTTTGGGACTTTTACCTTATACATTGCTTTAGTTTGGGTTTATATTATTTTTTGATAGAGATTCACCATCTCGAGAGAAAATATGTGTTTTCGAAATGATGTTGGATTGTCCTCTTTATTTTTCGTTATCCGTTTTTTTATGAGATAACCTTGCTGATAGAAATGCCAAGTATGGTCAAAGATTCCACCAAAAATGCATCTTGAGATAAATAGCTAATATTATGGTTGTTTATATATGTAAAAGCTACTATTATACACTCATCTCAAGATGCATTTTTGGTGGAATCTTCCACCATACTTGGCATTTTTAAATCTGGGCGGAAATTTCAACTGTGAATGCAAAGAAAAGTAGGTTGGTAAATTCGCACCTATTCGAAAAAATACGGCCATATTATATAAATGTATGATAGAAAATATAGAGAAACAGAATAATATATTGTTTTGAGCTTACTAGAATTTCAGGCACTTAGGAACTGATAGTGTGTTCAAATATGGTTCAGGACACATGACAGATTGTATTGTGGTGACACACTCATCTGCCATCTGAATGAAGCACTTTTAGCAATACCCGTCTATTTGTTTGGGCAAAAATGACAACCAGTTACATGATTTGATTGTTACTCCGTATATCTATATGGCAGGTACTGAATTTTATGTTAAACCTTATAACAAAAAAAAATTATTTCTGTAAAAAAAGTCATATAAAAACACCTACGGTAGAAGACAAAAATCCAGCTTTTATGAGTAAACACACAAAATTCGTATTTCTAGCGTTTTTTCGTTCTGGTATAAACACTAACATATGAGAACGCAAGCCCAACTAAAAAGTGACACCCTTCAAAAAAAGTGAGTTTCATACTCGTCATCATCATCGTGTCCTGTAACCCCGGCTGGGGCATAGGGCGTCAACAAAACGTCTCCATCCTTCACGGTCTGCTGCAAGGTACTTTAGCTGTGGCCACGTCTTTCTCTGGGATTCTGCTTCCGCTAAGACAGTTGATTTCCATGTTGTTCTTGGTCTTCCAACCCGCCGTGCACCCTGAGGATTCCATTCAAAGGACTGCTTTGCAATTTCATTGTTTGGTTTCCTCAGTGTGTGACCAATCCAACGCCATTTACGCTTTCTTATGTCGACGTCCAGCCGCTCTTGACTTGTCCTGCGCCACAATTCCTCATTTGATATTATTTGTGGCCAGCGAATCTTTAGGATGTGGCGAAGACAGCGATTCACAAAAGCCTGCAATTTCTTCGAAATGATAGACGTGACTTTCCAGGTTTCACAAGCATATAACAGCACGGATTTGACATTGGATCCGAAGAATCTCAACTTATGCTACATTTCCACCTAGCGCTAATCTGAGATTTAATGAGATTAACCTTAAATCTCCTTTAAATCTCGTAGATTTACCATACAAATTTATTTCGTAAATCTTGAAGATTAGAAATTAATCTTGTTAAATCTTCCTAGGACTAATAGTTTTACAAATCGAACTAGCCTATTTTTACATGGTGCTGAACGATTCATTCGAGACTCGCGTTCAGTTCTTCATTGTTTCACACGAATCAAACATTCTGTCTCATTCGCACTTCATAAGAAAAACTGGAACGCCATTTGTATTTTTGAAGGTGCTGTCAAATTTAATCTTTTTTAAATCTTTTTGTGCGGTGGAAACACCAAAAAGATTTATTAAATCTAATCTGAGATAAACCTTTGGTGGAAACATAGCATTAGTGCGTAAGGAGATTTGACTTGATTTCCAGATTGGGGACAGAGTACCGAAGGCAGCACGAGCTTTATTTATTCTACTTTTAACGTCCAGATCCGTACCACCGTTTGCAGAGACAATACTGCCAAGGTAGTTGAACTGTTCCACTACTTCAACTGGCGTCTCCTGTAGAATAATACGCTGCTGTGTGGAGCGGCCTGTGAGCATTATTTTTGTCTTATTGCTGTTTATTCTTAGACCACTCGACTCTCCCTTCACTTGCAGTGTTTGGCACATCCCGTTCAGCCCACTGATGTTATTTGCCAGTAGACATATGTCATCGGCATAGTCTAAATGACTGAGCCTTTCGAACGGTCTCCATTGAATGCCCTGTCGCTCTGCTGTACCTACACTGGCCGTCAATACGTCGTCCATCGCCAGCAGGAAGAGAATTGGCGATAGAACATCCCCTTGTCTCACACCCTGTTGCACTACAAAGGAGTCGGATAGCTGCCCATTGTGCAAAACAAAACACCTTGCGTTGTTGTAGGACTCTTTAATAATGGCAACTATTTTTGGTGGAATTCCTCTACCAAGCAACGATCTCCATATACATTCTCGGTTAACTCGATCAAAGGCTTTCTCAAAATCCACGAACATGAGGTAAAGCGGTGATTGAAATTCCATCGACTGCTCGAGGACGATACGCAGGGTGTTGATATGGTCGACACACGATCGACCACTGCGGAAGCCAGCTTGATGCCTCTTGAGTGTAGACTCGATTCTATCCTTTATTCGCTCGAGTATGATTGTTGCCATTAGTTTTGGGAAAACGGACAAAACGGTGATACCACGCCAATTGTTGCAATTCTTTAAGTCACCTTTCTTTGGCAACTTAACAATCACACCATCCTTCCAATCCCTGGGATAGCTTTCGTTTTCCCAAATGTTTTTCATACTCGTACCTCAAAGTAATTTTAGAAATACAAAAGTTAGACATTAAGAAGATCAATTTTGTAAGCCCTTTTGAACTCTGACTAAAAATGAATTTTTGACAGGCACGTGTTCACTCAAAACATATTGTTTACTGAGTTATAACTTAAAAGTCCATTTTACCTGATAAATTAGGCAATAAATGCATGTTATCACATTGCCAAACAAAAAGTTGTGGATTTTTTGCTATGAATAAGGTTTAAGTAAAAAAATAATGAAAAAATCGAGTTTTTGTTCTTGTATATAAATGGGCACATTACTTTAGAACTAATCCGTAGATTTTTTCCGGAAATATCTCATTTTCCTTGGTTAAGTATTTTATTACTGTAAAAATAAAAAAAAAATTATTTCAATATTTTTTTAGCTGAAATAATAGATTTGGTGTTCTTATTTTCGTTCAAAAATAAGATTTTTTCGGATATTTTGGCCCATATCATTCCAACTACTCAACTTATCACAAAAAAAGAGAAGAGATGTTGGTCAACAATTTAATAATGTTCAACTGAATCCATTTGAAGCCAGATTGTGCATTCCTCAGTGCATATATGGCCTTAATAGTAAGGTACCTTTGGAAATATAGAACACGATATTCAAAAATTCATACCTCGAAAACCTATCCATATTAATTTTTTTTAATGTGATTTTCGAGCTCAGAAGGTCAAAATTTATAAGAAAAAATTAGTGGCGTCAAATGTACATTTTGGTTGTAAACTAGTGTTATTTTAAATTTTTTTAACAATTGTAACACTATTAAAAATAACGATAAATATTACTTTTTATGAATTTTATTTCGTTTTAAATGTGGTAAGCTGGTAATCCAAAGGTCCTAGTTCAAATCTAAGAAAACCCATGAAAGTAAAATACCTAAGTTTTTTTTTTCAAATAAAATAAAATTATATATTCATTTCAGAATTACAAGGAAGCTGCAAAACCCAAAAAAATAACAAAATAAAATACAAAACTAATGAAATAATATTGAAATAAAACCCTACAAATGCGCAAGTTAATTTACTTTTTTGTGTTCTTAAAACGAGAGTTTGTTTTTGGCTTAATTTTAGCTCACTCATTAAAAAAATTATCCCGAAACTGTGTTGAAACAAGTTTTTTTTTAATTTTTGCACTTGTTTTAAGAATTTCCGACTTAACCAGACTTTCGTCAACCAATAGACTTGTTTTAGCACTGTTTTTCATGATTTTAGTTCGTTTTTACTTACGATATAAGTACTATAGAGCAAGTTTTGGATTCGTGCAAAAAAAAAAAAATTTGAGATAACAATCAAACATGATATTAAGATGATAGAGAACACCAAAAAAGTGGGTGGCACAATTCTGTCTGTCTGTCTGTCTGTTCGTCTACAGCCTAAACGGCTCTATCGATTTTCTTCAAACTTGGTACTTGCTGGTTTTTGGTGATTCTGCCGACACGTTTTTTCCATTTTTTTTTTTTAGAACCAAAAATAACGGTACCTGTCATACATTTTTTTTTGGCAAATTTACATAATCGTATTTTTCTCAAAAACGGCTCGACAACTTTTCTTAAAAAAAATTCAATAAATTTATTTTAGTAAAGGCTTTCTTTGGGTGGAAAACCATTTTTCAAAAATGGTTATTAATGGTACCTCCCAAAGAACCATTTTTTTTATTTTTGATTTTCTTCAAAACGGTACGACCGATTTCAATTATTTTTTTTACACAGAAGCTTCCAAAAAATATAAATAGTTTTGTGTACCGAAATTTTTGAAAAAATATTTTTTGGATTTTTAAAAAATGTTTCAAATTTTTTTTTTGAAAATCAAAAATTTAAAAACGACACGATCGATTTGTTTGAAACTCGATATTTAAGACTTTTTTAGTACTTTCTAAAATATTTTTAGAAAAAATTTTACATTTATGAAAAAATAACGGTACCTTCCATACAAAAGTTAAAAAACCGCAAATGAAAATATTTTTTTGCTTAAACGACTCCTACGATTTTGATTAAAATTTTTGTATATACTAAAATTAGTACGATCTACTACCAAAAATTATAAAATTTTACACTTTGCAACTATTAATAGTACCTGTCATAGAACGTATTTTTTTATTTTGAATTTTCTCGTTACCGGCTGAACGGATTTAGATGATTTTTTTATGTACAAATATCAAATAAAATCAAATAATATTGCATATCAAAATTTTCAAAAAAAAAGTTTTTGGATTTTTAAAAAAGTTTCAAACTTTTTTTTTGAAAATTCGATATATCACAAACGGGTTGAAAATTTTTTTTCAAATTTTGTTTTTATATACACATAAATATATAGCTTAAATCTGCATACCAAAATTTTTTCTTAAAAATGTTTTAAGAATTTTATATATAAAAAATTAATTTAAAAAAAAACCGCTCCAACGATTTTAAATTTTTTTTTCCCATACAATCATATTCCATCATGAATTAAAATGGCATACTCTTTTTTCACCTCAAACTGTCAAAAGAGTTGTTTTAGCTAATTTAAATGTCGTATTTCATGCTTCCCTACATTCTTCTCTCATAATTTCCATGTTTGTATATACAATTTTCTTAAACTCGCAGTGTCTTGAACATAAGAGCAAGTGGGTGCGACCCAGTCGTGCATTTTATTTATTTTAATTTCCGATTTGATTCAAAACGATGACTGATTTAAATAATTTTATTTATACAGAGGCTTCCAAAAACTATAAATATTTGTGTGCACTTATATTGATTTGATATTGGAGATTTTCAACGTGTTTTTTCATGAAATAAATAAAAGATATTATTTTGAATAACTTGAAAACACTTATTTTATTTATTTATTTACTTAAATGCATTTCGGAAGCAATGCTTCCATCGTCAGTAAGTTTTATATAAATTACTGACGATGGAAGCATTGCTTCCGAAATGCATTTAAGTAAATAAATAAATAAAATAAGTGTTTTCAAGTTATTCAAAATAATATCTTTTATTTATTTGCACTTATATTAAAAAAAAAAAAATATTTGTTGGATTTTTTAAAATTGTTTCAAAATTTTTTTTGGAAAATCAAATATTTCGAAAACGATGTAATAAATTTTTTTGAAACTCGACTCTTAAAGTGTTTTTAGTACTCCCTAAAATATTTTTAGAAAAAAAATTACATACATATATTAAAAAATAACGGTAAACCAAAAAAGCCGATGCGACGTAATGATTAATAAATCACTTCCACTCATCAATTGAAACTTTGTAATGTAACATCAAAATCTTGAATTTTTCAAAATTCTATTTTAGTACAGTAAAATTAGACATCAAATTGGGGAACATCAAAAAAATAATTTGCAATAGACTGGACCCTGCGTATAATTATACCTTAAAGTCTAATAGCCTAAGGTTAAGAGGGGCGTGCACAGCACAGAGGCTGTTGCGTACACGGGGGCCTATTGGTCCATTGTGATCCTAAGAGCCAAGTCAAGTCATATATGCGTAGATAACATTGGAAGTGTGTCTACCTACATTAGCACGTGTCAAACAGGTGTAACACTTGACTTACATTTTTTACATGGATTTTTTTCAATGCCTATTGGTCGAAGGGAAACAGTGTGTATCCAAGAAATATTTAGCTTGCAATTTAGAACATATTACTGTCGTCATACGTCAAACGCTCTGCAGTTAGTCACTGAGACGATAGAGAAGAGAGCAGCAACTACGGAGAGTTTGACCTATGACAACAATTGTTCAAAACTACAAGCCTAATATTTCCCCTATTATAAATAAGGAATTTGGCAGCCCTGTTCAGTTAGGAACGGCTTAAAACAAATTCTACTACAATTTTTTAATAATCATTTGAAGGCTTGTGTAACAGATTCACAATTTTTGCCACTAGTGGTTATGACCTAATCCGTGAGCCGAAAATGGATGTTAACACATTTTTTTTCTTTTGTGCCCACAGCACGTAATTTAAAGTATCAAACTTGCATGGCCGAGCAAATTTATCAAGCCAGTCCGCAGCAGGCAGTCGATTTGGTATCACAAACTCGTAGCCCTATCCAAAAATGCATATCAATAAAAAATCAATTTTAACACTTTTGGTCAGAACAAATTTTTGGTTGTAGCCTAGTACGCTGCTGATGCGAAACGAAAAATCCCATACAGAAATGACACAACGAAATCATAAGCTAAAAATTTAGTTCTGCAGTACGCTGATCTATGAGCGAAATCGATAATCGTAGCACATTATTTGGAGAAGTCTACACTCTTTTTTCGCACACAAATTATTACCCGAGAAACCGACACACATAAATCATAAGTTGGTCCGTTGTGATACAAGACGCTCATTTCCTAAACCATTTCCAGATAGATCTGTTTGAAGTCATTAAAACAGAAAATCCTTGCAGATACTCGAACCAAGTCTCCACTTATTTTTCGTACACAATTAATTGACCGTCTGTTCGCGTACTTCCGAAAATTACGAATTTCTATGAATTTAATTTTTGATATGAGCTTTGACAGAATTTCGGGCTGATTTCGTAGAAATTCGTAGTTTTGGGAGGTACGCGAACAGACATTCCTGACGAAAATTTGACAGTTTGTTTTATTTTGCGGTTGATTTTATTTTTTGAAAATTTAAATGGAAGAAAATACATTCGAAAACGATAAGATTCAGTTTGAGCAAAACAAGAACACAGACCGCACTAGTTTTTCGAACACTTAACACCACAAAGGACAATACGAACAAAAAAAAAATAATTCGCATGACAAGAGAAAAAAAAATGTAGGTACCTACTGTTTTTTTTTTAATTTATACAAAACCCTACGGTGAATTTCTGTCATTTCAAGAACATTTAAAACTTCCTCCTTAATCCTAATCAGATCTTTTTTTCTTCTTTATTTGCTTTATTTTGACATAAAACTCTCCACATTTTGTTTCCGCAATCTTTTCGTTTATATTTTCGTCTTCGAGTTGGAGACCCCAGAAAATTTTCGTTTCACTTCGGCAGCTTACTAGGCTTTAAGCATAGTACGCAGCTGAAGCGAAACGATTTCATACAGAAATTGACACAACAAAGTCATAAACGAAAAATTTCTTTGATTTTTGTTTTGCAATAATGTCAATAAAAAAGAAAATCGTATTAGAATACCAGATCCAAGTCTCCACTTATTTTTCCTACACAGTTAACAGTTTGCACTATTTTTTTTTTTTTTTTTTTTTAATCTTTTCGTTTATGTTTTTGTACTCGAATTGGAGACCCAGTAGGTACTAGGCTTTAATAACTGAAAAAGCTTTTATAGTTCAGATGAGCTGAAATTTATTTTAAAAAAATTAAAAATGCTTATTCTTAAAGGGTTCACTAGTGAACTTATAATAATTCCAAATGACATCATTGGATGCTGCGACGGTGGCGCCAATTTGTTTTGTTGACTAAAGGCTATCTAAAGCAATTTAAAATAAAGATTTCAACATATCGAATTAAATTGTGCTAACTCTTCTAAATGTAACTAATATTTCCGGAACAATTTGGATTTGCTTTATTAAAATCTTCTTTTGCTAGAAAATTGTTTAATTTAGTGAAATTATTAAAAAATGATCATTTAATTAAACGTATCACAAATAGCTATGAGAAGGCTCGAATACCTTCTCGCTTCCTCCATCTAGCTTTCCACCACACTTTTAATTCTTTGCTCTATAAAACCCCTTTAAGTCTGAGATCACTCAATTTAAATAGAAAAATGTTGTTGAACTCAAAATACGGCCATCATTTCGAGATTTTTTTCAATATTTCAGCTCTTACCTCTCACCTCTTACTTAATTCGATCAAAAATAGAATGTTTTCGACATTAAATAGTTTTGTTGAATAAATTACAAATGAGTAACTTAAGGTTATTAAACATAAGAAACACAATGAACACGTACCATGATTAGGATAATTTTACCGACTTATAAATTTGAAGAAAAATCTAACAGATCCATGTCTTCATTTTTTATTATTCTACACCAGAAAATCAACTAATTTCCCCCATTCTCTAAGAACTTCAATATTTAAAAACTTCCCTTATAAAAACATTAAATTTAAAAAACAACCAAAAGAAATAGGTGCTCCAAAAATAATACACAAATCAGAATTAACTCAGCCTTATTATGAGTTTCACGTGAGCAACATTCCACCGGGAAAAAATGACATTTCACTTTCCGCCTATTGTAAGTTTCACTCGAAAAATGAAAATTCATTCAAACGAGATGGGTTCCCTAGTCTGACCGGAGCTCAAGACAACGTAGGTTGGGACGTACTCCCTAGTTTTAAAAGCGGCGGGCGGCAGAACGAAGTTTATAAAGAGGCGGAAGGTGGGGGGGGGATATTTAACGGCGTAAGTATTATTTATCTTAAGTCGAGATTAAATTGGCAAGGTTAATGAAATACCGTGTTAGCATATAGTTAAGTATTACGACTACTGTAAATATATGCAATACGCTGTCAAGAGTAGAATGAAGAGACCTTATAATAAACACTAACTGGAGTTCCGAACTTTGTACTCGCCGAGTTTTACTGCTTTCTACGGTTATACGCTGGACCCCGCTGACCTACCTCAGCTGGAAACGAAAAAGCATCACATTATCGTAATTAAAATCTTAAATCATCACTTATTTTTTAAGGTGAGCAAAAGATAAACAGGTGGTGCTGGTGCCCTTTGCACAAGTTTTATGGTTTAGTCTATGCTAAGAAAAGTTCGGGCGAAGCTATGTAATAATAGCTTTAAAAATTGCGGAGGAACAAACATTTTTCGGGTGAAATATTTTCCGGGCGAAACTTATAACAAGGCTGATTATTTTTAACTTATAGACGTTTTTCTTCTTTAAAAATGTGTGTTGAACTTCATTTTACTAGAACTTCAGATCTACAAAAATTTTTCTCACTGCTTAAGAATTATATTCGAATCATACAAACTTACGACTTTCATACCTTTAAATCATTATTTTATAATTTGTTCCTATTACTATCGGGTTGGGTACGAAATCTCGCAAATTAAAAAATCGCATTTGAAATCTCGTATAACAAAATCCTGCAATTTCAAAATCTCGCTTTTCATAATCTCGCAATAACGAAATCAAGCAAACTTTATAAAAAAATAAATAAAATAAAAATCTCACGCGAGATTTTAAAATCCCGCTTTTCATAATCTGACAAAAACGAAATCCCGCAAACTTAAATCTCGCAAATAAAAATCTCGCGCGAGATTTCAATTTGCGAGATTTTAACTAAAAAATGTAGTATTTGTTTCATTTAGCGAGATCTTAAAAACTTACGCGAGATTTTTATTTGCGAGATTTTCCGGGCGAGATGTAATTGCGATATTATGAAAAACACGATTTTGAATTTGCGAGATTTCGTTATTCGAGGCTTTCGTTTATGGGATATCGTACCACTTCCATTATTATCTACATATAAATTGATTTCTTTTATTTGAAAAATCCATCAAATGCAAACAACAAATCATTTCTGATCTGATGAAATAGATTGGCTCTTCTCCACATTTATCCATGTTTACCCTACTAATCAATTTAATTGAGAAAATTTTGTGTCCTATTGCAGATTATTTGTGCATTGAATTAGGTTAAATGTTGAACCTTCAATGTTCGTATATGTCTGATATAACGAGAGACAGGTCAGTTTTTTTTAAATATGCAAAATCAGTATATATGTATATAAATTTATACCTTACTTAAACTTTAACTTTTGACAAAACCAATAGTTTTTAAGATAATTCAAAAATTTGCATTTCGGGTTTTCTTAAATTGCAAACTTATTCATGTTAAAAAAAAAAACTCGAAAACTTTTCAAAAATATTTTTATGAAGAAGAATTTTAACAAAAACAAAAACTTAAGATTTTCTTCTGAATAAACCCGTTCCAATAAATAAATATCACCTTTAATAACTGCCACGCCCAATTTCTATATCGGCTTGTTTTCAAAACAATTTCTTTAAAAAAAAAACTGTGTATGCTACAAGGAATATATATTTTCAAAGAAAAAAACACCAACAACTATAAAGAATACTCTCAAGTAACATAGCCATTACATTTTAATAGCTTTATAAGAACGAACTTTCAAACTTTGTCAAGGAGAATCCACAACAACAACAAAAAAAAAAAAACATTATCTAAAAGCCACTTAGTATCATCGTCCAGAAAATCGGATTAACATTTCAAAATAATTGGTCCTTCTTGTCTTGTCAAGCAAGAAATTATTTAGTGATCATCAAAATCCAGTACACTGTACACCTAATTGTGTTACAAAATTTCTAATTAAATCAATCAACAAACATGAAACTTAGTTTCAGAAAGGAGTATGGGTATAGCTTAATTGAAATTACAGGTTAATTTAAAATATAAGTATGAAGAGATAGTTTTATAATATTCAAGTATGTTTGAGTTCAATTTTAAAGAAACAATTATTAATAATCCTTTTAATCATTTAAGGAATAAGGACTTAATGATTTTATCTTTGGCATCTGACTAAATATGAAATCGATTTTTTTTTTTTCAAAATTAAGTCCAAAAATTATGAATATGGAAAAATAAGATTAAAGAATTATTTTAATAAATTTTTTATTTATGTATTAATATTTAAATTTACCTGATTTTTGCAACTCCTCCTGTTCAAATTCTCTCTGATGTTGTAGTATAAGTTGATATAGGCAAATCTTTCATCGTCACACAAATTATCTTTTAGAATATTTTTTTTATTTAAATATTAAATTTAAATAATTTTTAAATTTATTAATTTTTTAAATTTAAAAATTCAAACACAATCACAGTAAAATTTTGTATTAAATTAAAAAAATACACGAAACTTCAATCCATCCATACGGTAGGAAAAAACAAATTGTTTTGCCACAAAATTTAAAATTTAATATTGTTTAAGTTTAAATATGGAGCTAAAAGTCGTTGGACTACTTCGAAGGAGGAGGCACAACACCTTAACAATCACATCATAGCTACAACAATGGTTGCAAATTTCCAAAAAAAAAATCACTATGTCCCACATTTGAGAACAACAACAACAAAAAGTAGAAATTTACTTGAGGACAATCAACCTTCTCAATCCAAATATCCTTTTGCCTATGTGTGTCTGTCTGTCTGTTCACAAACCAAAAACTCAAACTCAACCAGCAACAAAAATTTTAAATCAAGAACCAGAGTTTGTGGAGGAACGAAATTCTTTTTTTTTGTCAGAACTTAATCGAAAGCAAATACGACCACTCCAGACGAGTTACTCTGTTCAACTGAGTTTAACCATTTTAGGAAAAGCTTCTTTAACACCAACCATCGCTATGATATCGTATTACAGACAGACAAGTAGTGGAGTAGCTCCTGGCAGCTAGGCAATATTTGTACATGACAGCGAGGGAGCAGGAGCAGCAAGCAATACACAAACAAAAGGACGAACCCAGGGAGAGCAATTGAAAAGTACGTAGTACATGCGAGAATTCGGAATGGAACACCACCCATCGTGATGGGACATCCAATATCCAACACCCCGCAACAACAATCACCCATCGTTGTCGTTGTCGTTCTCGTTGTCCTCGTCATAGTCGTTGTCGGTCTTTGGTCTTCGATCGTTGCCAAATCGTATAGACAACAACTAGCTACTGCACAAACGTGTTTCTATATTGCAAAAAGGACATTTTTGGGGAACCAAATGGTATCAATTGATCCAATCTATTTCTGCGCTCTCTCACTTCTTCTTTCTCTGATTTTTCTCAAAGCCTGCCCTCCCTGACTTATCTATACAGAGAGAGAGACGAGAAATTAAAATTCTGGCCAGTACAACTATTGAAGTGATGGGGCTCATTCCCCACAAAAACAGAATTTACTGTGGACTTCCCCTTTCTCTCTGCAGATAATAATTCCCCTCGAACTGTTATATCCAACTTCAAGTAATGTCCTTTAACTTCCAACTTACCCTCATCCCCATTTCGGGTGTACTTTCATATTTTGAATGCATCGCCCTCAGAGGAAAAACGGGTCGCGCCAAAATAGCCAAGTAATAGTGAGCATACAGAAAGATATCGCTAGCCCCTTGTGAGTTCGATAAAACAATCAAACTTCTCATAAAGGGCTGTTGTAGGTTTCGATTTCGCATGTGTACAAATTGTACATCCTGCAGTCATACAAGGATAAAATAGATGGAAACATGTAAAGACCTTCATATATGACTGTAGAATATGTTTGGCTGTTGAATAAAAAGCTCAAACGTTAAATGTCCTTATAGAGCTTAGGGACTTCTATGTGGGGGAGTAAATAATCCTGATTTAACATTTTGCTTTGGCTCTTTTGTGATATCTATTTTTTTGTATGTAATTTTATTTTTTTTTTTAGCATGGACTACCGCGTGCCGTCAATGCCGGCGGCTACTTTATAATTTTTGACATAAAGTTTAGGTGTGGGGCGTTAAGGTTGTTGGAATTGCGAATTGTTTTGTTGGGTGGCAGGGAAGTACCTTTGTATTTAAGGGACAAAACTCACGGCGATAACGACGTGTGGCTAGTAATAAGGGTCTTTTTGTGCAAATCTGCGACTTTAGGTTTGATGGTTTAATTTTCAGAAAAGGGGATTTTTCTAAACCTTTAAGTATATTCATAAATGTATATTCGGATGCCTATCGGACGCTGAACGGATGCTGAGTGGACGCCGAGCCGACGCTGAGCGGACGCTGAGTGGACGCCGAGCGAATGCCAAGTGGACGCTGAGTGGACGATGTGCGTACGCCTAGCGGACGCTGAGCGGATGCTGAGCAGATGCTGAGCGGACGCCGAGGGGACGCTGAGTTGACGCCAAGCAGACACCGAACGGACGCGTACCAAGCGGACACTGAGCGTAGGCTGAGCGGATGCTGAGCGGATGCCAAGCCGACACTGTGCGGATGCCAAGCGGATGTCAAGCGGACGCTGAGCGGATGCCGAGTGGACGCGGAGCACACGCCGAGCGGACGCTGAGTGGACGCTGAGTGGACGCTGAGCGGACGCAGAGCGGACACCGAGTGGATGCTGAGTGGATGCCTAGCAGAGCCTAGCGGACGCCGATCGATTTCGCAGTTCGCCAAATCAGGGTGTAATTGAGCTACCTGCTAACTTCACAGTGAAGTTAGCAGGTCACATGGTGTATCTCAGGAACCAAGCGTGCTAGAAACGTGTAGTAAGGCTCCAAATTACTTAATTAGGTCCTCAGACCTGTTACACCCGTGAGGTTCATCTTGCGGTGCATAGGGCCATCGTGTGCGGTTTCATACTCATACTCTTACTCTTCCCCAGTTGTGATGATTCCCCATCGACCTTTTTTCGCCAAGTTCTTCTTGGTCGGCCCACACATCTACCTTGCTGCTTGAGAGGGTTCCATTGCATCACTTGACTCGCAATGAACTCGGGACCTTTTTAAAGCATGTGACCAATCCAATGCCACTTACATTTTTGTATTATAGAGTCGATAGTTTCCTGACCTGTCTTCACATGAAATTCATCATTTGAGATACGGTTAGGCCAGAAAATCTTCATGATGTTCCACAGACATCTAGTCACGAACGTTTTGCAGCTGTCTTGTGACAGTGGGTGTTACTTCCCGAGTACTGATTCACCCATAAAGAAGCATGGATTAAACATTTGAGCCAAACAGTCGTAGCTTTGTCTTTAGGCTTATAGAGTTATTTTTCCATATTTTGGACATCATTCCAAACGCAGCCTTTGCTTTCCCTATTCGGCTGATTATATCTAGTTCGGTCCTGCCATCAGTAGAGACAATACTCGCAAGAAATTGAAATCTCTCTACCATCTCTACTGGTTGTCCAGAAATATCTACTTGGGTAGATAAGGAAGTTACAAGGCTGATCATTTTTGTTTTTGCCGTATTGATCTTAAGCCCAATGGTTTTAGCTTCTCTCTCCACCCTTGGTGTCATTTGATGGAGATCAAAGAGTCAGCATACGCCGTCCGCGTAGTCCATGCAGATGTTTGAAGAATGATTGCAAATTCCACTGAATTCTTCCATTTACAGTCGACAAATTTTCATGCATCGCATCACTTATCACCAACAGGAACAGTATTGGTGACAGTATACAACCCTGTCTTACCCCACTCTGGATTTCAAACTACTCTGACAACCTTCCATTATGCAGAAAATGACATTTGGATCCATTATTATGTAGCTTTAATAATAGCAATCAATTTCTCCGAGATGCCCCTCGTGCACAAAGCAAGAGTCGATGGTTTCCTGACCAAACCAAACGCCTTTTCGAATTCGATGAACAGCAGGTGAAGTGATCGATATTCAACCACTTTTCGATGATGATCCGCCGGGTGTTAATTTGGCACATACATGAAGATCCTGCTTGCTCGGCGTCAAACGTGTCTCCGAGGTGGTCTTTTATTCGCTCCAGGAATATAACTTTGGCTAAGGCTACAGTAAATACCACGCTAATTTCTCTCCAGTTTTCGCACTGCGTAAGGTCTCCTTTCTTTGAGAGTTTGTCAATGATTCCCCTTTTCCACTCCTCAGGGAAACTCTCTGTTTCCCAAGCTCTCTCAACGATTGGTTGCAGGAGCTCACTCAATGTTTTTGGTGCTGCTCATAACAGCTCTGCGGGAAAACCGTCAATTCCAACCGCTTCTTTGTTCTTTAGTGCTCTTATTGCGGTTAAGACTTCTTCTCTACTGGGGGATACAGTGCGCATTCAGGAATTTGCTACTACGGGTGGGTCATTGGGTGTTGGGTTGACTTCGCTGTTGAAAACGTGGTATAAAATAGCAGAAAAGTGCTCCTTCCACCTATTGAGCTGGTCTTCATCGAAAACTAGCAGTGACCCGTGTATGTCTTTTACGAGGTGTTGTGTAGAGCTTTGGACACCTGTAAGCTCTTTGGTAATTCTGTAGATGGGCCTATTGTCACACCTACTTCCAGCCTCCTCTGCTTCTCTTGCCAATTAGTTGATAAAGTTATGCTTATCACGTCGCACGCTATGGTGAACTTATCTCATCTTCATGCGATACGCAAGCTCTAGCTTGCTTTTCCCCGCTGCTGGAATAGTTGCGATGCAAGCTTTGAGCCGTTTTCTGTCTTCGATTCTTGCCCAAGTTTCTTCGGAAATCCAGGCACTATTTCTTCCTTGCCACCGACCGACTATACTTCAGCACCGGATATAAAACCATTTTGCAAAGCACACCAATGGTTTTTGATGGTGGTGGATTCCATGCTACTGGTTGCTCTAAATCCTTGTGAACGGTTGCCCCCTAGTTGTTGGTGGAATGCGGGATCCTTATGTCATTTAACCAGTTGCAATTCCAGCACTGCTAGGAGGACTAGTACGGATTGGGGAGCTTGCTTCTTTGGATGATCTATTTTTGATGGAAAACACTCAAATTGTCAAAGTATCTAAATTATTAAGGAAACTTAAAGCGGTATTTCATATAAAGGCTTATAGCCCAAGGCTAGTCCAAGGGAGAACAACGGTTTTGGCCCAGAACCAACTCCAAAGAGCAGGCATGGAGAACAGCGGTAGGAATCTGATTCCAGCCCAAGGCTAATCCAAGATAGAACAACGGTTTTGGCTCTGAACCAACTCCAAAAGCATGCGGGGAGAACAACGATAGGAATATGATTCCAGCCCAAGGCTAACCCAAGGGAGAACAATGGGTTTGGCCCTGAACCAACTCCAAAGAGCAGGCAGGGAAAACAACGGTAGCAATCTGATTCCAGCCCATAGGGGAACAATGGATTTGGCCCTGAACCAACTCCAAAGAGCAGGCAGGGAGAACAACGTTAGGAATCTGATTCCAGCCCAAGGCTAGTCCAAGGGAGAACAACGGGTTTGGCCCTGAACAAACTCCAAAAAGCAGGCAGGGAGAACAACGGTAGGAATCTGATTCCAGCACAAAGCTAGTCCAAGGGAGAACAACGGGTTTGTAACGGCAGATGCCAAAAAGGTTTTTTTTTAAGTGATACACGGGTGAATCAAGTAAAGTACCTAAGCTTATCAAGGTTGCTACAAACTTTGAGCCGCTGGAAACTTAACTCTCCTAAAACTCGCAATTATTAGTAAATAACTTGGAATTATTTTGAGTTGATAAGATTCCATTTTTTCGGAAAGTTGTACCTCCTGATTATGAATTTTGTGCCACAAGACAGTGTGAATTTTAAGGGGGTCAAATGTAAAATCGTATGATGTTGGCAGCACCGAATGCAGTGTGCAGCTGTTGTTGCTTATCAGTGTGTATACAATGGTATTGTGTGTGCTGTGGCTGTTGATCGTTTGGTGGGTGGTGGCGGGTTATGTTAATTTTATGGTGATGTTTGGTGGTGGTAGTAGATGTTGATGGTTGGTAACTGGTCTATGGCGGTTTAAAGGTGTTGTAGGGTATTGATGGCTGATGTTGATGGCAGTGGGTGTATTTATAAAAGGACGGTGACGGATCGGTGATTTATAGTTGAACACTCGGTGTGAGGAGGGGGGGAAGCGAAAGTGTAACACTTCGTTACAGAGCCAAACCAATGGCTTTAAACTTTACCGAAGATCAATCACATTCGTCTAATTAAGACTCCTTTAAATTTGATTCTTAAGATGATGTTTTTTCGCCAACAAAAACATATATGCATGTTTATGTTCCTCCTGCTCCTGCTCCTGCTACGGATATCAAATTATTAATATTCATAAACTCAGAACACTGAATATGTGATATTCTATGAAATACTAACACCAGATATTTCGATGACAACGTCCGTGCGTGCGTCGTGCGTCGGTTGGTAGGAACAATAGCAACATCAATATACTCGTAGGTAAGGAATA
This sequence comes from Dasysyrphus tricinctus, assembly GCA_963921185.1. Lineage (NCBI taxonomy): Eukaryota > Metazoa > Arthropoda > Insecta > Diptera > Syrphidae > Dasysyrphus > Dasysyrphus tricinctus. Next base: position 220,186,612 of record OY992532.1, on the reverse strand, counting down.
TTGACAGAAATTGATTCCCTGGAATTCTATGAATAACAAAAAGTCTTCACAGCTCCTCCTCCTCTATATGTTTATGTACACATATTAGGTAACAAACTTGTGTATAAGGTTATGATTGGCCTATGTAAAATTAAAGACCGTCCATTTATTACTCAACAACAATATAATGCATATTTTAAAGTCTTACAATTTACAGCATTTAAAAGCCCTTAAATGGGAAATTATACGAGTATATAGCTCATGGGCAATTGAAAAGGGACGATGAAAATTGCATATTCAAATTCATTGTAATGTTTGGCTTATATATAGAGACGAGAGGCAATCTATAAATGGCGCTTGATTTGCCATCAGAGAAATCAATATAGAATTCAGCCGTTGGCCATCTATTAAAATTATTTGAACTAAAGTGTTTTGTTTTTGTCTGTCTAATATGCGATAAGTCTTATATGAGTTTTGCTATCAAGCTATATTTTGCTCAGACTGTATAGACTGTTAAGGGCATTTAAGTTTACTTATTGGTAAACTTAAATGAGAAGTAAGAAATTGAAGATTTTGATGGAAAAGTGGATAAATCATCATTAAAATTAAGGATATCATAACAGCTCACAGAATAACAAAGTACTTATGAAAAGGTTAAGTTTTAACTAATGAGTCTGTTGTATCTAACGCTTAAGTAAAGAACTTCGAGCAATGTCTCTTTGTTAATTGCCCCTCTGATGGTACTTCTTTACTATAGTTACCGACACAGTTGAAGTGAATATAGACTCGAACAGCACAACAACATCATTTATAGAAAGATAAGAACAAATAAATTATTTTTAAGATATTTATTTCATTTCTACGAATTGTATGTTGAAAATAATGATGTAGTAGAGACATATTTGTTTACATTTATTCAAATTTTGTATCAAAACAATTTTTCACATACACATGCGTACGCGTTCGTTTATATCCTATAAAAATTAATTCGTTTTTTGTTTTTTGTATTTATTTTTGTATTATTAATATCGATGTCTAGTCTGTCAAGTTACCTATTAAAAAACAAAAATCACCTAGACAAAAATTCAGAAAAATTTGAGTGATAACAGGATAATAAAAGCTTAAATTTTTAATTTGTTTGCACTTTAAGTACCTATCATAAGAATTTCGCTTTATTTGGAAGTAGTTGTATAACGTATTTTGTAGCAGTAGGAAAGCAGCTATCAGAATGTTTAAATAGGAATTTGTCGAAGCCGTAGCCTGAAGATGTTATCTCCAATCATCTTTAAAAATTCTCTTGAAAGGGGCCCCATTTCGGCTCCCAGAATAAAGCCTATAATGGCCGAATTCATAAACAAGAAATCTGTTGTTTTTTTTTGGCTTATGAATAGTTTTTAATATGAAGAAAATTTGAATAGAAAATTCTTCTGTTTAAGTGGAGCAACTGAATATAATTCAAGTTAAAAGTTCAAATGAATTTAACTCCATATTGCGTTTCGCCCAGGTACAGTAGTTGGGCTCATCAGTTAGATGACTATCGTACCCTTCTAAGCAGCAGTTTTGTATCGATTTTTATTTATTCGAGTAGGTTAGGTTAGGTTAGGTTAGGAGGGGCGTGCACAGCGCAAAGGCTGTTGCGTACACGGGGGCCTATTGGTCCATTGTGATTCCCTTACGAAAAGAAAGCAGAGATGCTCCTAAACTAATTATTCAAGTAGACTGGCTCATTTGCAAACCAGCTTGTGCTCTCTATGAATTTCCTCATATTTGCCATTGAGACCTGCGCTAGATCGTCCAGTTCTCCAACAAACCTGTTTCCGAAGTAACGGAGGCGATTTGTTTGGAGGTTTGGGCAATCGCAGAGCAGGTGTTTAATGGTTTCTATTTCTTCTATATCCTGACAGCTCCTACAGAAGTCCGGTGCGAATACACCCAGTCTGGTGGCCACTGTGCCAATGGCGCAATGACCCGTTAGTACACCTATCAAGATTCTAATGTTCTTTTTACTCAGCGATAGAATATACTGAGTTTCCTTTTCATTAATTCTAGGCCATAGACTTCTAGAGATAACGCAATCGTTCCTGGTAATCCAGGATTTATTGATTTGCTCTTTCGTTATTAGGTCTATTTTCGTTTTAACCACACCGATCGGGATGTCTAGTCCCATATCTAATTGGTTACTACTGTTTCTTACTGATAATGACCCCTTCCTTGCCAGTTCATCTGCTATATCATTCCCTTCTATATTGTTATGTCCAGGAACCCAGCAGAGTTTGACTTGGTTAGTGTTGCAAATTTTATTCAGTATGCCTCGGCATTTTGTCACTGTTTTGGATCTTATAGTCTCACTGGCTATCGCTTTGATAGCGGCTTGGCTGTCCACGAAAAATGTGATCTCCGACGAGCTCAGTTTTTTCTTGTGCACCACTTCTGCCGCTTTTTCAATAGCATAAATCTCAGCCTGAAAGACGCTACATTCATCTGGGAGTTTATATGATTCTCTAATATTAAGGGCTTCACAGAACACCCCAGCTCCTGTTCCTTCTTCCATTTTTGACCCGTCAGTATAGAAGGGGATACCCTGTTCACTAATAAGTGAGTTGGGTTCCCAACCATGTCTTTCGGGTATTGAAATAGAGAAGTGTTTGTTAAAATCTATTATCGGTGGTATGTAATCAGTCGTCACATCAAGTCCGAGCACTGTGTCATACCTTTGTAAGATAGACCCATGATCATAGGTGCTGTGCTTCCAAGAGCCCAGTTCTTTGAGTCGAAGTGCGCTTTTGGCTGCTGTGCATCTAATGTGCTCGTCTAGGGCTGAAAGATTTAAAATAATTTCCAACCCTGCTTGTGGCGTAGACCTCTAAGCCCCCGTTATTCCTATACAGGCTAGTCTCTGTACCTTGTTCAGGTTTTTGAGATAGCTAACTTTTTCAACAGCCTTCCACCACACGATAGAACCATAGGTAAGTATGGGGCGAACTATCGCCGTGTACATCCACTGGATAACCTGCGGTCGCATACCCCAACGTGTACCGAAGGTTTTTTTGCATGTGTAGAAAGCGCCGAGTGCCCTTTTCATTCATTCCTCTGTGTTTCTTTTCCATGTTAGCTTGGAATCAAGGATTACTTCAAGATATTTAGCTTCTTTGGAGAGTTTCAGAGGAATATCATTAAGCATAGGAGGAGTAAAGTCCCCTAATTTCTTTTTATTCGTGAACAGAACTAGTTCAGTTTTTGTAGGGTTAACCCCGAGACCGTTTTGTGCTGCCCAAGAAGATAGTTCTTTAAGTGCGGATTCCATAATATCTTTGATGGTGGTAAGATACTTACCCGATATCAAAATTACTTTGTCGTCCGCATATGCCACAATTTTAATGCCCTGATTACTAAATTTTGTGAGAATTTTATTAACAACTAGGATCCAAAGGAGAGGTGAAATTACCCCTCCTTGTGGTGTGCCTCTTGTAACAGTTTTCTCAACGAAAGCATCTCCCAGTCGGGAGTTTATGATTCTACCATTGAGCATGCTATAAATCCAGTCCACAATGGCAGTCTCAACTCCGACCTCTTCCAGAGCAGATTTAATGGACTCCGTTTTTACGTTGTTAAACGCTCCCTCAATGTCCAAAATTACTGCTTTGTGCTCGAGACTTTTCTCAATTTGTGAAACGACTTCATGCAACGCAGTCTCCACTGACTTACCTTTAAGGTAAGCGTGTTGGTAGCTGCACAAAATGTTTGGGTTGAGAAGGCCTCTAACATGCAGATCAATAATTCTCTCCAGTGTCTTGAGGAGGAACGAAGAGAGACTTATTGGTCTGTAATCTTTTGCGGTCGAGTGTGTCGGTTTTGCAGCTTTTGGAATAAAGACAACTTTAACCTCTCTCCAGCTGATAGGGGCGTATCTAAGTTTAACACAACTTTTGAAGATTACCCTAAGCCATGGGGTGATTATCTGTAGAGCATGCTGAAGAAATGCCGGAATAATCCCGTCTGGTCCAGCTGATTTAAAAGGTTTGAACGAGTTTATTGCCCACATAATCTTCTGCTCTGTGATAACCTGATCCAATTCTGGTGCTGATTGTAGAGCTTCTAAGGAGTCTGGTTGTTTATAGCCTGAGTCCTCAGGGCTCTTACAGTCAGGAAAATGTGTTTCCATAAAGAGTTCAAGTGTTTCTTGGCTCGAGTTCGACCATGATCCATCGGGATGCTTAATATATCCCGGAGTCGTGGGGTTATGGGCAAGGACCTTTCGAAGTCTCGCCGCCTCACTTGTGTTCTCAATGGGTTCACAGTGTCTAGCCCATGAATCCTTTTTGGCCCTTCTTAACTCTTTGGTGTATGAGTTAAGTTCGGCTCTATATGAATTCCAATCTACTTCTAATTTGCTCAGTTTGGCTTTATTGAAAAGTTTTCTGACCCCTGTTCTTCGTTTCTTAAGTTCACTGTTCCACCATGGTGGGTTAGTGGGTTTAATGTTACGAGATATAGGGCAGTGTTTTTCAAAGGCCGTTCTCATTTCACTAGTTAGGTTTTGAACAACAGTGTCAATGGTTGAGGTGATCGAAAGCGTTTCTTCCTCAGGTGGGTCGATACGCTCGTTCAACCATTTTGTGTACTCTGTCCAATTTGTTCTAGTTGGGTTCCTAAAAGGTTTAATATCATTTTGATTCCTGTCTAAAGTAAAGAGTATCCTAAAGTGATCCGAAAAGGATTCTTCAGGTGAGACTCTCCAGTTTTCTATAGAAATCTTATCATTATTACTCATGAGAGTGAGATCAAGAATTTCTTTCCTGTTTTTGTTCCAAAATGTTGGGTGATTACCCTCTTACAGTTATCCGAGTAACTGTTTCTGCGTGAATCTAGAGGAAATACTTAAGGTGGTGCTACAGTCCCGGGTGGACCAGGGCCTCAACCAACTGGCTTCTTCCAGCCGGCTCGGTTTCTAGGTTGCTGTCTCTAGTTTCGCACGCCAAGTTGGTTGAGGTCTTCTTCCGCTTGCGTGCGCCACCTTTTAAGCTGTCCACCTCTACTGCGCTGCCCCACGGGGTTGGATTCAAAGACTTTCCGGGCCGGAGCATTGGTGTCCATTTGCTCTAGGTGACCCAGCCATCTCAGTCGATGGCTTTTCACTTTTGTGGCTTGGTGGGTATCGCTGTACAGCCCGTACAGTTCGTTGTTATATCTTCTCCTCCATTCTCCATCTATGCAGATTGGACTAAAAATCACCCGGAGAAGCCTCTGCACCATACATCAGGACTGGGATGAAAAGTGCCTAGGGACACCTTAGTTGCTCGAGAGAGGGCTTTGCTCCTCAATTGCATTTTTAGTCCAAAGATGCATCGATTGGCAAGAGTATTTCTTCGTTTGATCTCCAGCGCTGGTATTATTAACTGTGTTGGTAGCGGAGCCTAGGTATGTACACAAAGAAATTATAGCTGCACAATGGTGAGGTTTTGTCCGAGACGTTGGTGTTGGGGGTCCTTTCTTGTTGATAGCATTAATGCGGTCTTGCCTTCATTCATCGTTAAACCTATCTTCTTGGCCTCCTGCTGAACACTCACGAAAACAACACTGACATTAAGCTTTGTTCGTCCGATTATGTCAATATCATCGGCGTAAGCGAGTAATTGGACGGACTTTTAAATAATGTGCCTCAAGTGTTGACGTTAGAGTTTTTCACTATTTTTCCTTAATCTATGTTGAAGACGTCGCATGACAGTGTGTCACCTTGCTTAAATCCTTTTTTGACATCAAAGGTATCAGTGAAGCCTTTGCTGACCTTGAAGCAGCAGGGTGAATTCTCCATCATCATCCCGCACAAACGGACGAGCTTGGGAGAAATGCCGAAACTAGACATTGCTCTATGTAGCTCGTCTCTATAGATGCTGTCATACGCAGCCTTGAAATCGATGCAATTATGGTGGGTATCGATTTGAAACTCCTGGGTTTTTTCCAAGATATTCAGTATATTTGGTCGATGGTGGACTTCCCTGGCCTTAAGCCACACTGATATGGACCTGTCAGGTTGTTGACGAATGGCTTCAGGCGTTCACAAAGTACGGCAGAGAAGATCTTGTAGGCGATATTAAGAAGACTGATGCCTCTGTAGTTGGTGCAGTCCAGAGGATCGCCAATCTTGAGGATCGGGCAAACAATGTTGAGGTTCCATTCATCGGGCATGCTTTCCTCCGACACATATTTTTCAGATGAGCTGGTGCATACTCCTAACCAATTCATCGTCAGCTGCTTTGAGTAGCTCAGCCACAAGACCATCAGCTTAAGCAGCTTTATTGGACCTAAGCTTAGATATAGCTATCTTTACTTCGTCGAGATCGGGTGGACGGTACTGTTGATCTACGTCGGTCGTTCAGGTTGAATGGTGCAATCTGCATGGTAGCGGAATTTGGTGTGTCATCACCGTTATACAATTTGCAGAAATGATTTTTCCATATCCTCAGCACCGACTGCGATTCTTCCACGAAAATCCCCTGATCATCCTAACAGGCTTCGATTTGGGCCTTGTAACCCTGGGTGGTTCCTTTTACTTTTTGGTAAGACTTCCGAAATTCATTTCTACAATGGCATCCCTCTATTTCCTCCAATCGCGTGCTTCTCATAATCTGCCTTTTTCCTTCTTAGAAGCTCGTGTTCTTCTCTCCTCACGAACAGGTCTGGTCCTTCTGAAGCGCCACTTTGTATGCCTGTTGTTTGGCTGTATGTACTTGTTGGCATTCTTCGGCGAACCAGGGGTTTCACTGTGGTGGTCGTGCGAGGCCCAACACGTCAGAGGATGGGATCTCTGATGGCCTCCTGGCAGTTTTTCCACTGGTTCTCGATATTTGCAGTTGGCGGCAAAGGACTGATTTCTTGTGAATGTAGCCGTCCAACGTCAAACTTCCTCACAGTATTTCCCTGTTTTGACTTTGGTCTGAATATTCGTAGCATTACCTTGGCTACAACGAGGTAGTGGCCCGAGTCAATGTTGGCTCTTCGGAACGTTCGGACATTCTTGATACTGGAGGACTACCTTACGTCGATCGCAATGTGGTCAATCTGGTTAGCGGTTGATTGACCATGAATTCGCCATGTCCCCTTGTGTATATCGAGATGCGGAAACTGCGTACTAGATACCACAACATTTCGCCCCGCAGCAAAGTCGATTAGTCTGAGTCCGTTATCGGAGGTGGTGTCGTGCAGGCTATATCTTCCGATTGTGCCATCAAAGACGTCTTCTTTTCCTAGCTTGGCATTATAATCACCCAAGACAATTTTAATGTCATAGCTAGGGCATTGCTCATATTTCTTGTCCAGGAGCTCGTAGAACTCATCCTTGGTGTCGTCATCTTTCTCCTCTGTGGGGGCATGCGCGCATATCAGGCTAATGTTGGCGAATTTAGCCTTGATGCGAATTGTCGTGAGGCGCTCGTTCACATAGTTGAAACTCAAGACTTCTTGCCTAAGTCTGCCTCTAACGACGAATCCACATCCAAAAAGACGCTGTCCTTGTGGTCGGTATAACAGTCACCGTAAGATTTCGCATTCTTTCAGATCCGAAGTTCGTTGCTCTTATTTCGTTTGCTAGGTTCGTCAACAGTAAATCCGTAAGTTTCTGAGGCTTGTTGTTAAAGTCGATTTACGTGGCCGGGAAGTCATCCTGACGGCACGACCCCTAACCTGTAGGGCCAGACCCATACAATATAACTCCAAGGGCGGGGAGCTCCGAGTGTTCGCTAATAGTTCAACCTAATTGGAACTGTAGATACCACCGTTGCGTTGATTCAATTAAGCGAATTCTTCCACTACCGCTTGGATAAAGGAGAAGTGCCTAGTGAGAACACACTTCTCCCCCACTCTTGGTTGCTGCCGCCTTAAACCGTCCACAGGGATGGGAACCCCATCTTCATTTAAAATTTCTATGCACCCAATGCTAACCACGGGGAGGTGAGAGTAGGAGTTGATAGACAGAGGTTCGCTTTGAAAAAAAGCTTGTGGACGCTTGTGTCCTCTTGAATGCATGTGTCTACTATTTGAACATCAGAAGGAAATATCAATGTGGCTCGAAACACTCATGTGACGAAGACTTCCATGTGTCGAAGCATCCCTCTTCGCCCCTACTGTGAGTTTTTCGGTGCTTTGTCTTTTTCGGTACATTGGGATTTTCGGTACTTTCTTTTTCAGTACTTTGGGTTTATCGGTACTGTAGGTTTTTCGTCTTGGGGCCCGGGTTAACGGCAAAATAATGAGCTAAAATTTTACAGGCATTTTTTTTATTGATTTCGAAAAACTTGAAAAGGCACATAATTTAGGATTAAACAATGACCTTTTTAAGGACTCCCCTTATATCTATTATAATATGCTCTATTTCTGAATATCTCCTCAAATTAAAACATTTTCAAACTAAGGTAAGGAAGAGCTACTGTAACGGAAGTTGGCCCTCTCACACTAAAAGCGATATTCAGCAATCCCAAAGATACCCAGGAACACAGGAATCCCTGCAGGAGCCTCTGGGTAGTGTGACAGGTTGTTCAACTAGCTATGCGCGGGTAGGCATGCTTGCGTAATGCACGAAAAACCAGCTCGTCGGTGGGGTGGGATCTTGCGCAGGCTGCTGAACGTCCGTACTTAATTTACATGCCTAGAGAAAAATTATTCAATTCTCCTAATCCTTCAAAAAAAAATAGTATACAAAAAATCCAAACTTCAAACCAAAGGAAACTCATAGATGGTAATGGTTCCCTTGAGTGTAGCCCTCCCACTATCCATATATCAAAATGATAATGGATAATCCTTGGCCTTTGCGCCACTCGTTTACTTTTGCAAAGGCCCCTAAAGTAACAAGCGAACCTTTACTGGATCACTTTCTCATCACTACACTCACACATTGATTTACTGCCCCACACTTACACAAAGAAAAACTAGATACTCATCTTAAAAGGGAAACTATTTCAAATAAAAAGATGGATTTGTTTCATTCTTTTAAATTCCCAATTTAAATAAATTTTATTTATTCCGAAAAAGCTTTAAACGAATTTCATTGAGTTTTCATTTTAAGTTTAATTCTTGGATTCACGAAAAAAATTAAATAAAATAAAATAAAATGAAACTAAATCTTGCTTAAATTGATTTTAAGCTTAGAGTTTTATACGAAGGAATATTCGATATGATGTATTCTTCACAAAAAAATATATGATCAATTATGATTTGGTTTAAATTATAGTTCGTTCATATGTCAATATACTATAGAAACAGTCATAATTAAGAACAAAAAGACTCACCAAATTATGATCAACATAAAAAAAAAGTGCTGGGGTTACCATTTCATTTGCGCAGCATCGGTGGTGTCTCAATTTGTTGTGCACAGCAGATTGGATCGCCGACGCTCTAGCTAAATGTATTAAAGGGGAAAAGAAAGAGTTAAAAACAAATGAACGAGCTTTACAGCAACAAATAAATGAAAAAAAAATACTTAACTTTCGGAATTCAGAATTCGGAGTACTGATAAGATTAGCAAGTAGAAAAAAAAAGAGGGAATTAAAGAAAAAAATTGCACAAATTTCGTTTTTGATAACGATCGTGTGCTGGCTGTAGGAAGATGCTGAGGCTATTGCTGATGTTGATGTTGATGAAGATGGTGATGATGATGATAATAAGGTATATTGAGATGAAGTTGTTTTGTTGTTATCGTTGATGACTGGAGCATGCAAATCAGAATTTAATTCGGATTTGGATGGCTTTTTTTTTTTTGTATGTACTGTAAGTATGTAGGTCGGATGATAGGTTGTTTCTGATAGTGGAGATATGATTAGGGCTATTGCATTTCTATTGTTGAACGATGAAGATGATGTAGAGTTTGATTTTCAGGAATAATTTTGGGCGCAAGTACACATATGTGTGTCGTTTTGGCGATGGAAACGTGATAGCGCTTCACTTGAATCTCGTATAGCTTTGCACCAATTGTATAAAAAAATTACAGGTGTTGAAATGTTTAGTTCTGGCGTCATATAAGGCGATCGCAGTTTCACAATATTTAATGAATATTGCTTTCCAGCTTATTATGATTGCCAGACGAATGTTAAAAAATGTTTTTTTTTTCAGATGAAGGAGCTTTGAACTGAGGCTCGATGTCCGAGGTTATCGTTTTTTGAACAAGCACACGTAATACCATGCACATGCGATAGCTCGGAGCTAAAGTCCACTGTACAGATTTTGGTACAGTTGCGTCTGCGTTTTTTTTTTTGTATAAAAAAAAAAAACATGCGATCGTATTGTTGTAAACTGCCGGTGGTGAAGCTATTCCCTTTGTAATCGAAAGATTACAGCTGGTATGGCTGGACGGATTGGCGTTGTCCTCTCTCTTCTTCACTTGATTAAAGGAATGTTCGATGGCACTGTATGAGGATGGGTTTGCTGTGCTAATAGCTCAATCGGTATGAGATGGCTATAAGTTAGTCTCAAGACTGCCCTTTTTTCTGTTTATAGATTTTGTTATTCAATAATTAGGTATTGGTTTTAATTCAGTAGAATAATTATTTCTTACTTTTCTTTTTCTTATTATTTTTGATCAATAAGTTACAAAGTACTAGGTTATTGGACCACGATGAGTTTTGTTGGAGAGATCTACCACCGGCAAGAGTTAATATTGGAAAGAAAGATTAGGTATTCGGCATGAACAGTCAGTAGATGTCCACGGGGTTTCGATTCACATTTTTTCCGCAAAGGAGGAAATGGATTTAGTTTCGCTGAGTTTGACTTGACATTTGATATCAGCTGTAATGCAAATCGAATACCTACGGAATTCCGTATAAATAGTGTTCATAAACTCATTCGTTCTTATGTTTTGGTGATAATTTGAATTCATATCTATGATGGTGTAAATTCATAGAGTAAGTGGATTTGTCCCCAACACTACAGACATTGATAGTTTTGGATAAGCGCGTCGAAAGCCGAAATGCTATAAACATAGCAGAGTTAGAGAAGGGAGACTTGCAGCAGAACGAAGAGGAAAAATTGATTAAATTGGTCAATAAGTATCGGGAATGTTTTGCTCTTTCATCAGATGAATTGGGAGAATGCCAATGGGGAGAATGTCGCATCGATCTCGATACCAAGAAGCCAATCTGCGTACAGCCATATTGGCTACCATTTGCTAAACGTGCTGTAGTGAATGAAAAAGTGGGTGAATTATTGAAGTAAGGAGTGATCAGGAAATCAACATCAGATTATTGTTCGCCGATTGTGCTCACAAAAAAGAAAGATGGTACTGAACGCTTTTGCATAGACTTTCGGGCTTTGAATAAAGTTACTATTAAGCAAAAATTTCCAATGCCTGTGGTGGAAGAGGTGCTTGCGTCATTGAGTGGGCATTCATTTTTCACGGTATTAGATTTGGCAGCCGGGTACCACCAGATAAAAGTTGAAGAAAGCTGCAAAAAGTTTACAACGTTTGCAACCGACACTGGAATCTACGAGTTTAACCAAATGCCATTCGGGCTCGTTAATGCTCCAGCACAATTCCAGAGCATATAATGAATGAGGTGAAATCAAAACTTAAGCCTGGGACCATTGCCGTATATCTGGATGACGTGATTATCCCTAGCACCTCGATTGAAGATGGGCTAACTAAGTTGGAGGAACTCCTTATAGTATTAAAGGAAGCAGGCTTAAGAGTGTTCCGGACTGAAATGCTGATTTCATGAATAAGATTTCAGAGCGTGTACTTATCCGATCAAAGCGATTAAGGTGTCTATGGGTAGATAAACTTATTCTCTATGCCATCATTGGAAAAAAAATTTAATTTTGTGCTCCAGATTTTGGTAAAAGCCTCTAAGAAATCGAGAAAATGGCTAAAATGGCTGTTTTTCAAAGCAAATGTAGCCTACACTATACATTTTTTTGCAAAAAAATGTTTAATAACATAAAATTCCATATTTTTATTATGCCACTATTGGAGAAAATTTTTAATTTTGTACCTAATAAAAATTTTAATAATGACAAATAAAAATGCTTGTGAATTTTGAAAAAACCCATTTTTGACAGTCAATTTTTTATGCCTGACGGTATTTTTTTGACAAATTTTTTGGCAGTGAATATAAATTCAATATATTTTTCATGATTTTCATTAATTATGTAAACATATTTTTATCATTTGATATTGAAATTTTTAATTCTTAAAATGCACTTTTTGACAGAAAATTTATGTAAATTTAGAAGTTAAAATCAGTTACTTTTAGAAAAAAAAAAATTTTAATACAATAATACGCCTACTAGTGACCAATTAGTAAAAATGCAAAGTTTTATAAAACAAAGTATCTGATGAAAGTAAAAAAAAAGGGTCTTATATATGCAAAAAAAAAAGTTAGCAAATGACTGGTTTTGTTCAGTTCGGAACACTCTTAACTCTGAAGACAGGTAAATGTGCTTTTCTTAAGTCTAATCTTGAGTTTTTAGGACACAGAGTAACAAGTGAAGGCATACAACCTGGGAAACAAAAGACTAAGGCGGTTGATGATTTTCCGCTGCCAAAAACCAAGCACCAGGTAAGACAGTTTTTGGGATTAACTGGTTACTTCCGCAAATTTGTACCAAAATATGCTCATATCGCTGCACCATTGAGTAATTTGCTGAAGGAAGACACGATATTTGAATGGACCGATCAGCAACAAGCCGCATTCGATGAGCTTAAAATGGCATTGGCAAACCCACCAATACTGACACTTTACGATCAAAACTGCGCTCATGAGGTACACACGGACGCATCAACAGTCGGATTAGCAGGTATCCTTTTCCAAAAGGGGAAATTGGACCAGAAGTTGATACCAGTCGCATATTATAGCCGTAAGTTGACAGATACCGAGTCAAAGTATCACTCGTATGAGCTGGAGGTACTCGCGATAGTGGAAAGCTTGGAAAGGTTTCGAATATATCTTCTGGGGAAATCCTTTCGCGTAATTACTGACTGTGAATCAATCGTTGCAATGCAGAATCAAGTCAAAATCATTCCACGGGTAGCAAGATGGTGGCTTAAGCTACAAGAATATGACTTTACTACAGTTCACCAGCCAGGTCGAAATGCGAGCTACGTAGATGCTATGAGTCGTCAACCAGTGGAAAATGCCCATGAAATGGATGAAGCCTCTCTTTGTGTAATGAATATCAACATCAGCGATGAAGACTGGCTGACGACATTACAAATGCAAGATGCAGTACTCTGAAATATCGTAACGAAACTGAAAGAAGAAATAACATCGCCAGCTACCAAACAACTACACAAAGATTATGTACTGAAAGGACCAAGACTCTTTCGGAAGGTAAATGGTGAACATAAATGGGTGGTACCAAAAGGAATCCGTTGGAGAATTCTTCGGAGGTGTCATGATGAAGCCGGACACATGGCTGAAGACAAAACACTAGAACGACTTACAAAAACTTATTGGTTTCCAAGAGCAAGATACTACGTTAGAGGGTACATAAAAGGGTGTGTAGAATGTGCATACGCAAAAAGGAGAGGGGGCCAAGAAGAGGGCGAGTTACATTGCATTGAAAGAGTGCCAATCCCATTCCATACTATAAATTTGGATCACATAGGCCCATTTCCAAAGAGTCGTGGAGGCGTACAATATGTGCTGGTAATTATAGATAATTTTACTAAATATACATTTCTCTTCCCAGTTAAGACAGCTAATACAAAAGGAGTGATTCATGCACTTGAAGAGGTCACAAAATATTTTGGAGCTCCAAGCCGTTTAATCTCCGATCGTGGCACCGCGTACACAGCAGGGGCATTTGAGAGGTATTGCAATGACCATGGGATTCAGCACGTAAAAACAGCCACACGAACTCCAAGGGCCAATGGCCAAGTCGAACGAGCAAACAGAACCCTACTTACAATGCTTAAATGTGGACATGCGGCAGGTGAAAATTGGGCCACTTCCTTGAGAAAAGCACAATGGAGCCTCAACACCACGAAGAATTCAGTCACAAGTAACTCCACATGAGCTGTTGTTCGCTTATACATCTAAAAGCATGACGAAAGACCGATTGTTACACGAGCTAGAAGCTAGTGATGTTTTAAGCCCTGGAAAAGTACACGACAAGCGTGAAGCAGCTTTGAAGAATATCCAAACAAATCAGGCAAAACAGAAGAAGAGGTATGCCAAGAAACACCGGACTCCGACAACATATGAGGTAAATGATTTCGTTTTAATTGAGAAAGAAATTGCAGGAACAGGAGAATCGAGAAAACTCGAGCCAATATTCAAAGGGCCATACATTGTTATGAAAGTTTTACCCAATGATCGTTACCTGATAGGAGACGTACCCAACATGCAGAGAACACAGAAGAGGTATGAAGGAGTAATGAGCAGCGATAAAATGAAAAGATGGTGCGAATTGCCGGACGATGGTTTGATCGCGGAAGACGATTCAGAAGATGAGAAGCTTGATTCCAAAGAGGATCGCGAGGACGCGATCTAAGTCAGGAAAACCGAGCTGTAAGCCCCAAAACACCCATGATCAACCTACGCCATTGTATCTGCACTTTATTATGTGCTCAACATCTTGTACATAATATGTGGTTATCTCTTTATGTAAATGGACCAGATGTTATGTGAGAAAACCCCGTAACAACTGGCGATGCTTTGCGGTTGACAACAAGCGGTGTTGGTTTCTTTATCGGCACTTTTTAGTCAAGAGTTTAACTGTGCGGTCACTTGGACTGTCCAGTTAGTATACGAAATAAAGATTAAGCATTTTGATAAATTAAAGTCACGAGTTTTATTGAGTCGTCAATTACAAGAGATATTTGAGGATCTGCTTGGAATTATTCAGGCTACTTGGTAAAGGTAGAAGAAGGTAGGTAATCTGGTCATACTGACATACTAGAAGCTCAGGTTGGGCTTACACTTGTTACAATAAAATGTGGTAAACAAAAAATCTATAACAAATACAAATGCTCTATGATAAAAAAAGGATTAGGGAGTTTCCCTTTTGAGCAACCACGATATGTTACATAAAAAAAGAAATATTTTCCATCCAAACAATTTATTGCTTAGTTATAGTTTATTTTCATTTTTACTTGCGATATAGGTACTATAGGGCAAGTTTTGGATTCGTGCAAAAAAAAAATTTCGAGATAACAATCAAACATGACATTACGATGATAGAGAACACGAAAAAAGTGGGTGGCACAATTCTGTCTGTCTGTCTGTCTGTCTGTCTGTCTGTCTGTCTGTCTGTCTGTCTGTCCGTACCTCAGCCTACAGCCTAAACCACTGAAGGGATTTTCTTCAAATTTTGAACTTAAGGTTTTTTTGTAACTCTCCAGAGGGGAAATTGAAATTTTTTTTTTAGCTCAAAAAATAACGGTACTTGCCATACAACCGTTAAGGAAAAGCTTATTTATCTCAAAAACGGCTCCAACGATTTTGATAAAAAAAAATCAGTGTATTATTGTAGATATGATATACCTTTAAGTAAGAACAAAAATCACCAAAAACATTTATTAACGGTACCTGTCATATAACGGTTTTTTTGATTTTTGATTTTCTCATTAACCGCTCATCCGATTTCAATGAATTTTTTTGCACAAAAGCTTTGTAAGAATATAAATAATACTGCATACCAAAATTTTTGAAAAAATAAATTTTGGATTTTTAAAAAAAGATTCAAATTTTTTTTTTTGAAAATTCAATATTTCAAAAACGGGTTGATGAATTGTTTTGAAATTTCAGTTTTAAATGTATATTAATATTTACTCAAAATTGGCATACCAAATTTTTTTTTTGAAAAATGTTACAAAAATTTTATCTATAAAAAATTAATTTTTAAGAAAACGGCTCCAACGATTTTAAATTTTTTTTTTGCATATATTCATATTTATTCAAGTAATCAAATGGCATACTTTTTTTTGAGCTCTAAGTTATTTATCAGGCTGTTTAAACAATTAAAAGAACGATTTAAATGCTTTTTATATACTTTTTCTATAATTACTTAAATATTTTTTAAAGTTCTTAAGCCCCACACAACTTGAACATAAGAGCAAGTACGTGCGATCCAGTCGTGCATTTTATTATTTTCACACTCCAAACATAATTTCGAAAAAAAGAAAATAAATTCCACTAAAAAGTGTAACAGTACATTCAGAAATTGCTCCTCCAATAATTCTTCATAGTATTTTTTTTTTGTTCTTCTTTTATTATTATTACATAACCTCAAAAAATATTAATAAAACCATATGCCTCAGCCCTATTGTCCATATCCCAAGAGCTGAGCGAGTGAGCTTATGGTTAAAATCAGCCTATATACACTTTTTTGTTGCTTTCACAGAGATAGAAAAAATAAAGAAAAATAAGGAACAGCAAAAAATCTCTGGGTATGGTCGGTGTATAAATTTTAAAATTCATAAGGAACCCTGGAAAATATTTTAAATTATGCACTTCCGTAATTTTATAACAAAACGGTGGTGGTGGTGGTGCGTCGTTGTTTCTTTTTTTCTTTCTGTCAGTATATAGGTACCTATTGCTGCTGCATTCAGTGCTCTGGTTCTGACTAGTTTCATTCTGTTCCGTGTCCTTTGGATGAGACTGTAGATACTTCTCTGCTGCTTCTATAGTCCTGTGTCAGAATTTAATATTTTTTCTACCGAGTTTGGCCTGTTTTTTGGCGGTTTTTGCTTCTGGTTTTATTTTTGTATTTTGTGCCATTTTGATTTTTTATGTTTATGCAAATTAATTCCTCTGGTGAAACACCCACCCACTACCAACCCAACCACTCGAATTGGTTGCCCGCACTTTGCTCGTTGGTGCATCAAAGCTTACCGAGCAAAATTAGTACATTCTATGTTTTGTATGGAATTCCAAGTGCATGGCATCGATAAAGCCAAACAGGATTCACTAGAGCGAAAAACATTTAAATTAACGGCCTCGAATGAGGGTGCACGGCCATTAGGGTGTGTTTAGTGAGAACCCTGATCAACGTCTTGTAGACGTTTAAGCGAACGTGTGTGTGCGTGCGAAATATTCCAATTCATCGTCGTCGGTTGGTCTTCATCGTCTAGCCGCACTTCCTACCATTGAATCATCATGGTAAAGTTCTTGACGGTTGAAATCCTAACTCGGCGAAAAAAAAAACTCAACATATAGTTTTTTTCTTATTATTGTTGCTACACTATAGTAAGCGATATAGTACTTGTACTCTGCTGCACGTCGCGTCGTCGTCCTTGTGCAGTGTATGGAATATGTAGACACATAAAATTTGCATAAAGTTAAAAATCGTCAGAAGGATTGTTATTGTTTGTTATTGTTGTTATTGTCAATGTTATTATGTTGTTTGGCTTAGATGGCTAATGGTGGCCAGATGTTGATGGTGATGGTTGATGATGATGGTCCTGTGTGAAGTCCTTGGGGCTTCAGCTTTTTGCATGTCCAACTCGCTTGCTTTTCTGTTTTTGTGTGTAACGAGCATTTTGTTTGAGTTGTATTTATGTTCAGCTGTCTGGTTTTGTCCTTATAAGTGAGAGTATAAAAGGGAAATGTTTATATTACATATATGGGGCGAAATTTATGTATCGCATTTTATTTTATTATATTTTATGTTGGTATTTTTTTTGTTGTGGGGGTGCTTGGCTGTGTGAAGAGAAAAATTCACTTTTCCACATATCCGGTTGGCGTTTAGGGATATAATGAATGTGTTATGCCATGATTCTACGGCAACCCGCACCAATTAAACAGTATAACAGAAAATTTAGTGACGTAGTCATGGTTGTAAAATATTTTAAACTCGTAATAGGTGTAGAAGGGGAGTCCTAAGAATTCCTTGGAAGGAGTTTTAGATACAAATGGAAAAAAAATAAAATTTTATTCAATAGGTTTTGCTTATTGAAGTCCTTCTGCTATGGAGGACTGTCCCGCAAAACACTTTTTATTCCCAGGGAAAATAATGTTCCGAAATTTGATTCAATACACCCCTGGGTCATTCTCATACGACAAATATATCATGCCGAAAAATGCGAGAAAAGTATCATGGTAGAAAACCATCATGCGAGAGGTATATCATGCGAGAAAATCTACAAGCGAAAATATGGCATGAGAGGAAAATAGCATGCAAGAAAATTATCATGTGAGAAAACCATCATCCGAGAAATATATCATGCGAGAATACTATTTTGCCGGAGAACGATCATCCGAGAAACATATCATGCGGGAAATATATCATGCGATAAATATATCATACGAGAAATATATCATGCAGATATATATCATGCGAGAAAACCAGCATAAATAAAGTATATCATTTGAGGATACTACCATGCAAGAAAATCATCATGCAAGAAAACTATCATAAGAGACACATATCATACGAAAAATATATCATGCGAGGGATGCGGATAAACTATCATGCGTGAAAATGTCATGCAAGAAAACTGTTATGCAAAAAAATATGTTAAGAGAAATATATCATACGAGAAATATATCATGCGAAAAATACATCATGCAGGACATATATCATGTGAGAAAACTAGCATGAATTAAGTTTCATTCGAGGATGCTGTCATGAAAGAAAACTGCCATGCAAGAAAACTATCATAAAAGAAATATTTCATGAGAGAGATACATGTATCATGCGAGAAAACTATCATGTTAGAATACTATAATACGAGTAAACTGTCTCTTGAGAAAACTATCATACAAAAAAATATATCATACGAAAAATAAATCATACGAGAAATATATCACGTGAAGAAGCTATCATACGAGAAAACAATCATGCCATAAAACTACCATGTGATCAAACTATCATGCGTGAAAACAATCAATTCCTAAATATGCCATGTGTTTAGTATAGAAGGTACAAATTGTATTTAAGTTGTAAATCTTCAAAGACACTTTCAAATACTCGGTAAGAGATGAGCTAAGTCGTGATTTTTCAATCTCAGGTAAACCTGTGACTCTTGATTTGCAATTCTCTATGAGTTTAGCCTGTGATTGCGATTCGTGAATTAAAAAAAATATCCTAGAAAATCGGGATAAGTTATGGTGACTCATTTTCTTGTTTGCTTTACTAATGGACAAAAAATAAATGATAAGCATAAATCTCTTAAATAAGAAAGTTCTATTTAGATAAATTTATTTGACAAAAATCTATCACATAAATGTATCCACATTCATATGAAAATGAAAACTTCAACTTCCTGACAGCTCTGCTTATAAAATGTTGGATCACTAGAAAAGTAGGTGTGGCGGTGGGTGGATTTCTTAAAATTTCACATACTCTCCTGAAGGCTTTTAGCAGCTTATTTTCAAAATTTGGGCTCCCTAGAACAACAGATTAAGCAGAAAACTTAAATATATTTAAAAGAAGGCGTGGCAACGGGTGTATTTCCTGAATTTTTAAAAGTTTAGCCTTAGGTTATAGACAGCTTATTTACAAAGTTTCAGCCCTCTTGAGTAACAGATTAAGGAGAAAACTTAAATATAAGGAAAGAAGGTGTGGCAGTAGGCGAATTTGTTGTTTCGTAGGTTTGAGACAACTTATTCACAAATTGTCAGCGTTCTAGAGCAACAGACTAAGGATTAAACTTAAATATAAGAAAAGTAGGCATGGCAGTGGGTGGAAATCAAAAAGTTCGCACTTGCCTAGCTGAATCTCCAGTTCAAAAATCAAGCAAAATGGAAAATAAAATCTTTGAAAATATCAACCCACAAAACGTGAAGAAAACCATGATACGGTCTCATTCTTCATACTTTGGTCTTATCTGTGATATTTGAATTTCTCTTGTGATATTATTCTGACAGTGATTTTGTTTACAGAGTAAAACGAATAATGACCAATTTTCTTTTCTTGATATGTGAGTTTCTGTTTTTCGTTGTGATTTTAGCACTGTCATTCTGATTTTTCACATAATGTGAATGATCACAGGCAACAGATCACATTTAGGGTACTCAGATTGTTCGTGACAGTGATTTTTTAAACACAGGTTGGAAATAACTGGTGGTGATTTTTTGCTCTTCCCTGAAAGAGGAATCTTAGCACATTAAGTTCATCTCGGAAATAGGACTTATGTATTAACTAAAGATCTTTATATACTATACATAGCCATGTCGCATCTCGGCATCCCTGCCAAACTCATTCGCTTGTGCAGGATGACGATGGAGAAGTCTCGCTGATCCGTCAAAGTTAGTAAGAACAGCACCGAACATCGTACTTGAAGCAATTGTACGCAACTCGCAAGTCAATAATAGAGGCACAATTTTACAAAAGTCCGTTAAACTACTTTCTTATGCAGATGATATTGACATCATTGGGAGAACGAAGCGAGCTGTTACCGGCGCGTTTGCAAGTATTGAATCGGAGGCGGCGAAAATGGGTTTGGCTGTTAATGAGGACAAGACTAAGTATATGCTTTCATCGAGAAAGGAATCTAAACATCGTCGACTAAGGCAACGTCACGATGGATAGGTACAACTTCGAAGTCATCAAGGACTTTGTCTACTTGGGCTCCACTATTACATAACAAAATAACATCAGTGTAGATATCAAACGAAGAATTACTCTTGCTAATCGCTGTTTCTTCGGGCTAAGAAGGCATTTGAGTAGTAAAGCACTCTCTCAAAGAACCAAGGAGACCTTATATAAGACCCTAATCATCCCGGTCCTACATTATGGGGCAGAAGCAAGGACCCTGTCAAAAACGGATGAAAATCTGCTTGGGTGCTTTGAAAGGAAAATTCTTCGGGTGATCTTCGGTCCAGTATGTATCGATGGAGTATGGAGGAGAAGATTTATCAAAGAGCTTTATGGGCTTTGCAGCGACGTCGACCTGGTCAAAAAGCTAAAAATACAATGGCTGAGATGGCTGGGACACGTGGAGCGTATGGGCACCGACGCACCAGCCCGACGTGTCTTCGAATCTACCCCTGATGGTCTACGCAGCAAAGGAGGACCCCATCTTAGGTGGCGCACACAAGTGGAGAACGACCTCAACTAACTTCGCGTGCGTAACTGGAGGCAGCTAGCAAGGGACTGAGCTGGCTGGAGGGGCTTGTTGGTTGAGGCCGTAGTCCACCCTGGACTGCAAGTGCCATCTAAAGTTAAGTAAGTAAGTAAAGATCTATTCAATACAAAATTACAGTGAAAAGCCTTAACTGTTTTTCTATATAGTAGATAAGCCCTAAAGAGCCTTCAACAAAAGAACTTAAGCCATTTGAGTATCCATGGTGGGTTTCAACAGTGCAACATCTTAGAATACAACATTTTAACAAGCTTACTTAGAACTAAGAAATATGCTACAATTTATTCAGCGAGAATCAAAGCAATAAAACTAACCATCAATCAAGCGTTTTGCTTTTATTTAAAAGAGGCGTGAACAAAAGAAAAACTTTCCCAACACTAAAACGCTAGTCCCATAGTGAAAATTAATAGTTAGGTATAAATAAATAAATAAATTGGGTGGCGCAACAGCTCGTGGAGAACCAGGGCCTAGTGACTTACAACTCACCACCATTCCTGTGTGCGTGTTTGTTGGCAGGAATGGAGGGGACCTACAGTTTTTTGCCGAGTCCGAACGGCTAAATGAGAAGCACTTTTTCATGACAAGTATACTCTTGGAGGATTTGTCAGTTCCTCGCAAGAGGCAGTACCCCGAATAAAACATTTCTGTTTTTAGGTGGCACGGCTGGGAATCGAACCCACACCTTCGGCATGACAGTCCTACGCACTAACCATCAAGCCACGAGGTACTAGGGTAGTTAGGTATATCATTTATGAAGTTAGTAATACACAAACAAAAACTTTCCAGTCATATTTCGGTACAACACATAACCAGCGAAACATTAAAAATTTAATAACTCTTGAGTCAAACTACACACTGAGCATTATAACAGAAAATAATCTACTGAGCTGCGTAAAGCTTCCCTCTGTATAGAGTTCGTGGAAAGAGTTTGAATTGGATGGCTTTACATGCGAACACAACACGAAAGAACACCATGGAGACCATAACAATTTATTTCGCGTTGAATTCCAGTCGCATAATCACACATCTACACACACTCACATAAACATATTCAAATACACACATGTATGTAAGAATATACCACATGGGAAATTCGAGGATAATAAGTCCTTAAACAATAAGTGTTTTCAAAAGTTAAAATTTAATTCGTGTCACCACCAGTAGCACGGCTGTTGCGACTAAAACTTTTGCCTCAACTCGAATTGGCTCTCGCCGCTTTTTGTATAAAATACACAAAAAGCCATACACCATAAATATATGGAGGAGTTCCAGATATAAAGGACCTTTTTTTCGGTGTAATTTATTGTGAAGAATGGTCTTTTACTTTATTTTTGTGTTTTCACTGAAATATAATTTTTTTGTTTGTGTTATTGTTGGTTCATGCAACACATGCCATCACGGACAGGAGCCGCATATATTTGCGGTTAGACACCCCAGCATCACACCATCACGCATCGCACAAAACCAAGAGGAAGGCCGACCAAACGACGATGCCAACCACAATACCAAACTCAAAATGCAGTAAATCCTTAAATCGAATATTGATTTGAATGGGAAGTTGGCCATAAATCTGCCCGACGAACAATTAATTTATTTAAAAACAAAAATTTAAAACAAAAACCGCTCGAGAGTGACTTTTAACTGATTATTGTATTTTGGGCCAAACTCTGCGAGCATTTATCATCGCTCCTGTCATAAGCGCCTTATGCGTACTTAGAAGCAACATCGACCTGCCGCCCATTTAGCGAGCATCCCCCTTGCAATGGAATATGCCATCGGGATAAATCTATCAAAAAGGATCACGAGCCGGTGATTTTTATAAGCCGTGTGGCATGTGACACTCGATGGGTTCATAAAGCATTTTTGGGGATTGAATATACGCTTTTAAAGCTATTGCCACCTGATGGGTTTGGGAAAAACTTCAACTCGAGCCTGAGCTGCCACGCACCGTCACATGTTGAGGTTTTTAACCACGACAAAAAGCGTTCGTTCACATTGTTCGTCACACAGTGGAGGTTTTAACTATTAAATTGGGGAATTTAAAAAGTAGCAATTTGAAGAGATAATTCCGTTATTGTGTTGTGTGAGGCTTAAAGCTTATTGTTCGAAAGTTTTTAAATATTGTAATGACTTTCACATTTCAACTATCACAACTCTTGAATGAACTATAACGACTTTTGAATGAAGAAGCGCCAACTTCCAGATTATACCTTATACAAACCAACCTAAGTAGAGCTTTCATGAGCTTTAGAGCTTTGGTGATAATTATCAAAAAAAAAACTTTAGAAAGGGAAATTATGGGAAATTTACCTTACTGAAAGCTCAAGAAGCAAATACCAGAACATTCAAGCAATATTCAGAGCTTGTAAAACAAGTATGTAAAAAAGTCACATGTTTGACCGGCAGTGGACACAGTTTGTTTTTAATAGAGAATTAATAGAGTTCGTTGTAATTAAAGTGAAAAGTTGGTGAATTTGACGCTTCCATAAAAACTGTCGATATCAAAGTATTAAGTTTTTTTTTAAACTCTGAGCAGAGCATGGAGCAGAGCTCAAGTGATCGGCCCAAGCTCCCAGCAGAGTGTATGATCAGAACTCTCCGATATAATTTTGAAACACATCTAAAAGCTCACCTGTCATACGATTCGATATAAAACGGTGTGTTCAACGAAAACGAAATATAGTAGTGACTTTTAATTTTTAGCTGACAGCTTATGTTGAACGTGCCGATTTGAAAGAGTGAGCAAAAATAGGGAAAAAAGAGTGAAGTTGGCTGCGTTCAGCTTTTTGCTCCAGGAATGGAGGGGACGAACAATTTTTTGCCAAGTTCGAACGGCTAGAGAAGCACTTATTTATGACAAACATGCTCTTGGAGGTTTTGTCAGTTCCTCACAAGAGGCAGTACCTCGGAAAAAAAATTGTTTTTAAATGGCAGCGGCTGGGAATCAAACCCAGACCCTAGGGATGGCAGTCCAACGCACGAACCATTATGCCACGAGGTACTAGAGAGTGATCAGAGTGCTTTGAGCTAAAAAAAATAAAAAAAACATAGATCCTTTTTTGACAGCTCAGCGGAATGCTCACAGCAAAAAAGAAATATTCCGAAGCTTAGTCCCTTAGGCTAAGCCCCGAAAACTATCTTCACTCCAGGAATCTAACTCTTGTTGCATTGTTCATTGCTCGGGCTGGCTTCCAACTTTGAAGAAAAACACACCTTTTTTGCATAGTTGGAGGAATTTTAGAGAGAGAGATGAAGAGAGAGAGAGGTTTAGAGAGAGAGGGAGAGGTGTCTGTAAAGGAAAGCTGTAACGAAGTGTTAAGCTTCGATTGACCGGTCAACATAAATGGTCAACGTATTGACTCCTTGACGTAATCAGAAACATCGTCAATATACTGTCAACTTAGACTGTCTCAACACATGAAACGTTGACGATCACACGAATGACGGCACTCTGTCAATATTGTCCCAATACGCGTTGACGTGTTTTTTGTCAACACAATTGGTACCCTCTGGTGTCAACGTATTGTCACGTGAAACGCTGACGATTACACTACTTGACCACGTCCAAACATATGAACGTTGACAAGAGCTTAATTGAATAATTTTTTACGACATTGAATGTGTCGTTATCGAACAATACAATGTGGATGGATTTAAAAAAAAACAGAAATTTTTGAAGCTCTTTTACTGCTCAGGGAAAAGGTGATTTTGGGGCAATTGGGTGACATTTAGATCGAAATACACTTTTTCCGTCAAAAAATAGTTCATCTTCCATCTGTCAAGCCATCAATTGTCAAGTTCCATTGAAGGATGGCTACGATGTCAAATCAGAAAAATCAGAAATTTTTGATTTTTTTACTACTCCAGAAAAAAGTGATTTGATGGCAATTGGGTGACATTTGGATTGAAATATACTTTTGCCGTCTAAATATAGTTTCCCCCCCTCATCTGTGAAGCCTTCAACTGTCGATATATTAAAAATCCTCAAAAAATGCCAAATTTTTGAGATTGCGGTGAAGGTCAATGCAGGGTACGTTGACATGGTTGTAAAATCCGCTGTGACAACGCAAGGATACAGCCTTGGTGAGTAGTCTGTCATTGTGTCCTAACTGCGTTTACAGGGTGATTCCACGACCAGAAAAAATAATCAACGCATTGACCCTTTAATTCGTGCCAACGCGAGTATCAACGCAACCGTCAACGCATGGACAGTATTCTGCGCTGACGATCCCACGCCAAGACAACTTTGGGACAGAATTTTACGTCATTTTGACGTCAGAGAGTCAACGTGTTCACTGTCCAATCACAGCCTTACACTTTTCACTCCCCCACACCAAGCGACACGGACCCATAGTTAATCTCCAAACCGGCACCGTTTATTTTTAATAGAATGCACCCACCACCATCAACATCAACTACCAGCACTCTACGTCACCATTAAAACACCATAGACCGGCGATAAATATACATACACCATCACCTTGCATAGCTTAATCACCTCATATCAACATACACCCCCCTGCAATATACCCGAATGAGCAACAACAACAGCGCACTGCACTTCGTAGAGTCCTTGTCATGCGATTTTCGCTTTTGTCTTCATACAGTTCACATCGTCTTGTGGCAGAAAAGTCATTATGAAGAGGTATGAATTTCAGAAAAAGTCAAAGCTTATCGATTCGTGAGAATTCCAAATTTATTATATTCGAATTAAAGGAGACATAAGGTTCCAGCTGATCTCCGTTTTGGAGCAACTTTAATAAGCCCAGGTTACTTTTCATGGTGCACTCTTGTACCACTTAAAGATAAACTTTTTGGTGTCCGCCGCTGTTTAAAAAACAAAGCAATTCTCCCATGGATTAGCCTTGGGCTGGAAACAGATCAGATTCCTACCGTAAACTCCATTCCTGCTCTTTTCGGAGTGAGAACGTGGGCAAACAAAGTAATTCTCCGTTGGGTTAGCCTTGGACTGGAATCGGATTCCTATTAAAACTGGAGACCATCCCAAGTTTTTTTACCTTCTTAACCTGCTTTCTTCGGCAATACCTTGGCCTACGACGAGCTTACTTAAGCTTCGAGAAAAAAGCATCACAAAGCCACAGAATCTTCAATTTTCCAAATTTAGAATTTTGACAATGAAAATTAACATCTAGTGCCACTGTACTTCAGTCAAGTCCTTGTAGTAGGTAGGTAGGCAGTTGTTTTTTTTTTTTGTGTATTTTATGTTGTGTTGCTGAATTATTTCAACATATGAAATCATATTCACGCTGACAATCAATTAAAAGGCAATCGATTCAGTTTTAACAATTAAAATTACATAAATTACGAAAGTGATTATCTTGTACATTTGTCTTGTGCGTGTCGTTTTATGTGTCGTGTGTCTGTCGTGTCTGTCTGTCCTGTGGCTGAGCAGAAATGCGTGTCCTAGCAAAAGTGTGTTGCATGAAATTTATTTCAATTTATATATTTTTAACTTTTTTTTACATGTTTTCATCCTCATTTTACTGAATTACTTTATATAAAGCAACAACAAAAACAATGGAAATGTGGAAAGAAAATATTTTATCGCTTTAAAATTAAATTAAAGTGATGGATGTGTATTGTTAAGGCCTCTATAAAGGCAGTTTGAAAAGTCCGGCCATGGACCTTGTACTTAACTGAGGCATAACGTTGTACAAATTGGTAGGTATATAAATGATAACCATTATAATATGATGGAATGATGGTTGGATGGATGTGCGGTGTTATGTGTTGTGGAATGAATTATGAGAGCACGATCTCTTTTTACAGATAATGAACACTTTTTTAATTGAAACAAAAACGAGGATGGACAGATAAAAAATAATTACATATTTTTATTGTTATTATTATTTTTTTTTATTTTTATATTCTCTTACATTTGGACAAAGAGAGTATGCAAAAAATTTTAAATTGGAAGCATAAATTGTAATTTTGGGATACAAAGATGGAAAAATTGAAAAAAAAAAAATTGATATTGATTGGGTATAAAGGGCTATATGTAATATACAATATTAAAAGTGACAACAGACGCTGAAAGAATGTAACCTTAAATTAACTTTAAGGAGAGATTTCAACAGGTGTGAGGCATGTTTTTCTATGAGGCACTTACTAAATTCTGTGCAGGGAACTAAGTCCCTGGGAACTTGGTCCACTGAGGAACTTTGTTCTCATTAAATTGGAACTAAATTCACTTTAGCGAAGTGGACTTAGCTCCCATATGTAGAAGGTGGGAAATTCCTCCCTGAAACCCCCCCCCCTTAAAACCCCCCCCCCCTTCCTTGGGCTCACTATTAGATTTGGGGTAGGTGCGAGGCTGGGTGAATGCAAAGTTTCTTTTGCATTTTAAGAATCTGGATTAAGGTAAGGAAACTTTGAACTTATCCTATATATCCAACAATTGTAAAAAGTATTTACTTATTAGATTGATTTTTACTTAGAAGTGGGAATTAAATCCACATATAAAGGGAAGTAAGGCCACTCAGTTTTTTAAGGAATTTTATTTCCACCTTCTTTTAGAACTAAGTCCACTTCGTTAAAGTGGATTAGTTCCCATTTAATGAGAACTAAGTCCCACGGTTGACTAAGTTCCCGGGGACCTAGTTCCCTGCACCAAATTATGTGGTTTTACTTTCCTTTAAATGTGGAATATATTCCCACTTCCAACTCAGCACAACGCATGCACTTAAAATAAAATTATTTGTATTCTATTTGCTCAGAGTAAAACACAAAATCTCACTACAGAATTAAGTTTTCAATACTCGAAAATAATCAATGACAAAACACGCCATTTTTCTTTAATTATTTTAAGAGCCTTATAAACTGTTTTTCAAGAAAGAAATTCATAGAACCGTCTATGATTCAAAGAACTGCTTCTACCTGCGTAGACGTGTGTTTACCTGCGTAAACCTGCGCCTTACTGCGTAGACCTGCGTTTACCGGCGTGAATATGAGTAGACCGGCGTCTACCTGCCTCTACCTGCGTAAACCTCCGTCTACTTGCACCTTTCTGCGTAGACCAGCTTTTACTTGTGTAGTCTACCTGCGTAAGCCTGCGTAGACATACGTAAGCCTACGTCTAAATGCGAAGGCTTGTGTAGACCTGCGTAAATTTTCGACTACCTGTGTGAATTTCCCATTCACGTTGATACAGCACAAAGACTGTCGATTGGATTGTTGCAATGACGGTTGAAAGTTCGCATACACATTGCGCCCCAGTTGAACGAACGGTATGCCGAAAATTCTCAGTAGTTGCTAGACTTTATTTTTATTTATTTCGTTTACTAGAAAAAAAAATACTAAAACGTGCTGACACTCATACAGTTTGACAAACAATTATTCGTAGACTGAGTACTTCGGTCACATGGACTCACTTAAAAACTGAACGACCATTTCAGTCGTTTTGGTCGTGTCGTAAGGTTCGTTGAAATTTTCAACGGACTTCCAACCAGACCTGTCTACTTAAGGCTTAATTACAAGTAAAAGTATAGTGGTGTAAGGAATCGTTAGTAATCGTTACTTTGTAACGATGGCGATGCGGAGACGGAGGGGGATCGGAGGCGGAGCGGATGCGGAGCGGAGGTGGAGCGGACGCTGAGCGGAGGCGGAGGCGGAGCGGAGGTGGAGCGGAGGCGGAGTGGAGGCGGAGCGGAGGTGGAGCGGAGGCGGAGCGGAGGCGGAGCGGAGGCGGAGCGGAGGCGGAGCGGAGGCGGAGCGGAGGTGAAGCGGAGGCGGAGCGGAGGCGGAGCGGTGGTGGAGCGGAGGCGGAGCGGAGGCGGAGCGGAGGCGGAGCGGAGGCGGAGTGGAGGTGGAGGCGGAGGCGGAGTGGTGGCGGAGGCGGAGCGGAGGCGGAGGCGGAGCGGAGGTGGAGCGGAGGCAAAGCGGAGGCGGAGTGGAGGCGGAGCGGAGGCGGAGCGGAGGCGGAGTGGAGGCGGAGCGGAAGCGGAGCGGAGGCGGAGCAGAAGCTGAGCGGACGCCGAGTGGAGGCGGAGAAAATTCTAGCTTAAGCTTAATATTTTTAGCTTTCGTTTGTTTATTCACATGTTTTGGCTTAGAAGCTTAGGCTAAAACTATTTTTTGGGACCGAAAAGCAACGCAAAGAAATTTTTTAAGATCCAATTTTAGCTTAAGCTATTTGTTTATCCACAAGGCCCATTGTTTTCATGTAAAAAGAACTAGTCAGGGGTCCAGGAATCTTGATATTTTCAGCTTAAGCTATAATATTCTAGCTTTAGCTATTATTAATCATACCATTTGGAACTTAGGCTGCAAAAACAAGCTAAAGCTAGAAGAATCTAGCTTTAGCTATTTTAAACTAGTTATTACCAAAATACATCTTTTAGTTTCTAGTTAAAGCTTGTTTTTGATCACACAAAACCCAGCTTTGACTTAAGAATCCGAGTTTTAGCTTTATCTTTTTTTTATTCACAAGATCCATTAGAAAGAATTATTTTTTTTTTTTATATTTTGCGGTTATTATAGCAATTTTGTTTTTAGTATTCAATGTTCTTATAGGCTCTTAGTGGAAAACATAAAACCAGATGGGTGTATTTTAAAATGGGTTTTCTCCCTTTAACCCTTTTTTATGATTTGGCAACGCTTTTTGAAACGGAAAGTATTTTTTCTTAGTCTATATCTTAAAATCTATAGAAATCAGTCAAAACATTTTCGTTTTCTTAAACCTAAGGCCATAAAAAACGAATAATAACGCTTCAACGAATTACGTGGGTGTGTTACTCCTTTTAATCCTGCCGATGACTTAGCCTCGCTATCCAGGTTGCAGGCATGGTTTTCCTAGTAGTTTAAATGTTGGACTATCGAATGGCATCAATTCCATCCTTTATCAAATATGACAATTTTTCGGTTTTTTTATGCAACTGTAGGCCGCCCGGCAGGACTATTTGGCCCCACTGCCCAGGTAGCAGGCATGGTTGTTTTTTCTAAGCTCAATGCCAACTACCATTTCAAGGTGGTTTCATCCTTTATCAAAGACGAAATTATTCAGAGTTTTTGTTTCATAAATTATTTAAAAAAGAAGAAAAATAATACAAATTTATTAAAGTTTTTTGAATCATACATATTTTTTTATAAAAACCATCTCCCTACATCACTACATACATTTCTTAAGTTGCCATTTTTGACACAAAAACCACTTTTTTTTTTACTGTATTTGTCTAGAACAGTGTTTTTCAAACTGTGGGTCGCGACCCCCTAGGGGGTCGCCAAGTATAACTAGGGGGGTCGCGGTCGTAAGCCATTAGGTACAAGGTACTAAAAAAGTTTTTCTTTTATTAAATGTTCAAAACTTGGTTGTATCTTTCAGTGTTAACAAGTAAAGCATTTTCCTGTTGAAGGAAGATAACATGATGAATGGCACTAACAATGTTAAAGCCTCTTTTGCTAGCTCTATATATTTTCCTCTTCTCTTGTCTTTATCCAGAAATTATCAATGGTTCTTACATTGAATTCAGACCATTACCGATGGAAAATCGGCCAGATGGAATGATATATTCAAAAAAGGATTGAGTATCTCTGTCCATTTCCACCTTCAGAATAGAGTTCTGGAAAGTCACTTAATAGGTTTTTCTCTAATTATGCAAACTCTCATGAGAGAAATGTGAGCGCATACTGTCATGGCATGGATTCATCTGATGAAATTTCGTCGAAAATTTTCTGAACCCAGGGAAAAAATCATATATTTTTTTGCAAATACTCTGAACGCAAACGAAGTTTTGCGAGGAGTCCTCTGATTTTGTCTTTTGCAGTAAAAATGATTTCCTGTCTTCCTTGGAGTTGTATCAAGATGTTTAAGTGGGCAAAAAGATCAGCAAGACAGAAAAATGATTTGATCGTTCCGATTTTGAATCTTTTACAAACATCAATTATTCAGCTTTTAATTCCAGAACTCGTGTCAATTAGTCCGAGAGCCCACAGCAGATTTCGGGTGTGAGTGATAGCAAAAAATTAAGTTTGAATGCAATTTCGAGGGTAATCGTGTTCGCCGAAGTAGGTTTTTACCCTTCCCTAGATAAGCTCCTCGGATCACATATCACAGAATCCGCGACCATGTGAGTGTTTAGTTCGTTCGCCCTTCCAGACCGTTTAAAAAATGCAAAATTCTAAGTGAAAAACGTTTTTTCTTAACAGTCTGGCAGGGTGAACTATATACTCAAATGATCTCAGATTCCGTGATATGGGATCCAAGGAGCTTATCTAGAGACGGCTTACACGATTACCCACGAAGTTGCATTTATATATTTTTTTTCGATTCACTGTTTTATCACTAAGGCCCCGGTTATGGACAACAAGACTTCGATTTTTTGAATAGCCTTTAATGAAGCTTTCGATGCCTATACTTTTTTTTTTTGTTATCAATCACACCCAAAATCAGCTGTGGGCTCTAAATCTAAAAATACCTTACCTTTTGACAACCATCTGAGCTCTGTTTGACAAAGATTTTGATGGGCTCGGTTCATGTCGCTTTTAAAATAAAAAAAAAGTATTATTTTGAATGTGGGGGTCGCCAGAATGTTTTTACTAACAAAAGGGTCGCGTACTCAAAAAGTTTGAAAAACACTGGTCTAGAACTACAGGATTTACGTAACAAAAAAAACAACAAATATTAATCAATTTTTTACGAAAAAAGTAATCACTCAAAAGTAACGATTCCTTTTGAAAAAGTAACGAAAGCAACGATTACTCAAAAGTAACGACTTTTTACATCACTATACAAGTACAATTAGTTGGTACTTGTACTTAAAAATCATATGTCCCAATACGGGCACTTATATTGGTATTTTAACTCTACAAAACGATTTGAAATGTTTGTACTGATTATTTATGTACTTATGGTTGTACTTAAATACTTTTCAATTCCTTTTTAATTTCAAAAGTACTTATAATTCCTTTTAATTACTTTTAATAATCGAAAAAGCTCGAAAAAAAGCTAGAAATAGTAAATGATTTAAAACAAAATCACTGTGGTCGCCCAAACTGGGTTTTCAGGGTCGTAGTCTTTGTGCTCGTCTAGATCTAGTCTCACACTGACCGTTTACACGGGGATGTGTTCGTGATTTTCTCGCTATGGTCTTTTCATGACATTTACACGTAGTTTTTGGAATTAAGAATGTTTGCCGTCATCTCGCTTTGGTCTCGCTATAGTCTCGCCAAAGTTCTTTAAAATGTTTCAAAGAAGTTAAATTAAGCTTAAAACATGGTTCAAAAGTTCAATCATGGTTTCCAGTATCGTGGCTATTGTGTTCGTTTTTTTTTGGTCCCGCAATACAAGTTTACATGGAGATCTGTGTCGTGGCTTTCCCGCTATGGTATCGCTTTAGTTTCGCCATGATATTCACACATGGTTTTTTGGAGTTATCCGCGTTTTGCCATCATCTCGCTTTGGTCTCGCTATAGTCTCAGCAAAGTTCTTTTTTTCGAAGTAAGATCTTTCGATGAGGTTAATTATTGTACTTAAGTACGAATAAACTTAATTTTTTTACAGCTCTGCTTCCGACCTTCGTTAGTGTCATGGTCCAACATACGACAAGGACATTCACGGTAGAACCTGTCGTATACGACTGAAGTCCGTCAGACCGTCCTTACAATAGTTTTAACGTGAATGGCCAGCATTAGCCTACACACGGCAATACACCACACGTTTTTCCGCAGTATAAATCCAAATTCAATACAAATCTAAACGGCAAACGTTCAAACGTCGTGTGAAAGGTTCTATGTACAATGTATATGCCACTGATCATTCACACGGATTTATACTGCAAAAACACGTGCGGTGCACTGCCATGTGAACTAGACCTAAGTCTTCACATTCTCAAAAGATAATTTGCGACAAGAAGTAAAAGCTATTATCTATAACTTGAGAAGATATTAGGTTGAGCTTTAATTTCAAAGGAAATTTGTGCAAGGAATTTAGTTTGTCCTTAGATTTCATCTCTGTGCAAAGAGATTTGCGTTTCTAAGAACCCAAAATCTATCAACCAAGAGCAAAATAAAATAGGTTAATGACTTGAGCTTGATTATTTTTCATCAAACCCACGAAATTCTTCTGTTTTGCATTCATTCATTACACTAACAAACCCAATCCAAATTGACATTCACCTATGGATGTTATCGATTTTCTATTAATACAATATTACAAGTCTTAATATTTTTAACAAACAACTTCCGGTCCTATGAAAAAAAACCTTCTTCAACAACAACAAAAAAAAACATAAACAAAATCCAAAAAATTATATTGGGAATGGACGAAACAAAAAAACACCCTACCTTAATTATGCCCATCACCAAACTATATATATACTTCACCCAAAGAACAAGCTTACAACGCTAGGTACTATCTGCATATTTCACGCAACGATAAAAAGGATTGCAACACCGCATCAACATAATCAGCCAGCAACAAGACTATACCTATACATACCTATACCAAATACAACACTACACTTCTCTTCAAACCAACAACACACAAGCTGCCGTTCCACCCTCATAACATAATAGGCTCGCAAAATATGTGCATTGCACAGTCGGAATAGCATAGATACACTCCACCTCCTGGTTCTTCCAACATCATCCCTCACCGCTCCTCTTCCTCATTCGCAGCGCCCATTATTTTCAACTGCAAACAGGAAACAAAACGTCCTTCATTTGCACTGCACCGCACTGTTACCGTTACCATTACCAAACCGACCATCGTGTACTGCCGTAGTAAACTTGTATGCCATAATAAAATATCTGACAGAACGTTCGTTGTGCCACCATCAACATGCACCACCCTCAATTCAATCCATACACGCCAACCTTGTTCAATCTCTGCACAAGGACTACTTCTACTACACACTACGAGGTACTACAACTACTATACTACTGCCAGCCTATCTTCAACCAAAACATTGACTACATACCACCTTTCCATAGATGATACCTAGTAGACGACCCTCTCGATTGCAACATCCATGTGCTAGGTCATGCCACACCAACCAACTGAACAACCTCCCACCACGTTGCACCGCGCTGGTCCTGCTTCAACCGTCCAGCCGTGCCGACCACCACCAATCTGGCTCGGCTCGACTCGTCTGTCTGGCCTTCGTGTGACAATTTTCGGATTCCACACCCCCAACTCCAGTTCCAAGTTCCAACACCAACCCCTTGCCGCACTCTCACTCCATGCATATACTACATGCCATGCATACACGCCTTCCTGAACTATTAAATTTACGTGTTTTATTACCTACTTATATCACCACGTTTTGGCCAAAAAAAAAGGACAAACTTTAAAATGTCCTTAATGGCGTTGCCTAGAAAATTCTTGTCGAACTTCAACTAGACAAAATTAAAATAAAAAAAACAAACAAGAGAAAGAGAATAATATATAAGTTGCAAATGAAATTGTTAAAAAATATTTCTTTCCTGTGGATGGGTGGGTTGGTGGGTGGATGGATAGACAACAACTGCACTCTCTGGCAGGACAGTTATTTACTTCTTGTCGTTGCTGTCGCCATCGTCGTCGTTCTGGACAAAAAACATAATCAGAGAAAGGACCACCGAATACTTCAACTTATTGGCGGAAAATAATTAATTTTACCCCAAGCCAAGGACATAATATCACCAAGTTTGAAGAGTTCTCTTGTAATTACACTAAAGCAGAGGAAAGGAAGCATTCACACAGACTGATCTCCACTATACGAAGTGGCCAACAGCACGCAGCGTTCGCCTGTATGTCATCTCAACCCTGTAAATTATAGTGTTCCATATGTATACAAAGCCATTTACAACCAACCAATCGCCGATACAACAAGTAAGAGCAATGAATTCGCTTCAAAAAGTTAAAATAAAAATCTTAAAAATTGGTCAATCGAAAAACTTTATAGTTGCCGCGAAAATTTTTTTCAAGGATACATTTAAGTCGTATGGGAATGCTCCAAAGCCTCAAAGTTATATTTTACTGAAAAAACAACTCAATTGCTTGTTAAATTCAGGTGTTAACACAAGTTGCTTAAAGAAAATGTACCGCGCACACGCACAAGCTACGCTCAATCATGTCAGTGCCGTCGAAAAAAACTCAAAATTTAAAAAGAAAAGATCAGTTTGGGTCTAAAACTAAAAATGTACCTAAAGGGTGTGAAAAGTAAAAAATAGCAGATATTTGTTAAATCATACAGATTGAACAAATTTTAAAACATTATTGTACACAAATATTTTTTTCGACGGCACTGGCACAACTAAGAGCAGCTTTGAGCTTGTGCTTATCTCTTTGTCTGTACGATCACACTGGGAAGAACGCCTAGAATTTATGAGTACATGCAAAGTAAAAACCGGAATGAATAATGAAAACAAAATATTTCGAACCATAGGGAGGGGGGGTTATATTCCAGGAAGGGGGGTCAAATCATTGACTCTGACAAAAAAACAAGTAATCCATAGTTTAACATTAAAAATATGTTGAAAATACCCTGCATTTTCCAGAGCTACGGTGGCGCCGAGTGCTGGACGATAAGTTAAAAAGGGGAACGGATATTTGGTCCTATATGCGAAGAAGGCTAGTGGAGGAGAAGATTGAATAGTGAATTGTACGAGCGGTACCAAGATGTAGATGCAGTCCAAAGAGCCAAAACACGTCGATTACACTGGCTCGGCCACCAAAACAAGTCGACTACACTGGCTTGGCCACATCGAGCGAATGGACACCAACGCTCAAGCCAAGAAAATCTTCGAATCCCAGCCCCCAGGTTCGAGAAAACCAGGAAGACCGAACCTCCGCTACAGAGATCAGGTGGTTACAGATGCAAGAGCGCTTGGTCTCGACGACTGGAGAGAGTGTGCGAGGACCGCAATATCTCAGGCAGAGGCCCTTCATGTACTGGGAGCCGGATAAGTAAGTAAGTAAGGGGGAAAGGGGAGGGTTCAAATGACGCCTTATTGAAAATTTTAACTGTTCATTTTGAAACGTTTAGACAAAAAAAAATTTACTAAGCTACTCAATCGCCTGCTTTCTTCTATGATTCCGAGCACGCTGCTTTTTTGTATACTATGTGCGCACTAAATGCGTTGTGAATACCCTTAAAATGGTTAAACACAGTGTGAGCGTTAGGAAAATTGGGAGAGATTCAAAAGGAAATATCGATGCACATTGTCTGAATATCAAAATGGGAAGGAAATATGGAGTCAGGTTATGCATTCCACATTCGGATAGTGTGAATGAGAAAAGAATCTCTATACTTGACAGTACGTCCACATTTGGACTCAAGGGTGAAGTGATGTCAATTTGTAGAAGAACGAGTATTACGGTGGAATTGTTTAAGGGAAGGCATACAACTAGCTATTTCACAAGAACATTGTTAGTAAAAATAGCGATAAAATAATGATAGACCAGAAACATTTCGGTAGTATTCGGGAGATGCAAATGCTTCGGTTAAAGTTCTATCACCATTTCTATCATTTAATGCAGGGAACTAAGTCCCCGGGAACCAAGTCCACCGAGGGACTTAGTGGTCATTAAATGGGAACTAAATCCATTTTAACGAAAGACTTAGTTCTCATGCAAGGTGAGAAAGTAGTCCACTTCTTTATGAGAACAAAGTACACATTTTGAAAGATGAAGAGAGAACTAACTCTCAAAGATAAAAATTACAAAAATTCAAAATTGCACGAAAACTTTGCATACACACAGCCTCGCACCTACCCCAAGTCCTACAGTGAGCCCTAGCAGGGGGGTTGCATCACGGTTTATTCGCGGTAATGCTGGGTGCTAGCACATATTTATGTAAGACAAAGCATTACGGGGAATAAACAGTAAGGTATGTGAGGGTGTGAGACGGGGTGTATGCAAAGTTTTTTTGGCATCTAAAGAATCTGGAATTAAAGAAACTTTGAATTTTTTGAATCCTATGTTTCCATATCCATCAATTGTGAAAAGCATTTCTATTTAATTAATAAGATTGATATTTTTACTTGGAAGTGGGAATTAAATCCACATTTAAAGGGAAGTAAAACCACTCAGTTTTTGAGGAATTTAGTTCCCACCTTCCATTAGAACTAAGTCCCTCGGTGGACTTGGTTCCCAGGACTTAGTTCTCTGCACCCTATCATTATTGAAGCTCTATTTTGAATTCTATACAAGAGACTTAAAAGAGTTTTTAGAGCACCTGCCCCAAAATGGGGATTGTACTTCAGCTTTAAACGAATGAAGGCTTCATAGATTACTGCCGGATCAGAAGGGGGACACATTTCTTGTATATTCAAAGAAAGCCTAAACATTTCGCAGCATTTTTAGCAATGTTGAATATGTGATCTTTCCACAGAAGGTGAACTCTGATGCATATACCCAGAACTGAAAGCTCTTCGGATAGCGGCAAGGGGGGTGGGTTTCACTTAAGCGACAGAAGAACAGAAGACAACATTCAGCCTTATTGTGAGTCTCACACGGAAAATATTTCACGCGAAAAATGTTTGTTCCCGCGGAATTTTAAAGTCTGTTATGAGTTTCGCCCGAATTTCTCTTGGCATAAAATAAAGAAAAACTTGCGCAAAATACACCAGTACCCTTCGTTTTCTTTCGTTCACCTTCAAAAGCTCTTAGTTGTGATACATTTCGCCCAAAACGCTTACTCATAAAACAGGGACATTTTCATTTTTCGGGTTAAACTTACAATAGGCAAAAAGTGAAATGTCAATTTTTCCGGGTAGAATGTTATTCGCGTAAAATTCACAATAAGGCTGATTAAGTTTTTGAAGCATTAAGTTCCACACGGTTTTTTTCCCCATTGGACACTGCTCTTGAGATCACAATTTCGTGAGCTTATCATACGCTGCCGTTCAAGTTGCACATACAAAAAACATGGAAGTGAATCTTGAAACGAGTATGAAAAGCTGAGGATTCTGTCATCTGCAAAACAATTTAATGGATTAGATGTTTCAAACAAAATATAATTTTTATGAAAATAAGAAAGAGAGTAGAAGACAAAACGGAACCTTAGGGCACACCATGTTACCATCCAATACAACTTGTATTGAACCGTGCGAAAGGTAATTTCCAATCCAACGAAGAAGAGATTCATCAAGCACGCATTTTCGATAAGATAGCCTGATGCCAAAATTATTTCAAACACTTTTGAAATATCAAGTGCAATAATTTTGCTTTCTACAAAAAAATGTAAAGATTGTTTACACTGCTCAGTGAGATACCTATACATATGTACCATTAGATCACTACTGGACCTATTGTTATGAAAGCCGTAGTGCCAGTTATTAAAAAGCTTCCGCCGCTCTTCAAGGTATTTTTTCAGCTGATGATTTATAAGCGTTTCTATAACCTTGCAAAGAAGGGACGGAAGTGCAATTGCACGATATAGTAAGAGGGGAAAGAGGACTCGCTTTTTTTTAGGGAAAAACTGGACAAATGCTGTTTTCCATCTACACGGAAAGAGACCAGAGGAGTAGGATAGATGGAAAAGCTTACGCAGGGGCTGCCAGCGGTAAAGAACACCTCTTTAGAACAATGGGAGGGACGAAGATATATCCCATAAACTCGTTAGCGCTCTCAAGTACACGAGGATTCATGACACTCTCCGGCAGCGTCAAATTAACAGCAAATTCTGCTGCAAGCAAATAGGCTTTCTCTTTTGAGCAAACATAGGCGGTGGCATTGAAGACGAGCGTTCGTTGGAACCAAAGACGCAATGGTATTTCTTATGACCAAACATTTTTACTCATTTGGGACATTTAAGTAATTTTTGCTTCAATTTTTCATCAGGCGAGAATTTGGTTCTGCCGTTACAAGTCTTTTTAGCGTGTTCAAACTTGATCCTGTTTTCCAAAGTAGGGTTGGCTTTATAACATCGGAAGCTTACTTCTCAAACCTTGATAAGCTCTTTACTCAAATCAAACCCTCTTCGTTCTCTTGAACCTGGGGCTGGGATTACATGACTTTCTTGGCTGGAGCATTATGTTTCCAATTGCTCAATGTGGCCAAGCCAATGGGCATTTACATTTCTTGGTTTATCTTCTCCTACATTTGCCTTCCTAGCACACAGGACCAAATATCAATCGAAGAATTTTTATTTCAAAAGAGCCCAGTATTAGTTCCCAATCTCAATGTCTGATTATTGCCCAATACTTGGTGCCATTTGGCAGAACCGACAGTAGAAGGGTTTTATAGAACCGGAAATTCGTTTTACGTTCGAGGAATTTTAAAGCAATTTATTGTACCAAAAAGAGGTAGCGCCAGTTTGCTAAGGTAGTTCTTTTTTTGTTTTGTTTTTGTGGGATTAATATTTACTCCGGGGCAGATGAACTCTTTAAATATTTCGGAGTTGTTTTTATTAACAGTGACATTTTGTCCTTGCCGTTTGACAGATCTTTCAATGTTTCTAGATAGAACGTATGTGGTCTTGTCCTCGTTTACTTTAAGATCAATAAGTTTGCCCTGTTCCTTCTTGAAAGACTCTGTTGAAAGAAGTCGATGATGTTGATATCATCGGCATACCCAAGAAGTTAAAGAAATCTGTAAAAAAAAATATTGCTTTCAGTGCTACCGCCTACCCTGGACACTATTTTCTCTTGAACGAAGTTGAAGGAATCACATGATATGGCATCTCCTTTCCGAATTTTTATGCATGTTTGGAATATTTCCGAGGAGCCAATGTCATGCAATACAGCTCGATCAATTTTTACCGGAGTCCCAGGTTCAGCCATTTCCATATCATTGGTATTTTCCAGAGTTTATCTCAGCGTGAGTACTTGCCCTCTGGCCTATCTGTCTGGCCGGATGGTACATTGGTAATTGCTGATTACAAAGTTGCAGAACGGCTTTAGACGCTCACATAATACGTTGGACTTGTATTTGACGCTTTTAGGGATATGCCTGGATAGTTCTTCCACCCATAGTTTATGAGTTGATACAAACACCCTTCCAATACATCCCCTCCGTGCTTAAAGAGCTCCATTGGTAAGCCATCAGTTCCCGGAACTTTATTTTTCCTAACCTTCCTTATAGCTAAGTCTACCCCTTCTATACTCGGTGGTGGTACTGGGTCTTCATTGACTGAGGTTGGATTCTCTTCTTGTCCTGTTTCTCGCTCTACCCGATGTCTATTAAGCAGCTG
The DNA here is from genome assembly GCA_963921185.1 of Dasysyrphus tricinctus. Classification (NCBI taxonomy): domain Eukaryota; kingdom Metazoa; phylum Arthropoda; class Insecta; order Diptera; family Syrphidae; genus Dasysyrphus; species Dasysyrphus tricinctus. The sequence continues at coordinate 220,146,487 of OY992532.1, read as the reverse complement.
CTGGGAATGCTACTTGAATACATCTACTCTTCTTTTTCGAAGAGCCTACGTTCCGGTTTAAAAAAAATAAAGCAGCGACACTCTTCGATTTCCTTGAGCTTAGGGTCGTTCATTAAATTTTCAGCTTCAAATTAGTTTTAAATTATCTTCAAGATATTCAAAAAATAGATTAACCTTATTCGCCCTCATCTCTTTAACTTCATCAAAAATCAAATTTACCAGTACCTTCACAGTTTGTTAAAACCCAATACAAGATATGATTAACAAATTTTTTTTTATTAGACTTTCAAAGACATGGTCATCATGCCTACGAATATTTCAAGCAAAAAATAACATACTGGCCTGGTCGAATGGACAATTTTCTTTTGACCAACAAAAAAAAGAAAAGAAAATAAATACAAAAATAATAACAGCAAGGGTTTCCTAGTAGAGTAACTGCAAAATCAGCAACGTGCACAGGCAGCAGCAGGAAGCATCCTTTGGGATCGCTAATGAGCTTTCAATTTTTTTCCATTAAAAAATTAAATTATATGAATGTGTGTATATAGTTGAATGTTCCTTATGCGCCCAGAGTGAGAATGTATACATTTTAAGTATGGCATGTACATTCGTGTAGGTTAAATGCAGCTGAGGGAAATGAAATGCCATTCATTCGGCTACTAGTACACACACTATGCCTCCGATTCTCTGCAGTAGAAGTTCAGTTCAGACAGACAGACGAATACAAAAAGATACAACAAAAGGACGATGACTATATGACGACGACGACGATGACGATGCGAGGAGGAACAAAAATACAAAACAAAGTAAAGAAGAAAAACCCAACGATAAAAGGCAGCGACAACACCCGAAAATAAAAATAGAGAATCAAACAGACACAGAAGAGCAGATAACCCCAAAAAACAGGACGAAGTGCACTACTGCTGCCACTGCTATTCAGTCTCAGGACGACTGACGACGATGATGAGAAAGGAATAAACAACAACAATAACCGTAAAAAAAGAGGGAAAAGCTCCACCTAGCATAACCCACGAAATGTGGTTCGGTTTTAAAAAGGATGAAGCCGAAGAACTCAAAAAACAAAAAAAGAGCGACACACATCTACAGAACTGAAAACAAGCTTTTTGGCACATTTTGTTTGAAACATCAAGCAAAGGACAATCACCCACATCGCACCGTTTATTCGTTGGCTGTCTATCTTTTTGTATGTCTCTTTCACTCTGCCACAGTCTGGAAATAATTATTAAATTTATTTGCATTGCATCCGCTAGCGCCAACGAGGCTCACAAACTAGGGCTTTAACTAAGTTGCTCATTCTATCTCAGCCATTCGTTCCCTTTGCAGAAAGCTTTTATCCTAAATACTCTTCAAACATCATACGTGTTTGAAGAGTTGCTCTATTTCTGTACAAAACTGTACAGGAACAAACTTATACTTCTTTTCAAAGAGAGGACAAAATGTTAAACTCTTATACTGTGAAAAAAAAGAACAAAAATTAGAGGATGCAAAATACTTGCAAAACAGATAGGCAAAAATACAAAAAAAAACAACACCTCTTGCGGAATAGTTTGAAACAAAAACAAAACACTTGTACTCGCCCTTTATTCATGCGACTAATGTGAGCACAAATTAAGAAAGGATAGAGGAAATGATGATGAAAAAGAGAATATAGAAGATGAGGGCTTTCAAAATCATTGTTAAATCATTTCACACTTGTAGTTGTTTTGTTTTAGTGAAAGCATGATGGTGATGATTATGATGATTATTATTATTATTCTTGATGACTTATGCCTTGTTTTTTTTGTCCAAATTATATTTTCTCAGCACTAATTGTATTTAAAACGGAAGGTGTTATAACTTATACACGCATTGCTTAGCACAAATATATTACACATTGGATTGTGTTATATGGTAAATAACAAACATCCTTCATGTTTTGAAAGTGTTCACTATGGCGTATACTTACTTTAAAAATGTACCAATCAAGCTTACTATTGTTTTTTTTTTTTTTAATTTTCGTAACAAGACGCAACTGAATATTTGTTTTATTTTAAATTGTACGACAAATGTACACAAATTTTCTAAACTGAGGGTTATAAGAATAAATCACCCCGATTACAGAATCCGACGAATGAGCTGCGGAGGAAATCAGTCTCAATTTTGACATTTTTTTTTTTACAATGAGCCAAATGTCAAAATTGAGTCAGATTCACTCCGCAGCTCATTTGTCGAATTCTGCAATTGGGGTTTATATCTTTTGAATTAAGGCTTGATTTTATTTGTAATTATTACATTAAGGTCATCTGGTGTTTGGTAAAAACTTATAACTCCAAAAATTTATTTGCGTCTTTACGTTCACGTCTAGTTTACGTTGAGCCAAGGCCGAAATGGGTAAACTGATTTCTTAAAATTTGGAAGAGTTATGATATGAACATATTCTTAAGCATATTATTGCTTTTTACTACCGGCACCGAACAACGAAATGGGCCCTAGCTGCGCGACCGCGAGGAAATATGTCCGAACATTTTTTTCCGAACATTCAGAATGGGTTTTGCTGGCAGAGAAAAAAAGAACGCATTCAGCACGTTAAATGCTGTCACATCCGACAAGCTCAGCGAGTGTGGGTTCAATAAAAATATTAGAGTACCAAATTTTAATACCCTTTTTGAATTAATCGGTTGATTATTTATCTCGCTTTTTTTTTCAATTTGAAAAGAAGAAGAATGGGCGCCAGTGATTTTTTCCTGTAAAAGGAAATCGTAAACCTTTGAACCAGAACCAACACGGTCAAAAGAAACAACGAGGATTTTAATAATGAGGTCCCGAGTCCTGCAATGCCAGGAGAAAACCAACGGAACAAAAACTAACCGAATTTCCAATTAGCATTGGTAATTTAAGCCACAAAAAATGACGAAAAATTAACGAGTTAAATTTGAATAAAAAAAATTACCAAACACTTTAAACACTAGCTATTTTCCCAATTTCTTCTCCTCGGTAGATATTCTTCCTTGTACGTCTTCCCTAGTTCTTACTTCTCAAGTTCTACTTCAACTTTTTCAAAAATACCTCCAATTTTAAATTTTCAATTTTTCGACTTTACTTTTTCTACTTTCACACCCATAATTACTTTCTTCGATTTTCAAAACTTTCCTCCAATTATCTCTTAACTGATCTTACAGATTTTTCAATGTCTGTTCCAACCTTCTCTAACTTTCTACTCCTGTGCTTTCGGCCAATCGGAGCCCGCGGACTTCTATCACGTCATTTGTTAAGCAACTACTTTCAGCCATGTTGCTGAACAGTTAAACCGTTGACGAAATCCAGCAGTCCTACTTACTTACTCAAACATAAACCCTAGCTTTTGCAAGTCAGCGTGGAATTCGCCGATCGTTGGTGAATTTTTGTAAGATTTGGGGTAATTAAGGATAAGTCGATAACGTCATCTTTTACAATAATAAAGTTAAAATTATGTCGGGAAATAAGTCATTCTCAAACGATTAACATCTAGCAGACCAAATGTCAACCGCACTTCTTTGGGTTATAATTGGATTCGAACAAACCTCCTGCCTTTCTAGGTAATTGGATTTGTCAATTATAAGGGCGTTCGGGGATCAGTTTTCACCCGCACCTTTTGCGTTCTTATATACATTTCAACATAGGTCGTCCGTCTGTTGCTTTGTAGGATAGTAGTTTGCTCTTTCAATTTAAGAGCTAGTTACGTCGATTATCTTGTTTCTTCAAGATACTGGGATAGGGTAGATGGCTGATGGACTATTGTTTTGTCAGTATATTGAAGGGAACACCTATAGAAATAGAAGGGAAAGAACGACAGGAATAAAGATTTTGAATAGTGAAAAGAACAGTATTTGTCGCGGTTAATTTTACCGTGACAATTTTATAGTTCAAATTTGAAGAAAATCGGTTCACCCGTTTAGGTTCTATCTCGATTGGGTCGCAACGGCTCATGGAGAACCAGGGCCTAGTGACTTACAACTCTCAACCATTCCTGTGTGAGTGATGTTTGCGTGGAATGGAGGAGACTTACAGTTGTTTGTCGAGTCCGAACGGCTAGATGAGAAGCAGTTATTCTTGACAAGTATACTCTTGGAGGATTTGTCAGTTCCTCGCAAGAGGCAGAACCTTAGATAAAACATTTCTCTTTTAGGTGGCACGACGGGTAATCGAACCCACACCTTCGGCATGATAGTCCAAAAGTGTTAAACAAAAGTTGAAAAATCACGTTTCCAAACAACACAGATATGTTTTCTTCAAACTGATGCAAGTATGTATTGCCCAACAATATTACCCGTGTAAGGGCTGTATTGCAAAATAGTTACAGTCCGATCTATTTTCACGCAATATTTTGTACTAAGAAATTCCACAATTTATTAAAATATTTTGTACTATTAATAGAAAAACAAAATAATTGTTAAAAAGTAGTTTTTTTTTTGGAAAAACAGCGAAAACCCACATTCACTATTCACACTCAAAAAATTCGCGTAAGATCTGCCAAAAAAAATCAGAGCATGTAGGAGGGAACTAGACAAGAAAAAATATCCTATAGGAAGGGGTTAATATCTCCCCCCGCTTGGACGGGAGGGGCAATAATTGCACAAATAGAAAAAAATTAATTAAAAAACAACGGTAAAACTTACAGTAATGTTTTGTAGCTTTTTGGAAAGCCAGAAGTCCATCCTTATGGTTTGTTTTAAAATTAAGTTTTTCTGATACAGTTTTGGCAAAAAAATTGTTTCAAACTCAACAAACAAAATATTTTTTTTCCAAATTTTTGGTTTGGAAATAGTTTTTGCTGAAATCGTTTATTCAAAGAATTGAGAAAAGAAAGAATCTTCAAACGTCAAAAGAATCTTCGACGTTGGAATCAAAATTTCGAATATTTTATTTGAAATTTTGTTTTGAAAGAACCGGACCATGATTGAAATATGAAGGGTCCAGGGGAAAAAAGTCCACTTTTTGAAAAAATTAAACTAATGATGACATCTTATAGATTTGTATGGGTACTATCTGATGTAGTATAGCTCTCTTCACATAGAATTTTGAAAACTCGCAAAATAGGTTGTACACTTTTTAAAAAAAACTTTTTTCCAAAAGTATCTTTTTTGCTCCAAAAATTAAACAAAGCGATAGGTATTAAAAAAAGAAAAACTTGTGAATAAACCTAGCGACACGTCAGGTAAATAATTAAAAAAAAAAAAAATAGATGTTCTAACTAATCCGGTTGAAGTCCTGTCTAACAAATTGAATTGTAAAAACGGTCCGGTTGAAGTCCTGTCTAACAAATTGAATTGTAAAAACGGTCCGATGTCACGCTTGTGAAAAGTACCTATTTTATTTTTAAACTCTATTTTGAAAATCTAGAGGTGTCTGAATAAAAAGCAAAAAACCGTTTCCAATTATCATGTCTGGTTCTTTCAGAAGAAAATTTCAAATCAAAAAGTTCAAAATTTTGGTTAAAACATCGAAGGTCCTTTTGACTCATGTCAGCTTATCATGCAAAAAATTCAAGATGTTAAAATCAATATATGTTTGCTTACTTGAGTACTTCGTGCTCAACAAAAAAAAATTGTTAGTTTTATTTATTTTTCTTTAAATTATCCATTATTTTAGTAATATATTTACAACTACGTTTTTCTCGGAATCAATTAAAGTGGACTTAAGCCGTTTTTCCCCTGGACTTGATTGACAATGATTCATAATTGCATTTCATAGCGGATAATCATATCCGATATCACTTACATAAAATTGCATATCAGCACTTTTTGCCTTCAGCAACTTGTGTGGGAGTATCCAATGGATACCAAAATATTTCTTAACATAGAGCAATATGAATCATTGCATCATCCGCAGTCAAACTAAGATTTGCTGATGCGTTAGCATTTAATTATTATAAAAAGGGATCATTCGATCTCATTAAGTTAGTTCTATTACAGTGTCACATCGTATAGCTAAAGATTCCCCCTACCCAAGGTAAGGAATCTGAGGCTTTAGACTCAATAAAAATAATTATTAAAATATTAACCAAGTGTTTTTATTATCTGTTCTCCTGTGGGGAACAGATAAAATATTTTTTTAATTAATTTACGAAAGTAAATTAAAAATCATATATATGTAGTTTCAAAGCAAAATAATTTTTGACAGGCGTGACATTGGGCTGTTCTTGAAACTCAATTTGCTTTGACAGGATTTCGACCGGTGATATTTAGAATATTGAATTTTTTTGTAATTATTTTGTTGACATGTCGCTACGACTAGGCACAAGTTTTTCGTTTTTTAAATGTCACTTTGTTCAATTTTTGGAGCAAATTTAATTTAGAAAGAGTTCCATTTTGCAAGTTTTGAAAGTCCTTTGTGGAAGGAGCTAATACTACATAAAATAGTACTCATTAATATCCACAAGATATCATAATAAGTTTTTTGTTTCAAAAAGTGGACTTAATCTGTTTTTCCCCTGGACAACTGTTAATATTACCTATATCTTCCATAGAATGCTTTTATCTATTTTGAATTTTCTCATTATCAGCTGAACGGATTTAGACAAATTTTTTATATACACATTTTAAATAAGATTAAATACCTAATATTTTATCTCAATTTTTGTTTTATCTTTAAAAAAAGTTTCAATTTTTTTGAAAATTCGATGTCCCAAAAACGAATAGAATTTTTTTTTTTTTCGTATTTGCAAATAAATAAAAACTAAAGTTTTGATACCAAATTTTTTCTTTAAAAATGTTTTAAGAATTTGATATATGAAAAAAATTGTTTTAAAAACTGCTCCAACGATTTCAATTTTTTTTTCCATGCGATCAAATTCATTCAAGAACTAAGATGGCATTCCTTTTTTTAACTGAAACTATCAAAGGAGTTGTTTAAGCTACCTAATTAATGCATTATAATGTGCATTTTATTTGATTAAGCTGAGGGCCAAAAATAATGGTACCTGTAAAACAATTTTCTTTAGCAATTTTATAAAATTTTATCCTACAAACGATGGAGTATTTGACGGCTCCGCTGATATTTTAAAAACCGTTCAAGTATTCAATCTGATTTTTATAACTGTAAATCTTATTGATATCTCCATGCCAGAAAAATTATTAAGATCTGATATGTTTTCAACACTCGAAAAATTCTTCAAAGTATCTAAGGCACAGTCCCCTGAGTTGTCCACTGCCCATTTTCGAATGGCAAAATTCTTACTTCTCCTATTTTAGTTGCAGAGCCAAAATGAAAAATAAATGTAGGTATTCCTATTTTTAAATTTTATTTATTTATTGAATTTTTGAAAAAAAAGTTTCGAATTTTTTTTGGAAAATTTATTTTAACCATCCAGTTTTCGAGAAAAAAAATTGTAAAATTGAGGCCAGAAAGAAGCTGATCCACAGATATCGATTTTTTCAAGTTTTTGATCTGTGACTAGAACAGTTGTTGTAGTCAGATAGAAAAAGAGACTTTGCGAAAATGAGCCGGTATAAAAAGTCTCCAATATGATAACTCTTCGACAATTATTATATGTAGTTTTTATTTACTGACAACTAATTTGATGACAATTTCGTCTGGGTTGGGTTTTTGTCTAAACACAGTCAAAATTGAAGCCCAATGAACAGTCATACCTTATGCACTCTAACATAACTATTATAGTCTAACTTGCCATCCTATATAGTCAGCCAAATATTCACAATTACTTGTGCCATTTTACTTACATTGATAGCAAGACAGTGAAACTTTCGACATGCACTTAAAATTGCATTTCAGCGCGAAATATTTCAAATGCATTTATTGTCGTCTTCTCTTAGGACGATTATACCTACCACCGCTGGCTGCCACTACTTCGAGGTCTAAAACGAACTCCTTCCAGAGAGGATCAAAAAATCTCTTCAACACTACTTATTTTCCGTTTTTGACTATAGGTACCTTACCTATACCTTCCATACTTTTACCTGATTGTTGTAACATGTTTTATGTTAGGTATTTTGGCAGATATCCAAATTTGCCAAATCTTCAAAAAATATTCCTTAAAGTTTGTTTAAGAAAAAAAATACATTGAACTTTCCTTGGACAGAATATAAAAAGAAAACAAAAAGCACAAGGAATTCACCCTTTTCCGTCCATTTTATCCCTTAGAATGACAAAAAAATAAAACTACCCAAAAAAAAACGTGTCCTGAAAAACTAACGAAAATTATTTCAATATTCCTTCGCACATTTCCCAAACAACAAACAACGAGTTGTAGAAGAATATCCAAAGAAGGTTTCTTGCAAATCGAAACTCAAAAACCTAACGGTATTTACTTAGAACGAACAGGAGAAAAAAAAAACGAAAAACTATTATTTTGCCGGACCGTCTCGTTAGACGGAAGCGACTATTTATATACACATTGTATGCAATTAAGTGTCCCGATGTCCTGATGGTGGTGTGTAGTTGTCCTATGCAATTTTCCGTGTAGAAAGGAGGTTGTCTATAGATGTTTTGGTTTTGTCAAATGCAAGAGGTGAATTTCTTACGATTGACTACCTTTATTCTAGACTCTGGACTTTGATTGCCCAGGCAAAATGTATCTAGTTTTACTACGGAAAAATTCAAGTGAAGGCTTGAAAATTTTTAATGCAATTGTCTTTATTTTAGCTTGGGGAACTTTCACCGAAAAGTCCATTGCCAAATAGTATACGCATCAAAAAACTATGCAAGGTCAAAAAATATATAAAAAAATTGGTTTTTCACAAACAACTCTTCCACGATAAACGCAATTAAAAAATATTTAATACAAAACTTGTAAGAAAAGGTTAATGCAGGATTAAATGATGAAAATCGGTTTAAAAAGAAAGAATTAATCTTTTTTTATATTAAAAAACAAAAAAAATTTGGAAAATTTTGAACTGAAATATTATTAAATCTTATGTAAGGAGAGTAGGCGTCGTGCCCTATATATTGTAACACTTTCTGACCTATGTAAATCATTAAAAAGGTCTCAAAAAGTGTCATTTTGTTTGTATGGGCAGAAGTCAGTATCTCGTCCAGGGAAAGTATTATAGCCCAATAATTGATGCGCTGTGCTATAACACTTTCCCTGTAGGTACCTAGATACAGACCATCAAAAGGGTAAATAACACTCATTGAGACCTTTCCATTGATAAACGTCAGAAGGTGTTACAACACTTAAGACGCATCTTTTGGAGAAAAAGATTTACTAGACTCACACCTATACAACAAAGATTAGCTCTTATTAAAACCTTTTCAATTACTTACATAGGTCAGAAAGTGTTACAACTCTTGGGACCCAATTTGCGCAGGAAAGAGTTATAGTTTAGTGCACACAGCTATTGGGTTATAACTTTTTCTCTGCACGAGTTACAGACTTATGCTTATAAATAAGCATAAAACTCATTTAGACCTATGTACAATAGGTCAAAAGGTGTTACAACACTTTGAACGCAACTTGTACTGGAAAAGAGTTATAGTGCAGTTATTATGGGCTATTGCGCTTTCCCCGTCACGAGATACAGACTTATGCCTATTAAAAACAAATAGTACTCATTGAAACCTTTCCAATAAAATCGTTCATAAGGTGTTACAACGATAGGAGGCAACTCATACAGTTATGCCCATTCTCCTTTGTATGCAAAAAAATTAATTAAAATTCGTTCAGCCGATAATGAGAAATTCAAAAATAAAAGAAAAAAACTTCCATGAGGGGTACTATTAATAGTTACTAAGTTAGTGTAAATTTTTATAATATTTAGTAGTATTTTAGCATACGAAAAAAGTTTTATAAAAATTTAACATTTTTTTTACATTCCAAAAAATATTTTCTGAAAATTTTGGTAAGAAAAAAACTATTTATAATATTAAGAAACTACTGTAAAAAAAATAATTGAAATCAGAAATGGCGTTTTAAAGAAAATCGAAAAATAAATGGTTCTTTGGGAGGTACCATAAATAACCATTTTTTGGAAAATGGTCTCCCACCCAAAGGTGGCCTTAAATAAAAGAAATTAATTGATTTTCTTAAAGAAAAGTTAAGGAGTCATTCTTGGAAAAATTAAGATTTGGTAAAATTGCTAAAAAAGAACCGTTATTTTTTGGTTCCACAAAAATTTAAGAAACGTGTTGGGAGGATTAACAAAAACCACTATTTACCAAGTTTTAAGATAATCGATCCAACCTTTTAGGCTGTAGCCGAACAGACATAATTGTGAGACCCACTTTTTTCGGATTGCCTATCATCGTCATGACAAGTCTAATCAAAATATCGAGTTCAAATTTCATACGAACGAATAACTTGCCGTGTACCTTTATATCGCAAGTAAAAATCGAATGAAAGCAACTTTTAGGCCAAAAACTAAATTCTGATTTTTTCTTGCGATCAAAAACGTTGTGGATCCGTTTTTCAGAAAAAAAAATCAATAAAAATACTTTTATTAAAGGCTACCTTTGGCTGGGAAACCATTTTTCAAAAAATGGCTATTAGTGGTTTCTCTTAAAGAACCATATTCTTATTTTATTTTCGATGTTCTTCAAAACTGTACGACCACAAAATGTTTGTAGTAATGTATACCAAAATTAAAAAAAATATTTTTTGGAATTTTTAAAAACTGTTTCAAAATTTTTCAAATATCTCGAAAACGACATGATCGATTTTTCTCAATCTCGATACTCAAGAGTTTCAGAGGAATTTTTGCGGTTTTAAAAAAGTTTTAAATTATTTGTTTTTTTTTTTTTGAAAATTCGCTATCTCAAAACAGTTTGACATTTTTTTTATATTTCATTTTCTTATGCACGAAAATAAAAACTTAAAATTTACATACTAAAATTTATCATTAAAAATTTTTAAGAATTTTATAAAAATTATTTTTTTTTAATCGCTGCAACTATCGTATTTCATTCTTTTATTGAAAAAAAGTAGCCCAATTATAGTATTTACTTTTTATTATTCTTATAAAAAAATTCGTTACATACATTCAGTACCTAATATATTTAAATTTTTCCAGATTTAAGAATTTACTCTTAGAAATTATTCCAAAAGAAAAACAAGAATAACGTTTAAATTTAAGATTTTTTAAATGAGATGGGATGGGCTAGTTTTTGTGCTTCATTTAGGGCTCTGATTTTGGGCTACAAGAATTCTGAAATTGGGCTACACAAGTGCTTCTTGACTTGGCAAGTTTTACATTTTTCTTCAAAAATGTATTGTGCTATTTTGTGCTGCCATATGCTGAAGAGATAACTAAAATCGCATATTTGCAACTCTAACAGCAATAAATAGCATGCAAGTTTTCAAAAAACATTCATCTGCAAATCCGCGAATTTTTCTTTTCATATAGGAGCTTTTGATAGAGCAAGACGCTGCAATCTTTATCTCTGATCGTGATTTCTTTTTTCTCTCAATATTAATAAACGTGCAAGATCGCCTGGTTCCGAGGACAACCCAGTGTCCTCGGACAGTAAATTTCGAAAAACAAAAATAATGAATATAAATAAAAGGGACTTCAGAGGAAACTACTGGAGTCCTTTACAATGTTTGCCGGATAGTGACACCGACAATGAAATCGAAATTGAAAAAATGGACGATTCTGTATCGCCAGATAAGCCCACCAAAAGAGTGCAAATTCCTCCCATAAAACTCTTACAAAAACCTAGTGAATATGTGCACACATTGATGAAATCCATTGATGTTTCGGATTATTCAATAAAAAAAATGTCAATAGGAATAAAAATTATGTGTGAATCATTGAATTCTTATAACTTAGTGCTTGATAAATTAAATACAGAAAATTGTCAGTATTTTACTCATGCACTTAAAAGTGAAAAAGCTTTCAAAGTTGTTCTTTATGGATTAAGTGAGCAAAACACAACTGTGTTAAAGAATGAACTTATTAAACTTGGACTTTTGTGTAAAGAAGTTAAAATGGTAACGAAAAAGTATGATCAATATACAGATACGTTCTACATAGTATCTCTTGAAAGTGGCTCAATTAAACTTTTCGAACTAAAAAAAAATTATCGTGCTATATTTCACACGCAAATAAATTGGTCATATCAAAGAAAACAAAAACACCGACTGACTCAGTGCAGAAACTGTCAACTGTTTGGCCATGGCGAGAGAAATTGTCATGTAAAAACATATTGTTCCATAAGCATAGTTTACAGTTCCTATGCGAAAAAAATATCAACATTTTCAAAACGATTTTCCATCTATTCTGTGCACCAAAATGAATAATATTCAAGGCAAAAAACGTTTGCTTTGGCCTAAGCGACCCATTGAGTCATTAATTTACCCTTAATAATTAAACTAAAGGCCTAAAAATGGAAAATAATTATTTTTGGATGCAAAACCTATTTGCATGCTAATAAAGCCTTGAGGTGAAAAAAAATTTTTTTTTCGGAAGTGTAAACCGACCATCCAAAAAAAAAAAATTTTATTCACCACACTTTTTTCGCATGCAAAACAATTGCCGGTCCATTGTTTTGCATGACATTCCATGACAGCAATGTTTTTTTTTTTTGCATGAAACTGTAAACTAATCATGCAAAAATTAATTTTGCATTTCACCTCAATTATTTTTGACATGCGAGAATATTTGCGTAGGTTTTTTTTTGCACACGGGAACTGTAAACTAGGCTATATGTGCAGCCTCTCACAAGACAGAAGAGTGCCAAAATACTGATGCGCATAAATGTGCAAACTGCAACGAAAAGCACAAATCTACTGACAGCGCATGCGCAATCAGAAAAAAGTATATAGAAATCAGAGAGAAGCTTTCAAATAAAGCAAGTCATCGTTCTCAAGCTCGGCCAAAGGTCATTAATACTGTCAACACACAGAAGTTCAACTCATCTTATCTTTCTATGGACGATTTTCCATCGCTACCACAACGTATGCATGGAAGACAAGTGCAGAACGATAATATAGCAAGACCAAGTACATGGGGAAATAAAGCACCTGTGGTGGATACACAACCCAGTGCGTCATATATGAACAAACCGACACCAACAACGTCAACTTCGAGTGGTGAGTTATTTTCGATGGAAGAATTAAACACTCTGGTAATGGAGATGATATCTAAATTAAGTTTATGTAAAACGAAACAAGATCAATTTCAAGCTATCGCACAGTTAGCAACTAAGTTTTTATATTCCAATGTCAAGTAACATGTTAATTACAAATAATATTCTAGATTATAATTTAAATATTATAACATGGAATGCCAAAGGCATTCGCAATAAAACTATAGAATTTTTAAATTTTTTGAATAGTAATGCAATTGATGTTGCCTTTGTAACAGAAACATGGTTAAATTCAGATATATCTATTTCAACTCCAAATTATAAATGCCATCGCGTGGATCGAATTGATCAAATAGGCGGCGGTGTAGCTATTTTAATAAAAAAATCTATTCAACATGCACTCTTGCCAGTTATAAGAACTCATTATATCGAGAATGTTGGTGTAGAGGTAAGGTTAAGCAATCATACAACAGTCAAAATGTTTTGTGTGTATTTTCCTGGCAAAAATTCTTCTGAAGAGAAGAGAATGCATTTTAAAAGTGATTTAAGAAAATTAATAATAAGAAACGAAAATTATATAATCGGAGGTGATTTTAATTGTAGGCACAGAGATTGGGGGTGCACTCGTGCGAACTCTTGGGGTAATGTCCTTGCTAGTATGTCTTCGTTGTTCCCGTATTCTATGTTGTTTCCGTTCAGTCCAACGTATTTTCCGTCTGGATCAAGAGGTTCTCCTTCCGTCCTTGATTTCTTTATAACTAATATCCCTTCATTTTTCACTCAGCCTGAGACTATAAACGATTTAAGCTCTGACCATATACCAGTTTTGTGTAAAATGAAAGAATCAGCTGAGTGCAGAGAACAGTACTTCTTCGACTTAAACAATGCAAATTGGATTCGTTTTAAGTCAGAAATCAGATTCAAGTTTAGAACAATTTCTACTGATTTGGATCGAGTTCATTCAAAAGAAGATATTGATGAACATGTCAATTCCTTTTCTAGCATAATAATGGATTCGGTTCAATCATGTGTTCCAAAAAAACCTAAAAAGCCATTTGTTTTTAAAATGCCGGAGTACATACTGCAATATATTCGTATAAGGAACTCTTTAAACAGGCAGTGGCAACGTTACCGATTACCGGAATACCGAATTGATGCTAAATTTTACAGCAAAAAGATTACCGAGGAAATAAATAAATATCGGAACAGGATATGGAATGAAAAATTAAGCAAGTTAGACAAAAATGCAAAACCTTTTTGGAATATTGCCAAAATAATTAAAAATAAAAACAAACAAATACCTAATCTTGAAAATGGTGAAGAAGTTGTTTACCAAGACTCAAGAAAAGCTGACGTATTTGCATCAACATTTTTGAAAAATCATACCGTAGCGCAGCACCTTAGTGATGATAACACTGAAAACATTGTAGGTAACACCGTGAGATCAGTAAACTCACAAACTATTGATACTCCTAGAGATCAGTTTGTTACAAGGCAAGAAGTGAAATATCTTGTATCCAAACTGAAAACAAGAAAGTCAGATGGGCTAGATATGATTAAAAACATATATATAAAGAAACTCCCTAAGGCTGGACTCGAATTTCTTACGTTTTTGATAAATGCATGTCTCAAAGTACAATACTTTCCATTAAGCTGGAAATATGCTAAAGTCATACCAATTCCAAAACCTGGAAAGCCTACAAAACTTCCTACCAGCTATCGACCAATAAGCCTACTGAGTTGTATAAGCAAAGTATTAGAAAAAGTTATTAAACGAAAAATATTGCAAATTGTTGATGAGTTTAACATTTTTCCAAACGAGCAGTTTGGATTCAGAATGCATCACAGCACTTCCCATCAAGTTTTAAGGGTCTGCGAACACGTAAAGCAAAATCGCTCACTTGGAAAATCGACTGGTCTGATTCTACTCGATATAGAAAAGGCATTTGATACAGTTTGGCATGATGGGATTGTGCACAAAATGGTATGTTTTGGATTTCCCATGTATCTCGTTAAATTAGTCCAAAGCTTTTTGTCCGATCGTCGTTTTAGTGTTTTTGTAAATAATAATCCGTCAAATTGTTATCATGTAAACCAAGGTGTTCCACAAGGATCAGTGTTGGGACCTTTTTTGTATAATATTTACACTTCTGATATTCCCAGACTACCGGAATGTCAAGTAGCTATATTCGCTGATGATACCGGCATCTTTTCATCGCATGAATTTAGTCTCAACATTGAGACCAATTTAAAACATGCAATTGAACTGATGACTAAGTATTATGAAAAATGGAAAATTAAATTAAACACTGACAAACTGCAAGCTCTCTTTTTTAGTAGAAAAAGAAAATCTTGCTACCTTCCTAGCAATCAGCTAAACATTAATGGTGTAAATGTTAATTGGGACCAAAGCGTTAAATACCTAGGGGTTTATTTAGATCAAAAACTCACCTTTAAAGAACATATTGCTAAAACTCTAAAAAAAGTTAGTATAGCTATCAATATACTGTACCCTTTTATTAATAGGAAGTCACGCCTTAGCAACGCTAATAAAATCATAATACATAAAGTAGTATTTCAAGCAATCCTTCTGTATGGATGCCAGGTTTGGGGTAAATGTGCAAAATGTCACCTTAACAAATTGCAAATATCACAGAATAAATTGCTTAAAATGATGCTTAACCTTAGACTTACACGAGAGAACAAATGTTGAAATGATTCCTGTAAGAATCAATAGACTCACGGGCTCCTTTTTAATAAGTTGTGAAACCTCTGATAATCCCTTAATAAATCAACTAATTTCTTAATCATGTTTCTGATGTTATTTGTAATTATTTTCTGTTTTTTTGTATTTATTCAATAAATTGTTTATTGAGTTATGAAAACTCACTAATTTTTTGTTTACTGTTATTTATTATTAAATTAGTTTATACACTTATTCATATGAACTTATTTATTTCTTTTTGTTATTTTTTAGTACCTAACCTATTTATTTATTTACTTTTTTACTATTTATTTATTTATTTATTTATTTATTTATTAATTTATTTATTTATTTATTTATTAATTTTTTACTTATAAGTTTATTTATTTACTCAATTCTATATGTAATTATTTATTCAATTATATGTTTATTAATTTATTCATTCATTTATTTGTTTACTTTTTGTTAATTTGTATTTATATTTATTTACTTATTTATTTACTTATTTATTTATTTACTTATTTATTTATTTATTTATTGATTTATTGATTCATTTATTAATTTATTATTTCTTATTTAATTAATTATTTATTTATTTATTTATTTATTTATTTTTACTAACCCACTAATAATATACTAAAATACATATATATTTATTTAGGTATAACTTATTATTATTGACTAACACTAACTCTACTAACATAACTAACTACATAGTTTTGAAATTTTAATTCTAGTCAAAATGTACCTGCCCTTTTCATTTATATTGAAGGTTTTTGTTGTATTTTCCTTCAAAATTGTTATATCAATTTATCCGAAACTCAATTTAAATTAAAATACTTGTTCAGTAGAAAGATATTATATATTGTATATCAAATCTCTGTATGTAAACTGTGCGGTAGCTTACCAAATGTAAATCAAAATACTGAAAATAAAAATCTATCTATCTATCTATCTTTCTTTTAATATTTACTGCATTTGATTTTTTTTTTGAAAATCGAAAATGGCTATGCTAGCTTCACGTTTTTCGGCCGTAAAAGTTGCCAATATGCGATTTTTGTATCCTTCGGCATATGGCAGCACAAACTGAGCACAAAATAGCACAATTAATTTTAATTTTTTTTTTAAATAATTATGGCACAACTTGAGCACAACACAGCACAACTTAACTATTTTTCGAAAATCGAAAATGGCAGTGCCTCTATAAACCGTATCTTTAATTCGGCACACGGCAGCACTAGTTGGGCACATCACAGCACATCGGTTTTTTTTTTGAAAATCGAAAAAGGCAGTGCTAACTTCACACACATGGTAATTTAATGCATCAGCATGGTTGACAACATCGCTTCATGGAAACGGAACAAGTTTTAAAAATACAGTAGACGCTCGATTTAGTGAACAATCTCGAATCGAGCGTCTACTGTATTTCAAAAAATCATACAAATGAAGTGTCAAGCGGATGTTTCTGGCATGCAAATGATCAAATTCAATGCTGGTAAAGCTCACAGTGCACATAACAAAGGCAATATCTTCCGAGTTTTCATTTTCGTTCAATTTCGCGCATGTGTCGAAATCTCGGAGACCCCTGTCAGTTCATTGTATACATTTAGATTTTCAGATTTCAGAATTTTCCAAGCCTCTGATTGGCCAGAACTCAAAAATTTGAATATTCAGTACTGAAGTTGGAGCACTGAATGCAGCCACTGTCGATTTGACAAGGTCTCTGAGAACTAATTTTTTTTTTTTTTTTTTATTATCTGACAACTGGTTTTTTGAAAACATGCGCAATATATTACCTTTAATATGTGTACTGTTGGTAAAGCTATGCTGTTAGGCATGCTATCCCATGTAAACACACCTATACGCACCTTGCGTTCTCACAATTGAAAACATATTTTTGTACTGTCCAATGACACAAATCCACTTGAACTGAATGAAGTTTTAAACGCGGGCTATTATTAGCAGATCCGAAAACAAAATAAAATGTTAAAGGCTTTCCAGATGCCGAAGGTTTAAATTTCATGGTGGATTGACATAAAACTTTATATCCAACGGTTTTTTGGCATTGCCCACCTGATGATTTTAAGTGTTTTTTAAAGCCAAAAATAACTGTATATCGTATATGTCCTAGAAAATTTTTTAATTTATATTTTTATTTTAATAAAAATTTTTCTTTCTAAAAATTTTTATAAAATTTTGCAAATCATCTTTTTCGATATAAAATTTAAATTTTCTACAAACAATTTCTTAATAAATTCTCAAATAAGGCTTTGTTTTCTAGTCATAACCTATCAAAAATATTCAAAAATGACCAGTGTGATCATTGCCTTCAGAGTGTATTGTTGAATTTAGTAGAATGTTTTGGTTCAAGTACGCTTAAGCCCCGCACAAACATAATAATCTATAAAATATGTTGAAAAACAACATTTTTACTGGTGAAATTCTCTTTTTGGTTTCATTCTCAACGTGAGTGGTTTTGGTTCGATTCCTTTGGCTGGTTTTTCGATTGTGGGTGACGATGAGTGAGGTGAGAGTGTGGTTACTATGGTGGGCCTAAACCGAGAAGTGATACCTGCATTTTTATGTTCATTTTCCAACTATACATATCCAGCAGTCCCCAAGTGGGCTGTGAAGTTCTCTATATAGCTAAAACCTATAATCAGAGTACCTAGTAGATAGGAAAGACAAAGTATTCAGGCAGAATGTTTTGATTCCTGCAAAATGTGGCCCAAACACTCTCAAGCAAGCAATGACGATGACTGCTGCAACCGTTCGAACTGACGATGACGACGGACGCGAAATTGGACATTTTATCCAGCCTATATAGAGTCATGTCCATATAGATACATAGTTAGATAGAGAGTTTCAGATTGGAAAAGGCTCAGTTTGTAATGATGTTGTTGTTTTTTTTTTTTATTGTCAATGCTTCTCGTCATGACAATTTAGACTATGTTGTTATTGTTGTTGTTGGTTCTTAATATAGAGGAAACTAGCTTTAAAGTCCATGCGGATAATGTCCTTCATTTTATGCAGGACAACATTGTATGCTGGTTTTTTTGTTGCTGTTGAATTTTGAAATTGCCAAAAACTAGCATAATTCTCCAAATGGTCATTTGGGGCGCTGTTGTCATCGTCATTGTTATTTAAACTTAATGGTTTTATAAATGTTTTGTTTTTATTTTATTTCGTTTTTTTTTTTTTTTTTTACGAAGAATAGGAGCCACTGAAATATATTTTTTTTTTTTTGTGTTTAACTAAGCTAAGGAATTCCAAGGAACATTTTGGCTAAGGCACGAATAAGGAAGATTTTATCTTTTATTAAAGTTTTGTGTTTCTCTTAAGGATGGGTACATTTTTAGAAAGGGTACCTATGTAGGTAAATTCCTATAAGTTCTAACTGGAAAAATGTACCTTAGTCATAAGAGATTTGTTTTAAGCAATAAGTAATTTTTTTTTTTATTAATGGAGTTTTTTTTTGGTGGCTCTGGCAATTGCAGTGAATCATTTCCTTAAGGAAACAGTGGCCTTTCTGTGAACTAAAAATACATAACATCAAATCGAGTTTAACATTAAAATTACTCTAAAAAGTTGACATCAAAAATGTTTTGGAAACTGCGTAGGTACCTTTGACTTTCGTACCTATGCATGTGCTTTCATTTCTTACACTACACCAGCAAATCTATATAAAAAAAACTTCAATACGAATTTCGAATTTAAGCTACAGATTTTCTTCTCCTTCCAAATTGGAAGAATACAATCATTGTAATGCCACAGTATCCCATAAAGACGAGGTGAAAAGCGAACATACATGCTACGATAGAAGAGCAAACCAAAACCTACGTTCCTGATGTGTAATTAATTCGGCCACAACTGCAATAAGATTGACCATTGCTACAATAACTTGGATATCGGCCAAACTACTACCTATTCCTACTGCTACTCTAGCTCCTATATCTAGATGGAGATACTAAAACCCAGTGACGCATCTATACAAAATCTTTCAAATTCTACAGCAGCAGCACAGCAATAGCAGCAGAAGGTTAAAACTGGATTGAGAGAGAATAGAGAGAGAGAGAAAAGCAAATGATTGCTTCGTTGGTTCATAATTGGAAATTGGTCAATAATTATTTTTTAGTTGCGAATTGCGACACATTCGTAGAGATTCAATTAAGGTAGAGTATGGATTTGAGAATTTTTTTGTTTTGAATTTTAACCGAGATGTCCAAAACAATGATTGAGGGACCTTTAACCTTGGTTTTGATGTCTTTCATTTCATAGACACCTACAGGCCCGTTGCATATGGCAGTTTGATAAAATCACTATAGGAAGAAATATCAGTCATTTTAACTATGTCAATTTCAGACCAAGTAAAAATATACCTTGTGACATTATGGAGAGTGCGTTGGACTGTCATGCCGAAGGTGTGGGTTTTATTCCCAGCCGTGCCACCTAAAATAGAAATGTTTTATCCGAGGTACAGCTTCTTGCGAGGAACTGACAAATCCTCCAAGAGTATATTTGTCATGAATAAGTGCTTTTCATCTAGCCGTTTGGACTCGGCAAAAAACTGTAGGTCCCCTCCATTTCTGCCAACAACACGCACACAGGAATGGTTGAGAGTTACGAATGCATTGTATGTACTTAATTTTTTTTTAAGTGGTTCGAGGCTGTTAGTAACTAAGCATTAAAAACGAAGTTATTGTAAGTGCAAAGGCCTACGCAGGATTTTGATCAGGGGGGGGCAAACTCATCCCAAAAAAAGATTTGGTACGAAAATCCAGCCTTGATATGAATTAAAAAGACCTAATGTGTGAAATAATTTGTGTAGAGAGGAAGGGGCAAGCGCATCTCCCTGCCCACCCCCTCCTTGCGTACGCCCTTGATTATGTGCAAGGTAATATGCATATAGACTAAGGAAAACTTTTAACTTATAAGTATTTTCTAATAGCTATCATTTAAAAAATATTCTTACTTCTAAGATTGGCCAAAACAGAAAAATACTGGTTTTTTGGTCCTTGCTTTTAAACGAACGAAATAGCCAAAATATAATTTATGCTTATTGTATAGATAATAATAAATGAACATATATAATAATAGAAGTTCTATAACACGTTTTCCGCTTTTTCGCCTTTAAAATGGTCAAATCTCGAAAATACCGGTTTTTCTAGGATTTTGCTCTGTGTACCCATTCGCCAGAAAGTCTGTTCTTTAGTTTATTTTATATTTAAAAAAAGTTAAATATATTTCTATCATTATTAGAAAAAAATCAAACTTACAATTTTGGGAAAAAGAAACATATTTATGCCCTCGAAAACCAGTATTTTCAAAATTTGACTATTTTTAAAGCCAAAACATTCGTTTGGAGAAAAATTCTATAAGACTTCTTCAAGAAATATTATTATCCATGCATAAATTATGTTTTTACAACTTTGCTGCTAAGGAGCAAAGAGCTAAGAACCAGTATTTTTTTAGTTTTGACAAATTTTAGAAGTAATAATTTTTTTAATAATCACAATTAGAAAATATATGTTAATATGCTTTTTCGAAGAGGTACACATAAACTTCAAATTACCTTCAAAAGTTTTCGACAACAAACACTGTTTTAGTGTTGTTTACGAAAACCTATTATTTCAATACATCACCTTTTGGAAGTAGCTATATCTTTTAACTGAGCACTCTTATGAAAAAAAAAGATTTTTAATATCATTTGAAGACACTGCTTTAGCCTGCAATTAATAGGCAAAGATAGTTTTTTGACAGCTTGGTCATTTAATAGTTAAACGCATCAAGTTGTTTTTGATAACATTCACCGTTAATGGTTTATATTCCAAGAACCGACATTTCACCTACACGAAACACGATCAGTCAGAGGAGAAAATGTGCTCTAACTTATTCTGTAGAAAATTGTATGATCTACAAGTTTATACGAAATATTTTTCAGTCACGTGTGCCATTTGAAAGTTATATGTGAAAAACCATTTTTTTACCCGTAGATCAATCGTGTGCGCATTGAAAGTTGATGCGCGCACGATTTGAGAATTAACATTTCAATGAGTGTTCCTAATTTCAAAATAAAGATGATTGCCTTTGAAAATCTTCACTTTGATTTATTCCACAGATTAGATTATTTTTTGACATTTTTCCTGGGCTACGGACAAAAAGCTCAGATAAGTGAGTAGGCCAAACTCATCTTATATAGAACTTCTCCCCAAAGGTGAGAGGACTGCTATAGGAATGGCCGAAATGAGTGATGTCGGAAATGTTTGATGTCTGAAATGTTTGATGTCTGAAATATCTGATGTCTGCAATGAGTGAAATGTCTGGTGTCTGAAAAGTTTGGTAGTAATCAGATAAGCTTCACGTGTGGCTATACATTTTGATATATCTGCTTTTATCTCACTATCATCTCTTGAAAAACAGCTATCTCTTTCCTACCAAGAAATAGGAGTGAGATAAAAAAAGTAAACGTCAAAACAAGTCGATTCACGTGATGGTTGTTTAAATACCGTCAGATGTCTAAAATGTTTGAAATGTCTAAAATTTCTGAAGTGTTTAAAAAGGCTAACATATCTGATATCTTAAATGTCCTAAAAACGGTGATCAGACAATTTCAAAGAAATATCTGAAATATCTGATGTCTGAAAGATGGTTTTCAGACAAGCTTCCCGTGAGGCAACTTATTTTGGCGTTTTTTTTTTTATCTCCGTCTTTATTTCTTAGTAAGAAAGAGAAGGCAAGAATTTTCAAAAACTATAAGAACATCCGTTAATTAAAATTTGGCAATCTCTCTCTCTCTTTTCCAGAGATGAGACTGAGATAAAAGAAAGAGATGTCAAAGTGATTCACCACACGCGAGCTTTGTCTAAATACCGTCAAATGCGTGAAATTTGTCTGATGCCTGAAATGTCTGGTCCGATGTATGATAGTTTGACGGCGTTCAGACTCCCGTGAGTTGACTCATTTTGACGTTTCTCTTTTTATCTCACCAATATTTCTTACTTAGAAGGAAATGGCAAGGTGAGGCATGAATTAAAAAAGAAATTTTACACTTCTGCTTCACTTAGCCATATCTTTCTTTCCAAGAGACTAGAGTTAGATACAAATGAGAGACGTCAAATTGAAACGCCTTACGTGAAGCTTGTCTGAAGACCGGTTTTCGAAATGTGTGATGTCTGAAATGTTTGAATTGTCTGATGTCTGAAATATCTAATGTCTAAAATATTTGAAATGTCTGAAATGTTTGAAATGTCTGAAATGTCTTAAACGAAAAAAAGTGTCTTTTTCCATTTTTCAAAAAAAAATTCTTGAGATAGATGTACGAACAAGTAAGTACATGCAACATAGCCATAGAACTTTATTCAATGCATTTAATGCTTCTACAAAGAACATACAGAGAAATAGAGGGAGAGAGAGGAAACCAAGAATCTTAACCAAGTAACTATAACAATTCCAAATAGTAGTTAGGTACCTACATTTATACACGAAACCAAACTACTTCTATTGATGCGTTTCCATTGCCGAATGAATGACCAACCAACCAACCCATTGGTCGTTCTCATCTGTCCATCTATCGGCACATTGTGTTGAGCCAATTGTGTGGTTAAAACCATAACATTCCAGCTTCCCAGCTTCATTCTCAGTCAAAACAACAATTTAAAACCGTGGTATGGGTGCTTAGATTCCCTAACACTCTGTGAAACTTGATTGAAGTCACTTTCTAAAATCACTTTGCCAAAATATTAAAAATATCGAATTCAAATTTGGTGAAAACGGTGCTCAAAAAAACTGAACAGATAAATAAAAAAATCAGTCGAGCTACTATAACATAAAATAAAGTTTATTGAAAAATGTAATCCCTATCCAAGTGACTTAGAGTGTAATGTTTGTTTGGATTCGAATAGGTTCTAAATGAGTATTTCGATAGGACTTCTATGGAATGGATTCTGTATTGGGTAATGAAATAGCAATACGGGGGAGCTGATAACAATGAAAATTGTATTGCTGTTATTTCAAACGCTAACCAAACAGAACACTGTCTAAGCCGAAGTGTTGATTTTGAGATAAAATCTTTGCCCGCTCGCCGCTGTATTGTGATGGTCACAAGCAAAAATTTTAAATATATTTTTTAGCAGTTGTTGTTAAAAAATATAGTTTTAACCTCGATAATATTTTTGACCTACAACTGTAATGGAAAAGTTCGATAAGGGTTGGTTATTCCAAAATAGTGCTTGTTTAATTTTATTAAAACTTTAATATGCCCGAAGCTGTGTAAGAGATTTGTGTGTTGATAGTATATTTGATGTTTCAAAGGAGCTAACGGAATTTCATTTTCTACTTAAAGATAGAAGGAATCGGCATGGAAAAATAAGCAGAATAGAAGATCAAATGGAAACAAAATTTTACAAATGCTCAAAAGAAAAGGATGATGCCATTTCTACGAGATTTTTAGAAAAAAAGCTTGAAACTTGAGATTGAAGGGCCATTTTGATATCAAACGAGAACTTCATAGAAGAAGCAAAGAGGCAGGCCTGGTAACTGCCACACTTCAAGCATTCATGTTTACTTTAAAGCCCGTTTACACGTGACATTTGATAAAAACACAAATTGACATAAGCATCATAGAAGCAAACTTTCACAAATTATAACAAATCCATGTATTAAAAGCTTAGGCCTAGTTCACACGACAATATACCAAACGCTTTTTTGCAGTATAAATCCAAATGGCAGTATAAATCCAAACGGCACACGCAGAAGCGTGCGTCGTGTGAATTGTTCGTCACTGCTCATTCACACGGATTTATTAGGTATACTACGAAAAAACGTGCGGTGCATTGCCGTGTAAACTAGACCTTAGACCATTTGTTTGTCCATGAAATAAACTATTTACTGAAGAAAAATAAAGATTCTAGTTCAAAATTTGACACCAAGAGGGCAATTGTGTCGTTTTATTATATTAACAGATGAACAGAAATTTACGTGTGATTTAAGTTTGTTGAGCTGTGTCGGTTTTCTTCCAGACCGTTGTTGGTTTGTAAACAAGCTATTCAGGAAGTCACATAAAATTACTCCTCAAATCCTTATCATTAATTTAGTCGAACACAATTAGTTGCAACTTGTCTTTGCCTTGTTTACTCAAAACAAAAAATTATTGTTTTTATTCTTCCGCATTCATTCCTTTAAACTGTTTTTCAAAACGATTTCGCCAACAGGGGTTTGACCAACAAACTTTCAACTTTTAGTATCTGTTTCATTTACAAAACTTATTCATCCAACGGAATTATACGATTTAAGCATATTGAAGATGAGTATATATACTCATCTCGTACATATAGACATTTAATACAAATAACCAACAGATGAAACTAACATTTTACACTTCCTCGCTTAAAATAAGCGAAAAAGCCAAACAAAATTCAATATCCTTTTCACGTAGATATACCTAACTACGAATATCTGTATAGGAGGATATATAAAATATCCTTTTGGCGATAGCGATAGTGTTATGGTGGCAAATTGTGGCCAAATATACACAAAGTTATTCGCCAAATTTGTGCGTTAGTAGCGCAAAGTATTAACAAACTGCCGATGGGCTATAAATTTATCTCACTCTTTCTATCTCTCTAATATTTATACACTGTCTAAAGCAGCATTATTGAGAGAATATTTTCGATCCATTTCTATAGAGATACAGTGATGCTGGACGCTGGAGCTATACTATTACACAAAATAATTTATGGCAATAGCAAAAACGATAGGAAGAAGAGGCTCTGTTGAAAGCATTATTTTGTATATGCAACTAAACTGAAAACCTACAGTGAGAAAAAAAATACCTATGATGTCATTAAAAATAAATGTTCATAGTTTTGTGGTGATATAAGAATATTTATGATTTTCGTACAAAAAAGAGTTGGCTGTAATGTTCCCATCATGTGCTGCAATGGGCCGTATTTAAAAAAAATCGTTCTATGGGTTTGGGTTCAATAGGGGACCCATTTAGCGTGAAATAAGCACCACTATTTTTGATTTTCAAAAGCAAAAAATTTTTTGTGTAGGTATTGTGCTCAGCCTGAGGGCTTGTGCCATAAATATTTAAAAAAAAATCCAAAAATTCCAAAATTGTAAATTGTAACTGACGGTGCTAATTTTAATTTTTAAGTTTATTTTTGGCCATAGCATTGGTATAAATATATGCAAATTTGTGTTTATCTCTTCGGCGTATGGCAAACTGAGCACAATTAAGTTTTTAAGAAAAATATAAATAATTTTTTTCTTAAAAGTAGAATTTTTTTGTTAGGTATCTTTTCCGCTCATGGCAGCACATACTGAGCACAAAAAAGCTAATTTTTCATTTTAAAAAAATTTTAAAATTAAAGAAATTGCAAATTTGATAATTTTCTTACAGGTGTATTGTGCTCAGCTTTTGCTGTCTCGTCCCAAAAAAAAATAAAAATTGCTCAAAAATGGGTACAATACAGCAGAACTTTTTTTTGAAAATTGCAAATTTTGTTTTTGACAGTAAGCACAAACTGTACAAAATGCAATACAGTAAAACTTTTTTTTTTGAATATTGCAAACTTCATTTTTGGCAGTGACCACAAACTGAGCACAAAATAGTACAACTTTTTCTCAGGAAATGTCAACATTAAAAAATTTCATTCTTAAAATTTGCAAATTTCCGCCACAATAGGTACAGCACTTTTTTCTTTAAATTGTAATTGGTGGTGCTAACTTTTATTTTTAAGCTTATTTTTGGCCATAAGAGTTGCAAATATGCAAATTTTGCTTTATTCTAAGCAGAGTGGCAGCACAAACAAGTTTAAAAAAAATTTTAATAGTTTTTTTGCATTAAAAGTAGAAATTAAGCAAATTTTCTGCCTATCTTTTCGGCGCATGGTGACATATATTGAGCACAAAACAGCAAACTTTCCATTTTTGTTGCTATCTTTACGGCGCATGGTAATATATATTGAACACAAAACAGCTAACTTTCCATTTTTAAACAATTTCAAAAAATTCCAAATTTGCGAACATTTTTTTAATACTTACGGCATAAGGAAGCACAAGTTAAGCACAGTACAGGTGTAATGTGCTTTGCTCAGCTTGTGCTACCTTGTGCCATACAAATTAAGAATTTGCCCAAAAATGGGCAAAATACAGCACAACTTTTTTTTAGTAAATTGCAAGTTTTGTTTTTGGCAGTAAGCACAAACTGAGCACAAAACATTACAACTTTTCTTAAGGAATGTCAATAATAAAAAATCTCAATCGTAAAATTTGCAAATTTGCGTACAATACAATACTATTTTGTACAAATTACCTACAATTGGCGGTGATCATTTTTATTTATAAGTTTATTTTCGGTCGTAACAGTTGCCAAAATGCAAATTATGGTTTATCTCTTTGGCGTATGGCAGCACAAAATAGTTCAATTAAGTTTTTATGAAAATATAAATAGTTTTTTCGTTAAAAATAAAAATTATGCTATTTTTTTGGTTACCTTTTCCCCTCATGGCACCACATACTGAGCACAAATCAACATATTTTCCATTTTTTAAAATACAAAATACTTACAGCACAAGGAGGCAAAAGTTGAGCCCAATACAGCTCATTCTTATCTTTTTTGTAATCAATAATTGCGGTGCTAACTAAGGCTACAGTGCCAGCGTTTCACAAAATAAATTTTTGGCCGTAAGAGTTGCCATAACGTCAACTCCTTCAGAGTCAAATTTTCACTGGATATCAAAATTAGTTCGAGTATGAGAGAGTTTACGAAAATTTAAGTTAGAAGTAATATAGATTATCTACGGAAATTTTAGAAGTCTGTACAAAAATATGGGAACAAAAATTGAGCTAGAGAGAAATTCGATTAGAGGGAGTAAACTTAGAGAGAGTCTGTGTATTTTAATTTTGTATCCCTTCGGCAAGTAGCAGCACAAATTGTGTACAAAACAGCACAATTTATTTTTTTTGTTAGAAAAATGTTTAACTTCAAAATATATTCATAAATTGTTTTTTGACCGTAAAAAAAATTATGCGATTTTTTTTTTTTTTTTGAAACCTTTTCGGCGCATGGCGATTGCAGTACAAACTGAGCACAAAACAGTACAACTTTCTTTTTTATGAAAAGGCAAAATTTCAATAAAACTTCATTCGTAGAAAAAGCAATTTTTTTTTATATTTACGGCAATGACAGCTCGAGTTGAGCACGATAAACACAATTACTTTTTTTTTTGAAAATCGAAAAAATGGTGCCAACTCCTCTATGCCATCAGCTTTTCGCAAAATTTATTTTCGTCCCTAAAAGTTGCAAATATGTGTGTGAATTATTTATTATCTCTTCGGCGTATGACAGCACAAACTGAGCACGATTTAGTTTTTAGGAAAAATAAAAGTAAAATCATTAATAGGTTTTTGCCTATCAAAAGTAGAAATACAAGCACAAAATACCTACCAAATTTTGAATCTTCAACATTTAAAAAAAAATCAAATTTGCGATATTTTTTATTTACGGCTAATGGAAGCACAACTTGAGCACATTGTAATTCACAAAATCAATTTTTTGCTGCAAAAGTTGCAAATATATTAACTCCCTCTAAGTCGAGTTTTAATAGGATATCAAAATTACCTGGAGTTAGAGAGAGTTTTGCAAAAATTCGAGTTAAAGAGAGGTAAATACAGTATGGAAATTTGAGAGGTGTCACATGGCAGTACAAACTGAGCACAAAACAACACAACTTTCTTTTTATGAAATGACAAAATATCAATAAAATTTTATTCGTAAAATACCTATGAAAATTTGTGATTTTTTAAATAACTATTTGCGGCAATGACAGTTCAAGTTGAGCACGATAAACACAATTTTTTTTTAAATTGAAAAAAGTGGTGCCAACTCCTCTCTACCGTCAGCATTTTGCAAAATTTATTTTTGTCCCTAAAAGTTGCAAATATGTGTGTGAATTATTTATTATCTCTTCGGCATATGGCAGCACAAACTGAGCACAAAGTAACACGATTTTCATTTTTTAAGAAATTTAAAATATAATAATTTTTGAAATTGCAAATTTGCGATTTTTTGTAATATTTACGGCACAAGGCGACGCAAGCAAGGTGAGCACAATACGACACTTAATTTTTGAAGGTTGAAAATGGCCGTATAAGCTACAATTATATCTCATGAGCGCAAGGCAGCACAAACAGAGCACAAAAAATGACAAATTCATTTTTCTTGATCGCAAGGCAGCACAAACTGAGCACAAAAAATGACAACTTCATTTTTTTTGTAAATGACAAAATTTTAAAAATTCTGCTTGTAAAATTTGAAAATGTGCGATTTTTTCAAAAATATTTCCGGCTTAAAGTAGCACAATTTGGGCGCAATATAACGAAAATTGCGGTGCTTACTTCATGCAAAAAAAATGTGTACCCTCCACTTATAGCTCTAGTACGATTCTTTTTTAATAACAGTATATGGTAGCACAAGCTGAGCATATTACAGCACAATAACCCTTTTTTAACAAGAATTAAAAATGGAGAAGCTTCACGCACATTAGAATCATTTTAGTTTCATTAAGGCGCCCAAATCTGTTTAGAATTTTTTCTTGGTTTTAAGTGAAATACCCTTATTTCGCATGCTTTTACGAAATTTAATATCACCCGTGGCACAAATATCATACACCAAGTTGCAATTAACTTGTTTTACTTAAATTTCTTGCAGTGTACTCGAAGCTCATAATATTTAAGTAACTCACATAAAAAAGAAATCAATTTATGTTCATAGTTTATGCTCCACATGATTTTCCCAAAACCTACCTTTGCCATCACCCAAATGTAGTTGCCCCACTCTTTCACTCCCCCCCCTCTCCCTTCAAACTATTTTAGCGGCCAACATTATTTATTAAATAATTAATTAATAATTAATAAACTCAACCCTTTGGGCTTATGTCGTCGCTTGGGTGCCAACACATTTTAACATATCGTTTTTCTTCCTATGTCCTTCCAACGCTATCACCACGGCCCGCCACACTACACTCCAGTTGCCTCTTCGCTTTAGCTTCGATATGAACGGACAGGACATGGCCAAAAGCTATACCATGAAGTTGCCATCGTTTTCGGGAGCAGCCGGCCGGGAGGGCAAAACTTAATTATCCAGCTATTTATTACGGGATAATAATTAACACACTCGACTCATATTGTGTTAGAGCGAACAAGCGAGAGTGATGCAGTAAATCTTTGTGCGCTGCCTTCCCGCAACCCCCCTCTCTATCTGTCGAATGTATTTTCCCATTATGAGAAGATATATGTATGTATGCCTGGCCTTGTATATACATATACAGCTCCAGTATACAGTGTGTGCGAGTGTGCCAACTTAAAAATGCCTTAGTGGAAATGTCCCTGTTTGCCTTGGCGAAAACGGATGCGCCATGAGCTGCAAGTGTGTAAAAGTGGTCAATTTACAACGCTTTGGACAAAGGACGAAATTATGGTTGGCCTTTGCTTTGCTACGACACGAATCACGAGGGCTTGGGCAGGGGGCCGAGAAGGTGCCCCTATGAAGTGTGTAGGTGGCCGAGAGGTAGTGGTGATAGTGGTTTTTTGGTGTTTGTGCGTTTATGCTTGTCGTCGTCCGGATGGACAATTTGTTGGCATCCTTTTTGACTAGAGGACACTTGATGTATTGCAATATTGCAAGAGGGTTCTAAATTTGCTTTATTATTGTATCAGCCAACGATGTTGCTTCGGCATCAGCATCAGCATCGGCTTCGGACGTTAGCTAAACACAAAGATTCACCCTTCCAAAGCAGCTGCCCTCCGGTTATTGTCATATTGCCCTCTGGTGTCGCTGCTATCGTCCTCGTCGTCGTCGGTGCTCTTGGCTGATTATGTCCTGAGAGTGTGGTAACTTTTCGATTGCATCCCAGGTTTGTGTTTATAGATATCTCGGTTGATTGGCTCCGTAATTTATTGGTCGATGAAGCAAAGAAGCCTCTTTTCCAATCCAGTACAACACACGCACACATTTTGGCTCGAGACTATGAGAGCCAGTGTTGGGAGTTGGACGATGGGCGATGGTCAATGGTTGATGGGTGGTGGGTAATGGGCTCTCGGCCAGAGAGCACCTTATTGCCAAGCAATAAATCTTTGGCCTCCTTGTAAATAGTTGAACATATTACTGTGTGTCGGTCATGAAGTTTTGAGGATTGACTTTGGTTTGTTTGCTGAAAGGTTTACAACAACAACAATAAAAACAAACAAAAAAAACATCAACCGATGGGCCTTAAGAGATGGAGAACCAGCCGCAGGTGGCTTTATGTCAAAACTCTATATGGGTTAAGCGAAAAAGTAGGCAGGTCTCTTGAACTGACCCATATATAAAGTGTGCTGTGATATGTACTGAATGATTCATGGAAAAGGATTACCAAAAGCATCAGGAAGTATAGTTATTTGATAAAATACTCACGTTTGCAGAAGTGTTTTAAAAGAACACAAACATTGTGTTTACCATGACAGATGGTTTGTTAAAGAATAATTGTGTGCTTAACATAAAGATGCCTCATTTGTTATATTCATAGAAAAATTGGATAATAAGTAAGTTTTTTTTTTGCAATTGGTCATAATATATCCGAATTTGCTAGATTACGAGTTAAGAGGCTTATAAAAGGTCATTGAAGAGATAAAGATATACATATGGGTATGAATGTAATATCCATTTGTATGGCAAGAAATTGAACTCGAGATTTTGATCAACTGGACATTACGATGATGAAGAAGACGAAAACAAAAGGTGTTGCAAATCTGTCGGATGTCTGTTCAGCTATAGCCTAAACGGCTAGGTCCTTTTCCTTTAACTTATAAGAAAGGAGAAGGGTATTGCTAAACAGATCGAGGATTTCACTAATATTTTACATTACGAAATAAACTAACGGTACCTGCTATTTAACATAATCTAATTGGCTCTGGACTTTTGGCTCCTCAATTCAAGAGAAATTCCATCTAATTGGTCAGTAATTGGTAAGAAAAGGGTTAACAAGTCCTATTGATCAGCCCTAAGTTGTACTCAAAGCTTGAAGTTTCGCAAGGTTTATATTTGTTATTTATTTTTGACATACAAAGGATGTAATTTAGCTTGGGAGTACTTGGGAAACTTCCATGAGTGTTCGCAACTACGGGTACAATTTCAGTGTTGCCACTTTTCAGGATCATACTTTGTTTTATGTCAAAATGTGGGGCTTCCCCTTTTTTTGGTAGTTTTAAACGTTAAAAAAGTTGCAGAAACGCCTCTGGACGTCAAACGTGTCTTGGAAAGATAGATAGATGAGCTTTTGAGTAAAATGTCGGTTTTGCCACTTTCTTATATCAAAGGGTAGGACCTCCACTTTTTTTGTAGTTATTATTATTTTGAACCTGAAAAAAGTGGCGGAAACACCTCCAGATATCAAATGCGTATTGAAAAAATTACAGTTAACATTGTAAAAGATTGGTGTTGAGTAGAAGCACCTTCGGCTAATATTTCAGTTATGCCACTTTTAGGGAACATACTTTTTTGTCAAAGGGTGGAACTTACACTTTTTTGGTAGTTACTTTTTTAATACTTTTAACGTGAAAAAGTGCGAAAACGCATCCAGACCCCAAACGTGGCTTGGAAAAATATCGTTTGATAGCTTAAAAGGTACGTGTGGAGTAGTAGCACTTTCGGTTAAAATTAAGTTTAAGGTGTTGCCATTTTTGGTAAATTTCTATATTTATAATGTGAGGAAAGTTGCAGAAATATCTCCAGATGCCAAACGCCCGTTGCAAAGAAAAGTTGGAAGTTTTTCGTGTTCAAAATATTAAAAATTTACAAAAACATGAAGATCCCACTCCTTGACAATAAAAAAAAGAAGGTATGTTTCCGAAAAGTGGCAACACTGAAATCTTACCTGAAGGTCTCTTCAAAACCTTTCTTTTAAGACATAATTCGTTATTTTGATTATGGAAACTTTCCAAGTAATTTATGAGTTTTTGTTAAATTTACATTTACAATTTACATTTATTTACGTTTTCCACAGATTGGGCGCCATTTTTTTAAAATGGCGTCCAAGCAACAGGATTACAAAAATGACTCCCAAGCTAAATTACGTCCTTATCATGAAAAAAATAAAATACAAATATAAATATTAAGGTCCACCGCCACAAAAAGGGCAGGGATTTCGGTTTCCTGACTGGTCTACAGATTGGGCGCCATTTTTCAAAATGGAGTCCAAGCGACAGGATTACAAAAGCTAAATTTCATCCTTTATTTGTCCAGTCATAAGAAACGTCCCACCAAAAAGCACGGAATTCGGTGATTCCGTATTTCGCAAGCATATAACAGCACGGATTTGACATATTGGATTCGAAGAATCTCAACTTAGTGCGTAAGCAGATTTGGCTGGATTTCCAAATTGGGAATTATTCTTTGAACTTTCATATCAATTTCATTGGGGGCTATCGTGAAAAATTTCCCATCGTGCGTCAAAAACTGGGAACGTGAATTGTGGTCCATGGCGACTGGGCTACCATTTTGATCGACCAAATTTGAACCTGCAAGGAACAGTGAAAAATTGTTGGCACTTCCAATTTAATAAGATGGGAAAAATTCCGTGGGAAATTTTATCTACGATAGCCCCCAATACTTCCAACGCAGAAAGGTTAGGTTAGGTACAAGGGCTGACAGTTGATCTCGTTACCATCACACTTAGATCTATGTAGATCCGTTGTGATACCCTAGGAAATTGTATTCCACTTAATGTAAAAAACCTATGTGTTCTGTTAGCAGGCAAGCCATTTAGAGGTGTTGATGAAATCCAGAAGGCTATTAGCCGAAGTTCCAGAAAGTTCCTCTAGGTCATCATAGAAATGATTTCCTAGGTGTTTCTTTCTTAAATGACAGAGTGCTGGGCAGTGGCAAAGGAAGTGTAAGGTAGCCTCATGTGCTTCTTTGTCGCTGCACCTTTGCGAAGGTTGTCAGTACTGAGCCTCATTTTCTTTTTATGGTATCTCAGTAGGTTGTGTCCGTTGATTATGCTGACTAAGGAACGGAGATGTTTCTTGTTCATTTGCATAGTTGTGTCTGTTCTCTATAAATAAAATAAATTGGGTGGCGCAACAGCTCATGGAGAACCAGGGCCTAGTGACTTACAACTCACAACCATTCCTGTGTGCGTGTTTGTTGGCAGGAATGGAGGGGACCTACAGTTTTTTGCCGAGTCCGAACGGCTGAATGAGAAGCACTTTTTCATGACAAGTATACTCTTGGAGGATTTGTCAGTTCCTCGCAAGAGGCAGTACCTCCAATAAACATTTCTGTTTTTTTTTAGGTGTGAGGTGTCTGTTCTCTGCTTATTGAAATTTGGCCATAATTTTCTAGTTGTGGCGCTTGTTTCAAGCAGATTCCATCTTTCATTGGCTTTTTTCTGATATTTTGTTACCAATATCCTGTTTGATGCTACAGGTTGGTACTTTGATATGCTGTTTGACTTGACTTGAATCAACCGACGAACCCGTTCTCGCCAGCTCATCAGCTCTCTCGTTTCTCTGTACATCACGTGATCGAGAACTCAGCAGAGTGTAATGTTATGCTCCATGCCAAGAACCCTAAGCTCTTTCTTCGCGACAGCAAGTAACAAGCTTCGAATGTATCTCGGTGGCTGAAATTGCTTTTATTGCTGCTTGGCTATCAATAAAGAGGGTGATATCGTGGTATCGCCATCATTGATATGTGCGTAGCTGCTTTTGTCACTGCCAAGACCTCGGCTTGGAAGACGCTGCAAAAGTCTGGAAGTCTGAAGGAGCTAGCTAGTCCCAAAGTTTCCGAGAAAATTCCTGCACCAACTCCAGTGTCCATCTTCGAACCATAAGTGAAGACAGTTATCGTAGATTCATTACTGAAAGATTGGTTGTTTTCCCACTCCTCTCTATTAGGAAAAGAGGTAGTGAAGAGTCTGTTGAAGTTTAAATGGGGTGTTGTGTAGTCTGGTGCAAACATTATTTCCCACATAACTCTGCAGAATCTGAGTATAGATGGCCCAATGTGCTTTGCTTCCAGCATATAGTCTGGCTTAGCCGCAGGGCACTGTATGCTGCAGATTCTTGCACGAATAGATCTAGGGGTCTCAAGTTGAGTATCGCTTCCAGTCCCGCTGTGGGAGTGGTTTTCAACGCCCCAACGAACTTTTGTCAAGGTTTTCAGGTTTGTTGCTTTCTCAGTCACGTTCCACCAAGCTAAATTAGATACATTGTTCAACCTCTTTAAGTAGGGTCTCCTGTATACGCTGATGTGTGGAGGCGGAAGGGCATGTGAGCATTATTTTTGCTTAGGCCACTCGACTTAACTTTCACCTTCAGTGTTTGACACATCACGGTCAGCCCACTGATGATATTTGCCAGGAGCCTTTCAAGCGGTCTCCATTGAGTGCCCTGTCTCTCACTATTCCAACAATAGGCGTTAAAACACTGTCTTTGGCTTGAGGAAGGAGAAGTCACGGTAGAACATCCCCCTGTCCCACGCTCTGTCGTACTTCG
Organism: Dasysyrphus tricinctus; assembly: GCA_963921185.1. NCBI lineage: Eukaryota > Metazoa > Arthropoda > Insecta > Diptera > Syrphidae > Dasysyrphus > Dasysyrphus tricinctus. Next base: position 220,111,224 of record OY992532.1, on the reverse strand, counting down.
AAAGTGTCGAATAGTTGCACATTGTATAGAACTCTCTTATAATGGCAACAATTTTTGGGGACTTCCCCAACCAAGAAGTGATCTCCATATACATTCACTCTCGGCTCGGTCAAAGGCCTTTCGAAATCCACGAACATGAGGTAAAGTGTTGATTGAAACTCCGCAGACTGCTCAAGAAGAACTGCGGAAACCAGCTTGAAATCTCTTGAGTGTAGACTCGATTTTAACCTTTATCCCCTCGAGAATGATGGTTGCCATTAGTTCCGGAAAAAAACAGACAAAAATGTAATACCTTGGTAATTGTTGCAATTCTTAAGGTCACAATTCTTTGGAAACTTAACAATCACACCATCCTTCCAGTCCCTGGGATAGATTTTGTTTTCCCAAACAATTTGTATCAACGAATGAAGAATACTAGCCATTGTGACGGGGTCAGCTTTCAGGAATGCTATTCCATCCAGTCCAGCTCCTTTGTTGGTTTGAAGAGCTATCGAAGATTGGATTTCTACTACTGACGGTCCTTCGATGCCTATACCACTAAGTTCGAAGCATCTCCTTTAGCTGGGACACTTCAGCACTCTCCTCAACGGAATCCTCAAGACACAAAAGTGATCCCTCCAAAATTCATCACAAGATAAGTTAGAATCCACAAGACTTAAGTAGATACATATTCCTAACTCTTTCCAAAATTTAATTTTAGCTAAAATTTAAGCCCCCGTGATATAAGACTTTGCTTTTTAAATTATAAAAATGAAAGACAACACTCTTAACTTATAGAAAATATTTCAACTCCACCTGGTGTTAAAATAACGAAATGAAAACATGCACTTTTTTCTCCCCCCGCACATAACAATTCTTAGCCACTTAAAACTAACTTTATTTTTTAAATTGCTCACATTATTTTTCACCAAAAGTACCTACTTAACGACAAGAACTACTGACTTTAATATTTAACCATCATTCACTTATTGGAAACATCGTATTCTAGAATAGAAAGGATACCTTTCGATAGAGTTTGTATAAAAAAAAAGAGATATATAGCTAGATACATTTCGCCCGGATAACTTACAATTTAAAACTACTTAAGCGTAGGTTTGAAAGTGTTTGTATTGGTAAGTCCTGGCTCTTCTTCGCCAATATTAAAACAAAGACGCTTTAAAGTGAGGAAAGAAGAGTTGAAAAACCAACCAACCAACCGACCGTCAAGACGAGGACAGTGGCTAGATGCGATATAAGAAAAGGACATAGCATTTCTTATATAGGTATTTGTCTGTGTATATGAAAGACTACGAAGTATGATTATGTAGGATTGTATATGTATATATGGAAAAGAGCGAAGGTTTTTGAGATGAAAAACGATCCATCATCAATACGCCATCCATTCAGCGTGAGGCATTGAGGCACTCAGGCGGGAGCGCTCAGCTCAGCACAGAGAACAGCAAGTGCATCAACATTGAATGGTTGGCGGCAAGAGCTCTAAGCACACACATGGCCAAGAAAAAGGAGGATAATGCATCCGATGTGCACTTTCACATAGACTCAATATGATGATGGCTGCTGCTATACTGCTTTTGATGGTACTGGATGGACAAAGTGAACCACTTCGCCATGGATATGGCTACAATGTTCCTTAAGTTATCCTTAAGATGAACAAAAATAATAAAAAAAGAAAATGACAAAAAAGGAGAGTTTACTTAGTGGGATAGCAGGACAGAAGGACGACATCATATATAGACGAAAGCTATGAAGCAACAACAACAAAAAAAAAACGGAAAAAAAACTCCAAACTCTATAGACAATATGAGGGTTTGTGTCTTGTAGGATGATGATGATGACGGTATTAAATTCCACTGCCGCTTCAATGGACCAACGTAGCTATTTTCTTCTTTTCATATGTATAAAAGGCGGCTTGTGTGTGTATGTGTTTGTATGTATAAGGAGATGTCTTAAAGTTTTATCACTTCGTCACAATCTATCTCAGAGAATGATTTTTATGTTTTTCCTGTGTTTTCGTTACATCGCATATCGCACCTTCAGCTTCAACTCTTTAGGGAAGTGTAATGTCCTCCTTTCTTACAGAGATACTAGGAATCAATGACATTTTTATAGTTTACATATAAAAAAAAGACACATAGCTACTTACAAACTCAATATGCCAGTGGTGACCTCTCTCTCACTCAAAGGAAAACTATGATTTTTCAAAGAAAAAATACATAGATAACATGATGGCAGAAAGTTATCGACCAATAACTATGGTGAAACATCAAAGGTGCCATTTTCTCCACTGCCACTGGCATGACACAAAGATAAGGCTAAAGTTTTTGAAATTCTATGAAAAAGTCTACAGTCAGCTTGAGCTATTACCTATATAGAGATTTTTAAATTTTGAATCTTTTAGAAAAAGTTACGAATTTACAAAATTTTAATTCTAGAAGAATTAAAAATCTTAGGTCCATTTTTTCAGGGAAGGGTTTGCTCTGAGTTAAATCAGAGGTAGCTTGTCCTGAAAGTACCTAAATTAACCCCGAGTTTAACCCAGGAACAGTTTTTCAATTGAGGATTAACTTTATATTTAGGTTGTCAAAAATCTATTGAAATCGATGAGCAACACTATGGATATCGACTTTCTACACCCTTTTACTATCGAAATAGAGATGGCGACACAGTGGAATTTGCACTGTCAATAACTTCCACTATCGAAATCAAGGAGACGCCACAATGGAAAAAGCATTCAATTTGATCCATGAGTTAACTCACCGTTTCTGTAGTTAACTTAGGTTTAATCCCGAGACTCGGATGTTCTCACACTGAAAAACTGGGCGTTAAAAGTTGATATCTATTAAAGCTCTAAACTATAAATAAAATGTTTGACTGGATCTAACGAATTTAGTTTAGTTTATTTCATCAATTTGAGATCAAAATACTCTTTTAGATTACTTAAAAATATATAAATTATAATAATAAGAAATAAAAAATAATAAGAAATAAATACAAAATTATAATAATAATCGTTAATAATAATTAAAAATAATAAAGAAAGCAATAAGTTCATACAAATAAATTAATATAATAACAATGCTAACATCAATTTTTTTTTAAAAGTGTCTCTTGAACACTGCATACAAATATCGATCTTATTAACAACAGCATTAGTTTCTCTGATGCAACGCAATATCGGTTCATTTCTACCATAATTAACCCTTGAAAAAGTCTCCCTTAAGTGAAAGCCTAAGCGGAGGCCCCTGCTGGGAAAATAGAAGTTTATTCGTTCCAGTAAGTAGGGACAAACAATGTTACTATTAATAATATCCTTTATCATCATAATAGAATAGTACCTCCTTCTGACCTCTAGCGTTTGCATACCAAAGAGCAGACATCTCGCATTATATGGAGGCATAGGAATGTTCCAATTTAGCTTAAAGAAACAATATCTTGTGAAACTTCTTTGAATTCTTTCAATTCTCAATGAATGATTTTTATAGCTAGGATTCCAAACCACGCAACAGTACTCCAGGGTTGACCTAACAAAGGCCATATAAAGAGATTTAAGAGCAAATGAATCGGAAAACTCACTTGTATTCCTTCTTAAAAAACCCAACATTTTGAAGGTTTTATTAACTATATAGTCTATATGACTAGTAAATGTTAGTTGCCGATCCAATATGACTCCCAGATCCTTTTTCTGAGTTACTTTTTCCAATAAAATATTATTGATAGTGTAATCAAATACTATCGGTGCATTTTTTCTCAAACAAGTAAAGCTTTGGCATTTGGCAACATTTAGAAAGAGACAATTATTATTACACCATGAAGCTAATTTACATAGATCTTTTTGCAATAATTGACAATCGATTGCAGAATGTATAGTTCGGAATATTTTAACGTCATCAGCATATAATAAATACATGGAAAACTGGAAGATGTCAGGAATATCATTGATAAACAAATTGAAAAACAAAGGACCAATGTGGCTACCTTGAGGGACGCCCGAAGTTACTTTTATGCACTTAGAAACAAATCTATCTATCTTTACGAATTGAGTTCGTCCAATGAGATAAGAACTTATCCATTTCAGAAATATGGAATGGAAGCCTAACTTTGACAATTTATACAATAATATTTCATGGTTAACCCTATCGAACGCTTTGGCAAAGTCAGTAAAGATTATATCAGTCTGAAAGCCACTTTCAAACCCTCTGATAACTGAGTCACATAAAATAGTGAGATTAGTGGCTGTAGATCTGCCTGAAACAAAGCCATGCTGCGAATCCGATATAAGTTGTTTCGTTAGAAAAATGAGCTTATCACATACAATTTTTTCAAATATTTTAGAAATGACGGATAATTTACATATTGGACGGTAGTTACATACTTTCTGCTTAGCACCAGATTTGAAAATGGGAGATATGAACGATGTTTTCCACTCATCTAAAAACATACCAGTTTTAAGAGACTTATTGAAGATAAGGCACAAAGGCAACGCAAGGGATGTTGCACATTTTTTAATTATTTTTGGAGATATACCATCAGGGCCAACTCCCTTATTATCGTCAATCCCATTCAATGCTTCAAGAACTTCTGTTGTGTTTAACTGGACTAACCCCATATCAACAACATTTGATGGAGTGAATTCAGGAAGCACATCAGGAGTCGTTACTGAATAAACTGATTCAAAATAATCCGCAAAAAGATCACAGATAGTTTGCAAGTCACTGGATATGGATCCTGAAAATTCCATACAATTTGGCAAACCACTAGATTTTCTTTTGGAGTTTATAAAATTCCAAAAGCTTTTGCTATCATTTTTAACTTTCGATTCCGCAGTTGAAACAAATTTACTATATAAAAATTTTTTTAAAACATCAAACGATTTTTGGACTTTCAGATAGTGTTGCTTGCATACCAAATTATTTTTATCTTTTTTATACCGTTTGTATGCCTTGTTTTTTATATTTTTAAGTTTAGAGAGCCTGAAATTAAACCATGGTGGATTGGAATTCTTTTTACTTAATTTGATCGGAATGAAGCTTTCAGATGCCTGCTTTAAGTTAGTTTTAAAAGATGCAAAAGCTTGGGTTAGATCTTGGTTTCCAAATAAATATTCCCACGGTAATGAGTTTAAATATACATTCATTGCATCAAAGCTACCACGCTCATAATCGTAAAAATAAACATTATCACTAATGGTTGGAATATAAACTAAGAGCTTACAATCTATGACCAGGCAAATGTGATGCTGAGAATTTTTTACGACTGGTGAATGAGCTTTGTCAATGCTTACTTCTAATTCGTTATCAACAAATACTAAATCTAAAATACGATTTAATAAATTCAGAACATTATTTTTTTGCAACAGATTAAACTGGCTGTAAAAATCAATTACAGAGCTTTCAATTTCAGTTTTATATCGAAAGGAATTAAACATTTTTCTTCAGCATCAAATTTCCAATTTACATCACCGATATTAAAATCTCCAAGACAAATTACATGATCAGATGCATTTAAGGAAGTTAACAAAAATCGACAATTTTCTAGGTGAATATTATATAATTCTAAGGGGCTTCCTGGAGGAATATAGCAAGCAGAGATATACAAAGATGCATTTTTTCTAAGATTAATTTTAACAATTAATTGATCAATATCAAAACAAGTGTCATTATTACTTGAAATTAAATCTATTTGATTAGAGATATAACTAGTATGAATGGCAATAATAATTCCGCCGCCCCTATTATGACCAGTCTTCAACGAACAACGGTCTTTCCGATATACAGCATATTGATTACAATTAAAGAGTTCTGTAGTAAGATGGCTATCATTAAGCCAGGTTTCAACTAATACTATTATTTGATAATCATGCGAAGCGAAATATAAATACAAATCATTTAATTTTGTTCTTACTCCACCAACATTTTGATAATATATACTGAAACTTCCGCAACTAAGTAATTCATGGCCCGCTTCGTTTTCAACATCTAAGGTATCATCAATGGCACCATCATCAGCAACAAAAATATCTCTTAGGTTTAATTCATTGGCAATAATAGCAGGAGCCAAAAAATCGTCAACGACATCAGGATTAACTCCATCGACAACCACAGAATTATCAACAATAACTTCAACATCAGAATTATCATTTGGTGCACCATCAGTGCGAACGACATTGGCAAAATCTTCTACATCAGCAAAGATATCATCAGAAATAACAACTTCAGCAACATAATTGTCAGCAGTGACAACCCTTTCATTGGCAAACACAGCACCAGTAACACCATCATCAGCAACATAATCATCAGTTGCAAAATCATCAGCAACAACAACATCAGCAGCAACAAAATCAGCAAGAACTTCGGCAATATCAACTTCATTAACAGCAATTTGAGCAACAACAACATCTAGGTCGTGGGAACTGCTTCCGGTAGCCGTTCGTTTTTTGGCCTGTAATTGAACGGGCGAATGCGAATACCCTTGGGCCAGAGCTCAGAATTAAAGATCTGTTTCGCACTGTTTCTAGTTTCGCACCTCGCACGTCAAGTTGGTTGGGATCCTCTTCAACTTGCGTGCGCCACGTGATATGCTATCCTTCTCTACTGCGCAGCACTACCCGCTCCCTTCCCGCAGGGTTGGAATGAAAGACTTTCCGGGCAGTAGCATTGATGTCTAGGTGACCCAGTCGTCGCGGTCGGTGTCATTGTACAGCACTACATCTTTTCCAATCCCCATCTATGTAGACGGGACCAAAAATCACCCGGAGAATTTTTCTTTCAATATAGCCTAAAGCGTTCCCATCCACCTTTAACAGTGTCCAGGCATCTGCACCATCAGGACCGAGATGATAAGACAGGGCTTTGCTTCTCAATTGCCTTCTTAGCCTAAAGAAACAGCGATTGGCAAGTGTAATTCTTCGTTTGATCTCAGCACTGGTATCGTTCGTTGAGTGATAGCGGAGCCTTGGCAGACAAAATCTCTGCTCGCCTCAAAATTATAGCTTCCTACAGTGTCCGAGAAGTGTCGGTATTGGGTGTCTTTTCTTATTGAGAGCATATCGTTGGTCTTGCCTTCAATCACTTTTAAGTCCATCTTCTTGGCTTTCTTCTTAATTCTCTCGAAAGCACCACTGACATCACGGTTCGTTCATCCAACTATGTCAAAAGAGTTTAGCACAATTTTTCCAAGAACGATGTTGAAGATGTCACATGACATCGGTGAGGTCTTTGCCAAATTTGATGGAGCAGCTTCCGCACATAACATCATCATCCTTCATAAACGGACATTGGAATCCTTCTAGAACTAAAAATTGCTCTCTATAGATGCTACCATACGCGTCCTTAAAATCAATGAAAAGGTGGTAGGAACCGATTTGGTTTTTTCCTAGATCTGCCATATTGCGAGTATTTAGAAGATGTTGGACTTTCCTGGCCTAGAGGCAAACTAATGTGAATTTGTCAGGTTGTTGACGAATGGCTTCAAGCGGCATAGAAGATCTGGAATGCCTCTGTAGTTGGTGCAGTCCCGAGGATCTCCATTCTTGAGGATCGGTTAAATAATGCCAAGGTTCCATTTAACGGACATGCTTTCTTCCAACCAAATTTTGCAGATGACCTGGTGCATACTCCTAACCAATTCATTGAAAGTCGCTTTGAAAAGCTAGGTCGTAAGGCCATTTGCTCCAGCAGCTTTATTAGCCTTAAGTTAAGTTATAGCTCTCTTCATTTTTTCAAGATCGGGAGGAGGGAGTTGTTGGCCTACGTCACGTCGGTCGTCTCGGTTGAACGGTGCAATCTGCGCGCCAGCAGAATTCAATATTCATCATCGCCGTTTTACAATTCTACCACGATATTCCCCTGATCGTCCTGACAGGCTTCGATTCTAGTCTTGTAACCCTGGGAAATTCTTTTTCCTTTGGGTAAAACTTCAAAACTTCATCCCTGCTTCTCTCATGCTCCTGCTTTTTCCTTCTCAGAAGGCAGAGTTTTTCTCTCTCCTTTTCTGCTCGTAGAGCACACGAGCAACTCTTCTATGCAGCGCCCCTTTGTATGCCTGTTATTTGGCTGCATTCTTCGTCAAACCAGGGGCTTCGCTGATGGAATGGTCGCATTTCTGATGGCTTCCTGGCAATACTATTACTGATTCTCGATGTTGCGAGAGACTCAATTGGAAAATAACCTGGTGATCTTTTGTGACTGCAGCCTTCCGAAGTCGAACTTAATCACAGTATTTCCTTGTTTTGGCTTTGGTCTGAATATTCATAGCATTACCTTGGCTAAAACGAGGTAGTGGTCTGAGGCAACGTTGGCTCATCGGAACCTTCAGACATCCTTGACACTGGAGGAGTGCCTTGCATCGATCGCAATTTGGTCAATCTGGTTGTCGGTTGATTGTATTAATTACTACTAGCTACCACAATGTTTTGACCCGCACCAAAGTCGGTTTACCTGAGTCCGTTATCAGAGATGGTGTCCTGCAGGCTATGTCTTCCAATTGTGCCACCAAAGACGTCTTCTATTTCTAGTTTGGCATTTAAATCATCCAAGATAATCTTAATGTCATAGCTAGGATACTAATGTTGGCGAATTTTGCATTGATGCAAATTTTCGTGAGGCGCTCATTCACATAGTTGAAACTCAAGACTTCTTGCCTAAGTCTGCTTCTAATGATTAATCCACCCCCAAAGAGACCCTGCCTTTGTTCTCGGTAACATTCGCCGTAGCAGATATCGCAATCTTTAATTTTTCTTTTGCTCGGCCCATTGAACTTCTTGGATGGCGGTAATGTCTGATTTGTATAAGCCAAAAGGCCTCCGCTAAATGTTCGGCTGTACGTGGTCTATAGAGAGACAGAACATTCCACGGTTAGATCCGAAGTTCGGTATCCTTGTATCGTTTACTTGGTTCTTTAACAGTAGATCCTTCTGTACACGAGGCTTGTTGTTGCTTTGCAACTTAATAGCTTTTCGTGGCAGGGAAGTCACCCCATTGGCACGACAACCAATCTGGAGGACCAGACCCTTTATTAGTATAACTCCAAGGGTGCGAAGGCGGATTAAACGCTCCTTATATGCATGAGCTCCAAATATGTCGTAGTAGCCCGTATAGGGTGTTCAAAAAGTAGTTCAACCTGAAGAAGTAGAGGTTTTTGTAAAAATTAAAAGAAAAAAACAAAACCATTGTACTGGAGCTACACGTTCTAGATGGAAAAAAATAATGTTTCTTGCTAATTTATGATTAGTCTGGGGAAAGGTTTTAAAATATTCATCACATAAATTTTGATTGGATGTCATTTCAAATAGAAACCACGTTTCCTTTTCAAATTTAAACGATATCACAAGTAGTTGAGATGTCTATGCAATGAAGAAATGAAAAATCAGTCATTGCCAATTTTCTTTTTTAAATGAATTGTTAACCTTTTTTCTTTATTTATGAAATTTTCCCCAAGGAAATTCATCAATTAAAAAACAAAGTACAAAAATTATAATTAAACTCTATCAATCTATATAATGTAGCTAAGGTATAGAGGTATGCCAAAAGGCCTTGAATGGAATTAACTGATGTTATATTTGTGTACTTTATTATTATGGAATAAGAAAGGCAAAAATAAGGATACCTATACACCAGTGACGAAGCGTTCATATATTGAGTGGAATGAGTGCTTCCGTAAGACAGTTCACAAAATGCTCATAGCAAAGAATTTTAATATTCGAAAATTCAAATTGTAGATACATTAAATACATTTACATCATTGACCTATTATTATAGTATGTCAACGATTTACATTTTCTTGATATCTAATATTAATAAATTATCTCTTATATTAATTAATTATTTCCCAATATTAGGTATAACATATCACGGGAAATGATTATTATCTTTTAATAAAATCACTCACGAGAACAACGCTTAAATCCGCACATCATCTAACCAAACCCACAAATTTCCATTATACGCCAAGCCAAGCCATTTGAGAATGCGTAACATCACTCCATTCTCCATTATAAAATACTATACGAGAGTTTTTGCTCTAGAATGCGCAACAGCTTGGCATTCTCTGATTTTACCTTCTTACCTCAAATTCCGTCCAAAATTCAAAGTAAAATCTGATGATTTCTTTCTGTTTGCCCAACGTGTGAAGAATGAGTTGAGTGAATTCATTATGAAAATTCAATAGCAAAACTAAAGAAGTATTGAGTCGTTTCCTGCCGCACATTCCTATTGAAAAAGGGGTAGTTTTAGTTTTATACTTTGGATCTTCGGTGTTGTGATTGTGTGTGCAAATCGTATATAGTGTCTTTGTATATAAACTCTATAGTAATACCATGGAGACGTTTTTATTAGTTGGGTGTGTGATCGATGGTGCGCTGGCGTCGCTAAAGTTGCTTCAACATTTTTAAAATTGAATTATCAACATTCTCATGTGTATCTGGTTTTGTTGTTGGGTTTTCGGTATGAATTCTCTTTTTTCTTTTTTTTTTTGCTATGAATGAATTTTGAAAGCAATGGTGGTGGGTTTTTTTCTTAATTTTTTGCTCTATATCTGTTTTCTGCGCGTTCGTCTGTTTTTTCGTTCTTCTTGAATCCAAAGAATTTTATAGGTATGCAAGGGTTTTGTTTTTGTTTGTTTGTTTTTTTTTGTCGAGAGATTTCGATTTTTTTCTTATTTAGTGGTTGTGTATTTTTGTTGTATCTTTCTTGTGCCTGACGAGGTCCATTAAGAAAAAAATGATTTTTTTTCTGAATTTACAATTTTGTAGATCAGAATCAAAACGAACGAAATTTAAGCTGAAAAAATGAAACAGCGATTTTTCAACTATTTTTCATGTAAATTATTGATTTCTTGAAATTTCATTGTTTTGATCAAAATTATCATTACGATGATCTTACAAATAATTCTCGTTAGATAAGTATGCATATAGTCCGTCAGTCTGCGAGGGTGTGTTTGTGGGATGATTATCTATGGGGAGCAGAGATGTGTGAAAGAATGCAATTATTTCAGTATTGCAATAAATTGATTAAAAAGACTTATGTATTTTGAAATATTTTTACTTCACCTCAGTACTTCAACTTTGAATGTAATTCCCATTCAATTTTGAAGTCCTTAGTAATGTAATCATGCATTTAAATGACTTAAAGTAAAACGAATGCAATACTAAAGACAGCTTGAAGTCTTTTAAAAGTCTTTTGCTAAGAATGCATTCTTTAAGTCTTTTGATTACAGTCTTATGACTGCAGTCAATTGACTGTATTGAAGTCCTTTAACTGCTTGAAGTCTTTTGACTGCTTGAAGTCTTTTAACTGCATGAAATCTTTAAACTTCTTGGAGTCTTTAAACTACTTGGATTCTTTTTACTTTTTTAATCATTATGAAGACTTAAACTATTATTGATACAGTCAAACTTCTTTATAACGAACCCTCAAGGGACCAAAAATTTGGTTCGTTATAGAGAAATTTAATACAAAACTCGCAATAAAGAATTTTTCTGAAATTATTGAAAATATTGTTTTTTTTTAATATCATATAAAAAACAACAACCTTTTTTATTTTCACATATGGACAATTTTAACGGAAGTGCAATAACTTTTCGCTACGACATTTTAAAAGAACTCAGAACAACGCACTTGAAATGCACAGTTGGGCTGTACTTGGCTGTTGCTGCAGTTTTTCAACGCACAAAAAATCTGAAGAGTTCTAGAGCGTAGAGGTAGCAAAGATGTGCAAAATCGAGGAATTCGCAAAAAACGAAATGGTTTTATTTGCAGAAAATTGTGAAAAAACTTTGTTTGGAATTTCGTTATAAGGAAATTCGTTATATGGAAACACATTTATATAGGTTATTTATTTAAGGGGACGGGGACAGAGTGGCAGTTCGCAATAAAGAGATATTCATTATAAGGAAGTTCGTTATAAAGAAGTTTGACTGTATTTATTTGAATGCCTTAGGAATCGAAACTAACCACAAAATGAAAATAAAAATGTTTCGTTCAAAAATTTTACATATATGCATTTTTTTTTTGTTTTTACTGAGCACCATTTTGTTTGTTCTTCTACATTAAAAACGAAAACAGAAATAAATGAGGATAATCGGACGTGCCGCAATTTGAATTTGATTTTTTATAAAATCTAAAAAACAATTTCACGCGGCATTTTTACCAATCAAGCTAACCGCGATAGGCGGAATTAATGAAGTGCATTTTCAAATTGGTTTACTTCGCTTGCAAAAATAGAATAGTTTGTATGGAATATATGTAGCTCTTGATGAAGCATGTACAGTACATAGGTATATTGAAAAATGATGTCGCTTCCGTCGATGTCGCCTCCGACGACGACGATGGTAGGTATGACGGGGTTGAGTCGGACGGAGGTGGGTTTGGGACTAGGACAATTGCTCTAGAGATGGGTCTGAAACTGGGACAAAGAAATTTATAGAAAAAAACAACTTAAAAAAAAGCGGCTGGGTGCGACCCACACTAGTAACTTCCCATTGGTGCCCTCGGAAGCTAAAGGCCCAATGTTTTTATTAAAAAATCGCCGATTCGTGATCTTCGAAAACTTTATCAGGTGTTCAATAGGCAATCAAGTGAAGACCAAAGATTGGTTTGCCTTCGAGATATTATAGAAAAATATTGTTGAATAATGTTTGTAACCTTTTTCTATAAAAAAAAAACTGTTTGTTAATGTTTTTTACAAAATTGAACTACATAGTATCTATGTAGAGTAAAATTATTCCAATGCCCATATCAATGTCTGTTCTAAAGATATTTGAGAGTACTTTTTCGCTTAAAAAACAGTTTGCTGATTTTTTTTGCTAAACTTATCCCTTATCAATTTATTATAATCTAGTATGTAGAATGAAATTACCCCGAAGCCAATATCATTGTTAGTTCTCAAAGTATTTGAGGCAAAAAACAAGTTTTCAACAATTATTGATAAAATTGCTTGCAGTTTTTTTCCTTAAAAAAAAAACTGTTAATTCAATATTTTTAAAAAAATTATCAATTTTTATATATAAACTACTGTATAAATTAAAATTATCTCGAAGTCAGTATCATTGTTTGTTCTCGAGATATTTGAGCCAAACAACTTAAGCAACTTTTTTTTTATTTAAAAAAAAAACAATACGTTGATATGTTTTTATATTTTTACCAATTCTTTATTACGTCAATATGCATAGAATAAAATTAACCCGAAGTCGATAGCATGATTCGTTCTCAAGATATTCAGGACTGAAGAGATTCAACAACTATTTTTTAAAACTGCTATAGTAAAAAAACTGCTCATTTAATTTTTTTAAAAGTCCTTTCAGCACGTAATGAAACTTCTATCTATAAAAAAAAATTCATCCGAAGTCGATATCTTAATTCGTTCTTGAGATATGGTGGACGAAAAAAAGCGATGGAACGCACGCACAAACACAGACATCTTTCTAAAAATGATGGATTCCAATTCTAGGGAGCTCGAAACGTGAAGATATGTCAAAATTTTCGATTCGACAAATCGGACCGATTACAATAACTTCCAATGGGAAGTTAAAAATATTAGAAAATTTCATAAAAGAAAAATAACTTTTTTTGGTAAAAAATGCCTCTTTTATTAATTTTTCAAAAAAAAAGTTTTTTTTTTAAATTAAAAGAAAAAAATTGAAAGTTTTGAAAAAACTTTTTTTACCAACTTTTTTTTTTGATTTTTTAGAACTGGCACTTCCTAGATCCCGAATATGCATTTTCGCGTCGCTAAGACGCTTAGTTTAGCCGCAAATCAAGTTTTAAGGTGTCAACTTTGATGCCTCTAGGACGCTTAGTTTAGCCGCAAAAGTTTTAAGTTCATTTATCGTATAATTGAGCGCCAATGTCAAGTTTTCTTGAGCAAAAGTACCTTGGGTGGCGAATAAACAGTGAAATATGTATGGGGGCATGCTGCCCCCCTGCAAACCCTCCTGTCTTGGCTCACTATAGGATTTAGGGTATGAAAAGTTTCTTTTGCATAAAGAATCTGGATTTATAAGTCGCTATGCATGAATTAAGCGCCAATGTCAAGTTTTCTTGAGGAAGAGTACATGGGTGGCGAATAAACACGAATAAACAGTGAGATATGCATGGGGGGCATGCTGCCCCCCTGCAACCCCCCTGTCTGGGCTCACTATAGGATTTGTTGTATGAAGTTTCTTTTGCATTTAAAGAATCTGGATTTATACGTCGCTAGGACGCTTAGTTTAGCCGCAAATATGACGCTTATAGCTAGTTTCATTGCCAATGTCAAGTTTTTTGCAGCAAGAGTACCTTGCGTGGCCCGCTTCGCGGGTTCTCAGGAGTTTAACCCTCCTTTTTGGGTCCTCTGTCCCACTCACGGAACTCCGTTGCTCCGCTTCGGGTATTTAAAGTCGTCTAGCAGGCGCCAATGTCAGTCGAAAAAGTTTTTAATTTAATATAATTTTTTCAAAAAAAAAAAAATTCCACCTCTGTCCAGAATCCAGACCCACTTCTGCCCAGATCCAGACCCAAGAAATATAAAACCAAATGTAATCAGAGAAAAATAAAATCTCCCGTCAGAATTGAACACCAATTTTAACTGAGAGAGAAACGAAATCTCCTGCCAAAAACAATCCTGCTCTCTGAAAAATATATTTAATTCCAAAAAATACTTTATTTGCAATCACCAAGAAATTCTTCTAATAGTATTTTTTAAAAAAGTTCTGAAAATCCCACCGAATAGTATTGGGGTACAAGCCGGCGGGATTTTTGTGTATTTGTAATCGGCGGGATTTTGTGCTGCGGGATTTCGTTACTCTCCCACATATTTTCTTACCCATACAAATAAATTCAAATATTTCAAAAATAATCATTCGATCTGTTTTTGAGATATAAAGACATATAAAATGGATTCATGCGAATCAGCTCTGAAAATTTCATGCAGATCGTATGAGCCGTTGCGACGATATAGAGACATGACAAAAATTAATTGTTTTTACCCGCCCCATTGCTCAACTAAATAAATGACAACCGCCGCCTGCCTATGCAACGTACTGACCATATCGAAATCAAACAATATTTTTTTTCTTGAATTACTGAAAAAACCTACCTACAACGATTACAATAACAAAAACAAATACAAAAACACCCACCCCACGATGCCCAACTGACCTACATCAAGAACCAACCCAATATCGTTCAACCCTACATACCTACATACATCCATCCTTCAATAAAATATTTCAATCGCTCGCCTAGCAGGAGCAGCAGCAGCCAAGTATAATACAACAAAACAACAAATAGCTACACACAAAAATACCAAACACGAAAGTAAAAACAACCAAAAAATGCCTAACTAAATGACAACATATACTTACCTACCTACCTACAATCTTCAATCATACATATACTTACATAAAGCACCAACAAACACATTCATTTCCTTTTTGCTTATTGAGGGAGAGCGCCAATATCGACGACAACCTTCCCCCAGTAAAGCATCTTCACAACTAAAAAGTAAAAATGAAAACGACAACTAAAAATATACAAAGAGTCAAGCATGGTGTTTCAACATGTGGCAAGCAACATTCATGGGTGTGTCAACATGGGTGTGTCAACATCAGACGGTGTGTCAACATTTATCTTCATGATATTACTATAAAGTTCATATACAAAGATAGTGTTTCATCCATAAGAAATGCATTGATTGGTGTTTTTTTTTCGATTTGATTAAGTTTTTTGGGCGAATTGTTTTGTTTGTGACTGCTTTGGCGTTTTGCTTAATGCTTATGATATGAGTACCTGCAAATGCATAGCAAAGAGTGTTTCAAATTAATTATTTCGGCTAGAGGAAATACATTTTTTATACTCTTTATAATATTATTAGGCGCAAAAAAGCGGTATGATATAAATTCTAAATTAAAGGACTTTTATTTTTTGAGTTTTAAGTTGTGTGCTTCCGCTTCCGAAAAAGTCACGCCTCGTGCCTGCTATACACGTTCTAGGAGTTACATAGAATCATCATCATCTCACGTTTCTGTGTATCCTTTCATCGTCATCATCAACACTTCGTTTAACGTCTTCTCCTCCTGGGCCGGTATACATACATAATACAGCATTCTGGTCAGCACTCTATGATTCTAGTACAAGTTTAAAAATAAGAGTTTGAGTCTATAAGGATTGAACGCATTTATGTAACCAATACCACAACATCTGATCTCTAATGGATTGCTTGATTTATATCCATCCCATCGTCCTCTATATAGTGGAAAAGAGTAAAGAATCTCGCTTTAATATAATCTTGGTGGCCATTGGTTCCCATAGAATGCAAAGTAACTTTTCGATATTCGATACATTTTTTTTTTTTATTTTTTTTCTGCATTTTGTGGTTTCTTTGTGAAAGTAATGGAAAAATAACTAAGAGTCAATTTGTATCGTACCCACCCAACAGACTCCTATTCGAGAGGATGGTTTCTGTGATGAGATGGGGTTAGAATGGGATAATTTCAATAGGAAATGATAATGGGCTATGGCATGTGGAATGCGAATGTAATACAAGAAAATTATAAGAGCATGCGATGCTAGAGAAAGTCATCCATTAGGTAGATATCTTATTTTGTTTATAGATACAGATATCTATGAATTATAACAAGACTCAGGGTGAAAGTTGGCGCACATATTGATCTATTTTTAAATAATAAACGTTTGGAAAATGTAGGAGCTATTTTTACTATGAGGAATCAATTGGGTAAAAAAATCAGCATCAGGAGGTCAACTTTTTAACAGCTTCTTTAAAGTCAGAAAATAGCAGCTATTTAACGGAAATTTGTAAAACAAAATACAAATAGGTATGTTTATGTATGTATGTAGTGTAGGTTGTAACAGCGCTGGCAAAGTTAAAAATATTCTAATCAATATCCTTTCTCTCCGTTAGACATAACTTAAAGTTAGTTCATTAGAAATTCTAATTTAAATGCTTTGAGTAGAGAGCTATAGATTATGGATTGTAAAATTATAATTACGTGTCTCTCCGTTGGACATTTTTTAAAGTTATTTCATTAGAAATTCTAATTTAAATGCAATGAGTAAAGAGCTACCTATAGATTGTGGATTGTAAAATTATAATTACGTTTTTTTTATGAATATTTCATTGCTTTTTCTTGCATTATTATCCTTTCCTCCGTTTGAAATTACTTAAAGTAATTTCATTAGAAATTCTTATTTAAAAGCATTGAGTAGAGAGCTATAGGTTATGGATTGTGTAATTATAATTACGTTCCACTTTGTTTTTGATTAATATTTCTCTGCTTTTTCTTGCACTGTTATATTTTCTCTCCATTAGACATAACTTAAAGTAATTTCATTAGAAATTTTAATTTAAAAGCAATGAGTAGAAAGCTATAGGTTGTGGATTGTAAAATTATTATTACGTTCCACTTTGTTTCTGATGAATATTTCACTGCTTTTTCTTGCATTTATAATTAAAAACAAACATTAAAAACCATTTCAAATACATACAATGGTTTTGTAACACCCTTAACAATCGAAACTCTAAAATTTACCAGAAAAACTTTAGTTTTTTCAGCAACTTTCGTAAAAGTATGATTTTTGCTGTCATAACTCCGAAGTCTATCACTATTTGTTAAGTTTAATATTTGAGAACACTCACTTAAGCATACGAATAAAACTTTGTTTTCCTTAATATTTGACAGCAAAACTGGAGAAATTTCGGCAAGTCTTCTGAGCCCTCAAAAATATAAACAGACCAATCCATTTGGTAAGCGGTCCATCCAAGATAATGTTGGTGACTTAACATATCCTAGCTGGGCAACGCAAACGAGTTAAGCTTAAGTTCCCTGGAAGTCACAAAGTGGGCCTGTTCTAATAAGTCCAAAATGAGCTATGAAAGAAAAATGTTTGGGACTTTTGGCAATGCTACCGAAAATTTCTAAGTTTTACTGGTAGATTCTAGAATTTCATATTTCTTTCTTGGGATGTCAAATGCGGCCCAGGGACATTACTCCCAATTTTTTGTTTTAAGGCTTATCTCCCACTTGAGTGGGTCATAAAGCTGAAATTGAATTTGGGGCCTAAGTCCCACCCAAGTGAGACTCAAGCCCAAAATAAAAATCTTGGAGGTTATGTTCCAATAAAAAAGGATCACCAAATGGAATTCAATAAAATGAATACGATAAAATAATTGGAAAGGATAAATTCAAAGTTTCTATTAATCCAGATTCTTAAAAAGCAAAAGAGACTTTGCGTTCACCCAACCTCGATCCCACCCCAAATCCTATAGTATGCCCAAGTAGGGGGGTTGCATTTGCATACCTTACTGTTTATTCGCCGTAATACTGGGTGCCAGTACTGTATTTATGTAAAGGAAGGCAAGTGTAAATAAGATCAGTACTAGCGAATTAACAGTGAGGTATGTTCCCCCTGCTGGGGCACACTATAGGACTTGGGGTGGGTGCGAGGTGGGTGTATGCAAAGTTTCTTTTGCATTTAAGGAATCAGGATTTAAAGAATTTTGAAAAATACAAATATTATCGAAAGCTCTTTATTCTTCTGTGGCTCTAAAAAAATTTGGGATTTATGTCCCAGTTTTAGCAAAAATATATGGGGCTTGGGTCTCACTTAGTTGGGACTCAAGTCCCAAATTCAATTTCGGCTTTATAACCCACTCAAGTGGCACATAAGCTCCAGAAATAAAAATTGGGCGTTATGTCCCTGGGCCTTGTGTCACTGTTCTGTCAAATGCCAGGTTAACGTAGGTAGGTGTCATATATATAAAAAAAGTTCTTGCCAAAAACTGCTATGAAACCATTTCAGACTTTTTCGGAAATTTGCTTCTTTCTTAGAGAATTGTATAAACATTTGACAGACTGCCAATATTTTTCCAAAAATCTCTGTAACAAAGCTATTTCATCAAGGGATATCATTTGGGCAAGTATTGTTCTCAATTTAACAAAAAAATCAACCAAAATTTGGTACAGCGAAAGAGGTACCTTTGCAAATGAAGTGTTGAAGAAGTTCAGTGCTATTTTAAATGCAAATGCGGGACTTAAAACTAGAAATGGCAATTTCAAGCTTCCCAAAGTGAATTAATGTATAGAGTTATAAATAGTTTCCACTCATTTCGGCTGAAGCGGCCCTAAAGCTCCTTAAGGTGCTTTTAAAAGACAATCATTGAAAACTTTTATCTGAGAACTTTTAAAAATTGTCGTTAGTTTATTGCTGCTATAATTAAATGTGAAGTAAATATTCTCTTTATTTAATAAATGCCTTGCTTTGCCTTTTTTAAGGATTTTATTTTGCCTTTTTTTTATTTAATTAGGTTAACAAAATTCTTTCCCTGCCTATGACATAAGACGCCATGTGCAAAGACAATACTTTTGCTCCACATACACAAGATGACAAATTACGTTCCACAACTTGTTCACGCAATATTTTCAATTTCACAGCCTATGATAGAATGGCACAAGCTTAAAGCCAGTATTTTCCCATAGATATATTAATGTTAGCTATTTCACTCGAAATGTTTAACTCCGAATGCGGCTTTAAGTTGAATTCTCATTATGAATTGATGAATTTATGAAAATTATCAAATAAATAAATCATGAAGCACTTTTTCTTTAAAAATAATTACAATGCCCTCTCAGATCAGAGTCATCGATATTTTTATTATTTAACTCATGTTGTGGGTGTTATTTTTTGATGGAAAAAATGTCAATTAACCAGACGTAATTAATTGTTTGATTCTTGATACCTTTAATACATTTTTACAGGTGTATCAAATGTCATGTTCTTGTGGGGTAGATGATGATGATGATGATGATGATGATGATGGCATGGCGCACAGTAGTGGGGAAGTGCCGAAGGGGTTATGGTCACTATGTGCTTTATAACTCCAAAGGAGCCTTACGAAAAAAGTAGAAACAAGGTAAAATATAATATATCAAATAAGCTAAAAATAATAAAACTCCATGTGTACTGTATCTGTGTGTGTATGTGTTAAGTGTGAGTAAGTTAGTAAAAAAATAAGAGAAAACTCATGGCAGAAACGGAAACGGATATCTAGACCATTCGTACAGAAGTTAATTAAGAATTTAATTTGATTTTTTTTGTTTCATTATGAGTTAAGTTTCCCCTGAGGGTTAAGTGGAGAGAAAATGAAAGATTACAATTGCTTCTGTAGGACTTAACAAGAGTGACATAATAAAATAAAACATAATTTATGGTTAAGTTAACTAAATAAATATTAAAATAAAGGAACTTTTATTGTATTTATGTTCATAAATGAAATGGACATTATTAAATTACAGTATTTATAGACGAAACAGTTAAACATATTTGTCCGTGTGTCAATTCTTAAAACTTTTATTGAAAATCATTATTGAAAAATGTATCTTTGGATTTTGTGATGTGCTTTTTCCGTTGCAGCCGAGTTTATGCTCGCCGGTCTCACATAAAATAAGAATTCGATCATTATGCCGAATCCATAATTGTTATTTTTTCACTTGCAGAAAATCTATATATTATAGAGCATGTTTTGTTTTTTTTTTTATCATTGCTTCCGTGATTTTAACAATGAATGAATGAAAAATGTTCTGCAAGTCAAAAAACTTCAAATGTATTTTTCTTTATTAAAAGTAATTTTTTTGGACAACTTATCGTGCTTTTTAAGCAACCAACACATAAGGTCATAGCACATCCACGAAACAAGTAGTTATTTTTAATACCTTTGCGAATAGAAGCTATTTGTGGAGGAACGATAGCCGAAAATAGTGTATTTTTCAGGATCCCAGGAAACCTTCCCTGATTTGGCGATTTTTTGTTTATTTAGAAAATTAATATTAGAAAAAAATTTTAAATTCAAAATTCGACGTTCTCAATAGGAAATTTTTCAAAAATTGAAAAAGTAAATTTTTACAAAGAAAAAATAATGTTTCCTTTATTTTCTTCGAAAAATGTATTTCACTTATAAAAAAAAACCAAAAGCTTATAAAAACGTTAAACATAATTATACAAACGACATATATAAACGACTTTTGCTCTTAGGCGATTGCGATTATAAATAGGCCTCACAAACAAAAAAATCAAGACATAGATACCGAGTTTTTTTATGAATTCTTCTCGGTGAAAAATAAAACCGAAATGAATCCTAGTTTTAAGATAGTTCTTAGGCCGAAAGACATTAGCATTAAGTTATTAGTTTAACTTAGAGCGCCCGAATGGGGCCAGTAAGTTAGTTGTAAGATATTGATAAGTAGGCTAGTTTTTATGAATTTTTGTCTAGCTTTAAGATAGTTGTAAGATGATTGAAAAATAAAAATGAATTACAAAAAATAAAAAAGGCCTCACTTTATTTTAGTTGTTATTTACACTGATTCAAAAAACATACACTCCACTTCAGCTGAATAGACACACAAATTTTCAAAGGCACTTTGTCCATTTACCATTTTTTCCAAAAATTGCTCATTAATGTATTGATGAGGCTTTTTATTTTTTAAGACGTTGGAAAAATAAATCAGAACTAATAAAAAGCAAATCAATTTTTTCTCCGGCTCTCTTGCAAACTATTTTCACGGGAGCGGGTCGAAATGCTGTATTTTAAAATACTGTATGGTCAAAATTCTGTATGATACTGTATGTTCATAATACTGTATGGTTAATATCCTGTATTTCAAAATACTGTATGTACAAAATACTGTATGATCAAAATACTGTATGATCAAAATACTGTATCGGATAATAATGTATCTCAAAATAAATCATCTCAAAATGCTGTATGAGCAAAACACTGTATCTCAAAATTCTGTATCTAAAAAAATTAGTTTTGTATAATTCCGTTCTTCTGCTATGTTTCCACCAAAGGTTTATCTCAGTTTAGATTAAAAAAATCTTTTAGGTGTTTCCACCGCACAAAAAGATTTAAAAAAGATTAAATCTGACAACACCTTCAAAAATGCAAATGGCGTTCCAATTATTCTTATGAAGTGCGAAAGAGACAGAATGTTTGATTCGTGTCAAACAATGAAGAACTGAATCGAGTCTCGAATGAATTGTTCAGCACCATGTAAAAATAGGTTAGTTCGATTTGTAAAACTATTTGTCCCAGGAAGATTTTACAAGATTTTATATTTGATTTTATATTTGATATGACAGAATTTCGTCAGCTGTTTTCAATTTCTTTTGAAAGCATCCCATCAGTTTCTTTTTTGACACTTCAATAGGCGTTGAACTTATTAAAAAGTATGTTTGTTTTGTTCATGTCTGAATTCCAACATGTTTTCGACTGGTTTTATATAAAACTTGTGTTTTACGAAAACCTGAAGCTACAAGAAATGTATGAGAAAACTTGTGTTTTTGATTAGGTTTTTCTCCAAAACCGATATTTTCGCGAAAACCGCGTTTTGGGTTCGGTGTGAAAAGGCTATTAATTTCTTATCTCCAAGATTTACGAAATATATTTGTATGGTAAATCTTCATGATTTAAAGAAGATCTGAGGTAAATCTTATTAAATCTCAGATTAGCGTTAAGTGGAAATGTAGCATTAAACTTACATTAAAAAAAAAAACAATAAGCAGATCTCGATTTATATATATGGTGCCCTATTACACGACGACTTTTGAGTCATGAATTTTTTCGAAATTCAATGAGTGCGAATGAGAAAAAACATCTGATCTCACCTTCGCATTCATTTAATTTCGAAAAAAGTCATGACTCAATAGTCGTCGTGTAATAGGGCACATGTTTATCATTTATTGAAAATCCAAACAAATGTAAAACAAGAATACATTAAAAAGCCATAAATAAATAACTATATAGATAATAAGCAATATTATTTAGAAGTAACTTTCTATGTTTCTATGTAGAAATGTATTAACAAAAAAAAAGTAACGAAAAATTACAACAAAACAAATCAAAATCACAAAATTTTGTACATTAATGATAACGAACAGATTAACTTCAGATTATAAGCAAAATTTTAATATAAACCTAGATTTTTTAGTTTGGTGCAATTGTTAATGCCATTGTTGATTATGATCAAAACAATTCATGTAAAAATGACAAAAAGAGATACAAACAATTAAGAAGAAGAAAATGAGAATGAGAAAATAAGAACAAGATACCATTTATTTTGTTTTTGTTTTAATAAATTCGAAAACATGAATTATCATAGGTTAGGTACATGTTATTACACAAGGGAAGTTATGTATGATAGGTATATTCTTAAAAAAAGTATTCTGTTTTGAAGATTCTGTATTTGAAAATGCTGTAAATAGTGTGCGCACTTTTTTACATTATCAAAACGATTTTTATTTTTCAGCCTATTTACAGCATTTCCAAATACAGAATTTTGAGATACAGAATTTTGAAATGCAGAATTTTGACATACAGTATTTTGACCATACAGTATTTTGTACCCAGAGTATTTTGAAATACAGTATTTTGAGATACAGTATTTTAAATACAGTATTATGACCCACACAGTATTTTGACCCCAACCCTATTTTCACATTGAAAAATCCAGTTATTGTTTGCGTAAACTGAATAGACACAAATATTGAGATTGGCAATAAAAGTTAATGGAAGGAAGTAAAACAAATTTTTCTTGAGTAGTTCTATTGGTGAGGACCTACTGTCACTTTTTTCATTAGCTTCATAAATTTGATCCGGCATGGAATCTTAAAGTCTCTTTATGTAATCCAGCAAAATTTTGAGTCAGGCTTGTTTTCTGGCAGCAAATGCGGATTTTCTGTGGTTAGCCTTACAGCCAGACTCGTTAACTTTTCGTACTCACCAAAATTTTTTAATAACGTTTTGGTCGGGTGAGAGTACGGTTTTCATTGAAACAATTTGACATTTTTCTCCTCCTTCAATTCTTTAACTATGCACTCCGCCGTGGGTATGGGGGCAGGGGTCCACTTGATTTAAAAAAAAAAAACTGTATGATTTAATTCCATCCAAACCATCTTAAAGCTTTTATTATAAAACAAAAATGGGTATGCTCACATTGACAAGAAACATAATAAATAAATGTTTACATTTTGATATTATTGTTAATTTTTCAAAAGATTTTTTAAGTGGCCTCAATTAAGTGACGCAGTTCATTAATATAACTTGCCAAATTCCGGAGGATTACCCAAGTTGACGCATAAAACTAATAATTTTTTACTGGAAAATATGTACACCTACTTTCA
Organism: Dasysyrphus tricinctus; assembly: GCA_963921185.1. Taxonomy (NCBI): domain Eukaryota; kingdom Metazoa; phylum Arthropoda; class Insecta; order Diptera; family Syrphidae; genus Dasysyrphus; species Dasysyrphus tricinctus. The sequence continues at coordinate 220,087,057 of OY992532.1, read as the reverse complement.
CGGGTATTTAACAGGTATTTGTGGAAAAAAACGATTGTGAAAAAAGTGGTCAAACAAATGACGCGCAGTGTATAACGAGACTTAACGATTCCATCCCAGATCGAATTTATGAAGCTATAATGAAAAAACGCGACATTAGGTACCCATTTGTAATAACCCAAGAAAAACTTGTTTTACTTCCTTCCATTCACTTTTAAAACCAATTTTAATATGTGTATTCAGTTAACGAGAACAATAACTGCATTTTTCGATGTGAGAGTACTCTGCAAGAAAGCCGGAAAATAAATAGCTTTGCTTTTTATACGTTCTGTTTTTTCTTTCCAACGTCATAAACAAACAAAAAGCATCATCAAATGATACATTAATGCACAATTTTAGGAAAAAAAGGGACAAAGTTTCTTTGAAAATTGGTCTGTCTATTTGGTTGGCCCGGAGTGTATATTTTTTGAGTAAGTATAACAAACAACTAAAACACAGTAAGACCTATTTATAATCACAATCACCTAAGAGCAAACGTCGTTTATAATCAGGGCAGTTGCTGCCTGAAAGCCTATGGTTTATCATCTCCTTCTGAGTATAGTATTGGGTTTGATTGTACTGTGTTTTGGACATTTCAGTTTAGTAGAATTATTTTTAACGTTTTTATGAACTTTTGGAGAGTGTTTTATAAGTTAAATAAATTTTTCAAGGAAAATAAAGGAAACATTTTTTTTTTATTTCGAAAAAAAATTGGTTTTCAATTTTTAAAAAATATTCTGTTGAGACTGTCGATTTTTGAACTGTTAACTTTTTTCTAATTTCACTTTCTTAAATTTCAAAAACAAAATCATCAAAATCGGAGCAGGTTCCCCGGGTTCCTAAATAAGATGTGAGTGCTCCTTTATTATATACCATATGGTTATCACATCAATGACCCATCAAAGGCCTTGCAGTCCTTATTTGCGTCCAGAACCATTGACTAAATGATCCCCTAATTAACTGTCGACCTTCTTATAAAAAGTATAAATTCACCCCAACAGAATCACATCACAAAATGAAAGTAAAAGGAATTTTTCAGCCATTTATGTATGTATATGACCATCATTAAATCACATTTTATAAAAGAAACTCAAATCTTAATGAAAGTAATTAGTTAAGTACTAAAAGCTCAGGTTACGAAATTATACTTTTGTGTTTTTGATTATGTAGTTTAGATTTAATCTCATATTTCAAAATGTAGGTACCTATACAATTCCTAACTCGATTGCTTTTGATAGAAAAATGCAGAGAACACTAGCAAAAAGTCATCGTTTGAAGTGAAGCTACCTATACTTTTTACTCAAAATCTTAATTTTTGATTGAAAGATATAATTTATGACCTAAGCCCTTGTTCAAAAATATGACAATTTAATTTATAACAACTTACGAATATAAAATCCATCATGTTTGATATAATATTTCTTCGAAATTACCTGAAAAAAAAAAGAAAAATCAAAGTTAAATTCAGCCTTTAAAATTTTTGCATTTGCATTTACAAACCTTGAAAAATGAAGAAAAAAGGCTTTATTTTAGAAATAACATCATTCAAAAAATCAAAACATATTCTCGAGAAAACACAATTGAAAAAAAAACGCGAAAACGGTTACCACACCAGAACACTTTTAATTGCTTCTAATATTTTATGAAAATAAATAGGGATAGGGACAATTGACTTAACTTTCTTACACTTTATTTATAGTTTCTTGCAAAATAAGAAAACAAAAATTAAATGCACCAGACCACTTCAGAATGCACTCTCTTTTTTATTTAGCTAAATGATCAAGGGTAATGGACTTAACATTTTTACATTTATTTATAACTATTTGCAAACCAAGAAACAAAATCTTAAATGCGACAGATCACTTTAAAATGCACAATTGATGTACCTATATTTTTTATTTAAATTAACAGGAACACCGCAAAAGGGTAAACGCACCACACCATTATTGAGGGCACTATAATTTTCTTATTTAAATGAAAAGGGATAATTTTTTTTACAGTAGGTACCTTTTATTCAATATTTTGTTCAAACCGAAATTTCGAAATTAACCGACATTTTTCATTTGAACTAGTAACGGTACACCGGCGGCGGCGGCGACGAACAAGAACGAACACGAACCAATTGCACTTATCCAATTTTCAATTAGCAATTAAACTACTTTAGCTCACCCAAACATTTCAAATCACTTATCAAAATTTACTTAATACATTTAACTCATTTATTCACTTCTTTTTAGAAACTTGTATTTAAAATTTATGCGAATATTTTTAATTTTACTCCGGAGCGATTTATCAAACATTTCTAGTATTGTACTTGACGACGAAAACTTTCAATTCATTCAGCACCTGCGGGTATGCAATGGTACATTAGGTCTGTTCGTTTGCTTGTAGTCTGAGCTAAGATGTTTTGTATAACACTTTCAGGTAGAACTATATTTGTCGGAAGACCACTTAAGTGGTCATTTATATGTAACAAAAAGACATAATCTTGACCGATTGCGCATTCGCAAACAATATAGAAAATAATTTCTTTTTGTCTTGTAAAGTTAAGTATACAGTTCTTTTGAGTAAAAAAATTCTTCGAGGTGAGAAAAAAAAATATTTTCCACAAAGAAAAAATCTCCGTGGTGTAATTTTTTTTTTTATTCGCCGTCAGTTTACACTTTCGAAAAAAAAATCTCAATGAGACTGATCCATGGAAAAACAAACACAAATGCCAAACGCAATTTTTTTCGGAAAAAGAATGTCGGTGACATTGTTTTGTACGAAAAAAAATCGTGGTGAATATAAAATTTGTTTTCTTTGGGTAGTTCACAGTTCGATAAAAAAATTTAAACGTCAAAAAAAATTTTTCTCGCAAAAAGTGCTCCCATAAGAAATACATGTAGTTTTTTTTTCGTCAAGGAACTGTATACTTAGCTTAAAGCAAAAACCAATATATTAAAAAATACGACAGCAATTCAATTAATAGCTTATCTACTCTTTTAAAGCTGTTAATTGATACAAATACAAATCAAAACAGTTGTGAACACTAAGGACCCGTTGTTCAATCTTGGTTCAAATTTTGATCCGTAATTCAGAAATTTTAAATCACTGATTTCGGCGGGTTAAAAGAGGTTCAACGATGGTTCATTGTTTAAGTATGTTATAATAGACAATTACGAGCTTGAACCATCGTAGAACCTCATTTAACTTGCCAAAATTATTGATTTAAAATTGCTGAGCCACGGATCAAAATTTGAACCATGATTGTACAACTCGCCCTCATGGACGTTGTCTCGTTTTGAAGATTATGGTCGATTGTTAACACCCCGACTCCACAGGACATACAGATGCCCAACATCACAACCACAATCCAATCAACAATCAGCAGATTTTTTCTCGCTGGGCAGTTCATGTCATGTCGTTTCATTTCCCTCTCACCACTACTTCTATCTTTTGCAATAATACACGCCCTTTAGACTCTAGATAACAGTAGAAAGACCTTTTTAAATATCAAGCTACCTCTAGATACAAGGAAAACCTGAAAAAACTCACACGCACGTGAAACGTCAAATCTCATGGCAAGCTTTGAACAGCGTTCATGTCTTGTTCAAAAGTTGGTTTTCTTCGACATGTCGTCGACAAGACATGGATTTTTCAGGCTCCATTGGATTTTTATTAGACATGTTCAAAGTCTTGGCATCGTTCATGGCAGGTGGAGCCAGCATGTAAGGGGGATTTTTAACAAATAGCTTATGGAATTTATTACTATCAACAACCTCGGATTTATCTCTGCCTCGGTAGTTTCTAAATGTCAGAATCAAGACTTGGGCACAATGATATTTGATCAGTGTATTACCCGTTTTTTGCATCGAGTTTTCTACCGGGTTTAACATGCAAAAAACCCAATGTAAAACACGCGTGTGTACGTGGTGTGTGAACTTACTTCTTCCATGCAAGCATATTATGGCTTGCAGCGAATGCCAGGTACAAAGTTCCTTTGAGAAATTTTTTTTGTTTTATTTTTAAAAGAATTGGGAGTTTGTTCGTTTGGGACTTAGTTGTTAGTTCTTAATGAACTGAGGCCCACCGCTGGGACTTACTTTAATTTCATTTTGGGACTTAAGCCTAGTACATACTTCCTCGTGAAGTGAACAATCGCCATGGTTGAAAGTGATGTTTTGACATTTCTCACTGGTACAGACTTGCGAATATGATATGTTTGACGTATGACGTTTAAAACCAAAAAATAGTAAAAATCAAAAAGTAGGAAGCCAAAACCACCGAATCCATTAGCCAAAGAATTATTTTCAATCGTTTTGATTCACAAGCACAAGCGAGAAATTACGAACTGCATTTTGAAATCGAATTGTCAACTGTTCAACAAGAGCTCCCGTACCTTTTGCAGGGGATTTGCTCGTGAACGAAAACTCTACACTTTGTCTCCACACAGCTTCACTAGCATGTTTTTGGGCAAACAAAAATGCAAACTTTGTATGGATTCACGATATGATTCACAAGTATGTACGAGGCTTTAGTTCGTTGGACGGCTGGGATTGAGTCCTTTCAAAGATGGAAGTTAGTACATATGAACTAATAGCCTTTTCACATCGAACCGAAATCTCGATTTTGAACAAAAACTTCAAAATCAACTTGATTCGTTCACACCATACATAATCTAAGTTTTCTTTGACATTTCAAAACAATTTAAGTGCTCATAGGAACTCTTAAAGAAAAAAGACCCAATGCAATCTGCCAAAGTCTCAAAGATACAATTTCTCATTTATTTAATTTTTTCTCTTTTTTTCTGTAAGAAAACATGAAAAAGACTACAACCAGAATACAATGCACTCTTAAAATATAAAATCTCTTTTTCCGTTCTCCTTCTCTTCTAGGAGTAAACTGTTATACAGAGGAGAAAAATGTGGTATAAAGTGTGATTTTTAATAGGCCAATTAGATTTTGCTTCGAGAAGATTATGTGGTAATCTACTAGATACTACGTTTTCAGGGAACCCCAAACCGAGATTTAAAAAGGCTTACCTAAAATCTTCTTCAAATCTCGAAGATTTACCTATTATACAAATTTATTTCGAAAATCTAGAAGATTAGAAATGTATCTATTTAAATCTTCTAGAAAAATAATAGTTTTACAAATCGAACTAACCTATTTTTATATGGCGCTGAATGTTTCATCAATGAGGCAGATTTTAGAGCCTGTTTAGATTGGGAAGATTGAAACTGGTCTCACGCAAGTTTTTGGCCAAGAGAATTGAGGGGTCAGAGATTTCAATCTTCCCAATCTAATGCTATGTTTCCACCAAAGGTTTATCCCAGTTCAGATTTAATAAATCTATTTGGTGTTTCCAACGCACACAAAGATTCAAAAACGACAGCAGATATAAAAATGCAAATGGTGTTTCATTTTTTCCTATGAAGAGGAAGTGAGATAGAATGCTTCCTTTGTGAAGAACTGAATGCAGCCATGAATGAATCCTTCAGCGCCATTCAAGAATAGGTTAGTTTGATTTATAAAATTATTTGTCCTAGGAAGATAAATTCTAATCTTCAAGATTTACGAAATATATTTGTATGGTAAGTCTTCGAGATTAAAAGAAGATTTGAGGTAAATCTTATTAAATCTCAGATTAGCGTTAGGTGGAAATGTATTTTTCATTCTTTAATACAAATTAAACATGCTGTTTAGATTGGGAAAACAACGTCTATCTCACTTTCACTTCATAAGAAAAAATGAGACTCCATTTTCTTTTGAAGTGTGCTGTCAAAATTAATTTGTTCATGCGGTGGAAACACCAAAAAACTCTTCTACCTGATGGAATCTGCTTGAAATATGCCCCACAACTTGAGAGTTATGGCCAAATTTCAATAAGCAGAGAACATAAAAAATTATGCTAATGAACAAGAAACATCTCCGTTTCTTTTTCAGCATAATCACCGGACACAACTTTCTGGAACTAAAAAGAAAATGAGGCTCAGTACTGACGACCTTTGCAGAGGGTGCAGTGACGTAGACGCATATGAGGATACCTTATCGTCGGCTTAGAGTGTAAACCTGCTAAATCCAATTTTTGTCAAATTTGAGATAAGTATGCAGTTTGAAAGATCGAACGAAGACGCATCGTCTGACATACTTATTTTTGTTAAATTCGGCTTCTTAGCTGGCCAAAACGCTTGATGAGTAAAACAGCTAAGTCCATAACATCCAAATTCACCTGCTAACTCCATAACAATTAAAAATACCATATAAAATTCGAATAACAGGACAGAGAGGGGGGAACCTGATTTTTAAGAAATAATACAGTTTATTATCATGATAGGTATTCTATAAAATAATTTTAAAAAAAAGTACAAAAATAGTACCTCCGTTAGTACCCACATACTTTGTTTCGAAATGTACATTAACATTGTGTTTATTAAATCTCAAGGTAGACACTACCAATGAACCTTTGTGTTAGCGAAAACCTTTTGAAATGAACCCCTATATATAGCATTCGTAAACTAAATTAACAAAATCGCAAATAGGTTTAACCTAAACTCAAATAAGTTTCACCCAAGCGCAAATAGATTTAACCCAAAACGCAAATAGAACTAACCCAATCGCAATTCGATTTAAACAAAACTATACGCAAATAATTTAAACTATTAACAAATCATTTTAAGCAAGACGCAAATTGGTTTAACCCAGACTCAACTTATTGTTCCAGCTGTGTGGTGAAGAAATGGAAGGCTTAACAGTATTGTAAATTCCACTAGTTCTGCGCGTTTTTCCAAGAACTTTCCGAACAAAAAAAGGCCAATCCCTTAATAATAGCTTTTTAACAATTATGGATAATTCCAAAATCTATTAGACCCAAAAAGTACAACTGGATCAATAATTCAAGGTTAGATTAATTCAATTTACTTTTTGGTTAAAATTATTTGTAAATTGTTTAAATTATTTGCGTATAGTTTAACTATATTTGCATTTTGCTTAAATCGAATGGGGTTAGTTCTAAAGGGTCCGCCAAATAACTTTTTTTTTTTTTGAAAATGCTATAAAATTTGATTAAAATTTTTTTAAATTTTTTATTTGAAAGTACAATCTTTCCGGTTAATAATGAAAAATAATTTCATTCAAATGGCTGCTTCGCTAAGTCAGCCTGCGATCGACTTAGAGAAGATGCCGATTTTGCCAAAAAAATCATCTTTTCAGATGAAGCTCATTTTGATCTTGGCGGGTATGTAAACAAGCAAAATTGTCGCATTTGGGGCACAAGAAACCCGCACGCCATTCAAAAGCCGATACACCCAAAACGAGTCACTGTTTGGTGCGGATTTTGGTCCAGAGGCATAATTGGGCCATTTTTCTTCGAGTGGCCGTTACAGTCAATGGCGATCGTTATCGGACAATGTTGAACGAATTTTTGTTCACAAAAATTGAAGAGGAGAATATTGACAACATTTGGTTTCAACAGGACGGCGCTACGTGCCACACAGCAGAAGCTACACTCCATGTAGTAGTAGCATTTTCAAAAAAAAAAAAAGGTTATTTGGCGGACCCTTTATTTGCGTTTGGGTTAAATCTATTTGCACTTGGGTGAAACTTATTTGTGTGTAGGTTAAACCAGTGGCGTAGCTAGGATATTTGCCGCCTGGGGCAAAACAATAATTTGCAGCCCCTTCGGTCTAACCATAATCAAACAAAATTTTGTCAAACTATTTTTTAAGCTATTTAGTTAAGTTATGGGTACCTTCATACTTAAGGTAGCAGACAAAATTTTGACTAACATTAAGCCGTTCCTATGAACTAATAGTTTTTTCGTTTTATTTTTTTATGTTTTGAAAAAAAGCAACGGTAGGTTTATTTTTTTTTTATTCATTTATCAATTTTGTTAAAAATAATTATATTTTTTCTTGAAAAAAAAAACGAAACAACAAATCTTCTGCAAAAATATTCAGGTTACAGCATTTTTTTTTTACTTTTTTTTACATGTCTACCGCGAAAAAATTTCTGATTTCTGAGAAGTGTCAACCCCTCTGAGCTCTGAACTGAAATTTACATATACAAAATATAAGCTACAAAAGATTACTTACAGTAAAAATTTTATTTTCTAATATAGATTTAGTTAAATTTCCAATTAAAAAATTTGTTTACCTAATTGGCTTACAACTTCCAACGCACAACGAAGTTAATTTTGCCGTCCCTAACTCCTGGTGCCCGGGGCAGCTGCCCTCTTCACCCCCCCGCCCCTAGCTACGCCACTGGGTTAAACCTATTTGCGATTTGGTTAATTTAATTTTCGAATGCTATATATTTTATTTTAACATTATTTATACTCAATAAAGCTATCGATTAGCAAAAATCCTACTCTATTTTTGATTGTTCTGGAAAAACGGCTAAGTCCATTATTTTTTTACATTACCAAAAAAAGAAAACCGGCTAACTTACAAAGATGCAAATAAGTACAAAACTAAGATCCTGCTTGAGTTGTTTTATGTTTAGAAAGGAAGAGTACCAACTAACACACAATCCATGTTTTGGATTTTATTTTCTAGCAACGATAAAAGTTTTTGCGAAGTTTTTTCTTTCTCCTGTAAAATTTCCATTTATGGAGTTAGTAGGTTTACACTCTAAGCCGACGTTATACTTCCTTTGCCACTGCCCAGCACTCTGTCATTTAAGAAAGGAAATCATTTTTATAACGACCCAGAGGAACTTTCTGGAATTTCAGCTAATAGCCTCCTGAATTTCATCAACGCCTCTAAATGGCTTGACTGCTAACAGAACACATTGGGTTTTCACATTAAGTGGAATACAATTTCCTAGGGTATCACAACGGATCTACATAGATCTGAGTGTGACGGTAACGAGATCAGCTGTCAGCTCTTCTACCTAACCTAACCTTCTACCTTAAATTCCGCATTATCTTTTGGTAAAAACGTAGTATTGTGAAATCTTAAAATGTATGGGAAATCTAGTTGATTTCGATGAGATTTTAGGCTTTTGGCTCGTAATATATAGATGTTGATGCGATGAGAAAAGGTTATAAGTCCCATTTTTTTGGGAAAAAGTTCATTGAGAGTTTACCGGGAAATAGTTCGTAGGGCCGTCATTAATCAGATGTAACAGTTTCAATTCTGTCGTGCAACAATTTAAAAAATATGTTGAAAAACATTGAACAGCTTATTCAAAACTGTCAACTAATCAGCAACTAATTTATTGCAAATTATTTACTACTAATATGAAAATACATAGCAAATATTGAGAGAAACTAAATGTTTTCTTTTGTTTTTGTTAAATCAAAAAAAAATTCAAATTGAAGGATTGTTATTGGGTCACATTAAGGGTAGTGATTTTGGGCTAAAAAAAAATCGGAATTTCAACGACGAGCTCTGCTTGCTACAAAAGGTAAAAATATTGTGCCTGAAATGAAATCAGCCCAAAACTCATCGAATCTTCATCGAGGACAGCGCAGAGGACGACTCCCCTTGCAAAAGCAGAAAAGCAGATAGTGACCTTCATAAGTTTAGGGTGTATCACTTTAGGATTCAAGCTAGAAGCCGGACTGAATAGAAGGATTTGTTAGTTGAGGTCGTGGGCCACTTTATTCTAAACGTCTAAAACCATCTTAAGCAGAATAAGCAGTTCTATTTTCGCTCAAATGTTTTTCCTTCGGTAACAAATATATCAGAAGTGGGATATACTCGTAATTAGTTCTGTTTCGTTAAGGAATTTCAAGAAAAAGTTAAACAATATTTCGTTTAAGAAAACCTTTCAGTAGATAAACTGACCAGCAGCGGTAGATACACCTACAGCTTTTTTATACACAATACCTACCTACTCTTTCACAAATCTTCTCGAATGTTTAAACACTTTAGCAAATCAATCAATCAATCATTGATTTCAAGTCAATACTTCACCCCAACCATAGCATAGCATCAAACGATCGTCTTTGGTGTATAAGTTTTCTCCAACAACAGAGTATCGAAGTTATAAAACTTTTTTACGGCATCTAAATCGATTAAAAGAGATGAAGGAGAAGAAAAAAACCGATTAAATGTGTTTACGAGTGGGGGTAGGCGGCAAAATCCTGGAACATTTATACAGATATATTCCATCTTAAGAGGCAGATTGCCAGTTGTTCGAACTATGCTTCAATATTACCCTGAGGACATTATATAGCTATACCGACAAAACGGACAGATTACAAAGTAGCCTGCAAAGCAACTCGCTCTTTTGGAAAATGCCAAGAATCATGAAAAATCATCTCCGATACAAATTTTCCTCCTTTGACTATTATATATATTTTTTTGTCTGTTTATTCTATTTGGCAGCGTTGTTTCGAGAGGGACTGAGGAGGGGGGGGGGGGGGAGAACTATGTGAGAAAGTTTTTCTCATGACACCATGGCGCAGCAACAACTGACAACGCATACGTTAAAAGAATTTTCTATCATCATAAGCAATTTGGCCATATTGGCCCACGACATAAGCTGAAAAGAACACATCTGGCCAATATAATAATTTGGAGGAAGTTATTGTGACCAAGCAACAAACAAAAAAATAAACAACAGCCAAAAAATTCTGGAACCCACAATAAGGACATTTGCTTATCGGGGACGTAATTAAGATTGCAACACCGAAATATGTTTAAAAATGTTGTGTTTTTAATGCACACATACCTTTTTCGATTAACACTGTTGCCAAAAAAGTATTTAACTCTTAATTGGTTGGATCGACCCCGGCTGGCGAACGGTGCCAAGGAAGAAAGGAAGGAAGGAGCGAAGCCTTGGCGATGCGCTGGCTGAAAAGCCTCCTTTGCATATTGCCTGATCTCTGAACGAGGAATTTAACCACTGTCACTGATTACGATGATATTTTGGAAAACTATCGTGACATTGAGCCAAAAATCCCCAAGAATCCTTTTGTGGTGTGGCATAAAGGAGATTGTGCCCTGTTCTTGTGAGTCCTGGATGTGCTTGTTGCTAAATGATAATGGGATGCCATTCGCTGGCTTACCAATTTCGTTGGAAGAGCACATCTCCCAGTAATTAACTTCTTCATTTAAGGTGAAATGGGATGGGTTATGGCGGGAGGAGGTGATATGTACAATAGTGACGGGGAGTCAGAGAGTCCTTCGGTAATCATTGAGGAGGTCCTTTGTTGTTGCTTGTTTGTATTTTTTTTTATTATTTTTCGTTGCTTGGGTTAATACCATACCATCGACTTATCTCTGCTCTGGTCCTTAAATCCGTCTTTAATGGTTGCCAATTTATTTAGTATTTACAGATGTATATGCTCATACATATATATTTTTTGGATTCGTTGTGTTATATTTTATTATTATATATTCCATTGCAAGGATTCATCGTCTGATGGTTTTTTGGCTTTTCGGAGGTTTCGCTGGGATTTTATTGGGGTATTTATCACTGATACATGATTGGGTACACCATCATAGCAACTACGATGACGACGATGCGACGCACGGTGATGGTAGCGGGTGTTACATTCTATAGAGATAACAATTGTGCCAAGGGATTCGAATGGGTTTTAGCATTATTTTATAAGCTTTTAATGGATATCCATTGGGGTTTTGTGTGTATGATGATGGTGCTCGATGTTTTTGGCTACATTTGAAATTTGGTGGCTTATAGATTTGTGTTATGTATTTTATTTTTTATTATATTTTTTTTAATAGGGTTTTTATTTTGGCCAGAATCGATAAGGATATAAAGTGTGACGGTTTGTATGATTTAACGGCAATTAAATCATTAACAATGAGCAAATTGGGAGATTTCAGATGTTGTGGATGGTGTGTGTGTGTGTGATTATTATTCTACTTGTTTTATGTTGTTTTTTGTATGTGTGTACCTAATGCATATTGTTTTAGATTTTTAATTAATGTTTCCGAATCGTATCTAGGACATATTTTTTTTAAATACTCATAGATTCTAATTTAATGTGAAATTTAATTGCTTGTTTAATTATGTGTAGAATTTATTTGTTTGCTTATTTAAAGTTAGTTAAGTCGAGATTTTAATTGACTTTATTGTGGGATAAGTTTAAATTAAAATCTAATTTTGTTATTGTTTTGGGAGTAATGAATTACAGTAGATTCATTTTTAATCTATTTTATATCTAGAGAGCTGTGAACACACAATTTCTAGAATGAAAAACTTTTAAAATAAAATTCGGTTGTTGATAGTGGTTCATAATAAAGGTTTCCAATATTTCTCTGTATTGGGTCCTAAACGGGTAGGAATACATATTCTTACCTGTTTACCCATTTTGTCACGTCTTATTCGAATCACCCTGTACATCATCAAAATAAACAGTACGGGTAAAATCATTCGAGGTTAAGATTTTTATAAAATCACTAGCTGACCCGGTGAGCTTCGTTCCACCTAAAATGTTTAAAATTTTTAATGTTTCTTTCAAAAGTTGAGCCTCTCTTTCTAAAGAAAGAAAAACTTTTTCGGGAATTTTATTTGCATGGAAAATGGATTTCACACATTTCAAGTCACTGCAATACATTGTTATCAACAACGTTGGATTTTTACTGACCGGTGCTTCTATTTACAAACAATGTATTTTCAACACTCCAACACGCCATGTTCAATTTTCCAAGCGAAGAGCAATACAATTCGTAATTGAGGCCACTAGCCACCACACTTGCAACGTTTGGCCTTGTGATTTGTTGATTGTCACTGGAATATGCGAGTCGAACGCCTAAACTCAAACCAAGCGGTGTGTATTATCGAAATTATTAGAATGAGAACTAGCTCCCCTATTTACTTGCCTTTGATTATGGTGGCTTTGAGGACGCTGTTTATCAGTTTTTTCACCGTCATCATTGTTCCATTATGACGACACAATGACAGCATAATGGCGACTGAGCCGACTTGCAAAATATTGCTAAATGTGCGGTGGTATTGACCGGGAATATCCAATAAATTCAAAAACTCAATTCAATTATCACGATCAACCGATCCTAACGAATACAGTGTAGCTGCGAGTTGATATGAAATAATGAAATTCAAATCATGCATCGTCTTCCTGCCTTAAAGTAACTTATATCGCGGGTTCACTCAGCCAATCGTGGTTTAAATAATTTGTCCGATGTTTGGGAAAAATTTTCCAATGATAAGAATTTGCAAAAATTCGGGGGAACGAAATGAGAAAATATATTCACCTCAAGGCAGTATTTGCATGCAAATGGTTTTCGCATCCAAAAATAATTATTTTCCATTTTTAGGCCTATAGCTTGTCAATTAAGGCTAAATTAATGACTCAATGGGTGGCTTAGGCCAAAGCAAACGTTTTTCGCCTTGAATATTATTCAACTTATGCGCAGAATAGGTAGAAAATCGTTTTGAAAATTTTGATTTTTTTTTCGCATCGGAACTGTAAACTATGCTTATCGTAAGAAATATGATTATTTAACGGAAATCGAAGGCCAGTAAGTAGGATCATTGCTCCTCCAACGCGTCCTGCATTTTTCCGCAAATTTTTCATTGCTCGATGAAGCACCTCCAATGCTCGCTTGAGTTCCATTGTGCATTCATCCCAATTAATGGTTTTGTAAGTTTTTGGCACCTGTGCCATTGGAGAGTTTCTTGGAATGTTGCATATTAGTTCGTCATTCATCTGAAAATTCAATAGCAATAAATTTCAATGCTGAATGACCCATCAAAATGCTCTCCAACAACGAAGCCGCTATTCCAAAAGAAGCTACCGTAAGAGCAATATCGTATCTTGACCGAATTGAAACCAAAATCAACGATCAGTAAGATGGACTGTCATGCCGAAGGTCTGGGTTCGATTCCCAGCCGCTACCACCTAAAAACAAAAAAAAAAATTTTCCGAGGTAGGTACTGTTTCTTGCGAGGAATTGACAACTCCTCTAAAAGTATCTGTTGTCATGAATAAGTGCGTCCTACTAACCGTTCAGACTCTGCAAAAAAATGTAGGTCCCATCCATTCCTGCCAAGAACACACACACAGGAATTCTTGAGAGTTGAAAGTCACTAGGCCCTTGTTCTCCAAGAGCTGTCGTGCCACCAAAGCACCTTTATCAATGTGCAGTACACATTTTTTTGAGGATTCGGCACTGCGACATCCTGTGCAAACTCTTTTCTGTCAAAACGTCTCAATTAAAATCTGGCTCGTGCTGCAGTTACCAGTTAAATTCAAATTAAAAGTTGGGCTAATCAGTTAGATGCTATTGTACGCTTCTAAGACGCATTATTTCAATCGATGGATACCGACAACTAATAAAATATATAGCGCTTAAGGACTAGTACATACTTGTGAATCATGTCGTGAATCCATACAAAATTTGCATTTTTGTTCACCCGTGAACGTGCTCGTGAAGTTTTGTGGAGAGTTTTCGTTCACGAGCAATTCCCGTGCAAAATGTACGGGAACTCTTGGTGAACAGTTGACAGCTCGATTACAATAGAAAAATGCCTCATTGGAGGTATTGTGGTTTTAAACGTCAACGTTCACAACACAAATCGCAAGTCTGTACCAGTGAGCAATGTCAAAAAATCACTTTCCCCACTGGTGATTTTTCACTTCACGAGGAAGTATGTACTAGGCTTAAGCACTGTTAATTATATTTTTCTAGGGGAATTTTCTTAAATTCAGACACCTAAAATACATATATATTATGGTCTGAACGTTTGACATTTAAAACCATAATGCCTCCAATGAGGTATTTTTCTTTTGTATTCGAACTGTCAACTGATCACCAAGAGTTCAGGTAAATTTTGCAGGGGAATTGCTCGTGAACAAAAACTCTCCACACAGGTTCACGAGCACGTTCACGGGTGAACAAAAATGCAAATTTTGTGTAGATTGACGACACGATTCACAAGTATGTACATACTTCCTCGTATACTGAACAATCACCAGTGGAGAAAGTTATTTTTTGACATTGCGCACTGGTACAGACTTGCGAATGTGCTGTGTACGTATGACGTTTAAGACCACAGTATGTGTTCACCAAGAGTTCACGTACATTTTGCACTTGAATCGCTCGTTAACGAAAACTCTCCACACAGCTTCACGAGCACGTTCACGGATGAACAAAAATGCAAATTTTGTATGGATTCACGACATGTACTAGGCTGTAAGCAAAAGCCTAGTACGCAGATCGAGCAAAGACAAATTTTATCTCTACATTTTTTTTCTCGAGACAAATTCTGAAGGTGTAGAGATAAAAATACAAGTCAAATGAGAACAGTAGCGTAGTTTGAAATTTAAAAAATGATGAAATATCCTTTATTTGACATAAATTTGAAACTTTTACCAAAAATCAGATTCCTTCAAAGCTTTTGCAGAACAAGAAAAATTGATCGCATGCGCTTGATGGGGAACAATAGCCCTGTTTCTTAGTGTATTTTTATCTTCCCTGAGAAAAAAGTGGCGTGTTAATTGCAACACCAAACTGGTATAATTCCGTATTGTTGTTGTATTTAACATGCTACTTTTTTCTAAGCGAAGATAAAAATGCACTAAAAAACAGAGCTAATAATAATGTGGATGGATGAAAATACCTTTAAAAGGTCTGAAACTTTCAGCTTTTTTACTTCTCTGGAAAAAGGCGATTCTAGGGCAATTTGGTAACATTTGGATCAATACACACTTTTTCCGTCAAAATATAGTTTGTCTGTCAAGCCATCAACTGTCAAATTATTTTGAAGGATCGCTGCGATTTAAATGAATTAAAAAACTTTTTAATTAAGGTTTTTTATTTCTCCGGGAAAAAGTGATTTAGTGCACTTGTTTGACATTTGGAGCAAAATAATTTCTCATTTAAAATATAGTTTATTCTTCATCTTTCAAGCCATCAACTGTCAAATTCCATTAAGGGATGGATGTGCTGTCGATGGCCTTAAAAAAAACCCTGCCAAAATCATAAATGTTCACAGTTTTAGTACTGCTCCCAAAATCCAATTAAATTTGCCAACTATGTTTGCTGATTCAAACCAACTCGATTAAACTCGGTTTGGGAATCAATTTAATTTTTTTATTGAAAAAAAATTTTCCGTATCTGAATGTGGCCCTTTTGTACCCTTTCCCATTCGCTACGCCACTGACTGATTAAAAACAGCTGTTCTATTTATTCTATTCGCATTCCATGTCATCATTTTCTGTACGCATTTTATATTTTATTTCCGTCGTGTGTCCTCACAACGTCTTTATTAATGGAAAGAATGAAACAGGGAGATGATTTTAGTTTATAAAAAGCGAAATATATATAAAACGTCACAATTTGTCCGGAAAAATAATGCTTCGAGCATTCTTTTTCCGCGCAAAATCAAGTGGAGACTTTCTTTTAACTTTTCACGTACAGCGGTTACGACTGTCAAATTTTGCGTTGGAGCTGCGTACGGCTTGGAAAAAAATGCGAGATAAAATTTGTCCTGGGAAAAATTTTATATGGCGGACAAATTTTGTCTCGATCTGCGTACTAGGCGAAAAATGCAAATTTTGTATGGATTCACGACATGATTCACAAGTATGTACAAGTCTTCAAAAGAGTTTAAAAATCACTTTAACCCACATATAAACACTCGGTTTTGCTCGCAATTTTGAAACGTCAAAAAAACTGCAAGCAAAAATTAAAAGTTGGCCAACTTGTCCAGCTGTGTCTGCAGCTCCGTCTACAGCTCTGTTCACATTTAGGTCTGTTCGCGTAGGTACTCACAGAAAACAGCCAAGTTCTACCCAAATCTACCAAATTTAGCCCAAAGCTGTTCGCGTACGCAAAAAATGTGTAGTTTTTGGCAGAAGAGAACGCTAACGAGAAAGTACAAAATTTCCCCTTGCTGACAACTTTTGCCGAATTCTGCCCAAGGAATTTAGACAGAAATGGTAAGTGCTGTGTTCTGCGAGTTGAGAACAACAACACATAAACAAAATGGCTGTTGTTTACTTTTAGTTTTGTTTATTTTCTTGGTAAAAGTGTTTGTTTTTTCTTATCTTTTCGGTTTTTGTCTGTTCCTTTACTTTGAATTTCTGTGATTTTCTGTGCTTTTCTGCGCATTTTAGTCCAAAGTTGTGTCAAAGTTCATATAAAAAAATTTGTTGACACAATTTTGGACTAAAAATCACAGAAACCCAAAATAAAGGATCAGACCTAATAATAATATCGATCTATTTTTAAATCAGAAAATGTTGCTTAAATTGTAAATTTCTTGTTCTTGTTTATTGTGAAGTACTTTTTGGTTAAAAAAAACTGATATTTGATAACCCTGAGGCCACACGAGCGAGTAATCGCAAGCGAGTTACTAATACATCGAAACTTTTCCTACTCGCTAGTCAACTGGCTTGCCTTTTTCGAAGCCAGTTGAGAAGCGAGTAGAGCAGCGAGTGATTTGACAATTTATGTATGTACCCAACTCGCTAGCGAGTACTCGCTCGTGTGGCCTCCGGGTAAAACAACTGTTTCTTAATAATAAAGAAATTTAGTTTTAAGGTGTATTTAATTTTTTTATTTCTAGAATACTAAGTTTGTGATTAATAAATTAATGCGAAAAATACCAAAGATTTGAAATTTTGTGCTTAAATGAAAGATAAAACTTTGAAAAAGCTGTGGAAAAATGTTCCTGGCTAATATTAGCTGCGTTTTTTTGTATGTCCATATGGAGTTTGGCGAAAAAAACGACATCGGGACATTTCAACATTTGCCTTGGTCTGCCATTTTGTTCTGAACTATCTTACCAACAAACATTTGACATTTCTATACAAATTATCGATAAACAGCGACAATGGTAGTCTGGCAATACCGTTTTATCGGGACAAAAGTTAACTCCAGTTAATTATCTGGACATAGCTAACTCTATATGGACATAGTTGTTGTTGTATTTAGCATGTAAATTGTTTTGCTTTGTTGTCGTTTTTTTCACACAATTTTATTTGGACATGCAAAAAAACACAGCTATTATAAATTCGAACTCAACGGCACAAGAAATAAAAAGTGATTCACTGTTGACACAATTCAGTCTGACTCCTAGGGGTCAATTCTCGATCTGTGAAACTGTGAAATGAAAACAAAGTTATCACTTCAATTTTCACAGAGTTTTATCGTTTTATCACTTCACAAGCACGCGCAAGGCGATTCCCGAACTCGTTATAAAAAACAGCTGTCAGAGTGAGTACTAAAAAGTACTAATATGAAAAATGCTACCACTTGCTCATAGAAAAAGATAATTGTGACGTCATAGAAAGACCAATATGGCGACTTGGGTGTATCAAATGAGTACAATTTGTTTCTGTTTATCATTTTTCTTTCCACAGGCTTTCACAAAATGAAATGATTGTGATAAACGAGTTATCATATGAAAACATTTTGGCATTTGTTTTCATTTTTTCACACTTCGAAAATCGCATTTGGCGTGAAGGCGCTATCATATTTATTACTTCACAGTTTCACAGATCGAGAATTGACCCCTTACTCCCTTCACAGCACATTCATCGGATTCTGTAATCAGGATGGATATAATTTCATCTGATTAATGTGACCTCAGGTCATTGTGTGGTAGGTTAAAACCTTAAATCCACTTACTTTACACTAGTCTTGTTTGTTCTTTTTTAATTAATTAAAAGTCCACACTTATGAACGTACAATTGAACGAAATGTGTAGGTACTCTGTTCAGTGACCTTTTTGGGCAATGACAAAAAATGACAAATTTACAATGGTACTATTATTTCTTTTTTCAATAAAGTTATTCTGTCAAATATAAAGCTGGGAAACGTACTGGAGAAAAAAAGAGTGTTATTTTTTCCAACCTATCACAATGCTTATCCGAAAAAAAAAAATTTCACCTGATAAAAATTATGCTTCAAGTTCTAATGATTGATGGATCTTTAAAAAAAAACCGTTGATAGCTCATTTCATTTCAACAAATCCCAACACTCTAAGTAATGAAGTTTGTATGTTTTTTTTTTTCTCCATGATATGTACATAGGTACTTCCGCTAAAGAATCCATTGCATGTTGACTTTGAGTGAAATGCTGTTGATCTCGAATCATTCTCAAACCTGACATAAAACCGCAAGAACAGCAGCACCAGGAGAGTAAGAAAAAAAAAAAGTAGAATATTCAGTATTCAACCAAAAATATCCACTGACTGCCGGCATGTGTATAACACAGAGTGCCAGCAAAACTCTTAAAATGAGCGATAATCTACGTTTCGTGCACATGCTACCTTTCAACCGGAACCGATGAGATTAGGTGACATCCTTAACACCAACCAAAAACTAGCAAACATCATCCTTCCACGCTCCACCCACCTACTACACTATAGACCACCACACCATCACTATTGGGGTTGCCACAAAATGCACTCAAGTGATATATTACCAGCAAGGATATCCACACATATCCATCCTCAACTCTAGTGTGCACGAAGAAGGTCCTCTTATACCATACTGGGTACTGGACAAAACGGAGAAATAGAAAAAACAAGAAAAAAAGAAATGTTTAAAAGAATAATATAAAATAAAATATCTTCCACCACCAAATACTTGCCTACATCAACATAAAAAATAAAAAGAAAAGGAACAAACCACATTTTTATCCTCATTTTCAGGATTTACTCAATTTTTTCCTATTCAATTGTTTGTCGTAATGGGGCGAAGGAAGCCGCCACCAGTTTGTTCTGTTTACAGGTAGTACAACTCTGTGTATGAGAATACACATCTATGTTTGTACATATCTATACAGTCATGCATGCAAAAATCTATTGTACTTCCGGTGGTTGCAGTCAAAACCCAGAGAGAGATGAATGGGTGACACACCGAAAAATAAGGATATAGACTTATCAGACTGAAGAGGGTAAGGAGCTCAGAGCTCACCTTTGTTGACATTTGACGCTCGTTGTCGTTGCGCCTCTCCTAATACCGCATGCCACACATTCAATAGAAACACCCAGCACACATTGCATTATCAACCACACCCCATTACGCTGCCATACCCTTGGTGGTGGCGCTGCCATCGCCCACATATTATACCGGAAAGAAATGTCGGATTTGTGTCGTTGGGAATTCGGCTCGACGGATCTATAAACGGTTTTCAATACTCGTCGTTGTTCTACCACACGTCGTTGTAGGGAGTTTTAGGTACCTATACTCGCAGTAGCTACTATGGGAAGACGAACACGAACCAATGATGCGGATCAACATGTTTGTCAAAGGATTTACCTTCAATTTAAAGTACCTTCTCACAGTTAGAACATAATATTTCCTTACATCATATACCTATGTTTGAGTACCTTGGAGGGGTGGATATTATGCATGAGAAAGGGTAACTTCAGGCTTCCGAAAGAGTCAAAGTTTTGAGGGAGCTATTTATAGGTGGAAGAGCATGAATTGTAAGATATTCAAAAACAAAACACATTTTGATGCTAATGAGCCACGCCAGGAAATCAGCCATCAATAATGTAGGATTGTAAATGCATTAAATCCTTGAGGCTTCTTTCTTTTTTTTTATTTGTGTAAAGTTGAAAAATCTAATCCATTTGAGATGGTAGCGTTTTCTCATTTCAAAAATAATTGATCTTTTGTTCTGTTGAACGACTTGGAATTAGAGCTAATATTTAGCTTTAAAACACGTCTCGTGGATGCTGGATGGGAAGTGATTAAAAAAAACATCAACTTACTACCGAAAAAAGTACCTACATGGAATTTGGAACTTCGTGCCATAAGATTCTAGAGTGTTCGAGAAGCTTACGGAACATCTTTTCACTTTGCATATTATAGTCTGTTCTTGCGTACTTCGCTGAACTACAAATTTCTAGGAATTTAGTCCAAAGTTATGTAAAAGTTCATATAACATACCGGGTCCACTGGGCATGAGCCATGATCGGACTATGAATATGTCTTGAAAAAAATCAATGGAGGCACAAAAATCCATGACCTTTCAGTGACATATCCATACAAATCAGATTGCGGATTGGGTTGTGGTTTGGATGTGGGACATTGTGCATGCCCAGAGCTGGCATGTAAAAAAACTACTAAATTCGTAAAAATTCAAAAACTGTGGAAATTCTCTGAGCCCTTAGAAATATAAACTGGACAACTGTACAACAATTAGAACCTCATTACACGATTAGTTTTTTCGTTCGTTTCGTCTTTCGTCTTTTTGACATGTACGTACCATCGAAAGAAGTCAATTCATGTTTTTGATGTTCAAAAAATTTTAGGCTAATTTTTTGGAAAATAGCCAGTTTAATACTGGCTATTATCCAAAAAATTAACCTAAAATTAAAAATATTTTTAAATCACTTCTTGTTCAAATATATGTATATATATTCAATAATGAAAAACAATTTGAAAGCTCATTATTTAAAGTTTATAAGCATCCCCACCTCAACTTGATTTTAAAATCATAAGTTACAAAGTTCAACCGGAAAAAGTTTTAAAATTTTCATACGTGCTTTCGTTACTTCATTCTACCTACACTTCTGGCACCCCTCACCTAACAATGTGTAAAAAAGACGAAACACGAAACGATCGAAAAACAACTAATCATGTAATCAGGAATCAGGCTTTTACAGTCTTACTGTCAGTTCAGCATCTTTCTTTTATGCATGTTCATTAGGGTGGTCGTTAAAAAAAAGGTCACCCCGGATGGGCATAAATCGGCTCCAAATGAAGAAAAAAAATTCCCTAATTTGTTCAGGGGTAAATTAAGTGTCCCCTCCTTTTTTGCATACTAGAAAATTCACATGAGATCTGCCAAACAATTTCAGAGTGTGTAGGTGGGAACTAGACAAGAAAAAAATCCTATAGGAGGGGGGTAATATCTCCCCCCGCTTGGACGGGAGGAGCAATTTAATAAAATATTTGCATAAAATAGAAACAAATTAATTGAAAAACAACGGAAATATTTAAAGTAATATTTTGTAGCATTTTGGAAAGCCACAAGCAACGATCTCCATAAACATTTGCTAAATTATAAAAGTACAAATATTTTTTTTCCGCTAGCGCATTTGTTTTGCGAAAAAGAATATACATATTAAGGGTGTTCATGAAACAGTGTAAGGTCGTCGTAAACATCGTAAAGTTGTAAACTTCGTAATTCTGTCACAATTTGTATGGAAAATTTGATGGATTTACGTAGTTTACAACTTTACTGCGTTTACGACGACTTTACGCTGTTGCATGAATACCCTTATCATTTTTAAAACTAAAATTTAAGCTTTCTGCATCATTTTAATAAGTTTTCCAATGAGAAATATCTTCCAAAAATGAGTTTGAAAATTTTCACTTTTGTCCTTCTTCACTTTTTTGGCCAATGTAGTTAAGGCCTTACACTTCCAAAAAATATATAGGTATACACTAGTCAACGAAGTTAAAGGGACAATTTTTTTCAATTTTTGTAAGTGTTTTTTGAAGAGCTGTATCTTTGTGACGAGCGGTAGCATTGAGTTGGAACAAAAAGCATTTTACAGCTTTATATTTTTTGTTTCGAGATTTGTTTGCAAAAAAAGTACCGTTATTGCGTTATTGCAAAAAATAAGACGAGACAAAAAATTTATTTTTTTTAAATTTTTTTTGAAGGTCCTCATTTCTATGGATAATTTTTTTGAGTCAATTAAATGTAATGATACCATTGTTTGTTTATTCAGCTTCAATTCAGTTTTTTTTTGTTGTTGTCGTACGATTTTTTTTTGCATGGTTTATCTGACTTTGAATGAAAAAAGATACTTTTAACCTTGATTACTAATATCTTAGCAAATAGTGATGTTATAAAAAATTCAAAGACAGTTTTGGAAATTTAAGAATCACAAGATTTTTTAAGATTTTGTAGAATTTATTTTTTTTACCGTTTACCGTTAGTTTAAAAAAAGTACTAAAAACTAACTTTTTGTGGTCATTTCGTAATTTTTTTTTCTTTGCAAATATTGATTGCATGGCTTGCGTTGGTATGCAAATTCGTAGACTTTTAAAATATCAATATTCCTGTTAATTTTCAAATTTATTCATCGAACCGTTTTCCTCACCTAAACTTCAAAGTCTTACAAACCAGATAAAGGAGCAAATTGTGTTGTTCCTAAACAATGCGTAGTCACCATCAAAATGACAAGAAAACCGCAATTCCAGTGTATTTTTTTCGCAGTTTTGCATTAGTTAGATACTTTTTTGATTTGCAATTAAATAAAAAGTACATTTTTCCAAAAATCAAATATTTTGGCCTTGAATATTATACAGCATGGTACACAGAAATAACGAAAATGGTTTTGAAAATTTTGATTTGTGCGCATGGGAACTGTAAACTATGCTTAATCCGACCATACCAAAATATTTTTGAATTTCCTAGACTATTTTCTGACATGCAAAACAATTTCCGGTCTATTGTTTTGAATGATATTCCATGACGGCAATGTTTTTTTGCATGAAACTGTGAACCAATCATGCAAAAAATTAATTTAAGTATACAGTTCCTTGACGAAAAAAAACTACATGTATTTCTTATGGGAGCGCTTTTTGCGAGACAAACATTTTTTGACGTTTAAATTTTTTCTATCGAACTGTGAACTACCCAAAGAAAACAAATTTTATATTCACCACGATTTATTTTTTTTTCGTACAAAACAATAGGTCCGATCCTTTACTTTGGGTTTCTGTGATT
Organism: Dasysyrphus tricinctus; assembly: GCA_963921185.1. Taxonomy (NCBI): domain Eukaryota; kingdom Metazoa; phylum Arthropoda; class Insecta; order Diptera; family Syrphidae; genus Dasysyrphus; species Dasysyrphus tricinctus. Next base: position 220,063,415 of record OY992532.1, on the reverse strand, counting down.
TTTAGTCCAAACTTGTGTCAAAAAATTTGTTTATATGAACTTTGACACAACTTTGGACTAAAATGCGCAGAAATGCACAGAAAATCACAGAAATTCAAAGTAAAGGAACAGACCTAATGTCACTGACATTCTTTTTCCGAAAAAAAATTGCGTATGGCATTTGTGTTTGTTTTTCCATGGATCAGTCTCATTGAGATTTTTTTTTTCGAAAGTGTTAACAGACGGCGAATAAAAAAAAAATTACACCACGGACATTTTTCTTTGTGGAAAATATTGTTTTTTCTCACCTCGAAGAATTTTTTTACTCAAAAGAACTGTATACTTAGCTTAAGCGAAAATATTTGCATAGATTTTCCTTAGCACAGGAACTGTAAGCTAGGCTTCAAGAAAAAAAAATCTAACATTATTTAACCAGTTTATAGGTATTTCTTGACCGCTCAGTAATTTTCTTCCGTTCTTTGACAGAGTAGGAGAGTAAACAGAAATTAAATATAAAAGAAGTCAAAACAACTCTATTTTTCTTTTCTTCTTATGTAATTTACTGCAACAAGAAATTATTGAGCAAGTGAATCTAAAAAATTTCATTCTCGGTTTTTAATGGGAAAAGTGAGGAATATTAAGGGTATTCATGCAACAGCGTTAACTCGTCGTAAACATCGTAAAGTTGTAAACTTCGTAAATCTGTCAAATTTTTCATACAAATTGTGACAGAATTACGAAGTTTAAAAGTTTACAACGATTACGACGACTTACGATGTTGTATGAATACCCTTATTATTTATATTTCTGAGCCGTCTGAGACCTCTGTGATCTCAGGAATATAAACTGGCTAATTGTCGGTTTCATGACCGATTGGAAAAGGCATCCACAATATTCTGCCCATCTATACTCCTCATTAAGGCTTTCATCTTTAATCAAATTCACCACACTCACGAAACGCATCCATTTTTCCATTCAGCACCAAGATGAAAACATTCAGCTTTTCACAAAAACTTCAAAAAATTTCACATCAGCTGTCATGCGTATTTTATTTTCATCTTTCAAAGTTCGAAGCAAAACAACGATACTAAACAAAAACAAACAAAGAATTCCTAATTTTTTTTTTCAAAATCAGTGATTTTACCAAAAAGAAAAATAAACCAACAATTCGTAACTCAAACTTACATATTTTATTTAAAGTCTAGATAATAATCTGTAATTTATCAACCCGCCAATCGTTTTCCACTTCCACACACACAAAATGGCCTCGAACGATTCGGGAGTGGATACCAGCAATGACAGCAACGATGGTAACAACTTCATCCTACCGATTCCCTTGGTGATTCCAAACCTACACGACTTCAATTTGTTGGGCGACGCTGGCATCGAAGACGATCATCCACCACAGCCTTTTGCCCAGCCACAGCCCAAACCATCAGACATGGGCGCTCTGATGCGTCCATCTAGTCTTCCATCTGGCAGCCACTCACTTAAGATGCGGTGTCGCATGAAACTTAGGAGTCGCCTGTGCAGCTACGCCAACATCCAAACAGAATCAAACGGCCGCCGTCTACGTCTCGCTGCGTCCACATGCAACGTCGAGCTACTCACGCGAATGCTCGAAAAGGGAACCGATCCAAACTCGTCCGACGAACACAAACGCAGTCCCCTCCATTTGGCTGCCTGTCGCGGCTATGACGAGATCGTATCTCTGCTTTTACGATTTGGCGCTAATCCCAACATAGTCGATTCCCTCGGCAACACACCTCTACATTTGGCCGTGATCTCAGCTTCCTCGAACAACTTCAATCTAGTTGTAAGAATTCTACTCCAAGGCGGGGCCAGTCTGCATGTATACGACCGTAGTGGCAAAACCCCTTTCGAGCTGGCCGAAAGTAAATGGCGACTACTCAAACTGCGGTACCAAAATCCAACACCGGAAAAGGAGAAAATCCTTGAGGACATGTGCCTGCTGATAAGTCTTATGTTGCGCTACCTTTGCAGACAGAAACAAGACATTGACGATCTGGACGCACTCGAGAATCGCCTGAAGAACCTCAGCACCGAAGACCAAGTGGCCGAAGCTGATGCGTTGCTCGCCAGCGTCGAGAAGATGTCACTTAAGTAGTTGTAGTAGATAAAAGTAGTTTATAGTTTGCTCGAAACATGAATCCGCGATAGAAGACGAATAAAATTATGTATTTATGATTTAAACTTATAATTTGCAAAATGAGGACGATGATGAAACATGAACTGGAGAAGAGACCGCCTCATTTGGAATAAAATTTGAGTCTTTATTAAAAAGTTGTATTTTGTTTATTCATATGCATTCAGTCATTTTCTTTTTGTTTTTTTCTTGTTTGCTCTCCGAAGATGAAGTTGTTTTGTTTTGAATGCGACTTGTCAAATTGTGGTAGATCATACTTTTGACAAATCAAACGTAAACAAAATCTATTTTGTTGCTTCAAGAACGGGTGCACAAGTCCATTGAAATAACTTGATAAATTACTTACACGAAAAAAAAACAGGAAAAGCTGGGAACACCAAAGCCAGAATTCTACTTATTCCGCTATCTCGAGAAGGGTAAGTTTCAAAATCTTATCCTATTTTGTTTAAAAGCAGGTTCACTATAGATTTATGAAGACTTTGTAGAATCTTAAGTGTTTTTCGATTAAAAAAAGTAAAAGCTTAATTTTTGAAAGATAAGGATTGCCTTGGGGTGGTAGTTGGTTACTTAATATAAAACCCAAGAAGTGTGAATAATTGCAGGATAGCTTTTAGGTTAGGGATGTTGAAATAAAAGAGGCCTGACTTAATTATGGTTCCAACTACAGAAAGAACCATGTCCATGTGGAGATAATAAGGGCTTCGTGTTAGTATTGAAGAAAATATTTATTTGTCAAAAAATGGAGGCACTCGTATACTTTTCGTAAGAATCCGATGGGTGAAGTGGGTATCAGCACCTTCTCTACAAGCCTTAAGAAAACTATAGGGAATATAATTGATGAACTTAGGTCAGAGAGATTGTTAAACATAAAGCGGAGTTAACTTTACCGTTCTTTGTTACTCTATACTTTTGAGATATTTATCTTGAAGAAAATTTGTATGAGAGCTAACAAGACTTAACACAAATAGAAGATATTTGTCTATAAGAGCAAATGGAGTACAACCTAAGCTTTCATTGTTCTCAGTAAGTTAGGGGTACCAGAGAACGATGTTATTCAGAAAATTTAAAAGCTTACACTTTGCACCACTTCTTTAAGAGTCAGTGACTCCACTTCGTAAAAAACACATGAAGTGGAGTTGGTAGCGGGAAATCGTGGTCTTCCGATGAAAACAAAATTAATTTGGCTTTGGACCATCTGAGTAGAAACGTACCTACGATTATTATTGTTGCTATGCTTTGAAAAGGGATCAAATAAATCATGCTCAAATCATGGGGGTGATGTGATGATATTTTGAGCAACAAATATTATTACCTCTAAGGCAAACTCAAGAATGGCCGTGGATACATTTAAAACTCTTCTTCAAACTACAATGAGATAACAAGTGCTACCGAGTGATAAACATAGAATGGGATTTGCTAACAATAGAATGCCTTTCATTTTTAATAAGATTTTGAGCACCTATATTGATGAAACTTGGCTTTTAAGATAATCTCGTTTATGTAAGGTGAGACTGGCAAATAAACTGACTGCTACATAATGCTCTTTAATCTAGAATATGCAGGTGTGTACCTAGCAAAGAGCGTCAAAACAAAGAGTGAAATGGACAAAAATTAATAACTAATTTAAGGCAATCATAACAAAAACAATTGGAAGGGGACATAGATGACTACAATGTATTGCTAAAAATAAGTATGTACAGAATTCCCAAAGGGAATATTACAAAATCAGTTAACAAAACATATAGTTTAAGACTGAAGCCGGTGAAAGAGAGCGTACCAATTAAGTGGTGAAAGGTTTTATAGAAAGGTATACTTATAAATCGTTGGTGATGCTGTCAACTTCAAAATCTTTTTGAGGCTCTGGTGCTGTCAAGAACTAGGAGAAAATCCAAGGTGCATCAGAATCGTTAGTTTTTTCACAGAAGAAATTAGGAACTTGTATTGGAAAGATATGCGTCTTATTAAATAATGTGCTTAAAGAGTTTGGAAATATGAGAGAGACCTATGATAAGATTCACTTTCTAAAATTTGCGAAAACCCCGATACAAATGAAAAAGTACATAATAAATTAAAAAAGTACGTATACGCCCGAGTGGAAATTCCAATCTTTTTGGTGGCCAGAAATTCTTTGTTAGATTAGAAATATTTAAAAATTCTCATGCCCCTATTAAAAAAAACTAGGGCTTATGCATTTGAAGGGCCGTGAGAAATAACGATAATAGTCACTATAATTTCCGAATCTGTAGATTCAAGTTTTAAACTCTCACATGTGATATTAGCCGCGTTTTTCAGTGCATTTTTATTTTTGTTTAAATAAAAGTAGCATGTTAAATACAACAAAAATTTGGTATTATTCCCTATTTTTAATTATATTTAACATGCTTCATACTTTTAAAATATACTAAAAATGGCTATTGTTGGATTAGTGTTAGTAATCATGCAAGTGCCAAATTACTTTCTTAATGGTAAAAATTTACGAAAACTATTCTTTTTTCGCTTTTTGTGACTCCATTGGTTTATTTCTAAATATGTTCATAATCCGAGCATAGTTCATGCCCAGGAAGGGCGGAATGTAAGGGCCAGTGTGAAAACGAAGATCAAATTTTATATCCGTGGCTCAGCAATTTTAAATCACCACTTTCGGTGAATTAAGTGATGATTAACGATGGCTCAATCATTGAATACCTAGGTTATACTATATTACATACTTGAACCCTGAGACATGTTGAATCTCATCAGCTAGTCCCCCGAAATTGGTGATTAAAAATGTTTAAATGCACAAAATTCTTTCTTTAAATTGCTGAACAAATATTTTAAGTTGACAAAAATATATACAAATAAATTGGATTTATAAAAAAAAAGTTTTAAAATCGGTGCAGTGGTTTAAAGAAAATAATTTTCTATACCTGTGTGTATACATTTTTTATTAATTTTGGATTGCTAATTTTAAGGAATTACGAACGCATAACCTGCCATATATGTACAGTACATAGTAGCAGTATCCAAATTTCCAAACTATTTGGATATCTGGATACATACATATAAATGAGAGAGTTGAGATCTGATAATTTCCGGACAGTGTCGGATACCCGGATTCACATTCTGATCAGGATCCAGTTTGATGAATTATGCTGATTTCCGTTTTAAGTTACTTTTCTTATGAAAATGTTCCCTATTATCTGCTCATACGATTTGCGTTTTTGTCTTGAACTAACCCGAATACACATCAAAACTTTTTACCACAATATGTAAGTAAAACTGTTTAAAATAGATTTCGGCACGTTCTCGCGCTTGACTCAGATGTGGAATGATTTTATTTTTCAGTTTTTTTTTGTTTATGGAAAGCCCTCTTGTTTTGGCGAGAATGCCTGTATGATTTAAATTAAATAAATGCGAACATAGCTACATTTTTACTAACGCCATGCCGGTCTAAAATGTCGTCAGATCTGAGAGTGTTTGCTAGTAGATAAGTTTACATTAAATTGTGTGCGTTCTTAATCAAAAGTGCACATTGTACTTTTCATTATTGGAATAGATTATATTTTTTCGGACAATACTATAGACTGCTATCAGCTCAGCTGAGATAAGCCAGCCAGAAGTTTTGTTTGTTAAATCATTGAGAAAATTAAGTTTATTTTAGAGATCCAATAGCTTTTTGATGCATGGTGAAGTGAAAATTGATCTTCAGAATGTTCTTTGTTCATTTGTTTACATTTTAACGGTTTCCTGAAAACATTTTTTTTTTAAGTATACATACGTGTTGAGTATTGATTTGTTAAAATTTTTGGGAACCCCCGGTTTGCATTTCTTATTGGATTTCGGTAAGAAGTAAGAGATTTTCGTTGAAATATCTTAAAATAGTGTTTTAGTTTTTGATTATGCTCAGATGTGAAATTGTGGTGCTAAAATATAGTCGTTTATTCGTTTAGTCTCGTACGAGAAAGAATTACATAATCTATTATATTCTTGTAAAATCAAAAAAGAAAATTTTAAGAAATATATGCAGGTATGTCGTTTGTTACACAAATGGCAGTTTTGAATTGTTTGTGCGTTAAACAATTTTATACCACTCATATCTGATGAAGTGGGCGATGGTTTGAAGGTTTGAATGAGTTGCTACGAAAGTTTGAAGTTATATTTATAACTATTTCAAGAGTTAGCTGGTTTAGCAGGTTTTGCAACTATGTCATTACTAGAAGAAAAAATTGTATTAATGTGATAATTTGTGGAAAAAAGGAGAATACTATGATCTACTGTCAGACAAAATTTCAAGAATTTGAAATTAATACTGAGCCCATATTTAAAATTTTAAGTGTATGTCACACCCGTAACAGGTCTGCATTTCAAATCATATTATTTGCCAACCATCACCACTCTTACTTACAGATTATTAATTTCCAATAGTAAAACCCCTAGCCATTCCTTTCTATCAACTCAAAGAGCGTTTGAAACAAATTTTGTTTTGTTACTTTCAACTGAAAAATATGTAAGCAAATATTGAATTATTGTCCATTTTTTTTGAGGGAGAGAGAGAGCTGTAAGTTTTTGAATATTTTTGTTGTTTTCCACGCAATTCATTAGCTTAATTTAATACATTCAGGGTTTTCATCCAACTATGTAAAGTCGTCGTAAACGTGGTAAAGTTTTAAACTTCGTAAATCTGTCAATTTTTCCATACAAATTATGACAGAACTACGATTTTTTAAACTTTACAACGTTTACGACGACTTTACGCTGTTGCATGAATACCCATATTATGTTAAATTCTATTCACAATAACTCAATGAAATATAATAGGGGTATTCATGCAACAGCATAAAGTCATCGTAATTGTAGTAAAGTTGTAAACTTCGTAAATCTATCAAATTTTCCATACAAATTCTGACAGAATTACGAAGTTTAAAAGTTTACAACGTTTACAACGACTTTATGCTGTTGTATGAATTATATTAAGGGTATTCATGCAAAAGTGTAAAGTCGTCGTAAACTTGGTAAAGTTGTAAGCTTCGTAAAACTTTCAACCCATATTATGGGTATTCATGCAAAAGCGTAGTCTTCGTAAATATTAAGGGTATTCATACAACAGCGTAAAGTCGTCGTAAACGTTGTAAACTTTTAAACTTCGTAATTCTGTCACAATTTGTGTGGAAAATTAAACAGATCTACGAAGTTTACAACTTTACGATGTTTACGACGAGTTTACGCTGTTGCATGAATACCCTTATTATATTATTATAATCATATTTTTTTAAGAAAAAATGTTCAAAACTAAAATAAATAAATTTTTATTTTGCCTTTTTATTTCTAGATTTATAAAACTATTCTGAATTAATTGTTATTTTTTTCGAAATTAAAAAAGAAAATTAAAAATGGACCAATACGAATCCTGAAGGAAAAGGGACCCAAATTGCTTTACGGTAAGTTAATTATTGAGGTTATTGCAATTAAAATTTGTTTACATTTTATTAACCATGTTTAGGTATCATCAATCGATTTTATATATTATAGCGTTTACACACCGAATACAAATCTCGATGTAATACGGAGGAGAAAATATGAGTAGTTAAATATGATTGTGAATCAATTAGATTTTGAGAGGATTTTTTGTAGTCTACCAGATTATAAATTTTTTAAGAGGGAATCTGGTTGAACTTGACGACAATTTGGGCTTTTTGTGGGATTTCCAAATCTAGATTTTTTTGTGTGGTCTGTTCGCATACTTCCCAAAACTACGGATTCTACCAAATTTCAGCCAAGGTTCTATGTAAATATTTGCATAAAAAAACTATCAAAATTCGAAAAAAAAATTCTTAGTTTTGGGAAGTTGACGCACAGACATAATATTGGATTTAACTTCGATTCCTTAATCGATTTAAGGTATAATGATCGCTAGGAGGTTTGGCGAGGGCCTCAGAACTCATAGCATTCAATTTTGGTTAAATAATAATCCAGTTTTCAAGCTGCAGGAGGCCGTGCGTCAACTTGTGTCCATTCTGATATTTTAACAAAATACAAATTCGTCTCTTTATTAATAATAATTTTATTCGATAAAGTCCGATGGACTTATTTAGCATGACTATCAAATTATCGTTGGTTTTTTGAAGACACCACAGAAAAAAATTACTTTAAGTTGCTTTTAATGACAAGATAAAATTAGCTATTTTTTAATATTGCTTTTACTTTATTTCTAGAATCTGTCTCTTCTCACCGTACTTTCACAATGGTTCCAAGAAAATGATATTTACTTAGACTTCAATCTACCACAAGTTATATGCTTTACTGTATTGTGCCTAATCGCTTGGATATTAATAAAAATCTTTTTTCGAATTCTCAAATCGATGCTTAAACCACTGCTTTTCATCATCGGATTATTGGTATTCTTGCTTTTTTATTATTTTAAATTATAAATAAACACAAATATTTTTTTTTTATTTTACAGATTATTATATACACAAAACAATTTTCCTACAGTGAAGATCCTGCAGAATTTGTAGTAAACGTTTTTTTAAATACATTAAGTATTATCGTAAGTACATTCATACATATGTACATAATTATAGTCAATAATACTCGTATTTTATACATTTAATACTTTTTTTGTTTCAGACAAAATTTTTCGAAGTTGTGAATAGAATCGTTTTTGGTGAGCAATTCATCGTGGGAAAAACATAAATGTATATCAGTACATTATATTATTTGTATATTAAATAAACAAACAAAAATCGAAAATTGTATTTACTGTTTGAATTAGTTTTAATATTGATCATATGTAAATACTATGTATTAGTTATGACGAGTCACCACCAATCAATGGATAGTTTAACAAAAGACATGTATTTTCAATGTCAATTGAGGCCGTGAGAACCATTATAGGGGCCTAGCTGAATTTTTCATTATTTTCAGTAGAGCAAAAATAAGTAACAGATTATTTTAAACAATTTCAAGGCCAGATTCGAACTCAGCGCATCAAAGACCATCAAAAAAGTATACATATCTTGGCTCATATTACAGACAAAAATTCAAATTTGGTCACTCAAAATAATTGCTTAGTGCTGTCGAGTGGATTTTCGAAAACAGTAAAAATATGTCAATTTTCGACTAGTGCTTGAGTCCAAATAGGTTGTCGCAAAAGAAAAACCTTAAATAGAGATTAATTGGACATTGTTTATACTTTCAATGATACTTTGATGTAATTTTCGAATATTTAGTAGTTTTCAAGCCATTAGTGAAGAACTACCAAAAAACAAATTGACTGGACTATTAACTTAGCATTCTTATTTTTGTACAGCTATATGATATCCATAAAACTATAGTCGTATCTCAAGAAACCGTTGAAAACTGAAAACCTTATTGACACAAAATATGAGGCCGCTCTCTATTGCACATTTACAAAAAAGCTTCTATCCAAAAGTTTATGTTTTTTTTTCAGATAAAACATTTTCGATTAGGAGGGCAGTAGCAGTTTATCTGCATGAGTTATCTGTAAGCATATCCATTCATACATTTTTATTCAGTTTCACTTTTGCTCTTAAGCTCAACGCAAAGTATTTGTCTGTTCTAGTCATCACTCATAATCCCAGGCGCATTAAACCATTAATGTATTTAATTCAATTTATGGACAATTGCTTTTGATTTAATAGTGTGAAAAAGAAACATTTAATTTAAAAGTCGCAGAAAACCTACCTGTTCAATACTTACGACTATCTTTATTGAATTATTTTTATTGTTCTTCAAATGAATACTTAAAAGATAGATCAATTAAAAACTAAATATTTATTTCAGTGAAAATTATTAATCTAAATAATTATACCCATCCTCCATCCCATGTAGGAATTTGAGTGGCATAATATAGAAAAGAATAGAATTGAATTTTTGTTCAGAGAATATGAATAATTCATATTCTCTGTTTTTGTTTGTTAATTTTCATCAAATTTTATCAAATTAGAAGAAACTACAAGCATTGCAAAGTCAAAAATAAATACGTATTGGGTTGGTGGTCCGGAAGCAACCGGAAGCATTCCGAGTACTAAAGGCGATATCTTCAAAATCGATATTCGGTATGTACAATTTGTATGAACATCTGCCGGGACTTCAAGATTAGTTCGGAATAACCGATATTTTGTTAAAACCGATGTCGTTATAGCCGATTTTGACTATAGATACTCTGGAAAATTAAATTTAGTGTATGGAAATGAATGTCAGCAACAGTTGTTGGACAGCATCAGACTCTCTTGGGCTTCTAGAGTTCTTTCAAAACTTTAATTTCAAAGATGGAAAGTATATAAAAAAATTAAAAATCGAAATAAAATATTCGAGTAACAGAGAGTTTCGACTAAGAAGGAGTTTGATTTAGAGGATTGTTTTTGTATGGAAAATTGAGGGGAATACAAAAATATGGCGAAAAAATCGAGTTAGAGGGAAATTTGACTTGGGGTGAGTTGGGCTTAAAGGGAGTCGACTGTATTTAATTTCGATAAAAAAAGTTTCAAGTGTTAAATTGTCAAATTTGGCATAGTTTCCGAGCTATACCAAATATTAGGCAATTGATAATGTCATATAATAAGGAACTAAGAAGTTCATGGGATTTTATTGTAAAAATCACCAAAGATGAAGATGAGAAAACCGCGGAGTGCTATTAAATTGGAGGGTGCACCCTTTTTGGTTTTTTGCATATAACTCGAAAACGAAGTTAAATTTCGAGATAATTCTAAAAACCTTTTTTGTAGAGAATAATAATTTACAAAATTTTTAATTAGATAAGTTTTAAAAAATCATTGCAAGAAAATGTGCAAAATCGCATTTTTTGTTTTTTTTTTTACGTATTTGCTTATAACTTTCTTACCAGCAGAGATAGGTGTAGGCATTGCTTCATATAAAAGAAAGATAGTTTAATTTCCGTTAAAATAAATTTAAAAAAAACCGTTTGGATAAAAATCGGCCGAGAAATAGTCGTTCAAACTAGGCTGATTTTAAGTTTTTAAAGCTTTATGAATGGCATTTTTGACTATTTTGATGGACTTTTTAGATTATACGCTCAAAGTGGGTGTATTAGTGAGCCAGTCAGAAATAAAAATCAAATTTCAAATTTCTCACAGCCTTAAGGTTGCCGTTTAATTTTTTCAAAATTTAGGTTAATTGCCAATATTAACACACTTGCTCATACAAAGTCGGGTTTTCAACACATTTTAGCTTATACCTTCTCGAACATAAAAATAAAATGCACGACTGGGTCAAACGTACTTGCTCTTATGTTAAAGACACTGCGGGCTTAAGAAAATTGATGCAAATGTAGAGAAGCATGAAATACGACATTTAAATTGGATAAAACAACTCTTTTGACAGTTTGAGGTGGAAAAAAAGAATACGATCTTAATTCTTGATTGAATATGATTGTATGGGAAAAAAATTTAAAATCGTTGGAGCGGTTTTTAAAAAAAATAATTTTTGTATATATAAAATTCTTAAAACATAAAAGAACAAATTTTGGTATGTAAATCTGAAGTATATATTCATGTTTATATAAAAACAAAACTTGAAAAAAAATTGTCAACCCGTTTTTGAGATACCGAATTTTCAAAAAAAAAATTTGAAACTTTTTTTAAAAATCCAAAATCTTTTTTTTTTCGATTCGATATGCAATATTATTTAATCTTATCTGAATTGTATACAAAAAATTCATCTAAATCCGTTCAGCCGATAACGAGAAAATTCAAAATAAAAAAATACGTTCTATGACAGGTACTATTCATAGTTGCTAAGTGTAAAATTTTATAATTTTTGGTAGTAGGTAGATGGTACTAATTTTAGTATATGAAAAAAATTTAATCAAAATCGTAGGAGTCGTTTTTAGGCACAACAAATATTTTCCTTTGCGGTTTTTTTACTTTTGTATGGAAGGTACCTACTGTTATTTTTTCATAAATGTAAAATGTTTTCTAAAAATATTTTAGAGATTACTAAATATCGAGTTTCAAAAAAATCGATCATGTCGTTTTCGAAATATTTGATTTCCCAAAAAAAATTTGAAACATTTTTTAAAAATCCAAAAAATATTTTTTCAAAAATTTTTGTACACAAAACTATTTATATTTTTTTGAAGCTTATGAAATCGGTCGTATCGCTTTGAAGAAAATCAAAAATTAAAAAAATGGTTCTTTGGGAGGTACCATCCTATCCTACTATAGTATTATAAATGTGAAAGTGAGTTTGTTTGTTTGTTTGTGACGCTCTCACGGCTTAACCGCTGAATCAATTATGATGAATTTTGATATAGAAATAGATGGGACTCTGGAAGCGTCAATAGGATACTTTTTTTTACCATATGAGACAAAAAAAGAAAAAAATATTTGGTACCAAAACAACTAAATATTTTTAGGAACAAAAATAAATCAATAAAGTTTGAAAGAAAAATCAATCAATTTTGATATTTCGTTTAAGAGATAGTTTTTTTTTTATTATTTTGAGGTTTTCTTATACTATTTGCTTCACAAACGTTAATTTAAATTAAACGGGAGCTCATCACAAGCCCGGGCAGTAAAATTTGCTGAATTAAAACGAAATCCATTCATGCCGAATTAAGGAGGCTGCCTTGAGAGCTGATGAGAAACTTTCTCAAAGAAAGCATGGGAATTGGGAAAAGTCCCAAGGCCAGCTACATAAGTATATAATGTAATATAGAGCAGTATAGTGTAAAAGCCAGCAGAAAATTCTGTAGTTGAGCGCATAGCCAAAATATGGGTACATAGTATATGGGGGCTTATAGGTTCACGCATCTTGATATCGAATGCAAGAGTCTGGCAGGATTTTTTGACGCCTGTGCTCGGGACGAGGGGTTGAAAATAGCACTTTTCATATTTTTGTGTCAGGGATATATCCACTTCAATTCATTTATTTAAAATGAGAAATTGTACTCTGGAATTTTTCCTAAGTCCACAAACTTTAATTTTAATAATTTCAAGATATGACCCTCTAAAGCAAAGCTTATCGATCTTATTTTTGTTAGATTTTTTTAATTTCCAAATATTTCTGGATATGGGGAACCTAAAATGGTTGTATTTTAAGTTCTTTTAATCAGATCGTATAAATTAAAGTCTTTGGACTTAGGGAAAATGATAGAAGATCATTTCCTGTTTTTGAAAATGAATTTATGTGGTTGTAACCCTGTCACTCAAATTGGAAAACAGCTACATATATTTAACACCCCGTCCCCAACACGGGTGTCGAAACAATCTTTCCAGACTTTTGAATTCAATATTAAGATGCATGCACCTGCAGATCCACAAACTCAAATTTTGGTTATGCGTTCACCCAAAAAATTTTCTACCAGCTATTGGACTAATAGTGGGTAGAACCTATGACTACAGTAAATATTTTTCATTTTGCAATAATTTTATCTCCATCTGTATTAACCAATAACCTAAAATAAATAAATCAATAATTTTTTCGTTAATGATTTCTGTATCGATCGACAACCAGAATCGGTTGACAAAATAAACATGAGCGCGAGCGAAGCCGCGGGTAAAGTCTAGTTAATAACTATTTTTGAAAATGGTTTTCCACCCAAAGGAAGCCATTACTAAAATTTACTGAATTTTTTTAAAGATAAGTTGTCGAGCCGTTTTAAAGAAAAATACGATTACGAAAAATTGCTGAAAAGCATTGTATGGTACCGTTTTTTGGTTCTAAAAAAAAAATGAAAAAAAATGTGGGCATAATCACCAAAAACCACTATGAACCAAGTTTGAAGAAAATCGATCGAGGCGTTTAGGCTGTAGACGAACAGACAGACAGACAGAACTGTGCCACCCACTTTTTTGGTGTTCTATATCATCGTAATATCATGTTTGATTGTTATCTCAAATTTTTTTTGCACGAATCCAAAACTTGCCTTATAGTACCTATATCGCAAGTAAAAATTAGTTCCAGACAAGTTTTACGGTTGAAAGACCTTGCCAGAGAGCTCAACATTTTTAAAGTAGGTATTATAAGAAATTTGTAAACCTTGTTTTACAAAATTGTGCCAGACGAGTTTGGCTGTCGAGAATGCATATGCCAGACAGCCCTTAATATTATAAAGTTGGTGACTTTTTTTCCTTTTGTTTGCTAGTTTTTTAAATAATTATCAAAACTAACAAATCTATTTTCACAAACTTGGGTATTTGGTAGTTTATGCCTTTCGTTGTATGGACAAAATAGTGCTAGACGAGTTAGGTATTCCAAAAAAAAAAAAGTAATCTCTTTAATACCTACTTAGAAAATGTTGAGCTGGCCTGGCAAGGACCTTCAACCGTAAAACTGGTCTAACACTATTTTTTTCATGTTCGAGAAGGTATACGCTAACATGTGCTCAAAACCCGGCTTTGTAAAAGCAAGTGTGTTGATTTTGATAATTATTTTAGATTTTGAAAAAATAGATGGCAACCGTAAGACTGCGAAAAATTTGAAACTTGAATTTTATTTTTGACTTAACTGGTACACTCAATTTGAGTGTATAATTTAACAAGTCCATCAAAATAGCCAAAAATGCCATTCATAAAGCTTTAAAAACTTAGCATCCAGCCTAGTTTGAACGCTTATTTCTCGGTCGATTTTTATCCAAACTGTTTTGCGAATAATTCATTTTACAGGAAATTTAATAATCTTTACTTCTAATGGATGTCTATAAATATTTCTGCTGGTAAAAAAGTTATAAGCAAATAAGTAAAAAAAAAAACAAAAAATGCGATTTTTCACATTTTTTTGCAATGATTTTTTTTTATTAAGTAGCTAACTAAAAATTTTTTAATTTTTTTTTCAAAAATCCATTTCGATGGTAAATTTTATTCTCTACAAAAAGGTTTGAATTATCTCTTAATTTTGCTTCGTTTCCGAGTTATATGCAAAAAACCAAAAAGGGTGCTTTTGCACCCCCCCCCCCCCCCCTCCAAAATGCACCCTCTAATTTAAAAGCACTCCGCGGTTTTCTCATCTTCAATGACCCCTTTGAAGATTGTTACAATTAAATTCCATGAACGTTTTACTTCCTTATTGCCCTGGTTTTTAGGACATAATCAATAGCCTATATATTGAAAATGGGTAAGTGTGACCATTCCCTCAGAAACGGAAATGCGAATTTATTTCCATCGTCGGTTTGAAGCATGTTTTTACCCAAACAAACATGTTCAACAATAAAAACCCCTAAACGTAACTGTACTCTTTTATATAGAAAATGACTTCGGGTATATTCAATAGCCTTTTCTCCATTAATTTGTTTTTAACCCGGCTAACTGTTTGTATATCTACTGTCAATTTTATATGTCATGCTTGAAGTATATACGTATCAATTTACCGCTACCCACTCCAAAGTGTATATTTTGTATATGTTATAAAAACAAAACCCCAAAAAAATATCATTCAAATACCAACAGGTGCGAACTAAACTAAACTATCCCATATGACAAATATCAACAATAGTAACTGCGCAACTCAAAAAATTTGCTTACAAACCTGTTGACCTTAGGTCAGCACGTGGTTAGCACGTGTTGCAACTTCCTCTGCACGTGGTCAAAAATTGTAAACAATTCAAAAGCGCATGTTGTAAATATTTTTCAAGCACTCGCAGTTTGATCCTTGAAGGGGATGACCCCATATGACTTGACAGATAGCCCAATCTCTCTTTCCAACTAACGTTCTTAAAGGAGTTTTCCGAAAAAACTCATTTTGACTTTTCCAAAATACGCCATATTGTGAAAAGTGTACAGACGTACAGTTTTATTAAACGCAATTATTTGCGAAAAAAGTGGTTTTCAAGACAATTTTAAAACTTCTAAATAGTATTTATAAAACAGCGAAGCACGTTGCAATCTCAAGAAAACTCATAATGTTCTTGGAATAGTTAAAAATCAGTAACATTTATAGTATAGTGATAGTGATACGCAATGCACACATTTTACACAATAAAATTAGAATTTTAGTGTTTAAATATTTATTAAAACATAAATTAAACAACAATGGAACGATGGAAAAACTATATTTTTGCAATTTTATTAACCTTTTTGAGCCTATTTCCGAGTGGAGCTGATTTTTCACCAGGTGAAAATATTCGATACAATATGTAAGTTCTTAGCTAAAGCTATACGCTTTCTTAAAAACTAGTTTTTCGGGACTTTAATTGATATTTTCTTCCAGAGTCCATTCATGGGCCGATAAAATTGGAGTGGAGCTCTTCCATTTAGGTGATTTTATAACCAGGAGGAAAGAAGTTCAGGAAGTAAGTACTATTTTCTTCATCAATATCATTTTTTTAAATAGGTAAAAGGAATCCCGATGTTCCATAATACCATGTAAGATTTTTATTGATTTTTCCCTTTGAAAATGTGCCTGTCATACTGACAAAATGTAGGTTATCGGTAAATTAGGTCGTTGAAGTTTTGTTTTGTTACATGTTTTCTTGTCGTTTACATATTTCGGTTATGATGGCTTTTAATAATTCAAATCTGACAGATGTCCTCATTATAACAAGAGTGTGTCTCTTATTAGTAAGGTTGTTTGTGCTTTTGAAAATTAACATGCAAGCACTTAAAAAGTTTCGAAATTTGATTGGATTTTTTTTTTTTCAAATATGTATGGAAGGAGAGTATGCGATGTGAAAAGATTTTAGAAAATTAAATCACCAGGTGTATGCATTAGCAAAATTACAAAATTGTTATTCGTAATTTTTTCCTAAGATGTTATGATTTAATCGTGTTTTAAGATAATTTGTTAGTTTAATGGAGATTAATGGGACATTTCACCTGAAGAGGACAACGAAAAAAGTGTTGGGTCTTGAAATTTGATCAACTTTATTAATTATGGGTGCTTCCATCGTTACATTCATAAATGCATCAAACTCGCATCACTTTTTGCGTAACATGTTCATTATTGCAAACTTGCATCAAGTGATGCGCAAACTTCAAACAAATTAGAATCAAGAAAATTCTTGATGCGTTGTTGCTGATGCATTTGTATCAGCATCAGCTGCGTTGCGCATCAGCATCGCAAAAAAGCAGTGATGCGGAAACATTTGACGTTTATGAATTTACACTTCGAAAGCGATAAAATGTTCAATCTATAAAAATTTATAGGTCTCTCACGAGCAAACTAAATACTTTTTTCTCTGTCTCTCGTTCTTGAGAGATCGGAAAAGTTAGAAAATAGTTCTCTCACAAAAAGAAAAAATGAAGTAGTAAAATGTTGATATTTTTTTGGAACACCCTGTTTAGAAAATATTTTTTATTTTTGTTTTAAACTGTATCAGCCAACACCTGTCGCAATTTAATTGAAATCACCTAAGGAACGAAGAAGATGCAAAATGTTGGCATATTTTTGAAACACCCTAGGCCTGTTTGTTATCTTCAAATTTCTCGCAAATTTTCACAAATTGTCACAAATTCCTGTTTGTTAACTCAAAAAAGTTGCATCAGAGAGTGCAATGAGAGAGCAAATAATTTCCTCTCCGTTGGAAAGCTTGCACACGAAGTGTTACAACAGCTGTCAAAAATGGTGGTGGTCAGTTTCTGTCACAGCGTTCCGACTAATCGGAAAATTTTCCGAAGTAGGTTTTCAAAAAAAAAAAATGCACGACTAGGTCGCACGTACTTGCTCTTATGTTCAAGGCACTGCGTGCTTAAGAAAATATAAAAACATGGAAATTATGAGAGAAAAATACGACATTTTAATTGGCTATAAAAACTCTTTTGACAGTTTGAGGAGGAAAAAAAGAATGCCATCTTAATTCTTGATTGAATATGATTGTATGGGAAAAAAATTTAAAATCGTTGGAGTGGTTTTAAAAAAAAAATAATTTTGTATATATAAAATTCTTAAATCATTTTTAAGAACAAATTTTGGTATGCAAATTTAAAGTATAAAAAACTGTCAACCCGTTTTTGAGATATCGAATTTTCAAAAAAAAAAAAATTTGAAACTTTTTTTAAAAATCCAAAAACATTTTTTTTGAAAATTTTGATATGCAATATTATTTAATCTGCTCTAAAATTTGTATATAAGAAAATTCATATATAAAAAATACGTTCTATGGCAGGTACTATTAATAGTTGCTAAGCGTTAAATTTTATAATTTTTGGTAGTAGATCGTACTAATTTTAGTATATGAAGAAAGTTTAATAAAAATCGTAGGAGTCGTTTTTAAGCAAAAAAATATTTTCCTTTGCGGTTTTTCAACTTTTGTATGGAAAGTACCGTTATTTTTTCATAAACGTTAAATCTTTTTTTTAAATATTTTAGAAAGTACTAAAAACCCCTTAAATATCGAGTTTCAAAAGAAACGATCATGTCGTTTTCGAAATATTTGATTTTCCAAACGAAACTTTGAAAAATCCAAAAAATATTTTTTCAAAAATTTTGGTACAAAAAACCATTTATATTTTTTGGAAGCTTGTGTATAAAAAAATAATTCAAATTGGTCGTATCGTTTTGTACGGCAGGTACCGTTACTTTTAGTTCTAAAAAAAAATTGAAAAAAAACGTGTGGACATAATCACCAACAACCACTATGTACCAAGTTTGAAGAAAATCGATCGAGCCGTTTAGGCTGTAGGTGAACAGACAGACCGACAGAATATTGCCACCCACTTTTTTGGTGTTCTCTATCATCGTAATATCATGTTTGATTGTTATCATAAAAAATTTTTCTTGCACGAATCCAAAACTTGCCTTATAGTAGATACCTACATATATCGCAAGTAAAAACTGCAGTGTATTCAGTTTTCTTACAAAAGATCTGCATATTCCAATTTTTACTTTCATTTTAAAAAAAGAAGAACAAAAGAAATTAAAAATAACATATATAGTTAAATATGCTGTCACGATTGTTATCAAAGCAAGCCAATAACCGAAAGCCGTAAGAATAGAATTGAAAATTAGGGGACTGATTTTTGATGGATGATAATTTACTTTTTCTGAAAAGTGCAGTAGGCTCGATTTAAAAGCAATAGATTTGTTTTATAGAAAATGTGCATTAGATCTATTGAAATCATGGCAAAGTGGCAACGCCGTTTATACACAAAAATAAAGCTTCTGACAAAAAGTGGTGCAGTTCATGGTTCAATGCGTTTGTCAACTTTTTTCAAATTACCCCAACTCTCATAGAATTGTCCCCTCTTTTCAAAATTTGAAAAGTTTCACACATTTTTTTGTAAAAGGATACCAAACAAACCTCCTGTTTGTAATTATTTTTTTTTTAATTCTGTCTCAGCTTTGACTTTGACTGAAGGAAAATGAAGTTGCAAAATGTTGACATTTTTGTGGAACACTCTGTTTTGAAAATATTGTTTTCTTTTTTAAATCTGTATCAGCTATCACCTGTAGCAATTTCATCGAAACCGCTGAAGGAATAACAAAGTACCAAAATGTTGACATATTTTCGAAACAGCCTGTGTTTTTTAATTCTGTCTCAGGCTCTCAGGTATCACCTGTGTCAATTTCATTAAAATCACTCACGGAGGAACGAAGTTGCAAAATGTTGAAATATTTTTGAAGTACCCTGTCTTGAAAATATTTGTTTCTTTTTTAATTCTGTCTCAGCTATCACATCACCTGTGTCAATTTCATTGAAATCGCTCAAAGAACAACGGAGTCTCGAGGATTTCAAAACTTTGTCCTTCGATACTTTGTCTTGCGTAACTTTGGCTTTCCAAACTTTCTCCTTTCGTAAAAATACAGTTTACTTTCTTTTTTGAACGAAGCTTGAATGGATCTTCAATAGTTCCCGCGTGATAAATTCGGAATCGAACCATTTTTTAGGGTTCGCAACAAATTTGATTCGAAAAATTAAATCGCGAACGGATCAATAATAAAATTCCCTTTTGAATTTTTCACAAGAGAACGAATGATATTTTATCGTTCTCCGAACTTTAGGATCCAATTTAGTTGCGTTAAGGTTGTTTCATTAGAAAACTCGTGTTTTGCGATTGGGATATCTAATGTTCATTTTATTAATTTATTTATTTATTTATTTAATGAAAAACTATACAAAATTTTAATTTGAAAACGTGACGGGTGTGACAGGTCAATGTGACGGGTGTGACCAAGTACAATTTGAATGCATGTAAACAATATAATAAACGATATTTAAAGGAGAAATTGTAGTCATAAATGTTTAATTATTTTTCGAACGTAGTGAGAAACTCTTTTTCTAAAAAGTCTTTCTCTTTTTCTTTTAAAGTAGGGAAAACTCTCACTTAAAGCCAACTAAATTCTCATATAGTTAGGGTAGATTTTCTTAGAATTATATCCCTACATCGTGAACTCCATGTCTAGAAGCGACAAAACTGAAAATGGGTTGAAAAACAGAAAAGATAAGTTTTGAAACCAACATATAATAATTTTTGTTACGGGTGTGACAATCACCACTTTATAAGTCAACTGTCCAAAAACTCAGTTTGTTTTACCTATTGAATAACTAAGTGACACAAAAACATTGCTCAGAGTTATAATAAGGGAAATATTCTTAAATTGAGAAACAGTTATTAAAAATATGGTGGTGTGTATTGCATCGGCCACTGAATCGCAAGGTTCATGGTTTGCTCCCAGATGACGGCAAAGCAATCATACTGTAACTCACTGCTTCTATGCATGTCAGCAGTCGTTTACTATTTAGTCCGAAAGAAAGAGGGAAAGAACACATCCTTGCGGCATACCTCAACTGACAGATGTGCTGGTGGAAAAGCTTCCAGCTTGGACTTGATTAGAATTTTTTTTAATAGTCAAGTTTTACTAAACATATTTTTGTTAATGAAGGAAAGGTTAAGTTATTATTATTCGAACAAGTCAATTCTTTTATTATAAAAATGTATTTAAAAATTTCAGAGCTTTAAACAAGCTCAAGTGTTGACGAGAAATGGACCAAAAATTGTTGATAGTATGGCGAATGAAATTAGAATGATGATGGATCTCAAAATAAGTGCAGTTAAAGTAAGTATTACAATCCCTTATTTTTTTCAATTCTTTTAACACTTAACATTTTTCTTACAGCGAATAATGGATACCGCAGAAAATACAGCTTTATCACATCAAAACGATGTTGAAGATAAAACTTTTTCGTATTATAACGCTAAGGAAATGCTTGAACCCGGTGAAAAAGCACCTACTGAACCACCACCAGAATTAGAGGATGTTATTATGGAAAAAACTAAAGTCCCTCCCAAGGAAATCATATTGCAACCAAAAGCCGAATTTTTCAATACACCCGTTAATATAAGCTTAAGTTCAGTTCATGTTCCAACAAATGTGTATGACAGAGGTTTGTACCAAAAACAAGTGTAAAACTACAATTTCTAATAATTTCTATGTTCAATTTAGCAAGCGAGGTTATCCAAGCAATTAAATGGTCGGAAAATTTAGACCAGATCTTCAGAGATAATTATAAAAATGATCCAACTTTATCGTGGCAGTTCTATGGCAGTGCTTCTGGCTTTATGAGACAATTTCCCGCTTCTAAATGGAAGCAGGATCCCGTGGATCTCTATGATTGCCGTTTACGTTCCTGGTTCATAGAAGCAGCAACAAGTCCCAAAGATATTGTCATCCTAATGGATTCGTCGGGTTCGATGAAGGGACAGAGACTAGATATTGCCAAACATGTTGTTCGAACAATTCTAGATACATTGGGCCCCAATGATTTTGTAAATATATTTACATTTGGTGAGGATGTAAAACCTGTGGTTCGATGTTTTGAAGAATCTCTTGTTCAGGTATATAATTCTTTTTCTATCGTTTTACAAAAAATAAAACAATTTATTTTGTTAAGGCAACCCTTGGAAATGTACGTGAACTTAAAGAAGCAATTGAATTGGTCAAAACAGATTCCGTTGCCAATTATACAGCATCATTGACAAAAGCCTTCGAAGTCTTAGAATATGCCAGAGCCGATATCAAGGGTGCACATTGCAATCAAGCGATTATGATTATTTCCGATGGAGCACCATTTACGTACGAGGATATTTTCGAACAATACAATTGGCAGAATAAGCCTTATATGCCTGTAAGGGTTTTTACATATTTAATTGGAAAAGAAGTTGCAGATGCAAAAGAAATCAAATGGATGGCCTGTGCAAATCAAGGATATTTTGTTCATTTGATTGACATGGCTGAAGTTCGTGAAATGGTTTTGAATTATATACCAGTTATGGCGAGACCTTTGGTTTTGGGTCGACATGATCATCCTGTAATTTGGACGCAAGTTTATGCTGATGAAGTTGTAAGTTTATAAATTTATAGATAGTCTTTTGAATTTGGATAGATAAGTGTCCTTAAAATACTAATGCTTCGTTTCCTCTTTTAAAGGATCCGAAAATGACTGATTGGCTCTGGGAAGTCAAACAATGTGAACAACAAAAAGAAGATGTGGAAGTTGGTCGTCGTGTTAAAAATAAAAGGTTACTTAGGATCGAACTAGATGATCGCTATTGGAAACGAAGGAGAAAGGTTAACTATTTTGTATTATATTTCATAATAATTGGATTTTAGTTTTCGACGCCTATACTTCTTTTTTGCTATCCTTTGGCTATCGGATTTTAGTCTATGAGACTTAAAATTTCTATATGGATCTTTAAGAATTTTTATTTGAATAACACCCCACGTTTCTTTTTTTTTCTTTTTAAAATTTAAGTTGATTCGATAGAAACATAAGGCGCTTTTCAAAGGTATACTTTTAAAGTAGATATCCATAAAATTTGCTCCTTAAATGGCACTGAACAATCCTTTAGTCCATAACAGTAAATTTAATCAAAAATTCAGACATATTCCTTACTTTTACAATTAAGTTGATTCCATTGTAAGGTAACTGTAATGAACTCCTAAGACTTAATAACTAAGTGGACCACTAAGATTTTTTCCTTAAGTTGTACCGATAGATAGCAAGTTATGCATTCGTAAAAAAATTTAACTTGAGATTTTGATCAGATTTGTCTTTGCGATGATGAGCCTAAACGCCTGAATCGAATTTCTTAAAACTTGGTACATAATAGGTTTTGATGCTTCCCTCCACACGTTTTTTCGCTTTGTTTTTAAAACCAAAAATAACGGTACCTGCCATGCTATTTTTTACAGTTTTACAAAATCTTTTTTTCTGATTTGTATATAGCTCCACAACTTTTCTTTAAAAAAATCAATACATTTCTTTTAGTAAATGCTATCTTTTGATAGGAAACCATATTTTTCAAAATTATTATTTTATTTTAAATTTTATTATTTTATTAATGGTACCTCCCAAAAAACCATTTTTTTATTTTCGATTTTCTTCAAACCCGTATTTCTGATCTCAATCAATTTTTTCATAGAGAAGCTTCTAAAAGGAAATATTTTTTAATTTTTAAAAAATGCTCAAATTCCTTTTTTCGAAAATTAAATTTCGACTTTTTTGAAAGTTGGTATGGCTTTTTACACTTTCTAGAAAATGTTAAGTAAAAAATTTACTTATATGAAAACATAACGGTATTACACACAAATGTAAAAAAAACAGCAAAGGAAAATATTTTGTTCTACTTAGCAACTATTAATAGTATCTATCTCTCATAGAACGTTCTTTTATTTTGAATTTTATCATTATCGGCTGAAGGGATTTAGATTAGTTTTTTTTATATAAATTGCATATCAAAACTCTCAAAAAAAATATAATTTTAAAAAAACTTTCAACTTTTTTCTTTTTAATTTTAATTATTGATTTTTTAGTGGATCAGATAATTTCCTTAAATAGAACTTTAACCTTTTTAAATTAAATTAGCAAAGTCGATTGTAAATTAAAACATGATTTAAACTTTTATTTTGTAACTGAACCTCTAGAAAAGCTTCCCTTGATAAGCTCCAAATGTTCTTTTCTCTACTAATAAACTTTGTTAGTAGATTCTAATGTTTTCATGAAGCAGAGCGTCCACATTTTACCGATCTACCGATCAAAATTTTTGGTTAAAGCGTGAAACAAATTAAACCAGCACCAGTAACAGCACTAGTAACAGCAACAGCAATAGTGGCGGCTATTGTTTTATAACCAATGTATTTAAATCGTCCAGCACAGATTAGAACAGCACCAGCAACGTCAACAAGGTCATTAGACCAAAGTCCTAAATTAGCTGTTACTGTTGCATTGCTGATAACTTTTCCGAAAGAATATTCAGGGTAACCATACTGTTGTTTTTGTTTTTACTTTCGTTTCTATGTGAAAAGAAATGACGGTGCTGGTGGCAATGTGATTGAAAAATATTTGCTGGTCAGCGGTGCTGTTCTCTGTTGACGATGTGGTGCTGGTGCTGGGTTAATCTGTTTCGCGCATAACGTTGCGTTGACGTGTAGACTGTCATTTGTGTTTAAATAAGTTTTTATAATAATCATCAATAATCAAAATAAATGCACTGAGTGAAGAAATAAAACGCATAGCTTGCAATTATGTTGATACAAACCCCCAGACTTACAACTGTTTTTCTGTTGAACAACTTTGTCGAATGCTATCCATTCCAGTCGGGCTGCGTTCAGGTCAAGAAAAATTGAACAATATTGTTGATCAATCACCACGTCCTCATTTAATCGATATTAGGTTTGTTTTTTTGTTAGTCCGGGGGAATCGGACGAAAAAAAACGACTTCGGGGTTTAGCGACGCCATGCATCATCAAGTCCTGTTGGGGCATAGGGCGCCAACAAATCGTTTCCATCCTTCATGGTCTGCAGATAGATATTTTAACTGTGGCCAAGTCTTTCTCTGGGAGTCTGCTTCTGCTAGAACTGTTGATTTCCATGTTGTTCTTGGTCTTCCAACTCGCCGTGCACCCTGAGGATTCCATTGAAAGGACTGCTTTGCAATTTCATCGTTTGGTTTCCTCAGTGTGTGACCAATCCATTGCCATTTACGCTTTCTTATGTCAACGTCCAGCCGCTCTTGACTTGTCCTGCGCCACAATTCCTCGTTTGATATAATTTGCGGCCAGCGAATTTTTAGAATATGGCGTAGACAACGGTTGACAAAAGCCTGCATTTTCCTTGAGATGGTAGTCGTGACTTTCCAGGTTTCGCAAGCATATAACAGCACGGATTTGACATTGGATTCGAAGAATCTCAACTTTGTGCGCAAGGAGATTTGACAGGATTTCCAAATTTGGGAGAGAGAACCGAAGGCTGCGCGAGCTTTATTTATTCTACTTTGAACGTCCAGATCAGTACCACCATTTGCTGAAACAATACTTCCAAGGTAGTTAAATTGTTCAACCTCTTCAACTGGCGTCTCCTGTATTAAAAATACGCTGATGTGTGGAGCGACGCCATTACAGAAAAAAATGGAGTTTTCATATAAACTATCGACAACATGTATGAAATTCGTGCTGGTAACATAGTTTTTATCTGGACTTAAGTTAAGCCTCGAAAACTTGTAAATTGCTTAGCCCCGAGGTTTTTTTTTCGTCCAAGTCCATTCGGGCAAGGAAAAAAACACATCTATTTTGGCCAACGATGTTGCATGTTTGAGAGAGTCTTTTCAATGAACCCCTAATATTAATTTTAAATGGCGCCCAACGGTTATTTTATTTTCCATGGTAATCCACCTTTAGTATAGTAGTTCCCAGTTTCTGCCCAACTTAAAACAAAAATTTATTTTTGGGGGTACCAACAATCCTCCAAGAGTATACCTAGTATCTCTTGTAATAAAAAATGCTACTTGTAAAAGCCGTTTGGACTTGGCAGAAAATTGTGGATCCCTTCCATTCCATTCCTTCCAACTGAAAATACGCACAAAGGAATGGTTGAAAGTTGTTAGTCACTAGACCAGTGAGCCACCTAACTTAAGTCTACATTGTGCTCCTCAGGCTACATTACGGGGATAATTAAATGGGTAGGTAAAGGGATATAAGAATAAAACCAGGATAGGTTACCCAAGAGATTTCTTAGTCTAATGCTACATTTCCACCTAACGCTAATCTGAGATTTAGTAACATTTACCTAAAATCTTCATTAAATCTCGAAGATTTACCATACAAAATTTATTGGGTAGATCTTCAAGATTAGAAATTAATCTTGTTAAATCTTTCTAGGACAAATACTTTTACAAATCGAACTAACCTTTTCTTATATAACGTTGAAGGATTCTTTCATGGCTGAATTCAGTTCCTCATAAATGAAATATTCTATCTCACTTCCTCTTCATGAGAAAAAATGAAACACTATATTTGCATTTTTAAAAGTGCTTTCAAAGTAAATCTTTTTTAAATCTTTTAGTGCGGTGGAAACCCCAAAAAGATTTATTAAATTTGAACTGAGATAAACCTTCGGTGGAAACATAGCATAAAGTTAGGCTACAACTTACTATATTAGTATAGTTTCCTTATGTAGGTAAAGGTTTTCTATAATTTATAATCAGATGTTTAATGAATGAATAATATAGGGGTTGTTGCACTGCGACCTTAATGTCTAATGTGCTTTTATGCCCCTAAAAGCAGATAATTAATTTTTACACAAAGTATTAATTTTTTCTCCCTTACTATTCTTAAGTGGCGCCCAACGCTTTCTATAAAAATTATCAGTGAATGCTCTTTACGCTTTATTTATGAGTTTTGCTTATGTGATTAAAATTTTTTTTTCAAAACGATAAGATGTTGACAAAAAATAAGTACACATTTCTTGTTATGCTGTTATGTTCCGTTAGTTTTAATTAACTCTATCATTGTATGTACGAAATTTTATTTTTCAAAAAACAAAATGTATTTTCAGAGTTGGGATCAACCCATCGAATCAGAAAAATACCATTTTCTAACCACAGTCTCCATGCCCGTTTATGACCGTCGTGAAAATGCGGTAAGTAAAATTTCTTTTATTACACATTTATTCTAAAATTTTTTTCCAAAAACAAAAAAATCTTTTAAAACATTTTCAATTCAATGGAAACAAGCGCATTTGCTTTAAAATTATTCATCAACATATCTTCATATTTTATTTTTTAATATTAAATACTCAAAATATTAAAATTAATTTTAAACAAACCAAACATTGTATTTGTATCACTGAAAACAAAAAATTAACTTATATAATATAGAATATCACCGAAGATGTGTTAATTAACGAAGCATACTGGGAATCACAAACTCGTGAGGTATTTCAAAAAAAAAAAACAAAAATCAAGTTCCTAACGAACGAATAATCAAAAGTAATCGTTATTTTTTGCGCTATAATACCTTAGACTACGTTTAGTGATTACTTAATATAATTAAAAATTATAAATTATATCTGAAAAAAATTCTTAGAAGTCGATTGAATATATACATTATATACTCGTAGTAGTGTTATATTTTTCGATCTAATCTCGATGATTGGGCCAAACTAGAGACAAATATTTGTATACATATTGACGCCACTATAATAATTTATATACATATATTCCTATAAATTAGTACAAATGAAATAGTCAAAACTTAGATTTTTAGTTATATTCCTTATTTTGTTGTGTTTGGTTTAAAGAAAGAAAATGAAAATATTCTTATTATAAATTATAAACAATTTTAGTGAAATGTAAATTTGATTTGAAAATTAATTAAAATCCAAGGGTTATAATAGTTATTTAATGCTTGTTGAATTTAGATGGTGAAATAATTAAATTTGTAGAGTAGATATCAAAAAACAAAAAACTTCTCATGCCAATAGGTTCAAAGGTTTTTTTTTTGTGATTTTATAAGGTATATCATACAAGCTCGAAACTAATTTTCTTTCCTGGTTAAATTGTTGTTATGTAACCACAGGTTTGTCTAAGCCTATATGCTAATGAAAGCGTGGTATCTAAAAAATGTTTTTTTTGATTATAATTCTAGATTTCCACTTGTCATTTAACAATTGACGAAAGAATGATTCATTTAACAAAATGACAGGTGGGAATATAATCGAAAATCGAAAGAACGAACGAAATGTCACTTTTTCTTAGGCGGGAAAGAAAAATTTTAACAACATGATTAAATTATTCTTTGTCAATAAAATGCACTAATCTCAAAGCTCCATTTCAGAGAATGATAATATTCCTGACAGAAAATTAAAAAGAGTCAGAAAGACAACTCTGAAGTTGACAATGGAAATGAACCAAAATCGGTGATACAAAAGGTGCCAACGTTCGATAATGCTTGGGATTTAAACCAAAAATTCTATAAAAATAGAAAATGAGCAAAAATCGTTTTTTGCTGTTTTTGAGACCTTTGTATCATCTAGAAATATCTATTTTTCAACAAATTTTGCGAAATTATCAGAAAGCACTAATCTTCTTCTTGAAATATCAGTATAAATTTCGAAAAACAAAATCTCTTCTTTGATCTTTAATTATCTGAGAATTAAACAAAAAGATATTGTCGATATGAAAGGATGCAAAATACCAGCCACCTCCGCAATTGATAAACGAACAGTTTTGAGGGTTGTGTCTTATTCATGTCGGTTTAAATGGCTTAAACGAGGGAACCAGCTAGGTTCAGTGCCAGTATTTCTACAGTCGAGAGTGTACCTAATTAAAAGTTATGCATACCGGAAAAGAAGAAAATCAAATGAATTTATCGCAAACTTTTTTCTTACAATGGTTTTAACAAAATGTTGTTCCCTTATTTTTTTGTATTAGTGTACTTCGGAAATAAAGTTAAAATATTTGGTAATAGTGTCTAATGCTACATTTCCACCTAACGCTAATCTGAGACTTAATAAGATTTACTTCAAATCTTCTTTAAATCTCGAAGATTTACCATACAAATATATTTCGTAAATCTTGTAGATTAGAAATTAATCTTGTTAAATCTTCCTAGGACAAATAGTTTTACAAATCAAACTAACCTATCTTAACATGTTGCTGAACGATTCATTCGAAACTCGAATCAGTTCTTCATTGTTTGACACAAATCAAACATTTTGTCTCTTTCGCACTTCATAAGAAAAATTGGAACGCCATTTGCATTTTTGAAAGTGTTGTCAGATTTAATCTTTTTTAAATCTTTTTGTGCGGTGGAAACACCAGCACCTTCAAAAATGCAAATGGCGTTTCAATTTTTCTTATGAAGTGCGAATGAGACAAAATGTTTGATTTGTGTCAAACAATGAAGAACTGAATGCGAGTCTCGAATGAATCGTTCAGAACCATGTAAGAAAAGGTTAGTTCGATTTGTAAAACTATTTGTCCTAGGAAGATTTAACAAGATTAATTCCTAATCTTCAAGATTTACGAAATAAATTTGAGTGGTAAATCTCCAAGATTTGAAGGAGATTTGAGGTAAATCGTATTAAATCTCAGATTAGCGTTAGGTGGAAATGTAGCATAATGTCTCATTCGCACTTCATAAGAAAAATTGGAACGCCATTTGTATTTTTGAAGGTGCTGTCAAATTTAATCTTTTTTAAATCTTTTTGTGCGGTGGAAACACCAAAAAGATTTATTAAATCTAATCTGAGATAAACCTTTGGTGGAAACATAGCATAAGACTCTTCTGCCCATAATCTCAGTTCCACTGCTACGTTCGGCCTCCCTCCAATTACTATATAGCAAAACCCTTACCGGAGTTATACCATTTTCTTTAATCAATAAATTGAAATCACCAACACCAATTCGCTTTTTTATTTTGCATCAACTAAAAGTTAACTAGTGATAGCTTATAAATGCTTTTTAATTTAATTTACTACTATAGCAAAATGTAGGTATTAATAATTAATGATTTTTATGAAACTATTTTGCTCAATTAAAAAAAAATGATTGCTAGTTGATTAGAAGTTTACTTACAAAATAATGCTTTCTTTAGCATATTAAATATTAAGAAAATGAATTAAAACTTTGAAATGTAATTAATTTACCTTTTAGTTTTTTTGTTTATTTTTATGTAATCCATATTTAAACATATTAAATAGTACATAAAACTGTAACGTAGGTGTGTATATTTAAGTCTGGTAATATATAAACATTATCCAATTGCCATTCAACTAGTGATGAAGCTTCATTTTGATTTAAGTTTCGTAGTAAAATATTAGTAAACTCTGGTTTTCAATATACCATAGATGATGCCTTAGTGTAATGTAAAAATATATGTTTATACATACATTATTAAAATGTAATTTATATATCAAACAATATTATAATCAATGTAAAGTTATCCAATATGTCCGTATTTCCGTTAGCTTGCCGGAATCATTCATAAAACAAAATGCAAAAATGAATCAATAACAAAATTTGTTGATCGAAACGTTTTCAAACAAAAGTAAATTTTGTTAATTGTTTATAATAATTTTGAATATAAAATAGCTAATAGTAAAAATTATACAACTTAGATAATTTCGTAGTGAAATATTATGTATGTGTAATCGATGCCATAATATAAAATTACAAGAATTATTTTAACCAATTTATTTTAATTGTTCTGCTTTCAAATAAAATGCAGACCCGGATTGCTAATTTACTTGGTGTTGCTGGAACCGATGTGCCAATTAGAGATATTAAAAAACTCTTATCACCGTATTTGGTAATTTTTTTTATAAATTTTAAAAATTCATTTACCAAAAAAAAACCTATTTAATTTATTTTAATATAATTTTAGTTGGGAGTAAATGGTTATGCTTTTATTGTAACCAACAACGGTTTTATACTATTCCATCCAGATTTTCGTCCAATCGTAAGTTTGATTTTTATATACAAAAATATTTTATTACTTTTTTGATTGTACACTTGAAAATAATATTTTTCTATTGTATGGAAAAGTTTCAAGATATTCTAAAACCAGCTTATAACAGCGTAGATATGATTGAAGTTGAATTGTTAGACGATGATCGAGATCCACGAGATTTTAATCCAGTATTAATTAGTGTAAGTACTTTTCCTTATATAGTATTTCTAACATTACATTTTATAATAATATATTTTGTTTTTTCTAAAGATTCGAGATGAAATAATAAATCAATCCACCGGAAGTAAGTGGATGTTGGTAAAAAATCATTTCGATGAAATGGTAAGAATTATTTTATGATCAACAGAAACTTTAGATATGTAGTAGCGCCTTAAACAATGACAACCTTATTTATTAGATTTTTTAGACGGTTGACTAGTTAGACAGCTTTTTAAAAGTCCTTAATAGTTGGAAATATGCCATAATTCAATTAATAATATTTTTTATATTAAATAAAATTTCAAGTGAGATAAATTTTAGACAACCGATGCCGTTGTCCAAGTTAGACAACTTTAGAGAGTATAACAAAGTCACACAAAAACACCACACAATCCTGGGCCTGTGGCCTGTCTATAGGTTATCCGAAATATCCGAATACATTAAAATGCTAGATGGTATTCAGAGGCGACTCATTTTCATCTCACTCACATCTCTTGGAAAGAAAGAAATGACTAAGCGACGCAGAAGTTTTTTTTTTTCAATTTTTTGAAAATGTTTGCTTGACCTGACCATCTCTTTCTTATACTAAAAAAAAAGTGCGACAAAAAAAAGAGAGATATCAAAAAAAGTCGACTCAAGTGAAGCCGACAGATTACAGTCATAGACGATGTTCATACCAGCTTCACGTGAGGCGACTCATTTTGACGTCTCTCTTTTTTATCTAATTCCTATTTACTGGAAGAAAAGAGATGGCGAGGTGAGGCAGAAATTTTCCAAAAATTTAAAAACTTCAGCCTCACTTGGCCATCTCCTTCTTTCTAAGAGATGAGAGTGAGATACAAATAAGAGACGTCAAAATGATTCGCCTCACGTGAAGCTGGTATGAACACCGTCATACGTATTAGGTACCTACAGCAGAAATGAAGACGTAAATTTGTCAATAGTGAACTTTACGAATCTTTTAATTTCAAGATTGACAGCTTTCATTGAGGGGAAAGTGTCAAATGCCAAAGGGCAAAGCGAAAAAAATACGCCACTAGCGCCGAAAAGTGTACACTCGGAAGAATTTGTTTTGCACGGTTGAATTTCGTTTTAAAACTTATGTCGTTTTCCATTGGTTTCACTCAAGAAGACACTCATTCCGAATCCAATGGAACAGTGCTTGTTACTTCTACTCAATTCTGAAGTTTTGTCTCTATATTGGTGAATCATTAAATAGAAACCTTTTGCTGGCACACAAAAAGTAAAACTGAAAACAATAGTGTATCAACCCTAGAGAATGCAATCCCGGGATCCCGAATCCCGGGATCCCGGGATCCCGGGATCCCGAGCCATTTTTGGATCCCGAAAATCCCAGGATTATAATACTTCAATCCCGGGATTTCCGGGATTGGTGGCTTAAATATTCGCATACAATTTTTCTTCCTGATTGCATTTAGACTTTCGTATAGGAACAATTTGCCAACAATTTTTATGTATGTCAAAACTGGTCGTCCCCCTTCGTTAATTTTTTTCTGTTCGTTGCGTTACCGTACGACTATTCAATCCATTGACTTCCTATATACCTAATAAGTCAATGATTCTATCGATGTCGGTTTCAGTTGAATTCAAAAAGTATGAAGAATATTCATTTTATTTTGAAACAACTGAATAAAATATTTTTGTTAAGTAAATAAAAAAAATATTCCACAAGAAATAATATTTTTCTTTAAAAAAAATGTCAATAAACCTATTATATTTTATTCCCAGTTGAGCTGTAAACCAAAACATGCCAAATTCATATCAGAAAAACTTTTCACGATCAAATTTAATTTTTAATAAGTTTTAAATGATTTTGTTATAGTTTGAAGGAAAATCACATTTAAAGTTCCATTTAAATGATATTTAATAATTAAATTTAATTATGGCGAGCTTTTCTGGGTATTGCGGGTTTTGGTTCTCATCAGCTCATTTGTATTTTCGTTAAAATTTTCTTTTAAAATTTTATTCGAGGAAAAGGGAACTTTTATTTATTGACCTCTTAGAATTTAAAGTGCGGCTGATGCACCGATAAATGTCAGCTTCCTGCAACTCAACAGAAAACAAGACGCAGCTGGAATAGATGTCAAAAATGCTGCAGTAAAAGTTAAACATTTTTCAACTCTTGCAGCTTCGGCAGCAGCATTTTTGATATCTATTCCAGCTCCGTCTTGCACTCTGTTCAGGCAGTTAAGAGTAGATAGGTACCTTTATATGAAATAACTAGATAAATTTTGTTTCTTTATTTCCTAAGAACTTTTCTGTTTTGTGAGAAAACATGGAGAATAACCATTTTTTTCTTCTTAATAAAAACATTTCAACCATAAAACCTATTTTTCTTGCCAGGCGGAGGCCGAAGTAGAAGTATTAACTCTTTGCATATTCAGAAAAGCGTTTTTAATTTGGAAAACGAACAGTTTCAAACAAAAATATATTCTTAATAAATTTTTGAAAAATATTTTTGAAATCCCGGGATTATCTCGGGATCCCGGGATTGAAATTTTTGAATCCCGAAATCCCGGGATTGAAAAAACTGTCCGGGATTGCATTCTCTAATCAACCCCTAACTAACAAATAATAATTTTTCTTTTTATTTTTCTTGATTTTTGTATTAAATTATATTAAATTCCTTGGTTTCAAGTGCACAATTAATTCGAAATGAAATGTTAAAAAAATATGAAGTTGAACTGCAGTTTGTCTTGACGTTTGAGTGAATGTTTGTTGAAGTTTCGTGTTGCATGTATTAGTGCTTCTGAGTGTCTTCTGAATTCAAATCAAGAATCAATTTTCTCTCCTCAGAATCGTCAGAAGAGTATTTTTTGTGCCAATGAAACGGTTTCAGAAGCGTTCCGGACGATTCTGGACGCTTCCGGACGTCCAATGGAAAACAGCATTAATCAAACAAAAAATTTGAGTACAGTTCCGTGATTTAAATAAAAAGGTGTTATAAAAGTATTATTGAAAAATATTTCACACAATGATAGTACATTTTTCTGCTTTCACAATTACATAAATGCACCAATCTCGACATGACAATTTTCCACAATTCTGATTTTGACATTTGTAAACGAATAAGAGAGGGATACATTGTTATTTTGTTAAAGAGCTCTATTAGCTGTTTTTTTTAATACATTTGTGTATCCACTTGAAAAAAGTAGCATTTTATATACAAAAAATTTGGTGTAATTCCGTATTGTGAAGATAAAAATGCACTAAAAACAAGGCTATTGGCTTATTCATATGTATCCATCCGGATATCCGAATAGTTGGGCGTATTTTATGTGCACCTTTATTTTTTTTAACACACAGCAAATGTATATGAAAAAAAGTATTCCCACTTTAATAAAACTTCGTTCAACCAATATTATTATTATATTTACTTCAAGAAACGAGTTATTCGAGTTAAACGCCAATACTACTGGACGGCTGTTCAAAATACTCCTTTTACACTTGTTATAAGTTATCCTGAGCAATACGGTGTTAATCGTGTACACAGTCGTACAGAAGATGAAATACATCGGCTCAGTATTAAGGGCAGTAATACGTTAAGCTACTTTAGTGGCAAAAAATGGAAAATTCACCCTGATTGGTAAGTGATTGTAAAATAATTATACTGATGTATTAACAAAAAAGTACATTAATCTTTTTAATTTTTATAGGCTATTTTGTAAACATAGTAATATTACATTTACAAGTCCAGAAGCGGAACTGGTACACTTCTTGGACAAAATGTCAAAACCAGGGTGGAAATGGCCATCTAGTAGAAGCGCACTGCCCCCCGAGCATACAGCTGCAATGTTTTGTAAGTATATTATCTAACTTTGTATAAACTTTACTTTTTATTTACAAACCATACATTGAGAAAAAACTCTTACATTTGAAAATTTTGCCATGAAATTGATAAATCATTAAAAAAAACAAAAAGTTTGGCATTTAAGGCCTTGATTATAGAGCTAAAGGGCTGGTTACATTTGTTTGTACTGAAGCAAAAAATATATATAATTGACGCTGCAGCTAGACGCGCATGCGATTATTGCTTAAAGTTTTATAACCCTTTGAATTGGTATAAATAAAATATTTTGTATTTGTTTTGTTTTGTTTATTACTAAAAACCGTCTTCTACGTATTTGATATAATTTCAAAGAAGTATTCGATGACGAATCACCATCATTTATATTTATTTTTTTAGTATATATTTTTTTTTGTTTAACTTCTCGGGAATTGATTTTATTTCTTTTATATAGTTTTTATTATTTTTAAGAATTTATATCCTCTCTCTCTCTCTCTCTTTCTCAAATTAAAAAAAAATAATGGTTTTTCTAAACAATGCAAATCCACAGCTAACACAAGCTCTGGGCGAATACCGCTTACTGAAAAAGAATCGTACTTTTGTGAGTACTCCTACAATCCATTTAAAAATGGTTTGGTACAATATTCTTAATTAGAAGTAAATTAATTTATTTGGTTTCTTGTAAAATTGCACCTTTTTAATTGAATTTGTAATATAAACTTAAAAAAAATACGAAAAGATTCTTATAAAAATATTATAAACAAAATAGTTTGCGTATAAATATATGTAAATTCCTTTACAGAAGTTCATAAAATATTACATACTCGTAAATACTTAAATTTGTTTAAACATGAATATATGTATCAGTTGAATCTCTCTTTCTGTTTAATTTTAAACTCTATACTTCTTGTTTTTGGTAATATAGGTTTATTAATTTGAGTTTATTTAATACAAAATAGTTCATATTTTAAATTAAATAATATATTGCAGTTATTTAAGTCGGTATTTTTGTGTAGAACCTTTTGATTTGGAGAGATTCGCGGAAATTGATAATTAGGAAACTTTAAAAATCAATCAACGCAAAAGTGACAGCTTTCATTTGTGACAGCGGTCACGTATGTACTTAATTGCAAACCGAAAATATGATGAAATATAATATTTGGAGTGTTTTCATTTAAAAAATATTTTCAATAATGCCAGCAAATTTCAGACTTAAATACAGAACTATGATCTCAATATGACAAATCCCACAAAATGATGATTTTGACATTTGTGAATTAACGAGACTGATATATTAGGCAAGTTCAGGAAAATGAGATCTCAGCAATCTCAGTCTCGTGAACTGAATTCCTCGGAAATTTTGCTGTCAAATAACTGAGGAAACAAAATATTGGATTCGCTCGCTCAGTTTTTGACACTGAGCCCTCTGAGATCTCATTTTCCTGAACACGCCTATTATAGCTATTTCGTAAAGTTATAAGTAGTAAGGAGGGAG
The DNA here is from genome assembly GCA_963921185.1 of Dasysyrphus tricinctus. Taxonomy (NCBI): domain Eukaryota; kingdom Metazoa; phylum Arthropoda; class Insecta; order Diptera; family Syrphidae; genus Dasysyrphus; species Dasysyrphus tricinctus. The sequence continues at coordinate 220,027,124 of OY992532.1, read as the reverse complement.
ATGAAATATTTAATATGTGTTCTTATTCATTCCGAACAAGGACTGTTTTCTTAAAGAACAAATGTTGAGTTTTTTACGAAACTTAATATTTCGATGCATGAAGGAGTTCAACAAAGTTAGTTTCATAATACCGTTCGTCGGTGCATGCGTCTTTGCATCCATGCGTCTGAATGTCTGTTCGTCCGTACAATGTACTTAAAATAAATACCCAAAGCTATTTTTTAACTGCGTTTCACTTTTAACTTTATGTCATTTTCGATTGGTCGTTCTGTAATTCGCTTATTTTGGATTTCATAAACAAGCAGTTTTGTGCTTTATTCCGTTTGCAAGTTATTTGACATGGTAGCAAATGGAAGAATTTGAATGTGTAAACGAAATCAGGAAGCGGAAACGCTGTCAAAACATAACTTAAAAGCTCTAATGAAACGTGATTATTGTGTTCGGAGGGCAAAATGTAAATATGTTTTCCATCGAGAACCTCTGTACCTACCAAGATTCCCAAACAAATCAATTAATCTAAAACTTTTTTTTTATTTAATATGTTTTTCCAAGTTTTATTTTTATTTTATTTTCTTTATTACCTTTTTAAACACAATTCAACCCTTTAGTACACTAAATACTCTTGAAAAATCTTAACAAGTAGAATTCTATGTTCCGCACTTCTAATTTACATACCTCTAACTATACTCACATACCCTTATATGCCTACAATGTAAGCATACACAACATACATACTTACTGACATTTTTTTTTTTTCTAAATCATACGCACGATACCGTTTTAACCGTTTATGTAAATACACGCATTTAAAAATCAAATGAAATTGTTAGCTGAGGAATTGCACACGGAGTTTCATCGAAATTATGGCAATCCATTTTGTATAATGAAGCACCTGTAAGCTGAGACAAAAAAAAAACTGCATGAAAGTTGGCACATTTAACCACCTGCACCGCTATCGTCTTGTTTTGCAAACAAGATGGGGTGATTTGTTGAACATGCACCATGCAAAACTCACTTATTTCATTTTTACCGTTAATTAACTTCAATTTTAATTTCGATACTAAATGTATGTTTAATAAAATTTTAGGTGATCGAAGTTTAATGCAGTCTTTGGTCTTCGATGCTCGTGTAACTGAATGGTTTTCAAAGAACACTAGTTTCTTTTCAAAGGACGACACTAAAGGGTAAGTAACAAATGACATTATTAATACCGTTAATTGGCAGTTTAATTTACTAATACACTTCTTTGCTCTGCACATATCATACCGTTAATCAAAATATATACTAGAATAAAAAACATAACAGAATTTTCTTATTTTATTTTATTTCTTCATTTTGAATTTTTCCTCCCATTGCTCTTTTTTACTATTTAATTTTTGTATCCATATTGCACAATGTGTGTTTGTTTTATACGTTATACATTACAAAAAACTATTATGCACAATTTAAATGGAAAAGCTCAAGCCCATTTGCGGTTTTAATGGGTGCGCTGCCAAGGTAATAAGTCAGGATTGTAACATCAGTGTATATTGTACAAATATTAACTCCCTGTATAAGTGTACATATACATTCATAATCTTTTTTGTGTGTCTATAAATGTAATTAAAATGCATTTATAAACAATCTTTAAAAAAAAAACTATGATTTTAATCTAGGAATGAATTTAAACAGCGCTTTGGCATCACTGTTGCGTTTTTGGCAACACATAGTGGGCTAACAAGATGGCAGGAGTTCCATTCAAATGTGGCTGAGGAAGCGCATTCTGGGTAAGTTTGTTTAGTTTCTTTTTTAAATCAAGTTTCAGTTTAAAAAGTTTTTTGAGTATTTTTGTTTTGAGATACCTACATAATGTAAATAGTTACGCAATTTTTAAGTTTTTATCAATTTTTTTAAAAATAATTTTAGAGAACAATTTGGGGAAAACAATCGGCGTGCTATCGATGAGGTTTGGTACAAACGTGCAGTGGAGCAGCATTTTATTCGGGAAGAGAGTTTTGTTTATTCGGTTCCTTTTGACAGCGGAGGTTATTTGTTTTTAATCGCTTTTTGTTGAATTATACAAATTGTATTATTGTTTTTTTTTATAGAAACTACTGCTGAAACTATCGTAACAGCCAGTCATGCTATTTTCCATACAGATGGTGGTAAGAGTGCACCAGCAGCAGTAGTTGGATTCCAGTTTGAACATAATGCCCTGTATACTCTTTTCAAAAACATCACTGGCACAGTAAGTATAATGTTGAAGGGAGTTTTGGATTACGCTAAACATTATGTACATACCTAGGAATAAAAAATGCAATACAAAAGTTAATAGTTCAGTTTCGTCAAGTAACTTGCTATAAATTGTGCTCACTTGTTAAAGTTGATACTCTTCAGATTGTTATGTTATTATAAGGTTATAACAAAAAGAACTTTGAAGATTTGTGAACTGAAGAACTATTACAGTGTATTAGGAATTCGTTATAGTGAAGATAGTTCCTTTTATTAAAGGTGAATATAGCTCAGTACGACTTTGTGTATAACAGTGTGAGTAGGAGCAGGAGGGGCTAAGAGGGAACAAATTGACAGGGCTTCGGGTTCAACGCTGAGTTTTTATTTTTTAATCATAAAAGTCGTTTCTTAGTAAATATACTCTACTGGCAGCACAGGTAGAAATCTTAACATAGAATTATACCGTTTTTTTTTTAAATTATGCGTTCACTAAAGGGGTTTTGACTACACTTAAAATGTTAAAAGGATTGATCATAGTACGAGCGTTAGGAAATAGGGAAGGATTTAAAAGGAGTACATTTTGTCTTCTTAAAGCGTAGTACGCTACTGATGTGAAACGACGAAATTTTTAGTTGGGCCCCAACTAGACAACGAAATGATAACAAAAACACATTTTCAAAAAGTCGAAAAACTGGCCTTTTTTCACACTTAATTTATTGCAGTCTTTGTAATCAATAATAATTTGGGGCTCAAATTGGTTAAGATGAAATTTTTAAATTAAGCCCTTTTTCAAAAACGTATTATTTATTGTATTAACATTGGATCAACTATTTCATATCATATTTTGTAGTGTGCTGACTGTGCAAAAACATGCACATCCGAGGAAATAGACTGTTTCCTTTTGGACAACAATGGATATGTAGTTATTTCTCCTAGACGACGGGATACTGGAAGATTTTTTGGAGAAGTAAATGGTGCTCTAATGCGTCGTCTTATTGAAGAACGAGTCTATAAGGAAGTCGTCATTTTTGACTACCAAGCTGTGTGTTTTGAATTTACCGGCGATAATAATTCTTCAAGTCATTTGTTTTCGGTATTTTCGGTTGTTTTTTTTACATAATGTATGACCATGATTAATATTCGTTTATTTTTATTTTTAAATAGCCAATGACACATATTCTACGCCTCGCTAAATGGCTGATCCATACATTGCTGTGGTATATTGTGCAATTTCACACTGTTGCCGCCAATGTTATGGAACATTATTTCGATGAAAACGTTACAGAATACATTGTTCCTAACAAAGAGTGGGAATCTAGGGTGACATTACGTCGGACGCGACTAAAGTCATGCGACCATAGACGTCATTTGTATACCCTATATAATGATAATGAAAATGTTGTCTACAATATGACAGCACATGCATGTGAACGGCCATTTGTCGTACTTCCAATACCAGCGAGTAACTTAATCCTACTCGTTCTTGATGTTATGTGTCCGAAGGAATCAGCATTCCGCCTTACAGTTGATCCAATAGAAGTCCAATACGACTACGATGCAAATTACAGCCTGGCTTGCTTTAAACGAGATCAAAAGCTTTCGAGAATTCGTCCAGGCAGTTGTATTAATAAGCACATGAATGTAAGAAAAGTGATTTGAAAAATAACAGAATTCAAGCCATTTTCTTAAAAATTCCATTTTGTTTTTGCATATATTTTCAGGAAAGTGCCATTGTGCTGTGCGGCGATGCCACAAGTCAAATAATAAATTACCTTTTAATTTTAATTAGTACAATTTTAATTCGTTATCTCTAACAATAAATATTAATTGTTATATAGTTAAATATAATAATTATCATATTATTGTAAAGTTTTTTAAGGAAATCCTTTCATATTTTACTGTTGTAATCTTAGCTTTTGTATATTTCACATTATAAAACAAAAAAAAACAAGAAGAATTGAAAAGAAAACACATATAGCGTAAGACATTTTCTAGACGAAATCGTGTACCTACCTACCTACCAAAAATATATAATAAAAATAGTAAAAAAAAATAAACAAGTTTTGATATTCTATATAAATAAAACTGTTAATAGAAAAGCTCTTATCCACTTAAATTCATTCCTAACAATTATAACTTATTAAAGAAAATGAATTGATTGCCAAGCCTTGCTTAATAAAATTTTATAGTTTTTCTGTTGTTTGTAAAAAGTATATATAATAATATTAATTTAACACGACTTTATCACTAACTTAGAGAAAACTAAACAAACACTCAAATAAAAATTATTTAAAATGCCATTATTAAATTTTTTTCTCTAGACAAAAATAATAAGACCTTTAGCCTTTAGAAATAATAATTTTTATTCGAAAACAAAAATAACTTCATATGTGCTAAAGCTTTGGATTAATGAAGACTTAATAAAGAAACAAATTTGAATTTACACTTGAAAAAGTGGAGTGGTTTTTATTTCTCTTTCAATAGTGGCCGTGGAATAATACACCATTTCGTATCGGAACACAATAAGTTGCATGAATTGAAAATTTTTTGAAATAGTTTTATGTAAATTTGTTGTTGCTTTTAGCTCTGTACCACCGCTTCTAAAATATCTGCCTATTTTAATTACGACATATGGAGATCTTAAAAGTACATCGATTCAGTAAGACCATAAGATAGTCAGTAATTTCACAAAACTCCAAAACTAAAAAAAAATACGTATACGCCACAGTGATTTGAGTTACTTTTCACCTTTTCTGTAGGTTGCGTGAAGAAATAAGTGGGGATTTATTCAAAACCAACACTTATCAAGTATTAAGTGTTTGAAATAAGTACTTTTCGGAATACTTGCCCTCTATTATACATAGTAGATTTTTTTAATCAAATTCCCTTAAAGACAAAACACCCATTTTTGCCTAGAATAGCCGGACTAGCCATCCCAGTTATTGTTTATTGTTTCAAGAGCGGATCATGTGGCTTCGGTGGCCTGATGTACATGGTACTCCCAGTTGACGGCAAAGAGTTGTTTAATTAAAAATGAGCATACCAGAAAAGCTTAGTGGTGCTGAGTCTGATGATTGAGTTGGTACTCCTGAAATAGCTATAACTCCAGCCTAGAAACTTAGTGGTGGCACACTCAACTAGTTGTTGATTCAAAATTTATAAGTTCATTGATGTTTTCTTGGCAATCTGTACTGCAATAGTATGGTTTCCATACTCACATACAAAAACTCCCATTAATTTGACCAATTTTGATTTTTTATAAATTTAATTTTTATCAACAAAAAAAATAATTGTACTATATTGAATTTTATTTAAATATTTTCTACTACTTTATACAAAATTTGCTGGCTTAAATTTTACAATAGTCAATATTAAACCTATTTAATAAGTCAACCCGCAAAATTTTTGTTGATTCTGAAGTATGTATATCAAAATTATCTCTTCAACCTTTTAGTTCACTTTTTTGACGTCAACTTTGTCATTTTTACTTTTGCTGATTGTTTTCCCCTTTTCTGCTTTCTCTAGGTTAATAATTTCAGTGATAGCTTTGCAAAATCCTCTCACAATCTGATATTCAGTTAAGCCAATACGTCGTTTATTTGAAATATCATAAATACCACCTTCTGCATCGGTATGCTCGCCACGAGTTCCTCGTACCTGTAACTTTGTATCTTTTAGCAATTGCCTCGAATTTCTTTTTATCAGATGCCAATTTAGGAATTCTTATATGGACTGAGGCCCGGATCGTTGTACCCAGATTAGTTGGACAGAAGGTCAAATAACCCAAACGATCATGGCGTTCGAAAGGTATCTTAGCATCCATAGCACTAATTCCTCTTACCAATCGACTGAAGACTTCTCCTAAATTACCACCTCTCTGTATGGATATCATTCGAACATGATCCTCTTCGTTGCACCATACTACGAATGTTTTATCGAAGTTGTAGTAAATACTACGACCTGTTGGCCAAAACCGACAAGCATTGGCAGATTGTAAGAAACGATCACCCGGCTTGAATAACAAACGATCATCTATAAGTTTATTTTGAACTGATTTCTTCATGCCGAACAAAGGATGCAAGACACCCTTAAACTCATTTCCCATGCTAGACAGAGCACAATGTATCATATCTTCGACATCATCGTAATCTTTTTTTGACATACAGGGATTGAAGGGGTAACCTTTTATAGACCGTGCACATCGTATACGAGTTGAAGCAATGTAATGCTTAAAGGGATCAAGATCACCAAAGACACATGGATTACCGAAATTCGGGCAAGGGTGACTGTCCATCTTTTTAAACCCACAATGGTAATCTTCGATTATAGGGTCGAATAGGTCAGCAAATACTTTATAGGCTTCAGCATCTGGGGCATAGACACCACATCCAGAGTCATGATTTTCTAGACCCGATTGAATGCAATCTAAAAGCGTGGAGCTTTTGGTTTTCTTGGTTCTTAAGGATTTGAAAATGTCTGGAGTTAAGTGTTTTTTAAGCAAAGATTGTGAATTCGATGATCTTAATTTTGCGTAGCCTTCATCTAATTTTTCCAAAACCATAGGTTCAATTTCAAATTTGCGTCTAAAAGATTACCAAAAGATTTTTGTGAAAATGCTAATCCATATGCTTAGAAAATTTAAGAAACTTACGATTTGAGGCGTGTGGTAATAATCAGTAACCTGTTGATTTGTGGAGTTTTTAATTGGCGTGAAAACATGGTTAATTTTTAATTTGAAGGCCGAAATATATATGTATATTTTTTAATGATTGAAAAATTACTACAGGAAAAAAGATAACATAGTTTTTTTTATTTCTGATTACTTGTTGTAAAATAAATTTTTGAGCTTGATATTTATTCAGCCAAAAGTCCACATGAATTAAAATGTAATTCGTGAAATTTTTAGGTTGGGCTTTTATTCAGATAGTTTTGTGTTTTCAAATTCAAAAAGAGCTATTTTTCATGCTCAGATTTCTTTATAGGCCTTCTTTGTTAAACCGCGAAAGACGACGTGGCAGTTTCAAAAAACTTATACATACCTTGAACCATCAGTTTCTTGTTCACCTTGTCCAAAATAATTTTAGTTTTTTTTACAACGACTACCATCTAGTTCGATCGTGTTGAGTTTAATTTTATTTTAAACACTTGAAAAATAGGATCATTTTTTGTACGGCCCAACGATGAAGCCAATTTGTTTTGTAGGTTTCCTATCAGTGATTCTATATAGGAAAGCTGAAAAGGTAAATGTGTAATTATTCCTTGCAAATATGCGAGCAGGGTACTTACTTCTTGTTTCTTTTATAAAATGGTATATGTAAATAGATTTTTCACTTCTATAGCCGTTTCGATGTCACAGGACTTCAAATAACGAAAGTATAACTTCTTTGATGTTTTAGACGTTGCTCTGGATACATAAATAATGTTGAGTGTAATGTGGTCATCTAGGTATTTACCAGCAAAAATAGGTGCTACAGATTGACTTTTTGTTTACTAAGAACTTTCTTCTTTTGCAGGCCCTGAAATTTTTTAATTTTGTATAAGCAAAACTCCCAGACAACCAAATTGATAGTCGCATTATCAAAAGACTAATTTTTTCCATTAATCTTTGTTTTACTGACATTGAGATAAAAACGCAAATTCTATTTTAATACAAACATTTATTTAAAAGATGTCATGTAAAAGTAACAAACAAAATAATGTATTTATTTCTTATCACAAAAATAAAAAAAAAACTATGAAATATATTTGGAATGATCCTTTGTGGTATTCATTTTACTTTTTCTTTATATTCTTTGTTAAAACATTTTTTCTTCTTATTTGCATCTTAATTAATTAAAACAAAAATCTGAAATACTATATTCAATAATTACGTTAAGAATGTTTGTTGCTGTGTATATAAAAAGCTTTCATTTTATTTATTGTATATTTTCTTTAATTTATTTTGTTTACGCTTAAATAATTATATATTTTTTTTTTTTTTGTTCTTAAACATAATTTGATTGTTTTGAGAATTTGGCAGTTATTAATTTAATTTATTTTGTTAATAAAAAATTGGGTTAGTAAAATTCTTTAGTTTTTTTTACTCAATACGAGAACCAAGTAAAAATAACATGAGTGAAAAGATTTATAATGAGTGATACAGGGAAATGAAATAAGTAACAACCTTTGTGTTTATGCGATAAACAAATAGAGAATTAGTTTATGCCAAAGCGTGAGAAATATAGTTAAAGATACATTGAGTAATTTTGGTGTTAAATTACTGGTGAATGGGATATGCGAAGCATCATAAATCGTCTTCTTGTTCGTCTTCTCAACAAAGTGGAATGTTTGGAGTAGGGTTAAGTGATTACGTTGATGTAACACCTTTGCGAGCGACGAGCATGTTTAGGACTGGGTTTTTGCGAATGTAGCTTACTGCCTTTTTGTGCGTGACCATTGTAAAGTCATACCCATTGCACTGAAGAATTTTGTCATGAATTCGGAGACCAGCGCGTGCCGCTGGACTGCCTTCGTGCACTTCGGTTACATAGATACCCTACAAGACAATTAGTATGTAAGGAAGTTTTCACTTCGAGATGCTATAAAAAAAAATATAAAACCAAAAAAATAAACTCACATAATCAGTATAGCCTTGGGGACTTTTCTTGTAATCCTGATCAATGCCACCACCTATCTTAAACCCACATTTAAGAATTTCACGACCCTCTTGATCGTAGTCGACTTCCTTATGCAATGTTATTGGAATCTGTTAAACGAAAATTTCATCAAACACAGAATTAGCTCTCAATGTTCCCACAATCACCCTTTATGCTTGGGCGGAGCTCATTTTTTCTGGAAGAACGTCTGGCCGTGTTATACTTACACTTAAGCACTCCATTGCTGTACCGGCCTGGTGTTGAAAAGCCATTTTCGCCATGGTTAAGGAATGTATTTAAATTACTTTTGGAATTCCGTATTGGAGAAATAGAAATATTGCAAAAGAAAAATTGGAAAGTGCAGAGAATTGGATTTTTTCTAGTTTGAGGGAAGACGAGCTGGCTAGCTGCTGCTTTTGATTCCTGGGAAGTTGATGACAAACAAAAACAATAAAAATTTGACACATAAGAATAAATATTTTGGTATCACTTTAAAATGGACTTGTGCAGAGTTTTAAAGAGATTTATTTTTTTATAAGACCTTGTGCTCACTAGGCAACTTTGTTTCGCTCGCTCAAGCAACTTTCAGTTGCTATCGATTCAAAAACATTGAGAGGGCGTGTTTATTTATTAATTCCGGTATAAGAATACAAAATTGAAAACTATTTATCCAGAATATTCTGAAAGGAATAATTAAAGAAATACTGAACAAATATTACATTCATCAGTTATTGCCGTTTAGTGCAATGTACCTCATACAATTTAATACAAATGACGGTGTTCATACGAGCTTCACGTGAGGCGACTCATTTTGACGTCTCTTATTTGTATCTCACTCTAATCTCTTAGAAAGAAAGTGATGGCCAAATGAGGCTGAAGTTTTTAAATTTTTTGAAAATGTTTGCCTCACCTCGCCATCTCTTTCCTTCCAATAAATAGGAATGAGATAAAAAAGAGAGACTTCAAAATGAGTCGCCTCACGTGAAGCAGGTATGAACACAGTCAATGATTATTTTGCCGCTTCTTGAAGTTCGATTGCTTTGCAGTTCTGCTGAAGTACAGTTCAGTCGAGTGCAATTACTCGCTTGTGACCCCATCACGTTAAAGAAAAGGAGAGCGTTTCGAGTTGCTTTCGGAACTTACATGAAAGAACTTTAAGTTGCTTGAGTGTTGCCTGCAACTTTTTCTGTCAACGATAGGATACTAAATTACATTTTTGTCATTTTTGGCCATGATTGAGGCTTGTGCTTTTATTTTCATTGAGTGATGTGAGCATTTTTCTTAAAATTATTACAAAATCTTTAAAACCACTTTCTGCCGATTTTCATTATACAAGATGCCATCACCAAAAAAAACAATTCCAATTCCCAAGTGTGAATGAATTTCCGTGTACACATTCTATTCACGCCCAAAACAAGTGCGAATAAATTTGACTGATTGTGCACGCGTTAACTGTCAATAACTTAAAGCTCACATTTTTCTGTGTACACAGAAAAAACTCGCTCTTGCAAAATTGAGCCCCAGATCTAATGAATAAGGTGCGGAAGGAATCAGTCTCAATATTGACATTTTGACTATGAGCTAAAAGTCAAAATTGAGTATGATTCCCTCCAATTTGGGCTCTTTGCCAAGATTCAGCTAATTCGAAGCCGCAGGGAGTGAGTGAGATGAGTCACTTTTCGTCGAAAATCGATTCAGTTAGCAAATGAAATGATGAGTGTATGATGAGTGAGCGAGTGAAATGAAATGTCAGATTACTCGCCAGATATTTCCGCAGTGACTTGATGTATGTGTTGGTAAATTTCCAGTTATGGATAGGTATGTGTGCTTTTCTCAAGAATTCCTATTCATGGATAGGAAACGAAATAAAAAACAACAACGTAGAAAAAAACAACTATGTACCCTTTTATTGATTCTTTAATTGAATCGGTCATTTCAAAAACCACTTAAGTCACACAATTAGAATTTTTCAGGAATCAATAAAAACAGTTTTATTAAAAAATAAACTAGTTTTAAAGGACTTTTTTGGGCTCAATATAGTATTACCGCCATATTATTCACTCTGGATTTAAATTGGATTTAAGGAAGTTTTTAATCCAACAACTAAATCCGGATTTATTAAATCCAAAAATTTAAATCCATGTCCATATTATTCACTCTGAACATGCCTTAAATCCAATGGATTTAAAATGCCCTTAATCCAGATGTAAAATGTAATTAAATCCAGATTAAGATCGTTTAATCCAAATGTCAAATTTGCGAAAAGTCAAATTTCTCCCGTGGAACTTTTTGTTTACTTTAATTAATTTATTTCACTATGTTGGAGCCTGATTACACGATTCGTTTTTTCGTTCGTTTCGTCTTTTTGACAGGTACGTTCCTTCATGATTACACACAACGAAAAAAATCCATTCGTGACTTTGACGTTCAAAAAATTTGAGGTTCAGTTATTGAAAAATAGGCAGTAATAATAATTAAAAATATTTTTATATCACTTCTTGTTCAAATGTATACCTATTTAATTTATTATAAGAAACAATTTTTAATTTAACTATTTGAATTTTTTAAGAAGCTTGAAATGTCAAGAAAAAGTGAATTATATGAAATTGTGTTTTAATCTGGATTTAAGTACTTAAACTGACCTCCGGAGGGCAGTTTAAATCCAATTGGATTAATCGATATTGGATTTAAAAAATTGGATTTAAGTTTGGATTAAACGAATGAATAATATGGGATTGGATTTATTGTTTGGATTTAAAATACTTTTAATCTGGATTTAAGTTTTAATCTGGATTAAGTGAGTCAATAATATGGGCGTTAGAGTTCAAAAGGATTGAAATATAAAAAAATATTCACAGTTTATCAATACTAATAATAAAAAAAAGTCTGAAAACCCGTTCTTGACTTACGTTGTTTTAGCAAGAAACGGGTGACTTACGTTGTTTTAGCAAGAAACGGGGTCAGCAGTATACAATAATTTAAACAAAATCAAAGTTTTTTTTAAATTATACTTAAATATTAACATATTAACATTTTAACATGTCACATGTTTTAATTTATCATGTTTCATATATTTAACCCGTAGGCAAAACTAGATATAACTACTTCCACCATCTAGTAGTGCTTGCAAAAACCACTTAAGTCAGTTGACTTACGTTGTTTTTGCATGGAACGTTTATTGTGAGGTATCATTTGGAGGGGAAGGAATGTTTGGACCGACGTAATTTATTCTCAGAATATGCATCTACGTTTAAGGAAGCGTTTTCAGCAAAAAATTTTATTATCTTATGCACATATATATATTAAATAAATTTATTTTCTATCCACTGTGGAATGGCTATAAGTACTAGATTAGGGTTTTCCTACTCATAATGGTCGTTCCACACTATCCCACTGAGTATTAATACATGTCAAAAAAGTGGGAAGAAATCATGTATTATAGTGTGGAAACAAAATATGAAATTTCATCACACACAACTTGACAGTGCATCCAACACGATTTGACATGTGTTAATACATGAAAATATTTAAGATCGGTTCTAAAATCATCACACTTTCTATCCCACTTGGGCGTTTGAGGTTATGGTGAAACTGATTTTTTGATGCAAGTGTGGAAGCAAAATATGAAAGTCAGTTTCATCACACAAATTTGGCAGTCGTATGAAATTTCTTCCCACTTTAGGCGCTTTCCTTTGGAGGTGGCGAAGTACTTGCAAGTACTTTGCCAGCTTTTTTCAATGCTTTCACTGCTTTTTACTGCTTTCACATGTAAAATGTATCTGAGAGCATGTGCAGTTGGTAGTACTAGATTAGGGTTTTCATCTACTCGTAAGTACTTCGCCACCTCCAAAGGAAAACGGCTTTTATTCTGACATGTGTCTTGTGCGATAGTGTAGAGGCACTTTAAGTACTTTGCCAACTCCAAAGGAAAACGGCTAATGTAAAATTGCAGCATTTAAAAGTGGTTACAGTCTTTGATTTTAAATACACTGCTGAATGCTTTCATTAATCAGCTGATTTTGGCACCCTGCACGTATGTCAAAAAAATAAAATGAAGAAAAACATGAAATAAAATTATAGTAGAAAACAAATAAGTGCAAGTGCAGACGAGAAACGAAAGAAGCTAAATACAGGACAGTAATTAACAAGTTAAGTTAAGTGACTCATTTTCAAAAAGATAATACAAAACATTTATTTAATTAGAAAAATAAAATCCATATTACAATAGATTTCTCCAAAAATATGTCAAAACAAATGACCGACAATCCTCCGACCTATACGGAAGTGATTAATTCGCCCGTATCAGCTCATCCCCACACAATTGGTAAAAGAAAAAAATGGAAGCTTTTGCTCCAAAATGATTATGATTATTTATTTAATTACATTTAGGCATTGTTTATCCTCCCACTGCAACAGCTTATCCACCATCTGCTCCCCCACCAGTGGGACAACAAATTCCCGGCTATGTCCCATCATATGGAGCAATTGGGTCAACTCCGACGGTGGCTGTAGCGGTGCCACAACAAATTGTTGTTATTGGAGGATGTCCAAGTTGTCGCATTGGTTATCTCGAAGATTCCTACTCTTGTCTGGGTTTATTTTGTGCGATATTCTTCTTTCCGGTTGGCATTTTGTGTTGTTTAGCCATGAAGAACAAAAGGTGCTCGAACTGTGGAACTGAGTTTTGAATTAATTTTCCCAGATTAAGTTGATAAAATACATTTTGTTTATATGTTAAGGCATATTCTCTTTATGTTATGAATTATTTTTTGTTTGTCTTATCACTAATATATGTAATTACTTTTTGTTTCTTATGTATATGGCGAGTATCTCATTATGAGATTCACAGAATCGATGTTTGTATTGAAAGATAATTGGGCGTTTTACTATCAATTTTATGTTTGCCAAAAAATATTGAGTCAAGTTAAAGCAAACAATCATTTTTGTGATTAAATGCTGTATTGGTATAGTAATGAAGATGATGAAAATTAAAATTAAAACTACTTTTTTAATTGAATTGTATTGGTATAATATTTCATACTTAATTTGTATTCACATTTTGTAAAAATATACCACTTTAAAATACCTACATAGTTATTTGTCTAACCTTATGTCTAGTAATACTAGCTTGAACTAGGCCGCTTCTCTGGCCCCCTAGTTGGAAATAATCTTTAACTATTTCTTCGGTTTTATACAACTTAGGTCTCAAGAATTTTGCCCCATCAAAAAGTGAGCAAGCGATTCTCATAAATAATCGGCCTCTACACCAAATTTAATTCAAATCTGTCCCATTTGATGACAAACAAACAAAAGTCACGTAATTAAGAATTTCGTTCAATTATTAAAGTTATGAGGGGATATAATACTTAAATACCCTATAGTCCAGTCATATAAGCCTTAAAATCATCCAAATTACGGAATAAATGGCGGAAAGCTGAATTTTGGTATATAGCCTCCTCATGGTATTCTAAGGAAACTGTAAAAAGTCCTCATCGATATGAGCGCCGTTAACAATTTTACAGGGGGTCAAAGGCCCCCCCAAACGGTTTTTAAGGAATATCTCCCGAATGGTAACTCTTACAGAAAAAAATTCAAAGACAAGGTTGTAGCTTAGAAAAATTCCGACAAAAAATGTTAAGTAGGTACCTTTTTTCGTAAGAGTAACCGTTTTCGAGAAAGTTCAATCGGTAGAGTTACAGATTTTATGTTTCTGTATAAAATGTACTCTTTTACACCACCTTTGAGGTAGAGTGGCAGGTGAGTTTTTCTTGCGTTGTATATCCCCTTGGAAAACTAGAAAATAGTTCCAAAAATATACACAGGGATTTATTTAATGTTTTTGGGAAAGTTTCCCATCGATTCGGGCTCCAGCACATTAATCATACAGGGTCGAAGGTCACGAAACATGGTATTTCGTTTATACAGGTTGATTCGTATAAAATGTGACATAAGGCTAGAGTGTGTAGGGTAGGTTGATAAAGAAGAAAATCGTACAGGAGGGGGGGTTCTTTACACCCCCGTTTAGCCAGGAGGGGCAATTTTCTAAGAAATTGACTTAAAACAGAAAAAAAATTATTAAAAAATAACGGTAACACCTACAATACCATGCTATACTTTTTTGTAAAGCTAAAAATCTCTTCTTTTATTTTTATTTTAAATAAAATTGTTTGAGTGAACAATTTTTGAAAAATAAATTTTCAAAATCAAAATTTTGAAGAGAAAAATATCAAAGAAAATTTCAAACCTGCTTTTACATAATTAAGTGATATTTTTGTTTTCAAAATTAAATGTTTTTATTTATATCTATTCAAAAACAGAAAACCATTGAATTTTGAAAGCAAAAAGGGTACTTACTTACATAAAATTTCGAAAAAAATACTTTAATATTTTCTTTTTTTATTCTTATTTCAAAATTTAGAGTTTGAAAAACAATTGCTGGCCTAAACATTTTTATTTAAAATAAAAATAAAAGAAGAGATTTTTGGCTTTATAAAAAAGTATAGCATGGCATTGTAAGTATGACCGTTTTTTTTAATATTTTTTTTCTGTTTTAAGTCAATTTCTTAGAAAATTGCCCCTCCTGTACGATTACGATACGCGCTCTAACTTTTTGTCACACTTTATACGAATCACCCTGTATAAATGAAATGTCATGTTTCGTGACCTTCGACCCCTTATGATTAATGTGGTGGAGCCCGAATCGATGGGGAACTTTCCCAAAAACTTTAAATAAATCCCTGTGTATATTTTTGGAACTGTTTTCTAGTTTTTCAAGGGGATACCACGCAAGAAAAACTCACCTGGCACTCTACCTCAAAGGTGGCGTAAAAGAGTACATTTTGTACAGAAACATAAAATCTGTAACTCTACCGATTGAACTATCTCGAAAACGGTTACTCTTACGAAAAAAAGATACTTAACATTTTTTGTCGGAAATTTTCTAAGGTACAACATTGTCTTTGACATTTTTTCTGTAAGAATTACCATTCGGGAGATATTGTTTAAAAACCGTTTGGGGGGACCTTTGACCCCCCGTAAAATTGTTAGCGGCGCTCATATCGATGGGGACTTTTAACAGTTTTTTAAGAATGCCATGAGGAGACTATATACCAAAGTTCAGCTTTCCGCCATTTTTTCCGAAGCAAAATGCTTAAATGACTGGACTACTAATGGAACTTCGTAAAAACGAAGGTTTCTTATACAAGGAAAAACATTATTCACAAGTACCCATCCAAGCATAACTGAAATTTTATTTCGTTGCAATCAAGGCCTATTAAAAAATTGTGTGTTCCAATGCTGCATCTAATAAAATCAAAGCTGAGCTGATACGAATAGCATTAAAATTTTATTAATAAAGGCTCACCCAAACCAACGCGAAATCATTCGCAACAGTACTAAATATGAAAAATACAGGCTAAACATACAACAAAAAAACTGTCTGCGAATGAGTTCGCCATAATTTCGCTTTGGTTTGGAAGAGTCTTTATACTATAAAGAGGATAGAAACCGCATAACGAAAACAGGATCACTCAAGGATACTCGGAATAATAACGAAACTTTCACCTTTGTTTGACCAACACGAGGTCCTTGAGTAATTGTGGTTGCTCTCATTTTTGAAATTTGGCAGTCTTTGGCCGAGAAATGAATCCAAAAATGTTTCATATCAGTAATCTCTGAAAAAAATCACAGCACTCAGAGGTGAGATTTTTTGCCGCATTTAAAAGGCCATTGTTGACCTCAGTAATCCCGCCAAAATCAGCCAGTAAAATCGTTGAACCAGGGATCAAAATGGACCTAACCCCGAGGCCACACGAGCAAGTACTTGCAAGCAAGTTGCAATACATACACATTTGTTTACTAACACAAACAGACCCAAGCAACTTGCTTATCAACTGGCATGCAAGTTTTGAAGCCAGTAGTGAAGCAAGTTGAGAAGCAAGTTGGGAGACAAGCAAGTGGAATGCAAGTGGAAAGCAAGTGGGAGGCAAGTGGAATGCAAATTACGAATTTGACAGGCAGTGTATGTAGCCAACTTGCTTGCAAGTACTTGCTCGTGTGGCCTCAGGGTAAGTGCTCAGTTGTACAAATAACGTAGTTCAAATTTTGATCCGTACTTCAGAACTTAATTCATTCGCACTAAAACAGTAGAATATTATGGGTATGCATGCAACAGCTTAAAGTCGTCGTAAACGTTGTAAAGTTTAAAACTTCGTAATTCTGTCACAATTTGTATGAAAACATTACCACGTTTACGACAACTTTACGCTGTTGCATGAATACCCTTATTATTTTTAATTTTCTTCAAAAATCAGTAATTTTAACTCACCGATTTTGGCGAGTTAAATGAGGTTCAACCATGTATCAAGCTTGTAATTAACTATTAAAACATACATGAACCTTTAACCATCGTTGAACCTCATTTAACTTGCCGAAATCAGTGATTTAAAACTGCTGAACCACGGGTCAAAATTTGAACCACGATTGACAAGATTGCCCAAAGATTTTATTTTTTCTGACACGCAAAGTGTAAAAAGAGAAGGCCACCCTGTACGTAATGACTGTTTTCTAGACACCTTCATTTTAATTGTAAATAAATTTGGCATCACTTTTCTTGACAGATTTTCAAATGTCACTTCTTATGTTCCCAAAAATTACGGTCGCCCAAGGCACAACTAGTAAATTGGATTATTTTGGACAATATATTGAATTAAAAAAACATTTTGTTTAATAAATAATCATAATGGCAAAAGTTATTAAAACTGTAAGTTCAATTCTACAAACTTTAATGTTTTATACTTTTGCTGGAACAAACAACATTTCTTCGAACAATTTTGTATTCTTTTCGGGTGTTGTTGTTATGTCATAACTCATTAACCTTAACTTAAAAATACGAATGCATACCAATTTATTTACATTTCAAGTCCACTGGCCTAACAGGATTGGCCGTTTCCCAGAATCCCCATCATGTACTTTCTGTATTGTATGGTAAAATCCAAAGAGCCTTAACAAAGATGCCATCAGACGCTGCTTATCGCAAGTACACCGAAAAAATTGTCACCGAACGTGCTAACTTGGTTAATTCAGTAAGTAGACCTCATTTATCATTTAGTTATTAAGTTTCTTGAAGTTCCTGTTCTAGACAAAGGACATCCCAGCTCTTGAAAAGGCTATTGGTAGCGGACAAGTTGAAGAGTTAATTGTCCAAGCTGAAAATGAACTGATTCTTGCACGTAAAATGCTCGGTTGGAAGCCATGGGAGCCCCTGATAAAACCAGCACCCGCCAAACAATGGGATTGGCCACCAGCACAGATTAAGGAACCCCAATTGTAAAGGTTTAATGTAAATTTTCTTCTCCATCAACATCCACTTGAAGTAGAATAATAATAAAAAAAGCTTTGACCGCAGTCCAGTGTTATTTTTTTTTTTAATCTTCCACAAGCTTTTGTTTATCTCCTCTAAATGATCAGACGCCATAAATTAATTTCAGTTTGAATTTAATCTCTGTATAGTATACAAATCTTTCGCAATGCTGTGCAATACAGGAATTTATTTATTTTTGTTCATCTTCGCGATCGCACTCGCTATCGGGTTGGGTCTACCTCTAACACGTCATAAGCGACAATTCGATTTCACTGTAACCGCAGAACACGATGATGATAATACGGAATTTATTGCAGAAGCTATAGCAAAACTATGGAAAAGTCAAGATAAGAATACACAAATCGATGGCACCGCTAGGGTCATTCATCGAACTGGATCAATGTCTTCGGGTAATACAAAATTTTCTGGATCAATTCATGTGCATCGTGAATATCGCAAGAAATGATCTACCCACTTTTTTCTTCTGTTCTTCTATTATTTTTTATAATTTTTGATTGCGGTTTACATTTTGGATGTGTTGAATGATGGCAGGATCAGATTATAAGATTGGAGTGAAGGTGGTGTTTACATAGAAATAAGTACAAGTGCGATCTGATAAATGATAAGATGAAACACACAAATATAGCTCGACAAGAAAACTAATGGCTCATTGAAAATCCCATGAGTGTTGATAAACTTTTAACCTCAGCTTTGTGTTTGATTTTTTTTTTTGATGTGTGTAAAAATGTATAAATATAATTTTAATAAAAAAGCTATGGTGGATTATTGTTATTGTTCGTTAATTTTATATTGCTCCTACTGACCAATGACACTGAGATACATTATATGATATGTATATGAGAACCAAACATAATAAACCTTTCAACTCACAAATTTTCAGAAATATGCGGCTGTCCGAGGTCCGACATACAAGCAAAGCTTAGAAGGATTTTAATAAATTGATACATAAGGTTGTCGCGGTGAAATTTACAGCAAACAAATATTTTCTCAGTAGCCTTATCAAATTTCTTAAAAGGTGTTTCTTTCACCCTCTCAGTATCTTGAAAAACAATTGATGACTGTATGGTACCCCGAATGTGGATAAATCTTATCATTAAAAAAATTAAAAAAACGGGCGGTCTGCATGAATCTTTGCACAAAGATTAATTTCGTTTGCATGCCACTCTCGTATGCCTACGATCATTTAGATTTAATTAGAATCTTGACAATCAATATACACAAAACCAACACTTACTTGTCCTATTAGAGCCAGTCAAAAATGTGCATACAGCAGAAAAGTCACTAGAAGAGGTTCCTCGCACTTTTACGTTTCCGAGCGTACAGAAGTCGTTGGAATGCCCTAAAATTGAGTGTTAGACGATTTGCGGAAAAGTCAAAGCATACAATTATTTATCGTGGGGCCGCTTCACCCGTCACGTCAGACTCTTAAATTTAAATATTTCGGCAAAGCATTGGAAACAAGGTCGTCAAAATAATAAGAAATGAAAAAATTTGCTTCATTATTTCCTTGAACATTTTTTTATTTTATTTTAAGGGCTGACATTCCTTCTTCCAAGACTTAAAATCGATCTAAAAATAAGTGACTAATGACTACTTGTGCAGAGGTGGTTCAAATTGGTATCCGTTGTTCCGTAATTTTAAATCACTGATTTCGGAGAGTAAAATGTCGAACTTGATTTAACTCGGTGATATCGGTAAAAAAAATATGTGTACCCCAAATTAAAATTTGAACCGTTTGTACAACTCTCCGTTAAACACCGTTAAGTGCCGAAGTCACTCTAAAATAATTTTTAAACAATTGGAAATTTGTTATAGTTTTTGTCTAGTATAGTTTTGTGTTGTACTCGACCAGACCTTCACCCCATACTCAATTGCTTATCAGCTTAAAAGCTCCCTGGTATAATAGTCCATGGTTTTTTCAAATTAACTATTCGAATTTTCAAACCAAAATTGTAGCTATGTATCTTCTTAATTTTTTACCTTGGTTGGTTGAAGAACTAAACAGAGAATCCGATTTCTGCCGGAGGAAAAAACACTTCGTTTTAAAGAATTAAAATTTCGAAGACCAGGATATTTTTTATTTATCTATAATAACTAAACAAAACTATTCACTTACTTACATATGCATATTTAAAAATAAAAACAGATAAAATACCTCTAGAAGGTAGTTAAATGCACTACAAAAATAAAATTTCGCATTTCAAGAGGCCATACTTAATTTTTATCATTGTGATCGTTATCATCCCCATTCAATAGTCTTCTTGCTCGTTTGGCGGAATTATTTCTGCTATTTCCCCTGTTCAGTCTCAACATACTTGTCAGACGCCGATTAACCAAAGTCTGAACCTCATGCATCAGCTCTAACGCATCAACCTGATTGTGTTGGAATAATTCTTTAGCTTGGAATGCGATATTTCGGCCGAAACTATTGAAAACATCATCGTTCTCAGGTACTGTATCTAGATTTGGAATGAAATGAGCTTTATTCTCGCCAAAGTTGAATTGTGTGTTTTCATTGAGTTCATTTGTGATGTCGTCGGCGGGCTCGTCCTTTATGCTAACCACGGTGATGTGACATTCGGGTTCCAGTTCTAATTCAGAATTTTCATTCATATCACCAGGATCACAGAAGTCGGAATTTTGATTAGGCACCGGATCACCTTGAGGAGGATTACTGCTTTCCACATAAGATAAGTATGAGTTTGCAAATGAATTATTGGATTCTAGGCTCTGTTCAGACAAAGCAACCGGTTGACATGGCTTCTTCTTTAATATAAATTTATTAAGTACAAATTAATAAGTATGTGTCTATTTAAAGAACTTACTCTTGAAAGAACGACCGCGGGCTGTACAATAGACTCAGTCTTGTTTATTTTCTTCTTTGTTGTAAGTTTCTTATTGGCATCGCTTAAGCTAGCTTCCGTTTCACTTTTCGAATTGGCAGCAGTTTTTGTTGAGTTTCGAAGGTTTGTTCCGGGGTTTCGCAAAATAAAACCTTTAAGCCAATCGACGCCAGCTTGTTGCTCTATATCCCACATTTTTGGATGCTTTATATCATGCTCCTTCACAAACTGATAGACAAGTTGTCGGGCAGCTTTGTAGCTTCCACTTGTGTCGTATGGCAAGTACGTGTAACGATTCAAATACCCCATTAATTCTTTCTCCTGTGTCACAGAGAATATCTCAGCCATTAATGGTGTTGGAATTGATTCCGTTTCGGCACCTTCTCCTCTTTTAATAAGGTCCATCTTTTGTTTTTTTTCCACACGATATATGATTGTCGTCCGTTTAAGGCCATATTTTCGCGCCGCAGTCGATGGAGTTTCAATTCCCTCACAAATATCTCTAACTGCCGATTGCATACAATCCTCATTTATCCATCTAGTAGTCTTTCGTCTGTGCTGGCGCGGCATCTTTATTTTTTTTTGTTCTCCTCTGTGGGGCTCAGTGGTTTCGTAGGGCGTATGATGACGACAATCTGACGAAAAAACACTTTCAACACGTAATTCGACAATTTGTATGTAGAATAATTGAGTTGCTTTGGAGAATTCAATTTTTGCAAATATTAAAACACATACTTGGGTGATTGGTCGATCTATAAAATGGTTACAAATATTAAAATAAAATCATTAAAATAAATTATTTACAAAACATTTGATCTTATTTTTTTGCAACAAAAGCAGACGAAAACGATATACTTTAATAACTGTCAAAATTTAACATTTTGTTTGACGATCTGTCAAATAAGTGATTTCATGTGGTAAATTCACAATAGCGAGTTGAAGTTGTTTTCCATTCAAGCAATCATTTTGCTTTTTGATCTTTTTCAAATTAAATTTTCCATTCCAAAAGAAAAATTTTGAATACATTTTTTGTTATTTTCTTTTCAACCATAAAATGCAAAATTGTATTCCATTACGATAGCCCTGTTTCTTAGTGCATTTTTATATTTGCTAATAAAAATCAGCATGTTCAATTCAACAACAATTTGGAATATTTCCGTATTGTTGTTATATTTAACATGCTACTTTTTTTAATCGAAGTTTAAAGGCTCTCCCAAACCAACGCGAAATTATAGCGAATCATTCGCAAAGGCGTTTTTTTGTTGTTGCTTAGCATTGTGTATCTTTCATATTTTGTATTATTGTGAATGATTTCGCGTCGTCGGCGAATGTTTCGCGTTGGTTTGGGAGAGCCTTAAATGCACTAAAAAAAAAGGGCTATGTTCACATTGGACTCACTCAACCGACTCATTTCGTTTCCCCAAATGTATCGTGAACTTCACTTTTCAATGTGGTTGCTCACGCACATGAAACGAAAGTTTTCATGAGTTGCGAAGAAATTATTGACACTTTTCGTAATTTTTTGTGGAAAATAAAATGTTTTCATGTGGTTTCTCTTCTCCTTTTGTTTTCTCTTTCCTTTGGAATCCAGAAACTATTAGCAGTTAAAGTTAAAAATACTTCAAAATATTTTGTATGTTTTAAATGAGTCTGAAGACCTCATACTTAACATGCCGGCTTCATTAGCCATGAGCAATGCTTTGACTATCAACATGTCTAGAAAAAAAAACAATGGAGCCACAAAAATCTACGTCAGAGCAGTGACATATCCATAGAAATCGTACTGCTGATTGTATTGTGGTTTGGATTATGTCTAGTGGAGCCAGTATGCAAGTGAAACTGACGACACAGAAACAGAAAAAGAAAAAGATGATACGTTTCACTTAAGTGAGTTTGTTCGCCCAAATTTTACGTCATTTACTTTTCACCTAGTTGTAATTACTTTGCTCCAAAAGCGAGGAGAGCTCTTTGAGTGCATCTCAACGTCCCTGATCACACGTGAAGAAATTCAAGCATTTTCTGCATATTCGATGTAGAAAATTGACGTTCTCCTTTGTGTTGCTTCTCCTATCCAATTCAACCAATCAAATCATGTCTTTCATTAGCCGTTTTCCTTTGGAGTTGGCGAAGTACTTATAGCCATTCCACACTATCCCACTGAGTATTAATACATGTCAAAAAAGTGTGAAGAAATCATGTATAATAGTTTGGAAGCAAAATATGAAATTTCATCACACACAACTTGACATCGCATCCTACACGATTTGACTGTGTTTATACCTGAAAATATTTTAGATCGGTTCTAAAACCATCACACATTCTATCCCACTTGGGCGTTTGAGGTTATGGTGAAACAGATTTGTTTTGATGCAAGTGTGGAAGCAAAATATGAAAATCATTTTCATCACACAAATTTGGCAGTCGTATGAAATTCTTTCCCACTTTATTCTGACATGTATTAATACTTTGTGGGATAGTGTAGAGGCACTTTTACGAGTAGATGAAAACCCTAATCTAGTACTACCAACTGCACATGCTCTCATGCGCGAGTAGATACATTTTACATGGGAAAGCAGTTTGTTGTGTTCCATTGAAAAAAGCTGGCAAAGTACTTGCAAGTACTTCGCCACCTCCAAAGGAAAAGGCCTATTATGAAAATACGAAAAACACAAAGAGGAGAACAAAATCTGCAGAATAATTTTCTTCACATCTGAACACTTTCGTTCTTCACGTGTAAGTAAGCACATAGCACAACTAAAGTGAAGCTGAAGAATCTGAAAGTTTCAAGCCAAAAGCCCATAATCTCATCAAAATCAACTAGAATTCCCATACATTTTAAGATTTCGTAATCTAGTAGATTACCACAAAACTTTTTCAAAATCTAATTGGCCTATTCACAATCACACTTGAATATTTAAATACTCAGTTTTTCTCTCCCATACACCCCGACTCCACAGGGCATACAGATGCCCAACATCACAACCACAATCCAATCAACAATCAGCAGATTTTTTCTCGCTGGGCAATTCATGTCATGTCGTTTCATTTCCCTCTCACCACTACTTCGATCTTTTGCAATAATACACGCCCTTTAGACTCCAGAAAACAGTAGAAAGACTTTTTTTAATATCCAGCTACCTCTAGATACAAGGAAAACCAGAAAAAAACTCACATGCACGTGAAACGTCAAATCTCATGGCAAGCTTTGAACAGCGTACATGTCTTGTTCAAAAATTGGTTTTCTTCGACATGTCGTCGACAAGACATGGATTTTTCTGGCTCCATTGGATTTTTATTAGACATGTTCATAGTCTTGGCATCGTTCATGGCAGGTGGAGCCAGCATGGTAAAAGATCCCCCAAACCAACGCGAAAAATTCGCTGACGACGCGAAATCATTCACAATATGCGTTTTCCTTTGGAGGTGGCGAAGTACTTGCAAGTACTTTGCCAGCTTTTTTCAATGGAACACATCAAACTGCTTTCACATGTAAAATGTCTAATCTACTCGTGCATGAGAGCATGTGCAGTTGGTAGTACTAGATTAGGGTTTTCATCTACTCGTAAGTACTTCGCTACCTCCAAAGAAAAACGGCTAATAATACAAAATGTAAAAGATACACAATAGCCGTTTTCCTTTGGAGGTGGCGAAGTACTTACGAGTAGATGAAAACCCTAATCTAGTACTACCAACTACACATGCTCTCATGCACGAGTAGATACATTTTACATGGGAAAGCAGTTTTATGTGTTCCATTGAAAAAAGCTGGCAAAGTACTTGCAAGTACTTCGCCACCTCCAAAGGAAAACGCCTAATGCTAAACAACAACAAAAAACTGTCTTTGCGAATGATTCGCTATGATTTCGCGTTGGTTTGGGAGAGCCTTAATACAATAAAGGATCCCCCAAACCATCGCGAAACATTCTCCGACGACGCGAAATCATTCACAATAATACAAAACATGAAGGATACACAATGCTAAACAACAACAAAAAACTGTCTTTGCGAATGATTCGCTATGATTTCGCGTTGGTTTGGGAGAGCCTTAAAGGTTCTCCTGTGCCTGTGTGATTGAACACAGTGCAAGCGTTAGGAAAATAGGAAAAGATTTAAAAGGAAATACCGATGTACCTACCTTGATTTTGAAATTCTGAATATCAAATCAAAATTCTTAAAATTCAGTGCTTTCCTAATTTCTCAAAAACTGTCGGTTTTTTTGAAAAATGTGAAAGTACAAATTGTAGGTTACCTATGTAATTCCACACAAAAAAGATCACCATATCATCATTAGATTCAGAGAAAATCGTACAAGAACTTCGTGTTGGAGCAAATTTTGTCAAAAAATGTATTAAAATTTCAGTAATCGATGGGCAAAATTTTTTGTACGATTTGTGTTTGGCTACTTAATTTTTTTTTAGGGGGGAAGAGGCCACCATAGAAGTCTATTAAGTTTTTATTCAACAACTCGTTTGATATTCCTCTTACAAGCAAATCATGAGAGAATTGTTCAGTTTATACAGGGTGTCCCGTACCTGAGTGGAAGTATCTTAGGGTGTGGTTCCTGGGTATATTCTAAGAAAAAAATTGTATGGGGGGAAAGTTGTATCTCCCCTCCCTGAGGCAGGGGGACAGTTTCTGAAAAATTGACCTAAAATGCCAAAAAAACATTAAAAATCAGCGAAAACACATCTTATAATGTGCTATATTTTTTTTTGAAAGCTAATTCTTCATTCTTGTATGAGGTTCTTAAATCAAGTTGTTTAAACGAATAGTTTATGAGAAATTAAATTTCAAAGTCAAATCTGTTTACAAAAATTGTGATTTTTTTTTCTTAAGTCGATATTTTTCAAAATTTTACGTAATGTGCTATATTTTTTTTGAAAGCTAATACTTCATTCTTGTATGAGGTTTTTAAATCAAGTTGTTTAAACGAATAGTTTATGAGAAATTAAATTTCAAAGTCAAATCTGTTTACAAAAATTGTGATTTTTTTTCCTAAGTCGATATTTTTCAAAATTTTACGTAATTAAGTGCTATTTTTGTGTTCAATATTCATTGTCCTCATTTATTTTTAGTCCATTACCGAAAACCAAATGTAAAAATCTATCTTAGTTTTTGAGAAATTAAGAAAAAACCAAAGGTACTTTTACCAAAAAGGCCCGAAAAAAGGGTTAAATTATGATAATTCATGAATAAATTAATTTTTTTCGGGCTATTTTGGGAAAAGTATCTTTCGTTTTTTCTTAATTTCTCAAAAACTAAGAAAGATTTTTACATTAAGTTTTCGGTAATGGATTACAAAATAATGAGGGCAATGAATATTGAACACAAAAATAGCACTTAATTACGTAAAATTTTGAAAAATATCGACTTAAGAAAAGAAAAATCACAATTTTTTAAACAAATTTGACTTTGAAATTTAATTTCTCAAAAACTATTCGCTTAAACAACTTGATTTAAGAACCAAATGGAAGAATGAAGTATTAGCTTTCAAAAACACTATAGCACATTATTAAATGTGTTTTCGCTGATTTAAAATGTTTTTTTTTTGGCATTTTAAGTCAATTTTTTAGAAACTGCCCCCCCCCCCTGCCTCAGGGAGGGGAGATACAACTTTTCCCCTATACAATTTTTTTCTTAGAATATACCCAGGAACCACACCCTAAGATACTTCCACTCAGGTGCGGGACACCCTGTATATCCGAGCGCTCAACTGAGCAGACGAATCCAAATTTTTTTTTACTTATTATTTGACAGCAAAACTGGGGAAATTCTTTGAGTCCTCAGAAATATAAACTGGACAAATAACATTTAACAATAACTTCTTGCTCGTAGGAGCATCATATTTTGAGAAAAACTTGCACAAAGGCGCTCACTAACTATTTTACCCAAGCAAGATGATGGACAAATTTCATTACAGTACAAAGCTCTTATTATAACGTTTCTGAAATAAAACAATGTAGTTATAACTACACAAATTAAATTAAAAATTGTTTTATTATTTTCTTTTTAAATATCCATTCACTTCATTTTTTTTATTAATTTACGTTGATGATGCACAATAACATCTACATTTAGTTAAAAATAGCACACAGAGATGTTTGTAGTTGTTTTACTATTTGATTTATTATTACTTTTTTTTTTAAATATCTATTGTTATAGCTGAACATTAATATAAATTTAATGTTGGTACTAATAACCCTATTTGTGTATTTAATGAGAGATCTTAAAACTTATACAATGCAATTATGTTTAACATAAATTGTTCTATTTATCATATTAAAATCAAATAATAAATGAATAACAGAACATTATTATATATAAATGACAAAGTATAATTTAATTTTTTTTTTTGTTTTTAAATTATTGCAAACAGTTTCAATTTCTAGTATTTTTTTATTTTTGTTTCTTTTTGCCTAAATTACATGATCACAAAATTTTCCATCGTTTCCGCAGATTGATTCTTTTCTTTCTATTTTTACGCAACCAACATTCCTGAATTTTAATTTTAATTTTTTTTATCCAAAAATATGTTTCCGTTATAGAGCCTAAAAATTTAAATAATAATATGTTATTTTTTTAATTTTATTACATTTTTAGATTAAGTTTTGAAAAAAAAATTGCGACTTGATTTTTAGTTTTTTTTTTAATTTTGTTTCAAAATACTCGTCTCAGTCAAAATACAAAATAGTTTTATTTACATTTCGATGCTTTTTCGTTTTATTTTAAATGTTTTTTTTGTTTTGCTCTTTTGTATAAATTTTGTATTTCTTAATTTATTAAATAAGCCTCGTATATAAGAATTTACATTTAAACTTATTTTAAATTATTTAATTAAATTAATATGTATTTTGAATTTGGGCATACTTTGAATTAAATATGCGGTTTAATGAATTACGTTATGACTTAGGTGCTAAGTAATTTTTTTTTTAATTTATGCTCTAAATTCTAAAGATTTGTATTTTTGTTTGAAACATATTTAATTCATGTACATTTCTATGTGATTGGATTAATTTTAAGGTAAGACATTTTTTGAACAAAAAAAATTATATAG
Source organism: Dasysyrphus tricinctus (assembly GCA_963921185.1). NCBI lineage: Eukaryota > Metazoa > Arthropoda > Insecta > Diptera > Syrphidae > Dasysyrphus > Dasysyrphus tricinctus. Next base: position 219,998,999 of record OY992532.1, on the reverse strand, counting down.
GTGAAGATAATTTAATAATAAACCAGAAGTTTGATTTGCTATATTTTGCAATTTTCGATAAGAGAATTACTATCAAATAAAATACACGACTGGGTTTTTCGGGATTTGCAATGGGTTGGGATAGTTATTTTTTTTTTCTAATTTTCACACTTTATTCTAAAAAGTTCAAAATTAGAAAAAAGAATTAATTAAAAATACCTATTTTCAATTTGGTTTTAAAAAGCTTAGCGGTATGTGTTTTTGGAAACGTTTACATTTTATGACTTGAGAAACTTATAAGGTAATTCCGAAACTTCTACATATTCAATCAATGTCAAAAATTTTATAGTATCGTAAGAAAGACATATCGCCAGTCGAGAATAAACTGCTGCTCTGAATTTTATAATTAAGAAACAACCATTTTTATGATAAAGCCATCAAATTAAAGTTAGCAAATAATGATAACGAAGCATTTTTCTGAATTTATCACCGCAACTTTAACTGAAAATCCTATTCTTATTTTTACTTTTCTATATGGATTAATTTAAATGGTCGTAAAGATATTTCCAACAATTTCGGTATTAGTTTAGATATTTTTAGAACCTACTTTAAGATAAAAAGGAAAACAAAAGAGTTTCTTTTGGCATAGCGGGTTGAAGTGTATAGCCTATTAAATTTTCAGTGGCGGATTTGTATTTTACTATTCTCAAAAGTGAGTCTGGAAGTAAAAATAGGAATACCATAGCAGTACTTAAATGGAAAAACTGGGGTGATCATTTTCGGTACAAATTGACAGATAGCTTTCAATACGGTCCGCCGCTCTTTCAGTAATAGGTCTACAGGTACAGGGTAATATGTGCCTGAGTGCTACACAGACCTGTTTGTTTCTTAGTTTTGGTACCATATAATTATAAAAATCCAGCCGTTTAAATAAAAGTAACTAGTACATATATTAAACTGAAGCACAATCAAAATAAATATAGCAAAGCAAACAACTTATTAAATTTAGAAATAAATACTAACTTAATTGAAGCAAGATAAGAATATTATAATATTTGTTTTACTTTTATGATTTCCAATTTATTTATGTGTGGATATATGGAAAAACTTAATAAAATTATTTTTAATAATTCTTTTTTGTATTTTTATTTCTTTATCATTCAATCTATTTGCTATTTATAATAATTGACACATTAAACAACGTTCATATTTTTTTTTTGCAATTCATGTATGTATGTATGTTTGTATTTATAACTAGTCAATTTATTTAGAAAAAAACATAGATGTGATTGCATTATTTATTTAGGATTTTTAGTTATGTTTGAAAAAAAGAGTGAGTCAAGTTTTTATCAAATGAGAAAATAAAATCTTAACTAACAATTGATTTAATTGTATTTACTTCTATTGTTGTGATCATCGAAAAAAAAAAATTTAAATCATAATTCAAAGAAAAATGCTGTAGTATCTTTAACTTAAAAACAAGCAATCATATTCTTTAACTCGTGCGAATCGAAGAATTATTATTCATTGAAATTATTTGATTCGGTTTAATCTGCCAGGCCATTCTGCTATCGTAGAAGTATTCTGCCACTTTTCCATTCGTTGTAAGAAACTTAATCCACGGTAAAAAGCTTCTTTGGGGAACTATTTTCCAATTTAAGTGTTACTCCTATTCCATTTTTAAAATGTTTGTCATCAATATTTTTTGGTTTTAATGTGTATTTCCATGTTTTTTTAAATAAACTTTTTCGTGTTGTTTTGTATCTTTAAATAATGTGACCACTGGTGGGTCACATGGCACCTGAGGACGCATGCGTGGTGAATGTTTTAATTGAAACACTAATTTCTCCGTATTACATTATGTTTGTATATTGTATACTTCTTTTTATTTTTTGTATGGAATTAAAAAAAGTCGCATCAACCATATTTGAAATATGTACTATAATTTGTTACTCAGGCCCTTGAATGACATATGTATATGTTTGTAGTACCCCTTGGCATATGGGAACGAATCTCAGCCTAACCATCTAAAATAAAAGCAAAAATGCTCTTTTTCAAGGGTACTGCCTCTTGGAAGGAAATGAGAGGTAATGTAGGAGTATCTCTTGGCATCTTAGCCGTCCTGACTGCAGAAAATTATAGGTCCCGCCATTCCTGTTGGCTTACAACACGCACACAGAGAGTTGTAAGTCATTAGCCCATGGTTTCCCACAAGCTGACGAGAAACTTATTTTAGAAGTGGGAATCATATCTTAAAGACGGAATAAATTCCCATTTAGAAATAATTTGACTTTTAAAAGTGGCTCCACATGAGAATATTATTTATCTAATATTGGGATTAATTCTTACGTTGAGCTGATTCCTGTGGAATAATTTTCCTGCACTGAAGAATCCTATCCTACCAACCATTTGCAGAATCGAATCATTCAACCCTACATATAGCAGAAAAAAACAATATACAAATAAAAACAAAAAAAATTTAATAATTTTTTTTTATATTTATTATTTAAAACACCGGTATTTTCTTATTTACAAGTTTTAAAAAGATCTACTACACTAAGACTAAAATTAAAATAAAAGAAAATAATAAACATAATATAAAAAATTCTTTCCTCAATTTATTTGCCAATGGCATACAAAAATTATTACTTACGTACATGAACAAATCAAAACATAAAATAAAATTTATTTTTTTAATATAATATTTAATTTAACATAACAGGCAGTTAACGAAAATATACATACAAGAAAACAAAACTAAGGCATCGATTCTTTTATATATCCCTGACACAACAACAAACTAAAATTAAAACAAATGTTCATATTTTTCTTTTTTTTTAAGGTTAAGGGGGAAAATGTGGTGGTATCAATTTTGTTGATTGAAAAATATTTTTATCAACCAATTGTTTGTTTAAATTCTTTTTTAAGTTTTGTATTTATTAAATTGATTGAATATTTTTGTATGTCTTGGGTACTATATTTTCTATAACAAAAAATCTATTATGTTTTATGTATTTTTTGTTTGTTTGTTTGTTTATTCTGGTGAAAATTCATTTTCTTTAAATTAATATCGCTAGTTTAAATTAAAAATAAAACATTTGTCTATTGTTAATTAAATGAATTAAAAATTAATTTGTACGATCGAGAAGCAAAACAATATTTTTTTAATTCTTTTTTTTTTGGAAAATTATTTTATCGTACTAAGTTTATAATAATAAATTGTAATAATTTACATAAAAAGAAATAACAATTACATTGTAATGAAAAAACATAACTAATATTAACTAAGATTTTTTGTTTACTTTTAATTTTTTTATTAGCCTGTAAAAATTGTAGTTTTTATTGTTTTTTGATTTATATTTTGTTAATATTCTATTTTTTGTTTATATCAGTAGTTTTTGTCGTGTTTATGAGTGCGTGCTTTTCTTTATTTTTTTTATTTAAATAATTTAAATTTAATTTAAAAAAATAAGGTATATTAATAATAATAATTACAGTGCAAGTTTATTTTCTAAAATTATTATCAAAGAAGTTTATACTTAGTTTTTGTTTTGCATTTTGTTATTTGAATAAAAAAAACTAAATAAACTTTAATTCATTCATACATCAATACATTTACATATAAATATAAAATTCTATCAATATATATGTATATATATATAATTACATTACTTAGAAAACTTAATGTTCACTTGCATTTGTTTTTCTTCTGTTTTTGTATGTTTAGTATGTTTTGCATCTGAATTGAGCTATAATTAACATAAAATTAATGTTTCTGATTGAATGAAAAATTTAATTTAATCAAGCAAACTAGACATATAATTTTACTTTTGTGTTTTTTTTTCTTTTTTTTTTTGAGAAATTAGAAAAAGTTTGTTTTATGATTAATTGCATTTTTGCTGTTTTGTTTGCAATTAATTAATTTTTTTTTTCATATTCTTTTGCTTTTGAAAACAGTTTCCCGCTGTATTTCTTGTCCATTTTTATTGGTGGATGTGGAACATGGTATCATTTGTTTTTTATTCTATTGCTTTAATTTTACTTTTTTATCGGATGTTTTGCTGTATTCAAATAGTCGGGTTAGTGAACAACTTGGTTTTTAGGTTTTCCAGTTATTCTGACGACTGTTACTCGGTCCCGGCGCCTGAGGTGGGATCATTTCAAGTAAATACTGTCGTTGCATTTCTGCTGCACGTTGAATGTCTGCTAAACTAGGTGCGTTCTTGCTGGAGGAGACGTTTTTCTTGTTGAAAGCTGTAAAATAAAAATAAAAACAATAATGCTTAGTACATTTTTTTTTAATTTTTGCAAAAAGGCAACAATAAAGAACTATTCCATTAGTCCCAAAGTGTAAAAATACCCCGCCTCACTCTAAGGAAAATAAGCTGATGAAATTAGGTTTGCTAAAAAGTCTCAAGGTAACTTTTCTAAAAATAAAAAATGTCTTAAGGTTGGTCTCATTGTGAGCTTGGTTTCACTGAATGATGGGTTTCCCCGCCCCATGGTCGAGCTTTTACAGAGCCCTCAATTGCGTCATACTTATGGCCTCTTGCACCAAACAAGAGGATAATTAAATAGAACTGAGCTTAGCCTTTTTCAAAAATTTGACGACGTGAGAGCTATTCAGAGTGCAAGTGGCTTTTGGTAGCAAATAAGGCAATATGGAACTTTGAAAATTATGATTACTCAGCTTATGAAACAATACTACAGAAATTTTTTCACGTTTATTTTACAGTGAAAATCATATTATTTATATGTGTATGGTATTATTATGTCCAACTAATAGACCAAAAGCTTGCAACAAAATTTGTGGGTGAAAGCATCTTGATATCCAATACAAAAGTCTGGCAGGATTTTTAAGCCCATGTTGGACACGAGGGGAAAAACTCAAGAAGTTTTTTCATATATGAAAGTGACATTCATAGAAGATAGACGTGTGTTAGATCGATCCCAGTTTAAAGTTTAAAAACAATAGTAATTTCTAAATAAATTTATTCAGTTTTTTCACCAGTGCATAAAAGCAAATGACTTAAAGTGCGCGGGAGTTTGAAACTCTGAAATAAATTAGTAAATTATGGAGTGTTTTAAATGCAATAGTGCGATTAGTGGGGAATCAGGAATACAATGTGCCGGCATATGCGGTAAAATATTCCACCCGAAAATTGCATGTAGTGGTCTCGACCGGTATAGCAGTGGTGTATTAGACACAAATCCAATGTTAAGATTCATGTGTGATGATTGTTTGATGTACATACACAATGTTGATTTAGCGGTGAGAGAAATGCAGGAAACTGTTAAGAAAAATGGAGACTATTTAAAAGAATATAAAAATGAATTTGAAGACTCTTTGAAAAAAAATGAATTAGAAATTAAAGATTTATTACAGGCGATTGAAGCGAGATACACTGATAGATTAAATGAGATGAAAATTGCCCAAGATGTGTGTGAAAAAAGTGTAAAGGAAATGGAAAAAATAAGTAAATATAGTGAATGCTTTAAATCGCAGAGTGAACAAATTAGTGCGGATGTAAAAAAAATAGAAAGTGAAAATGTAAATTCCAGGCAAAGTCTTAAAGATATAAAAGAAGATTTGGCAAAAGAATTAAAACAAATTAAGGATTCAGTTATGAGTGAGAAAACCAAAACAGCACCAACACATACGCAAGTAAAACTACCAACATACGCGGATAAAATTAAAGAAAAAAATAATGTTATTATAATCAAGCCAAAAGAAAATCAAAACAATAATAAAACCCGTGAAGTGATTAAAAACACTATCGATCCAACAAATTTACAATTAAAAATTAGTAATGTGAAAAATATTCAAAATGGTGCGGTTTTAATTAAAGGAGATGAAATGTCGGTAAAGAAAATTGAAAACGAATTTAAAGAAAAACAAAGTGACAATTACAACGTTAAGGTGCCGGCGAAAAGAAAACCACGAGTTCTTATAGTAGGCATGAAAGAGAAAGTATGCGAGGAAGAACTAGTTAAAGCGCTTAAAAGACAGAATGAGCTAAATGAATTCGAAATAAAGTGTTTACATATATATTTGTCGCCTAAAATTGAGTGCTTTAATGCAATTGTAGAGATGGACAGTGTTGCCTATGGTAAAATTATGGAGAGTACTAAAGTTAGTATTGGGTGGGATAGATGCCGAGTGTATAAACATACAAATGTACAAAGGTGCTTTAAATGCTGTGGTTATAATCACACAGCAAAAAATTGTACAGGAAAAAAAGTTTGTGTAAACTGTGCGGAGGAACATGATTTAAAAATGTGTACTAACGTGGAAAATAAATGCATAAATTATTATAATGCCAAAATAAATTTAAAAATGGATATAAACGACGATCATAAGGCGAGTGATGTAAATTGTCCAGTTTTCCAGAGAAAACTGAAAATTGCGGAAGAACAAACTGATTATTAGCAATTAGATGACATTAGGTGTATTTACTTAAATGTTCAAGGACTATCAAATAATTTTGATGAATTAGAAAGCCTAGTGCAAAATGAAAGTGTGGACATTTTAGTGATAACGGAAACCCATGTTACCGACCCAAACGACTTAAATTACGTCCTGCTGGAAGGTTTCTATAGTCCTTTTAGTTGCGAAAGTGAATCTAGTCACACTGGTGGTGTTGTTGTTTATGTCAGGAATAATTTTAAATGTAGTCTCTTAAAAAAATGCCAAGTTAGTATGCAATATTGGTGTTTAATGTTAAAAGTGCAATATGAAAACTATCCTGTGATATATTTATGTGCAATATACAGATCACCGAGTCGCTTGTCGTCAAAAAGTGTTTTTTGCAATGAACTAGAAAACTGGATAGAATATCTATCGCAATGCGGTAATTTCATTATTCTTGGTGACGTTAATATAGACTGGTTTGATGTAACGGATACATATACGAGACGAATATCCAATATTATGAACGATAATGGCTTACAAATGATTATTAGTGAACCGACAAGAATAACAAATCACTCTAAAACGTTGATTGATTATGTTATAACAAATTGCACTAACATAGTAAGCGCGAGTGTTGATAAAAATCTAAAAATCAGTGATCATGAATCCATCGATATTACAATTAAAAACAAGCCTAAAACGGAACATAAACAAAAAATTAGATACTGTGTGTATAATCAAGCCCTTTTCTTAACAAAAATGTCTGAAGTTCCTTTGTTTGTTAGTATGAATGGTGACCAGCCTTTAAATTTAAACGTACTTTGCGATCAATTTGCGAATAGTCTTAAAAATGTAGTAAACTCCATGGTAAAAGAAAAGCTAGTACCATACAATAATGCGGAGTGGTTTAATAACGATCTGAGAATGGCAAAGTTGACAAAAACAAATCTTTATAGGCAGGCCGTACTAAGCAACGACGATAATGCTTGGCGTTTGTACCATCAGTGTAGAAATCAATACAAAACGAGTATTAGATTAACAAAATCTCGTTTCATAGAAAACCAAATTGAGACTGCAAGCACCCAAAAAGATATGTGGCGAAAATTAAAAAAGTATGTACTAAAAAAAAGTAAAGAAACAATATTTGAAGTAGAAATAGAAGATGGATCTGTGATAAATGATAGTGCAATAATAAGTGATAAGTTCAACAATTTTTTCGTTGAGTCCATACATGAAATAACCCAATCTGTGATATACTGTGATTATACAAATTTACTCGAACCGTGCAATATAGATTTTAAGTTCAATCTAGTCAACATAGATAAAATAAAATGTGCAATAGATACGCTTAATAAGAAAAGTGACTTTAATTTTATGACTGTTAAAATGATAAAAGACTCCCTATGTTTCGTTGGGCCAGTGCTTGAAAGAATAATAAATATATCCCTAAGTGCAGGTATTTTTCCACAATCTTGGAAAGAATCGCTTATAGTGCCGATAAAAAAGATACCAAATGCAAAATCGTTAAGTGACTTTCGACCAATCAATATGATGCCTTTATATGAAAAAATAATAGAAAAATGTGTAGTGATGCAACTCCAAGAACATCTAGAAAGCCAGGGACTACTGGATAGCTATCAGTCGGGGTTTCGTGAAAACCATTCCTGTGAAACGTGTTTGAATTTTGTGATAAACGATTGGAGGAAAGAAATAGATGCAAAAAATGTTGTAGTTGCTGTCTTCTTGGACTTGAAACGGGCCTTCGAAACAGTTAACCATGAAATTTTATTAAAAAAGTTGAAGTACTATGGTATTAAATCTGTTGAGTTTAAGTGGTTTAAATCGTTTTTATCAGGAAGAACACAACGCACTTCCGTAAACGGCAAAATATCGTCACCAATCGCCGTAAATGTAGGAATTCCACAAGGTACAATACTGGGAGTGTGGTTATTCCTTATGTTTATAAATGATATGAGTAAAGTAATTCAATCATCAAAACTTATACTATTTGCTGATGATGGTTTACTCTACATCACTGGGAAGAATGCTGCGGAGTGCTTACATGAAATAAATCAAGACCTGGGACGAATAAATACATGGCTGAAAATGAACAGACTAGTGCTTAATGTTGCAAAAACAAAATGTATGGTATTCAAATGTAATTCTGTAAGTTCGTCTTTAAATGTAAATATAAATGTATCTATAAATAATGAGCAAATTGAACAAGTTAAACAATTAAAGTATCTTGGTGTAATGCTAGATGAACAACTTAACTTTAATGAACATATAAACTATATTTGCAAGAAAATATCAAAAAAAGTTGGTGTATTGAGAAAAATAAGAATGAATATCTCTATGAGTACTGCTGTGAATCTCTGTAATGTTTTAATTAAACCTCATTTTGACTATTGTTCTAGTTTATTGTATATGTGTCCACAAAGTCACAAAGATAGGTTGCAATTACAGCAAAACAAAGTAATGCGAATAATATTAAAATGTAGTAGATATACACCAATAAGAAATATGTTAAGTACGCTAAGATGGTTAAATATAAATCAACGTCTTTTTATGTTATGCATGATATTTGTATTTAAAATTAAAAACAATTTATATCCAGGATATTTATGTGAAAATGTACGTACTAATGCATTGTTAGAATACAACTTACGAAACAATGATGACCTAAGAATAGAAAGAGCGCGGACCACGAGAGGTCAAAGAACAATATTCTACCTGGGTTTTAATGGATTCAACAATCTTCCAAGAGAAATAAAAAACATAAACAACCTCAACGAATTCAAAAGAAAAATTATTGAATATGTCCAATCAAATAATAATTTATAGGATGTCAAATGTTATATGATTGTAATACATTATTAATTCTAAAAATATTAGATTATAAAAATTTGATATATTGTAAATTTAAGATGAAATTGTAAAATTGTAATCTAAATGGCTTTTAAAGCTAAATAAAGTACATTCATTCATTCATTCATAATTAAAAAGGACATATTCATGATGCAAACACTTGTCAAACAAAACTAGCTCAGAAATTCACTTTATATCTTGCTGTTTTCATTGACTTTAGAAGGAGATTGAGAAATGAAAGATGATTGTCTTACATCTTCAATGTTACCTTTTCGGAATCGTATTTTTCTTACACTAATGGAGTTTTCTATTGGTCGTTCTGAAACCAGACTTCTAAACACTTCCAATGGAAAATGATACAGTTAGTAAATAAATTTAAATTTGAACAAAACTTACCAGCTGCATGAGCTTGTGCAATTGCCATTTGGTAAGAATACAGCAATGGTGTGAACTGCATCATATGCTGTGGATTGGAGCCGGCCAAAGCTTTAAAACAAAATATTTCAATTAATTTATATAATTAAAGCGCTGTTTGCAAAAGAGAAAACAAAAAAATACCTCTAAATATATTCTGTTGGAATGCTTGCATTGCGGCGGCTGTTGCAGCAGGTGAATTGTTGCCTAAGCTTCCAAGATTGGCTAAATTACCCAAATTGCCTAAGTTTCCTAGGTTGGCTAAATTTCCAAGGCCGGCTAGATTATTCAGTCCCGGTAAACTTCCAAGTGCATTGAGTTGAGCTGCTGCAGCGGCTGCTGCTGCCGCTGTTGGCGAAAATTGTTGTTGCTGCTGTTGTTGTTGTTGTTGAAGCTGTTGTTGTTGTTGTTGTTGCTGCTGCTGCTGTTCTCTTTGCTGTTGTTGAAGTTGCTGTTGCTGCTGTTCTCTTTGCTGTTGTTCCCTTTGTTGTTCACGTTGCAGTTCTCTTTGCTGCTCCCTTTGCTGCTCTCTTTGCTGTTCTCTTTGCTGCTCCCTTTGCTGTTCTCTCTGTTGTTCTCTCTGCTGTTCTCTTTGCTGCTCCCTTTGCTGTTGCTGCTGCTGTTCTCTTTGTTGTAGCTGTTGTTCTCTTTGCTGAAGTTGCTGTTCTCTTTGTTGCTGTTGTTGCTGCTGAAGAGCGTGCTGTTGTAACTGTTGCTGCTGTTGTTGCAATTGTTGCTGATGCTGTAATTGTTGCTGTTGCAGTTGTTGAGCTGAAACCGACGCCGCAGCCGCGGCAGCAGCAGCTGCTGCCACTGACATCGGACTCGGCGAGGGTGTACTTGGACTTAGATCGTAATGCTGCTGGCGCGATGATCGCGGTGTTGTGGGTGGCGGCGGTGGAGGTGTCGGCTGACTACTAGGTGGTGGTGGTGTTGGGCGCGGCGTTGACGTAGGAGTCGGAGTTTGACATTTAGTCGGTATCATTATCATCGATGACGGGGGCGGAACTGGCGTCGATGAATGCGAAGCATGAGAATCTACTGGCGATGGACTACTTTGTGTGGCGAGCCTTTGTTCAATTTCTTGCTCCTAAACAAAAAAAAAGCAAAAAACGTTTATAAATCTGTGAGGAGCAAAAGAAAGCGACTCTAGCTATAACATACTTGTTGCAAAGCTTTAACAAAAGCCTGTTTCAGTCGGTTTGTATGCTCTGCCTTTAGAGCCTTCTTCACATTTGTCGTCACACATTGTTCACAAATGACTTTAGGATCCCTATTACCTACAAAAAAAATATAAAAAAAAACTATGTTAGAAACTTCATTAAAAACACGCATTAAAAAATCTGTCTACCTTGCTTCTCCCATTTCCAAACGGGGGTGAAGTCAATTTTACACTGCGCACATCTAAATGGCGGAAGTACAGTCGTTTGTTTCTTATCCTTTGTCATGAGATAGTCAACCACGGTCTCTAAGCCCAGTAGATATACGAATTCCGTATTGCTTGGATTCGGTATGAAATGCATTTCTGGTGGTGGAGGTTTTGGGGGTGGTATCTATAAAAAGAAGCAAAAAAAACAACAAATTAATGATTTTTTTAGTAATATATATAAAAAGAAATAGCACATACTTGAAGAAGTGTTTTTTCTAACTGTTTCCTTAATGCTAATTTGGCGGCTGCCTGTCTTTGAGCGGGACTTTGCACTTCTTCTCTTGTCGATGAGCGGTCACTCTTATGAAACACGAAAATAACAAAATAAGTACAAAATTGAAATTAAAATGTACAACTAAGCAAAAATTTGATCTGCTTCGAATTACCTTTAGCTCATTATGCTGCTGGTGTTGTTGTTGTTGCTGTTGATGCGGTTGCTGCTGTTGGGAAAGCAATGGTGGAGCGGGAGTTATGGACACAGAATTGCTTATAGATCCAGATACCTTTGAATTATCCGAAATACTTAGCTGCTTGCGTACATTTTATATAAAATTGATTTAGAAAGAAACAATGCAAGAGATATGAGGAAATGATGTATGAATGAAAAATGGCATTTTAATGTTTATGTTTTTTGTTTGTATTAATTGATGTGATGTTAGTTATAAAATCATGAAGTGTCAAGGGTTTATACCCAGTTAAAAGTGATCTTGCCTACGAAAGGGATACTTGGACAAAATAGTGTAACATAAGTCTTAAAATGCTTTTTTTTAAATTTATTTTTCAAGGAATAAACGAGAAGCTAGTTTTTTCTTAAAAAAGGTTTTGGTTACACAATGTGTTTGGTTTCTTAACATTTATACCTACCATCTACTTAATTGTTAACAAAGCTAATTTTTTAACCCGGCAGGAGTCAATTTACTTTTTTTTGCAATTGTAGATTTGTAAACTACTGCGCTTTTTTTATTGTCAAAGCTGAGTTATTTTTCCATTAAGTGTATTGCTGTGTTGCACTTTGATTGTTTTGTTTGAGTAGTAATTTTGAAATGTGAAAAAATGACACCTCAGATTCATTCAAGAAGAACTATGTATGGGTAAGAAGATCTTTGTCATGTTCAAAGGGCAAACAATTTTTAATCACATCGATGGAAGACGACCATTGGCGCAATAATAAATTATTTGCGTGTCAACTGTTACGCTTTAATTTTGAATTCAGGTTGCGAAGATAACTCAACTTTAGCAATGTTGGTCAAATAAGGAGTTGAATTATCAATCAAGTAGCACCAAGTGGGTGTTTATGTTTATTGAGTGAGACACATTCGAATAATTAACGAAATGGCTGCCAGGCAGGTTAAACTTGACATGTTCTGGTAGATTCATAAACGTTGCGATGCCGAGTGCAACTGATGCTGATACAAATGCATCAGCAGAAAGCATCAAGAACTTTCTTTAATGTTGTGTAACTAAATTTTGTGCATCATTTGATGCTAATTTGCAATAGTGAAATTGCTGAATGAAGGTTACTGAAGGTTCAACTAAAAATATCCAAATCTCTGAAAGAAGGACATAAAGGGTCGAAGCAATATTCTCGCGCATCATACCCATCACTGAAGTTAAGCGTAGCATCAGTGTATTTTTATTATTTGTCGAAGAATACAGAGAGGTTTCAGGCGTGCTAGCAGTGATATTCGTTACAAACTCTCAATTATGACAACTTCTAGCAATTGTAATATATTTTAGATTATTCCCCAAAGAAAGAACTAAATTGCAAGACACCATGGGGAGCTACAACTCATTTTTAACTATTCTGTTTCCGTTGTTAGATGCAGAAAACTAATTTATCTCTTTTGGAGCGCATCCGTCTGTATTATGTTTTATCTATAAAAGGTTGCAAAGCTTTAGTATACAAATAGAACAATTAACAGGAGATTTAAGAATACAAATCATAAATCAAAGAAACCCACACATCTAACCAAATCTAATCCGAGATCCCTTGACGAATTTTATAATACAACAAAAAAAATAGTTTCCAATAAAAACATCAATCGTGTCCTTTTATGCCTTAAGTGTCGATGGAGAATGTTTTAGAATGCAAATGTAAATGATTGTTCTGAACATGAATTAGTGTTATTTTGTGAACTCTGAGAAATGTGACTGTTTTTTTTTTTTTTAAGAATTATTTTGCAAAACAAAAATAAATATTCTCCTCCGATCTGGTTGAATACATTACAATAACTCACATTGCGTGGCTTAATTCCCGATGGTGGTGCGGATGTGGGTGTTATTGTCACTGATGGTGTTATTGTGAGATTCGAACCGGTACGTGGCAATATTGAACTTGTCCGATGCGCCGAAGATGAACTACTTCCAGCTGTCAAAGTTGCTCCACCTGGTAGAGATGAGCGTGGGGGCGGGAGTATAGTTGTATTAGATCGACCAGATTGGGGCTGACAACGACTGATACTTGTGTTGTTGTTGCTGTAAATTTGATTAATGTTAAGACTTATTTAAAGATTATAAAAAATAAATAAATACATATATGAATAAAAACTCACTTCAAAACAGGAGATGGTCGTCCTTTTGAATGGGCCGCAAGTGGCACTACATTTGTCGGCGTCACACTCAATGATCCTTTCGTCAGAGCAGCCGGAATCGACGCAAGCGGGTTGTTATTGTTTGTTGTTGGTGAAACATTCGATGGCGTCACCACTAGATTTTCTTTCATCACATGTTGCGACTGTTTCAGCTTTTTTAGCAGGACCAATTTGGTTTCTTCGTTACGCAGATCTTCACGCAATTTTCGCAATCCCTTTTCACGTTCTCTCAGCTCAGCTGCGGTGAGTTCCTTTATAGGATAGTATGGTGGCATTTCTTCATCGTCAGTCTCTGAATCGATATTTCCATTTTGAGCCCGTCCATTGACACGGGCCGGCAACAGCACAATATCAGGTGCTTCGGCATATGATTTAGGTTCAGTACGGGGGCGTAACACTCTCCGTTGCACTTTATTCTCATCTTGTTGTTCAACAAAATTATTCAGCGGTGGCGGTGCGGGTGTTATTGTTAGACCAGCATTTTGGGTCAATGCACGAAGATCTCTTACTGTGGCTTGTGTTATCGTAAGAGAATCTCTTCCAGAACCTAAACTCAAATCGACCACATCATCGACATCCATCTTAGCCATTTAAATTGTGGCGACGCGATTAAACGACGCCCTGCAATACGGAAAGAAAAAACAAATTAGAAATCTATTGAAATAAATTATTGTTTAAATAAGTTTTTTTTTTGTAGTAGTAGTTTTCAACATCTGCTCACGGCATACTGTGAGGTGAGGAAAGAATGCAAAGTAGACAAAATTGGAGAGTAGTTGAGGTAGTTGTTGTACAGGAAAAAGTTGTGTGTTCAAGGGTGTTGTCGTGTATTGTTTTCATTATGACGCCCTAAACACAGGCAGGAAATTAACAAGGTGTCCCAGATTCTTTTATATTTTATCAATAAGGTTGTAAGAATTTAAAAAGGTCGCTAAACAATACATAATATTACTGAGAGTGAGAGGAAAAGTTGATCTTTTTCTTGGTAAAAGGTTGATTCTTATTTTATTATTATAATTTATTTAATCCGAAGTTGATACATTATTCTACTAGCTGTTAAACCTTGAATAACATTCTTTACATTTAGTTCGATATAAAATATTTAAATCTGAATCTTCATTCCCAGAGCTTTTTTTTTGTTAGGATTATTGGATAACATGGTAGTCAGGACTTTGACTTTGAATAAACTTACTGAAACACCCTTTTCAATGAAGTGGACATTGACTAGGTTTATTTTGTTGTTTTTGTTACACTGCCTAAAAAGTCATCACAAGCATTGCATGTCTAGTTACTTCCTGCTTGGTTGTGTGCGATACATTATTTTATCCTTTTGACCTACCCCGTTTAAAATTGGCCTTCGGTTTTTAATGGCGTGGTAGGTATGTATATACGCGATAAATATACACAAACAAACAAAAAAACGATAATAACTTAGAAGGGGGAACACATTCTTTAGGAAAGTAATTAAAGGAAGAATTCTAGGTTTTGTCAAATGCCAGCCTAAATAAGGGTTGAAAATATTTTTTGTTCGTCCCAATACTTGGGTGTTTTTTATTTGTTGTTGGTGCGTATTTGTGATTCTATTCGAAAGAAACCCCAAACATGAAATAAAGTTTCTGCATGAATGGTTTTTTTTGTACTGAAATTTATTGTCAGGAAGAAGGACTTGTTTCTTTTTTTTGTTTTGTATTTGCTGTGTGTTATTTTTGACTAAAAAATGAACAACGCGTCGTCACCATAAGAGTTTGCGCAAGGTGAATTTTAAATAAAAGTCTTTAAGTGATGAAGTTAGTTTTTATCCACGTTATATGAAGACACATGTACATTTGTACAATGTACTCGTGTGTATGTACATATGTTTATTTGGAGGAAACGTGACAATCAACAACAAAAATCGATTTTTACACATTTCCTATGCACAGTATGTACAATGGTACATATGGGTAAAGCGTGTTTTAGGTGTTTTCAGTCAATTGGCGAGTAACCTAAATTTTGATGAATAGCTATTATTATCGCATTGACATGCAATATTCAAATTATTTCGCAAATTTCTTGTAATATTAGTTATTAGAAAAGTTTCAAACCAAAGCTGTTAGGTAAATATGTGAATAAATATGCACTGTACATAGATGTATGTATGAACATACATATATACATAAGTAAAGTAGGTATATGTATCTACTATATTATTACAATGCATGTGATTTAAAATGGTCATTGTGGTGGACGCACATCATTTATTTAAATGCCCATTTGCTGTTGATAAATGATATTTGGTTTGAATAATCAGTTCGAAAAAAGTGCGATAAATGCAGCTAAAGCGAAAGCTCTGGGTATAAAATTTATAATGAGCATTTCTGTTAGCTACGTTTGCTTTCATACTAATAAATCACCTTTATAACGACTCGGCTCGTCGGCTCTAAAAACGACAGTTCTAACGTTTAAGAAAAATGACAACTTCAATGTTCTATCCGCTCTTCACTCATCTCAATATTTTAGACATAGTCATTCCTCACGTTCCAATATTTATTCGCTATGTTATCTGGTTATCCCAAAAATTTCGAGATAACTTGAGTTGCTGTTGTGTCAGCGGTCATCACCTGTTTTTTTTAACAAGGGATTACAACAACACAAAGCTACCCGAATAACTGAGAATTAACATCGGAACGCAGCCATTTTAATGAAATGTCTATTAGGATTTTTAATTCAGAGCAGAGCCTGAATTGTCAAACTAAAAGCTGTGTTTCTTCTTTTAATTCAGAGGAGAGCCTGAAGTGTCAAGCAAAAAGTTGTGTTTCTTTTTTAGCTCTGAGCGTTCAGCGTTATAAATTCTTCCACTTTCACGCCATTAATGACATAATAGTCATAAAATAAATGCCATAGCCAACTGGGATTAAATAGGCGTTTTCTTTTTTGAATTCAAAAAAGAGCTCTGAACAGAGTTTGAGCATGTCGAGCATGTTCTGAACATCATCTGAACTAAGCGTGTTCTGATCGCTAGATGTCAAATGCTTGCGTTCAGCATTTAACTCTGTCTGCTCAGTTACAGTTATTTAATTCAGAGCTCATAGAGCGCGCTCTGAACACGCTCAGAACGAAAAATGAAACACAAGTTCTTAAGCTAGAACTATAATGCTCGGAGGGACACTTAAGTGGTCGGAAGAAAACAAACGAATTAACGGAAATGATATGACCCGGCTATTATTGCGGAGTGGAACGTTTCGTCAAGTTTCCTTCAACTTTGCTTACGGAAATGAGGTGCTCTCCCGAGCGCTCCTTATTTTTCGTCGTTTTTTTTACATTGGCTTCAGTGCCCTTCCGACCATTATAATTCTACCTTTAGCTCTGAACGCTCAAAGCAAAAAAAGAAACTCAATTTATATTTTGACAGTTCAAGCTCTGCTCTGAACTAAAAAGGAAAAACGCCTAATATTGCAATTAAAATGAAGCCATGTAAATGCAAAGTGACACCATTTGGCAAATAATAGGTTCGTTCGTTGAAGTTTACCCAGGTTTTCTTGACAACCCCAAGAATAAAACAAAAACTAGGTTTTTCGGTTATCAAAAACTCAATTATTGTGTTGTTGAGATAAGCAGGAAACAAAATTTGTATTAAAAATTAGTAAAAAACATCCAATAGTTTCCATTTTCTACTTCTATTTGTTATTTTGTTATTATTACTTTGTTTATTTGAAAAACAAAAGAATAACCTGCGGCACGCGAATCCACTGCAAAAAATTGCTTTGGAGCTCATGTCAATTTGACAGTTTATTCTTTACCTCAACTCGCCTCAGGAAAAAACCTAGTTCTACTTCAGGGCGAGTTCAGGGCGACCCCAGGTCTCAAAAAACATAGAATTGGTTCCAGGGACATGCCGTGGTGATTTCAGTTAGGTGTGCGCTTACTTATTTTGCAATGAAAGCATATTTTTTTAAACTTTGCACACAGTACCAGCGTTCCAAAGCAAGCCTGTTTTCGGACACCTAGTCACTGCGAAAAACAAGCAGATACTTCAAACAACAATTCTAAGCGGTTACAAAACTTTTTCACTATTAGTTTATTGAAAAAAGTAATCACGGTCAGCAAAAGTACAACAGTGCAACAGCGCCAATGGGAATAGGTTACTACGAAGCCAATGCTTCAACTTATAGTTTGTTTTGTAAAAAAATGAAGGACCTTGGAACTGTAATTCAATTATTAGAGGAGGAGTACTTTTTTCATTTAATAAAATCAAAAAAATAAAATAATGTTTGAAGTTATTCTAAGCCTCTTTAATAATTGTTTTGTCAGTTGTATTTTGTTTTAAATAATTCTAAACATTTTGGGCCAGTAAATAATTCTGCGTGTTAAATTTAATCACTGGGAATATTATGCCTATTAATTTTCAAAAATGTTTGCTACTGGAATTTATTGAAAACGAAAACTTAATACATTCATCTGCGAATGTGTTAACCAAGCTATAGTATTCCTTGAAAAAAGCATCAAATTTATTGAACAAAACAAATCAAGTGTTAAAAGTCTAAATAAATTTCAACACATTTTTAAAGCAATTATGATATTTTCCACTTTATTTGCTATTTTCCTTTTTTATAACACTAAAAAAATGTGTATTCACCTTTTTTATATATAAGAAATTTAGTTAAAAAAATCTGTAGACTTCCCTTTTTTTTAAATTTATGCCGGATTTACACGATTGGAAAACTGCCAGTATAATGACAAAAGCAACAACAAAAGAATGGACAATTTCATTCTTTTTGTCATTATACTGGCAGCTTTCCATTCGTGTAAATCCGGCATTAGTTAAAAAAATCTGTAGACTTCCCTTTTATTCTAATTTTTGTAAAAATTCCCAAGCAAAGGAATTTTTGTCATGATCCCCCAGCACTGTAATGTGAATATCACCATCCATCACCACTGGCGCACAGCAACGAAAATGAAACAGATACAGAATTCTCAGCATAGAGCGAAGTACAGAATGAAAGACCGTGGTGCGCTCGATGAAGTTGGACACCTAGCTATGTAAATTTCTATGAGGAAGAATGAACTTTGTGTTGTTTTTTTTTGTATGTGTATGTATGTGGATTTGCTTTTCCTCGGTGCGCTTAAGTTAAGAGAACGCCCTGATGGGTGAATTTTTCGTTTCTTTGAGAGGAAAAGAATTTGCGTCGAGTTGCCGAATGAAGAACGAATGTGCGCTTGATGAAGTTGAACACCAAGTCATATCGATTAATAAGGCTAGGTATAGATAGGTATAGGCAGTGTTGCCATTAAATTGTTTTCAAAAATCTGCAATAATGACGAAAAAAATCTGCAATGCAGATTTCTAAAGAATTCTAGAGAAAAAATATTTTATTTTTACATTAATAGGAACTACTAATGCAGAATGCAGTAATTTTTTTATTTGCATTCGGAAACCAAGGCCTGTAAGACTGTCTTATACACCTATGTATATTCGTTAAAATACCAGATCACCAATTACAAAAATCAGTTCTTTAATAACATAAATTAATTCAATTAATTAACATAACACTGTTTCTTATTTTATGTACTCGTGCAAAGAAGAGTTACTTAAATGCTTAAAGATTTTTATATTAAGCTTAAAGTCAGTGCAATCGTTATGATTTAATTTTATGGAATAGAACTTTATATAAAGATGACAGCTTACAGCAAGATTATTGAAGATTTTTTAAAGAGAAAAAAAGAAAAGGGCAAAATATTTAAGTAGGTAAGAGTGCAGACATAATCTACGGTGCAGATTTTTGATTTTCAAAAGTCTGTTGGCGGGCTGAAAATCTGCAAAATGCAGATAAATCTGCACTAATGGCAACGCTGGGTATAGGAGAAAAAACTTCGTGTTGGTTTTGTTTTGGATTTTTTTGTGTGTAAATTTGCTTTGCCTTGAATTTTGCGCTGAATTTTGAGAACACCTTGTTACATGGTGTTTTATTTTTTTTACTTTTACTGGGTGAAATGATTTTATTTTGAATTGGGTGTGTTCATACTTTTGTTTTGGGATATTGATACAGGTAAAATATTAAAAAAAGACAAGTGCGTATGTTAAGATTTTGATAGGGTGTGCGGAGAACACCTGCGCACCTTCGAATAAACGTCACTGATTGGTTCGTCAGGTTAAGTTCAGGGTTTTCAAAAAACGCTTTAGGGCGACCACAGGGTGACTTCAGAGCCCAACGACCAAAACTAATGACATACACAATGAAGAATGAACTTGTTCATTCTTGCCAGTATAAGACACAACATCAGAACGTCATTTTTGTTTTGCCATCATGTAAATGCATGTCATTAATCATTTGATTTGACGATTATTTTGCCACTTTAATGACGTGAATAAATGGTATTTTGTCAATTTTAAAATCCGGCATGAAATTGGCTGTCTAAACGTTTTTTTTTTTTAAGAAGACACTTCAATGAACTAGTTCAGGCAAGTTTCTAGTTTTCTTATTGACTTATTTTGAAATGAATGAAAAGCTAATGGAACGTGCCAAAAAAATTACTTAAGTTCATTAATTTATTCGAAAATTAATTAATACAGGTATGTCACTGAATAAATGAGGTCTTATGCTGGATTTACACGAATGGAAAGCTGCCAGTATAATGACAAAAAGAATGAATTTGTCCATTCTTTTGTTGTTGCTTTTGTCATTATACTGGCAGTTTTCCATCCGGCATTTTTTCAATCCGGCATTATTTGAATAGTTATTGGAATGGGTTAATACATAAGGAGATGGTTAAACTATTAAGGCATTAAAGGCTGGAAAAACAATCTAGTTTTTGGCAAGGGGCTAGAAAGTTTTACATAGATACTAGCAGGGCCCAGCAAGGGTAACTCTAGAAACTCTCTAGGGCCTCGCCAGTGAAGTAACCTTTTTTATTGTTATTGGAATGGGTTTATAAATAAGGAGATGGTTAAACTATTAAGGCATTCCCGGCTGGAAAAACAATCTAGTTTTTGGCGAGGGGCTAGAAAGTTTTACATAGATACTAGCAAGCGCCCAGCAAGGGTAACTCTAGAAACTCTCTAGGGCCTTGCCACTGAAGTAACATTTTTCCTCGAGAGATAGCAAAACAAAAAAAGTTGTCCTTACTGGGACTCGATCCTGCAATCTTCTTATTGCCAGTCCTATGCCTTAACTACTGAGCTATTTTGCAATACAGTTGTGCAATGTTGAAAATGAAAAACTTGTACTTTAATTTTTCTTACTATTGTATGATGGGTATTAGATATTTGTTTTTGTCATATATGGGGTATTTGTGATGGGATAACAAGACCTATCCAACAAGTTTTTATTAGCGAGGGCCTCGCGAGTATTTGACAAGTTTGCCTTGTCTAGATTTTCCTTACCGAAGCCTTTCCAGTGCCTCGATTAAACTCGACAAAAACTTGCCATTTTTCCAGGCGGGTTCTTTTTGGTATCACATTACAATTTGACATTTACATAAAAATGCCAAAAAAGGTGTGTTTGCTTAGTTTTTTGGACGAACTGCCACTGTATTAGTCTATTTTAGCTGCAGTTCTTTAAATAAATAAGTTTAGCACTCAAAACCACAACGCCATCGCAAAGTGACATTGTAGATATTGAATGAAATTTAATGAAAATAATTTTCAAATAACTTTGGACCTAAAAAATTATGAACGTTTTAAGTGTAGATAAATAATAAGATTTGCCATCTGTAAAAATAACTTCTGTGCAAACACAAAAAAAAACCATTTCATACACATTAGCTCTACTCAAAACCAAAGATAAGCTAACAAAAATCTTAATAACCATATAATTTTTACTACAAGCCACGTTATTAAAAAAAAAAAACGAAAAAAATATTAATAGTGGATACAAAAGATACTTAATCTCTTCAATTCAAAATCTTATGAAAAAAGCAGAATAAAAGTAAAAGACGACACGAAGTCAATTAACTGAAACCAAACAAAAGAAAACCGCATATATTATATAAAAGAAAGAAGCCAACAAACAAAAAATAAAACGAAATGATGAATAAAATTAAAAAAAAAAAACACATACCTACACATACATATTAAATGTCACTTGATATTGATGTCTTTTCCATTTTAATATGTCTTTACCTGATGTGCTTGCCTACCAAAACCAGACCAAATATTAACCAGAAAAAAAAAATATTATAAACAACTGAAAATAAACTACTTCAACTTCAAGTCTCATAATCCGATGTTATTGACATTGACTCGGAACTGAGGATAAAAATATAAAATTATGTAGGTACATTTATGTATGTATGTATGTGCATAGATATATGAATATATTTTTTAGCATAATTCACTTTTTTCTAACAAAAAAAATGTGATCACACGTTCAATAAAAAAATATACACGTGTTAGCCCTTGCCTGCGCTGCGCTGCTGGTGGTTCAGGCCAACATCATCATGTAGTCGCATTCGTAATATGAAAAATAATTTTCGTAATGTAGTTCACGAATACGTACAAGAATACACGAGAGAAATGTTCTTTATGTCAGATACATTTTCAAATCATCCGCGACGCTAGCAGCCGATGACCGACGGGAACCTCATGCCCCAAACCCGAAGTGAGATTTTTAAACGAAAAGAAAGCCAAAATGAAAATATAAAAATCCATAAATTTAATTTAAATGGGAAAGAATCGAGAAAAAATAATTGCAGTTTTCATTTTCAAATAAGTGTTCAAGTATTCAATTCAAAGTTGTATAGAGGAAAAATTTAAATTAAATAACAGAAAACTTTGCATACAACAAGTATTTTTTTGTTGTAGTTTTTTTGTTGTTGTTATTTTGTGTTTGTTTATAAGAGCAACAACCCTAATCGCTTCTGGTCTGGCCAGAGGACGAGGAGCTGTGCTTGGTGCTTGTGGTCAGTCAGCAGAAGTAGCAGCAGCAGTAGTAGCATCAGCTTTCGCCGCATATAAACGTGAAGAGTGAAATACATACTGTACATTATACTTACACCTGCCAAGGGCGTACTCAGGATTTCGATCAGGGAGGGGAAAGTCTCATTCAAAAATTACTAGAAGCATAGAAACTTGGCTTAAAATTGCTTTAAAAAGAAGATAAATTGTATGAAATATACATATATTGATTAGGAGGAGTAAGCACCCCATCCTGCCCTTTTTGCTTACGCTTTTGATGCCTGCATTGAGATATGTATAATCTTCTTGTGTGTTTAGAAGAATGCTGATGTACAGTCAAACCCAGAAATGGAAACTTCGCGTGAAAAGTTTTGAATATAGTTTTGAATTGCTATCAGCGTGCGTGAAAATGAAATTACATAAAGGTTTGAAAACAAATAGACCAGTTTCTCGTTTGAAACATTTTTTGACAATAACTTATGTCGAATTCCTTACAACCATTTCAAATCGATTTTTTTTTGTTGGTTGTAAGGAACGCACAAAAAATCAAATCGTGTGGGATTGTGTGTGTGTCATTTGACAGTAGCTTTGAGGTAAAAAGTAAACAAACTATGCGCATACAAAATTTGTTGCAAATATTCAAAAGTGCATTCAGTATTTGCGTCATTTTGTTAGATTAAAAACAAACATTTCCAAGAAAAGTTGCAAAAATAAACAAAAAATAGTTGTTCATCAAAGAACTACATCATTCGAGAAACACATCGGCGAGCGCGCGATTTATATCTTTAATCGACTTTGGGCACTTTGAATCGAAGTTAGTTAAATGACCGACGAACACTTTAGAATATTTGTTAAACCCGCCGTTAAATACTTTCAACTCCAAAGAAATGTCAAATCTTTTTAGTGTGTGTGAAATCGATTTGAAATCTTGCTGAAAATGCAAGATTTGTTTTGACAGAATAGAATCGATTTTGTTTAGAAAAAATCGATTTTGTTTTGTTCAGAAAAAATCGATTATTTGGTTGTAAGGAATTCGACATTAATTTATGACATTTACTTTTTGCACGAACTGCTACTGATTTAGTCACGTTCATTTACATTTTATTGAAGAAAAAGATTTAGCACGATACTAGTTAAAAAATATTTAAAATCAAGCAAAAGTAAGTAAAACGCTATAAAGTTAGCGGATTGTTGGATAATATTATCATATCTTAACATTAGACTGTTTAAAATTTTGGGGAATTTTTAATCACTGCCTCGCCTCCTTATATACAATATAGTAATTGGTGTTGCGGAAAAAGAAGTCGAAACATAACCTGAAAGATTAAACCTCTGATTTTCAGGCAGTTACTTTTGTATTTTTTATTTTATGAAGGTTTTACTGTAGTTTTATGTTAAGCATTTTTTCTTCGCCTTCCAATGCTGATATCCCCTATACACATCAGGTACAGATACAGAACGCAAGCAAGACTGGTAATGATAATGAGGTGCGCACATTTTATATATGAAAACAACGCTAACATCGCGTATAGAATAACCAAACAGGGGAAACGAAATAAATGAAATGACATTTTAATTGGAGTAAATCGCTCATGAATATTATACGCATAACATTTATTCAAGCGCGCATGAATACTACACACTGAAGATGGATATTTAAGATGTTTGATAAAGTATATCAATTTAATTAAAAATTAATATTGTTAAAGCTTGTGAGGAGGGTAATGTTATAGATAGTATTAAGATAGTTCAGCATTGACTGTTTCTAATTAGCTTTAGTCAAAATTCTTTAGGTATGAACTGTTTTGATCTATAATCCTCATGAGTTTGGGATACGCCAGTCTTTCTGGAAATGTTTCCATTAATAATTTTGTTTATGTGTAAGAATTTTAAATATATACATTATGTATGTTAAATGACAGCATACTTGTAAGGGCAGGTGAAATGCCAATCTCACCAATGTAATCGATAAACGATAAAACCTAGATTGAGATGTAGCTGCTGATGATAAGTGCATTATCTTTTGAATCAGTGTCATCATTGACTACCTTTGAAATTAAAAATAGGCGTTTTTTGTTGACTTTCTTAATGTGAACATTAAGAAATACTTCACATTAAGGCAAATTTTGTAAATTCCAAAAACAACAAGTTAAATTCACATTTGAACTCCAGTAAATGGCTGAATGTGGAACGTATCTTAATAGCCCGATTCTCCCCCTTGTGAGGAATCACAAGTCAAAAGCTCTTGTGACTACTCCTTGTGAGGATTGTTGTGATTCGATAACACTTTGGTATTCTCCCCCAAATAGTCACAAGAAAGCTCACAACGAAACTCACCACAGCATTTTGTTGGTAGCTTTTTGAGCGATGAGCGCACACATCAACAACTCTACAAGTAATCGCAACGAACTAAACCAACACACCCACAGTATGTATTCATGTTTTTCTGTCTCATTAATACAAAGCAAAATAGTATCGCACCTTTGTCCTATTATTTGGTAAAGAAATGAAAGAATACATAAATTTTGTTCTCTTTCGCACAGAGAACATAATGCAAGAATATAATTCAATGATTTGTAGAAACTCAAGTAAATTTTGGGTTGTGACCTGCTCTGGAGGAGATCACAATTTCGCTTGTTTTTATGACTCTCACAAGTTGTGACTTTAGGGGGAGAATACGAAAAAGTCACAAAATCAGTGTCACCACTTCTTGTGACTTGTGAGGTATCAGTGACGATGGGGAGAATAGGGCTATAATGCTCACATTAGGTCAATAGAACAACAGAAAAAGCGCTGTTTGTTTATTTTTGGGACGAACTGTCACTTTCTTAGGCGTGTTCAGCTGCAGTTTTAATACTGTTCTAAACTTAATAAAATGTCATTTGTAATGAGAATCATTAATCTAATCGGATGCCCTCTGGTGGATTTAAGTTGCGTAACTACTCTGATCATAAGGGCCCTACACATCGATCAATATTCATTGACAATAATTATTTAAAACATTTTCTTAAAAAAAAAACATTGATGCAAAATTGCCACCACAAGTATGCAAATTGACAATAATTGTACGTAAAATTGTATGTATTGGCTGCAAGAATGTTACATTGGGTGTATCAGCAAATAAAAAAGAAGGAATAACAAAATTAAGTACTAAGGAAGTTGTTAAATAACAAATTAATTTGAAATTCAAGAGAACTTAGACGAAAATCGACCATTTCTTTTTCTATTTTGCTATTTGCTTTATTTATTCCACCGACTATAAAACTAAAACGTCAACATGACCAAAAGATTAAAGCTTTGACAGTTACATTGAAGAGAACCAAATCGATTTTGGTTCTCATCAATGTCGTCAATGTTCATTGACAATGACATTGAAGAGCATACGAACGATAAATACTCAGCGAAAAATTACTTTTTCACTGAATATTGACGGTAAACATTGATCGTGTGTAGGGCTCTATTTACTCGCATATGAGAGATGGAATTAATATAGATTTTAGTTTTCATCTATTCATGAGCACTTCGCCTCATCCAAAGGAACACGGCTAATTAAAAATCTAGGTCTCGAGAAGAGTCCTGACAGTCCTGGTCCAGAAATTACACAAATTCTCCGAAAATGATATTATTAAAATTAAACAATTTAAAACCAGAACCTATCACAATATGAAAACTTTACTTACATCATGCTTTCTAGTGTTAAAATACAGCTCTAATATAAATGTCTGTATACTTTGCATTGTCAAACATAAAGATAATCTTATACCTATGTATAGTAGAAAGTAACGGGGAAACGGCCAGTTTGCGACAGTAAGAATGCCATAAATTAGATAGCCTAATAAAACATTCCTTGGTATCTGTCTGCATAATATTTATGAATTTGTATGTGCTGCAGTTCCTGTCAGCCCGTATGATACTCGTACTGACAAAATAACTCTCGGATTCTTGTATAACTCTCGAAAGCAACAATACTTAAACAACAACAACAACAAGACTAGACTTTATATTTCGAAAGGAAATTAGATATATGTAGGTATCTAACTTGCATTTAGATGAAGTGATGGCTGGATCTTAAGTTTTAGAAACTCCCACATTTAGTGAGTACTCAACCTAAACTAAGGTAGATATATCATTACTGCGTATGCGTATAAACTTCTTCATCGCGCAAAATTTTATTTGCAGATACCTTACCATGCGCATTCTTATACTCGTTCACATACATAATAAATATACTCGACTCGTACCTATACGAGTTTTATAGCTTCATAAAAACGATAAAAATAAATCTATACTCTCGAATTTGACCTGCTCAAACTACCTTTCACGCTTGCTCCCCCGCTTGCTGGCTTGCTTGCATGTCGATCGACGACTTCTATACACACCATTCCCCAGTAGTAGTCTAGAAAACAGGTTAAGCCAATAAACCCCAAGATGAGAGACATTAAGACCGTTTCGAACTTACCTACAAAAATAACAACAACAATAACAACAAAAACAACACAGTACACTCGATCGACTTTGTTTTATTTTATTTTGTTCTCATTAATTCAACAACACAAGACACAACCGAACTTTCCTTGTTTCTCTCCTTTACATTGTGGAGCTGGGTCTGTTTGTAAGCAGGGATGAATAAACTGCAAATTCAGTGAATCAAACTTGAATATAAAAAAAACATCATTTCGGGTTTTGAAATATTAGAAAATTTAAACACGCAGTATATTGACGTGCGAGGTATGCCTTTCTTTGACACAATCGACCAATTTGCTAAATGTGCAAACAAATAATGAAGGGTTCGGGAAGTTCTGGAAACAAAAACTACTCTCGCGTGAAATAAAGCAAAGAAGCCCAATAAATAATTTCAAAGCAATTGCATATGTAGGAGGGCTCCGTGCATTTTTCAGGCATGCACATCGGGTCTAGAGCCCAATTAACGCATCAACGAGTTTTTTTTTGTGTACACAGAAAATCGTCTACACAACACATCGATTTTTGCGATCCCTCAAGAGAGAGTTTTAAATCTTTGAAAGATAACGTGTGCACTATCAGGTGTTTTGGGTGCGAATTGAAATATACTGCGCAGGTTTTAAAAATTAGCGTTTTCATTTTTGTTCTGTCAAAATCGGTGAAAATAGCGGATCCAGTTAGTCCTTTTATTTGTCAAATGTCAATATTTGTAACTAACCTTTTATATGTGTACTGTAATTTAAATCTACTCACGGTTCTATAGAATAACGGAGTTGTACTTTTGCCAAATTAACCATTTTTTTCTGGTCCTTATTTTAATTCTCCGATTAGGACTGTTCAATTCAAGTACTTTTCTCAAAGAGTTTTTGTGCTATACTTACTAAACGTAAGCAAGGTAAAAACTATATCTTTGGTTCAAAAATAAAACTCAGTAACTAACAAATTACACTTTTGAAGGAAGGACGTTCCGCAATTTTTTTTTTAATAAATTTCCCAGGCATATCTTTTTGCACTTAGTGAGTTTTACCTTTGGACCGACGATATATAAAACTAATCAGGCGCATATGTATTACTTAAATAAAAAAGTATTAGATTAACTTCAAATGTAGTAGATTGTCATCCCCACTTTGAAAGTTATAAAAATGATCAGTATGCGATAACAGTCGCACATTTTGAAGGCGACAACCAAACCAACAACTATGACGACAGCCATAGCACATGGCGGAAAGAAACGAACGACATCGACCTCATCGAATTATCGCGATCGTTTCTAAATGAATTAAAAAAAATATAAGAGAGGCCCCGATATAACTTCAGAATGAAAGATGTGTTTAGGTTTTGTGATGGTCATCTAGAATCTAGATGATCATCATCATCGGGTTCCGTTCCATACTGGTAAATGAAGAGAATCTTTTGGCTCAGGAAAAGGAAATTATTTATATAAATGCTCGTACCCATGTATATTACGCTTTAGAGAGCTGTGAAAAAAAAAATATAATCATAATAATCAGTCTCAACAATGTGCATCATCATTTGTGTCATTTTTGTATACGTTGTTAGTTCGGAGCAATGCGATGAGTGCTAGGTATAGGGGAACTGATCTCATATGTGTGTATTTATGGAGTGCTTGTTATGACAAGTGTTCTGTGAAGCAGATTCAAGTAGAGGTTGCCGGTTTATCTGAATGGATATTTAAGGGAAACAAAACAATGATCTTATTAAGAATGAACCTTAATTGGCTGACCCGAATTGATTAGTTTTATTATTATTTGGAGTAATAGAAGCATAGAAGTATTATATTGCATAGATTATGTGTACTGAGGAACTAGCAATAAATTTTAATTTATGACAAAAATTTATGAAAAAAATCATGTTAAAATGAAATTGATATTTAGCAAGAAATAAAGCTTTCAAAAACTAAGCTTCATCCACATTACTAAAAAAAAACAAAAAGTTTTTACACAAAACTACTAGCATTGCACGCAAAACAACAGGTCTGTTCGTTTACTTCCCAAAACTTTCAATTTCAACTAATTTCGGACAAAGTTCTGTCAAATTTCATACAAAAAAAATTAAATTGACGTGGCTTTGCAAGAAGTAAACGAACAGACGTAACATCTCTACCAAATCCACCGGTTATCTAGAAAAAAAGTACCTAATCATGCACCTATGGCGTTCGCGTTCGTGAATTGCTACAGTCCGACCAACGTTTTCAAACAAAAGTAAGTCCAAACAACGCGCACCACCTGAATGCACAGATTATTTACTTTATGGCTGGCACGTGGTTTTTTCCTAAATGCAGCAGTAAACAGCAAAAAGGACCACGTAGTGAATGCGACGGATCGAAAAGTTCAAGTCTTCGACCATACTTTCACTTAAGGGCCAATTGTAATTGTGTTTCAGCTTGCTTAAATCAGCGTTATGCTATGTTTCCACCAAAGGTTTATCTCAGATTAGATTAAATAAATCTTTTTGGTGTTTCCACCGCACAAAAAGATTTAAAAAAGATTAAATTTGACAGCACCTTCAAAAATCCAAATGGCGTTTCAATTTTTCTTATGAAGTGCGAGTGAGACAAAATGTTTGATTCATGTCAAACAGTGAAGAACGAATGAATCGTTCAGCACCATGTAAGAATAGGTTAGTTCGATTTGTAAAACTATTAATCCTAGAAAGATTTAACAAGATTAATTTCTAATCTTCAAGGAGATTTGAGGTAAATCTTATTAAATCACAGATTAGCGTTAGGTGGAAATGTAGCATTATTAACAAATCGAATATACAATAGTCGTTTTCCTTTGGAGGTGGCAAAGTACTTATGAGTAGATGAATACCCTATTCTAGTACTACCAACTGCACATGCTCTCATGTGCGAGTAGATACATTTTACATGGGAAAGCAGTTTGATGTGTTCCATTGAAAAAAGCTAGCAAAGTACTTGCAAGTACTTCGCCACCTCCAAAGGAAAACGCCTAATATTGTATGAGCACATACTTAAGCCGCTTTGCCCGAGTTCGATCAGTTTCTGTACGGAAATGTTTTCAAATTTGACAGTTCTCATCTGACCGATCATGTTTGATTTGTTTATTTTTTAGATTTATAGACATTTTTTGTTCAGTTTAGACGATGCTTCTGGTAACTTTCGTTAAATTTTGACACTAGCTTGGTTCAGTTGCGCTGATTAAGGCTATGGTTACAGTGATGCGTATTCTGACGAACAATTATTGTTATGACATACACGTAAAAACTAATGTCGTTTTCGATTGGATTTTCTGAATGTTCCACTACATTTTTCATTCCAATCAAAAAAAAAAATCGTGTTATCAAATTTACACACACAATGACTCCATTTAACAAAAATTGCTTCTCCAAGACTATTGACAAGTAATCCGACGAGAAACTGTATTTGTATGCGTGTGTTCAAAATGTACTCCTTCTTGAAATCGGGAACAGAAAAAGACTCCGAAAACATATCGAAGGCTTTTGGAGTAGTAGGACTGAAACTGGAGTGCAAAGCCACATAACAAAACCATAGGTTTTAAAAGAAATGGTTACACTACATGCGTTTTGTTCGTCAGAACAAATGCACGAGTTCGTCAGAATAGGTTCATCGCTCAAAT
Source organism: Dasysyrphus tricinctus (assembly GCA_963921185.1). Classification (NCBI taxonomy): domain Eukaryota; kingdom Metazoa; phylum Arthropoda; class Insecta; order Diptera; family Syrphidae; genus Dasysyrphus; species Dasysyrphus tricinctus. The sequence goes on along the minus strand of OY992532.1, from coordinate 219,968,356 downwards.
TGATTTAATTTTGTTTAAGCGTTCGTCAGAACGATGGCGGACAGTGACAAATGTGTTGAACGTGGTTTTTGAAATATGGTGTTTGTGTGAGTTCCAACGCATTCACTTTAACCACTTTGTTCTGAGGAATACGTCAGAACAATTTTTCGTCAGCATTCCCACCCGCTGTATAGCATAAGATATCGAGAGGCTTTCGCTCTCTCTTCTTTACTTTTACTTATGTTAAACGGTTCGTTAAAAATGTGACATGTGTCAAATACATTCGTTCAAATCTTTTTTAAAGCATACACCAGATTTATAGGTATCTTAAGATCTTTGCTTGATATTATGTTATGATAGTAAAGAAATTCTAGAATGTTCATTGAAACAAAACAAAGTCTATCGGTCGTGGTAAAGCTAGTTGAAAAGCATACAATTATTCATCGAATTATTATCTCAATTGTTAAAGAAGAACTATGATAGAACAAGAATAGTCGCTGAAGCTCATGTCATGAAAGATAAGTTTTTTTCCGATTATTCGAATGGTCAACTAATGCACTTAAGAGGAAGGAATTGCTTTTCCATTTTGTTGTATTTCCATTAAACCACTTCACTTAAGAAAGAAAAATTGAACTGAAATGGACGAAAAGTTGAAATTATGAAGGGATCGTAATGATTTCCTCGCTTGAATTTTGTACGATTACTTAAGTTTTTTTCCCTGAAATAATAGTTCCTATTTAAGTAATTGAGGGCGTTAAAATCAAGAAAACATCACTTTTATTTGCATTATACTGACCATTTTTCAAAATAAAATCCATGGTATTATTCATTGTTATTTCATTTCCCTCAAGTGAAATAAAATTAATTTATTTGATAAAGTTCCAAAAATCTGATATGTACCTACCTATGAATTTTATATCATACAAAAAAAGATTCAAACTTTTTGTATACCTAATTCGCATTCCTATAAAATAAACCTTAATTGTTTTAAAATTATGCAAATAAAGTGCTTTTGCATAATTTATTCAACAAAAAGGGTTATGTGTAGTTTTCCATAGAAATCCTCAAGTTTTGTAGATGATTTATTTTTTTTTTGTATCTGTACAAAGAAAAGAAAGCCACTAAATCATTGGCAATGTCAATTATAAAACTAATCATCTACCCAAAACACTAACAACAATGCAACTTCAGAAAAGGACAAAAGATATTCAAAAATAAAATTTAAAAAACAAAGTAAAAATATCGTATAGGTATACACAAGAAAGCGAAAACTTTATAGAGAAGACACAATGTCGACGACGACGACAACGACGCGACGATTGTTTCCTCTGTTCGTTGCTAGCTTGTGCATATGAGTACAATAAAAAAAAAACTCAATATGAAGGTACGGACGGATTCGATGATTTTCATTCACGATGTCAATTTGCCCATTGGCGACAACCGACCAACGACGAGGCACAGTGGAACCGTTTCATACGAGGTAGACACAAAAAAAGTCAACTGCTACGTATGATTTGTGATTTATTCTTTTATAATTTACTTAAAAGTGTCCACTGTGCGAGATGTCTAGTTTCGAGCCAACAGAATTCCACCCCGCGCTACTACTCTTTTTCCAACTAATGGCTCTCACTTTATATGCTCTGACCAGAGGTAACAATTTAGATATAGGTACAGTGCCCACTCCACCGACTATGGTCTTCGTCATACGACATCGGACAATAAAAACGACGACGACCTAAAATCATATCACAACTACGGCACAGTAGAAATAGCAGCTGAGACAAAACAGACAACAGCAACCAAAAAAAAAAAACAGAACAAACAGCTCAACATTGCGCTAAATGCGGTTGCCACTTTGCAGAATAATAAAGAGATCCAAATAAAAAGCGAGCGAAAAATAAGCGATCCTATAATATGCAGTTCAAACTAATTCATGTCTTTTAAATTTACTAACTTAACTTAATTTTAAGATTTCTATAATGCAAACACTGCCTTGATAAATTTCTCCCAATCTTCCTCTAATGTCTTCCGGGTCACGTTTTCGGAGTCTTTTTCTGTTCCCGATTTTAAGAAGGAGTAGATTTAGAACACAAACATGTATAACCTCCTCTGTTCGTGTAATTCCCAAAATTTAAATTTCCCTTTATCTTTATATAAACTTGGACAGAACTTTGGACTTAAATGCGAAAAAATTGGCAGTTTTGGGAAGTACACGAACAAACCTATAGTTTCGTCAAATTACTTGTCAAAATTGATAAATGCTTGAAGAAGCCATTTTGCTAAATGGCGCCATTTGGTAGTGTGTGTGAAAATTTGACAATACGATGTGCTCATATTCGATTGAAAATAAAAGTAGTGGAACAGTCCGATAATCCATTCGAAAATTACATTATAAAAGATAAACAATATCTTCAAAAGCTTAACGAATTCAAATTGTGGATGTAGGTCTGTTCGCGTACTATCCGAAACTGCCTGTTTCTACACAATATTTATTTTTTTATATTAACTTTGACAGGCTTTAAACTAAAATGGGTACAAACTTGTAGTTTTGTGCAGTTAAAGGAAAAGAAAATAAGTCTGTTCGTTAAATTTCCAAAGCTACCAACTTCTGCCAATTTCGGTCCAATGATATTTTTTAATTGAACTCTGACTTATGTCGTTTACGATTGGATTTTCTGACTGTTTCCAGTCCACTTCTTTTTATTCCAATCGAATATCAAAACAGAGTGTTTTCCAAATTTATGGAGTGCGAAGCTATACTTCGAACATCCATCGAAAACGACATTAACTTTGGACTAAAATTGTTGGAAATTGGTAGGAAAGAGGTTAGGTAAATAAGGTATATTCAGTCAAAAAAAATTCTTGACATTGCAGATCCAGAAAACATCAACTTCCTACTTTGTGTATTGTATTACCAACGCCGGGTCAATTGCATTTTACTACGTTTTCATTATACCAAATGAGGTAATTTCATGCAAAATTTCCAAATTAGATACAAAATCATCTCAATTCCCAAACAAATTCACATTTTCAAATGAGATAATTTCAACCAAATTTGCACAGAATAAGGTTGGAAATTAAGGCAAAACCTAACGAACACAACCATTTGTACACATTTGTAAGCGATAAACAGCTAGTTGAAATTCAAAAATGAAATGAGCTAACGAACGAAATTACCAACTAACAGATGAAAACACTTAGGCTAGTCGCACACATGCAACTTTAACTGCAACGAAACAGTTTAGTCACAAGTTGATCGATGAGCGTTGACAAGCAATCGCGCCGAACTAAACCAACACACTGACATTTTTTTTTTCAATGTTTCCATCTCATAAATACAAAGAAAAAGAGTATTGACTTTGTCCTATTCTTTTCTCTTTCGCACAGAGAACATAAGTCACTTTTGAACGAACAAAATTCAACAATGTGGTTAAATATCTGCAACTATTTGGTTGGATGTGCGCGAATTTTGTTTTTGATCCTCCGGGATCTGTTTTTTAAAAATTTAAAATAAAACACTCATTGAAATTTATTATATTTTTATTTATTAATGAGCTTCAGATCCCTTACCACTGGTGGGGGGAAATCTTCGGCTATACGAAGTGACACGTAAATAGAACTGAACTTAATGAGATCGAATGATCTCTTTTTATAATAATTAAATGCTAACGCAGCAAATCTTAGTTTGACTGCGGATGATGCAATGATTCATATTGTTCTTTATTTTGAAATATTCTCCCACACAAGTTGCTGAAGGCAAAAAGTGCTGATATGCTTTTTTAAGTTAATGACATCGGATATGATCATCCGCAATGAAATGCAAATATGAATCATTGTTAATGAACTACGTTCATTGTTGATATTTATTGAAAGATACTTTGCTTACATTAGTTAGGTACATATATTTATGTCTGGAAGTTCTGTAGGAGATACTTCACTGACGGTTAGGTTAAGTTTATAAAAAGTCTTTATGACATCCTATAATTCTATAACTCCTCCCCCCTTTGACTTTTGTTTCTCCTGGAACAATTTCTTGTACAAAATTATAAGTATAGCACAAATTATTACAATAATAAATCCATTTATACTAAAATTAATATATGACTGGTCTGAGACTTTTTCTACAATTTCTTTAATATTTTCAAATCTTGTTAAATTATAATCTTCGATTTTCAAGTCAATTTCAGTCAATTTGAATGTATCTTCCATATAAATATTTATTGGTTGGTTTACAATTGAATATTTGTTTAAATATTCTTTGTCATTTATTTTAATATTACAGTTTTCAAAATTAATTAATACATTTCCTTTTATTTGAATTATTTTTCTTTCGTCACAAGAACTTTTTACTTTAAAATCACTGTTTTTAACAATTAATATACCTTTTTTAAGTTCCTTCACAATATTTTTTTCTTCATTCTTTCTTTTCAGGCAATTGTTTTTATTTATACAATTAACATAGGGTTTTAAATGTTTTAATTCTTTATTTTGACAATATTTATAAAAAGTTTCATTTATTTTCACAATGTTTTCATCTTTTATATCTAATTCCATATTTTCCTCATTGGGCATGGAAGTAATAAAATATTTATCAAATTTATAAGTTATATCAGGTATTTGAATTATAAAAATTAGAATATCACTATCGTATTCACTAAGAGAGAGTTTAATATTTTTTAATTTAAGCAAATCTATATCATAATATTCTATTTCTTCTGCCGTTAGCAGGCTATGTGTCATTATTTGTAACCTACTTGCCAAAACCAGATTTTGTATTTTTTCAATAATTTCTTTTAGCTTGTCTATTCTTCTAGTATATTCTAAAATTGTTATTCTCTTTTCTATTAATTTTAATTCTTTTGATAGACCGGAATTATTAATTATTTTCATATCAATTAATTTTTTAATTATTTCTATTTCTTCCTGAAGTTGATTATTTATGCCTACCTGTTTATTATTATTTATTACCAGTTCATGATTATTTAAAGTTAGGGTTTCCAATCGATTTTCGATTTCGGTTTTGTCTTCATCATCCATTGTTCCAAATAAAAAGTTCAAAATTCTTCCTACTGTTTACTAAGCTTCTTGTGTTTCTTGAGTGGGTTTTATGTCCTTTTATACTTTTTAATTCTTCTTGAATTAAATTAAGTTCATTATCTATATGTGATGTCATCATAACATCTTCTGGAGTTTTCACAATAAAATTCTTTTGTTGTAACCACTGTTTATTTGTTTTTATTAATACTGAATTTATTTCAGTTAAATTAATTATATGTAATATAGAATTGAACTTGTTTACTATGTTCACTTCATCATATTTAATTACCGCGTAACCATTAGTGTTTATAATTTCTTCGGCAGTAAATTTACTGTTAACTAAGCTTATAATAGCGAATAATACTACGAGACTTTTCATTTTTGCGACTTATTCGTTCTCAATCTGAATCTAAACTAAAACTCTTCTTTGAGTTTTTCTATTAACTTGACTCGCTTTTATTAAATTATCTTGGTTTATATGCCTACTCTTTCTTTCCTTCTGAATATTTTTTGTATGTTGATTTTCTAGACTATCATACTTATATCTTGGTGCTGTCTTATGACGGTCCGTTCTGGAATTTTTAACAAACCCTTCCGTTCTATTTTCACTGTATTCCTCTCGATTGATATTTAGTTTATCTATTAATTTTTCTTTGTCTTTGATCATGAGATCATGAAGTTTATTTTTGTCCACATTTCCTTTGTGTATGTCGTATGGTTTTTGTTTGGTAGTGGAATGTACTGAATTATTATAAAAGAGATTGGCTTTGTGAACAGCTATTCGAATTTCATGTACACTAGGGTTCGTTTTTCCGTTTAGGAGTGCTCTTACTTTTTCAGCTAATGTTCTATGGAAAACTTCAATGTCTGAATTACCTGTATGACTGTTAGGTCTAGTAAAATGAACTTCTACTTCAAGGTCTTCTAGTAATTTTATAATTCTAGGAAAATTAAATTCATTGTCCATTACAAATCTTTTTGATTTACCGTTTATTGCTAGTAATTGTAAGATAGTTTCTTCTAAAGTTTCATGAGAAACATTAGGAACGTAAGTAGCTGTAGTTAGCTTACTAAATTTATCAATTGAAGTTAAGTATTTTGTTTTATTAATACAATAAATATCTAAGTGAACTATCTCATTAATATCTTTTGGGGTTTCTGTCAGATGAAATCTTTCTTTAACTGGTCGTCTATCATATTTAGATTGTTTGCATATGTTGCAACTATTGATTACGTCATTAATTAGTTCTTTTAATTTCTTAAAATAGATTTTTGTTCTAAGTCCTCTATAATTTTCTTCAATTCCTGAATGCCCTGTTTCTTTTTCATGATATAATTTTATTTGTTTAATGGCTTCTTCTTCTGTTTCTAAGTCCTTAGCAAAGTATACACACTTATAAAATTTAATTCTTGTTCCAAATAACTCTATCAATTTTTGTTGAAGTATATTATACTCGTTGTCTGTTAGTTCAGTATAAATTCCTGTGTTAACTTTTTCTACTAATGGTATTATAAGATCATTAAAATTTTCTTTATGTATTTCATTTATTCCAATATGTATTCTTTTATATTTTGAATCTTTCTTTATTTCATTTCCTGCTTGTAATATTATTTGTTGTTTAAATATGTTCACTGCACTATCTTTAATTGGAAAGTGATCATTCAATTGTTCATGTTGTGAATGTATTGTAGCTCTAACCGAATCTTGTTCTAACATGTTTATTTCTTGTATATTTTTAATTTCTCTACTCAAAAAATCTGCTACAGTATTGCTTGTACCTTTTAAATATTCAATTTGCATGTCATATTCTCCTAATTGGAGTATCCATCTTTGTAATCGGGGTGAAATATCTCTTCCTAAGTTTTTTGTCTGAAGCCATTTTAAAGGCTGGTGATCAGTTTTAAGATCAAATCGTCTACCATATAAATACGGTCGTAAATATTTTACTGACCAAACTATAGCTAATAGTTCTTTTTCTGTCGTACTGTAGTTTCTTTCATGTTCGTTGAGAGTTCTACTTATAAACGTAATTGGATGTCCCTTTTGTGTTAGCACTGCTCCAATGGCATAATTGGATGCGTCTGTCGTTAAGACGAATTTTTCATTAAAATCAGGATATGCAAGTACTGGTCCCGTTTGAAGTGCATTTTTAAGTTCTTGATGTGCTTTAATGTAATTTATATCGTTTTTATCAATTTTCTTATCTTTCTTTAAATACTTGGTGATGGGTTGTGCAATTTTTGCAAAATCTTTAATAAATTTCCTGTAGTAGCCTGTTATTCCCAGAAATGATTTAATTTCTTTAGCTGTACTAGGAAGTTGAATTTTTTCGATAGCTTCTATTTTATCTACATTCGGTTTCACACCTTTGTCTGTAATTGTGTGCCCTAAAAACTTAGTTTCTCTTTTAAGAAAATTACATTTATCTACCTGAACTTTAAGATTATATTTTTTTAGTCGTTGAAAAACTAATCGAAGATTTACCATATGCTCCTGTAATGAAGTACTAAAAATTAATATATCATCAAGATATACAACACAAATTTTATTAATTAATCCTTCTAACACCTCATTCATCATTCTTTGGAACGTAGCTGGTGCATTTTTTAAACCAAATGGCATTCGTAGCCATTCGTAATGTCCATATGGAGTTGAGAAAGCTGTTTTCTCAGAATCTGTAGGATTCATTTTTATCTGATGGAAACCTTTAGCAAGGTCAAGGGTTGAAAAATATTGGGCTCTTCCTAATTTATCTAATATCTCGTCGATATTAGGTATAGGATGTTTGAATTCAATTGTTTTTTCATTTAATTTTCTATAATCAACTACCATGCGCCATTTTTGTTCACCTGAATTATCTACTTTCTTTGGGACTACCCAAATAGGTGCATTATAAGGGGAAACACTTTTTCTTATTATTCCTTGTTGCAATAAGTCTTTAACTTGACGTTCAATTTCCTTTTCGTGGATCTTAGGATATCTATATATCTTACTAAATATTGGACTATCATGCTCAGTCCTAATGCTGTGCATAGTTTGCGTTGTTGAGGTTAGCTTATCACCTTCTTTATAAAATATGTATTTATTTTCATCAATAAATTTCTTTAATTCTTGTTTTTCTTCAAAGTTTAAATTCTCATCTATTAATTGACTCATATGCGTTGAGTTGCAATATTCTAGAGTGTGAATTTCTTCATATTCATACAAACATGCCGTTGCTGTTTTTTCTTTATTGTAATTTTCAAAATATGTTTTTATTTTATTTATTTCTATATACCCTTCTTTCAAATTTAATTCCGCTCCTAAAGGTTTTAGTAAATTTTGACCTATGATTCCTACAAATTTATTATTTTGAATTCTCATTAACTTCCATACCATGGTAGCTTCATCTTCATTGAATTCTACCGGTACTTCAGTTATGATCTCAAATTTAATTATATTCTCATGATTTAAGGATTTAACTTTAATTGGAACTTTCATTAAAGTTCTTGGAATTTCTAATAGTTGTGACTCATCAAGTATGCTTGTTGTTGAGCCGGTATCTATTAGAATATTGAATTTCTTATTATTTATTGTAATTTTTATTATGGGAAGTGATTCTTCTTCCCGGTTATGATAAAATTTACCTCTTCATGTTTAATTTCTGTATTATTTACATCCATAGGTTCTGTCCTAGGATTCCTATTGTTATTATTGTTATAATAATTATTATTATTCCTATACTGTCCTGAATTATGGGGTCTTTGATTATTGTTAATTTGACCCTGACCCTGATTATTATTATTATAACTTCTAAACTGTCCTGAGTTTTGCCTTTGATTATTAAAATTATTTTTGAAATTATGTTGGAATGGGGGTCTTATGTTGAAATGATTATTTGGTTTCTGATAAAAATTCATACCTCGATTATTATAATTTTGATTAACTTTATTATTTTTATTATTATTATTAAAATTGCTCTCTTTTTGTTCTTTATTTAAATTTCTATGGCGCATTAGCAAAGTATAAGCCTCTCTTATGTTATTGATATTTTGCGCAATGATAACTGATGCCTGATTGGCATTTAAATTATTTAAAAATTTATTCATTACAATGCTTTCATTGTTTAAAGGGTTATAAACTAAACTATGTTCTAACTTACACTTCTTGTTTAGTTTTAACAGGATGCCTTCGGTCTGCTCAAATAATTGTTGAAGATCACTAGTGTTGATCATATGAAGATCTTGTAGAATTTGCTCAAAGGTTTCCCGAACTCCAAAGTCTTGAATTAAGGCTTCTTTAATAGCTGTCCATGTTGGTTCGAGAGTTCTTCTTAAGGTGTTAATTGCAGCTCCTTGTATTTTATTTTTTACTATGTGAATAGCAATTGGTTGATTTTCTGGACTTATATAGCCGAATAAATATTCAATATAGTCTATGAAGGATATAATGTCCTCATCAGAACGACCCGAGAATGTATGTAACTTCTCTAGGCGTAACAACGGTACGTTTTGGTCTGGTGCTGGTAAAGCCATTTTTCTTTTGTATATATATTTCTAATTCGAACTGCTCCCTTTAATTATTTTCAATCTTTTTTTTTATTAATCTGCACTTTTTTTTTCACTTCTTCTTCACTTCCTTTGTCTTTTACATAGACCCTTTGTCTTTTTCGTAGACACTTTTTAAAATTGCTTTTAACTAATCTCTCTACGAGAATTCGTGTATTTGTATGAACACTTTAGTCAGCAAAAAAAAATTTTTTTTTTTTTTTTTTTATTGTTTCTTTTGTTTTGTCACTTCGGTGATTTAAAAAATAGTTTTGTCCACTAAAACACTTCGGTGTTATTAATTTTCACAAAACAAAACAATTTAACTGCGATCGTTGAATTTTAAGACTATGTACGTTGTACTTAAATCCGCACTAAAATTCTACCGGTTAAAAAAAAAATTATATATTTTTTTTTCGGTTCGATCACTGAATCTCATCTATTCATTAATTTTCGCTTAATGTCTTAGTGAGATCCTACCGACTGCGCCAATTTTGTTTTTGATCCTCCGGGATCTGTTTTTTTAAAAATTTAAAATAAAACACTCATTGAAATTTATTATATTTTTATTTATTAATGAGCTTCAGATCCCTTACCACTGGTGGGGGGAAATCTTCGGCTATACGAAGTGACACGTAAATAGAACTGAACTTAATGAGATCGAATGATCTCTTTTTATAATAATTAAATGCTAACGCAGCAAATCTTAGTTTGACTGCGGATGATGCAATGATTCATATTGTTCTTTATTTTGAAATATTCTCCCACACAAGTTGCTGAAGGCAAAAAGTGCTGATATGCTTTTTTAAGTTAATGACATCGGATATGATCATCCGCAATGAAATGCAAATATGAATCATTGTTAATGAACTACGTTCATTGTTGATATTTATTGAAAGATACTTTGCTTACATTAGTTAGGTACATATATTTATGTCTGGAAGTTCTGTAGGAGATACTTCACTGACGGTTAGGTTAAGTTTATAAAAAGTCTTTATGACATCCTATAATTCTATAACTCGCGCAGTTACATATTATTCTATATGACACAAATTGAAAAACCGATTTCGGGCAATCGTCCAGTTTGTGGCAAAACACAAACTGAAAAGTTGTTCGAATAGACGACTGAATAGTTTCTGCATGTGCGCGCTGTCCCATATGAGTCAATAGGATTCATTTTTGCAAGCAAACAGTTGCGAAACTGAAAGTTGCATGTGCGCGGCTAGCCTTAATGTGATTTGGGAAATTACCTCATTTCGGCTCTTATGAAAACGTAGTTTTAGAATCGCGTTAAATTTGATCCCAATTTTAATTTTGACACTCATGAGGTGGATCTACAAATCAATAATTATTCCGAGTAACAAAAGGCACACACATCACCGTCAAATTAGGTAAGTTCCCGTACTCTGCCGTGTTAAGAAGAAAAAACTTATCTGTATTTTTGACATTTCGAGATAACCGCGTTTTTCTGTTTTTATCTCTATCTTTTTTGTTTTGTTTATGAATTTTTTTCTGTCGTATTTACAAGTAAGTCACTTTTTTTTAATTTATCAGATGGACAAATGTCACTTTTTTCTCTTAAAACGTCAATTTTTTTTTTTAAATAGCATGGTCCTTTGAGCGAACGTCATTTTTCTTAAGCATTTTTAGCCATTACAAAAGCAGGTTAGGGCTTTTATTTTTAAAAAGTAAAATAGCAAACATATCAAAGATGTCAGAACTGGCCCTAACTTAAAGCAGCCAAAATGTCAGATGCGTTTTTTCTTCTTAACACGGCATTGCTGTGAATTTATCCAATTTGCACGAATTTCAATGAAAACACGATATGCCATACTCAAACAAAAAAGTACAAGCACTTTTTGTGGGCATTTGGGCCTACTCCAATTTATCAGTCCATAACATCAGTTTGACGTTAACAGTACACTTTGGTCTTTTATACTTTGGTTGCTTTGATACTCTTGAGAATTTTTAGGAAAACTGAAATTCTTTTGACAATTCAAACTAAATCTAGTTTATGTTTGTTGTAAGCAAATTCATTGAGATTTTTAACTCTAGTTTCCGAGATCTGACATAAGCCGAATCTTATTATTCACATGATCTGATCTGTATCAATTTTTAACACGTAATTACAAAAACAACATGTGGTCCTGCTTTTTATCTGGATCTATTTCAAAGACCCAAAAACTAGTTTCCACTCCGGCAGTTTGGAGGCTATTTACTATTGTGAATGTGTCTCAGTAGTGCAAAGAAAAGAGGCAACAGGCTCATGAAAAATAAACGAACGTAAGGTAAAAAGAGACGGGTATACAACACTCCTGTCACTCAGATCTTGTCTGATTTACTTATCTATCATGATCTAATCCAGATCAGATCATGAGGATAATGAAATACGGCTACTATGATTAGGAAAAACAATAATTTTGGATCTCTGAAGTCTCATTTTTCTGAAAATGTCTAATTAAGTAATGCGTCGCCAAGGACACAGATTTGTGTTTTATATTGACAACTGTACGATGGACAAATGTACGTTTTTTTGCACACTTTTTGTGCACAACAACATCAAGCGGAAGCATGTAAAATTTAGTCTGCAAAGTTCTGCTAACATATCGTCTTTCGCATTTCCATAATTTTTCGAAGTTCGAAATTTCAGTATAAACAAGTATGGGAACAAACCTATTATTGAGTTTGAATTTTCATCTGCGAATGATACTGATGTGGAGCCTAGCCTCATTGGCAACCATTGCCATTGCTGTAAAGCTATTGCCTTCTCTTTTTGCGCATATAACTACATATACATAAGTAGGTAGGTAGCTATTCACATTTCTCGAATTCTTGTTTTTTGTATCTGACCCTTCATCCGCGTTCCCTCCTCATCAGCACTTAGTCCGAACTTTTAATTTGCTTTGTTTTGTTGTTTTTGTTATTTGTGTTCGCTGCTGCTGCTGATTCCAATGACAAGAGATAAGATTTATAGATGCCAAATAAAAAAAAATAATAAAGAAACAAACAAACAAATCGAACGCCCAACGCAAGGGGGCAGCACTTGCGACCTTCTGGGTGTATACTACTGCAAACTGCACGCGCGATCTTCTTAAACGATGCGATGATGTCAAATGAACGAGTATAGTTTCATCCAATCACCACACAATCATGATATATTAAATACATATACAAAAGAATATTCTCGAGAGTTCATTACAACGCGCGGTAGCGTGTAATAAATATTTTAATGTTTTGGTTAAATCTAAAAATAAACAAACAAAAAGAAGCACACACATCACGCCTGATATCGATGCACTTCAACCATGATTGCAAATGGTTGTGCCTAGTTGAAGTTTCATCGATAACACAGTTTTTTTATTTTATTTTAAATGCTATTATATTGAATAAAACAAAAAAACAAAAAAAAAAACCGGAGAATGTAATGAAGGACATATTTTTTTATTGACGATATTTTTGGAGAAATCCACTTGATAGAAAAAAAAAGATGAACGAACAAAAGAAGATACATACCTACCTACCTGATTCTATTTTCGTCATTTAATTTATTATCGAGTTTTCGTTTTGATGTTTTTCTTTTTAGAATATTTTGAAATAAATATAAAAATTGACAAGGTGGTAATGTTATCGATTCTGTTTAAAGAGAAATATATGTACCTACTTAGTTCTATTATCAGAATGACTTAATCTTCTGTTATCAGTTGCGAATAGGTTAAGCAACAAAAATATATATATGGATACCCCGCTGTATATGTATTTATATCACTGGGGCAGGTTTTCATTGGAATTTAGAAGTGAACATCCATGAAAATGTGAATTCGACACGTATGGAAATTAACATAGAAACCAGTTATATTTTGTTTTGTGTGTTTTTTTTTTAGTTTGTGTTGTTTGTCTGAAATGATCGATGTTTTTTAAATGCTTAATGGGTCTGTTTTCATGTTTCTCTTTTTAGTACTCTTTCTCTGTATAGACTTTCTGAAGAGATGATTGGTGGTTTTGAAGGTGGATACAGTTTTATCATTAACGTTGAGTAACACTTAAAAAAGTAAAACAAAAAATTAATAGTCAATCATTATGTTCTTTTTTTTTGTATTTAATTAAAGCTTATCGAGTTAAATTAAGCGAAATTGAAATCGTTAAAGTAATAAAGAATGGCCTTAAAACGAAATCATGAACCCGAACTGACAATTCAAACTAAAAACTTAAAGATGAGAAGAAATTGTTATTTTGGCGCAATAAATGTTCCGTTTCATATTTAAATTTTCAAACTTGCATAACATTTTTCAATAAAGTTCCCAGTATTGTTAAATCAAGCAAGTGACTTAAGACATCCTAATTTATATGTATCTAACAGTTCTGCTTATGCCGTCCCTCCAAAAGATACATACATACATCGGGCCCCGATTTTTTTTGAAGCCATGTTAAGTGCATTAATCCGCGCAAAATTTTAAGAGGAAGTGGCTTAAGAAATGCTAATTTAAAGTTACTTAGAGCTGGTTTTCCAATCATCAGTTAAACTATCAGAGGAATTAATGCTGTAACAGGAACAAATTTTTGATTTATCTGAAGAGTAAGTTCTATCTGAGGTTTAACTGACTATTAAAAAATCGGTTCTTAAAGTAGGTACTGTTTTTTTCAAGCCGCACGTGAGCATGATTTACCAACTTTGACAGTAGTTAGTCAGATTGACAGATATTGAAAAATGTTGCTCCCCGAAAAGAAATAACCGCAAAGCTTCGGGGAACAAAGTATTCATATCAAAATTTATCCTTATCGGAAGTTCCGTCCTTTATGCTTCGTTCTCTTCTTCTCTTCTCTCTGTATATAAGGTCTATTCAGATAACTTCTGGCGCCTGGCTTACTTACTGTCAATGTTGGTTAATTAAGTTCACTTTTATCTTCAATATTAATTCCCTATTTGCAAAGAAAGTCGAATTGGGCCGAAGATCAATTTGACGTAAGAAAAATCATCATTAAAAAACTTTTAAAGGTTAGAAGGCCAAGAAACTCACTGGTGTAATACGATGAAAAAGGTCATTTAATATTTAATTTATTTGACCAGTGATGTACCTACTCTAATTAATTTGTCTATTTATGCGCGTACGAAACAATATTTATACATATTTGATGTTGTTGCACTTATAAATATAATTAGCATCGAGTTGCTAATGGTCTGACTTGTAGCATTATTATCTGAAAAATACATACTAAACAAAGCTAATCGTTTTTCTAGTAATCTATCATTATTAAATTTCCAACTGTTAAATATTTCAATTATTGTCAAAATAAAAACTATTTATAAATTATTTACCTTCCATTTTTACAAATAAAAAAACAATTAATGAAAAATCGCTACAAGGGATACAGCTACTGTTGTGAGTTAGAATGTTAAAGTAAAGTAAGGAAAAAGGAATTTTTCAATCTTTTTCTTTTTTTGATCCTACTTTGAATGCTTCCATCATAACTAGTAGTTCTGACCATGCAATAACGGATTAGATGTCAATGAGATGCCTCTGAAAATCTAAAAAAAACTGATATAGACCCCGGGAACGAGATATTTGAGTCTCAAAGAAAAAATGTAGCAATATGTCGTTTTCGATTGGATTTTCTGACTGTTCTACTCTTTTTTGATTCCAATAGAATATGAAAACATCATGTTGTCAAATTTACACACACACTACTGAATGACGCCATATTATAAAATAGATTCTTCAGGCACCACGCACTTTTGACAAGTAGTGCGACGAAAAACTGTATGTGTATGCGTGTGTTCCAAATCTACTCCTTCTTCAAATCGGGAACAGAAAAATACTCCGAAAACAGTACTCCGAACAGCCAATCGAAGGCTTTTGGAGTAGATGAAGTGAAAATGTAGTAGAAAAGGCGTACTCCGAACGTCCAATCGAAAACGACAATAGTTTCAAGAAAAGTGACACTTTCTTCAGAAATGGTTGAAGTATCAACCCAAACGAAAACGCTAATAGCCCTGTTTTTTAGTGCATCTTTGTCTTCCCTTTAAAAAAAGTAGCATGTTAAATACAACAAAAATTTGGTATAACTCCGTATTGTTGTTGTATTTAACATGCTACTTTTTCCAAGCGAAGATAAAAATGCACTAATAAACAGGGCTAATATCAGATTCATTTACTTGAGACTTAAAACTTCATTCATTGTGCAAATGATTAAAGAATTGAAAGTTTTTATCATGCAAAACTGAAAAGTGTAACTGACGCTTAATCTTGACATTAATCTAGCGTCCGGTAAAGGTTGTGCTTCCACCAATATCAATAATATGATAAATATAAGAAAAAATAATCATTAATGTCCTATTTACACGAGGGACAAACTGGAATTATTCTGGGGGTACCTAATCTGTCAAAATACTAGCAAAAAAAGAATACATTCTTTTGGTAGCTTATTTGCAATTTTCTTGTCGGGTAAATGCGGCATTATTTGCTTCTAGTACATTGCTAGTTTATTCCTATTGATATTCGATATTGATACAGACTGTAGATTGAATGTTCTCTATTCCCTATTTATTTGGTTTGACTTTCAAATAAGTTGTCTTCAATAGGTGTTACTGATGTTATTGAGTAGTTTTCTTTGAGAACATTGTATACGTTAATTAAGTGACCAGTAATTAATTAAAGATTCGCAAAATTTAAAAAAAGGTAATTTATATATATATATATATAAACAAACGTTTTTCTTCTCTTATTTTTCTTGCATTTTTCTGGGCAGGTTTGTAATGAAATTTTTCTATCCATAATAAATAAATGGAACAATATTATGAATAAAAAAGTATTTCAAAAGTTCATCGCTCAAACAAGTTCCTAGGACTGAGAATTTGATGTGTTTAATGAAAAATTGTTGAACACTTTGAAAAAACTTTATTAGCCTTTTGCTGTTAAAGGGGAACAACAATACATAAACAATAATATAATTATAATATAATAATTTAAAAGTCGCCGTCTAAAGCTACCGTCAAATCAATTCTAGGTGGTACGAAGTTCGCCGGGTCAGCTCGTTATCAATAACAATAGAATGTTCCAACAAGAGGTTTCATTTTAAATCATAAAAAAAAAAAAATTGTTTTGTTTAAAATTGGTAATAATTCAGCCACATTTTCATTAAGTGGCGATATTTTCATCTGTCCATGCAGGAAGAACACGAGTTGGAGTCGTTACTTGACATGACTAACCTCTGCAAAACATTCAAATTTATCGGTTAAATTCAATACAGTTTGGCAGGATGGTGCTTGATTACAAACTTAATGAAATATTTTCAACATTCTTGTAGTGAATCTTCTCTCCACTATTTCAACACGTTGTGCAAATGTACATATATGTCAATATCAATCCATAAAATTATTAATAAGCATCTGGTATTTACCGAGGGATCGAAAATTACAAGAAAATTAAAAAACCTCTTGTTGGTAGACCCGTTATTTTTACCGTAAGCAAGTAAAATTTTTAAGAATATTATTTTTCATTAATCTGACGAAAATTAAAGTAAAAAAATGTTAGACAAACATCAAGATGCTTTCATGTCATTTCAATCTTTCATTTATAAAACTCTTATTTAACTTGATATAAAAAACGAATACTTTTCCAACACATCACTTAAATTATTCAGAAGTGAATTGGTTAAGCCGGCCATTCTCGTTGAGGTGGTCGTGGACTGTCGTAAGAATCGTAGAGATTTTCTATGGAAAATTGTCAGGTTCTATTGTGAATAGATCTACGAACCTTGCGACCGTCCTAACGACTGTGTCAACGTGAATGCCCAGCCTTATTAAGGGTTTTACTAAAGGGACGAGCAGATTTTGACAGTTCATGATGATCATGTTCTTTTATTTGTCGTTAATTTTCCTGTAGTTTTTTTTTTAATTTTTCGGGCACTAAAGAAAGGCAAAGTTACCTCGAATATAGACAGCGCCCGCCTAGTGTTCGCTGACTGGGTTCTTAAGTAGTTGCACCCCGATTTCATAAAAAAAAATTGTTTTCTAGTTTTCAGCTACGAAGACCATTTTTAAATGAACGATTACGTCAACAAGCAGATTAAGGATGATGCCATTCCACGATGTGTTCCACGCAGTGACAATGCATTCACAGAAAGTCGTAATCCTTTGTTGCCCGGTGGTTACAAACTCGAAGTTCCTCATCAAACAATCTTCTTTCGGGTACGAGTAGTTTAATTTGATACCACCTCATCAACTTTCGATAAATTGAATTCAAATAAGATGTTAAAGATAGTATGTGTATGATGCTTAGCTTGATTCAAAATGGCATAATTTTCTTTTAACCTAGTACGGGTATCACACTTAAAAAGTTTAAATATTGTACTAAATCGAGTCAAATTTGGCTTCATTGTTTTAACAAAACAACACTTTCCTAGTGTGATGTCATTTTAATCGTTTTTTAATAACTGCAAAATTCAATTCCGCTAACCTTTAATTAAGCTTTTAAAAACACACCAAAATAGATATTTCATACGTAAAATAAATTGATTATTTCACACGCTTTCTGAGTTTAGAACCAATACAAAGAAATATTTCTAAAACACGATCTATTTCAGGTATAGCGTCCTACAATCTATACATTTCTAATTTAGCTACATTTTATGACTACAAATTAACACATTTGGATATTATAAGTTTATTTCAAACATTCTTAAACTGTTCAAATAAACAACAACAAAAATCAAAAAAGAAACAAAAAAGCAAGAACAACTTTACCAAAGCTGCAACCAAAATAAACAGACAACAATCAGCTGTCACTTTCTCCAATAGCTTCAAGGTAAAATAACAAACAAAGTGTCAGAAAAAAGATCCAGTAGAATAATGTGTATATTATTTCCATCTGTTATACATTTTCAATAAAAAATGAAACACCTTCGGTTAATTGAATATGTGTTTACATTATCTATTAGCAACAGTTTCATGTTAAACAAAAAAAAAAAATATCAAAAAATATTTACCAAATTTACGCGCATCTATTATGGGCTATTGTGAACTATAAATTTTCTGTCAAAAGAATGTTCACCTATTTGAGTTAAGTATCGTGCAAATTTTGGTGGAATATAGAGCAACAACGAGTGAGACGAAAGACTCTTAACGAGTGGGATACAAACATATAAGAAAACAAAACGAAACGCTTAAGAAATAGGTACCTACATACATTAATATGAGTTTATAGGATAAACTCGTGCGGCAAAATGCTTATAGAGAAATATCTAGCAGCCAACAGCCGCCAACAATTTGTTGAATACTTTATTTAACCGAATAATCTGAAGAATTCTGGAAATTGGCCAAAACACTTTCGGAAGCAGGCGAGAGGAGCTTTTGTGAGAAAATTCAATAAAATTGTTCTGATTGAATAGTGAGCGAGAGGGGGATTGAAAGAAGTAGAGAGGATGAGTGAAGGGAAATAACAATTCACATCGACTACATAATCAGGCAATGAAGGTTTGTTCAGATATTTAACACGACAAAAATGAGGTGAACATGGTTCATTCTTAAATCAGTTAATTTTTCTACTGTTTCGTTGAATGTTCACAATATGTATACATATGCAAAATAATGATTCACAATGAGTATTATTTGACTTTTTGTTATCGAATAATTATGATAGACAAAATGACTTCATCGATCGATCTTTATTATTAATATCTATCTTCACAAAAAAAGATATACCTATCAGCTATTAAAATATTGTATCAATGCCAAACTTATGCAGCAATTCAAATGATAAAATAAATAGCACGCCACCACCGTTGGTAGTGGTTTGGTCAGGTAGGGCAGGAGAGGTGCAGTAATGGACGGTGAAAAATGCTTACGACTCGCCATGAACCCGGATGACATCATTCTTTTTTAAGAACAAAGCAGGTTCCAATCACTCTTAAAATTGGTTGTCGTGGTCGTTGTTGTTGTTACTGTAGTTGTCTTCTTCTTCTTCACCGATGTGGTTCGAGTGTTTTAATTATTGAATTTCAATTAATTCAATTTTGATTATAACCTTCGTTAAGACAAACCCAATTCATCCCATAAACATATCTGTTGACGATGTTTGGGCCTTGAAAAAACGACATAAAAAACTAAATGCATAATAAATCTCTATTAGATAAACAAAGAACAAACAAAAAACACTTCAGGAAAATGAAAAGATGAATTCGTTTATTTTAATGCAGCCATGTCATTCCAAGAAAAAAAAAAAAAACTAAAATAGCCACAACTTAACGAACAAATGACATTTCTCCGAGCAATAAAAAAATAAAACCGAGTCGCAGTTTGTGTTATCATGTTTCAAGGGGACACAGAGAGGATGTGAAACTAGTAGGTACTTGTAAAATTGGTTATTCATAAAAAAAAGATTGCACCTAAAATTCTAAGAAATGCAACAATAGAATAGTTGGACGTCGTTGATAAGCTCCTAAAGCATGTTATTGTTATTTACACAGCTTTAAAGTCATGACGCAGCAATGCCAAATAGCTGATTTAAATTGAAAGATAATGTGAAATTGCCCTCGATTTTTGAATACCAGTTTATCTGTCACGTTAAAGGTTGATATTTTTAATTTAACGATGTTATGTCCGCACTAGAAAAAACAATTTATTGTTGTGAGATACTAGCCGCATATTATTATCCACATGATCTGATCCACATCAATTTTTATTACGTAATACAAAAACAACATGTACTTAAGCCTTAATTTTTGCTCTGACGGGTAGAGGGCTATTAATTATTGTGAATGGTTTCAGTCTTGCAAAGAAAAAAAGATAAAGGTAGAATTATAATAGTCGGAAGGGCACTGAAGCTAATGTCAAAAACCAACGAAAAGTAGCATTCCGTACCGAGAAAAGGGGAACACACCCATAATGTGACTATCATCTTTCTCTTTTTGGCCTTCCTATTTCACCAAATGTCAGTTTTACTAGGGAGCGAACCTCACTTCCGTAACCAAAGTTGAACGAAATTTGACGAAACCTTCCACTCTGCAATTATAGCCGCATCATATGCTTTCCGTGTATTCGGAAAATAAACAAATATAGGGAAAAAGAGACGGGTATACATATAACACTTATTTCACTACGATCCTGTTTGTTTTATTATTGTGATCTGAGCCCAGATCATATCATATGGATGCAAAAAATGGAGCTATTTCATTTTTTTTCTTGACGTGGAGCGAATGAAAATATTTCAATTAAAAGTTGAAATGACCTCAACTTCAAAATGCGTTTCGCTCAGGTATTATTGTTGAGCCCAATTTCACCTCAACAAATACTTTGTGTTTGCTTTTCATTTGAATTGGGTTACGTTGGGTCAACAAGAGTTGAACAATCGGCCCTATTACGAATTCCATAATAATCGGAAACTTTTACGAATCTCGAAATAACCTATCACATAATCCGTTCGTAAATGCAGTTTGTATGAGATTTTAAACTACAATAAATTATTAATTATGAATGAATAACAATTTTCCGATTACGATGGAATTCGTGAGGATTGAATATTGTTGATCAGCACGTCCTCATTTAATAAGATAGACGTAGGCACTGTTGTAACTGCAAATTTAGTGGAGATTTCCAATGGAAAAATGACAAGTTTTATTGTGAATGGGACTCTGACGATCCAGGTCCGATGGAAATTTCTACGAATTTTGCAACCGTCTTTACGTCCGTCTCAGCGTGAATAGCCCGCTTTAAAATTGGAGCAATATGTTTAACCAGCAATAATTCAAAATCCCGTAAAATGAGCAACACTGTGCATCAACCCGTAATGTCATCAATTTTATAGTTTCAAATAAACTTTCCATGAAAACAATTTCCAATGAAATGGTAGCCAATTCACATTATGACATTTATTTTGCCCATCCAGCACCTGTTTAACATTGAAAATTGTGTTTCGAATGAATGCGTTCAGCACGTGTTTCGAATGAATGCGTTCAGCACAAAAAGATAAGTTCAATTTGAGAATGGACACGTTCCGCTGGTTATTCTCAGTTATCCGGATAGCTTTGTGTTGTTGTAATCCCTTGTTAAAAAACAGCTGATAACAGCTGACGCAACAACAACTCAAGTTATCTGAAAATTTTTGGGATAGCTAGATAGCATAGCGAATAAACATTGGAACGCGAGGAATGTAGATATTATTCTAAACAAGATTTTCACATATTTGCTTGATGGAAACTCATCGAGATTTGAGGAGTAAATTGGTCGGTGACAGACGTAACATAACTGTATATTTTAAATAACTTAACAAGACAAGTTATTTCAGGGCTGGAGTGAAAAGTTTGGTAACCCATTAAGTAAGACTAATTTTTAAAAGCTGTGCTCCCTTCATAAATGCGCTGCATTCATATTTGGAAACGAGATTTGTTTGATATTAGCATATGTATTATTATAAAAGTTGTAATCATACTGGAATATGGCTTTATGTCACTTAACGCCATTTTTGTTTAATGACGTATTCGATTAGACGATCGGAGTACTCCTTTTGTACTCTATTTTGACTTCTTTCTATAGATTGGCTTCTTCGATTGGCTGTTCTGATAAATGTTTTTGAAGTCTTTTCTTATTTCGTAATTCAAAAAGGAGTAGACATGAGTAGTCTGAGTGTTTGAAGAAGCCATTTTTTTAAATGACAGCATTCGATAGTGTGTGTATAAATTTGGCAAGGTGATGTGTATACCTAAATACATATGTATTAGACTGATGCCAAAAAGGGGTGGAAATCGAAAACAATATGAATTTCAAATCAGACCGTTTGGAAAAATTAAATCAATTGTTGGAAAAAATCTTTGAGAATTTTAAATTTTTGTTCAAAAAAATACAATTGACAAACCTTGATTAATACAAATAAAAAAACACAAAACATGCTCCAAACTAAAAATTATATACCTAATATTCCATCAGGACAAATTAAATAAGAAAATATTTCCAGATGGCAATTTATTTCAAAAGATAAATGGTGACAAAAAATCAACTCCAGATGTTTGAAAAAAAAAAAAAAAATAAATTCAAAAATATAAAATTCAAGGATATGTAGGTATAGGTACAGATAAATAAATGTTAAGGATCATTAACAGGTATGAGCCTACGTATGGGTGTGCCATTGTGTAAATTGTAAAACACTTTTCAAAAAAGGACCTTTGTTTAAAAACACTTTTTTTTCCTTTCAAACATTTTGAAATAAGAAAAAGTATAGAAAACACAACAATTGAAAGTGAAAACTTTTTGCAAACAAAATAAATATTCTACGTAAAGGACTAAAAATAGTTTAATGTTTTGATTAATGACTTCACTTATGTAGGTCTTCATACATATGTCGTCAAGTGTCATAAAAAACCTCCTTAGGTGTTGCAAGTCATTTATTTCATAAAATATGTTGGAAGGTGTTTGATTGAGACATTTTATATCCTGTTAAAAAAGGATGACAGTAAAACTCAATCTAAAGGGTTTTCTAATAATAAATGGAGAAAAAACAAGCTGTGTTTGAGATATTAACGGAATTCTTTTTTAATTGGAAAGGTCCAATCTAATTGGGCCCAAAAATATTGTTTATCATCAATTAGCTTAGATCTCCGTTGACTGAATTGACTGCCTCGGCTCGGGTTCTCCTGAAAACGCTCATGGGCACAGGCAGTATTTTCGGAAGATCCTGATTTTCATTGACGTACAATTGTTGGCTGATTGTGTATTGAACTGTCGCCTTGAATCTGGCCCCCAAACGTTGAATAGTCGATTGGGGAGGACGACCACGTAATCCGTCAAATGGGTGCGCATAGTTGCAATAAGAAAACACTCATTTTGATACTTAAGTTTTATTATTTGCACGTGTTGCTCACACTTACCATGTGTTATTTGGCATCAGTGACTGAAAACTGAATAATAATCAACATACCTATTTGACACACGCCAAAACAACATGGCTGCCACAGGCTATCAAAATCAAATCGTCCATAATGGCAAACACTTTATAAACGAAATACCAATCTATTTGTCAAAACTATCTGTGTTAAGTCACAATAATGAAACAATAAAATTGATCACAATATGGTTGCGTTGTCAAAATTAAAAATGTATATGTATTAATATCCCGTTCATGTCCATTTTTAAGAAAATATTTTTTTTTTTTAAATCGAGAAAGTTTTCATCGCAAAAGTATTTTGATTATGGCTAAAAGGTTTTTGAGGCATTTGAACTTTTAAGAATAGGTAGGTATGCATGGTTTTTCTCAAAAAAGCTTTGAGTCATAAATTTACATGTGACTTAGTCGTGTCAAACAAAAATGCGAAGAAATTTTGTTGCCATCAGAGACATGCATAATTTACCTATATACATATGTAGGTACATAAGTCACGTGATCGAACTTTTTTCCTGAATTTAGCTTCAATCTTCCGCCCATTAAATGACCACGGGGAGTAACTTCAATAGGGCGTCAGTTTTGGGCTATATTCATTTACACATGGAAATCAGAACAGGTGGGTTCCATAAAACAAGCTTTATATTTGCAAATATCTCACGATAATAATATGTACCTATGTACCTACTTCTTAACACAATACATTGACGGATTTTGTTAAGATATGTAGGTACCTACCTAATATTCTTCTAACAATACTTTTTACAAAGGCAAACATAACTAAACTAGGTACCTACCTATAGCATACATGTACCCACTCATAGGTACATATTATTTGTTCTAACATTATTTTTATTTCAAAAAAAAATTCGAATAAGTAAACATTTTCATGGTAGGCAATTCCATCTAATTCAAGTGTTTTATATCTCAAACTTCAATAAACCCAATGCCCCATGAAATCATACAAAAAGTATCAGTTAAGCGCGTCGTCGTCGTCATATAGTCATGCAAACAGATGTACATGGTACACCGAACTACGCCATAACACCTCCCAGTGCCCCTCATCAAACTACAGCACCTTCAGTTTTATTCAAGAGAAGTAAAATTAATTAGCAGAAAACAATTTAATCTAAGTCCACGACGAATATTGTTGCTTGGCTTGTTTCTTCCCCCCTTGAATATCTTCTTGTTTTTTTTTTTCTTTCTTATTTCTGTTTTAATTCTTGTGTCACTATAAACTAAAGGTAATTTATTTATCTATTTGTGTTGTTGTACTACATATTCTCTCTATCTCTCTTGAATGGTCTAATGTATATCTAGTTGTTTATGTACACATATATGTATACATATATATGCAATATCAACACACACGGTGGTAGGTACATACATAAAATATAAATAATAAATAAATAAATGATAATTTATGTGATGCGTGTAGTGTGCTGTTGTGTATACCTATGTGGCAGTTTTTTTTTGTTTAATTCCAAAATCACTTGATGATGATAAACATACATAAAGAAAAAAAAAAAAGAAGAAATAGAGAGAGAGAGAGAGAGAGAGAGAAGGGGATGACAACAGAAGGCGTCTGAGCAAAAACGAGATTCCCGTGGACAATCACCAACAACGATCGTCTCTATAGGGTGTCCCACTGAAAAGATGACAGAAAAAAGCTGTCAAAATGTGGATATTGAAATTCGTTGTACATTTATGTATTCGCTCGAATAAGCCGGATTTGAGGCTCTCCCAAACCAACGCGAAATCATAGCGAATCATTCGCAACAATAGAAAATACGATAGATATACAACAACAAAAAATTGTCGTCGACGAATATTTTCACGTCGATTTGGGAGAGCTTTTATACGACATGACAAGCTATCAAAATTTCTTCCATTTTCATACTATTTATGAGTTTAACTTGTAATCTCTAAAGCCTGCCTTTATTTTCGTCATTAGAAACTGACAAGTGCAACTGACGTTTAATTAGGCAACTATCATCGAGTCAGCGCTGACACCATTTTGAATTAAAATAGAATTCATCAAAACTAAGTTTTAAGACATGCCAAAAGTTGGTTGATGATTAATTGATGAAAATTGAACTTTAAGAAATCAGAAACAAACAAAAACAAAACAATAACAAAAACAGAGATAATTTTGAGACACCCTTTATGACACAATTACACATACATAAATATAATTATACACCACGATCAAGACCGACCGACCGGCATAATATTATATCTATGTAGGTATGCAACGTAGAGCAGAAGAGAAATTAACTGTTCAGCAACTACTTTTTTTTTTTTATAAGCAATTGGTCGAGTGCGATGCTATTCTATTCCGCTCCATTATGTATCTGTAACAACAACAACAACAACCAAACCAATCATCGAGTGAAATTTCCCAAAAATAGATTTCACCTACTCAGCGCGACTGTTTTTTTTTCTTGATGCGCATATAATAATTAAAATATATGTAAATATATACAAACACTCCTTAAAGTCAATCTCAATAAAACAAAATAAAAAAAATTTCAATTTCAATGAACACCACTATCTACAGGTCCATGAATTTGCATCTACATATTTCTATATAGAGACGGCACAAATTATTGTAATTAACAATAATTTTAGTTTTCTTTTTTGTTCTATAAAAATCGTTTGCCCTTAATTAGTTTATGACTATGAATCAACTTCATGAACTGCACTTCGAGTTTTTTTTTTTGTTTTGTTTTTGTACGGGACAACCTCTATCTGAAATAATGCTTATCAGCAAAATTTAATCGAAACACTCGTAGCAGTGGACAAATTTGAGTTTTTTTCGTATTTTAATTCTTTTTGTTGTTGCTTCCATTTGCTTACATCAGTAGTGTATTAACAGCTTAGAGGGCCCTATTCACTTTTTTTTAATTCGGTCAGATCAAATGAGAATTTAGTCAAGCTAAACTGTTGAATTTTGTTGAAGATGTTTTACTATCCACATGATCTGATCCGGATCAATTTTTAACACGTGAGTTTCAAAAACAACAAGGAATCCTGCTTTTTATCTGGATCTTTTACAATAGCTGCGTTTTTTGCATGTCCATATGGAGTTTTGTGAAAAGAACGACATCGGGACATTTCAACATTTATTTACCTTTTGACTTGGTGTGCCATTTTGTATTGAATTATCCTACCAACAAACATTTGACATTTCTATATAAATTATCGATAACACAACGACAATGGTAGTTTGGCATTACCGTTTTTATCAGCACAAAAGTTAAATCTAGTTTATTAACTGGACATAGCTAAACTCTACATGGACATTAGTTGTTATTGTATTTGACATGTAAATTGCATTGCTTTGCTGTTGTTTTTTCTAAAAATTATATTTTGACTTGCAAAAAAACACAACTAATGATCCAAACATAAGGTTGTAGGTGGCCATTTTGCTATTGTGAATAGTCTAAATCGAGAATCGAGTTGGCTAACTCGAGTTGAAGCTTTGTGAATACTTTTCATGTCTTGTTTTTGCAAATCAAGTTGGCTAACTCGGATCAAAGCGAAAATTGAAATGGTTGAATTGAAAATTTCATTAAATTACATTTTTTGGAGCATAAAAAACTGCAACATTTCGTGACTTTTTAGATATTTTTCAATTCATCGTCATCTAAGCGATCCTTCAATGGAATTTGATATTTAATAGTTTGACAGATGATGGACGAACTATATGTTAAAGCAAATAGTGTATTTCGTTCCAAATGTCATCCAGTTGCCCTGAAATCACTTTTTTTCTGGAGTATTTAAAAAAACTGCGATTTTTTCTGATTTCTTAGAGGGCTTTTAATCCATCGTCATCGTAGCCATCCTTGAAGGGAATTTGACAGTTCATAGTTACAGATGGTGGACACACTATATTTTAAGAAAAATAGTGTATTTCGTTCGAAATTTCCCCCAGTTGCTCTTAAATCGTCTTTTTCCAGAGTATTAAAAAAAACGGAGCATTTCTGATTTTTATCCTTTTTTTTTGTCCATCATTCCACCAACCAACATCGTGTTAGCTTGCAACTCGGTTTAAATTTTTATTCAATTTCTATTTCATTTCAGAACAATAACAAACCAAATACCAAATGGTGCCTATACGTTCAGCCCGAGGCGATGCCAAACAAAAACCTAGTTAATTAAACCGAATGCTTTTACTATTTTCTTTACCAACCGAACCCGAACCGAGTTGGCTTTCGGTTCAGGTAAATCTAACTCAAATTGTAAAAAATTAAAAACCGAGTCAAAACTAGGTCACTTCAAACCGAGTTGCCTTTCGATTAAGGTAAAATCTAACTCCAGTTAGAAAACTTCAAACCCTATTTCCTACCCTTTTAATAGGATTAGAGACGTTTGATTAATTGTGAGCTTTTGGCTCTCAACGGTTAGATTGTGTACAAGTAAACAAACAACTCAAATGTGTTAAATACCAGTGGATTTATGACCTCCTTGTTATTGTGCTTAGGTTAAGTGATCTCTCTTCTTTTTGTGGCAGGGTGGACGTGCTTATTACTTTTGTAACTTATTTTATTGCATTTTATTTAAAACAAAAATAAATATTGGCTACTCTTACGTATGTAGGTGCCTGCATGATAGCGTTTCGTTTCCACTTTGAACGAGTTAAATTGTACTAATTTAATATAGTAGACTAAATTCCAATTTATCAGAATTTGAATGAGCTCCAAACAAAACCATATTTGGTTGGTTAACTCGAGGTTTGTGTGCGTATTATCATTATTGATATAGAGAACTCACCTGAAGTTGAGTTGATTCCAGGTGATCATACTGGACATTTTATCGAAAACCAGTTGTCAGATAATGAACAAAAAAATATAAATAGGCAGTTTTGGGAAGTACACGAACAGACCTCTTGACAAATTGACAGTGGGTGCATTCAATGCCCCAAATTTCAGTACTGAGTATTCAGATTTCTGAATTTCTATACCAATCAGAAGAATAGATCTACATATGTATGTATATATTTGAAATTTGAAATGCGCTAAACACGCCACAGTAAACACAAGTTTCACAAGTAAAAAATCGTACTTTTTCGGAACAAAGAGGGCGCTCACCTCCTAGCCGGATTTGGTTTGAGAAATTTCTTGTGACCATTTCGTACTGGTGGTCAAATACCGATGTTCGTATTGTCAAATATGAAAAAAAAACAAAAAAATCAGTTTGAATTCAATAAAAAAAAAAATACAAAAACTAGGGTTACCCAAGTGTTACTTTTATATTGTTTTATTTTTGGAAGATGTGCATAATTTATTAAATGTTTAAACTTTTTATAAATAAAATCAATTTCTTAAAATGCAAGTGTCTTTATATTTTCCGATGAAAAAAATTTAGTAATGAAAATTTGTGTACTTCGTGTTATAGCTTTTTTTTTAAGAACAAATTGAAGTTTTATGATTTAATATGTAGTTAAAGGTTATTTGTTTGTTTTAATTTTAAAACGTGAACGTTACTTTTTTCTTAACATTTAATTTTTTGTGTAGTGATTTTCTAAAAATTTTGATTGACTTTTGATTGCGCTATGGCAACTCTAGTCAAGTATGTTTTTTGAAGTGGTGCGAATTAGTGCAAATTAGTGCCCAAACCGTTCCCGACATTTAAGTAAGTCAACATAACTTAAGAACAACCAACACAATTATTCGTATTATCATTGTATATACCTATATCTAATACATAGTAGTATAAGGTGAGGAAAATGATACTTGCGCATACGACGTTTGCAGGAAGAACTACATTATTCCCACAAAAAAGTATATTACTCCCTCATGTCTTGACGGAAGGCAATTATCTTCTTTCTTCTCAGGTGCGAATGAGAAGGGAACAAGAACAGAGAACCAAAACAAACTGCCAAAAAAAACAATAAAGAATGAATTGCTATACATAGGTACAAACAAATAGGTACACATTAGCAACTTTATTTATAAACCCGTTTTAGCGACAGAGTAAAGTTACTCCGACTTTACAACGCCTCTAATCCTGAAAAGTTTATTTATGAACAAAATACACGAGAAATAGAGGCGGAGTAAGCTTAAACTGGATCATAGGAGTTTTAAAGCCGTACTAAAGCCGTTTTAGTATCTAAATGTCATTTTGACATAATATCGTGTGAAATTTATGAAAAGGTGTAAACCAATTTTTTTTTACCTTTTTGTTACTAAGAACATTATCTTTTATTTTGTTTATCCAATTTTATTAATTCGTTTATCAAAATTCCACCAATAATAACACTGGTCAACAAGGTTTTTCTTACAGAAACAAAAATATACTTTTCCGTAGGTTTTTGGTGTGCTGAACTCGAATCTGAAGTCAGAAAAATTCTATCGGGCTACGTTTTTGAGATATTCCCGTTACAAAATCGAAAAAACCGCTTTTTTGCTGTTTTCAAAGATGTACTGTAACGTGAAGTAAATTGTTTCAACAAAATTTTTAATGGTTTCTGAAAGAACTAATTTTCTTCTTTTAAAATCAGTTTAAATCTTTCCGATACCTCTTTTCTTCTCGGAGAAATCTTCAGTTAATTGAAGGCCTTCCATTTATGTCATAAATACAATGTAAAGGAGAATGGGTAAAAATTTATGAGAAATGGTCCATTTCCCAATACGAATGTGTCATATATCGATGAAAAGGTTATTTTGAGTACATCATTTCATTATATGGCCGTTAAGCTCTAAACCATGGGGTTCACGAGATATTCAGCTAATGTGGATTGGGAACACATTATTGTTCTTTCGGTGCTTTGAAGCCGAATATCTCGCGAGCCCCATGATTTAGAGCTTAACGGTCATATAAAGAAATTATGTAATCAAAATAACCTTTTCATCGATATATGACACATTCGTATTGGGAAATGGACCATTTCTCATAAATTTTTACCCATTCTCCTTTACATTGTATTTATGTCATAAATGGAAGGCCTTCAATCAACTGAAGATTTCTCCGAGAAGAAAAGAGGTATCGGAAAGATTTAAACTGATTTTAAAAGAAGAAAATTAGTTCTTTCAGAAACCATTAAAAATTTTGTTGAAACAATTTACTTCACGTTACAATACAACTTTGAAAACAGCAAAAAAACGATTTTTTCGATTTTGTAACGGGAATATCTCAAAAACGTGGCCCGATAGAATTTTTCTGACTTCAGATTCAAGTTCAGCACACCAAAAACCTACGGAAAAGTATATTTTGGTTTCTGTAACAAAAAAATAATTAAATTTTGTTGACCAGTATAATTAATTGAAATGAATAAGTGTGGAAAGCAGCCAGGGGTTTGTTAAGTTTTTAATAACCAGAGTTTTAGATTTGTCATTTTGTTTGACATAAGGATGGCGTAGCTTAAACTGCTTAGAAAATATTTTATAAATAAGGATTTGTTTGACGTGGCGTTAAGACGGAGTAAGTGCTTTGACTTGGTTTAACTAAAGTTGAACCGAGAATTTGTGAAATCTAATAAATAAGGCTGTAGGCGTTCTTCTTTTTAAACTCCGAGCATAGCACTGAGCTGTCAAAAAAAGTTCTATGTTTCTTTTTTAGCTCAGAGCACTCAAAAGCTTGTATTTTATTTCTTTATTAAATCAGATCTAGCTCGGAGTACGCTCCATGAGCTCCAAATAAAAAGGCCGAGCGTATTGAGCAAATAGCTGAGTGCAGCCAACTTCACAAATTCACATGGGCGCGTTCAACACATAAAGTTTGACGTTTTAAAGTTTTGACTGGTCATTTCTCAGGTGAAAAAAACAGCAGGTCAGCACCACATTTTGGTGCGTTGAACGCATCGCAATCTTATTTCAGTATTTAGATGTGTTTCAAAATTATATCGGACAGCTCTGATCATTCTCTGCTCAAAGCTAACTCCGATAGCTTGAGCTCTCGCTCTACTCCATGCTCTGCTCAGAGCATATGAAACTTGTTTCTTCTTGAGGGCCTGGTTAACGATAAAATAATGAGATTTGGAAGAAATTAGGGACGTACCAACTTAAATTTAATAATGACCTTTATAAGAACCACCCTAATGTACATACCTACACATTTCGAATTATTTAGTTGAACTAGAAGCTTATTATGTATATTAAGTTTAGGGGAT
The DNA here is from genome assembly GCA_963921185.1 of Dasysyrphus tricinctus. NCBI lineage: Eukaryota > Metazoa > Arthropoda > Insecta > Diptera > Syrphidae > Dasysyrphus > Dasysyrphus tricinctus. The sequence continues at coordinate 219,936,835 of OY992532.1, read as the reverse complement.
CTATTGCGATATTCTTATAAGAATGTTTAATTTTGATCATTCTTATTTTTGTCCATCATTCATTGTCATATAATTATAGCCTTACGATGTTCTTGACCTATTCCGGTACTGTTTTAAGTTTTATCAGATTTATATACATTTTTATTCAAGTAGGTACATACCTACCCAGTACTCACTCCCTCTACTTTACATATATGTTCTTATTGCTAATGTATATGTGTGTTTGTTTACATAATGCAGTTGATTATATCTCTGAGATGATAGGTTTTTATAATATCGTCGAAAAACAATCGTGTCAAGGGTATATTTAATAATAATTTGTTAATTTTATGAAATTGACCAATTAAATGGATTTAAAAAAATCGAGTACCTTTACTTTATTCATTGTTGTAATTTTGTCCAAAGAAAAACTGAATTATTTTAAAACACCCCTCCCTTTAGAAACATAGTGCATTACCATCTATGGTCTGACAAAAAGCTATACAAATAGCACTCCCCATACCTTAACGTATATATCTTGTGCCTGTGTCTATTACATCATGTCATTGTTTATTTGAAATCAATTTCTTGTTGTTATTGTTGAATTCGTTTTGCAGACTGTACCTCTGAATAGACAGGCCAAGCAGAAAGAGTGCGTGTATATATTTATAGAGTAACACCAGAATTCTCGACTTTTTCGTTATCTTTTTGAGAGTAGGTACTAAAATAAGGCAATTATTTTCTCTTGTGACTGTGTGTAATGTTTTTCTTTTTTTTTATTATTATTATTTTCGAGAGGTTTATTTATGTAGCTATAGTTAAAATAATAATAATTATGAAGAATTTATTGATTATCTAAGAGGACGCAAATAAATATGGGTAATACGTGCTTTTGTACGTACAAAAATGAATCTATGTCTTATCTTTGAGTAAATTAGAAGAAAATGAAAATGGAATCATAAAATTATTGCAAAATTCTATTTTAGGAAGAGTCGTTGAAAAAAGAGAATCTAAACATTGCTGCAAAGAAAAGTCAATCGGCTCCATTGTACATTGTTAACCACTTGATTAAATACAATTTAAACGATTGAATATTAATTTGTTTAAATATATAGGTGATGCTACTCATGAAGTTTACATTAATGTTATATTCACACGGATGGCAAATGGTCATTATTTCTTCCATTTTTTTTTTGTTAATCATTTTTGACTTTATAAGGTTGGTGTTAAGCACATTTTGAAGATACATATGTACGTGCAAATGAAACTTATAGTTATTTTAAATCCAAACAATAAATTCGGATCTAGTAAATCCAATAATTTAAATGTATGCCAATATTATTCACTACAAAAAAAACATTGGGACATATTCATAGATGTTGTTAAAGCTGCCAGTTTCAATATGATAAACTCCAGATTAACGAGTAAATAATAAATAATAATCTGAATTTAAGTTTAAATCAGCATCAATCGAGTGGAGAATATGGCCGTTAAAGAGGTTTCCATTGGTTGTTTGGATTGGATTGCAGCATTGCATTGTGTTTGATCACACAATTCGCAAAATCTTGAAAACGAATATTCGGCATGTTATGGCCGAGGTGTAGCCCGAAATGGTTCGAAAAGTCATCGAAAATTACTAAACTACTAAATTACCTAATTAAAACATGCCAAAAATAAGCGAAAAACCGAAATTTGTTCAATTATACATATGAACAAATTGCCTTTAGTGATTTACTAATTTTAGAGCTATTCGGAAAAATTATGGTTTGTGCATTTATTTGACAGATTAGGTGTGTGACAGATTAGACGTGTTAAGATTTCAAAGTTATTTTTAAATGGAGAGCCTCTCCCGAACCAATGCAAAATCGGAGTCTCGGAACGATAAAAAAATGTTAAGGTGGAGCTTAACAGTCGAAAACTAATGTCAAAAACCAATGGAAAGTAGCTTTCCGCCAAAAGGAGAAGTAAAAGGAATCATCTCCCTCTATTTTTCATTCCTACTTCACCAAATGTCAGTTTCAGTTTGCTTCGGATCGCTCTTCTGTTCAGATAGCAAAAGTTGACGAAACCTGACGAAAAGAAGCAAAACGCAATCATGGGCGCACCATATGGTTTCGCTCATTTCATCCAACCACTTCAGTGAGCTATCGACTATTATAGATACGCACGACAATCATCGCGTTTTGGGGACCCTTTATAGTTCTACCTTAATAATTTACGAAAAGTAACTTTCATAATCGTTGAGTTAATGTAGACGTCCTAATTTTTTTTTTTTTTGTATAAGCTAAGTTTTAATTGACAACTTTTATAGCCAACTAATCGCGATAGTTACAGAACACTGTTAGAGTTATTTTTAGTTCTCTGAGATATCATATTTCTAAACACACCTTACCTATTCTAAAAGTCACAATGACGTTTGAATAAGTTTAACCAAATAAATTAGCAAAATCTTTGGATAGTTTTAACAAAATTGTGTATTTGCCATACAAAATTTGGCAGTTCATTTACTAGTCCAGTAAATAGAGGTAAAAATAGGGGGGTTACCCTACAAAAGGTCGGGTAGTTCTAAATTTTTGATATGTTATATGGTATGGTTAGTAGATGAAAATTCCAAAATTCCACAACCACGCCCCCTCCGCCCCCTTCAAAATCCTGGAAAAACTACAAAAAATCGGCACTTTTCTCAGTTTTTTGCTTATAACTTCTTTCCGGTACATTGTTACGAAAAAAAGTATATGGAAACTTTGTAGACAATAAAATTTCCTATAAATATGATTCTAAAAATTTTTTTGTACACCCACTTCAATCGGCGCTATGGAGCTCCCAAAAAAGGCTAAAATTTCGTATTTTGTAAGATTTTCAGTTTATTCCCTCCTTACAGCACAATAACTCCTTAACCGTCAAGCTTAGGACAAAATTTGTTATAACCAATCTTGTAGATAATTTAATTGGCTACTAATTGTATGTAACTACAGTCGACGTCCTCTAAGTCAAACTACCCCTAAGTCGAATTTCCCTCTAACAAGAGTTTTTTCACCATGTTTGTTGTATACTCCTGTCAAATTTCCAAACTTATTTATTTTTCTCTGAATCGAATTTTTGCAAAACTCTCTCTAACTCGAAGATTTCGACTTAGAGAGAGTCGACTGTATTTTCATTTTGTGACCAATACAATCTGGAATACTGCGAGTTTTGAGAAAGTGTTTTTTATTCAAACGTTTCTACGAACTCACTTTCTTTTCTGTTTGTTTTATACTGTACTGTAGTGTACTGGAATCCCGTAGAAATTTTATTACCGATTTGTCTAATCACCTTAATCGATAGAAGTATACATAGGAGAATCAGAAAACTTAGATAGACATTACGATATTCTGAACCCGGTGTCTTAGACGCTATTTTTTGGAGGTAGTGCCCAAAATTCCATTAAAAACTAAACCACATCGGTACCTACTGGTTTTGATGAAATTTATAGACATGATAATTGACGAGATGAAAAACCAATACAATTAACTTCCACCCACTGCCGCTCCCACTTTTTTAAAACATAATATTTTTGGAAAAAATTATAAAAATTCGGGTGTTGTTCAGACACCCATGAAGGGCCGAAACCACAAGTGCTCTGGTGATGGTTTACCCTCTGATCCAGAGGTTTGATCGTCCTTATTGCCTTCAACTTGGGATTCAGAAACTCAAAAGGCTGGAACATTGTTTCCCATTCGCACAATCTAGTTTAGCCAAGTCGACGTATTTTGATTTTTTGGACTACATTGTTTTTGAACAGCTCATTAAGCTCACGTTTGTGCCTTCTCCTCCAAAAATCCGTCAAATAATACGAGTATTACTTGCGAAAGAGCCCAGTATCAGTTTTCATTACTGATTTTCATCTTACCGAGAGTAGGAGTGTCTTGAGCGTAAGAAGAGTGTTGAACCTTTTTTGACAAACATAGATTAAAAGCAGTGGTTTCCAAAAGCATTTTTTCATCTCGACTTGAAGTTCATTGGTCATTTTCAGAATTTTTGACCTTTTTCTGGCATTCGTTTTAATGTCGTTCATTATAACTACCTACAATTTGTATTCCAATGAGTACGATGGAAGACAAGACCTGCTCCGTAGGTATACAAACAACGTGGACAAAATTTGCATAAATTTACCAATTGTATTAGGTTAGGTTAGGTAAAGTAGAGCTGGATGTCAGTGATCAATACAGACACTTAGACCAAAGTTGGCCCGTTGTGATACCACATGAATCTTGAAAAATCTTCCTCACTCGTGAAACCATTTAGAGCTCCTGACGAAGCGTGCAAGACTGCAAATGTCTTTGCTTGCCAGATCACTAGGATCGTTATAGTAGTAACCTCCTAAGTGGAGCCTACGTCTGTGTGAAAGAGCAGGGCAATTATAGAGAAGGTGAGGAATCGATTTTTCCTCCTCCTCGTCCATACAGCTGGTACGCCAAGCCGCGTTGCGTGCCTACCTTTTAAACAATGCCCCGTTATGACACCTACAATAGAGCTTATGTGCACTCTGCTTAGAGATTTTAAACACTTGGAGCGCTGTAAGTCAAGGCTTGGCCAAATTTGTTTTGTCGCCAAACAAGTAGTGATGTTGTCCCACCCAATGTTTGTTCTCTCCAAGGCTTCTTGCTTCAGTTTACACGTAGCGATGGGCATACCAATATTTAGCTTTTCAGGTAAAATGGGTAGTAATGTTCCACTTCTAGCGAGCTCATCAGCTTTACAATTACCTGGAATGTCACTATGACCCGGCACCCAACAGAGGTGAATATTAAACTGTTGCGCCATCTCCAACAGAAATGATCGACAGTTAAGGGCTGTTAGAGTTTGAAGAGACAGATTCTAGGGATTTAATAGCAGCTTGGCTATCAGAGAAGGTTGATATCACGTTTTCTTTGTGCCAAGATAGTACTTCTTTTATCGCTAGAAGTTTGGCCTGGAATACGCTACAGTGATTAGAAGACGGAATGAGAGACTTAAATCAGAGTACACATCTCCAACCAACCCCATTGTCGGTCATCGATCCGTCGGTATAGAAATGAATTGATTGATCTAAGAATTCCACATCCTCCCAGGTGGATCTAAAAAGGTATGGTTACTTCAAAGATTTTATCGAAATTCAGCAGTGGGATTGTGTAGTCAGTGTAAACCAATTGTATTGGTCACAAAATGAAAATACAGTCGACTCCCTCTAAACTGAATTCTCACGGGATATCAAAATTATTTCAAGCTAAAGAGTTTTGCAAAAAGTTGATTTAGAGAGAAATAAATAAGTTTGGAAAATTGAGAGGAGTATACAACCAACATGGTGCAAAAATTCTTGTTAGAGGGAAATTCGACTTAGGGGGAGTTCGACTTAGAAGACGTCGACTGTAGTTACATAAAATTGGTAGCCAATTAAATTATCTACAAGATTAAATATGACAAATTTTGCCCTAAGCTTGACGGTTAAGGAGTTATTGTGCTGGAAAGAGGGAATAAACTGAAAATCTTACAAATTACGAAATTTTAGCCTTTTTTGGGAGCTCCATAGCGCTGATTGTAGTGACTGTACAAAAATACTTTCTAGGTCATATTTGTGGGAAATTTTACTGTCTACAAAGTTTCCATATACTTTTTTCCGTTAGAATATACCGGAAAGAAGTTATAAGCAAAAAACTGAAAAAAGTGCCAATTTTTTGTAGTTTTTCCAGGATTTTGAAGGGGGCGGAGGGGGCGTGGTTGTGGAATTTTGGAATTTTCATCTACTAACGATACCATATAACATATCAAAAATTTAGAACTACCCGACCTTTTGTAGGGTAAAACCTCTCTATTTACTGGACTATACCGAATGATAATCGTAAACTTATCTAGTATTTTTCAATGTTGCCTGACAGTATAAATTTACGTATGTATGTATTGAAATAATATGATCAAAATTCACTAAAGAATGGACCTGTTGTATAATTTTCAAATTTTAACGATCAGGAAGGAATTTATAACGGATATCGACTTTCAGGAAATTACTATCAACTATCGGTTAGCAAATTTCTAAGTGCATCTAACTAATAAAACTGAAGTGTACCTGTATTGTATAGGTATGTGGCGAATAAATACATAATAAATACAGAATATATATGTATTCAAGATATTGACTTGTAGAAAAAAAAACACAAAGATGTAAAAAAGCTATTAAAATCAAAAACGAAAAAGAATCACATTTGCCTAGCGAAGCATGGCAAATAGCAACAACAAAAACAATGCTACTAAAAAAAAGACCCAAAGAAACCTTTGCCAAGGCGATACAAAATTATTAAGAAAAAGTGCTGCCAGATGAACCGAGATATGTACATGTAAATTTATTTGCTACTTTACACATCGTTGCTGGCGCTGGCTGCGGCCTAGATTAATTCCATATTGCAAAAGTATTTTAAATTGTTTTCTACTTTTTCTACTTTTTGTATTTTGTTTTTTTTTTTTTTCATTTTAAGGAAGTAATCATCACAAATATACTAACATAATTTTTGTGTTGATGCAATCGACAAAAAATGTGTTCATTTTGATAAAAATAAAATGTTTAAAAAAAAAAAAAAATGTTTACTAAGAAAAAGAAAAGTGACTAAGATGAGATAGTATTTTAGTCACTTTTTTTTTGAATAATAAATATCAAATCAGTTCGCAAAAAAAAATAAAATTAAACAATAATAATAAGAATTATGGCAATGACCTTAATTTTAATGTTCAACTAAGTTAATTCGGAAGACTTTTTATTTTTGCCTAATTAGCAAGGTTTCATAGATGTACAATTATTGTGTTTTATGAAGAAAATAACGGAGTAGTTGTAATCCAAAGTTTCAATGCAATGTCAACTACAAATTAATGTAAATTAATGTAAGAACATCTAAAAAGAACAACATTAGTATTACTAAAAGTGATCACCGAAGTTTTAATTGTTTTAACATAAAGATATGTATGTGAAGGTTTATGTGGCTCTTCGCAAAGAAAGTTAGAAGTGCGGATTCAGCAATTTGTAAAACAAATATGACAATCAATAGACTTTCCTCTTGGTTGAATTGATTGTTGGGATATGTGCCTAAGATCCTTAGGAAAATCCTAATTCTTTATTTTTATTGGTGCAGACACTAAAAGAGGACTAATTAATCTTAAAAATGATTAAGCACATTTTACAAAGCTTTCGGTAAATAAGGACGAAATTAAAAGGTTTTGAAATTGTTAATTTCAAAATAAGATGAAAAATCATTCCACATTCGTGTTGTACGGCTAAGGAAATGATCTCTGAACATGGCAGTAAGTTTGGCCCAAGCATATACACTGACGAATTTTCCTTAAAGTGCGAGGATTACTATTGAGTTCTGTGAAAGTAGGAATGCAACTTGCTACTAAGCGCAGCAATGCAAAATTAAATAAAACGTTATATTAATATACATAGGTACTTTTTACTTGAAAAAAAAAACACAAATTTGGTATCCGTGGCAGTATTATGTTAAAACCTCTGTTCGTGTACCTACTTCCCAAAACTGCCCATTTTATTCCAAAGTTCTGTAAATTTCATTTTTTGTATAACTTTGAACGAAATTGGTTAGAAATTGGCAGTTTTTGGGAAGTACACGAACAGACCTAAGATCAGCTGGTGGTGTAGTCAGTGTAGTGCCAAGATTAAAGGCCACTTTTCATTCTAGTATAATGAAAATAACGGGTGATTCATTTAGAATTTTTTCTTTTTGAATTGATTTTTTCACACGTGACTGGTGGCATGCTGCCATTTTTATTCAGTATTGTTTGACAAATCATCATAAGAAAACTCACGCCACAACTAATTCTCCAAATTATTCAACTGCATAACGAAAATCAGCGAAAAAGTTTCAAGAAAATCCACAGTTTTCGACAACATTTTTTTTTAGCAATGTGACACATTTCTGTCTGAGTCGGTATGTCAATAAATAAAATTGCCAGTAAACAAAAATTCTTCGAGGGCAAAAATATACTCAACAGAGCAAGGATTAAATACTTGATGGAAATTAATTTTAGTTTACATATTACAAATTTCCACCCCTGTTCTGATTTTCGTTTACGAAATAAATACTTTCGTTTTTGAAACGGAGGTGTTCCGAATATCGATCGCCTCGTTTTCAATTCTAGCGAATTGTGGTGTTCTAAAAAACTATGGAGTTGGCATAACTTTATTATTTTGATGTTTTCATTTCGTTTCGATTTTGGTTGGCGAATTTGAAATTGCAAATCTAAGAATGCGAGTAATTTTAAAAATATATTTATAAAACTATTTTTTTTAAGAGTGTTCCGAGATGAACAAAACCAGTCATTTGCTAACTTTTTGTTTTGCATATATGTATAAGACCGGTTTTTTTCACTTTCATCAGATACTTTGTTTTATAAAGCTTTGCATTTTTACTAATTGGTCACTAGTAGGCGTATTATTGTACTAAAAAAAAATTTCTAAAAGTAACTGATTTTAAGTTCCAAATTTACATAAATTTTCTGTGAAAAAGTGCCTTTTAAGAATTAAAAATTTCAATATCAAATGATACAATTATGATTATATAATTAATGAAAATCGTGAAAAATATATTGAATTTATATCCACTGCAAATAAAATGTCAAAAAAATACCGTTAGGTATAAAAAATTGACTGTCAAAAATGCGTTTTTTTTCAAAATTCACAAGCATTTTTATTTTGCACTACTAAAATTTTTATTAGGTACAAAATTAAAAATTTTCTCCAATAGTGGCATTTTAAAAATATGGAATTTTATGTTATTAAACATTTTTTTGCAAAAAATGCTATAGTGTAAGCTACATTTGCTTTGAAAAACGGCCATTTTAGCCATTTTCTCGATTTCTTAGAGGGTTTTACCAAAATTTTGAGCACAAAATTAAATTTTTTTCCAATGATGTCCTAGAGAATAAGTTTATCTGTCCATAGACACCTTAATCGTTTTCATCGGACAAGTACACGCTTCCCAATCCGGAACACTCTTAAGAGAAAAATACACACTTATAATGCACAATTTTCCGACCGAGTAAATTTTACACAACAAAAACATAAATGTTAAAAAAGGAGCCAAGTTCTTATGTGTACAAGAAACCTGTGCGTAAAAAGTCAGCCAAAAAAAGTAATGAGATCTAAAACATATGCCAAGTTTTAAGTTCATGAAGTTTAATATCAAATATCTTAAGAAGAGTAATATCGAAACAATTCCAAATCATGACAGAAATTTGGTAATTAATGATTACTGATTAAAATTTGGTGGGTTCAAATCATGACAGAAATTTGGTAATTAATGATTACTGATTAAAATTTGGTGGGTTCACTGGTCAAGTTAAGATATTACTCTTCTTAAGATATTTGATATTAAACTTCATGAACTTAAAACTTGGCATATATTTTCTCATTACTTTTTTTGGCTGACTTTTTACGCACAGGTTTCTTGTACACATAAGAACTTGGCTCCTTTTTTAACATTTATGTTTTTGTTGTGATTTCACTCCTTTTTGCAAAGATTTATTTTGCCAGGTGAAAGTAAAAGCAATTCTGATAAAGTGGGTGGATGGCACCCCCCCCCCCCCCCCCCCTGAATGGACAATTCCAAATTTTCGATTTTTTTCCTTTCTAAATACTTCAAGTCCTACCGACCTACCAATTTTCATCGTTCTACAACAATCGATAGTGCTCCATATAATTTATAAGAATTTTTAAGAATGTGGGTGGATGCCACGCCCCCTGAATGCAAAATTCCAATTTTTCAATTTTTTCTTTCTTAGTACTTTAGCCCTACCGACCTACCAATTTTCATCGTTTTACAACAATCGGAAGTGCTTCATATAGTTTATAAGAATTTTTTAGAACGTGGGTCGATGCCACGCCCCCTGAACTGAAACTTCCAATTTTTCGATTGTGTTTTCTTCTAAATACTTCAAGGCATACCAACCTACCAATTTTCATCGTTCTACAACAATCGGAAGTGCTTCATATAATTTATAAGAATTTTTGAGAATGTGGGTGGATGCCACGCCCCCTGAACTGAAAATTCCAATTTTTCGATTTCTTTATTCTAAGTATTTCAAGGCGTACCGACCTACCAATTTTCATCGTTCTACAACAATCGGAAATGCTCCATATAATTTTTAAGAATTTTTAAGAATGTGGGTGGATGCCACGCCCCCTATATGGAAAATTCCAATTTTTCATTTTTTTTCTTTCTTAGTACCTCAAACCCTACCAACTTACCAATTTTCATTGTTCTACAACAATCGAAAGTGCTCCATATAATTTATAAGAGTTTTTAAAAAAGTGGGTGGATGCCACGCCCCCTGAATAGAAAATTGCAGATTTTCGATTTTTTCCTTTGTATGTACCACAAGGCCTACCGTTGTGCGAAATTTCAAGTATCTACGATGTCGGGAAGTGCTCCATAATTTTGATGATCTGTCAGTGAGTCAGTGAGTCAGTGAGCAGTCAGTCAGTGAGTCAGTCAGTTACGGTTTTTGCGATTTTTGAAGTCCTATATCTTGGGAACTACTAATGCTAAAGAGTTGAAATTTGGTGAGCCACCTGTGTTTGATCAGTTCAGCAAATACTCCGAATTTGAAGTTTCTGACTTTATTGGTACTGAAGTTAGAGGGGGGTTGAAAATCGCCTGAGTTTGTTCCTGTAAAAAGGGTGTAGTGCCGCGAACTTGGCTGGGCACTACCGTGCCCTTTGATGAAGGAATATCCGATTTGGAAAAGAGGTTTTAACAACATCTGTAGTAGGACTTTGGATGCATGTAGATATGTACATAGATGATTTGTGGTCAAAAATCGCCAGAAAACTCAACAGCTTAGGGCTTCATCCAGTATGTACATATACATAAATGCATCCTTACTAATTCTGAAGTGTGGAAACAAACTTTAAAATAAGAGAATTGGTACAAAATGTAATTTAAACAAAAATTGGTACCACTGCAAGACTAATTTCGGTAGCGAATACAGTAAGGAGCGAACAACAAAAGAGGGGTGAATGTGCCTGTTTGGTAGCGTGAAATTTACACTAAGTTTGCCAAACTTTGGTTTCTGACAACAAATTTCGAAACCTAGTAAAAGAGAAATGCGAGGAAGAGATTGACACAACAACTTCAACAGCAACTTCGACAGCATCGAAAACTTTGACATCAAAAGTTATGTGAAATAGATTACAACGTGAACCAGCGCTTTTGACAGCATAAAAACAAATAAATAAATTAGTTCCAAATAAGTTTTTCATTTGAGTGTTGATAACCCTTAAAAACTTCGCCTTAAATTTGGTAGCATTTGCACAGCGACATCAAATTTAGGGTTTAGGTCTAACGTTGATGTCGATGTTACTGTGCTTATGTATTTAAAGTCATTTAAAAATTAAAACCAGTGGCTCTAAAAAGTGGTAGTTGAAGTTGTTGTGCCAATCTGTTTCTCGCTAAACACCTAACTTTCTCACTTTTGTTCACAAGTGTTTGAATCCATCTATATTTTAGCCATCATTCGATGGAAATATTTTGAAATTTATTAAGGATTCAATTCTAAATAGTGCAAAATTAAAGTCGAAATTATCGAATTTTTAGAGGTTTTTGTACAGTCACTGCAAAGCGTTTAGATTAATTGTCAAAATTTTCAAAGTCAGACATCGACTGGTTGGTAAGAACTAAACACACAACAAACTGCATTGGTCGTTGAAAAGTCCTAGCAATAAAAGCTCTCTATCGTCAGTCTTAGTGTTCTTCATCTAAAATTGAATGAGAAATATTTCTCGAGTGAAAATACACGTCTTTCTTTTGGGATCTTGCAGAATATAGTAGTGAAAAATTAAAGTAAATCATTCGAGTAATTTCACATGATTTCTCGAGAGATCTCGATTAATTAGAAAAACCGATTTTGCTGTGAAGAAAAATAATAGCTCAAACAAACAGATCTAAAAACTTGACAGCCGGATTGACAATAGAAGTGAAATGTCAATGCCAAAGGTCAGACTGCAAGCAGCGTGGTTGGAGTGGGGTTTAGTAATTTTATATATTATTATTAAAATTAAAAAAACAAAGTTTGTTAGTTAAATCTTAGCATTTGGTTTCAGGTGTGGGGTTTCGTTATAAAAATTCATGAAAATAAACAGGCCACCACATAATAACAAAATCGAAAACTCCGTGCTTTTGATTGCAATTCAAGGACATTGGACATTTTCTGAATGAATTGTCTGTCAACTTGACTAGACGAGTATCGGAGCACTCAATGCAAGAGCTTTTGCAAATTGCATCTTTGTTGATAGTGGCATACAGACATTTGTATTCCAAGCGAAAACTCTTCAAAACTAAATCTGGAAGCAAAGCCCCAAGAGCTCAATGATATAGAAAAAAACAATCGGGAAGAGGGTGACCAACCAGATGCATCGAGTTCTCTAAGGCTAAGGTTACACATGTAAGTTTTACTTTCGTAAGTTACTTACGGAAGCAACTTTTGATAAAATTACAAGTGTAAACAGCTCTGTAAGTGACTTACAGTAAATTTATAAACTTACGTAAGCTGTAAGTTGAAAGAAAAACTTACAAGTATCAAACGTTTTTTCCAACTTACGGAACTCTCACAGCTTACTCAAACGGCAGTGATATTTTTTACTGTAAGTTCATCTGTAATGCAAAGCCTCTTGTAAGGTGCTTCTGAAAGAAATACATAAGTGGTAAGTAAAACTTACATGTGTAATCTTGGCCTAAGAACCAGCTACTTTATTCAAACAGTTCAACCGAAAAAAGCGTGACTGTATTTTATTTTTTCCAATTTGCGATCAGTTTGCTTGCCACAACCAACTTTTAGCAGTATTTCCAGATCCCCTTGTAATAACCTCATGAAATTTAATGGTAAACCTCGTGCGAAGATTACGACATACTACATTTACGTATTGTTTATAATGAATGGTCGGACATGGAATCAGCTATTTGTCAAGTGTTTGAGGTTAAACACTGTCTTATGCGGGGATATTAGAAAGTGAAGATCTCTCGAACTATTCACTCCTTGGTTTTTGAGGGACTATGCGGTCTGGGAAATGCATACAAATTATAGTATAATTTCTTCAAAAATATGAGTTCTTGGCAAAAGAAAAGAAGCTATTTTAACATTAATTGATATTGAAAACTTTATCATCAACACTTGAAAGTTATTCTCTCTTACATCATAAACCTTTACAGTAAATTACTGTAAAAGGAATTTCATTAGAAATATCATTAAATAAATCACTTTTATAAATACATACACATTATGATGAAGGGCAAGAGAACATACCTTAGCTACATCCAAACATACATTGTATAGATACAATTTCAATGCAAAAATCCTTTTGATAATAATGATGATGTAACTCCTGCAATGTCCTGTGTAAATAACAAAATCAATTTCACCAAACGAAACTATTATACGGAAATCACATTAACGATTTAAGAGGGGAGGCATGTTGTATGCGCTGTGCTTCTATATTTCTTCAAATCAAAGCACGAAAACGTATTCAATTCACATTTTTTCTCTTTTTTTTTCTTTCTTTTTCATTCATTTCTATTTTTTTCGTTTTTGCTGTGAAATTTAATAACGTGAACTCTTATATCAGTTTCGTTCAACTTGTGTGTGTATCGATTTTTGTTAAAGGAAGTTCATGTTTGGCGAGAAATCGATAGAAGAGAAGAACGCACATGCGGAGCGGAAGGATGTTCTTCTAAGTAGAGTTTTGCAAAGTTGTTTTTATATTTTTTTTTAGTTAAGGATTGCATAGGGTTTTTTTTTGTTGTCTTCTTCTTTTTATATTACTTTTTCTTTTGTCTTGGCCACAGGTCCACAGTTTGATATATTTGAAACTGTTTATAGCTATGTGTGGAAAAAGAAAAGTTGAAAAGTTCTTTGATCTAGGCCAAGAGACACGTTTTCTTGGGTATGAAAAGTTGAGTCTTTATACTTGGATGCAAGGATTTGTTAAGAGAAAACTATTCTAATGGATTGTATTTAATTATTTTGTCCCTTGAAAGACACAATTCTTTTGCTACATAAATGTAAGCGGGGACTTAAGACTTAATAATTGTAATACAGCACAAATGCTTTGCAGGGCCTGGTCATCACTTGCATCGGGAGGAAATATCTTTAGTTTCGTGCATAAGGTTGAATTTTGATGGTATGTATAGGAATGGAAGGTGTACCTATGTGGTCGTTCGAGGCTATAAGTGAATACAAGGATTGTTGCATGTCGTTAAGTTCTCGTTCACTTTTGGTTTTCTAAGTATGAAAAGCGCTGCTGACGGTAGCCGAAAGGTGGAACTATGTCCGTATTTACCTTAGCCGATTTTTCCAATGACGATATTTTTGGTTTTTGTAATAGGTACATTGACTTTCCCTCATTTTGAGTCCCCTCCTATTCCTTCCATCTACAACAAACAAAAATGTCACTGGAAAAATCGGGTTATGTAAATACCGAATATAACTCGCAGAAAAGGCACTTAAAAGGTATTACAAAAACAAAAAAATGCAAGGCAATAGTTTAACGCATCCATCAATTGTCAATAGGGAAATTTACGAATCTATCAATTTCAAGAGTGACAGCTTTCATTGTGGCGGAAGTGTCAAATTCCAAAGTGCAAAGTGAAAAAAAAAATTCCACAGCCGATTTCGATATGATAATTCCCCAAAGTGGTGATTTTGACCTTTGTAAATAAACGAGAGAGCGATATATATTGCTTTTTGTTAAAGAGCTCCTTTGTTACTTTTCGTCTAGTTTCGTTCAATTTGATTAATTTACTGTAGGTGCATAATAGAAATAGGCTTTTCACACCAAACCCCAAAACCGGTTTCCGGCGAAAACTTTTCAAAAACTCGAAGTTTTCACACTGAACATTACACGTTTTCGTTTGACATTTCATTTTTTTTTTAACATAAGCCACAGACAATTTTTTGTATTTTCTTCCATTTTTTTGAAATAAAAACGGTGATGTATTATAACGGGTGATTTTTTAGCTGGTTTGGTTTTGGCAACACTGGTTTTGACAGCTGACGTGTGTTTAGTACCTTGTGTCACTGTCAAACAGCTTCAGTTTGGTTTGCAATTTAACCATGGATCGTCTTACAAATGAACAACGCTTGCAAATTATTGAATTTTACTATCAAAATTCGTGCTCGGTTCGAAATGTTCATCGCGCGCTGCTTCCATTTTATGGTCGGCATTCTCGACCTTCTGAGCAGTCTATTCGGAAGATTGTGACCAAATTTCGCACCAAATTTACTTTGTTGGACATTAAACCACCAACACGTTTACGTACTGTGCGTAGTGAAGAAAATATTGCGGCCGTATCAGCTAGTGTGACAGAAGACCGCGAAATGTCGATTCGGCGCCGTTCCCAGCAGTTAGGCCTTTGTTACAGCACTACGCTACCGAGCGATGATAACAAACTTTTTTTGCCCGAAATGGAAGTTCTTGACTTGCATGATATGTGGTTTCAACAAGTAGGTGCCACAAGCCACACAGCACGCGAAACAATGGCGCAATTGCGAGGCGAGTTTGGTGAACAGTTAATTTCACGTTTCGGGCCGGTCAATTGGCCGCCTAGATCGTGCGATTTGACACCATTAGATTATTTTTTGTGGGGGTATGTCAAGGCTAATGTCTATAGGGACAAGCCCGCTTCGATTGACGCACTGGAAGCCAACAGCCATGCATTCATTCGTGAGATACCGGCCGATATGTGTGAAAGAGTATGCCAAAATTGGACTCAGCGGATGGGCTACCTGAGACGCAGCCGCGGTCAACATTTGCATGAAATTATCTTTAAACATTAAATTGCAAGGTTCAAACTATCGATTCAAATAAATATTTCATTCATTTTTTCGAATTTTTTGTGTTTTTTTTTTTTTTTAAGTTCTAAACCTCTTAAAAAATCACCCGTTATAAAGAGGAGGGATCCATTATGAACAATTTGACATGCCACAAACAATTATTTATCAATTTTGAATAAATTACCTAATATATTTTGAGATTCGAATTTTATATTTGATATGAGAGAATTTCGTCAGCTGTTTTCAATTTCTTTTGAAAGCATCCATCAGTTTCTTTTTTGAAACTTCAATGGGCGCTGAACTTATTAAAAGGTATGTTTGGTTTGTTCATCTCTGAATTCCAACATGTTTTCGACTGGTTTTATATAAAGCTTGTGTTTTACGAAAACCTGAAGCTTCAAAAACTGTATGAGAAAAATTGTGTTTTCGATTAAGTTTTTCTCCAAAACCGATATTTTCGCGAAAACCGCGTTTTGGGTTCGGTGTGAAAAGGTTACATTTGTAAAAATATCACCCCAATGAACATTTTAAAACGTTAATTTATAATCTATGTACCTACTCAACTAACGAAATATATTTGTGTGGTAACCTTTCTCAATTTTGCGGTCGGTGGAAAAGAAGTTCATATTAAACTGTACGTTTCTGATTAAAGCTGGTACGTTTCTGATGTGAAACAAAAACCACATACAAAAATGACACAACGAAAAACTTCATTCTTTATAGTGCCTCTACATCTACACTATCCCACAAAGTATTAACACATGTCAGAGAAAAGTGGGAAAGAATTTCATACGCCTAATTTGTGTGATGAAAATGATTTTCATATTTTACTTCCACATTTTCATCAATACAAATCAGTTTCACCATAACCTCAAACGCCCAAGTGGGATAGAATAGGTGATGGTTTTAGAAACGATCCTAAATATTTTCAGGTATAAACACATGTCAAATCGTGTCGGATGCGCTGTCAATTTGTGTGTGATAAAATTTCATATTTTGTTTCCACACTATTATATGTACATGATTTTCTGCCCACTTTTTTGAAAATGTGTTAAAACTCAGTGGGTTAGTGTGGAATGGTTATTAGTACACTGTTCGACGAGCGAAATTGATCATTATAGCAGATTATTTGGGAAAGCCTTTAGTTTTTGTCAATTGCCCAGACCAAAAGTTGTGTGAGAAAGAATGACATTTGGGATTTATCGTTTTTGTTAACGTTGTTTCTTTCAATACAGCTGATTATGATCTTCGTTCGCATTCGCATTTTTTTTACTTATATAGGTTTCTTTCTTTACTTCCCAAAACTGCCAATTTGTTCCAATTTTAGTCCAGTTTGTTTTTGTTATATGAGCTTTGACAGAATTTAAGGCTAAAATTTGTAAAATAGCAAAGTTTGGAAAAACGACATAAGGCTTTAGTTCAATATCGTTTTTATATTTAAATAAATTAACAGAAAATCCAAACTAGTATGTAAACAAAATTGCCTAAAAAACAAAATATTCAAGGAAATATTTGAGAGCGTATGTTACAGGTAGATGGTGCGATGCCATGCAGACGATATGGGCGGACACAGACGCAAACAAAACAACTAGATCTGAGGCAAAATAAATTGTCGTTTAAGAAAAAAATATCAATTCAGTAAAAACACTTAAAGACTGTAGATTTTTTTATAAAACTTTTTTCTGAAAATAAGATAAAACCAAATAAAACACCCAAATTCCGTAAAACACTTGTGTAAGTTTGTACTAAATTATTTCCTAATAGATACTCTATTGAATAAGGACAGCCTTCATTTTAATGAACTTGGTTTATTAGTGTGTTTATTTTATATATCTACATATTATTTACTCAGCCTATTTATGTTAAGACATTCAAGTCAGTAACAAACAAAATATAAAACAAATAAATAATTTAAAAATACATCTAAGTCCATGACACAGTCTAATATCTATGTATACATATACGTCAAAGACGGAGACGTTGAGAAAATTTTCTTGCTGAACCCTAATTTTGGTAATAAAAATGTTACTCATTTATAAAATTGCAAGTAGCTCAAGTTCTGTGTGGCATATTGTTATCGTTGAAAAAAAAAATACGATTTAATCTTTACAACATTTTTTTTTATTATAGCTATACGACTTTTATTTTATGGTTATTTGGTGATGTGTGTGGTAAGAAAATCAAGGGAATTTAGTTTTCTACCTGGTGAACGCAAAATAAAATAATTTCAGGTTTAAAATATTTTTAAATGATTTTAGGGTGAAATATAGTACAATAATTTTTACATAAATGTGTAATATACATACATATATGTAAAGTTTGTGTGTGGGTATATTTGCATCACTCACACCATAATCTTTTTTGTAATTAACAAAATCAATGACATAAAAGGAAATAACAAAGTGTAACAACAATAACTACTGCACGAAACTTGTGCGCGGTACCAAAACTAATCGGCCATTTCCAATGCATATTCTCTCTCGCTCTCGAAAATCCAAAATTTAAGCCACAAAACCAGGAACCAGTACCACCATCCACCAGCACTAGCAACATAAGCCGTCCCAGCAGCGTAGCCCAGCCACCGTCGTCGTCTTCTCATCTCATCACAATAATACTCTTGAGTACTAGCATCACATCACATACATAAACGCAGCAGTAGAAACATACAAAACAAACGGCCGCCAATATATTAACAAAGGGGTTGGGGATGGTGATGGGGGTAAGTTTAAGGGGTGAGGTAGGGGATTGCTGTGGCTGTTGATGCTGGTGTGTAGTTGCTCTCGATGCGATGGTGGATGAGTTCGGTGAATTGGGCGGGTTGCAAAAGGAGACACAAAAACCACCACTCTACTGCACCCCCACTTTAAAATTCAAGAAAACAGGGCCGTTAAAAATGTTGTTCGTTACATTGTAGGCCCAAAGCCACATATGCACCTAATCCAAGAAAAAAAACGAAAAGCTCAATAAAAAGGAGAATATAATCAAAATCTCCATTTTCTATTAGATTTTTATTTTAATTATTTAAATAAATCCTCTCTACTTCAAAAATAAACAATAACCAGTAGAAGGCGAATGCATAACAAAACAGATGCTTCACATCTCATGTAATTTTGGCAGTTTATTGGTTAATTCAACTCGTCCCAGCAAAAAACCTTCATAGTTTGTCAGATCAGTTAAAGCGTTAAAGGTTAAAGAGTTAAATTAGAACTTTTATTTTATTCGAAAATTAAAAATAAAGGCTGAGTGAATCTGAGAACAAAGTTATCTGTAATTAAAAGAGTAAAACCAAAGTTTTCCAGTAAATGTTGGCTAATATATTTCCGAAAACACTTCAAAGTAGCGCTCTTCACATATAATAATTCACTTCGCATCGTGCGTCCACTTACCGCTTACCTACCAGTCAGTAAAGTTCAACTCTCATTTGAATTTGTTTGCGCCCTTTTTTGCATAACGCATCTTCCATCTCTTTCATCTGAATTTTCAGATGAGAATTTCTGGTCTGAAAATTCAGAAAAAAACGTAACGTAGTCATCTGAATTTTCAGAAATTTTTTGACAGCTCACCAATCAGAAGCACAAAAAAGTCAGATATCTGAAACTTTGAATGGGGCCGTTCAGAAGGTTTGTTCGATGTCAGCAGTGGGGCGCACTGAGTCACCCTGAACTCGCACTCAGGTGTTTTATGTGACACTTTTTTCACCCCAGTTTATCTGCACTGTGTTCGATGTGTGTTCGGGACGTGCACTGAATTCGCTCTCACGCACCCCAGGTTTTTTCTCGGAGAAAGAATTTGGTTCTGCAAAATTACAATCAGCTGTTGTTAAGAGATGAATGTCAAAGGAAAAGTATTTACTTCGCGAGTTTTTATGACGATATAAATGGTAAATGTGAGATGTTTTGTAGACGAAAAAGGAAAATCTATGGAATTTTAGTGCTTACATGAACATTTTGAAGCTGCACAAAAAATACATAAGCAATTTAACATTTTTGCAGTGTGTAGATCTGAAGTGTTTTACATGAAATCAAAACCCGAGCAGCCACCAGGTTTTTGACATTTTAATAACCACCCCGATTACAGAATCCGGCGAATGATTTGCGGAGGGAATCAGACTCAATTTTGACATTTTTACTATGAGCCAAATGTCAAAATAGAGTCAGATTCCCTCCGCAGCTCATTCGTCGGATTCTGTAATCGGGGGTGAACATTTTCCATTGCACGCTGGGTCAGGGAACATCGAACAATCCTAGAAGTTGCTCGTTAGGATGAGTTCAGGTTTTTCAAAAAACGCTTTAGGGCTACTCCAGGGCAATTTCAGGGTTGAACGAACATACCTAATGACGGTAATCAGACATATTGGCCGCGTTCAAGTTTCAATGGATAACTTATCTAGGATATCTTTGAATCCATGTGCATATGTGTCTGAACGCCAGTTAGCTGTTGTTGACATTTCTCATAGGTTAGCTTCGTATCCTAAAATTTTTAGGAAAGCTTGGGATCTCTTTTCTGCCAACAGCTGTTTCGTCATCAGCTGTGTTTTAACAAGGGATAATCCCTTCCTATCCAGATCGCTTTAGTTACGTGTTTGAACGCGGCCAATACTGTGACTGTTTGATTATTTTCTTTGAAGGTTTTTTGTTTACTTTTTGTTGAAGTTTACAAAGTGTTAGAAATTGCTGGTTCAATGGGTTCATGTATTTTTGCACAGTTTCACTTCTATCCGAGGGAATTTCATCTCCACTCGTCAAAATTTGACAGACTGGCAAATTTAGCCCAGAAAGTACAGGAACCAACTTACATACTGTCTGTTAACCTTCAAAATAATTCAAGGAAACACTGTAAAACTCAGTCTTGTTTGTTATTGTTTGCTGAACTTTGTGATTATTTTGGCAATCAGAATCAGAAGTAGGGCCTAGCTTCTACCTAGTTGCTGCAAATTCGTTCCTGAAAATATACACAAGCGAGACTGTCCGTCGTCAACGTCATACGGCCGCCAACATTTACGACGACACGACGAAGGACGCGACGTGGCACACTGTGGAACCGAATCAGTTAAAGTACGAGCGAAGTATAAAGTACGTGTGTTGTAGCTAGGATAGGCTAGTTGTATATGTATGTATATAATATATATCGATATATGTAAGTACACGTACGCCTTGGTTATAGCAGAGAAGCAGCAGCAGCAGCAGAAGCGTGGGTACACAAAAGAAAAGAAATCATGTGGAAGGGGTGAATTTCCGCCGCTCTCCAGAGAGATAACATGATATGGTAATGCAGGGTGGCAAACAGGGTGGCGATGACTAGGATATAGCGGTTGGGTGTACTCTAAACTTTAAGGAATGAGGTAGGGTGCCTCTCTATACTGGTGGGAGCTACAGTGTGGTGGTGGACAAATGAGTTGAGCCATGGGGCTGAAAAGGGATGCTTGTCTTTAAAAAAAAAAAACTCCTTTTTTCTATGGAATATTTCACTGTTTGGTTGTTGTTTGGATTTGAATTGGGAGATTGGGGTGTTTTATGTTTTCTTCTTTTTTTTTCATCATCATCTTTTCTATTTGGGCTGTGGGGTTGGTTTTTTGTTAAAAATCTTTAAGCCACTGAAGCAAGTAATGGATAGCAGAGAAAATTCTAGCAACTCACCAAGCGCATGTATGTGTAAAGTATTTGGACTTTCGGGGGCCTGAAACATACATACACGAGTGTGGAAATTATGTAATCATCAAGTGAATGTCACGACTCGGTATATTTTGTAGTTGTTATTATCGTTGTGAAATATCTATTCATAATAATTATAATTTGCTCGAGAGGTGACATGTTTTTTTTTTGTTGTTTCTGTTTTATTATTAATAATAACATGTCAGATAAGATGTTTGGTTTGTAACGAAATTTATTTTAATTGGAATTGCCTGGAGCACGAGTAATCAGTTCTACAATAATATCGTGGTTGAAAAATGTAATTACATGTATGTATGTATGTATATGTATATGTGCATTACATATATTGTCCAATCAATCAAATCTGTCTAAAAAAGTGGACAAATGGAGAATAAGGAACAAACAAATTGGAATACATTTAAGTTTTTGGCACACTCATACAAATATCTACATATGTATATATGTATACAGCTTCTTGGAAATTTGATTTCCTTAAATTAAAGTTGATTGTATTTAGGTATGTAGGTATTTTTTCTAGCAGATAAAAAACACCTAACAGTTATTTCTAAAGAGAAATTTTATTTTGGAACTTTGGAATTTTATAACGCAAATTATTTAATAAAGCACAATGCCGACAAATATAAATTTGATTATGGCAATCCAAGCTTAGTGAGAACATGAGAAACATAAAATCTTCCTAAAACAAGGAGAAATTATCACAAAAAGTAATTCTCTTTTGAATGTTAAGTTTGATCAAACGCAGAAAGTTAAAAACAAAAACCTATTGTGGTTGTCGATTATTGATGTCGACCATACGACAATGAGCGATCGACAGTCGACAAATGGCTATTGTGGGTGTCGATTGCGGTCCACACCAGTCAATTTAAAGATCGTTTGTTATCAACGCCATTTTTGTGGTTAATGCGGTCTGGGTTTGCGGTGAAAAATCTTCTAGTGCACAAAATTAGTTTTTTTTTTATAAAATAAAATGTTTGATGATAAAATAATGGTAGGTACGTGGGAAAAATTAACATAGCCTTTTTTGCAATTGCAAAAATCTTCATTTTTTTCTTTCTTCAGTTGGTTTCTTTCAGCAAAAAAAGCGATTACTTAATCTGTAAATTCCTTGAAGATAAAGCAAAAAATGGTGGGTAAAACAAACGGCACTACATGAGATTACCGAAAAAGAAATTTGAAGAATCTCCCATGTACCTATTTTTGCTTTTGTTGTTTAATCGTTTCCAACATTGCATTTTCTGCTTCTTATTCTTTAGACCCAATTTTTCGCTGATCTATTAGACCTTTGATCGTAAAAAGCAATAGATTTTAGTATAAAATAACATTTGTTTTCCAATAGATACGAAGCACAAACAAATTTTAAGAATTAATGGCTCAGACAGGCAATGGTTAGTTAAAAACCTGTGGCCTGATATTATAGAATTCGATACTAATCGTATTCGAATTTTTTTTTTCACTTCGACTAGGTAGGTATCTTATTTGGAATATGTAGGTCTACACTTAAAATATTTTGAGTTAAATGACAGCAATTTTGAGGCAAATGCCTAAACTATTGTGCCAAAAATTCAAATCAAATACTAAAAACGAAAGGCCACACGGCATAACCACACAAAAAACGGGAAGGTTATAACGTTAACTTAAATTGACATGAGAACTTGCATGGAAAAAACTTGGAAATCAACCAGTCTCTCAGAGTCAATTGAGGTTGAACAAGAATTGATGGAACATGTTTTATTGAAATAATCGTATAACAGATTACACCTAGCAATAGTAGTAGTAAATTTACACATTACATATATGTACCTACGTAGCAACTTGCTTGTTTGCAGAATGGTTTAGGTACCAATTTGTTGGTGTCACTTGACCCAACATTTGGGCTCACCGAAATCAATCAATCGATAATCGTGGATGGGATTAGGTGTTTGTAGTACCAAGTTCAAATGTCTGCGTACTGGTTAACTATAGTTTTTCTCTGCGGAATTTAGTCGAGCCAAGTTTACTCGCACCATGTTCTAGTGTTTACAGAGCTATTTAAAAATCTTAATTGGCCAGTAGACATTTTCTATAATTTTAAAATATTAATAACAATCTAATTTCAATGCACCAACAGAAAAAAAACTGTTAACAAATCGTCAATAATTCTCAAGGAACTGTACAAACATTTTTGAGATTTTGTAGGTATGTTTAATTTTTGTATGAGATATTTAATTTCTGGTTTTCTAAAATGAATGTAGGTAGATTCAATATGTTCTTGAAATAATTAACCAAATAATTCCACCATAAGCTTGGTGATAGCACGTAGCACAATTATGTAGGTATGTACATTTTTGTCTGAATCAAAATTTTCCATAAGAATAAATGGTTTGAATGATTTACAGCTTATACATATATGCAGGTATGTATAATACATGCATGGTTATTAAACAAAAACTCATCGCAGTTTATAGATTTAGTTCTTGACCTACACATGTACATAATTCTACCAAGATATCGTAAATTTTTAAGAATCTTTTTATGCAGATAACAAATGTTTGCATACCTAATAAGTGGGACAAATACATAGCTACTTTATTTGCCCCAAAAACAGATATAAATTTATATAAATAGGTACCTACACAATTATCTAAAACATAATTCCAATGCCAAATGTACCGTTAAACAAGGTTGGAGGATAGATGATTATGAATCTACCTCCGTAATTCTCAACCAAAATGTATGCAAGAGATAAGATATTTACTTTTTGTCAATTTGGTTAGCGTTCGAAAGTCATTAACAAACTCTACAACACCCTACGGGGATAGTAATAATGGAATGTAAAATAAAAAAAACTCTTTCTTCCACACAGAAAACAACCCCCACCCTACCCTTTTTCACGTTATCCGTAGGTTTCCTCCGCATCGGAGGAAATACAAAACATTGAAAAAAAAAAATAATAATAAAAAAGACAAAGAATATAAAATTGGGTGGGTAGATGGTGCGTGGGTGGTGGGATAGGGAGTAAAATAGTAGTCAAAACCATCCCTTGTTAGCACCGAAATAAGTGAGTAGGTAGGTAGGTACCTACCACAAAAAAAAGGAAAAAACTTCAATGTCTATTTAAATTTTGTGTCTTTCTATGTTTTTAAATGTGGAATTATGGAAAAAGAAATTGAAGAGACGCCCAAATTAATGAATTCGAAACCTTTATTTACAAACATGCATACCTACCTACCTAAGTATGAAATCTAATTTAAATTTGATTTGCCTTGCTGGTAAAGCTAGTAGGTACCTATAACTAAGTAGAAAGTAAGACTAAAACAAACTAGGAAAGATTTCATCTAAATATGAACATACATATACATAGGTACCTATGTATGGATGTGTAGGTAGGTACATTTGAAAAAAAAACAAGAATTATCGATTTTGTCAGTTAACTTTAACTTTAACCGTATCCAATTAACATATTGTTTATTATTGCATAACTGTCCGAACACAATAAATTGAAGCTGTAGCTGTAGCAGAAGTTGAAATTTTCTCAATTTTTGCTACATCATACATTTCATGCTAGGTATATCAACATTATTGTTCAGCCAGTAAACATCCCTTGCATTTTTTACATTTTAGATGTTAAGATTAAATTGTCTAACTTTTTCGATTCGCTTCGGCTCGGATTGGCTTACTTTCATAAAATAGGTAACTAAAAGTCAACTAACTTTCAATGACAGCATGCTAATAGAGACTTGGAAATCAATGGAAAATCAAAAGATTGAACGTGGCGAAAGACAAATTATGTGGTAGGTCAACTTAAGATTAAATAAAATCAAAGTGTTGAAGGACAAAAAAGCAGTTGATTTCTCGACAAGAAGTTAAAATAAAATGTTCATGTCTTTCCCCTATTGATTTGACTTGGCGTTTGGCATTTTTAAGAAATGACGTACCTACCTACATATAAAAAAGGAAACGTTCAGTTATTTAATGATTTCATAAGTTTCAGTATAAATGCTTTCCCTTCCCGTACATAAAAAATTAGTAGCTTTTCAGAGTTAAGAGCTCTCATGAATACCTATGTATCAGTTCTGATGCATGTAAATTAAAGTTAAAAGTAATTGCGGCAAATCTTTCCGATATGTCTCAAAATTCCATCCCCATACTTAAATTCGAAAAGTTGTCAATTTCTGCCAAACAGTTCAGGAAAAGAACTAGGTAGGTACCAGGCACGAGGCGTGACTTTTTCGGAAGCGGAAGCACACAACTTAAAACTCAAAAAATAAAAGTCCTTTAATTTAGAATTTATATCATACCGCTTTTTTGCGCCTAATAATATTATAAAGAGTAAAAAAAATGTATTTCCTCTAGCCGAAATAATTAATTTGAAACACTCTTTGCTATGCATTTGCAGGTACTCATGTCATAAGCATTAAGCAAAACGCCAAAGCAATCACAAACAAAACAATTCGCCGAAAAAACTTAATCAGATCGAAAAAAAACACCAATCAATGCATTTCTTATGGATGAAACACTATATACGATTTGCATTCACACACACACAATCACAACACCGAAGATCCAAAGTATAAAATTAAAACTACCCCTTTTTCAATAGGAATGTGCGGCAGGAAACGACTCAATACTTCTTTAGTTTTGCTATTGAATTTTCATAATGAATTCACTCAACTCATTCTTCACACGTTGGGCAAACAGAAAGAAATCATCAGATTTTACTTTGAATTTTGGACGGAATTTGAGTTAAGAAGGTAAAATCAGAGAATGCCAAGCTGTTGCGCATTCTAGAGCAAAAACTCTCGTATAGTATTTAATAATGGAGAATGGAGTGATGTTACGCATTCTCAAATGGCTTGGCTTGGCGTATAATGGAAATTTGTGGGTTTGGTTAGATGATGTGCGGATTTAAGCGTTGTTCTTGTGAGTGATTTTATTAAAAGATAATAATCATTTCCCGTGATATGTAATACCTAATATTGCGAAATAATTAATTAATAAGAGATAATTTATTAATATTAGATATCAAGAAAATATAAATCGTTGACATACTATAATAATAGGTCAATGATGTAAATGTATTTAATGAAGGTATCTACAATTTGAATTTTCGAATATTAAAATTCTTTGCTATGAGCATTTTTTGAACTGTCTTACGGAAGCACTCATTCCACTCAATATATGGACGCTTCGTCACTGGTAGGTACCTATAATACTTTTTATATTTTAATAACTTAAACTAAAACTTAACTAGGTATAGGTATACTTGGTTCACACTAGATTAAAATACATTACAAAGTGAAACTTTCTTTTGACCCAAAAAAAAAAAAAATAAATACATATATAGGTATACCTATAAAAACAAGAAAACACCGCTAGATGCATGAACCACACACGCCATATTCTTTTCTTCATTTATTTTTTTATTGAAGCATTTATTTTTATTTTTTGAACAACCACTCCTCACCATAATAATACGCGGCAGAATATAAAACGCACACAGGTGCTGCTAGTGCCAAGAGTGCCAAGACCAAGAGCACCAATGGCTAATTGTGTGACAGGTGTAAAGAGTGTATAGGTACCTACATAATAAAATCCATGGAAATGTATCTAAACCAGGATCAAGAGTGAAAATAACAGCAACTCTAATTAAACAAAATACACATCGATGGATGGTTGCTTGGTCAGGAAGAGTGAGGTTAAAGGATGGAATTGGAATGGAAATGAGGAGTTAAACCGGGCAACTAACCGTGGGAGAGAAAATTAGAAAATCAAAAGAGGAGAGCTAGTGGGTGGGGTAGAGTGGATTGGTTGAGGGAGGAAAGGGAGAGAAAAGCTATAAATCGAGGGGGAGGCAGGGTAAAAGAAGTTATATTGTGAGGTAGAAGTAAGTAAAGTACCTACCTGCAGCGATGACGATGGCAGCAGCGACAACAGTGGGGTCAATAATTTCAAAAAAACGATCGTTTAGATTGCCTCTGCTTGTTTCTGGTTCCTCTTTCCTCTATCGATGGAGATGGTCGACGTACGATGGTCGGTGCGGTGAAGCTTGGCGCTGTTCGATGTGGTGGCACTATATTATAGACTTGGTGTGCATATACATAGAGCTACACGTCAGTACAGAAATTCTATATAAGTTGCATGGAAATTAAAACGCATAAATAGTCATAAAAGACCAGAAAAACAAAACGATTACGCATTCAGATGAAACGAAAATTTAACTCAGTGCACGAGAAACATTTTTTTTCTTTGAATTTTATATCAATTTCTTTGAATTAATTTTGCATCTTTTTTGCACTTCTTTCACTGGGAAAGGGGTTGCGGCGGGAAATTAGCTGGCAGTGGTGGTGGGATGACGGGCGACTAACTGGAACTGCTGTTTTATTTTTATTTTCTATGTATTTTTTCCGCTTTTTTCTTTCTGCGTGAAGAAAACACGTGAATTTATTGCGATTCCTATCAGCAAGCAAATGAGAAAAATTTTCTTCTTAACCGAACCACCCTATGTCCTATAACTTCTTTTTTTTGTCTATCGCCACTCACTGGACACAGCCATTATCGGCGGAATAGTAAAAAATTGACATTTTATTTGTTTTGGAAAACAATAACAACAAAAATAATAATAATATAACTGTTAATTTTTTTTGTTTTGGGTGAGGGAAGCGAAGAAAATAGATAATAATTGGAAGTGACAAGAAGGTGGTAAGAAAAATGTTTTTATAGGTAGATTGAAAAAACTTTTTTTTGTTGGTTTTTCTTGTCGATCCTCTTTTGATTGCCTCTTCCCTATTTTACATAATGCACAAGTGTTTGTGTGTCACCGCGCGTGAACACAGCCGTAGACGAGGAAGAGAGAGAGCAGTAGACAAAATTCAAACACACATACACACAGAGTTGAGAAAATTATGCCGCGCTGAACACCGACACACATACACTCATACAAATTCAACAAAAACGACACACACTAAATCGATTATCGCATCGTTTCATTAAAAGAATTGAATGGAAGACGGGAGAAATAAAAAAAAAAACTTCAAATTCAAACTGTGTATCTTCTTTTTTTCTTCCTCACAGTTTGCACTTCTTGAAGATGTGAGAATTTTTTTTTGATAGGTAATTACTTTTTTATCTTGGGAGAATGTAAATATTTCACAAAATGTTGATGCACTTTGCACTTGATGAATACAAAAACGAAAAAACACTTTTTATTTTGTTTTTATACAGCGATAATATAAAAGTATTTTTTTTTTCCATGAATTTTGTTTCTTTTTTTTTCAATTGTATATTCTATGCACAGGTCCGACGAACCGACGAGCTGCACACTCTTCTAGCCAGACACACCGACGTATAATAAAAGATTTTGTGTGAATTTTTCTTTGAGATTTGATTCTTTTTGGTTTTAGTGCGGTGGTATTTGTGGGATATTTGGAAAAGGTGGGAAAACTGATTCCGTTGGATGCTTTTTGTTAGAAATGGTTGCATTCAAGGTTTGCACAATAAGGATAGGTGTTGAGAATTGATGTGAGAAATCACAAATAGGTGGCGCAGTTCACTATTTCAAGAAGAAAGGTAGAACTATAATTGTCGGAAGTTCACTGAAGTGGTCGGATGAAAACAATCGACTAGAAGGAAATCATAGTGTCGAAAAATCTAGTGCTGAAAAGAAACTGGCTCTTTTGGTGAAAAACAAAATAATAATATGCGTACTCATTTAACGGCGTTAGGCAGTTGAAAACGCAGTAAAGTTTTAAATTTCGTATATCGTTTTAAATTTTTCCATACAAATTGTGACAAATTTAAACTCTATGGCCTTATGCTATGTTTCCACCAAAGGTTTATCTCAGATTAGATTAGAACACGCCTATTGTTTCACACGAATCAAACATTCTGTCTCATTCGCAATTCGTGAGAAAAATTGGAACGCCATTTGCATTTTTAAAGGTGCTGTCAAATTTAATCTTTTTTAAATCTTTTTATGCGGTGGAAACACCAAAAAGATTTATTAAATCTAATCTGAGATAAACCTTTGGTGGAAAAATAAACATAGTCTGAAAATAAAACCTTCCAACACAAATTTCAAAACATTCCGACGTTAACGATGCAACTACGTAGCATGAATGAATACCCTTACACACAATCAATAGGCATGTTTATTATCATCGGGATCTGGATCTGGGGCCTATTTCTGCGCTACTACATCAATTACATCAACTACATTTTACAGCTTCATCCTACAGCTACACCAGCTACATTTGAAATTTATTAAACTTTTTTATCTTTTATTTCATAACTCCAGTTGCATGTTTAAATCAGACAAATATATATGTAGTTGATGTAGCTCTGATGTAGTAGCGCTGAAATAGGCCCCTGGATTAACTTTTAACACGTGTTACAAAAACAATTTTGAAAATTCCCCATTATTCTCTTTTTTGTCGTTATAAAGCCTAGTTTACAGTTCCCGTGCGCAAAAAAAAATCTATGCAAATATTCTCGCATGTCAAAAATAATTGAGGTGAAATGTAAAATTAATTGTTTGCATGATTGGTTTACAGTTTCATGCAAAAAAAAAAACTATGCTGTCATGGAATGTCATGCAAAACAATGGACCGGCAATTGATTTGCATGCGAAAAAAAGTGTGGTGAATAAAATATTTTTTTTTGATGGTCGGTTTATACTTCCGAAAAAAAAATATATTCACCTCAAGGCATTATTTGCATGCAAATGGTTTTCGCATCCAAAAATAATTATTTTCCATTTTTAGGCCTATAGCTTGTCAATTAAGGGTAAATTAATGACTCAATGGGTGGTTTAGGCCAAAGCAAACGTTTTTCGCCTTGAATATTATTCAACTTGGTGCGCAGAATATGTAGAAAATCGTTTTTGCTTTAAGCATAGTTTACAGTTCCAATGCGAAAAAAAAAATCAAAATTTTCAAAACGATATTCTGCGCACCAAGTTGAATAATATTCAAGGCGAAAAACGTTTGCTTTGGCCTAAACCACCCATTGAGTCATATAATTTACCCTTTATTGACAAGCTATAGGCCTGAAAATGGAAAATAATTATTTTTGGATGCGAAAACCATTTGCATGTAAATATTGCCTTGAGGTGAATATATTTTTTTTTTCGGAAGTATAAACCGACCATAAAAAAAAAAAATATTTTATTCACCACACTTTTTTTCGCATGCAAATCAATTACCGGTCCATTGTTTTGCATGACATTCCATGACAGCATAGTTTTTTTTTTTGCATGAAACTGTAAACCAATCATGCAAACAATTAATTTTACATTTCGCCTCAATTATTTTTGACATGCGAGAAGATTTGCATGGATTTTTTTTTGCGCACGGGAACTGTAAACTAGGCTTAAAAGTTAATCCAGATCCAGATCTCAATGATAATAAAACACGCCTAAGGTTTATTGTCAATATTCAGTTAAGTCATTTTTCGCTGAGATCGTTCGTATGCTCTTTAATGCCATTAAGGGTGTTTTCATGCAACAGCGTAACGTGTCGTCGTATCGTAATTCTGTCACAATTTGTATGGAAAATTTGACAGATTTACGCAGTTTACAACTTTACTACGTTTAAAACGACTTTACGTTTTTGCATTTATACCCTTATTGTCAATTAACATCGACCACAGTAATTGATGAGAACCAAAATCGATTTGGTTTTCTTTTTAATCAATGTTTTTTGACAGAAAACGTCTTCAATAATTACCTATTGTCAATGAACATGATCGTGTGTAGGGCTCTTTATGTAAGATAAATGTTTGTGTACGCGGAATGACTTTTTAAAAAAAAGAAAACACTTGACTTTTAATAGAGACATAAACTTTATTGGTTGCGATGTTACTTACAACTAACTTGAAAATGTATTTTTATTATTACTCAATCGTTTACACTTTTTCTTTAAGGGTTCGGGTTACAATAAAAGGAATGTGCTTTGGAAATATTATATGCAAAAAAAATAAAAGAGTAATGCACTTTTGATTTCTGTGGGAACGGAAATCAAAAGAAATTTGATTACTGGGAAAATATGGATGGACGGGATTGTGTGGAATGTGTTGAATATGTAACCTCTCCCCCCTTTACATTAAAATTCTCCTGAATTTTGGAGGCATCTTTACTAATATTATTGATTGAAATTTTTAAATTTTTGTTTTTTCTTATAAGATAAATGGTAATAAATGTAACAATTAGAAAAAATAATGAAATTACAGAATAGTGTACATTTTTATGCAATTTGAGTATTTGTATGTTTTCTAGATTTACAAAGTTTTTAAGTATAATTTCTTCAAAATTTAAACTTTTCGTAAAATTATATTTCATATTTTTTTCATACAAAAATCTATCAACAAATTGAAAATTCTTATTACTAAAAGTTTGATTTAATATTTGTATTGAACAGTTATTTAGTACAATCAGATAATTTCCGTTTAAGTTTACTTTACGATCATCACAATTATTTATTAATTCTATATTGTTCATATTTTTACAAAGGATAGTGTAATCATCTAGTGATTTTATTTCAATAGCGTTATTTTCTTTTAGTTTACAATTACGATTTAAAATACAATTATTAATTGGTATTAGTTCTTTTTCATATAGGATTTTTGTATCGTATTCATACATTGTTTCGTTAATTTCTATGACGTATTGATCTTCCATTATGACTTCGAGTTTAGCTTCTGTAGGACTGGCTGTTATTAGTTTAAAATTTACTATCTTGTAAGTGTTTGGTACTTTCATAGCTATTATGAGTCTATTATTATCGTATTTTAAAACTCCTACTCTCACGTTTTTTAATTTATAAAAATCTAACCTTGTTTCTTTTATTTCTATTGCTGTTAATATGCTTGGGTGAATCATTCCTAATTTTATCTGTGCTATTGTGTCAATAATTTGGTTAACTTTATCTTCTAAAAGTCGTAATTTTAGTATTTGATCGATTTTAAATTGTTGTTTAATAATGCGTTTCTCGTTAATAGATAATTCTTTGTATGTTTGAGCTAATTGTTTTCTATCTGTTTCTATAATATTCTTAAGATCAAAGATTGAATCGTTAAAATGGGAATTTATTTTAATTTGTTTGTTTAAGTTAAAAATTGCATTACTATCATTTTCCTCTATAGTATTCAAATGTTTTATAATTTCTTGTCTGTCGTTGTCGTCCATCGTTCCAAATAGCCATTTTTGTGCTGTTCCTACGATATTGATAAGTCCTCGTTTTTGTCTAGTCTTTTCTGGTTCTACTGCCGAAATTTTAGCTTGAATGTTTTCTATTGTTTTTCTAATTGTCATGTCATCTCCTATTTGTAAATTTTTAACACCGTCTTTTATTGAATCAAGAGTTTGATTAAGGTCTTGGATATTTATAATATGAAGTATGGTTTGTGTGTCGTGAATAATTTCAGTTTGTCCCATATTTATAATGGAGTATCCATTTTCCGTAGTCAATTTGTTAATTGTCAGAGTTGATAGTACTGGTGTTACTTGTGTCGTTAGTATGTAGGCTATGAATGTCATCTGCAAAGAGACGAGGTCGTTTTAAATTTATTGGATGTTCTCTTTCTAATTTTTTAATCCTATATCTTGGTTCGTTTTTATAGTAATTTCGTTTGTAATTTTTAACGGGTAATACCTGCCTATTTTCAGTGTAATCTTCCCTATTTCTGTTGAGTTTTTCTATTCTCTTTTCTTTTTCAGTTTTAATTTGATTTCTCAGAGTAGCTATGTCAGCGAACATTGCTTCCTCTGGAGACATTTTAATAGTTGAATGGTACCTGTTATTATAGTTGTTCACGGCTCTATGGACTTTTTGGATTATTGTAAGGTCTAAATTTCTCATTGTTACTAATTTTTCCTGCAGTGTTGAATGAAATCTTTCAACATCACTGTTACCTGTATGCGTGTTAGGTTTTGTTAGGTGAAGTTTCACTTCTTGTGCGTTAAAAAATTCTTTTAAATTTTCAGACTTAAATTCGTTGTCAGCAATTATTTTATTAGGTTTTCCAAATTTAGAAAAATGTTCCTCAAGAGTTTCTATCTTCTTTACCCAATTTCGATTCGGCAAATAATATGCATATGCTTTCTTTGTTAATTTATCTACTAGGGTCAGAAATGGATGTTTCATAAAGTAATAAATATCTATGTGCAAAATCTCATTTGGCCTATTAGGGGTTTCACTCAGTTCAAATTTCTTCTTAATTGGTTTTCTTTCATATTTTGTTTGTAAACATGTTTTACAATTATTAATGATTTTGGTAATTTCTTTTACTAATTTGGGGTAGTATATTTTATTTTTTAAACTATGATATGTTTCAATAATTCCACTATGGAGACTTTCTTGGGTGTGATACAATGATATTTGTTTCTGTGCTTCTTCTAAACTACTTATTTCTTGTGCTCTCAAGGTTGCTTTAATAAATTTGATCTGATTATTATGACCGAACAACTGTATTAAAAATTGTTGTATTTTATTGTATTCATGATATGTTAATTCTGTGTATATTCCTGTGATGCCTGACTTAATAAATCTTCGTAACACGTCTATCCAATAGTCTTCTCCTTTTGTCATATCGATATAAATAATTCTTCTTCCATGTAAAATTTCTATTTCTTTATCTGCATTGTTTGCTAGTATTAATTGAGTTTTATATATATTTACTATGGTCTCTTTTATAGGAATATGATTAAGTTGTTCTTCTTCTACCGAATGTATCGTAGCACTATCTGATACATTATTTACTGATTGTTCTACATTTACCTCGTCTTTTTTATTATTCTCTTCTGGCATCCTACTTAGGAAATCTGCTATATTATTTAATTTACCTTTTAAATATTCTATATCGTATTGATACTCTTGTAATTTTAATAACCACCTTTGGGTTCTCTGGCTAAACTCTTTTCCCGTATATTTTTTATTTAAATATTTTATTGGTAAATGGTCTGTGACGATTTTAAATCGTTTGCCCCATAAATAAGGTCTATAGTAAGTAACTGCCCAAATAATTGCTAGGAACTCTTTATCAGTTGCAGAGTACTTCTTTTCATGATCATTTAATGTTCTTGATCCGTAGCATACAGGTTGACCTTCCTGCATAAGTACTGCTCCTATCGCATAATTGCTTGCGTCAGTGAAAAGTGTGAAGGGTTTTTCAAAGTTGGGAAATTTGAGTATGGGGTGTTTGATAATATTTGATTTGAGTGTTTCAAACGCTTGAATGTACTCAGGATCATTAAGGTTTATTTTCGTTCCCTTCTTCAAGTATTTCACCATGGGATAAGCAATTTTTGAATAATCCTTTACAAATTTTCTATAGTACCCTGTAGTACCTAGGAATGATTTGATCTGCTTCTCTGTCTTGGGTAATTGGTATTCTTGAATGCATTTAATTTTATTTGGGTTCGGTTTCATTCCTTCCGCTGTTAATATGTGTCCTAAGAATTCTGTGTTCCTTTTCATGAATGAACATTTATCAAATTGAATTTTTAAATTATGTTCAGAGAGTTTTTTGAAAATAAGGGTCAAGGACTGAATGTGTTCTTTAAGACTCGTTGAGAAAATTAGGATGTCGTCTAAGTAGACGACACAAATTTTGTTAATATAGTCTCTTAATATTTCGTTCATGAGTCTTTGGAACGTCGCCGGCGCATTTTTCAATCCAAATGGCATTCTAAGATATTCATAGAGGCCGTTGGGTGTCACAAATGCTGTTTTTGGAATATCGGCGGGATGAACTTTAATTTGATGGTAACCTTTTGCAAGGTCAATTGAAGAAAAGTATTGTGCTCTACCTAATTTATCAAGGATGCTATCGATGTTTGGAAGTGGATATTTATCATCGATAGTTATTTCATTAAGCTTCCTATAATCGACACATAGGCGAAATTTTTGTTGTCCCGAGTTATCTATTTTCTTTGCCACCACCACAATAGGAGATGCGTATCCGCTATTTGATTTTCTTATTATTCCCTAATTTTCCATTTCTTCAATTTGTCGTCTGACTTCTTCTTCGTGTTGTGGGGGAAGCCTATAGAGTTTAGCATGTATTGATTGATCTATGGTAGTTTTTATTTCGTGCATGATCGTATCTGTATTCGTCAGTTGATCACCTTCACGATAAACTAAGTTTTTGAATTTACTTAATAATACTTCTATTTCTTTCCTTTCTTCTTCGTTTAAATAATTAAGATCCATTTCTCTCCCTTCTCCGATAAGTTCAAAACAATCGAAAGTTGCAATGTCTTTTTCAGAGTATAATGGGATTATTGTGTTATTTTTTAATACGAGAGTTTTATTGTCGAAATCAAGAGTTTTGACAATTTTACTTAGTAAGTCCATGCCTATTAATATATCGTAAGGCTTTGGACCTAAGTTCCTCTTATACCATCTAGTTGCTGTTTTACAATCATAATTAAATTCTTTAGGAATATTAGTAATAATTCTTTCCACTACTTCATTCGTTATATTATTTATTGTTTGCAGTTACATATTTATTTTGTCGTATACTTGAAACCTACTACAATCTACTATACTGGAATTAATTATACTCATAGTTGACCCAGTGTCAATAAGTGCTCTATATATATTTGTATCTATTGTTAAATCTACAAATATTTTGTTTCCAAGGCTTAGTTTAGAAAAAACTCTAGATTATGAATTTCTTCTTCTCGGTTTTCAGTTTGATTTACCGACATCGGCGCCGGGTTTTGCACTGAATTTCGTATTTGTCCAGAGGGGTTAAAAACGGGTTGGACATTCTGCCTATATTGATCTGAATTTCTACTATTATAATTTTGTCTGTTATAATTAGGATTGCAATTGAAGCACCCAGTGCAACAACCAGATAACTCCACTTTTTGAAATGTTGAGCAAATTAAAAAAAACTATCTCAAAAATAAGAAATCGAACTTATTGCAAAATATTAGTTTATTTTGAAATGAAATCATCAAAATGAATTTATTTAATTCAAGATATATCAAAAAATTGTACATTTAAGTAAAAAAATAAATAAATTTGTTTTTGGACTTGTCCTGTTTTTGCACCGATTTTAGTATGAATTAAAAGGGAACCTCGTTGTCATCTTCGTAGTCTGAGTTTTCAGCTTCTTGAACTGACTGCTGCGACATCAAGTTATTGTAAAAAGGCATATCCGCTGCAGGAACATACTTTTGCGCCAAGTTTATGACATCCTCATATTTCTTGGGGTTGAGGGAAAGATTATTTGTATATAATAGTTTTGGCTTAAAGGGGTCACCATGCAAGTTTGCTTTTATTTCTATGTCGTATGTCGTAAATGGCCCATGGTGACTAATGGAAGCTGAAACGCTTGCCATATTTTCTTCTTTTGTGTAGCAAAATCTTCGATATTTCGAGATGGTCCACTTAATACGATCTTTGTTGGTCACAGTTTTCTTGTAAAACGGAGCCAGGCTCGTTTTAAAATCAAATATGTCCTTATTGCTCACTGATATCACATTAAACTTTTTGGAACACTTTTCCACTAAATTCTGCCAGTCCTTTGGTAGATAAAGACGTTCTACTCGTCGTTTTTGTTTTTCTATAACGCCAAAAGAGCGATCGCAGGGCAAAAAACTGTGTCCCTGTTCTGGTAAGTGATGTTCAATAAGGCTTATATTTTTGTGTTTTACAAGAGCATATAAATATTGGACGAGAGTGTTGTTTTTATTTTGAGCGCCACAGTTATCAGAAAATAAATATAATTTCGTCACAGTTTCACTTAAAATGTGTTCAATGAAATGATATGACTTCATTTGGACCCTTTTTCCCGATGGTCTCATCATACATGTACATGTAGCTTTTCTTGGTACTGCATTGAAAGATACAAAAATTAAAGACCCATAACTGCCTTTTATAAAAGACATCACCGGATGGTATTTGTGGAAGTGGCAAATTTTGTTGAAAATCAAAAGAAATGCACTCAACTGTCGGGTCTTGTAGGCACTCGGAGCTTCTTTCCCGTAGATCATCATAAAACGCTTTAGCCTTCTTTTCGTGAAGATCTTTTGCAACCTTGAGTACACGTTTTTCTTCCTCGGAATCAGCTGCAGCTATTTTCTTTTCATGACTATCACACGTCTGACAAGTGTCTGATCTAGGTGATCCAAACGAAAGCTTGAAATTTTTTACAAAGTATTCCCTATAAAAATCGTAAGTAACTTTTGGCTTTGGGTTACCATTTTGTTCAGTCATCAATGCAAAAACGCTTGGCTCAAACTTTTCTTAATAGAGATTATACATTTTCCTTACATTTAAGTCGGAAGGTAAGTACTTCGATTCCTTATTTTGGCTGTAGTGAGAAGATCGTTTGGGGAAACTTTTAATGTGGCTGTCAATATTTTGGACAACATCTTCTGGAATCTTGTTCACTCTGTTGGTGTGACGACCTCTCATGTCAGAGGGCCCAGTTACTTTTTTAACCAAAAAGCTTGAGAGTCTTTCGATTCGACTTTTATGGACTCCATGAACTGAAAAAAATGCTTTTTTACATAGTACCTCTATTTCATGTTTAATGCCCCGTATAAAATATTTATTTTGGAATTTCCTCACCTCATTTCCACTCGCAGATCGACGCCTCTTAACTGCATTTTGCCTTATCAATCCACACAAATATGCGTCTTGTTTTTCTTTATTTCCCAGCTTATTAAATTCATGAAAAACTTTTGCATACAGATTCTGGCGTCCAGCGTCAAAGCATTTTTTTTTGCAACTGCATGGCTGGCCCATTGTTTTTGCTGCTACGGTATTTCCCTTACGATTTGTGTACTTCTTGCCTTCTGCTCTCTTCCTTTTAGCTACGTTTCTTTTCCACGCGTTCTGATTGCGCACACGCTTTTTTCCTGAAGCCATACAAACCAATAATATTACACTGAAAACTCAAACATTGGAATTAATTTATTACCTTTTTGAACAGGTAAAGCATCAGCACTACTCGATGTCTCCTCATCATGAGATCCATTTTCATATTCGGAGCCCGATATGGAAAAATCTGATTCACTTTCACTCATTTTTTTTAATTACGTACCCTCGCATCAAGAATTAACTGAACCAAATGATACATTTCAAAACAATACAGTAAATTCAAGCAAAAACTTTGTTATACACTCATACCTGTAAACCTCGTTTACTGTTATGAAAGCGGTGCAAAAGCTTACTTTGTTAAAGCGGTGCACAAGCATTTACTGTGTTGAAAAGCGGTGCAAAAACAAGACAACTCCAGGAGATGTCTTATTCTTGCTCCGTTTTGAATAGAGTGATAACTCCAAACCCGAGTTTCCTTATCCAAGAGTCAATGGATTTGTCATTTTTTTACACCGAACGATGCAGGATTTTTTTTTCGTATTTCTGCATTAAAAAACATATTTCGCAAAAAAGTGGAGTTATCTGGTTGTTGCACTGGGTGCTTCAATTAGCATTATTCTGTCTAAAATTATTATTATATTGTCTGGTATCATTCGGATTAAAGAAACTATTGCCATTTTGCCTGGGATAATTATTGTTAAAGTTATTATTATTCTGCCTATTATAATTTTGATTTGAGTTATAATTATTTTGTCTGAAAGGATTAAAGTTTTGATTATGTTTTGACGTATTTCTAAAATCATTCGATCTATTCTGTGGTCTGGGGTAGTTATTTATCTGTTCGAGTTGTCTGTATTGTCTGTTCGTTTTGAAGTCTGTCTGTATGTTTCCTTCGTCATATCCTACATATGAGTAAAGTATTTCTTTAATTTTGTGAATGTCATAAATGTCCCTAATATCCCTTGACAAATTTCCTATAGTTAATTGTTTAACCTTATTGCTTATCAATACGTACAAGTTAGATTTGACCTCTCTTGGATTATTTTCGTATGTCGCAAATGTGTTTATATCTTGAATCAGAAATTCTATTTTGTTACTTAGATCTAATAGCGAACTTACTTTAAGATATGTTATTTTATTCGCAATCTCTTTGTAGCTTATGGTTGGACGGAAATGCTGCTTTAGAAGATTTTTTGCTGCTTCCCATGTTGTTGATGTATTGTGAATTAATAGTTCCTTTGCTCTTCCTGTCACTTTCGTGTTGTATATTGCCTGCCATATTTCTGATCTTTCCTCTATTCTGGTTGCACTAATATGGTTCTCGACTACGTTAATGAATTGAGTCAGCTTCTCACTTTGACCTCCAAATTCTGGTATGTATGCGATTTCTTTCAGTATCATAACGGTACGACTCTGTTCGTGAGGACGCACTGCTAGGGCTTGGATAGCCTCCACTAAACTATTTAAGGTTTCTTGGTCCATTGTTGGTATAATTGGCCAAAATTTCAAAGTTCTGTCTCTTTTCTTAATTGTGATTTCTTTTAACTAAAAGTTCACTTCCTAATGTTCACTTGTTATGCTCGATATGATTTCTCTTTATCGACGATTATACAAAAAAATTTCCCTTTTTTTTTTTTTTTATTATATTCTCGAAAACTTCACTTTTCGGATATTTTTGAGTTCGCGTTAAACAATATTCGTTTGTTTAAATATATTCTCGAAAACTTCACTTTTCGGATATTTTTTTTTTTTTTTAGTTCCCGTTAAACAATATTCGTTTGTTTAAATATATTCTCGAAAGCGTTAAACAATATGCATTTGTTTCGTTCGTTCTCGTATGGATTTCTACCGTTTATAGAAATCCTACCGACTGCGCCAGATAAATGTTTGTGTACGCGGAATGACTTTTTAAAAAAAAGAAAACACTTGACTTTTAATAGAGACATAAACTTTATTGGTTGCGATGTTACTTACAACTAACTTGAAAATGTATTTTTATTATTATTCAATCGTTTACACTTTTTCTTTAAGGGTTCGGGTTACAATAAAAGGAATGTGCTTTGGAAATATTATATGCAAAAAAAATAAAAGAGTAATGCACTTTTGATTTCTGTGGGAACGGAAATCAAAAGAAATTTGATTACTGGGAAAATATGGATGGACGGGATTGTGTGGAATGTGTTGAATATGTAACCTGTATGTATGTGCATGTGTACTACTACATGATTCATCTTGGGTTGTTTAAATCAGATTGCCTTGAGGAGCCAATTGCGAAACTCTTCGTCATCGACTAGGAGCGCAAGGGTAAATACCTATACAACATCCAGCCTATAAACTTGAGGGCTGTTCCTTTACTTTGAATTTCTATGATTTTCCAACCAATATTGGCTGATTAGCGATTTCGATAATTAACAACTTAAGTTATGGATTCATTGACTGAAATAAAAATTGTGGTTAATAAGCACATTAGTGGATTTACCTTAATCAATAATCATTGATTAATAAAGAGAATAAATATACAAATAAAAATCATAAACCCCTGTTCTTAATTCCGATTATTTAAAAAATCATTTCGTTTTCAAACTCTCGGTGTTTTGAAATTCCTTTCGTTTTCAATGCTTGCGGAAGAGTGTATTTTGATATTCGGTCGGATTGAAAACTAGCTTGACATTTTGAATTAATTTCAAGTTTAATCTTTTAATTTAAAAAAAAAACTTATTTTTTGTTGCAAATACGGGCAGACGCACACTACTAGTTTTTTACTAAAAAGGCACGGACCACGATACCACTTACATTTTTGATGTTTTTTTTTTAATTTAATTTATTTATACAGATTTTTTAATATATACAAAAAAAATAGGTTTGAACATCGACTATTGCGGAAATGAATTTGTACTAAATTCAGAACATGATTTCTGAATCCTTTCGAAAATCAATTTCGTAAACGGATTTGATTCCGAGTGGAAATCACAAAATAATTTTTAATATTTACAAAAATTTATTAATAAAAATGAAACTCAATTTTACTTCATAAAATTTCAAAACACCTTATTTAGGCTTTCCCGATGTTAGCAAAACCAATAGCTTGTTGTTGCAAATATGCTTTCCTGCATTCCATTTCGTCGGCTGGTCTATTGTAAGGTAACCAAACAGGTTCCCCAACGAAGTATCGCTTTGCTTTGATGTAATTCTATAAAAGTAAAAAAATATTATATATTTTATAAAAAATAAAAAACAGAATCATATTTACAAAAAATATATTTATTAAATAATCTAACTTCGTGTTTATTTGATTTGTTTATGTTTTAGAAAAATTATTATTCTACATTCAAAATGTCAAACTAAAAAAAGTTAAAATAGAAAAATTATTTAAAACTTACATTTGTGTCCAAAGTAAAACGATGATATATTCCAGCTGGAATAACAATCATATCCCCTTTTGACACAGCAATTCGAATCCATTTTTCATCAGCACTATTTCAATGAAAATCAGAAAAAACAGTTATTTTTTGTTTAGTAAAAGAAGTTCAAAAAATGATTCTATTTACTCTCGAACATCAAAATAGCCGGATCCATCAATAACAAAACGAATTTCCTCATCTGTATGTAAATGCTCAGTGAAGAAAGACTTCAACTTGTTTTCATAGTCAGGCAAACAATCTTTGGAACAATTGATCTAAATTCCAAAAAAAAAATGTAGTTGGGTATTTTATATTTTAAGCCTAATCGCCCAGCTGGCAATTTTTTGCAATTTTAAGTAACTCTCTGCAAAAGCTTGCTTAGTGTTTACTAAAACTTGGTTTGGTATTAGCTGAAAAAATTTTTCAGCAATTAAATATATAATATTTATATATATCAGCCTTATTATGAGTTTCGCCCCGAAAATATTTCACAGGAAAAATGTTTGTTCCCCCTGAATTTTTTAAGCTATTATGAGTTTCGCCCGAACTTCTCTTGGCCTAAAATAAACAAAACACTTGCGCAAAGGGCACCAGCACCACCTATTCATCTTTTGTCCACCTTCAAAAAATAAGTGATCACTTAAGATCTTAATTACGATACATTTCGCCCGAAATGAGCACTCACAAAAAAGGGGAACTTTAATTTTCCGATCGAAACTCCCAATAGGCGAAAAGTGAAATGTCAATTTTTCCGTGTGGAATGTTGTTCACGTGAAACTCATAATAAGGCTGAATATAAAATATAATCCGCTTTATTAAATCGACAAGAACTCGAATCTTGAGCAATAAACTGCCACTGGTTAAAACAATCAAAAATTACCTCATCTTCATACGAATAGTTTCTCTTTTTTCGTATATCAGCAAGAAGGGAGTCTTGCTTGTAATTATCTGCATCAATCTATAATTGAGTGAAATAAATCTATTAAATTCTATTGGCTTTGACATTAAATCAAAATGGCTACGAAATATGAATTTGTAAGGTTTGTACGATTTGGAATTGAGTTTTTAAATATTTAACGAACTAATTTACATAATTTAAATTTTAATAATTAGAAAACGTTTTGAAGAGTTGTGATTTTTCAATGGTAAATTAAGATTTTAATCAACAAATTTTTATTTGGCAATTAGAATACATTTTACATGTTTTGAATGTTATTTTGTGTTGTGCATGCTTAACTATTTCACAAAACTTTTCTTCATCACACCAGGTTTACACAGGCGAGTAAAACTAATGGAGATAACCATTTGTAATTTCAGATTTCAATCTAAAAATGGCCAATTTTGCCAATGTATTTGTGTTAAATCGTGTCTATCTTATTATCCAAGATGATTTTTGTCAACTAATAAAATAACTCCATTACGGTTGTCATATCAAAATGACAGTAAAACGATACGGCTCTGGAAGCGGCAATTAGTTTTTAAATTAAACTTGAACTTCAACGCTTCTTCGTTCACCAACTTGCCTTTACAACGATATTTGTTTTACTGGAACACAAACTTTCCTGTCTAAGGTCTTATCGTTTTAGTTAAACGATAACCGTGGCCTGGTCATTTACATTTTTATAAAACAAAATTCTTTGGGTTTTGGAATTTCATATATCCGTAATCTACTGTAAAAATATTACAAAGAAAAAAAAAACTACCTGAAAATATTCAACTCCGGTTTTCCTTAACAATTCGTTCAATTCCAGAAACACTTTTGGATTTAGGTGGTGTTCTAGACGTTGATCAGTTGATTCATCATCCATGTACCAAGCTTTAACCATTTTAGCAAATTAAACGTAAATAAACTTAGAGAAGCGACAAACAAACAACAACCACTCAACCTTCAGCTAGAATCACGTTTCCCGAAACAAATTACTGAATACTGAAATACTGATTGACACTACACAAGCTTTAAATAAGGCAAGACCCAACTAGGTTAGGTAAGTACGAAGCCCCGTCTCTCGTCTGAATTCTTTAACTAAACTGATACTAGAAAAATACATAAATATCAATAAATATAAGAAGCTGCCACTGATTATGAACTTTCTACTTCTAGTTACCTGTGTAGATAAAGGAACAAACCGAGCAATCTTATTATTTATTTCGATTGAAAATATTATAAATTTTTGATTAGAAACATTGGATAATGTATTTTATATTAGTGTTGATTTATGTATTCAGTTTTGTAATTTGTATTGAATTTTTGCTAATATTTGTTTTTTATTTGAAG
The DNA here is from genome assembly GCA_963921185.1 of Dasysyrphus tricinctus. Taxonomy (NCBI): domain Eukaryota; kingdom Metazoa; phylum Arthropoda; class Insecta; order Diptera; family Syrphidae; genus Dasysyrphus; species Dasysyrphus tricinctus. The sequence goes on along the minus strand of OY992532.1, from coordinate 219,892,857 downwards.
GGGGTGAGGGGGTATCTATTTTTCAAAAACTGCACATCCAGAAACGTCATACATCACGAAATCAAATACACGAACCATAGTCGGCAATGATGTATACTAACATTCTACAGGGTGATTTAATTTTCTAATGGTGAGCCTACACCTGCAGTAATAATTTAACTTGGCATTTACACTGCCCGACTTTTCCACTACAAAAATGTTTAAGGTCCCCTATGAAGGGTGAATCGAACGTTCTACTAAATTCGAATGATTTAGCGAATTTCCCTTTCATGCTGTGGCTCCATTGGCAATATTTAAGGCAATTGCAATTGGAATAGGAATGGCAATTTATTTCTTGGGTGGGTATTTTCATTGCCAGGCAATTTCAGTTATAAAATGTCTGTGTATAGAAATATTTAACAGGAAATGCTGTCAAATGCGGTTCAAATCCCCTATTTTTGATAAAATGAAATTCTAGTTCAATATAAGGTGTGTTTTTTTTGCAAGCCCGGAGGAATCGGACGAAAAATACGACATCGGGGCCTAGCGACGCCATTACAGAAAAAAACTGGAGCTTCCATACAAACTATCATAACATGTATGAAATTCATGTCAGTAACACAGTTTTTATCTGGGCTAAGGTTACGCCCCGAAAATTCTCTGGGCTTAGCTAAGCCCGAAGGGGCTTAGTTGTTGTTGCTTTTAACATGTAAATTGCTTAGCCCCGACGTCGTTTTTTTCGTGCAAGCCCATTAGGGCAAGGAAAAAAACACACCTATTGCCTCAAAAATTGCAAAGGAAGACGCTGGGTTAGCTTCAGAAATCAATGCTGCCAAGAATAATTGGCCGCTATCAAACTTGTATCCAAAGCGATCAGGAAAGGTGTATGCTATTGTGATCCTTTTTAAAACAAAGCTGATGAGAAAAAAGCTGTTGGCAAAATCGAAATCTCAAGCTATACTAAACATTTTAGGATACGAAGCTATCTTATAAGAAAAATCAACAACAGCTGACTGAAAATCTGATTTTACCGAAAAATGTAACCAATCTGCGGTTTGATCGTTTGGAAACATAGGCTATCGTAGTGCAACCTGAATCCGGAAATTACATTGAAATAACACATGTTAAATGTCAACAATGGAAAATTGTACTTAGCATTGTGAAATTTTATTCTTTCAGAATGTGTGCTTTTATTAGGTCTGATCCTTTACTTTGGGTTTCTGTGATTTTTAGTCCAAACTTGTGTCAAAATATTTTTTTATATGAAATTTGACACTACTTTGGACTGAAATGCGCAGAAATGCACAGAAAATCACAGAAATTCAAAGTAAAGGAACAGACCTATTAACAATTAAAACGTTAACGTTGTTTATTTTTACAAGCTGCGTTTTTTAGAATGTCCATATGAAGTTTAGATTTATCATGCCCAGTTGCACCAAAATTCACTAAAAGCGGTTTTTGCTAAAATGGAATTCAAATTTTTTCGACTGATAAATTTATTTGGTTGCACCAATCTCTTTGATGCTGTTTAGATTGGGAAGGCTGAGACCGGTCTCACGGCGGCTTCTGGACAAGAGAAGTGGGGGGTCAGGGATGTCATGAGGCATGAAGAAAACATAAACATCCAACTCATGAGTATATCATTTGTTGTTGTTTCAATGCGCAAAACATTGTAGTTGTTGTTGTTTCTATGTGTTTTGAGGCGCCTCAAATCTAATCTAATAATAATCTAAGAGCCTGTTTAGATTGGGAAAATTGAATCCGGAAACAAACAGAAACACGGTATTCTCATCAGATACAGTCAATGCGCCATCTTGGTGTTTTTAGGCGCCAGTTATAGCTATCATTGAAAATCATCATTGAAAATTTTAATGATTGATTTTGAGACGCTTAGGAAGTAAAATCATTTATTATTTTGATGGACCAATACAGCTTAAGACTTAATTAATATTTCTAGTCAAAAAAAAAATTTCAAACAGTCCCAACTTTCCACAAAAACTGACTTTTGATTTTTCAATGATCATTGGTAATGCTACATTTCTACCTAACGCTAATCTGAGATTTAATAAGATTAACCTCAAATCTTCTTTTAATCTTGAAGATTTACCATACAAATATATTTCGTAAATCTTGGAGATTAGAAATTAATCTTGTTAAATCTTCCTAGGGCAAATAGTTTACAAATCGAACTAACCTATTTTTACATGGTGCTGAACGATTCATTCGAGACTCAATTCAGTTCTTCATTGTTTGACGCGAATCAAACATTCTGTCTCTTTCGCACTTCATAAGAAAAATTCAAACGCCATTTGCATTTTTGAAGGTGCTGTCAGATTTAATCTTTTTTAAATCTTTTTGTGCGGTGGAAACACTAAAAAGATTTATTTAATCTAAACTTAGATAATCCTTTGGTGGAAACATAACTTAAGGTAGTTCAATCATTGAAATAAGAAAAGTCTTTTTATGTGGAAAGTTGGGCCTATTTGAATAATTTTTTTGGCTAGAAATATTAATTAAGTCTTAATCTTTATTTGCCCATCAAAATAATAAATGATTTTACTTCCTGAACGTCTCAAAATCAATGATTAAAATTTTCAATGATTAGTTTCAATGATAGCTATAACTGGCACCTTATGTAGACAGTTGGGCCTATTTGAACTATTTTTTTTTTATAGAAATATTAACTAAGTCTTAAGCTTTATTTGTTCATCAAAATAATAATTGATTTTACTTCCTAAACGTCTCAAAATCAATCTTTAAAATTTTCAATAATGAGTTTCAATGATAGCTATAACTGGCACCTTATGCCACATTTCCACCTAACGCTAATCTGAGATTTAATAAGATTTACATACCTCAATTCTTCTTTAATAAGATTTACCTCAAATCTTCTTTAAATCTTGAAGATTTACCATACAAATATATTTCGTTAATCTTGGAGATTAGAAATTAATCTTATTAAATCTTCCTATAGGACAAATGGTTTTACAAATCGAACTAACCTATTTTAACATGGTACTTTACGATTCATTCGAGACTCAATTCAGTTCTTCATTGTTTGACACGAATAAAACATTCTGTCTCTTTCGCACTTCATAAGGAAAATTGAAGCGCCATTTGCATTTTTGAAAGTGTTGTCAGATTTAATCTTTTTTAAATCTTGTTGTGCGGTGGAAACACCAAAAAGATTTATTTAATCTAAACTGAGATAAACCTTAAGTGGAAACATAGCATTAGTTCGTTATCATAATTCGTTATAATAAGGGTATTCATACAACAGCGTAAACTCATCGTAAACATCGTAGAGTTCTAAACTTCGTAAATCTGTCAAATTTTCCATACAAATTGTGACAGAATTACGAAGTTTAAAAGTTTACAACGATTACGACGACTTTACGATGTTGTATGAATACCCTTAATATAAATTATTTTGAAATTATTTAAGTAGTGAATTAACAATTCCATTAAACAAAATTAATTATTTTTTTGTAGGTAGTTAGATAAGTTTAACTTGCTTTTAAAATTTATCTGAAGTTTATTGGGCTGTAAGATTTAGAAGTCGTTGGTGCAACCGATAAATGTCATTTTAAAATTAAACGAAGCAATATAAATTTAATAGAGGTCGGTGCAACTGGCCATCAATCCGAATTCTTTTTAGTTTGCCTCCACCATTTTTAAACCTCGGACAGAATGAATGTAGCTGCAGCATGTAGCGAGAGTTAAATTTTGTTTAACTTCTGGTACACCATACATCCCTTGCTACATTTACAGCTTCTCATTGTGGCACTGTATACTATTTTTGTATCTTCCTACTTTGACACTGTTATTTTGCATTCGCCCACTTACGAAAGAGCGGTCGGTGAGCGGTTAAAACTTTAACATTTAAAACTAACTTTGTTTGCGCGAGTCGCTATTCATAATACAAGATTATTGAATTCACAAGGTTTTTAGTGTGATTCACTATTCATAATGAGGACCTTAAAACCATTCAGTTGAACACAATCATGTAGGAAGAAATATTTGGAAAATTTGCAGCTTTCATCTTCTAACAGATAACTATAAAAATTGCAAGCAAATTATTTTTTTAACACACTTTTTTCTGCGACCAATAGGAATTCAAGGGCTTATTGCGAGAGTTCATTCGAAAAAAATTCGAATCAGTAAAAGTTGATCAGGAATTCTTGATAAAATTGAAATTTTTATCGAATAGAAAAATATATAGGTACAAGCCAAATGGACAAATATTTACTAAATAATAGAAATTCGGAATACCGAATCGACTTATTCGACTTTGAGTATATTTTGAATAGACTCTCTCATTAAGCCCCTAAAATAAATCAATCAAGATCTTCGACATCGACACCAAAATTAATTTCTTCGACGCTCGCCTTTTAATAAAATTAGCATTTATCGGAAGCAAACGATACTCGTAATAAGGCCAAGGGACACAATTTTTATTTAACAAAAATGCTTTTTTAATTTTTGTTAACGCCTACCTATGTTGAATCCTTGTCGATTTTTTATTTTGAGGTTTGTATATTATAAGTTGGTTTTTGAAGTTTTCTCGAACTCATCTGAAAATTTACTCAAGTAATTGACACAAGGCCTTAAGCAAGCTAAAATGACTGGCACACCAAGAATCTCAATATCTCTGTTAACTTTTCGGATTCAATTTTTAAAACTTTTTTTTTTAACTTTCAGTTATACTCAACTTCAGGGCCATACCTCACGACTAGAGAAGTTGTATCACAAAACTTCTTGTGTGTTTTATGCTTACGTGTACTTGTGTTGTTATCATCTTGAGTAATTCATATCTTCAAAAAAAATAAAATAAAATAACAAATCCCATTAAAAATTGTATTATTTCGTTTCACGTTTATTTTCTTTTATTAAATTTTCCATAACAATCATTTTTTGGATGTTCTAAAATTTGTTACACAATGCTGTTGCTTATGACAATCCCACCAGGCCTAAGTTAGGTGGTGCTTCCAGAGCACAAGTGGAACTGATGCTATTTAAATACTTTTTTGGTGGATTGTTGATTTGATTTTTTAAATCGCGCATCTATAGATTTCTTTCTTAAAGTGTTTTTTTTTTATTTTTATTTATAAACTTAAGGCTTAAAATTAAAAATTTATATTTTGTTTTAGTTTTAAATGTTAGATGGTTTCACACATTAGCTGTTGTTTTTGTTTTTTGTTTTTTAGTTTTCCATCGCTCACAGTACATAAATTAAAAATGTAGAGAATAGGAAAAAAATGCTAGGGTTATCCTCTTTACAAGCTCTTCTCCAATTTGATGAGCTCGGTGATACCATCGTACATTTCCTTGACGGCTTGGTATTCGGTGAGACCCATACGACGCTTGTTTGAGATGTCATAGATGCCACCTTCGGCTTCGGTGTGCTCACCACGGGTACCACGCACTTGCAAGTTGTACTTGCTGGCGACTTCTTCCAACTTAGCCTTGTTGGCGGCCAATTTTGGTACCTTAATGTGCACGGAAGCACGGATGGTGGTTCCCAAGTTGGTTGGGCAGAAGGTCAAGAAACCCAAACGGTCATCGTGGCTGAATGGAATACGCTTCTCGATGTCGTTGACAGCTGTCACCAGGCGACGGTAGACCTCACCCAAATCACCACCCATTTGCATGGAAATGATGCGGAGATGATCTTCCTCATTGCACCAGACCAAGAAAGTTTTGTTGTCATTGTGGTAGATACCACGACCAGATGGCCAGTAACGGCAGGCGTTGGCGGCTTGCAAGAAACGATCACCTTCCTTGAACAAGAAATGGTCATCGATGAGTTGCTGTTGAACGGCCTTCTCCATGCCAGTCAATGGGTAGAATTTACCCTTCAATTCACCCTCCAAGCCGGACAAGGTGCTGGAAACTTTCTCTTCCATTTCCTTGTATTGGGCCTCGGATAGACATGGGTTGAATGGGTAACCTTGCAGGGAGCGACCGCAACGGACACGTGTTGACACAACATATTCATTGTTAGGATCGACATTGGAGAAGGTGCTCACATCACCGAAATCACGAGCTGGATGTTTGTCTGTCTTCTTGAATCCACCATGGTAATCCTCAATGATGGGGTCGAAAAGTTCAGAGAATACTGAGTAGGCTTCAGCATCGGGAGCATAGATACCAACACCGGAATCGTGGTTCTCCAAACCAGATTGGATAACATCCAACAAGGTCGAGCCGAATGATGGGGTCTTCTTGTTCTTAAGATTATCGAAGACCTCCTTGGTCAAGTACTTCTTCAGCAGGGATTTTGAGTCAGATGCAGCCAACTTGGCGAATCCATCTTCCAATTTTTGTAGAACAGCAGCGTCAACCATAGTGTCTGATTTGTTTCTGCAAATAAAATAAAAAAAAAATATATGTATTAGTTGAGGAACTTAGCAAAGTTGAGGTTAGGATTACTTGATCATTAAGTTGCGTTTGATTACTTCAAATGCATTTTTCTGACAAAAGCTTAAAATTTTTCTCATCATTGATTAATGTTCTAAGATCTCAATGTGTAATAAATGTCAATCATTCAATGGAAAAATGTTATTCTGAAATGGCAATAATGGTCATGAATAGAGGGTTTTCTTCGATTTGAACTTTCTAGATTCTATATTTACGAAAAAAGGGTAAATTAAATTCAAAATTAATTATTTTTTTAGCTTTAATTTTAAATGTTGTTCCTCATGTTATTATGCACACTTAAACCACTTTAAGTTGCTGCTAAAAATAGAATCCAGTTTAAAACTAGAAAAACAATATACTTATGTGAGCAACTGTATTGTTTATTTAAAATAACAGCATTTAACTATTATCTTTTGTGGGTTTTTTTGAGCTGAGTTCAAAGCCCTAGTATTCTTTGATATCGACATCTTCGTTAAATTTAAATTTTTGGAATTAGGAGCCAGCCAATTTTGAGACAGTACATAGTTCAAAATTTACTCCAAACAAAGGAAAAGAAAGGACAAAAAAAGAGAAGGTATGATTTTTCATTAAACTTTTGATATAAAACCACAAATGCTACCTTATTCCTACTATAATCTTCTAACTGGTACTTCGTTTACTTTATAAAATTGCCCATTTCTACCAATTTTAGTCCAGTTCTGTTAAGGTTATACAAGCAAAAATCGGACTAAAATTGGTAGTAATTATGTCCTTTGCCGAAAACCACTAATTTCTACCAATTTTAGTTTAAAGTTAAAAAAAATTAATAGTGAAGAAATTGGCAGTTTTGGAAAATTCTCGAACAAACAGACTCCCTATTCGCCTAGGCAGCAAGTGCACAGATATTTTTTTTAGATGTCAAACTTGATTTACATCTATTAACTTGATTGGTATAAACTTGGTCTAACGAGTAAAATGAATACGTTACTTCATTTTCAAAATTATTTCGTTTGAAAGAAGCTTTTAAACCTATTATGTATTTGATGTTCTCGTAAAGATATCATATCTTCAATATTTGTGTGCACCACAATAGTCTATACCAATCAGCTGTTAGTTAAATAAACATCAATATTTTATGTTTTTGTCTGGAAAATACCACTTCACATGTGAGAAAATTGAAATTTCATCTGCAAAATGTATTAATTTCCCAAGCTTGTTGCGCAGACAGTAAAATTTTATTTATACCAGTCATACAAACGCGATTAAGTAAATTTTTAATTAGGGTAGACATAAGTAATATGTGCTTCTTAAAAGCCTCTCCTATTTCTAACAAATGCTTGCTGAATTCTACAGGTTTTCTTTGTTAGAAAATTAAATAAAACGTATAATTCAAGCTGACAAAAACCGTCCAAAACGAATCAAACAAATTAAGCCATTTTGACACTTAGGATAAGGATTCAAAACTGTCAAAATTTAAACTTCTTCAAGGTATAAAATAGTTATACTTAATTTTGTTTATGTAAAGGTTAAAATGAGACATCTGGCTTAGTTATTAGCAGTAAATAAATTAAGAATACGATTAAAAATTTCTGTTTGTTTAAAACATTTAACCTAGCTGTTATTGTGAATGCACCACAAAATTCGTCGGCCTTGTTCAGAGTTTTGTGATTTCTGAGTTCTTAATAAAATGCAATGCACATGCCTCCACTAGGAGATTTCAAAAATTTTCTTTCGAAAAAAGGAGATTTTTAATTTAGTTGCTGATTAGATATTTGAGACAAAGCGTTTAGCTATGACAAAGTAACATACATACAAATCTGCACACTTTTTTCAATTTTTGTTTTTACCAAAAAACTAACACATTTGTATTACTCGTGTCATACGTATTTGCATGATATTAAATAATTAAGTAAGTATTAAAGCAAAGTTAGTAATAAGGTTCTAAATCTCAGTCAATTGATCGACTTTAAACAAAAATATTCAACAAATAGAGTTGACTTCTTAAGAAAAAAAAAACTCCCATAAGGAACAAAGGAAACACGAGAAAGGCGCGTGTTTAAAAGTAACCCACACCCATTTTTATCTCTCTTTTATGAGTCTTTGATGCGCGCATCAACCCCTAAATTAATTTTCTTTCCTCATTTGTGTAAAAAAAAAAGAAATGCAATCTAACGCAATGGTCGGCAAGGAATTCAGCACAAAGTACAAACAATAATGAGTATACGGTTAAACGTTTACGAGAATTCGCGCACGTTGTCAACAATAAATTGTTATCTAAACACGATTAAGAGAATATAACTATATTAAAGAGGAATACTGCTGAATTGAAGAGAAAACCTTGCTAAAACTCCAATATTGTATTCTAAAAACGATTGTTGCTTTAAAAATTCAGTTTTCCCCTTGAATTGAGTTTGTTGAAATTCACCCTCATAATACTCTCTGTGCCACCCTCCAGGCAAGGGGAGGCAAATAATATATGAAAGGACGCGACATGAGGGTGCGACTCTTCCTTGAGTCATCTACAGCGACAGTTATTACAATCACGAGATATTCTAAAATGTTGATTTGAATTTTGTTTTTTGTTCGGTTTTCAAAAAACATTTTTCTTGGATTCAACAAACAAAAGCATTTTTATGTTTAAACTTTAGGAATGTTCATGGTAGTACACATTTATAGAAAGAAAAAAATGAGAGTAGAGAAAACAGAGAGCAAGATACACACCCATCGGTTGTAGCGTCTCCGGCATCAGCCGCGGTGGCGGCATCTGTGACAACTTCGTCCTTTTTATCTTTTGATGCGCACCCGCCCATTTTAATTTATTTTATAGTAAAACTAGTATTTAATTAAAAATTACAAATTCTAAGAAAAGTATTCAATTTTGGTCACACAACACACACGATTTTTGTTTTTACTTTATGTTTTTGTCTTGTATATGTAAAAAATATTTCTTTTATTATTTTTTTTACTAAGCAAAAATTGTTTTTTTTTTTTTTTTTTTAGATAAAGATTAGATAAATATGTAAAAGTTATCGTTTATACAGGTAAAATTAACAATCACAAGGACTTTACTCTTACTATACTAATTTTGTTTATGGTTGATTTCTTTTTTTTTTTTAATGGAATAATCTATTGGTATAAAATATTCGTTATAATGGTTAGTTGTAGGTTCACGATAAATTAAATCAAAATGGTTTTTACTATTTTTTTGTATAATAAATATAAATATTCATGAGCTGAGTAAAATCACACAAAAAGCAGTAGAATTATATTTTTCATGGCAATTTTTAATCAGTTTTTTTTTTTGTTTTTCTTATAAGAAATTTAAATTTTATGAGTTATAAAAATGTGGATTTGGGTGGGTGGAGTATTTTGTTAGTCTGTGTGTTGAATAAAAAAAAATTTCACTCGCGATGTATCCTTTTGTTCGATGGATATGGACAAGATGTATTTTTTTGTAGATTTTTGTTTTAGATATTTTTTCACATAAAATTTTAATTTGTTATATTTGTTTTATGTATGTAGAGAGACAGAGTATGTATATTAGATCAGTTTTTTTTTTTTGATTTGTGCGTTGTGTTTTGATTTGTATCCTTAAATTCTATAAGAAGGTAGAATATTAATATCTTTGGCGTTTAAAATTTTGTTTCTTTTTTTGAAAATCCTTAAAAAAAACTTTGAAAGTTCTTTTTTTTTTTAATTTTTGTGTTGCTATTGCTATATAATTTGTATTTTTTTTTATGTATACTATGGTATAAAATTTTCCTTCGTTTTGTTTTGGCAAATACAGGACAATTTAATTATTCAATTTCACGACATGGGTTATAATTGTAGAAAATTAAGTTTAAAAAAATTGTTGTATTTTCTAGAGCATTCGTTTTATTATTTTTTTAAATATATTTTTTTTTTCTTCCTGAAGGTCGCCGCGCCCAATTTTTTTTTTCTTTTTTCTCTTCGGATTTTGCGACGAGCGCGCTGCCAACAACAAACGAACACAATCGGGAAAATGAAAGGAACTAAACTACCATCATGTCGAGAAGTTAAATAAAGTCCTGTCTCGCGCCGCGCTGCCGTTAGTGAATTCTTCTTATAGTCCGGTGTACAGTTTTATGTGTGTTGTATACTCTCATTTCTGAATCCTGATGTATACCTTCAAAAACTCTATGATCATGTATCGAGAGTTGATGCAGAAATATATATACAACAACAGCTATACCTATAGCGCTATAGCTACACGAAATACTAGGCACGGAAGCAAGGAGTGCTGGACATTAAATTGTCGACAAGAGAGCGAAAAACGATGAGAGTGTTGCGTACTCACATTTTAATGAAAACGTCCTGAATTATAGTATAGGTACTTTAGGGGTGAAAAGGATTTGTGTACAACAAAACCAAGTGGAACATAGAGGTAAACTGTTAGCTCTAGCAAATGATACCCTATGGTTTATGAAAGGATAACTGTTTTGGAATTATAGTGAGGTAATTTTTGTTTATCAAGGGAAGGCTTTAAAAGTTTGGGGAGTGTAACTTTTGCAATTGGATATGAATATAATTATATCGCTCCTTTTGTCTTATCTCATACATACATATCTGAAGCCTTATTTCATGAACGCATTTTAGAGACTATCTAAAGTTGTGTGGATAGTGGCTACATCTAAACTTAATAGATTTCTATTTTGGGTACCTACTCTATTTCACACAAAGGCATTCTTACTAAATTGGGTCGGATTGTTTTGTTTGTTGTCGATATTTTTAATATTTCATTGATAAATGTGTTCATTGTGAATATATGAAAACAATTTTGACCCTGTTTTGTGCTAATTTCAGTTATTCACAATCACTAAATAGGAAAAGGAATTATGTACGTTTATATTAAAGTTGCATTCGATATTAAAAAAAAAAACAGTTATCTCGAGTGAGGCAGGATTTGTTATAATACTCTGAAAATTCTGCTTTTTACCAAGAGATGAAAGTGAGTTGAGTTTCGTGGAATTTCAAGTTTTTTTTTTTCAATAGCGAATGAATTTTCAATATTAATGTATTCTTTTTCGTATTTAATGACTGTGCTATGTAATTGCTGGTTAGTGATTGTGAACAACTGAAAACAACACAAAAACGTCGACTGTCAAAATGTCATCGATAACCTTCATTCTTTCATTCACAATGATCAAATTCATTTGTGAAATTTTCAAAAGATCACAATTTTGGTTAGATCAGATTATAAAACTAATATTGTGGCAAAAAGAACACAGTACAAGAATAGGTTTTCTGGTTAATGTAAGTGCCATTTTTATATTCACCCTGATTTTAAAATCCGAGGAATGAGATACGCCTGGAATCAGAGTAAATATTGAGGTTTTTGCTAAAATGATATGTTTCTACCAAAGTTTTATTGCAGTTCAGATTAAATGAATCTATTTGGTGTTTCCGCCGCTTGAAAAGATTTGATAGCACGTTTCAAAATACAAATAGTGTTTTTCTTATGAAGTGGAAGTGAGATAGAATGTTTCATTTGTGTCAAACAATAAAGCACTGAATTCAGCCATAAATGAATTCTTCAGCGCCACATGAGAATAGGTTAGTTCGTTTTGTAAAATCATTTTTGTCTTATGAAGGTTTAACAAAATTAATTTCTAATCTTGCAGATTTACGAAATAAATGTGAATAGTAAATCTTTGCGATTTGAAGAAGATTTGTGGGAAATTATACTAAATCTAAGATTAGGATTAATGTAAGCGAAATGTCAAGATTAAGTCAAGGAGTGATTGAGAATATGTCGAGCTCAATAGCACTTTATCAAAAGTTAACAAAAAAAATGTGCTGATCAGAAAAATAAAAAAAAAATAAAAATTTTTGTTGAATGGAGAACGATATTAGATTAAATTACAAAACTTTCTGTTTTATACCTAAAACTCACAATACTTATTGTTTCAAAATAAGTATAAGATGGAAATTTTCCCTATGATGTCATGAGAGTATAAATGAAATAATAACAAGAGTAATGGTACAGTTGAATCAGTTGAGTGTACCGTATGCGGCACTTTTGAAAATAGCACATACATACAATTGGAAACGTGCACACACCCATATTTTCACCCCTAAGATATACAGAAAAAAAAACTCGACCTCTCACTTCCCCCCTAACCTATTCCACCCATTTGATATGTTGAAATTCTTTTTCTTTCACTACACCATACCACCACCATTACCGTTGCTTTAACATTGTGGCATTGTGCACACCGCAAGGATATTATTATATTCTCCAGGCAAATTTGTTATTCTCTTTTTGTCTGCGAATCATCATCATTATCAACATGGTCATGTGGTGGCTTGAGATTTTTTTATTTTATTTTATTTTTTTTTTCTAAGGAAGAGAAAAGATTTTTAGCCTAAGATAAACTTAGAATTTAGTCAAAAGGGTGGAACTTGCGGGTGTGACGGAAGGGAGAGGGGAATCTACTTTATACAAATTTGAGCAGACACGCGCGTAGAAATGAATTTAGCTAGGTAGGTTTTTGGTCCTTCGGGAATAGTCTCGAAATACAGTTTAGTCTAGGTACACAATAACAAAATTTTTTCTGATAATGTTGCAGACTTTATTTAAAAAAAAAAAAAAAACAGATAGAAAATAAATAGATAAATATGGGGTGTGTTCTTATAAAAGAGAAAGAAGTTATAATATAAGAGCTGAATTCGTTGCAGGATTTGAAAACTATAGCAGGTGTTGTTTTTTTTTAATTCTTGATGAGATTTTATGTCAGTGGTTCATAAAATGATTTAAATAATAAAATCTAGGTAATAATTCAAACTCAATATAGACAGAACTAATGCGCTGGTCGAACTATTGATGCCTATTCACAAACAACCATTAAATGCCATTTTTACTTGAATGCATAGGAATATCAACTGACGTGACTTATTTTGTTGTTGTTGATTTATTTTCTCTTTGCTGCTGACAAGGACAATGACGAATAAGGAAACCCTTCGTGGAATTAATGGGTTTGGTAGTTTTTTGTATCGTTGTATGACACAAAAATAAACAAAAGCTTTGTTGGAAAGGGTTTAAAAAAACAAAAGCAAACATATTCTTGACATGCAACACGAAATTTGTCTAAATTAAAAAGAACAAAAAAAAATAAACTTTAAACATTGGCTGAGGTCATATCTTAATATGAGGCAGAAATACGTATTATTAATGAGATACAAGAAAGAAAAAAAAAAAAAACAGGATAATGTGATGTTGAAGAACTGTATACATATGTACATACCTACATAGAAACTGCTTTTTCACAATTAACTAAAAGATCCAAGGTAAAGCTATTATGTGATATACCTAGCCTTAAATGGTAGTTTCCCTTAGCGTGTTGTTTAGTGCGTTGAACTATCTATGCTAGGGGTCTGGGTTGGAATCCGAGGCCAACCGACTCCATTCCATCTAAAATGTTTTTGTTCAGGGGTAATGCCTCCTTGGAGGAAGCTACAATCCTTCTTATCGGGTTAGGCTTGGTGACTAAGAACCTATACACATGAATGGTTGAGAGTGTAAGTCATTAGGACCCTAATTTCTATGAGCCAGTAATTTATTTCATTTTAAAGCCTTAAATGGCGCCCAATGTGTACCCCGACTAAATTTTTTATTTCAACGAAAACTTGCAAAAAAAGAAGAAAAAATGGCGCCCAATTTACCTACAGAGAAGTTACTTTACTACAATCTCTTTTTCAAATTCTTTGTCTAACTTAGCAAATCTTTTTGTTAAGCTTGCTCAGGCACAAGAATCGGTGAGATTGAAAGTCATTAAGAAACGTTAGTAATTCATTTCTTTTAAAGGCCTTTAGTAGTGCCCAATGTGCACTCTGACTATTATTTTTTTCAGCGCAAATCCGCACCCAACTTCTTGTCAAATTCTTTCTGTTAATGAACATGTGGAAATTGATACTCTTACTAGAACACCCTGTTTCCAGAAATAAGACAACATGATGTAGGTTAATCTGGTCTACGTATAACAATTGGAAGCTGTTAAAAGTCATAGGAAAATTCCATGACTTATAATAAACTATTTCTGTAACAATTGCTATCTTATATATTTTAAATTATTTGTTTGTGTTCATGTTTAAAAACACTTTTCAGAAGTGGAAAGTTGAAAAAGTTACCATCTAAGTATGTACTTGAGAAAAAAGTAGCAAATCAATATAAAATATTGGTTTTGTTAAGAACATATGCGATATCTTGTTTAAAATAATCTTCACATTAATTTACATACATAAACTGTTATGTGATTGATTTTTTTATTAAGTTTAATGAAAATCAAAGCTGAATTTATTACATACGTTAACTGATTGTGTGAAAAGTAAGGTATCACATTTTGATTGATTTTATAACCTTCGTGCAGAATAAAATGTTATAATTTGTTTTCAATTCTCTTAACAGGGAAGTCATTCATTGGATGGCATATATCGTACAACTATAAGCTTTGAATATACTATGAATCGTAGACTTAATTTGAATTACCACTCAACACGTTTTGAAGAGTAGGTATTAACGTTATTTATAAAAACTAATAAAAGAAATGGTTAAAAAATAAGCTGATTTCAAAATAAAAATTCGATACAATGATAGTGATGGGTTCGATAGAAAAACTTTAACACATGACATCACTAGGCTGGAAAATTAAAGCTGCCAAATGAAAACAAAAATGATAAGTAAACTTATCTGTCAAATTATACGATTGTTCCTTTTTCACTCCATCTACTCTAAAATTTCCGTATTCAATAGGAATGGAACAATTTCAAAATCCAAATGAAACCCATATTAATAAACTGTTCTGTAACTCTCAAATATCGATAAAATTCATCGAGAAACGTTAAGAAATCGAACGATACTAATATGTTTTGGTTCAATTTCAATTGTTTCCCGACAAATTTTATTAATTTGAGATTTACAGAGCTTGTGCACTGAACATAGTTTTTAGAATTTTAAGAAAAAAAAATCTTATATCTTCTTGAATAATTCTGAATGTGAACGGAACAGAATTGAAACATAATTTCATTCCTGACATTTTCTATCATTTTCGTTTATATTTTGGAACTGTTTCATTCCTATCGAATATGGAAAATTTAAAGTAGAATGAGTGATAAAGAAGTAACTCTAACTTTTAAGCAAGAAAGTTCAAAGAATATCTACATAATAAGCAAGAGATTTTTATGCAACCAATATTTGCCCTGAATTTAAAGGAGCACTCATTTAATTAAGACGTCAATTTGAGTAATATTTGCTGGGACATTATTTTGAATTGAATGTTTTGTTATTAGGTATTTGAAAAAAATCTGTTTATTATTTCATGCCATGTTATTGCTAATTAGCAAAAATTAAAATTCACCACCTTTTTTCTATTAATATAATTCATTGGCATCATGCACATTTTTTTATTCATACTCATTTGGGTAAATATGTAGGTATCTACATGTATGTAAGTATCTATGTACCTACATTTAAAGAACCAAATACAAAACAAACAAAAATTGAGATGCGTGTTCCGAAAATATTATCATGACTAAAGTTAAAAAAGCTGCTGCTAATCACGTACAGAGACGAAGTTATGGCTAATTTGTTTTAAAATTTAAAAATTTCATTTTATTTATTTGTTATTTGCTTTTTCACTAGATTTGATTTCATATTAACTATTGTGAACTGTACCATAAAACTTGCTATCCTTTTGTCTAAAGTCAACAAAACAACAACTACTGTTATAGTATCAAATTACTGAACTGTCAGCAATTAAAAAAAAAAACGTTATGCCACTTTATTCACACCATTAGGCTTTCGTTATTTTGGGATATCCGGTGACAAGCATTCCAATAAGTATTAAAAGGGGGAGTTTCAACAAATATAAAAAAAAAAAATTGATGAAAAATTGCCATGAAAAAAAAAAAAAATAAAACTACTGCAATCACAAGTGCAGGATAGAGCCGGATCCTTTGCGTGTAGTAATAAATTATGTTCTTTCAAAATTTAAAACGAAAAATACAAAAAAAAAACAAAATCACAATAATACGCGCTTCGGGTATGTTATTATTTCCGGTATTGACTTAGTAATTATGGGAGAACGTCACGAAAGAACACATAGTTAACAATCAGAAAAGAAAACAGGCAGTTAGCTGTAGAAACGAAAAAAAAACAACCTCGAATCATCAAACCATGTTAATAAATTAAATTGAAATGAAATCGCGCGAG
This sequence comes from Dasysyrphus tricinctus, assembly GCA_963921185.1. NCBI lineage: Eukaryota > Metazoa > Arthropoda > Insecta > Diptera > Syrphidae > Dasysyrphus > Dasysyrphus tricinctus. The sequence goes on along the minus strand of OY992532.1, from coordinate 219,876,251 downwards.
GAATATTAGGACCGACCAACTGCTTAATCTCAGCGGAACAAACTAAACTTACTACTAACGAACGGAAGAAAGTATTGTTACCAACGTTCGCTAGATGGTGACAATTATTGCGCTACTGTTGCCATTGCTTTTTTTTTTTGCAAGTCTCTCTCTAATCTGACGGTTGAAGTTTTACTCATATGTTTTTCTACCGTTTTTGCTGCTTCCATTGGCGGGCGGTTAATATTGACAGTATAGCGGTATATTAGTTGGTACTCAACTCACAAGTGCAAAGTATTTTATTTGGTATAAACTTTTTTTTTTCGTTCTTTAATCTAAATACCAAATGAAAATCACATGCAACTTTATTCACTATACCAACAGTTATTTAATTCTTGATTTTAAGCTTTTGATATGGCGAGGAATAAAAATATGAAGATAATGGGAGTGGAAAGATATAATAATGTACCTATACACAATTTCCAAAGAGACATTTGTTTATAGTATTTATACTTTGAGGCTCTTGAAAGAATATTAGTTATTTTAACTTTTTTATTTTTTTATTTTCACTACTTGCCATAAGTAGGTTTAACTTGTATATTATATTTTAGATAAACGCACGTAGATACTATTATTAAAAATGACTGTCTTGACAACAGTTAACAACACAGAATGAAGCGAGTGTATCTAATTTTAAAGGCATATAGCATACATAATATGTACATTTTCATCTATTCTTTATATCACATCCCAAAATCTGTGCAAATATTTGCGTGTGAATTAAGATCTTTTTTAATTAATGCACTTTCACACGTCATAGTTAACTGATTCTTCTGAGAGTCTTAACTATTAACTTGAATTATTGGTATGTGATTTAAATTTTTAAGTTAGTTCAATAGTTATTCGGTTAACATCAATTGAATATAGGCTAATTAGCCCAAACAAAAATAAAAAGATTTACCTAATTAAATATATTTTCGTTTAAATAACATATTTCGCGAGCAATTTACATACAAAATACACTTTTGAATAGATAAAGATGTTCGCGGTGAACCGGGACCATTAAAATGCTATTTATTTTTTTTGAATTAATTAAGGGTTTGAAAAAAGCTGTTTTTTTTTCTGGTTGAAATTTTAAATAAATTCAACACATCATTCACAATAAATCTCAACGTCATCTGTTAACCAGTGTTTTAGATTGCTAGGTACATAGTACAAATGTACATATTTTAGGGCGATATACCTGCGGCTTTATTCATAATTGCATTTTAGACACTACGAAAAGTTACAATGCCTCTAAAGGCGGAAATGTTATTCATACAACTTATGTGAAGTTGAACAGAGCCATTTTAAGCTTAATGCGTTTAGAGGTTCAATAGTGGTTGGATGACATCTTAACGTAATAGATTTCTTATTTTGTACTTATTTGAAGCAAAGCATTTTAACTAAATAATAGGTCGGAAAATGCGTTTTATAAATAAGGAATCATCCAACGTTGAATAGAGCCTTAATAAGGGCTTAAGTGAAGATAGTTTTCGTATTTCTTTGGGTAAAATTGTCACATGATGACTAACAGCCTATTGCAATTGCACCAAAAACCAGCTTAATCTTGTGAATAATTTTTACAGTAGATATAGAAGTGAATAGGTCTATTCTAGATATTGACCAAAATTGGCAGCGGTCAAACTTGTATCCAAAGCGATCTGGATAGGTTGTGTTGTTGTAATCCCTTAGAGCCTGTTTAGATTGGGAAAATTGAGTCCGGACTCGTGAGTCTCATCGTGTCTGCATTAGAAAATTTGAGGCGCCTCAAAACATATAGAAACAATGACAACTTCAATGTTTTGCGCATTGAAACAACAACAAATAAGACTCATGAGTCAGATGTTTATGTTTTCTTCTTGCCTTACGACATCCCTGACTCCCCACTTCTCTTGTCCAGAAACCGCCGTGAGACCAGTCTCTGCCTTCCCAATCCAAACAGCGTCTTATTAAAACACGGCTGATGATAAAACAGCTGTTGAAAGAAACTTGAACGCGGCCATTGCAAAATGCTTTTAGGGTGTGTTTTTTTCCTTTCCCGAATGGGCTTGGAAGAAAAAAACGACCTCGGGGCTAAACAATTACATGTTAAAAGCAACAACAACTAATCCCCTAAGCCCAGAGAATTTTCGGGGCTTAACTTTAACCTAGATAAAACTGTGTTACTGGCACGAATTTAATGCATGTTATCGATAGTTTGTATGGAAACTCCATTTTTTTTCTGTAATGGCGCCGCTAAGCCCCGATGTCGTTTTTTCGCCCGATTCCGGGCTTGCAAAAAAAAAACACCTATGTTTATTATCAATTTTTTGTGCAGAGAATTAAGGTAAGACTGCACCTCGACGGAACTGAACTTCAAAATATATTTGGTATGAAATTGTATGAGCTATATCGCACTAAACGACAAACAGAACTTCACGGTGCAGCACCATGCGGCAAAGTTGATAATCTGACCAACTATGCTGCGGCCTGAAGTTCCGTTCAGGTCCGTTGCCGCAAAAAATATTTTGAGTTTCTGTTGCAGTTCAGTTCCGCTGAAGTGCAGTTCTGTCGAATGTAGTTTTACCTTTATTAAGCCCGGAGAAAAACTGAGTTACTGGCACGAATTAAAAACTTAATTTTTGTTTGTAATGATGTCGCGTCGCTAACTACCAATCAGGGTTGCCATGTCTTGAACTAGTTCGATAGCCCATATTAAAAATTGTGTAGCCCTGAGTCAGAACCGAAAAAGTAGCCCAAATAGTAGCTCAATACAATACATTTATTTTTAATTTCTCGAAATTTTAATCACAATTTTTTTGTTTTAAAACATTAATGAGGAAATCGAATTTGTCACAATATGATTATTTTCTTTTTCGTTTGGTTGCTGCTTTTACAGTTATTTTGTTTTTCTCACACAAATGGGAATTCGAGGAACAACAAATAAACTAAAAGATATAATTTAAGTGAAGATTGTTGTGGTTGATTTGAAATGTCAAAACCAAAGAGATGCCAAATTGAGCTTACAACTCAAAAAAAATTAAGACCAATTAAAAAACATAATTTAAAATGATCGAAATCAAACGATGAAAAACAATCCACTCTTAAAAATTAATTAATTAGAAATACAAACAAAAATGGCATTTTCAGTTTTATTGCTAACTAGTAAATGAGGGAGTACACCTTTCACTATCATGCAAATGCAATCTCACCTTAAAAAATGGTCACTTCAAGGGAATGCAGTAGATAATTCCATCGTTTACATTCGAAAGAAAGGAAATACCCGATTGAGTGAGTGTCATTAATAATTTACATGGGAAGTGAAACATGCGTTCCACATAAAAATTAAAATTACATTTGCAAATTTACACGCAATTCCTTCCTATTTTGGCTTTGACGGTTAACAATTTCAATTTATGGACGTCAAATGAATCTTAAGTTAAAACTATAAAAAAAAAACAAAAGTAAACAAAGAGTGAAATAATGGCTGACGCTTAGTGCATTTACATTTGCATTGATAACTACCTTCAATTATATATGTGATTTGAATTTATATGTAGAGGTGCATAAGTAAGAGTGGTTAAGAGAAAGTAAGTATATAACTTTTAAATTGCTTAGCTATACGTTAAAGCTACGATTGGTATTAAAATAGAAGATGAAATACCAAAAATGTTCTGCTTTCGGGCTATAGCGATGAGATAGAATAAATTAGTTGATGCATTAAAAAACTACATATATAGAAACTGACCAACAACATTTACTTTAATATTTAAAAATACATGAAAATAGTTGGTTGAATAATAAGTCATGATTGTGGACAACGTATTTTTAAAACAATTTTATTTTTTTTTTAATATTTTATTACAATAGACTTACCTACATAATTTTTTAGATTTGTGCCTTACAAATGACGAATATACATACATTCGAAACGTTGCAGTTAATAACATTTAACAATGAACGTGAATTATTTTCGTTTGAAAATTCGTTCATCACTTTAAAATGTCAGTTGATAACCATAATGCATTCATGTAAATTTTAAACAATCTTTGAAAATGCAACTGCCATAAAAATGCAATCTGGATTATTGGAAAACAAATAAATTCACCAATTCACTGCTCAGAAACGAAGAGAACTAGAACTGATATAAATAATCTCGGATGATCTAAATAACGACCAATAAAACGAATAGGTATAATAATATGCATGTAAATGTAGTGTACCTAGTCAAATATCTGAAACAGGAAAAAGGTACCCTCTCTGTGCTGTGTTTTTGTAGCGAAATAGTTTTGATAAGTTTATGTTCAATAAATTTTAGTTTATTTTGTTTGTTCGTGAACAACTTTAAATTTTTTGGCAATAACTCAGCTTTCAAAAAGTCGTAAAAAATCACATAAATCTTCAAAGTGTTAAACAAATTGTGAAATAAAACCAAAGAAATTGTAAAGTGTTTTTAGAATTGTTTGGATTTTATACCTAATTTAAAATTGATTTAAAATGGTATAGGTACCTCCCTATGCATATGCAAAAACCTCTTGGTCCCTAGTTTTTATTTTGATACACAAGTAATAATGAAATTTATTCATTCCTATCTGAGTCAGATAGTATGTATGTCTGTCTGATTATAAATTAAACAATTTTTTATTGCACTTAAAAAGCATTACGCAAATATGACAGGCTCTTTCTAATTAGGTGTGATAACTTTTATTCCATTCTGTAGAGTAGATAAAAAAGATGATATAACCTTCAAATTAAAGCTTAAATTCTGTGAGGTGAGAAACAAAGTGGTTCGTCATTGGGGTGAAACAAATGAGCTTGAATTGAAATAAAAAGTGGGAAAATAATTTAAGTGTTTCGTATGGTCGTACTTTGTTTTGAGTGCAAATTATAGATAGCTTTCACTCAAAGCTTTAACTCAGTTACAGTACTGATTCTCTTTGATGAACTTTGTTTTTAATTTTCATAATATTTAATTTTAATTTATCCACATATGCTTTCAACACAAAAGCTATGATCTGAAGACGGACTTATGATTAAATTTTTTTAAAACTACCTACTGTGAAATTTTCCACTGTGTTTGGAGATTAGTATATAAGTTACGGCGATTATATTGATTTTGATAAAATTGGTGTTAGGGACTATAGATAGAAGAAATCTACATAAAATGGAGTACCTATCTAATGAAATATCTAAAAAAAATTATGGAAATGGGAGTTTGTATAAAATTATTTTCTATATCTCTACAATGGATTCTACGATATTTTTTTTCGGATTATATACGGATTTCCGATTATGATTGGTTTCGTGTAAGGTTTTGATGTCGTCACTCTTCGAACTCTAAACTTTTTTTTTTTTTTTTATTTTGGAGATTGTAGATTTTCATATCTTTATGAGTATCATAAACAATAAATAAGTTTATATTATGAATTGAATTCATAAGTTACCACTTCCTGGCATTTTGACATATAAGGTCAAGTGAAAATAGTTTGCCTGTTTGGTAATGTGAAATGTTCACCTAGTTTCCCAAGCTTGGGTTTTTTCTCCTATAGTTTCTGACAGCAAATTGTGAAAATTTGTAAAAATTTGCAGAAATTTCGGTGCAGTGCAATAACACCCGTGGTGTTATTGCTTTGCCCCAGAAATTTCACGTTACCAAACACACCTAGTGTGAAATAAACTGAATTCGAATCAGAGAATATCAAATAATATTCTTCGATGCGAATCGAATCAACAGACAGATTTGTTCAATAGGTGTGTTTCACCAACTAAAATCTCTGAGGGTTCAGAGATTTTTTTTAGTCGGACCAAATCACGAGTCTCACCAAAATACTGAGACTTTTTTTTTTGGAAATTAATGAGATGCCTTTTTTGGATTTATTTCTCAATAGCTTTCTCAGCAAAAACAGCTGTTCATTTGACAAATATATGGCAATTTTTCGGTGATGAGGAAATACGAAATCGATAAATATATTAAAAATAAAGACCGAATGTTGATAAAAATGAAAACAAAAAATTAAACTTGCTATTACTTTTCATTAAGTTTCTTGCTGTAACAATATAAAATTTTAACCAAAGTTGAAATTTTGTTTCAAAAAGTTCAGTACAAGAATTTTAATCTAAGCACTCCATGCACGATTCAACTTTGTTTACAATTTAAATCAACCCGTGTGTGGGCATGTCATTTGATGAATTAGAAGATTGACGATTGAGTTCGAAGAAAATCAAAAGATTTTGAATTTTTTCAAATTGATGTGCAAGTTTTCAACTTTGTTGAGCTACATATGTGAAGGCAAAGTCATTTTATTTACTGTCAAACCATAAGCATTTTAGATCTACACCACATTTACAAGGAGGTCGATATGCAGTTCGTTTAACCTCAATTCAAACCTCCCGTACTCACTTCAAACGTACTCGTTGTTGGCTGGTGTTCGTGTCTTTTGCCTGAGTATGGTCTGAGTTTATACAGTTGAAGCAGTTGCAGTAGCCTTTCAACAATGTTTATGTTGTGTGTGACGAAACATCAATTAAGTTGTCAACGGAATTGACAAAGAAATTGAATCGTGTGCTTTAAAGGTATTCATACAACGGCGTATAGAGCCATCGTAAACTTAGTACTTTTAAACTTCGTAAAACTGTCACAATTTGTAGGGAAAGGTGGACAGATTTACCCAGTTTCCAACTTTACTATTGTCGTTTTTGATTGGATGTTGGAATTGTTCCATTCCGATTGAATATGGAAAATTTTGGAGTAAAAGATTTTCCATATTTGATATGAATGGAACAATTCCAAAATCCAGTCGAAAACGACATACGTTTACGACTTTACGCCTTTAAATGAAAACTGCTATTATTAACGTTTTCATTTTGTTTTGTGTTCTGTTCCATTTCTATGGAATATGGAAAATTTGGAGTAGTAGGAGTGAAAAAGGAGTGGAAAAGGAGTACTCCAAACATCCAATCAAAAACGATATATGTACGTTTATTGTTTCGATTGGATGTTTGGAGAACGAAAACTACATAAAATTGAACGGAGATTCTTGTCTCACCAAAGCATAGCGCCTCTGTCAAATTAACATTGAGCGCTCAGTAATGTCGTTTTCCTTTGGTTTTGCGTTCTGTTCCATTCCTATGGGTTATGGAAAACTTGGAGTAGAAGGAGTGAAAAAGGAGTGGAAAAGGAGTACTCCAAACATCCAATCGAAAACGGCATAAGATTTTATTTGATGGGACTGATCTATTTAATTAGGTACAAAATATTTTGCAAAAGGAAAGAGTTGAATTGTCAAACAATAGCCGTGTTTTGTTGAAAACTATATACAGTTGCGCGAAAGCTTTTCAACAAAACAATGCGGAACAAATTGGTTTATAAAGCTCTTTTTGTATGGGAGTTCCATAGTTCCAATTTGTTCCAAAGCATTCTTCGCTAGTCACATTTGACTGCAGAAAAAAGGTAAAGTTATTGGCAGCTGGTGGTTGTTGTTGTACTGCGTGTACATTTTCGACTGGCTGGTTTGCAACTTCTCAACAAACAGAGCTAATACGTCACTTTGTTGTTTACTGTCAGGTACAAATTCTTTTCAATAATTTGTGAATGGAAGGAACCGAACAACAGAAAACGCAAACAAACTTTAAATAAAAAATAACAATTTTTGACTACTTTTCTTCAATTTTTGTTCCACATACGCCACCTCACACCGTCAGCAAACTTAATAAAAACAATTTTTGGGTAAACTATAAATTTGTGTTCATAAGTCAATAATCAAATCTTAAGACCCACTAGAATTTCAATAATATGAATTGCCAAAAGATTAGGTATCTTTTTCTTATGCAAAACAATAGTTAAATCCTTAGCTAACTAGGTACCTCGGTATACCTACCCTCTTATTGCGTTTATTTTATGACTCACCAACAAAACTATCAAGCTTTAAACGATGTAAGTTCATGAACTATATAGAAGGTAGGCTATGAATGTACATACATACATAACTATATTTTATAGGTTTGAAGTTGCCATAAGTTTTTATAGTTCACCACTTCTAAGAAGAAATAATTCATAAATCTGTGAGTCACAATATGCATATACCTATATCTTTGTATGTATGTATGAAAGTGTGAGTTTGCTTCATCGAAAAGATTTAAATTCTCAAGACCGTGTTAAGATTTCCAGTGGGGGGAAGAGCTCCTAACCGATCTCAACCACAGACCCAACGTCATGGTGTAGAATTCCATTATAAAAAAACTAGAAAATTGAAATGAACTTTTTAACCTCTAGGCTAGGGCATTGTTCTATGTTCACTGAGTTTATCTAACTCTCTTCAACGAAGCAATCAAAGCTTAATTCTAACTTTATTACTATGAACACAAAAAAAAATAATGGGCTGCAAATAAGTTAAGCAGTTAAATCTAACGAATAGAATCAAAACAAAAACGTTGCGGATGGTTGAGCCGGTAACTTTTTTATTTTAAAATAAATACCTATTCAGTCCCCTTCACTATTTGGATCTAGAATTAGAATTGGTGGGTACCCATTCACAATAGAAATAGAATGAGAACTTTCAAACAAAACTATTCACCCGTATCATCTGCTCAAATAAAAAAAAAAAACTATTCAACAAAACAATTTAAATTGTTGTCTATTAGTTTAAAAACAAAACAAAAATAAATAACATAAATAAACCGGGAAGTTACCAATTATAAACTGCATTCTATACATTCGATATAAGCCAGCCGAAGTCATCAGCCGCAAACACTATTAAAGAGGAAGCTCACATTAGTGTTTTCTTCTCATTTTCTATGTAAAATAAAAATTATCTTCATCCATTGTGACTATCCTAGCCTAGTCTAGGTATATACCTATATTTGCAGCGCGCATTTATTTCAGTAAATTAATTGGCGGGTTGCGGGCCATTAATAGAAACCTACTCGTTTGCAAATAAAATATCTCGCGCTTGATTGTCTCTTGTCTGTCGACGCTCGCATTGTCTTTCGAAATGCAACGAATGATACACAAACACAAAATTAAATCTCATTCGAGGGGTCTTAGCTACGACGACATAAATCGACAGACCTCCTCCGCTGTCCGGTGCCTTAACTGGTTTCAATTGAATAATGGCAAGTAAAATGAATAACAATTAATTACGAGTCGACAAGAGGTCAGCTTTAGGACAGTTTAAAAGAAGAGGAACCGACATAAATTCTCAGACATCTAATCAATTTCAAGTGCATGAACGGGTATTATTCCATCTTTATTATACTTTTTTATATACATATGTATAGTGGTGTCAAATGGTATAGTTTATACAAAAATTAAAACTCCCATAAATCATAATAAATGTCATTTTAAATTTAATTCGAAGAAATGAAATAAGCAGTACCCTTCATTTTATATTTTTTCACTTCAAAGTTTCTATTTTTAGCACAAATTCCCGTTGGATCAAACGGAAAAAAAATCAGTTAACACTGTTATTTGAGAAGGGGCAAAGTCATTAATCTTGGATGCCATCAAAGCACAAACAATTCAACCGAAAACGGTTTCAAATTTCGCACTGCCAGAGAAACTGAAGAAGCAGCAATAAGGTGGTAGGTAATTCGATTTCGAAAGAAATTCACTTCGTTGATCAATGCCTCACTTGGGTAATGACAAAATAAAATAAACATCCAAATCAACCCAGGTGACCGCCCGCCGACTAACTTTTTTAAGGTACAGTCTGTTCAATTCAAACAACACACATCGGAATAAGAACCTTAAAAAATGAAGATTTAGCAAACCGTTAAAAAAAAGGATCCAACCGGCTTTTAAAACCTGCAAATGCAGCTCAGTTCTTGCTTTTTTTTTCAAATTTTGTAGGTAGGCAATCATTTAAAAAAAAACTCACTCACTGGATAATAATTATTGTGATCAAACACTTTTAGTTCACAATTTATAATATAAATAATTCACAAGAAAAATAAAATAACTTTTTTCAGAAAAAAACAACTATGTATTTAAAGTGTTAATAATATTTAAAAGAAAATATCTTTTTATTAAAAAAATTTAGAATAGAATTTCTTTTTGAGAACGCTCACCTTTCGCAACCTTTGAATACAACGTTCAACGAAATAATGATCTCAAATCGTTCTTCGTGGTTCTTCGTACAGTTGGTTATTCACGTTGGATTTCATTCAAATCCCACACAATCATACTATCTGACACTCATACATGTTTGAAATTCTTATATACTACCGGTATTTTTATCATAGCGATGCGATACACTCAAGATATAAAATATCCATGAGTGTGTATTAAGTGGAAAAATAAGCTAAAAAGTTTCACTCAAATTATTCACTCTGAAGCAGCAGCAGATGGTGACGGCGGCGGATGGTGGTGGACTCCCACACTTATTATTGTGTATGATGAGAGCTTTTAGGATTACAAAAAAAAGGCCAAATGAAAGGGGGCGAAAGTAAACGAAGTAAATAAATAATAATCCCTACAATGTACTACCTACCCTATATAGAGGTATTTAAATTTTTTCTTTTTTTTCTGTCCGTTATTCATTTGAAAAATATTTGTGTTTTCTTTATTTTGTAGAACGAAAAGTGAATGCCACAAATTGGAATCAGCATCAGCAACTACAGGACTTCAGCATAAACAATTGTTATGAAGTTATTTTCTCGTCATCGTGACATCTCTGGGAATTGTTGGATGTTTTTTGTATTTAATTGAAACGGGTTTCAGTGGATAAATTTCATAGGGGCTCTTTTTCCTTAGAAATATTTATTGGGCTTGTTTATCATGTTCTTAGATTCTAAGATAATAACAAACTAAAACATATAAGAAGGTTAGAGGTGCCCTCTCTTCAGTCCCAGGCTCAACTATAGCTTTTTAGCTATATGGAGGATAATTAGATAATCAGAACCACATAATTCCTCACTTCTACTGGGTTACTTAACCTACCAACTTGTTTATCATGTAGAAACATTTGATGACCTTTGTCATGGATTTAAGTTTAGTCAGCACCTTCCTTTTATAAATATAGATCTCATGTAGGTATAGCAAAAGACAGGGCTTTTGAGCATCCGTTCATTTTGCTGACACACAAAATCTAATGTTTTCTGAGAAGAGAAACTAGGAGGTATGCTATTGCAACTTCTTGTTGACCATTAGCTCTAAGCTATAGTTTCTTTGAATAAAATGAATTCCGTTGAGAAAAAAAAATCGATTTTGAACCTTACATAACTTTAATGTTCAAAAGTAAGGAATGGAACCTTCTCACACCATCATGTTCTTGTTACATAATAAATCTATTTAAATTAAAATTTAAACAAAAAGGTGGTTGGAGGAATTCTAAATTCATATTTTTATTTCAACAAATCAATTGAGACTTTTTAAAAATTAGGGAGGTATTCACAATGATAATAATAATTGATACCAGCACGTTTGTTCATTGCGTGTTACTGTGGGTGGTATAAGGGTAGGTAGTTCCATTTGGAAATAAACATTTCACATCAATATTGTTCATGTACAAAAATTATTGATAGGTACATAATTATATAGGTTCGTAGAAGAATTTTTGTAGGTCATTCATGTGATACAATACCAACATAACATAGGTATACATAGTTTTAGATCTAGATAGGTTTTTACGTAAAGATATGCTCCTTCAAAATGGTGGGAATGTTAAATCAGAATGAAGTTGATGTAACATGGGAAGGAATAAGTAGTAGGTAGCACCTACTAAATTTCAACCCTAAGAAATCTAACGTATACCTACCTACATGTAAACGTCCAGTTCTTAACAAGGACTGTTGTAGATGTTCGTCGGCATAGTGATACATTTTACACATTTTGTTCAAAAACTTCTTGTTCTGATTATTTCACAGTGAGACTGTCTCGAGCTGTTTGGAACAGATTTCCTGCACTTAGCAAGCATTGTATATAAGCTCTATAGCTCTATTCGCATGTAACATGATTTTTTATTATTACATGTGACCGTTGAGGGCGCAGGGATCGCTTAACTTTGGCACGTATTGAATATCTATACACATTAGGGTGGTCCTTATTGTATGGAGGAAAAAGAAAATAGTTCGTTTTTACTGAGCACCATTTTTTTTGTTCTTCTACATTAAAAACGAGTACAAAACAAATTGAGGGTAATCGGATTGTGAACACGTGCCATTATGAGTTTGAAAATTTGAATTTGATTTCTCATAAAACCGACCTAAACCGGGGGCTATTAAAAATTTGATTTACAGAATAAATGAAGTGCATTTTCTAATCTGTAAGCCTTTCTTACTTTGAAAAAAAAAAAACACGAATGGGTCGCACGTCCTTGCTCAAAAAATTCAAGTTGCTTGGAAATTAAGAACTTTTAAAAATATTGAAGTAATTATACAATTTTTTTTGAATTTTTTATCGAAATCGCTTTTTGATGATAACGGTTGTATAGCAAGTACCGTTATTTTTGAAGCAAAAGAATTATTTAAATAGGTCCTCACTCTCACAGGAGCATCAACTTTAAGCTCAATGCGGCTCGTGTTAACGTGATTTGAAAAATAGTAGGGTAGTGTTTTAAGATGTCAATGAACAAAATAAAAAGGGTGCTCAAAGCTTTTTAAAATTAGGACCAACCTAAAACACAATTATAGAAGGGCAAACTAAATCATCGACCTAAAAGAAAACACAAAAAATGTCCTTTTCTTGCTTCCTTTTATTTTATAACCAGGATAAATCATTTTGTTGTTTTTTTTTTTATTGATTCCGGAACTTTTGGAAAGCATTTTTCATTCAATAGGTGTGTTTGTTAACAAAGGGGGGCAGATAGGGGCGCATTTGAAGGCAAGATTTCTGTAGGAACACTTTTTTTAGTGAATTTGACCCCCCCCCCCCCATAATCAAAATCCTGTGTACGCCCTTGTTTGTAAACGAGAAATTTCTTGCAAATTTTCACAATTTGTTGTCAGAAGCCTTAGGAGAAAAACCCTAATTTTGGGAAACTTGGGAAAAATTTCATGTTACGAAACAGGCATCATGTGAAAGTAGGAATAAAAGGTATAAGATGCGTTCAGTGCAATTATTTACGTTTATATTCTTATTTATGATAGATTCGCACTGGTTTTATTTAATAAAAAAAGAAGTATTTCTCGTTCCTGAAAAATTCTGCCCAAGAAATTTCTTTGGGCAGAAACTGTTTAGTTTGCGAAATGCCAGATTAATCTAAGACAGATTTCACGTCTGTACAAGTTCAATTATTGCCATCAGGAATTGCGAGATTGAAATTTCGTTGAACTATTTTGACTGCGATTTAAAGGAGTTTTTGTTCACTTCAAATCATTGAACGAAAAAAGATTTACTTTCAAAGTCAAAGCATTATATTGAGACTAGGTTTAATAAAGCTTCCTCAAATACCTATTGACTCATAGGACGGATTATGAAATAGAATTTGGGGATAGATATGTTGATCAAAATATATAATGATAAACCACTTAGTTTCACCATATCAATTGGCTATATCGTAAGATAGTATGATTTCACGGAATAAGATATTTTTTGGTAACGTCATTAATTTATTATAACTACCTACAATAGGTATCAAATTTCCTGTTGAAAAAATAGTTGTATATTTGCTCAAAGATAAAGATGCGATAGCTACCTAGCTTCAAATTTGATTTATTTTAAACATAAAAATGTATTCGATACGTGCATTCAAGTACAACCTTACCATTAACTTCATTTTTTCATTATTTACTTGTTCAAGAGATATTTTAGTAAAAAAACACAAAACACAAAATGTTTTTTGAAGTCAGTCTCTTCTATAGTTTCTTATCTGAAACGCATAAATTAAAAACAATTATGTTAGGTACATATACCTTTAATTTTTTCAACAAATTGCAAGGGAACGGTTCGACTTTAAACGAACAACAGGTATCTATATAATAAGAATGACTTTGTTTTGTGATAACGCCCCCTTTTGAAAAAGCAGTATAGATATCTTTCTTATCAAACACTTGCAGATATGAATAGCAAAATTATTGATTGATCAAAACTTTATTTTTCATTCTCAAATTTTGTGTTAAAAGTGAAAGCTCATAATTTGTTTTCAAGTTCACCTTCAAAAACTTCAAAAATAGTCCATCAACATTTTTGAAATTGATTTTTTTTATCGATAGATAACTGTTTGTAGGTATGTATATGTTTAATGATATGAGTATGTAGTATTTGTAATCAAATTCAATATATTAAAACAGTGAAAATCAAAAAGTCACGATAGCAAAATAAATGCGGTAAATGATTATCACATCGGCTATGAAAATAAATAATATCTATACCTACCTAACCATATGTACATAGGTGTTTTTCAACACGAGCCAATGCAGTCTATAAGTGATTAAAAGTGCTTTCAAACATTGTAAACGAATCGATAAAACTAATCAACTATTTAATTGCGAGTTACAATAGCTAAGTACTGTCTATAGAATAAGAGCAACTTTAAGATTGCTGAAAAAAATCAAACTTAAAAGTTAATTGTTAATGAACGTAATTATTATTGTTGAACACATTACACATATTAGGTTTGTTCGTTGAAGTTTACACAGGGTTGATCCAGGTTTCCTTGACAGCCCCAAAAAATGTCAAAAGAAAACTGGGTTGTTCGGTTCTCAAAAAACACCAAAAGGTCTTCTATTGTGTTGTTGAGAGAAGAAGGAAACAAAATTTCTTTTAAAAATGGATAAAAACAAACCACAGTTTTCGTTTTCTATTTCTTTTTGTTATTTTTAAAGTAAGTTTGTGTATTTCTTGAATTTCCATTTCAAAAACAATAGAATTATCTGCAGCAAGTGAATCCACAACAAAAAAATGCTTCAGAGCTCATGTCACTTTAGCAGTTTATTCCTTATCTGAACTCGTCCCAGCAAAAAAACCTAGTTCTACTTCAGGGCAACCCTAGGTCTCAAAAAACATAGAATTTGCTGGCCAGGTCGAGTTCAGGGTTTTCAAAAAACGCTTTGGGGCGGCCCTATGGTGACTTCAGGACTCAACGAACAAACCTATTAAAAGTAATATCACTAGGCGTGTTCAGGAAAACGAGATTTCAGAGGGCTCAGTGTCAAAAACTGAGCAAGCGAATC
This sequence comes from Dasysyrphus tricinctus, assembly GCA_963921185.1. Lineage (NCBI taxonomy): Eukaryota > Metazoa > Arthropoda > Insecta > Diptera > Syrphidae > Dasysyrphus > Dasysyrphus tricinctus. The sequence goes on along the minus strand of OY992532.1, from coordinate 219,861,143 downwards.
CAATATTTTGTTTCCTCAGTAATTTGACATCAACATTTTTGAGGAGTCCTGTACCTGTTCACGAGACTGAGATTGCTGGGGGCTCTGAGATCTCATTTGAACACGCCTATTAGAATTTTGACTTTTTTCAGTCAATAGGTATGTCTGTTCGTGTACGTACAGATAAAGCTTATCCAACCAGTAGTTTCGTAAATATTAAGAGCAAAACTATCAGTTGGCATCCAATTTGTGCGTGGCCACGATCAGACAGGTAATCTTACGGTCGGCTACTGGACTATTAGATACTAATACTAATTACAGGGAGTTTGACCTATGGTAACAATTGCTCAAAATTATAAGTTTAATATTTGTTGTATGTATCAATCTAATATTAAATCCGATCCCAAAAGCTTCTTTAATTTCATTAATGCTAAAAGAAAGTCTGATAACTACCCTTCTACCCTTACATATTTGAATACTAGTTCAGACGATCCCTTAATAATCGCTAACTTATATGCTCAATTTTTTAGTCAATCATTTTCTGATAACACCTCACTACCAGACTCAGATTACTTTTCCTACTTAGACACTTGCACTCAAACTTCACTTTCTTCAATTTTAATTCCCCCTTCTATAGTTGAAGATAAGATTAATAAACTCAAGGTTAAATATACTGGTGGTCCTGATGGCTTACCTTCAATAATTCTAAAAAATTGCTCGTCAACTTTATTACAGCCATTGACCGCTCTTTTCCAGCTCTCAATCTCTCAAGGGATATTTCCTTCTCGTTGGAAATATTCCTATATTATCCCGATCCATAAAAAAGGCCCTAAAAAAGAAATATCTAATTACCGCCCCATAGCTAAGCTGTCGTGTATTCCTAAACTTTTTGAAAGCATAGTCTATGACAACATGCTTTTCCATTGTAAGCAAATTTTCTCCCCCAATCAACATGGTTTTCTTAGTGGTAGATCGACTACTACAAACCTAGTTGATTTTGTCTCCGGCACCATATGCGCCATGGAAGCTGGAAAAGAAGTTGATGTCATCGCAACCGACCTCAGCAAAGCTTTTGACAAAATCTCACACACCCTTATTCTTTTTAAACTTAAAGCACTTGGCTTTCCGCCCCTTCTCATTGCATGGTTCCAATCATATCTGAGCGATCGTCAGTACAATATCCTCTTTAGAGGTATCGAATCTAACCCTATCCTTGCAACCTCCGGTGTTCCGCAGGGAAGTCATCTCGGCCCTCTGATTTTCGTTTTGACTATTAATGATGCAGACTGCGTCATCAATGATTCTATGATCTCTGTTTATGCTGACGATACAAAAATTTATAGATACATTTCCACTCCTTCTGATTCCTATCTTCTTCAACAAGATTTAAATAGATTTTCTACCTGGTGCCAGAAGAACTTTCTGGAACTTAATGTTAGTAAGTGTCAAGCTATAACATACTCCCGTAAACGCTCCACTCTCCCTCCTCGTACATACTTTATTAACAATGATGCAGTGACCGTAGTGGACTCATTATATGACCTAGGAGTTCTTTGTGATAAAGAACTTAATTTTAGATCTCATATTACCACCTCTATTAATAGAGCTAACTCTGCACTTGGTTTCGTTAAGCGCTGGTCAAAAGAATTTTCAGACCCCTACGTCACTAAATCTCTTTACCTCACATTTGTTAGACCACTTCTTGAATATGCCAGCCAGGTATGGTCACCCTTTTATGTTACTCACTCTCTCCGTATCGAAGCTGTTCAGCGAAGATTCCTTCGTTTTGCACTTCGTGGGCTACCCTGGCTTGATACGCTCCATCTCCCACCCTACGAATGTCGCCTTCAGCTTATTAATTTGCAACCCCTTTATAATCGTCGCAAAGTAGCCGATATTGTATTTATCCATCAGCTCTTAGCTGGTAATATTGATTGCCCTGCGCTTCTCCAAAAAATTGCATTGCAAACTAACCCTAGAAATCTTAGATTAGTGTCACTCTTTGATGTCAACTTTCATCGTACTAATTATGGTAGTAACGAACCAATGACCCGCATGCTCCGTACTTCTAACATTATGCAAAATTCTTTCGACTTCCACTCCTCCAAACACTCTCTCAAAATCTCTCTCTATACCAACCTCAACCACACCAATAACCAATAACTCAATGGATATCTTTGACTTCCATATTAGTTCTTCCTCCCTCCGAACCTCTTTACATAACTCGCCCTAACTCAAAGCCCCAAATCCAAAACCCCACGTTGTCTTTATTTTATGGATTAATCTTTAAGTTTTTGTATGTAAAAACTGGTGGGTGGGCCTACGGGCCCATTTCAATAATAAAATAAAAAAAAAAAAAAAAAAAAAAAACAAGCAAAAAAAAAAACAAAAAAAAAAAAACAATGAAAAACCCACCATAGAATTAAGTTTAAATTTAAGTTCAGATTTAAGTAGAGATTTAAGGCAAGCTTGTATTAAGCTAAATAAATAAATAAATAAATATACTATTTCTTTTTGCCTCCGACCAATAAATCGATCCAAAAATTTACGTCAAATTTTACATCTGTTCGACAAGTATTTAGATATGCAGACAAATAGTTTTGGTTTAACACCTCAAAGGTTATTATTAATATTTCAGATCTTGTAGGTACTTCCCAAAACTGTCAATTTCTACCCACTTTATTCCAAAGTGTTGTCAAAGTTCATATAAAAAATGGGCTGTTTTGGGAAGTACGCGAGCAGACATAGGTACAATACTACGCAAATGACTTGAATTTTTATGTCGTTGACTCTCGTTCTAATAGTTTCATAGGTTTCTGTTTTGCACAGAAAATTACAGAAAAAATTGTAAAAGTGCAGGATAGTGTGTTCTATGCTCCAAACCCATCTTCATTATGCCTTTTTGGTAACCAAGTTTCCCAAACTTGGATTTATTCTGCTATGGTTTCTGCCAGCAAATTGCAAACATTTTTGAAAATTTGCCAGGAATTTCACACCGAAAACACAGTTTAGAACAATATTAGGTGTGTTTGGTAACATGAAATTTTCTTGCATAGTTTCACAAATGCTCACAATTTGCTGCCAGAAAAATAAAATTTCACGTAACCAAACAAGCATATTGTTTTTGTTTTTTATTTTTCAAAGTATCAAAGCATCAGCTTATTGATTTGTTTGTTTGGGATACAAATAAGCTGAAAGAAGCACATTTTTTAGATTTTTGGTTTAAAACGAAGAACAAAATATTAAAGATAATGAACGAAGTGCAAAATGATATAAAATTCAAATTGAAAACCGTTGCAAACAAATTATAACAATTCAATTTGAATTTGAATTATCGAAATTGAAATTTCAGAGCTGATAGCGAACGATCAACTTATTAAACACAAAGCTGCACTTTTCTGTCCTACTTTGTTCTGACAGTCAGTGGCTTAGCAAGCTTCGGTCGGATCAATATTATAATATCCGAAAATGACAAAGAAATTTTATAAGCAGAAATGTATTTGATATTTAATACCCAAAATGACTAGACACTTGCTTCATTAGATGTGAAGAAGAAGAAGATTACAAAATAAAATTGAGTTTTCACGATTTTTTAGCTATGTCGTTACTGTGACTTCATTAACTGTGAAGCTGATGTCAAGATGCACTGCCAGAGACCATTCAAATGGTTCTATAACGATAAAAATTTTTAAAAAATGAAACGAACGTATTTTTTTAAGCAACAGCCATAAAAAGTTTATCCAACCATTGGCATCGTGTAGAAGACAGTCTTACCTTCTATTTGATACCCCATTTATAGTTACATCTAGCGAAAAATGTAACATGAAAAGTGCATTTTATAACCATTGCGAACAAATAAAGCTTGTCCGACAAGTAGTTTTGTAAATGTTTGGACAAAAGCTATCGGTTGGCATCCAATTTTTGCGTGGTCTTGATGAGATAGGTAATCTTACGTTAGGCTCCCGAACCTAGGTAGTTTTTCTCTTCCTCATACTTTTGGAACATCAAATTTCAGGCACGATTTTTAACGGCGTATAGGAGACAATTCAAAACGAAGAACATTTCAATCAGGACTGTTGTCGTGACATAAAATATCGAAAAGCCCCAATATACCAAACATTTTAATATCCGGACGGGGAGTCTAGCCCCGGAATGGAATGCTCTCATAACGTTTTCATAATAGAAATAAAATAACGAAATAAAAGCAACTACCTCTCTACATTTGTATATTGTATGCAACGAGCTCCTTCAAAAAATATTTAATTAAAAACTCATGCATTTTGTTTTTTTTTTTTAAATCATTTTCAAGAGGGATGACCTTGAATATGTTATGAGTATTATATTTATATTGTAGCTTATAGGCACCTAAGCTTCCAGCAACCACAGACGAGGGGATTTTATTTTTTTTCAAAACTTTCCACCCCAAAAAAATAAATAGTATCCAACTCAAATTGCATAACAATAAGGCGAAATAACTCAATGACAAGAGAAAACAATTTCCTCTCTAACTGAAGGCAAAATGATGTCAAAAAGAACTTCTAGAACAGGCAACCACTTTCTTAAATTGTTTGTGTAAATACATAGCATCAAAGATAAAATGATATTTATTATTATTATGTAGATATTTATCCGGGTATAGTATAACGTCTTGAGCTAAGCAGTGAATTATTTTTTGTTATGCAAAATAAATAAAAAAATAAATAAATAAAAACACCGGCAATTCAAGTATTTGCGCTTCCTACCGTTTCAAATCATTTCACAGATCCCTCTCTCTAAAGTGCCAGAAATAATAAGAATTCCTACCGTTAATTTCTGGGACTTGTGCCAACGGAAAATTAAACATATTTTTGCCATTAAATAATCTCGTACTGATGATGATGATGGCAGTTCAGTTGTGGGTTGTGTGTGTGTTTTATTTTCTTTTATCTTACCCCAGCTGAGTTGCGATTTCTGAAAAGTTCTGTTCGATTACATAACTTCATATAGATACGTACGCCACTGTCGCTGTGTATCTTTTCACTCAGTTCGTCAGCTGAATTGCGTAACAATACCTATACCTACATAATATACGCGATTACTGGTGGGTGGGGTATTTTTTTTTTGTTTTTGCTTGTTTCACTTGCAATTGACCTTGAAAGCTTTGCAAGGATTTTGTAGGCTGTCAGGCATCAAGCTAAAAGGTATATAATACTTGCTGATTGCTTCTATGAAAATTTCCAAAGCCTCGCCGCACAACTTCTTTGTGTTTGTGTATTTGTTTATTGTCGACTAGGCAAAAACAAATAAATCGACTCGACTAGGTATGTCGTGGGAAATATCCACAAATTAAAGAAAAATCCTAAATGATAAACAATCGGTAGGTAAAATACAACCTAATACCTATTCACACATCACATGCTAAATAAATGTACACAACTGAGTCGCAAGTACTTGTTCGCATGATTTAAAATTAAAATATGTATTCATAGGTAGGTACTTGCTATAATTTATGCAATTATAGCCAGCTTCGAAGTTCTCATAATTATAAATAGGATTCCTCAGTAAAATTTCGCAGTTTTGCTGTATATGAGTTAGCAAAATTGATCATTCTTTGATGAAATAACTTTTCTTTTTGAAAAAGAATTTTGTTAAAGAAAAATGTTATTCATGCACACTACTTTGGTTCTTAAACATACAAAAAAAAAAATTACAAACTAAACATCCTCGGATTTTGTTAATAAATTAAACATTTGATGTGTTTCTTTTCTTTTAATGTTAATTAATTTTTATGTGCATTTTTTAGGAAAATATATTCATAAAATATGTATGTATGTGTATAAAATGAGAAAATATGCACTAAAAATTGAAAAAAATGTCAAAAAGTTAAGGAAGGATCATTCAAAATTAAAAATAAGTTCTGTATCTATTAGAAAAACAATGAAAATAAGATTAACTATCAAATTATTGATTGACGTTTATGTAAATAATATAATTATAAACTGTTGAGACAAACGCCAGGGCTTTGTTTTTGGCTCTTCAGATATTGACAAATGTGTTTTTAAAATAGCTTTCGTTGCACGCTTAACAAATACATCTGGATTATCTGAGAGATATTTGTTTAAATTAATGGCCAAAGATTTATCTTAAAATATTAATTGAACTTAATTAAAATCAGAGAAATTTAACTAAATTTGTATATATGTACATATATATGTATGTCGTATATTAAATATAAACTTTTTAGGAACAAATAAAATTTTACTTCTAAAGTTTAAAACGTTTTTCGTTAGCATTCTCATTTGAAAATTGATTTGACATTTGAATGACTTGAATACTGGAATTGTTTTAAGTGCTGCCAAGTACTTAAATGAATGATGCAATCAAAAGGCTTAAGGCGCGTTATGATCCTTGTCTTTAATATTATATTGTTTAATTTGTATTAATTTTTTTTAGAGAAAATAGTTCTCGTTGTTCAAAATCTCGCTGCATTGTGAATTAAGGAACGATTTTATAGCTAGAAAAAGATGAAAGTGAATGCAAAACGCCTTTGGACTAATAGTACGATAGCTAGCAACGTCAAAAAAGAAGTCATATTAGTATGGCTGGTTTTTTTTATATATGTTTGCTCTAACTCCTTAGATTTTCGTAAGGGCAGTCTGGCTGGTAGGTGATGTTGCGTTGTCCGCCATTTTGAAAAAGTGTTTTAAAAAACACAATTGAAATTTTCTCAGCTCCTATTGGACTTAGAGTAAAAATTTTTGTTTAATTTGAAAATTTGAAAATACAAATATAAAGGAAATCAGGTACTCTTCAAAAAACTATTTAATCGTTCGTTCAGACGAACAAGAGGCGAGATAAACGCTTAAAACCATTCTCCGAGTTCAGGAAAATGAGATCTCAGAGCCCTCAGCAATCTCAGTCGCGTGCACAGGATTCCTCAGAAATTTTGCTGTCAAATAACTGAGGAAAGAAAATATTGGATTCGCTTGCTCAGTTTTTGACACTGAGCCATCGGAGATCTCATTTTTTTGAGCTCGCCGAAAGGTTTCAAGCGTTTATCTCGCCTCTTGTTCGTCTGAATGAAAAAATGATTAAATAGTTTTTTGAAGAGTACCTGATTTCCTTTATTTTTGTATATTAAGATTTTCTGTGAAGCAAAAAATGTTCTAGATACAGTGTAACAAAATTGCCAACAAATAAATAATTAAAAATGCAAATAATTCCTTAGGGGAGCTTACGATTCGTACGGCGCTGCTGAAAAATAACGGATACTTGTAGAGGGACACAAGACAAGTATTTTATTACTAATTAAGAGGGGATTGGCACTTAAAAAAAGCACTTAATATGCAAATAAAATTGTTAAAAAACAAAGGTAAAGCTTACAAAAATGTTTTATAGCTCGATTGAAAGCTAGAAGTCTTAGCGTCAAGTATATTTTTCAAACGAGTTATATTTGCTTGTAATTTTTGAAAAAAAATAATTAAAAATAACAAAAGCAAAGTTTAATTAAGCCGAAAGTGATTTTTTTTTTCAAAAACTATAGAAGAATATAACACAATTGGAAATTTTAATTAAAGAATAGACTTTTAGCTTTCAAATGAGCTGTAAAACACTGTTGTAAGCTTTTCCGTTGTTTTTTAGCCTTTTTTTTTGCATTTGAAGTGATTTTATTACAAAAGTGCCCCTCCTCCCTAAACGGTAAGAGATTGACCCCCCTTCTTAAATAATAAAATACTTTTTTTGTGTCCCTCTACAAGTATCCGTTACTTTTTTTGCAGCACCGTACGAATCGTAAACTCCCCTAAGGAATTATTGGCTGTATGTTGGCAACTTTGTTACACTGTATCTAAGACATTTTTTGTTTCACAGAAAATCTGAATATACAAAAATGAGGGAAACTAGGTACTCTTCAAGAAACTACATATTTAATCATTTTTTCGTTCAGACGAACAAGAGGCGAGATAAACGCTAAAAACCATTTTTTACAAACAAAATGTGACAATTTTTCGACAGTAACTTTTCGTGGGAAAGAGATGTCAAAAATAATTTTGAAGAAGAATTTTAAAAGATACCGTAACCTGCAAAATCAAGCAAAAATTTTTACTCCAAGTCCAATAGGAGCTGAGAAAATTGCATTTATGTTTTTCAAAATACATTTTCAAAATGGCGGACAACGCAACATCACCTACCAGCCAAACTGCCCTTACGCAAATCTTAAGAGTTAGAGCAAACATATATAAAAAAGCCAGCCATACTAAAATGACTTCTCGAAAACGCTGCTAGCTCTTAGACTATAAGATGCCAGTTAAAGCTTTCATTGAAACTCATAATTGAAAAATTAAATGATTGAATTTGAGATGATTAGAAAATAAAATCATCGTTATTTTGGTGTCAAAATAAAGCTCTCGTCTTAATTATTATTTCTAGCAAAAAAAATCATTTAGGCCCAGCCATTATTGATTTTACACTTTTTGTTTTGCAATAATTGAATATGAAGAAAATTTGAAAAGAAATTCTTCTGTTTAAGTGGAGTGACCGAACTTTTAACTTTTTGTTTTGCTATAGCAATATTATTTAATAAATGATTTTGCAAAAGCCCTCAAAATTCAAGAACAAAACTTTCAATGATGAGTTTCACTGAAAGCTATGACTGGGCACCAAAAGGTCATAAACACTTTAAAACAGAATTTAATTCAATAACGTCTACAACACCAAAACAAAAACTATAATTTTCTTCTTGTTTGTGTTTCTCTTTCAAGTGAAAAAAAAAAATTTTTTTTGGTTCGCATGATTTGTATTTTTCTGGGCGAACCTAAGAGCGATATGTTTCTTTGAGATCTCAATTTGCGAGATTTTGATATGCGAAATTTTAAATTATCGGATTTTGGTAGATATTTGCTAGATGTTTATAAATGCGATAGATTTACAAAGGAAGTTTTGTAATTGCGATGATTATGATCATAATTATGATTATTGAGGATTAATAATCTGCAATATTTCGTTTTTTAAGATTTTTGAAAAATTGCGAGATTTTGCTATGGGAGATTTCAGTTTTCGAGATTTCGTAACGCTCCCAAAAAATATATAGGGTATATGCACTATAAAACTCACGTTCTTAATGAATTGTATACACATGAAAAAATCGGGCTAGGGCATCCCATCTTCAACTTTTAGGAAAATTGCATGCTCTTCAAAGAAGGTCTTGTTACATTTAATCGTAAAACTAACCCTTTACAGCTAGTCAAAGTTCAATTTACAGAACATTTGACCTTATGTTTTAGACATTTCAGTGTGCATCACACTCGAGTTAGTGTGAACAATGGCAAAACAAAAATTGTATGTGTTATCCTCTAACCTCTAGCCAAACTACAAATAGGACCAGGGTTAAACATTAAAGCCAGGGCCATGGATTTATAGTGCAAAAAACGTGCGGTGCACTGCTGTGTGAACTAGACCTTATCTGTAGATTTCTATATTATTAACTCTATCTTCTCTGAAAGGCTATTGAAAAGACCGGAAAATGAGGGGCAAGGAACAATTACGTACAAAGGTTTTTATTATTGAATAAGTTTGTTTGGCTTATAAGCATGCTTAAAACCAAAAATGCTTCTAAATTTACTCATGCGTTTCTGAGCGAATGGTCACACTGGCCAATTTTTAGTTTTGGTAAACTCGGGAACTAAGCCAAATTTGACAATTTTACACAAAAAACTTTTTGTTCAAGATTAAATTCTATACTGTAAGGATATTTAAAAAAAAATCAAAGGTTTCTAAATTGTTTAATACATTGCGCATAACTTTTTTTGAAGCAAAGAAAGGTTCAAGATATGCACAGACAAAAGGCTAAGGAGAGACTAAGGGCTAAGACTTTAATATGGCATGATCAAAAAGTTATATTTATTCAAAACTGCAAGAGATATGCCCATTCAAACTTTACCATTTCTTATAATTTTTCCCGAAAGCCCCTTTATCGGTACAATATGGCAAATTTCGTATTCGTAAAAATATTCATTACGACTATAGAGAATATTTTAAAAGTATGAAAGCTCACGTTTTGTTTTTCGGCTTTTTTTTAAATGATTTTAGACCTACAAACTTAACGGCTGGGCCGTTAGTACTAGGATTGTTAAATTTGTCAGGTAGGTATTACCAAAAAACTGGGTTTCAGGCAAAATCTACCAAAAAATGGAAGAAATGGTTAAGCTTGAATGACCATATCTTTGTTAATTTAAAATAAAAATTGCTCATATTAAACATTTCAGCCTCTACTTTTCTTTGTTTAAGTATGCCTTGAGCTTATCTTTCCTCCGAAAAAAGTTATGCCCAATTTAGAAAAAAAAATCAAAATGTTTGATTTTTCGATTTATTTATGTTTTAAGTGTGCAATTTTTTAAATTGAGCTTAGTTTCCGAGTTAAACCAAAAATATTGAAAAATGGCTAACGTGACCATTGTCCGTAAACGCATGGGTGAATTTAGTAGCATTTTCGGTTTTAAGCATGTTTATAGGCCAAAGAAACATATTCAATATTATAGTGTATTGGACTATAATGGTATAAAATGTTACCAGTATAATACGACTGTTAAAGGTACAAGTTTTAAATGGGTAATTCCAGCACCGAACAGTATCAACTCTTCATAGGTCAGCCTAGAAAAGTCTCTGAGATTGCTGGTTTTATTTTGTTGATCTACATACGCAAGCTAGTTAGGTTTAATCATGTTATGATTGATATGATTGTCAGTTATAAAAAAGGTAAGTATACGCCACAGTACACAAGTCTGAGGCAATACAGATACTGCGCAGGTTGTCAATATTGAGAGTGTCAGTAAATAAAAATGACTATGCGAGAGCTCAAAATTGAAAGAAATTAAAGAAAAAAATATAGAAAAACTAAAAACAAGTCCAAGACTATTAAAAGTTAATCCATATTTCTCTTAATTTGTGGAATTTTGTATGAATAATGTAGCTTCAATGAATAAGTTTTTTGGTCCTTACTCCATTTTTTTGTTTCACCCAGGTGGGATGGTGGGCTTTCTGGCTAGTTTTTCAATATTTTTTTCTTTAATTTCTTTCACTTTCATTTAGTTCGCCTGGCCACGGGCATAAAATCAAATAATCTAAGTGCACAACTTTAAACAAAGTTCCATCTTCACTGCTTCGCATATTGATACTTTTCAGTTTAAACTAAAAAACAGAATCCACTTGATCACTTCAGTTTAAAAGATCTGTTTCTCTCTATTTAGAACTTTTAACATATAGGTTTAAAAAAAACTCCTTATAACAACGAAAATTACTTTAGAGTTTACTCAGCACTGAAAAGCTGATTTTAAATGTCAATTTAAGAACTCGTATATCCGACTGATGAAAGAGTTATATTTTCTACCTTTTTAAAAATTTGCCATTTTCAACTTATGAGATCTATCTTGAAAGAAATTCAAGATCTCGATACAATTGCATAGAAGTTTTTTTTTTAGAGCAGCAATTTTACAACGAAACAGTCCCTTTGTGCAATAATCTTCAGGGTCTTTAATGGAAAACTCAAAAAACACTAATCTCATGTTAGTTTGAGTTCATAAGTGTGTAGATATTGTATTCCTTTAATATTTTAATAGATTTACAAAAATACAATTTTGTTTTTATCCTCTTGATAAACATACATGCTACATATATGTACATTGGCTATTTTCTATATATTTATTTCAATATTTTTTGTTATTATTTTTATTTGAAAAAAGTCAAAAAATATTATTCAAAATTAAAAAAAAAAGATTTCATATATTATTTGTATTTAAAATAAAACAAAAAGCTTCTAGAAGAAATTCACATAGAAAATATTATCTAAAATGATAACAATTTTGTAGGTATTTTACCTAAAGCAATAAAAAACTTGAAATAGAAGCCAAAATTGAATTGTCTTGTTGCCAAAACATCATAATTTGGCAACAAAATATATATTTTAATTTGAAAACTACCCGCCATTCATTTTTTTCTTTGATCATATGTTATTGTTTTTGAAATGCAAAACAAAAAATACAAAATTTAATAGATTGGCCCCCTAGAAAGCTCATTTATTTTTAAAATTTAATATGTATTTGAACTATCTACATGTGTAACTAACGTTCAATGTCAATAATGACTAAAAAGTTTGGCATTGAACCTGAACATAGAACTATACAAAAATGAGCTAGGCGCTAAATGAGTGCCTTGTTTTTCTTGAAGATTTATTATCTATTGATGGATTTGAGTTATGTTTTCTGAAGCGACATTTTGTCTAAAAAGAAAACAGGGGCACAAACGATATGTATATAAATAACGCACGCATGAGCATTTCAAAAACACATACATCAGCTATCAGCAAGATGTATAGGCATTTCGACATTCGAGTGACTTTTCTAAAATTTTCCTCTGATTTTTTCTTTTTCTTAGTGTGATTTTGTACATAGAGCTATGTACTTATGCATAAATACATATTTTGAAAATACAAACATAATGTTTGCCACAAAAAGACACTGATCAGATTCAGATCCCCGTTGAGTTTATATTTGGAGCCAGTAATTTTCTACGCTCTCCCGCACAGACAATACCAAAACAAAAGCCAATCGCATTAGATCTCGCTTGATAATAATTTTATTTTTCCTGTGGCTAACTTGTAAATTAAATCCTTGTCAACTGCAAATTTACGGCATTTTTGTCTAAAGATTATAGAGCAACAAAATAATAATAAACAAATTTAAAACGGATTCAAATAAATTGACCAGTAGCCAAGGAATACAAACAAGTGGCCTGACGTTTCGTTGGCTGGGTGGATCTTCTGTTGTTTGTTGCAGAGAACCGGACTGTCTAAATTAAGTTCAAATCTTAAAATTATCTGGCAATATGCCACAATATGTTTCAAATACTTGAAAGACCACCGCACTGGCTCCTATTATATATACATATATAATATATGGTTGAAAAATACATATTATAATTGATTTTTTAAAAGCTATGTTCCCTGATGTGCGCGATGATCGTGGAAATTATAGTATGTCCATTTTAAATTGGGTAATTTAATTTTGATAAACACCTTTAATTTGGTTTATTTACGAGTTTTTTGTATGTGGTATGGATTTTTTTAGAGAAAAACATTTTATTGGCAATTAAGTTGTAAACATTAGTTTGTATATTTTCACTTAGCAGGTGGTTGGTAAGGTTGCAGTTCACCACAGTGGTAAGAGAATCTTACCGTTCAACTTCCCTCCCACGTCTTTGTGAAATTGCTATTTAAGCGCCAGCTTTGCTTGCAATTACATATTCAAAGACGCAAGGAAATACGACCATCAGCTTGGACTCAAAGAATGACCTCTCAACATTTATTGATAAGGTTTTGTTGAATAACCAACGAAATAGAGAAGAATTTGAGGGGAATACAAGACATGATCAAGTGCATTTTTCAAAGCCTGCAAAGCTTTCGATAAGGTCTGATACGACGTCATGGCTTAGTGTAAACAGCCTTTTCCAGCACAGATATTATTTTAGAATCCAACAAAAAAAAATTATTCTTAGTTTTACAAGAAATAAAATATTAATATTAAAATTGATGCTGGTGCTCCACAAGGAACTGTTCTTGGTCCAATTCTGTTCAGTTTTTATACTTTAGATATATTATGTAGGTACATAGAAATGAGGATCTCAGAGATCTCAGGGACAGGGACACTTGTATGCACTTACATAATTTGTATAGCAATAGGGACTGTATTTGTTTCCCTAAAGTATTCAAAAAAGTGTTTAAAATTTGTAAAAAAAAAAATCGACTGTGGTTTTCAAAGCATTGAGTCTTCAAAAAAAAAAAATATTTTATTTAAAAATCTAAAAAATTCTTTTTGGAAATAAATAAAAGTGACCAAAATCAGTTAGATCTTTTTCATAAAAATCGAAAATCCAAAAAATGCTTACATGTATGTGAGGTTCCATTAATAACCAAGCATTTTTCGTAAAAAAAAAGTTTTTTGTTAGGTAAGTACAAAATTTCAAAATAATCGTCAGTGTTGTTTTCGAAATATTGAGTTGCCAAAATAAATTGAAATATTTTTAAAAATCTAAAAAACTTATTTTGAAAAACTTTGGTACAAATATTATTAAACTTTTTGGAAGATTCTTTATAAAAAAATGATCAAAATCGATTGAATCGTTTTCATGAAAATGTTAAATCAAACAATGGTTCTATGGGAGGTTCCATTGATAACAATTTTTCGAAAACAAAGCTTCTCATTGAAAGTAATATGTGTATTGCATGTTTTTAGAAAAATATGTAGAGTCATCTTTGAGAGGAATAATCATGCTGATTATGGAACTCGTAATATTTGATTCACTAAGAATCACAGTGCAGTATTTTCTCTTTCCTTTTCATTGGGGGAGATGTCAAAAATAATTGTGAGCAAGAATTTTAAAAGATTTTTTAACCTAAAAATTAAACAAAAATTTTTCCTCTGAGCCAAGAAAATTGCATTTGCGTTTTTCAACACAGTTTTCAAAATGGCGGGCAATGCAGCATTTCCCATCAGCCAGATTGCCTTAACGCAAGAACTTAAAAAAAACAGCCATACCAAAATGACTTCCCGAAAACGTTGCTAGCCTTAAGACTATTAGGTGCATTCATATTCCCACCATTTTGTATAGCAAGAATCTATTTTCTTACCTACAACAAAATGACGAATGGAATGACTTCACTTCCGTTTAGGTACTGCAAAATTCTTCAATCAGATGAAGTTTTCAAGGGAAAAACGGCTTAAGTTCTCTTATTGAAAAAAAAACTAAACTAATGATGACATCTGGTAACATTTATGAGTTCTATCTGATGTAGTATAACTCTCTCCACAAAGGATTTTGAAGACTCACTAAGGGCCATTTTCAAATGTTCCGGTTAAAGTTTCGGATAGATATCCGACACATAACCCTATCCAGTAGATAAAAGTTGCTGTTATTTATTTTCTGTTTCATCGTCAAAGTCTCGGATAAACTAACCGGTGGATAAATTTACTAGACACTTACAGTTTGAGGACAACATAAAACATCAAAAACATACTGAAAATTAAATTTTTTGCTGACAAAACAAAACAAAATTGTCGTTTTGATTTAAATTGTCATTGATTTTAAAGATTTGAATTTAATTAGAACCGCGACGGATTGATTTAAAGCGAAATTCACAATATTTCGACGGAGACTCGTAGCAGTTTAGTATTTTAAAGATTTGAATTCAATTCGAACCGCGGCGGATTGATTTAAAGCGAAATTCACAATATTTCGAAGGATACGCGTGTCAGTTACCCATCCTCAACGTTGGAGCCAGGATTTTGGCCTACAAGCAAGAAGAAAAAAATATCCCTATTCGAAAATAAAGAAGAAAAGAAGAGACCACAAGAGGTGTCAACTATGGACAAACATCGTTTCAACAATGCATTGCGGCTTAAAATATTTAAATATGGTTAAGATGTATGTATGTATGTACATAAATAAGCTGTAATAAATTAAAATATTCTTCAATAAATATATAATGTGCTCTTAATCGAAGAAATGGTCTAAAACTATATTTTTTCAATTGCTTCAAACTAATATATTTCTTATCTTCTGGATAAAAGCTTTAACAGCCACATGAACCGGTGATTAGGCTATCCGAAACTTTATCTGTCGGATATCATTATCCGAGACATTTGAAACCAAAAGTTGAAGTTTATCTTGCAGATAAGTTCCGGTTAGGCTATCCGAGACTTTAACCAGAACATATGAAACTGGCCCTAAATGACACATTTTCTAAAAAATATTTTTTCAAATGTTTTTTTTTTGCTCCAAAAATTGAACAAAGTGGTATGTATTTGAAAAAAAAAAAAAAATACAAAGCATGTGGCTGGCTAGACGTAGCTACATAATTTAAACAAATTATCTGATATTTTAAATACTTCCGGTCGAAGTACTGTCAAAACAAAACGCTTGTCAAAAATTATTTTACTTTCAAACTACCTACATATATTTTGAAAACCATTTCCAATTATCATGTCCGATTCTTTCAAAAGACAATTTCAAATAAAACATTCGAAATTTTGGTTCCAAACGTCGTCGAAGGTCCTTTTGACTCATATAAGCGTATCAGGCGAAAAAATCCAAAATTTTGAGATCAATATGTTTGCTAAGTTGGGTAATTTGTACTCGACAAAATTATTTGTTCATTTCATATATTTAAGCGTCAATTTAGAAATAAACTTACAATTCCATTTTTTTCGGAATCAATTCAAGTACCTAGACTTTAGCAGTTTTTTCTTGGACCTTGAGATATTTTTAAATTTTAAAGTCTATTAAAACATGTAATTTATGTATTCGGTTTAAGTAGATATGTGATTTGACTTATTGTTTGTTATATCAAAAATTCAAAACAACGCACACATTATTGAGAATAAGGGGCATACGTGGCGTATACGTTATTAAAATGCCGTATAAACATTTAGTTAATTTCAAATTCCCGAAATTATGCTGAACAAGACGCAAAATACTCACGATCCGCTACTGGTTAGATGTTTTGGATGTTGGAATGAGTATAAGCTGACAAAAGAATGAGGAATAAAATATTAGTACAAGATGTTTCATTGCAAAAAAAAGTATCAAAATTAATGAGTTTTACCAGTGAAGAAAAATTGAGTGATTATGTACTCAATGATTTTTCATTTTTTGTTTAAATCCTGTTGATTTTGATGAGGTTTTGAACTTATGGCTTGGAATCTAGATTTGTATTTGGTGTGAAAAGACTATTAACTCAGCACTTAAAACCAGGGTAGGGAAATGCTCACTCATGAGTACCTACTCATTTTTCCTCTTTGCTCATAAGTACCGAAAAGTAAAGAAAAAAGGAAATGCTCACTCTCATAGAGTCAGAGCTAACGTGGAATAATTTAATGCTCACTTCATGAGCAATGGTGAGCATAAATTCGGTTTTTCCAAAACAACATGCATTTATGAATTGGTTCCTGCTACTTATAACAAATTAATAAAAAAAAATATTTTGTTGAAAAATGTTTCAATAGGTTTTCATTCTTAGTTCTTAAATAACAACACTGGGAAAAAAAATTACTAATTATTAAAGTGATTAAAATTAAAATAATTTTTATATATTAAATTCTTAAAACATTTTTGGTATGCAAATCTTAAGCATTTATTTATGTGTATGTAAAAATAAAATTAAAAAAAAATTATTAACCCGTTTTTGAGACATCGAATTTTCAAAAAAATAATTTAAAACTTTTTAATATTAAGTAATAGTAGGAACCGTTTTTGAGAAAAAATAAATATTTTCCTGAACGGTTTTTTAAATTTTGTATGGAACGCACCGTTTTTTTGCATTAAAGACATTTTTTTCTTAAAATATTTTAGTGAAATAAAAAAATCGAGCATTGAGTTTCAAAAAAATTGATCATATCGTTTTCGAAACCTCAAATAAGTTTTTGAAATTATGACAGATTTGACTTTTCTTAATTGTCCAGTTTATATTTCTGAGGGCTCAGAGAATTTCCCCAGTTTTGCTGTCAAATACTAAGTAAAACAAATTTTGGATTCGTCTGCTCAGTTGAGCGCTCTGATATTATAAACTGAACAAATATAAATCTGGGTTCAGAAAAATTCTGTCACGTACTGTTTCTTTTTTTTAAATTTTGTTTGAAAAAAATATGATTGATTTGTAGAATAGAGACCTCTTAGATTCGGTTTACCAGGTAAAAATATATGCCTATGCAGCACAAATTTGGAGGAATAAGTAACTTCACGTAATACAGTCGATTCCCTCTGAGTCGACTATCTCTATTTAAGACCAATTTCCCACTAACTATATTCATTCAATTTTTGGCATATTTTCAATCCTTTAAAGTCGAATTTTGGAATTTTTTTGAAAAAAAAAACAATACAAAAACTTCAACCTCTCGCAACTTATATTCTTATACGCACAAACAATAAACATCAAACACATACGCTTGTACCTCTGACTCTGTTACATGGTAGAAAATAATTTTTGTTAACTTTATTTAAAAATTTTGCGTTCAGCTTTTACGTTAAGTTGGAAAAATCCTAGCAAAAAATTTTTCTTTTACAAGACTTCATTGCTAGGTAATGTATTAACTTTTACCAACCAGATTTGTCTTTAATCATAATCATCAATGTTTACTCATATTTTAAACCGTCTTGAGCATGCGTGAGCATTTTCTAGACCTGCTGAAAACTGGCCCCAAACCATCGCATCGTTACAGGCGATTTTTTTTTTCTTTTGGTATTGACATTTTAGCAACACTATAATATAATATAAGGGTATAGTTTGTAACAGCGCCACCGCTAGAAGACAAACATTTCCCGAGGAGAAAAAATCTTTCTTCAAATTATTATTCTTTAGATTTTTGAATTTTGTATTAAACAATAATTCTTCAAATATTTAAATTTACTTGTGAATTTCCTTTCTTACACTTATATCATTTGGTTTCGATTTATTAAAATAAATTTTATTTTTAGACTAGAGTCACAATAGAAAAGATTAATTACCACTTCCTTTGAATTCGTAGCAACTCACAAGAGACGAAAAAGTAGGTACATGTATACATATGTATGTATATGCGTAGGTAAATAACCAACCTTACAATTTTCTTTGAAAATAAGCTGACATGTGACGAGGCTGAAAATGAAAATGGAATTTATTTTTGTCCCTCAAAATTCAAAGAACCAGAAAATTTAATTGAAATAAAATGTCGTGATGTGGCAAAGATTTTGAATTTTAGTGCATTGCACTATTGCTGCTGGCTGCAGTGGCCGTCGCTGCACCGAGGACAAATCACACGTTGTCGTCGGCGATGTTTTAAATTTAGATTTTTTTGAAAGTTTTCGTTGCCGCGGGAGTTTATTGAACCCCAACAGCATGTTGCGCACAAAACTCGTAGTTTTAATTTGAAACATGTATGCGACGATGTACATATAACCCCATCGATTTCTGAGAAGAAACAAAAAAAAATCTATCCCTCACAGCGAAAGTACCTATGGGAAGAAACAAAAATGCAACATTTTCTGGCAAGTACCTCATATGAAGGTAATGAAGCGCGCTAGTTTATTGCTTCCTTGCCAAAGATACATACATAAAAAATAAAGAACTAAAAAAAAAATAAAAACAAAAAAGCACTACAAAGCAAATACAAACATCGATACGATAAATAAAATTATTATTCTTGGTCAAAGTAATATTTGGCCAGTTTTATGAGATATCGGAGGCCTCCGTATTTTTTAAAAAATAAGAAAACGATTAGCATTTGCCCCACAATTTATCATTTTTAGCTTTGATTTGCTAACATTTTGCATTATTAAAACTATAAGCAAAGCAATACACGAGCACCACATCATCTAATTCTATGTTTTCTCTATCTAAAGCTTCCTTAGCTAAGCTTCATACCTTAAAGTCATAGTTTTCGTCTGTGTGAATGTTGGAGCCTGGCCTTCTCCCGCAAGGAAAGAACTCGTAGCGTCTTTGATATTTGATTTCGGTGCGGTGCTCTCACCGTTTTCAAGGTTCTTTGGTGCTCCGAAGATTTTTCTATCCATACTTTCGGCAGATGAGATTTTTGGTGCATTCTTTGTTGGTTCAGGTGCAGGAGTTGATGGTGGAGGAGCTGGTGATGCAGCTTTGGGCTTTGGTGGCTCTGCTGGTTTGGCAGCAGGCTTTGGTGGTGGCGTTGGTTTTGCTTCTGGTTGCACAACTGGCGCTGGTTTAGCTTCTGGTTGTACTATTGGCACTGGTTTTGCTTCTGGTTGCACTACTGGTGCTGATGGTTTTGCTGGTTCTGGAGTCTTTGGCGTAGGGATTTTGACTGGTTCAGGCTTTTTCTCAATAGCTTTATCAGTAGGTACTTTATTGCCTTTGAAAATATCGAAAATTGACGTCCAACCAAGACGTTTTCTAAGTAAAGTAAAATAAAAAAGGAAAATAAATTATAAGATAAGAAAATAAAAAAAAAAATAAAAAAATACAAAACTAAAATAAATTTAAACTTTAAATTAAAAATAAAGGTAAAAAAACATATATGTACCTTACCTACTTGCTTGTGAATATCAAAAAGGCAAAAATTTAAACGAAAAAGTAATATAGGTAACAAACTAATTTGAAGGTTAGTATCTATAGAGTTTAATTTTTTTTTATATTCTTTCAGGTACAAAGTACAAAAATACCAACACAATTTAATTTTATACAAAGGTGATATCCTATACCAAGGCTGAGAATAGAGATGAGAAAACAAATTTACAAAACAAGTGATGCATGTCTGGCCGTACCCAGAAATGCATGCCCATCCATCAAAATAATTACAATTTTCATTTTTATTTATAGATTGTTGGATTTGCGAAATTTAAATGCAATTATTTTGTGTGCTTGATGTTGTTGGGAAGGAAAAGATGCAATGAAAAAATAATCTCTTGTCACAAAGAAGCTTGTACCTAATTTATTTAGTTTTTTTTTTTTTTGTATTTAAGTTTTTGGCAAGACGATTCACTGCCACAATGTCTACCAAATAGATACAAAAAGTATCATTTTTCAATTTCTTATTTATGCATTTAAAAATAAAAAGTATACAAAAATATGAGATTTTATCTGTTTTATTATTTTAAATTAAATAATTTTATTATGAATACATAAAAGAATGCGCAAATAAGTTGTTTGGTCTATTTTTTCATAGAATAATATCTTAATAATCTGCCAGCAAAGTATAATTTTCAATTAAAAAATTATAAAATAGGAAATGCAGAACTTAGCAGTCTGTAATTTGGGACCACTTATTGTTTCATAGAATAACATGAAAATCAAAGATGGCAATCTCATAATACCAAAAAGCTGTCTTCAAAGTCTACTCAATGAAAAGTTATTTCCGTATTAATAAACTCAAATTAAACTAGAATTATTTTTAGTTAGTGAGTTAAGAGTACAATTTTTAAATTTTTAATTAACATAGCTCACAATAAAAAGGTACATTTAACTTAATGTCTTTTTTGCCAAAAGCTAAAGCTTAAATGAAATAGACATTTGTGTCACACAGCTTTTTGCAAGCTCTAATGAAAGAGAGTGGGTGCAAAAGTTCAAATTAAGTACGAAAGTATTATATGCAGTTCTAAAAATACTCATTGGCAACAGTAGAGTTCTTGTTGACTGTAGTAGATTTTTGTTAAGAAAGATTCGAGAGTATACATTTCTTAGCATTGTTTATGGAAGTACGCACCTTTGTGCTAAGATAGACACAAATTATGTTAAAAGCAGTCCTATAATTTTTAAATTCCCTTTTCTTGCAGAAAACTTTTGTGAGTATTTTACAGGAACAGTAAGTAAGCACTAGAGTCACATGGTCGGCTTAGAATGAAAATCGGCTAACTTTACATTTTTTATGTATTAAGGCTTAAATTAAGCTTGGGCGTCATTTTTGTAATCCTGTCGCTTGGACGCCTATTCCAAAATGGCGGCCAATCTGTGGAAAATTGTAAATTAAAAACAAGCTCGTAAATTATTAGAATTTCGATGATCAATCTAACGATTTATATCTTAAAAGAAAGGTTTTGAGTAGACCCACTTTGGGGAAAAATTTCAGTATTGCCACTTTTCAGGAACATACTTTTTTAAGTTAAAGATTGGGACTTCCACTTTTTTGGTAGTTTTTAATATTTTGAACATAATACAAAAGTCGTGAAAACGCCTCCAGAAGCCAAACGCGTATTGGGAAAGTAACTTTTGACATTTTAAAGGTAAGTGTTGAGTAGAAGCACCTTTGATAAAAATGTCAGTGATGCCTTTTTCCTAAAATGAGTTTGGCATCTGGAGGCATTTTTACAAATTTTCTCACAATATAAATAGTAAAAATTACCAAAAAATGGAAGTCCCAACTTTGACATCAAAAAACCTAGGTTCCCGAAAAGTGGCAGCACTGACATTTTACCCAAAGGCGCTTCTACTTAACACTCATATTTTAAGACATTACCATTATTAACATCAACCGTTATTTTTCCAGGCAACGTTCGGAGTTTCCGCATTTTGTTCACGTTATAAAATATTAAAAATTTCCAAAAAAGTGGAAATTGGCATCTGGAACCGTTTCCTCAAATTTTTCATGTTCAAAATATTAAAAATTACCAAAAAAGAGGAATTCCCACCCTTTGATATAAAAAAGTATTGTCCCGAAAAATGACAACACTGACATTTTACCCAAAGATGCGTCTACTTAACACTTATCTTCTAAGGGCCTGGGCCAACAGAGTGCGATCCGGCGTTTTTTGTGAGTAATTACAAAAAAAAAAAAAAAAATGATCGTCATTTTTCCATCACACGTCCGGAGACGTTTCCGCAATTTGTTCACGTTAAAAACTACAAAAAAAGGGTAACTCACACATTTTGACACAAATGAAAAGTATGTTCCTGAAAAGTGGCAATATTGAAACTTTAACCAAAGGTGCGTGTATTGAAGACCTTTCTTTTAAGACATAAATCGTTACTTTGATGTTTGATCAATGAAGCTTTACAAGTAATTTACGAGTTTTTTTTGTATTAACAATTTTCCACAGATTGGCTCCATTTTTGAAAATGGCGTTCAAGCAACAGAATTACAAAAATGACTTCCGAGCAAAATTTCATCCTTAATGTGGAAGGAATGAGAATGAATTGCGGGCAAAAAAGAGGTCCCCGCTAAAAAAAAACGTAGGGATTCGATTTCCTGACCGGACTACAAGGTCGGATAAATCAGTCAGATATTGCGACGGACGTAAGATTGTACTTTTTGAACAAAAAAAAAGTATCCAAAAATTGTTTCATCGAATTTGACAAAGATAAAAATCACTTTATGGCAACTCTCCTGGGCCAAGCCAGTTCCCTTGGAAAAACTAAAACAAAATTTAAGATTTTATCTTCCTTATTTAACAAACAAAAAAATAAATTGGAAAACTGTCACCAAGCGCCAAAATCTATTTAGTTTGATTCCACCATTTGCATTTTTGCAGCAATCTGTCAGTCCACTTTCGTATAGGAGTGATCAAGGCCGTAGCGAGGGGGGTCACAGGTTTGACCCTCCGAAAATATTGAGAAAGGTATTTGTAAATCATAATTTTCCTGTTTTTCCTCCTATTCTGTGCATAATTTTGTATAATATTCAAGGCAAAAAATGTTTTCCTTGGCCACCCATTGAGTTATAAATTTACCCTTAATTAATAAATAAGAGGTCTAAACATAGAAAATTATTTTTGGATGCAAAAACCATTTGCATGCAAATAATGCTGTGAGGAGAATATATTTTTATAAGAAGTATAAACCGAGCATACCAAAAAATATTTTTTATTCAGAGCACTATTTTCTCACACGCAAACAAATTACTAGTCAATTGTTTTTATAATTCCATGACAGCAATGGTTTTTTTTGTATGAACCTGATGTAAACCAATCATGCTAGAAAGTAATGTATTTCACCTCAATAATTTTAGATATGCGAAAATATTTGCATAGATTTTTTTCTGCACGAGATAAATATAGAGTAGACTTTAACGAATAATTTTTTTCTCGCTGACGTTGTATTGCCGAACAAAATTGCGCTTGGCATTTGTATTTCCTTTTGCATATAACAATTTTTCAACATTGAACATTGAAATATCTTCTTTTCTAAATGAAATGCAATGAAACGCCCAAAGTGAAAGTTGCTCCTGAATTTGACACTAGTTTCATTTATGGCTGCTAACGCCCAAAAATGCCCATTATTCTTTGCTTTCGAAAAATTATAAAGCCCCCCCCCCCCCCCCCTAAATAATTGTCTGGCGACGGCATTGGGAGCGGTCGATAACACTAGTTTACAAAATTTTGGGTCATGGTAGGGTCCTTAGAAAAAATATATTTTCTAGACTAATTTTGGGTCACTAAACACGAAAATCAAAATTATTTTTTTTCTAAAGAAGCGTTTTCGAGATAAGCGCAAAAATCATTTTGTTCACCTATTTTTTCAGATATTTCCATAAATCTCGCTAGCGGCTTAGCTAATTTACATAAAATGTGTATTTTCTAAATCTTCTGATCTGTCTCCTTCCGCCGATGTACTGCTTGTATAAGTCGGACTGAAATTTTATAAGTTACAGGCATTCAAAGTTTCAAAAAAGAGTATTTTTGAAAAATTTCTAGTTCTTGGATGCTCTATATGGATAGAAAAAAAAATATTTAAAATTATTTTAAGGACTCAATTGAAAGACAATCTTTCGAGATTTATGGCAATATCTAAAAAAACAGGTGAAAAAATGATATTTGCGAATATCTCGATATCTTCTTTGGAAAAAAAGAATAATTTTGATTTTCGTGTTCAGTGACCCAAAGTTAGTCTAGAAAATATATTTTTCTAAGGACCCTTCCATGAACCAAAATTTTGTGAACTAATGACTTTTTAGGAGTGGTTAAAGATATCATGATAAATAAAAATGAAGACATTAATTTTTCACCCACTGACAAACTTTTTGAAAAGAAGCCATTTAACCGCCAAGGTTAAAAGAAAATTCCATTTGGTGAATTTTTATGTGAATTTAGTTGACAACCCGGGAAAAAAGGTGTCCTGGCGCGGTGAGGTAGTTGAGTTTTGGTATTAAATCCGTTATATCTGGCGGCGCTGCTGTAGGCCACATAGACAGACGGATTTGTGAGACACACTTCTTTCGTGTTCCCTATATCATCGAAATGTCAGGTTTCACTAAAATCTCGTTTCTTTTTTTTGTAAAAATGGACATAAAGCCAGCATAAGAAAATGGTCGGTAAAAAATTTCTGTAAAAATCACAAAAACCTATACAATTTTGACGAATGTTACCTGCTCTTTTTTTTCGTAAAAATCATAAGAAAGTATAAGATTTTGTACAAAACTAGGAGACCTGCAAAGCAATTTTAACAAAATGGTATGAGCATGGTATTAAAACTTGGGTCTTACATCTTCTTTAAACGACTTTATAGCCTTTACATATATTATTTAACCAAAAGACAAGCCGT
Source organism: Dasysyrphus tricinctus (assembly GCA_963921185.1). NCBI lineage: Eukaryota > Metazoa > Arthropoda > Insecta > Diptera > Syrphidae > Dasysyrphus > Dasysyrphus tricinctus. Next base: position 219,836,158 of record OY992532.1, on the reverse strand, counting down.
TAACTTATACCGGTTTTCTATAGAACTTTCCGTAGTTCCAAACCTGCATTTATTTGATATTGCATTTATATAAATGAGTTCACGTAATTCCCGCATTTCGAGTCAGCAACATTGTTAACAAATTGACTAAAATAAACAAGTCATTATGTCTACACTCATTTTTATGATCAACCCTTAATAATGCAGTTAAAAATACTGTGCAATTTAATATTACAATCACATCAAACCAGTCATGCATGAAGAAAACCACATTAACCAATATCAATACCACAATCGTTTAAATAAAAAAGTATTTATCTTCATCGTCGGTGTGAAATAAAGTAATATTATTCCTAAGCACACTCTTACCAAATCAGGTTAGATATAAACATTTAAAAGACACATAAAATACATTATAATTTAGTATATGTTTCGATGAACTTCTATCATATTCTCCAGAGTGATTTAAATGAGTCACTCTAAATAACCATTCATGATCGTTTTTTAAGACCTCTCTAAACTCCTAAGGTACCTACATAGATAAAAAAAAAGCACAAGCAATAGTTAGTGCATAAATATTATTTTGTTTGTTGCCTGGGGTGATTCATTAATTTTAGTCAGTCATCAACTTCAGTCTCAGCTGATTTTAAAAGGTTTCAAGATATATGCAACTCACACCTCTTCGTTTTGAATGACTAAAATCATATGACTGACTATATTTATCATTTTTATATTGTTTTGCCTTATCGAATCGACACAATACTGTGAATTTGCAATTTGCAAAAAGTATCATGAATACAACACTTGTGTGGGTAAATGCGGTGATGAAGTGTCTCGATATTGGCCAAAAACAAAATAAAAACGTTTAATAACTCACGTAGCACTTCACCACCCCTTTGCCAACCTCTTAAGGCCTCTCAAGGCTATTTCATGGTGCTTTTTTTTTTAGTTTTGAGTACCGGCAAGATGCCGGTATAACTATATAATGCTTATATGTTTGTGTCTGTAGTTAAATATATTTTGGCTAAACTGTCTGTCTTTCAAGCCAAGGCATTTTTAGCACAAACACCTGGTGAAAACAATCGATATTGGTAAAGCGAAATAAATGACTCTTGGCTAAGAAACTAAATACTTAGCCAATTCATTGTAGCAATTTGTAGTTCTTTTAGTCTAGGAAACGTCTGTATAAGATATGTACATATTCACATAGGAATACAACTTAAGGTTTGTATTGCTTTATAAAAAATCTCAACATAGCTACTTATTCGAGTACGTACTCAAACTTGTTGTTATATTCGAGTGGTTCTACCGGAATTACTTGTACTTTTTTCAGCAGCAATTACAGGTGTGACATCTGAGTTAAATTCGAGCAAGCTTGTGCGAAAAATAACTGAATAAGAATAAAATAAAACAAAATAAAATAAAATAAAATAAAATAAAATAAAATAAAATAAAATAAAATAAATGAAATAACCAGAGTAATTTTTTTGAGATAAGGAGGGCGTAGCTAACACGGCTCGAAAAATATTTTATAAATAAGGACTTGTTTCAAGTGGCGTGAAGACGGCGTAAGTGCTTTGACTTGGTTTAACTATTCCGAGGTTTAACCCAGTATTCTAGAAATCTAGTAAATAAGGCTGATATTGCAAAGATTATAATTTTGAAGAGAAAAATTAGTACTTTCAGTTGCCATTGTAAATTGTATTGAAAAAATGTACAGCTCGTTGGATATGTAACCTCTGTTGAGACAGCACTTCACGAAGTGGTCGGTACAGTTGAAAAATCGATCCACTTCAAGGAATTCTTTTTAGCAGCATTCCTTGACATAGAAGGGGACTTTAATAATGTTGATAACAGTGCAATTCAACAAGCCCTAAACTCCGTCAGCATCGATCCATCACTGATAAACTGGATTGATTTCATGCTTCAAACGAGACTCATAAATGCAGAAATTGGTGACAGCAAGATAAGAGTTAAGAGATCTTAGTTAAACTAAATCTGGGTGGTATCAAGGTAGTCGCATACGCCGATGACATTGTGTTATTGACCTCTGGAAAATTTGTCTCCACTTGCAGCAGAATTTTTGGTATAAGATGGGGTCCCAGCCATTATAAGGCCAATTCTAACGTACGCATGCATGGTCTGGTGGCCAGCCTTAGATAAGGAAACCAATCTAAAAACAATGACTAAAATTCAAAGAGTAGCGTGTATTGGCACAACCAGTGCTATCAGGGCCACACCAACGGCTGCCCTTGAAACTTTCCTTTCACTTGCCCCACTCGATCTGTTTACGAAAGAATTGGCGGCCGCCAAAAGTGCTTTATAAGACTTCATCAATGTAAAAATTGGAAAAGGGGAATCTACGGTCACATAACTATAATGAATTTTACAGACAGACATTCAAACAGACTACGTTTCACCGCACATAGTTTTCAACCCAGTAACCAAACAGTTAACCTAAGATGGGTCCCAGGACATAGGGATATGCATGGGAACGAACTGGCGGATGAACTGGCCAAAAGCGGGTCATCTCTTGTTCCAAGCCAAATCGAAGCCTCTGTGCTCATGCCACTGGAGCAAGAAAAAAGTAGAATACACCAGAGTTTCTTAGAAGCTGTAAATGTCAGATGGTCATCCATCGACACTTTTCGGGTTTCAAGGAATCTATGGCCAAATATTTCAAATAAAAAACTGAATACTTAAGGGCCCAGCCCATAGAATCCGTTGCGGCGACAGAACCATTGATGTTGCGGGATGCGACGGATTGAGGTAGCCCAATGAATACGTTGATGTTTGCATAATAACAAGTTCAAACACACACATAACCACTTGAAATTCAAACACACACACATAACAACCACTTGAAATTCAATTACACACATAACAACCACTTAAAATTCAAACAAACACAAAAAAGTTCCTGTCAACGCATCTGTCGCAGAGAAAAAGTTAAAAGTTCGGCTACTCTGTCCGTTGCGTCCGACGCTTGCGTTGCTATTGGGCCAGTTCCCATAAGAAAACATGTATTTTATCGAGCTGTCAGTTGAATGCGTCGTCACAACGGACACAACGGATTCTATGGGTCGGGGCCTTTACTCAAGTTAAGCAGGCCTCAATTATCTCTCATGGTTGGCGTCCTTACGGGCCACAACTCAATGGGAACCCACATGAGCAGAATGAATAATTACATTATTGATCAGCCATCTTAACTATGAATTTATCATAAATCAACAAACCTAATATGGGCGCTGCTTTATATTTAATTTCGTTTGCATTATTTATAGATAAATTAGGGGAACTTAATCCTGGGATTGATTGCAGTTTTTATTAAAATATTCTTTAAAATCGCAATCCTTAGTGCCAATTCTTTCCTATCCTCCTTTTCTTTCTAACTAGTGCCGTGCAGTTCAGGTTGTAGTTAAAATTATAAAGTTCAAATAAAGAAGTTTAAGTGAGCACTACTCCATATATTTAAACTTAATGGAGCAAATGCCACCAAAACAGAAGAATATTTTTTCAAATTTTCTTCAAATTCTTATAAAATTATGTTAGAGTGAAAACTTAAATATGTGTGTACATATTTGAATTTTTTTTGTGATATTTTGAACCAAAATGAAACCCATTCACATATCTGCTTTACAGATCAACTCAATTTTGGGGTTTTTTTTTTTTTTGTTTCTTAAGCAAATGCTTTTTTTATAATATCTGTTGCATAAATTAACTTGCCAACTGTTTATATACATAGATCTAACGACTAAACTTGAACTTTTTTACTATTTTTATAAAACATCTACATATGTACGAGTACATTTTGACTTTTTTTTTTATTAAAATAAAAATAAAAAAACCAATTAAAATAAAACAATTCACGAAATATTATTTCCAGTGAAAATAAGACTACTTTCAATTCAAAAATAATCGTTTGTTTTTATTTAACATTTTCCAAAACCAAAAAAATCATCCGAGAAGTATGTTCAAAAGCCATCAATCATATCAGCCCAAAAGCACTACAATGGAAACCAATATTCTTTAGAGCACTAAAATATGCAATTTATTTTATAAAGATAAACGATCTTATGGAAAGCTTTTACGAAAAAAGTTCTTAATAGGGTGTTTTAGTTGTGATTGAAAATTAAAATAATTTTATAGTGACAATATCCATAATCCAATAAGGTTATTTATAATATTGTAAGGTCTCAAAGCAACACGCAGTTATGCGTGGATTCGATTGATTAATTTTTTTTTTTAGTTTATTATATCAAACATTGCAAAAACCTGAGAAATCTTTTTTTCTTTGTAAAAGGTCAGTTAATAAAGTTATATATTTGTATTAAGATTTTTGTTTTTAGTTTTAATAAAAATAAATACTTACCGAATTTCGTCGAGCGCTAATGAAAGATACCATAAGGCAAACATGTTTAAAACTGAAACAAAAAGAAACAAATTACAATGTTAGAATTAGACACAAATCAAGAAATCTTTTCGATTTAGGTAATGGTTTCTCTGCTTAAAATTATTTCTTTCTTATCTTTCCGTTGAATGTTTTAAAAGTTGAGTCAAATAAATGTCTGTATATTTACTAATTTTTATGAATTTTGGCAATTTATTGCTAGAAACATTTTGTTGCGGTTTAATTTAATCGCAACTCTCGGTTAAAAGTTGTCCCCGTTTGCCTGTTTTCGTTTGCACTTAAATGTTGGTCTTAGGAGAAAGCTACTCTCGCGAGCAAAAGTAGCTGATAGCAAATTTATAAACCTGCTCAAATCGAGAGGAATACAAATTTGGGCCAGTTAATTTGGCAACTGTTTACACATTATCAAATGATATTTACTATGGACCCGAAATCAATAAACCAAGTTCTAGTACCATGTAAAAACCAAACTGTTTTTCATCGTTAGAAGTTCGAAATCAAAAATTAAGGAAAAACTGAGTGATTTCGCTAGTTCCAAAGTCGGAGTTTTGAGCTAACCAGAGAAGCTAGAATTTTGTTCTAGCAGTAAAAGTAGAGTTTTTTTTTGATGTGAACTAACTAAAATAATCACATTAATGAAAAGAAATATCTCATAAGAACGTTCTTAATTTTTTCTTTTATCCTAAATCAGTTCTATAATATAAATATTTTTTCCAAATTTATTTTGAAATTAAAATAAAATATTTTCCCAAAAACTCTAAAAAAGAATGTTTTTTTTTTATTTACTTAAATATCCAGCATGGTATAAACGATCAATAAAGTGAATACAAATAGGGACACATGCCATGATGGTATCCAAGATATTTGCTTTCTTGTTCCTAAAAATGGAAATCGATAAAAATAGTTTTTGAAAACATACTCCACTCGTATAGGTAGGTATCTATTAGGATTTGTTTTATAGGATATTAAATAAATATCAGAGTCTATTTCTATTCGAAACGTTTAAACTCTGGAGTTGCTTCTTTTTTTTTTGCAATTAAAAAAATGAATTCAGTTATAAAATGCTGTCAATTTGTGATCAAAAGGGCTCTTTGCAAGCAAACTGTGGGGTAGTATTGATTTGTTCCCTCCTCTATGTTTTCGGAGGTGCTGAATCCGAATCTGAGGTTTGCAAACAAGATTTTGTGACGCAACATGGAAAAAAATGCAAAAAATGATGCATAAATGCATTTTTTGGGAGTTGTTTACTTTTGGCTCGAAATCGAAAATTATCACTTATTCGTGTATTACATCAAAGGACAATTGAAATTATAAACAATTTCCAACAAACCTCTGTTTTAGTTTTTTTTGTCTGCGACAACCCATTGGACTCAAGCGCTAGTTGAAAATTGACGTGTTTTTGATTGTTTCCGAAAATTCACTAGAAAACACTAATTTACTATTTTGCGTGACAAAATTAGAATTTTTATCTTTAATATGAACCAAGATATACTTTTCTTGTGGTTTTTGATGCACTGAGTTCGAATTTGGCCTTGAAATTGCTCTAGGACGTCACGTTTTTGAGATATTCTTATCTAAAAATAAAAAAAATGTGTTTTTGATGCAAATTTGGGGTGTTATTTTTTCTCGAGGTAATTTTTTTCGCATTAATGTTTATGGTCATTCTGAAGTATGAACATTTTACTTTGAAATTATTCTTTTTGAACCTTCCAAATACAAATAAATAAATTGGGTGGCGCAACAGCTCGTGGAGAACCAGGGCCTAATGACTAACAACTCTCAACCATTCCTGTGTGCGTGTTGTTGGCAGGAATGGAGGGGACCTACAGTTTTTTACCGAGTCCGAACGGCTAAATGAGAACCACTTTTTCATGACAAGTATACTCTTGGAGGATTTGTCAGTTCCTCGCAAGAGGCAGTACCTCGAATAAAACATTTCTGTTTTTAGGTGGCACGGCTGGGAATCGAACCCACACCTTCGGCATGACAGTCCTACGCATTAACCATCAAGCCACGAGGTACTACCTTCCAAATACAAATACAGTGTGGTGAATAAAAAATATTTTGTATATGGTCCGCTAACACTTAAAAAAAAATATATTCACCTCACAGTATTTTTGCATGCAAATGGTTTTTGCATTAAAAAATAATTGTTTTCCATTCAACATTAATTAAGCATAAAATAATGACTTAATGGATGGCCTAGGCCAAGGCAAACATTTTTTGCCTTGAATATTATAAAAAATTATGCACAGAATAGATGGGATTGTATTGAAAAATTTGATTTATTTTTTGCATGGGCACTGTTAACTGGCTGAATACAATAGAGTGCTGCATCTGGAGCTGCTGCTGCAACTAGAATAGCTGTCAAAAAGTGTCGTACGTGATTTTATTTACGCGCCCACAATGCAACTGTACAGCTTTCTGACATTTTAGTATCGAAAATAAAAATGAAAACAATAATGATGAAAAAAAAGAGCTAAAATTGTGTTACATCTTTATGAGTGATTGAAAAGAGTTTAAAAATCACTTTAACCCACATGTTAACACTTCGTTTTGCTCACAATTTTGAAACGTCAAAAAAGCTGCAAGCAAAAGTTAAAAGTTGGCCAACTTGTCCGGCTGCGTCTGCAGCTGCGTCGTGTTCTGTTCGCATCATTGATTTTGTGTGTATTCAAAATTTTGACAGCCATTCCACTTAGAGCTCCAGTTGCAGCTCCGTCTCCATTCTGTTCAGCCAGTAACTCTGCTCTTAGCAACAATAGCCCTGTTTTTTAGTGCGTGTTAATTGCAACAACAAACTGGTATAATTCCGTATTGTTGTTGTATTTAACATGCTAATTTTTTCTAAGCGAATATAAAAATGCACTAAAAAACAGGGCTAATGTCTCGAGAGCGTAACCAAAAAGTGGTTCAGCGCTGTCAGAAAATGTAAGTATCTTTCTCTTCCGTTTTCCCATTTCTTGAAGATATAGGTACTTTTATGTATGTATGTATATTGGACTGTGCCAACAAAATCGCAATGTTAACTTTTTACTTACGAATTTGCGGTATATATAAATGGGTGGCAAAATTCTGTCTGTCTGTCAAATGATGCGATCCTCTAGAGCGGAAATTGATTGTTTGTTTGGGTCCAAAAATAACGGTACTTTCACTATGGACATTTACACATTGCATTTCATTTAGAAAAGAAGATATTTCAATGTTTATATAATGCATATTGCATAGTGCTTATATTTTTAGTGGGTGTAATGCTTTATTCTAACTTCATAACGTCTACTGACACTGTATTAGTGTGTTTAACGGGGTTTCAGAATATCCCAAGGACGCATTACGGGTTTAAACAGACCCAGTACCTACGTATTTCAACAACTTTGTAATTTTTTTAAATATATTATTTTACTCATGATTTAATGATGCTTTTATGATTTTCTTGTAATTAAAATATTGTAATTTAAATTTTAAAGATAAAAATAAAAATAAAAATCTATCTATCTATCTATCTACTCAGGATTTTTTAATATTGTGAGGATTGTTATATTATAGTTTTATGGTAAATGTTCTTATTAATGATGTTATATAGCCATTTTTATATACAAAATATTCTTGAGACTGTCGAGATTTCTTGTTCCACTTTCTTTTTCTATTTTTGAATTGATCAGAAGCCAGAAACTTGGTAAAACTTTATTGAAGTCATAGAACAAAAATGCATTTTTTTCGCTTTTGAAGTACCTACGCCACAATGAAAAAATTTCTGCACGGTGATTGTAGGACTAACACATCCAAAAATAACTGGACCATTCTTGGCCGCTCACGCCCATGTTTCATACATATTTGCCCATTCTCCTTTACCAAAAAATAGTTTATAACGGTACCTACCATATAACGGTTTTTCTAATTTCGATTTTCTAATTAACGGCTTAACCGATTTCAATCAATTTTTTTATGAAAAAGCTTCTTTAAAATGTCAATATTATTGCATATTAAATTTTGAAAAAAAAATTTTTTGAATAAAAAAAAAAATATGAATGTTTTTTGTTTGAAAATTCTATTTAAAAATCCGGTTGATGAATGTTTTTGAAAATAGGGGTGAATTTATATTGAAAAATACTTAAAATTGGCACACCAATTTTTTTTTATGTTACCAAACCGCTCCAACGATTTTAAATTTTTTGTTTGCATATAAGTTATGTAACGGGTTGTTTATACAATTGAAAAACGATTTTAATGCTTTTTCAATACTTTTTTATAGTAACTTGCGCATATTTTAAAAGTTCTTAAGTTCCAAGCAACTTGACCATAAGAGCAAGTACTTGCGATCCAGTCGTGCATTTTATTGTGATTGGTCTCGAAATCTCTTAGTTCGTACGAAAAAAAATAAATATCTAGAAGAACATTCAAAACCAAAAGCAGGTTTTTTTTTAATTTTTCTGGTAAAAAAGCAATTGTTTTCAAAAACTAATATTTATTTCCTTAAATTTGTAATGCTAAGACAAGTTAAAGCCTTGAAATAGAAGAGTAAGTTCGTGCGATCCACAGTCGAGCACATTTTGTACAAATAAGACAAGTAATTTAACGTTAATAGAAGGAAAAGGGTCTATAGAAAAGTTTTCTGAAGTAAAGAAAAATCTCAGTTTTGTGGAGTTTGCCACCCAGTTTAAAATCTGCTCACAGGCACCTACAGGACTTATTCCAGGGGCTTGGGGGGTGGATCTATCTGGGGAGGCAAATGATGGACTCCGACAGCAAAGAGATAAGCATTTGTCAAAATTCCTTAGTAAACTGAATTTAGAATATATTAACAGCGTGGTATATTTTGGATTTAAGTAGGGGGTTAAATGCCCCTCCTTACCTTCGACTCCCCCTATTTCACCCTTCAGCCACCTATGGGTCCGCTTCGCTTAGCTTATTTAGCTTACATATTCGAAATATTTTAAGAGTTCTTTCAAAATATATTTAAGTACATATGATGCATGCTTTCTTGAATCAGAAAACGCCATCGGCAAAAATAAAGATCAATCCTTCACCATGTTGAGTCACCAAAACAATATATGTATTAAGTTAAAATATCGTAAATTTAACTTGTGAATGTTTATCTTAATATTTTTTATCGAAACTAAGCCAAGAATTAAGTTTAGCATTTTTTCTTTTTTTTTTCATATCTTATCTCAACAATTAAAATCTATTAAACTGATGAGTCGCACTTGATCTGCCAAATCGAAGATTTTCTAAATAATATTTGTTATTTATATCTACTTTATATGTACACTAAAATATGCAGACACAAAAAAATACAATCTTAAACAGTACTGTGCAAAATATTGATTTCAAAGTTTCTAAATAAAAAATTCTTTTCAATTTTAATTGTTCTTGAATTCAGTATACAAATAAAGTTCTCGGTATGATATACATACATATGTACATTAGGGTAGTCCTTAAATTGGATATAATCTTATATAGCCCTCATTAGATTCAAAACATTTAAAAATAATTTCCCTAATTTTTTCAGATTTGTATTTCACCCCTTCGTCTAAACTTTCTGTTCCCGTTGTAAAGGGCGTTTTTTTTAGACGTGTGGCTTTCAAGAAGAAATAAAACGCATATAATTTAATGTTATGGCCAAGAAGTAAACTTTATTATAAAGATAAGGGCTTGCCATCATGTTTTAAAAATGATTTCGGGCAAGTGGCCGCCGTGGCTGGCTCGAATAAATTCCAGTTGAGAGGCCCAATTTTCGACCACTTTTTGCAGCAATTGGGGCCGTATGTCTGCAATAACGCGTTGTTGATTGTGTTGTTGGCTGTATGGCATGTAGCGCCTTCTTAATGGAACCAAAGGTCGTCAACATCAACATCCTTCAATTCAGGCACGAAAAAGTCATTAACCATGGCTCTATAGCGTTTTCCATTGACTGTCACATTATGGACAGCTTCATTGTTCATCGCAGCGTGCAAACCGAACCATTATTTTGGTAATAAATTTGAACGATTTGCAAGTTGTTCAGGAGTAATCTATTTATTATGAAATGGCAAACCAAACTGAACATAAATCAAGTGACAGCTGTCAAAAAGACCAACTCCAAAAAAAGTATTGCCAGATTGAAAACCACACGTCTAAAAAAACACTCCCCCTTACGGGATGAAACAGTAATTTGTCCTCTTTTGAAAGAATTTTAAAGCAAGATTTCTGTACCAAAACTATTTTTTGAATGATTTGAATTAATTTCGTTAATCCGTTTAGGCTGCAGGGGTCGATCTGTGGAGTTGTGAAGTTATAAATTCTTTCACAACTTCACGCCTAATTTTATTCAGTATGTATGCAAAATAGAACAGAAATTTCTTCACTTCTTAACAACATGATACATTTTTTTCACAGGCAAACAATTCTCAGGAAAACTGTGAAGAAAAAAAATTAAATGTCAGAAGTATACATAATTTTGAAGAGAACACCGCACTACCCTTAACGAAATGTAATACAATTGGAAAAAATTCAAAAATAACAGAAAAATTACAGGATTTATCATTTAGTACTTTTTAGTACACACTTTGATAGATATTAATCGAGAATCGCAAGTGATAAAATAAAAAATAATTGTGAAAATTTAAATGACATTTATTTAACCACCCCGCACAGCTTCACAGATTGAGAGTTGACAATCACAATAACATACCAATGGACAGATACCCACTTTTTCAAACTTCTCCAATATCGAAATGTCAGTTTTATAAGAAACCTTGATCGTTTTTGACATGAAACCAGTTCATGACTAATTGAACAGGCACGAGATTCATGATGCTGCAAAAATCATTACCAAAGTTACCGCTAGCTCTAGTTCAGTTTTCTTCTTAAGGATTTTTCGTTAATGGGATAGTACCTAGTAACCCATATCAATATGCCTACAGTCTCAGTTCTTTCTTCTAACAGTTTCCTTCATTTATAAAACAGCATCAAAAGTATAATATCAACATTCTTTTCACAGCACTATAGGTACTGCAAAAAGCCGGCATGCTAACGGTCTATTAATAGAAAAACATACTAAAACTGTCCACAAGATACACATTTATAACTTCAAGTGCCGTCATTAGACTAATAGTAATTAATATTTATCTTTAAGATTACAAAAATGAATCTTTAAAACCTTATAACAAGAAACCGATATACTTACCGACATTTCGTCGGTTCTATTTAAGATAAATGTCATAATACTTTCAGGGTTGGTGACTATGACGAAAATGCTTTCTAGCGAACTCATAAAAATTAGTCACACAATTAAAGTTGGGTGCTGATATAAACGTTTCATCATTCGTAATACCTCTATTAATTCTAGTTTCAAACCTTTTCTCACATTTTATAATATGCAAGGAAACTTGAACTTATAATCGTTATTGACAGGAGAGATGGAAAATTAGGGTTGAAGCCAAAAGAAAAAAAAAAGAGGGATATCTACAAATTGTCGTTACGTCATTTTACAAGTGCACTCACCTTTTGTGTGAAGAAAAAGTTAAGAACTATAATATTCGAATGCAAAACACTCTTATTGTTTCTCAAAGGCTTATTTTTCTATCAAAAGATAGTCACAGTTGTGCAGGTGGGCAGTTAAACAATTTATTATCAACAAATTAGCTTTATACACAATGGTTTTTACACTTAATCAATATTTAGAAAAAAGAAAAGTATCAATGAGCTTTTTTTATTTTGTGATTTTCCTTCCTTTCCGCAAAATCAAAACCACTCACTCACTCGTTTCGAAAGAGCTTATATTAGCCGTGTGAAGTTAATAATACTATACAAAAATAAATAAATAAATAATTTGTTTATAGAAAAATCTATTCAAAAATAACAACACTGCAATTTGTGAAAAGGAACTCTCTATGTAGTTAGACGAAGGTTTAGAACTTATTAGGGCTGTCTTTGCTACGATTCACAGACTCCTTCAATTGGATACTAAAGTTTTGCACTCTCTCCGGCAAACTGATTGAGTGAATTTTGCCTTCAGAATACCTACCTGACTCATAGAACTAAAAACATTTTTGTTGGCTCCGCCGCGCCACTGAGGAGCAATACACCGATGAGGCGGAGAGGTTTGGGCACGAGGAGTATTGCTTTTTTAGATATTGTGTTGTTGCTGTTCTCTCTGTAGGTTGATATTTTTCTGTATTTTTGATATCTAGCTCTGAATGTGGAGCTTTTTTCTGTAGCTCTATGTCCGAACATGTGCTTTTTTGCTATTATTTTATTTTATTATTATTTTTAGTGACGTATTTTGGTTAAAAGATTCATGGTCATTCATCTTCTTTGGTCATCCGTCGTCGTCTTATCAAAACTTTAATTTGACAAATTTGCCAGACGTTATTTATTCTTTGATTTTCAATGTGCACGTGAGGTTTTTTCGAATGGCCTAGAAATAATTGAAAAAAAAAGTTTTTCTTACAATATTAGTATGCAATTAACGTTCATTTAAATCACAGACTTGTTGAGAACATTTTGAGAACAAAAACAAACACACATTAAACTGACATTTTTACCTTTTTAGGAAAGGTAGGTTTAGGTTTTTATTTCAAACAGACATGACATGGCAATTCAAGTTTCAAAAGTTGTTAGGGGTTTGGCTCTAATTGACATAGAATCTGACCTAGTTTAACAATGATACAAACAGTTAAAAAATACATAATATACCTACAATAGTAATTGACGACTAGGTCAAACGCACTTGCTTATTATTGTTAGTCTGGTTGAGAAAAAAAAATGATAACGTTCATATATAGTAGTACCTATATACAGTGCTATCAGTAGGTACCTTTAACGGAAAACATAGGATTTCAATATAACATATTTATTTTATTAAAAATCATTAAGAATAATAGAATATTTTTTATTTTGAAGATATAAAATAAAATTCCATGATTTTATAATTTATTCACATCATAATTAAAAATTAATAAAATTAAAATTCGAATAATCTATCCGGTAATTTTTTTAGAAACGTAGAACTTTAAATTGGCAACACTGTTTTCTGTAATAGATGATTCGACATTTTTCACTTGTTTTGAAGGTTTGTTTGGTTTAGCAATTACAGCCACACGATATTTGTTCACACTGTAGCTACGGTAATAAACCATAATAATGCATTTCTGGCGTCCCAAAAAGCTACAAAACAATACTGTAAGGGTTGCCATTGATTTTTAATTATTTTATTCCTATTTTATATAATTTTCTTAAAAAATTGTCCCTCCTGTGCAATATTACGCCCTTCCGGTAAGAATTTTTTCTTGTCTACTTCCAACATACACGCCCTGAGGTTTTTGGCAGACTTTACGGTAAATCACCTAGTATTAAACAAAAAAATGGACGACTGGATCACAAGTAGTTGCTTGGAACTTAAGAACTTGACGAAAGTAATTATAGAAGAAGTATACAAAAATTAAATTAATTAAATAACTTATACCTCAAAAACAAGCATGCATGCCATTTGATTTAAAATCATTTAAGCGGTTTTCTTAAAAACTAATTTCTTATACATACAAATTTGGTAACATTAAAAAAAAAAAAACTCGTATGCCAATTTTCATCATCAACCATTTTTCCAAATCCAAAATTTATATTTTTTTTTTAAAGTTTTGATATCAATATTATTGAAATTTTAAAGAAGCTTTTTCCTAAAAATGTTGATACTAATCCGTGTACACTTTATCTACAATAATATACTGATTTTTTTTTTGTCAAAATCGCTGGAGCCGTTTTTGAGATAAATAAGCTTTTTTAACCGGTTGTATGGCAAATACCATTACCTATTTTTGGACCAATTAAATTCCTATTTCCTCTCTAGGGAATCACCAAAAAGTCTTAAAACAGGCACACAGACAGGCAGAATCTCAGGCTGCGACTTTTCATGGACTAGGAACCGGATAATCAATCAATCAATCAATCAGATCCCCACAGAAAATCGAATGTTGAATTGTTTTTGAAAGGATACAAAACCTTACAATTAATATCAATAACAGCTGAGATAGTTCCGAAAATTTTCTCATAAACCATCTTAATGCTTAATCTGTGATATTTTACATATAAGCCTTTTCTTTCATTTATTCATTGTTTATTTATAAATTTATTTTATTTTTCATTATCTACATTTTTATATATTTATTTACTCATTTATTTTATTATTTATTTATTATTTTTGTTTGTTTTTTTATTAATTAATTTTCTATATATTTATTTATTTATTCGTTTGCTAATTTAATTATTTATATATTTTTGTTTGTTATTTATTTATTAATTTATTTATGTTTTTTATTGTTTATTTGTTTCTAATTTTATTTGTAAATTATTCTTTTGTATATTAAATTTATTGTTCACTCTATTATTATTATTTGTTTTTTTTTTTAAATCTTAACTATTATTTCAAAATTATTAATCCAGATATTTTTTTGTTTAAATGAAAGTTTTTTTTCGTATTGTCCATTGATTAATTTTCTTCACCTAATTTTTACTAATTTATTATTTGTTAAAAAAGAAAATGTTTCAGTAGAAAGATAAATGTATCAAAAATCTATGACTGTAAAATTTTGAAAAAATTATTACGAAATAAGTCAAATTTATAATTTGTGTACTTTTTTTTCTCAATAATCAAGCCAAATGCTCTAACTGACGAAATAAAACCGACAATTGGCAACTGTGTTAGTTGAACAACTTCGTTGATTGCTATCCATTTGAAAGCGGTTATACGTTCGGGGGCATATTTCAAAGCGCTACCACCAACAACATCAACTAAATCCTACAGCAACTATTGGTTACATTTTATGTTTCAAATATACAACGGGAATTATGAAATAAAAGTTCAAAAACTTTTATATAAATGGAAATACGGATGTATGTAGTTTTAGGATGAAGTTGGACCATGTAGTTGGTGTAGAAGCGCTGAATTAGGCTCGAGTTAACAAAGGTAGTACCTCGTGGTGTGATGGTTAGTGCGTTGGACTGTCATGCCGAAGGTGTGGGTTCGATTCCCCGCCGGGCCACCTAAAAACAGAAATGTTTTATCCGAGGTACTGCCTCTTGCGAGGAACTGACAAATCCTCCAAGAGTATACTTGTCATGAATAAGTGCATCTCATCTAGCCGTTCAGATTCGGCAAAAAACTGTAGGTCCCCTCCATTCCTGCCAACAACACGCACACAGGAATGGTTGTGAGTTGTAAGTCACTAGGCCCTGGTTCTCCAAGAGCTGTTGCGCCACCCAATTTAATTTATTTAACAAAGGCTGAAGTATATTGTTGATCGGGGAGTTATTTTTCGATCTGCAAAGCTTTTTACAAAGCTTCACGCCTAATTCAATATTCGATTGTGTAAATTTGAAAAATCAAACTGAAATTTCAAAACTGCTTCATATGATAAATTTGTTTATCACAAGAAAAAATTGTTCTGTGAAAAACTGCAGAGAAACGATTGAAATGTCCACACAAAAATACACAAATCTGAAAACAATATGGCATTTTTTTTTAAAGAATACGTTTCTATCATAAATTAATGCGAAATACCAAACTATTTGGGATATTTCCCACAAAATTACTAAAATAAACTGATAAATAAAACTGAATAATATATATTAACAAATTCAAAAATTTTGTATCCAGATCTTCAATCAATTAGTTAAAAACTAAATAATGTTAGAAAAATAACAGAATTTATTTTAGTACTTTTTAGTATACACTTTGATAGATATTACGTATATTCGCGTACTTTCCGAAATTACGATTTTCTACGAATTAAGCCTAAACTTCTATCGAAGTTCATTTAAAAAAAAAATAAAATTTTACTAAAATTCACAGAAATTCGTTGTTTTGGAAAGTACACGAACAAACATTAATAGAGCTTCACAGATCGAAAATTACCTCTAACACTTCTAGTAGGGGCTTTAGTGCACGATATGGGGGTATACCTTTCATTTTGACCTGACGGGTTGAGCTTTAGTACACTAATAGTTCATGTCCTAACTTTACTTTTAAGAAGAGTTGCCACGGTGGCAAACAAAATTTGAATAAAAGCATTGTATATGAATCTAATAGTATTATCATCAGACGAAATTTTTTCTCGACTCCTTCACAAACCAGATGTCGTATGATCGCCTCTCACAGAAAGGGAAATTAAAAATTCCCTTACTGAGGCAAAAAAAACAACTGAGCAAACAGCACAAGAGCCCATAACAATTGGCAGATAAAAACAAGAAAAACTGGTTCCAAACAACAATAAACGACAGACAAAAACAAGAAAAACTGGTTACTTGTTCGATTTCCTTGTGTTTAGGAATAAGGGAGAGGAATAGGATAGGAACATTGTAGCATGTAGCATGTGGGTATATTAGGGTGGTCTTTATGTTGGGTTTTTTTGAAAATCCAACTTGGATAGGCATCAAATGACTCTAAATAGAGAAAAAAAAATTTCCTAATTTTTTCAGATTTTTATTTCACCCCCCTGGTCTCCCTTTTTTCACTTCAAGGTACTAATAATGGAGCTAAGGTGATTCTTATAACGCACGAAAAAAAAAAGAACTTATAGATAAGATTGCGACGAAAAAATAATTGTATAGGAGGGGGGGTCTATTTCCCCCCGTTCAGGCGGGAGGGGTCATTTTCTAAAAATTTGACCCAAAATAGAAAAAATTTTATTAAAAATCAACGGGACCACTTACAATGGCGTGCTATAGCTTTTTTTAAAGCCATAAATCCAGTCTCTAATATGCTTCTTAAATCAAGTTTCTATTATAAATAGTTTCTGAAAAAAATAATTATCAAACGTACAACATTATTATTTTTGTTTTTATTTTTAAGTTTGAAAATTATTTTTTCAAAAACTGTTTACAATACAAACTTGATTTAAAAAACATATTAGAGACTGGATTCATGACTTTAAAAAAAGTTATAGCATGCCATCGTAAGTGGTCCCGTTGTTTTTTAATATTTTTTTTCTATTTCGGGTCAAATTTTTAGAAAATTACCCCTCCCGCCTGAACGGGTGGATATAGACCCCCCATCCCATACAATTATTTTTTCGTCGCAATCTTATCTATAAGTTCTGATTTTTTTTCACGTGTTATAAGAACAACCCTAAGTCCATTATTTGTACCTTGAAGTGAAAAAAGGGAGACCAGGGGGATGAAATAAAAATCTGAAAAAATTAGGGAAATTGTTTTTCAATGTTTTGAATCGAATGAAGGCTATCCAAGACAATGTCGAATTTAAGGACCACCCTAGGGTATATCTACTTGCGGCTACGATAAGTTTTTTTTTAGAAGTCAATGTAAAAAAAACTGTAAGTATGAGCAGAGCACACAAAAAATGATAGAGAAAAAAACTTGTTTGTGGTTTAGGGTTCGATTTGTTTGGTCTCTCTTGTCTGAACTCTGGTAGTTTATTTTGAAGTAAGAAAAAGTATACTTAAAAAAATTGAGATAGAGAAACTCATTCGAAGGTAGTTTGGGTTTGGTTTTCTTGTACCAGAAGTTTTTCAATTAATTTATTTTCAATATTTCAAGCTATTTTGCAGAAATGTGATGTCAATTAAGATCTATAATTTTTAGCTATGGAAGTGGGTGGACAGTTATTTTTCGTTGAAAACATGAACCAAGAATTTATTTCATCTTAAAATTGTCTGGGCTTAGAGTTATTTAATATTTACAAATTTAAATCTTCGTGGCCACTATTTTTTTTTTTCTTGCAAGGTTGTTATAGTTTTTTTATAGTTAATTAGGTAGGTAGCTACTCCTGTGTTTCTTGTCTTAAACGATCAAGTTAAAATAAGAGGGAGCTCCAAAAAATCAATACAAACGTTGCATTATGAAAGTTAAGAAAAAATAAATAAATTAAGTATTCCTATGTATATCTATTTTTGTAGACACAAATCTAAGACAAAAAACTATTTTACTTGTAAATTTTGAACTTCCCACACTTTATTCCAATTTTATTTACAACGGTTCAAAGATTATCGATAGAACTTTCGAACCAATGTTCAAAGTGTTTTATTTTATTTAATTTAATTTAATTTAATTTTATTTTATTTTATTTTATTTTATTTTATTTTATTTTATTTTATTTATATAATTTATAGGCTTCGTAAAGAATTATACAATTTCTAGTCTCTTAAGCTTCTATCAACACGACTAAAATTGACTGGCAGAGCATCCAAAGTTGAACTTCATTCTAATTGAACATTTTTGTCAAAACTGTATGACTATGATTTCAATATTTTTTTTTAATACAGAAGCTTCCAAAAAATAAAACAGTATTGTATACCAAAATTTTCAAAACATTTTTTTTTTTTTGATTTAAGAAAAATGTTTCCATTTTTTTTTTTTTTGAAATCAAATATTTCGAAAACGACATCATCGATATTTTTGAAACTTGAAACTCAAGAGTTTTTTAATACTTTCCAAAATATTTTAAGAAAACATTTTACTTTTATGAAAAAATAACGGTACCCTACATACAAAAGTTAAAAAACGGTTAACGAAAATATTTTTTTCTCAAAAATGACTCCTACGATTTTAATTAAACTTTTTCCGTATGCTTAAACTATCAAAAATTATAAAATTTTAATCTCAGCAACTATTAGTAGTACCTCTCATACAATGGTTTTTTATATTTTGAATTTTCTTATTATCAGCAGAACGGATTTAGATTAATTTTTATATATGGGTGATTCCGTCTCAACTGTGATTCTTTATGTCCAGTGCTTTTTTTGTTATTTAATGTAAAATGTTCGTATATATTTTTGGTTTAAATTGTGTAAATGGCTATTTACTACAATCTACATTCGATATCATGACCCAATTTGCTACTTTCTAATGAAATACTTCATTGAATTGAAATGTTGTCCGAAGAAAAGTTTGAGTGCAATACTTGCTTGACAAAATAATGCAAAAACTAAGTCAAAATACTTATTGCTGACTAAAATAATCACGAATGAATGTTGTCCAAAGTTTTGGTTCTATTTTTGAATTAAAAAGATTTGCCGCTCAACCGCCATTTTGTTTTAGCTTTAACACGTATGTATTGTGGTTTTCTAAAAGATAAACTAGTTATGTATAGTTAACAACAGTGATTTTAATTTTTGAACGTTGTTGTACTTTAAGAGTGATATGTTCTCATGGGATGAAAGTATGTCACAAATTTATTTGTCAGTACCGTGATAGTATTTTTAAAGCATGTTATAACATGTTTTTGGCTGGTTATCACAATTTTGTGTTCCTTTTAACGGCATAAGTTAAAATTGTCCTGGAAATTATTTTTCTCGTTAGCATAGAGAAGTTAGGTCACATAAACTGTCTAAATGTCAGTACTGTGGATGTCAGTGCCGTGGCATTTCAATACTTTTTGAACTTTAATTAAATTTAATTAACTTATTTCTTGCAATAATACTTTTTTCTACCAATTTTCTTTGTAAGAACGGTAGCGGACGAGCCAAACAAAAATCATTCCGTGCAATAAAAACTAAGTAATAACCCAGCACAAGGAAAAGGGTTGCGATTCAGAAAAACAGACTTCAAAAACGAAAAAGAGATAATTTTTTAAAGAAAAAAAAAGGGAAGTAGAAATGTCAAGAGTACAAAACGTATATTAGACAATCAAGAATCTCAACAAAAATATGGTCAAAAAGAGGGAGAACTAAAAACAAAAAAACAAAAAGAGTTTCATTTATCGTCTATACTAGTTTTAGTACATTTCACTATATTTTTTATTTCTTTAAAAGTTGTAGCAAAATGCTTTTACTGATACGATACTCTGACTAAATGAAGCCACAAACACAAAACAAAAATTGTTTCCTAGAAGTTTTAATTTTTGAAAATATTCTAAAAAAAGAATCATAGTTGGCAGAGAATCACCCATATACATATTTCAAATAAGTTCAAATAATATTGCACATTAAAATTTTCAAAAAACTAATTTCTGGACTTCTAAAAAAGTTTCAAATTATTGTTTTGAAAATTTGATATCTGGAAAACGGGTTAAAATTTTTTTTTTTAAATTTAATTTTTATATGTACATAAATAAATACTTAAGATTTGCATGTCAACATTTTTCCTTTAAAATGTTGTAAGAATTTGATATATAAAAATTAATTTTTTTTAAAACCGCTCCAACGATTTTAAGTTTTATTTTCATACAATCATATATGAGGCTGTGAGTGCAAAAGCGGCTTAACCCACTTTTTTTTTGATCATGTTTTTCGTTTTGAATCGATTTTTAATAATCTTTTTATTGAGATTCAAATAGTATACGTCACATTTTTGGAAAGCCTTTGGAAATTAAAATTTTACCTTTGATGACTTTTGATGCATAAATGTAAAAATACGAGGCAAATATATCAACAATGCCAAAAAATGGGTTACACCACTTTTGCACTCACGGCCTCATATTGCTTTGAATTAAATCTGAGAAACTCGACGCTCCACATCAAAAAACCACTTAGAAAGCGATAAAAAAATAACAAACCTGTTTCCACCTACATACAAGAAAATAAGAACGAATACCTACGCAAATAGACATCAGTTTCTAATTTTCATTCAAATCTATTTTAAAGGCTCCCGACACGGAAAGCATTTTGTGTGCCTTTTCTTGGCAAAGGACAGTCATCGAGAACAAAAGAATTTGTTTCTGTTTAGAAAATATGCAATGTGTATTGAACCTTTATGTAACGATAAGAACTTGTTTTGATCCTCTTTTTTTGTTTCCTCTTCTCCTCAATGTCTGTGCCTACGTATGTATGTATGTACATACATACATACCAATTCATTCTTTATTTTTTTTCGGCAGTTTGTTTTTGTTCCCTTCTCACTCTCGTATATTGGCACTGCTGTGACGTGAGGAGAAGGAAGATAATTGCCTTCTCTCATGTAGTGAGGAAATAATGTATTTTTTTTATTTTTCATCTGCTGTGAGTTGGGTGTGAAGCTATGATGAGGGAATAATACACTTCATGCTTCAGTCGTCTGTAGCGCTAGTATCTTTTTCCCCAAGTAATACTACTATTAGATTTATATACAATGATAAAAGTTACAAACAAAAAATTTATTAATAAAATTTAAAGATGGTGTCGACGCAGAATTTCACAATCTACTACATCCAAAGTTGATTGAAAACCTACTTCGGTTTTTTTAAAAAGCAACTTTCAAAGTGCTGGGGAGGGGGGATATGAAAGATAAACAAACTTAAATATTTATCTTGGAATAATATAAGCATGTGACACAAGTTTTAAGGGTATTTTTTAATGCCCAATCTTACTAAATCAGAATGAACTCGATACAACTACCTTGAAAAAAGTTATAGACTTCTTCATAAATGATGACCGAATTATTAGTGAAACACGTAAAATATTAACAAATTTCAACAGCATTGAAACTTGGTCCACATATTTCATTTGTCGTAAGCAACAAGAATCAAAGGAGTCTACAAAAATTTTGAACTACTACCATGAATTCCCTCCCGAAATTGGAACGTTAGAAGTAAAGTTAGGACATGGACTATTTGAATACTAAAGCTTGACCCGTCAGGTCAAAATGAAAGGTTTGTCTCACTAACAGCCCCACTATTCCTCGTTTAATCAACATTGTCGATTAATGTTGTTAATTAACGCAAATCAACATAGTGTAGACGCGGCTTTATACCACTATTTAGCCCTTTATGATATTATTTAGGGGCAAGCTAACAACTAACTAATTTTTTGTCAGAGACTAAAACAGATATAAGAAAGATTTTAACTTCATATATAACAAAAAGATTAGCTCTTTCAGAAGCTGATGCAAGTTTTGTTGAAAATATATATTGTTGTGACACAAAACTCAAAAATAACAACCAAACCACGTTTATTTTTACCGGATTATATCAAAAACAAGAACTGGGTGGAAAATGAATGAAAGATTTGAGTTCAGCACCGAAAACTACCTTTAGAACGAGTTCTTCCACCGTGTAAACCTTTGTGTTAAGTTTTCACCAGTACTCATTATACTCATCGTCCTTTCTCCACCACCTTGCCTACGCCACTGAACTTTTAAATTGACTTTATATTAAATCTGATTTAATTTCCTTTAAATCAGGCCTCCGTCGTTAATTAAATTTAATTTTGTTAGCTATAATAAGATTTTAAATTCGTACACTGTGTCGTATACGTAACATTATTTAACGACAGAGTTCAACTAATGAATTACTCCCCAAGGTCATCTATCAGACCGTGTGTATTCCCATAGTTTAGCAATGACAAATTATCTGTCATCTGAATGATTCAATTTTCTGTATATGTGATTAAGTTTATAAAAGGGGCACCGCCTTAAGCAAAACAAAAAATGTTTTTTTATTCTATAACCGGATTATCTCAAAAACCAGAACTGAGCGGAAAACAAATGAAAGATTTGAGTTCAGCACCGAAAACTATCTACAAAACGAGTCTTTCCTGTCCGTATCAAACACCGTGTAAGCCTCTGTGTTAAGTTTTCACCAGCACTCATTATAATCATCGCCCTGTCTCCACCACCTTGCCTACGCCACTGGAATTATACATTAACTTTATATTAAATCTGATTTAATTTCCTTTAAGTCAGGCCTCCCTCGTTAATTAAATTTAATTTTGTTAGCTATTATAAGATTTTAGATTTGTACACTGTGTCGTATACGTAACATTATTTAACGACAGAGTTCAACTAATGAATTACTCCCCAAGGTCATCTATCAGACAGTGTGTATTCCCATAATTGACGAGTGACAAATTGTCTGTCATCAGAATGATTCAATTTTCTATATGTTATTGAGTTTATAAAAGGGGGCACCTCTTTAGGCAAAACAAAAAAATCTTCCCAAACGACTGACTGATAGCTTAATTAAGACTTCTGTCACGTTTTCGTGGTAGTGTTTTTGATATTATTGTTTTGAGTGATACTTATGTACATTCAAATGCACTCATTTCATTTGAGTTATTTTTCAACTATAACATCTTTCGTTTCGATAGAACTTAAATGTGACGTTTTGTTTTTGTACCTCTACATGCATACATACAAATGTACTAGTAGGTATATAATTTGCATTTCAATTTGAAAACTATTTTCGGGTGAGCGGAATTGACCGTTGGGGTTTATGCACTCTCTATTGATGATGTGACAAATGCTGAAGAATTTTTCTGCAGTACTTTAGCCTTTTATAAAAGACTGTGTTTAAATTTGCGCATTAAAGTCAATTTTTAGAACGACATGTTTTGGCTATCATTCAACTTATAGTCGGGCGCCAATTGAATTAGGTTTATAAGGAAACAAACAAATTACCTGCCTCCTCAGACTTTTTTATGTGGCTCCTCGGAAATTAAATCCAATTGAATGTACCATTTCCAAATAGGATGTACTCAATTTTTACATAATACCTACCTATACAATGTATGTATTTAAGATAAGGCAAAAACTATAATCCTTTTGAAGGAAATGTACATCTTTCAATCATTATAAGTAGATTTAGTGCCAAATGAAACTCGATTCTTATATTATTCCAGCATAAGTATCAATTGGAAAAGATAGTTATTCATACACACACATGTATGTGGATACAACAAATTGTGGGTGTTGTAATACATAGAAAAAGTTCAAGGTCAAAAAAGCTTATCATTGTAAGTTGGTGGTTACGTTATGTATTCGACATGAACAAAAATGTATCAACAATCCTTGTATCCTTGTCCCAGTTTTCATTACGTAAGAATTATCCGGGTTTTGCTTACAATGATTTCTCTGATAATAAAGCTTTTTTTTTAATTTACGTAACACTGTTACGACAACGAGAAGGTAAATCTATTTGGTTTTAATATACATATGTAGGTATATCACTCAACGGTGACATATAAGTTTTTGAACTATGTAGAGGATATGGGTAGATATTTTGAGGTAATGGGCAAATATGGAGATGGGAAATAATTAAAAAGAAACACTTTCAGCCAAGGACAAACGTATGAATTTTGAGTAAGGTTGTGTAGGACTTGTTGGCCATCACTTAATTTTTATTTTTATTTTTCCGGTCGGTAACGTTTTCGAGATATTTGAATTTGATAGTTCCAAAAAGTTTTTGCCTTTACTTGATGTTACACGCATTAATATGTTACATCACGAAAAAAATGTTTGTATCCAAAAAACTTCCTCCGAAATCTGAAAGAACAAATCTTTTTCTTGAAAAATTAATTTCAAATTGAAGATTAAAATTCTGTTAAGAGTTTTTTGGGGAAAACTACTACGTGTTTTTTTTAAATTTTGAGTTTGAAAACTATTTTTTTTTTTAACTTTTCACTCAAACAATTTTATTTGAAATTAAAATAAAAGAAGAGATTTTTTGGTTTTACAAAAATGTATAGCATAGCATTGTAAGTGTTACCGTTGTTTTTTAATGATTTGTGTTCTGTTTTAAACGAGGAGAAAAGAACCCCCCTCCAATACGATTTTTTCTCAACACACCCTACTAGAGCGTGCTTTTTGTCGTATTTTATACGAACCACCCTGTAAAAATGAAATACCGTGACCTTCGACCCCGTATGATTAATGCAGTGGAGCCCAAATCGATGGGGAACTTTCTATCTACCGATTGAATTATCTCGAAAACGGTTGCTCTTATGAATAAAAGGTTTTTAACATTTCTTGAAGGAAATTTTCCAACCTCCAACCTAGTCTTTGACATTTTTTCTGTAAGAGTTACCGTTAGGAGGATATTCCTTAAAACCCGTTTAGGGGGGGGGGCGGCTTTGACCCCCGTAAAATTGATGGGGACTTTTTATAGTTTTTTTAGAATGCCATGGGGATGCTTTGTACGAAAATCCAGCTTTCCACCATTTATTCCTTTATTTGGCCGATTTTAATTCTAATATGACTGGACTATTGGTATAACTCCGTATTGTTAAAATTGATATTGGCTTCAATTTTTGAATGGGGGGCTCAGAGCTGTACCCAACCAAGTTATAGTTTTTTTTTTGCAAATTTTGTTTTTTTTTTTCATTTTTAAATAAGAATTATAATAATAATTTAATTTAGAGAATAAACTTTAGGCATTTCCTTATTACGAGTAAAATATTCATTAATTAATGGCAGTTTATTTATTAAACCTCTTTTTGTCTTCGAATTTTGTTCTTCTGACTTTGGTTCGGTTCATCTGTGAGCCCTCCATATGAATATT
Source organism: Dasysyrphus tricinctus (assembly GCA_963921185.1). Lineage (NCBI taxonomy): Eukaryota > Metazoa > Arthropoda > Insecta > Diptera > Syrphidae > Dasysyrphus > Dasysyrphus tricinctus. The sequence goes on along the minus strand of OY992532.1, from coordinate 219,810,587 downwards.
TATGCTATTGCTGTGAGCCTAACATTTTATTAAAAACGATTTTTGGTAATCTTGGATTTTTATTTATTATTTGAAAATGTATTACTTACATGCTGACAGCTGAAATATATTGAGCTTTTTTTGTTGCCCATATGCAAAGATTCTGGGTCACATTCCGTCAAAGAAATTTTGTCATTCAATCTGAAAATTTACGAAGTCTTATCAAAATTGAAGTATCCGGTACAAAAACTAGATAACTCCAACTTTTTGAAAATTGAACAGATGACATAAGCCTGTCTTCAAAATAAAAATGAAAAAAAAAATGCATGCAGTTCAAAAGAGTTTAAAAAGTGAACTTTTCATTTAAAAATAAATACCTACATGAATCCATATTTCCATATTTCGTCAAAAAGTGGAGTTATCTGGGTTTTGACCATGAAACTCCATTTGGTAATAGTTTTCGAGAAAATTAGAAAATAAAAACTTCTTACCTTCTAATTCAACGACAAAAATCGATTGGGTGAATCAAACCATCGATTAACTTTGATAGGATTGATTGTATTGCCTTAAAATTCTAAATTCAAAAGCTAAAAGAACTAGATTTGAAATTTTATAAAAAACGCTTTTGGCGGTTGTTTTCAATTTGCATTCCAAGTCCCCACTAAATGCTTTCATTCGGTTCATTTGAACTGTAACCTTTCTTAACACCCCGGCTGCACATGGCATACAGATGTCTAACATCACAACTACCAATAAACGGTCAATAAATTTTTTCTCTGGAATTTAAAACTATGCAAGTGAATAAAATCAAAAAAATTCTCGCTAGGTATGTAGTTAAAAGGACTGTTCAGTTAACTTGTTAATACTTATTCAGCTACCTTTAATTGCTCCTTAAGGCAGTAGAATGATTTTTTCAAATAAAATTTATCAGTCAAGGACTAAGTATACCTAATGCCACCCCTTGGTCATTCAGAGGTTCGAGCCGCAATTCAAATGGGTATAGGGCTATATTGGCAATCTGGAGAATTTGTTCTGCTATCGTGAATAGCACCGGTATAATTCTTCCCTGAGCAAAAATCCTATGAAACGAAAGCCAAATTCCTCTGCAAAATTTATTCCCGATACCAATACATAGCAGTTGTACCAGGCAAACTTTCGATCATCATATACGTTCCCAGTTTCAAGGGAAAGAAAAAATTCCCAGGTTCATTTTTGTGATAGTCCCATCGCAAAAATTCCCAGGTAAATTTTTGCTATAGCCCAATTTACTCCTTTAATTAAAACAATCAAATATGTACATTTTGTAAATTTCAAATTTATTTCTTCTACATTCTTTTTATGAAGTTTTTTTTTTTGTTCTTAATAATGCATATAACTTGTTAAGTTAAATATTAGTTCCAACACAAATCAATATTAGTAATCATTTTCATATACATATGTATATGTATATGCAATGCATATATATTTAAGTATGGGATACAATATTGGTACACGTTGTAATATCTAACAATGGAAATTAATTCAAAACAAAAGAAATAATTCGTAGTTAATATTAAATTTCATTAACTTTTTAGTAAACAACACTATTTTATGATTTCATAGACAAAAAATGTTATTTCTTTTATTTCATAATAATTATAAATTTTAATAAAAAAATCAAAGCATTTGAAAATAAATTTCGTTGCGTTTTAAAAATAAAATAATTATTGTAATAGTAATCCTACTCATCTTACAAATTTTGAATTTGATCTAAAAGATGTTTATATATATATCTTATATAATTTATTTAAATATCATTTTAAATTGGAATTGTTTCTTTAAGAATGCAATTTCTGTTGATGCATTTTTGTTGTTTGTTTTTGAAAATAATTGATTTCATAGACACTTTGATGTTTTATGTATTTTTGTTTTTGTTGTTTATTATGAGTGCGGATATTCTTTTCGATCAATTCGACTTTCTCTTGATTAGATATCAATTAAAATATATATTTTCTTTCAGTTCTTATCACTTTTGTTTTATTTGATTAGTTATTTTCTATTTTAAAGGGAAGTGTGCATCCCAAATACTCGCACAGTGTTCTGGCGATTGTTTTATGCGTTTGCGTTTTTTGTTTGTTTGTTGTTTTTTCTTTACATAATGTTTTCTTCAATTTGTATTAAGGTGTTCATACTATAATATCACAGGTTGATTGATTTTATGTTTTTGTTTAATATTTTTATTTACGCTTCTTAAACTGCTGATCTTTTTTCAGGATACAAATAGTTTTTTTTTTTTTAATAATTGTGTTCGGTTGTACGGTGTAATTTTTGTACGTTCACCATGATAATAGAGATGACAAAAAAAAACATTTAATATAACGATTTTTCATATAAATATATATAATATTCTTTTTTAATATACGTTAGACATTACGATATCAATGTAACGTGTTTTTGCTTATCTTATATTTATAATTCTCTTAGTTTTTGTTTTCATCACTTTTGCTATAAAAAAATGGAATGATCTTAATAAATGACTGATATTTCGTCTATTTAGGCTTAAGTTTAAGAATAACAAAAAAATAATATTATCAATTTTCTTAGTTTTTTTTTTTTTTGAAATCAAACACTTCCATGCAAAATTAGTTCTTTTCTGTTTTGATTTTGTTTGCGAAAATAAGGAACCAAAAATATTTATTTTTTTTTTAAGTTAAATAAGTTTGATAATATTTTGAAAGAAAATAAAATATCACGTTTTATTCATGTGCTATCATTACATGATTTATGTAGTTGTTATTTTAATTTGTTTGTTATTTAAGTTGTTGTTAGCTACGTGGTGTGTATAACATTTTAATTTTAATTTTTTTAAACAGTATATAACGAGTGTAACTGATTTTAATAGTTTGGTTCATGTTGTTAGTTATTATTTTGACTATTAATAATAATAATAATAAATATATCTTAGAATTATTGCATAATGATGATATATTAGCAGATTTTCTTTTCTACATCATTTTATCACTTAAATTTTCAAGTTCTTTTAGTTGCTTGTTTGGTTTTTGTACAACTTTCATTTCCTGTTTGTTTTTTGTTATTGTATTTTGAAATAACTGCTAACGATGGACAAGATGAAGGGAACAAAAAAATGTATTTATGTCGGAACGTTCTTTTGTCATTAGCAGCATTTCTATCACATTAAATTGTTGTCACTTTGTATTTTTTTTTTAAATTTATTTATTTAAAATGAAAATTATATACAGAAGATATCATTTTTATATCTACAGATTCATGGTAAGTTCTATTCCATTTTCTTTTTTTTTCATTTATTTCTGATTAAAACAATGGGATCTTTGTTAAGAATAGGGATCGATCTTTGTTTTAATGAAACAAACAAAATATTTAAGGAAATATTCTGTAGTGGAAGTTGTTTTTTATTCATTTGTTTTTATTTCTTCAAAGTGTAAAATTGTTTAAAATATAATGCGGCTAAACGTTTTAAATATATTTGCAGGTGGTACACATCTACGCTTTGATGTTGACTCAGTCTTATCTTAAACATTCTTGGTTGGTGCGTTATGGAGGAAGAGTGTTGTAATTGTAAGACTTTTCTATACATAAATTTGGAAAAGAAAACTTGTGAATACAATGGTTTGAAAAAGAAGTATTTTTTTTATTGAAAAATAAGTACTAGGGGCAGATCAGAGAAGTGACTGATTTTTGATTTGTGTAGGTGGGAAAGGAAATGAAAGATAGGTGAGGTGCTGTTGTGGCCAGATATTGTTGAAAGTACGAATAAGGGCGAGAGTCCATTCGAAAAAAGTCAATCAGAACTTTTTGGAAGAATTAAAATTTCTATCAGATAGAAAAAAATTTAATAATCAAATAGAAAAATATACTTTAATAGAGATTCGCAATACCGAAAATCGACTAGAAGTTTATTTAAAGTAGATTCTCCCAATGAGCTCCTTTTGGAGATTAAACAGGCGAAGAAGAGGAACGGGATTAAAAAACAAAAATTACTACGCGGTAATTTTTCTTTAAATTTCCTTAGATGAAAGTTTCATGTGATAAACTTCACTATCTGAATCATCATTCTATACTAATTTTAAGGGAATATTTTTCTATAGTAGCTTAAATCTGAATCCAATCAAAACCGACCGATCACCAATTTCAATGATTAACAACTCAAACTAAGGATTAAAATGTTGATTAACATAACACATTCCATGGCTTACCATGCATTCCATGGTTTTCAACGCTCAAGTACAGCAACCTACTTATTGAATTCACGTTTCCTTAAACCATTTCCTGATGTTAAGCTTTATTAGACCACCCTCAACGCCAAACAAAAAATTCCAGAGTTTATTTAATAGGATAATAGGATATTTAAAAACAAATGAGGAATGAATTTCCAAAAAGGGATATTAAAACTTTTAGTAATTTCTAAGAAAAGCGAAAACACAAAAAGCCAAATTGTAAAATTCGTCTTTATTTATGTATGATTTAAGTTCAACAAATCTACATAGGTACTTAGTTTCAAAAATGTTTATATGTTTATCCTTTTGAAAATTCACCCCTCATTGCAAACTTTCTTTTTCTTTGTTGTGATTTCTATCACGAATATGCAAAATAGGCATCAAAATACAGCAAGGGCTTTTCTTCTCATCGGACGCCATAAAGTAACGCGTGTAGCTGTGCACAAAACGATGAAAACTGGTCTGAGGTCGACTGGAAATCAGTGCTTCACAGATGAGATTTTGTCTCAAGGTAGACGACGGACGAGGAAAAGTGTATAGATGGTCAGGTGAGCAATATGCACAATGCAACATGGAAAATAAACAATGAACCAACTATTTTTACTTTTTGCCTGTGTTCCTCTAATGTTGTCAATAATACCTCATAAAAATATATTTTGAAAGTGAGGTCGGTATAAAGGGTGTTTTAGACGTGTGGTTTTCAAGACGAAATAAAACGCATATAATTTATTGTTACGGCCAAGAATTTAGCTTTGTTAGATAAGCGTTTGCCATTATTTTTTTTAAATGATTTCGGGCAAGTAGCCGCCGCGGCTGGCTCGAATAAATTCCAGCCGAGAGGCCCAATTTTCGACCACTTTTTGCAGTAATTGGGGCCGTATGTCAGTTGATTGTTTCGTTGGCTGTATGGCATGTAGCGCCGTCTTGTTGGAACCAAAGGTTGTCAATATCAACATCTTCCAATTCAGGCACGAAGTCATTAATCATGACTCTATAGCGCTCCCCATTGACTGTAACATTATGGCCGGCTTTTTTTTTCGATAAAAAGAAATCTCGTTCGAATTTAATATTCTTTTTTATGTGTGTGTTATTAGGTGCCTATTTATCCCTCCAGTGGGCGCGTGGTCTACGATCGTAGAACAACCTTTTTAAAATGATCCTATTACCTAGGCATAATGTTTATTGGTCCGTCCTTTTCAATAGCTTTCTAAAAATAACTATTATAACTGATTAGTGTACAAACTGCAGTTATAAGATTTCAAACTCAGCTGGTCTACAATCGTAGACCACACGTCCACTTGGGGGGTCCTGATACACCTCAAAACTGTGCTAGGCATTGTTTTATTTCTCTACGTAACAAGAAAAAGCAATCACAAATGAAATTTTTAATATGTTGACGCTTTAGTAGCTTAAACCACACGAAAAACATTTGCACTGACAATGATTCAAATAATATTTATAAATAATTTTGTAATTTTTTTCGGAAATATTTTTTTTAAAATTATTTATATTCTATTTCTTTTGTTTTTAATATTCTTGACCAAATTTAAGAATTTATTTTGGTTTATATTGAATTTTTTACCAAAAACTACTGGTTGGATTAAATTTAAAAACAAAAACAGAAAAATCGTGTTGTTGTTAACTGTAAACAATCATATGTTTTGCTAAATGTTACATAAAACTGATCTTTTCTTATTGAAAATCTTTTAAAGTAAAAAAAAACATGCAAAATCGAGTCATGTTAGTTTATAATTTTTTTCTTTTGTAAAAAAATAGTTTGAAATTATTAAATACAAAAGGTTTTAAGCCGTTTTATATAACAAAAATATTTCAAGTACTCAAACGCGTAAAAACTTATGTTTTACAAACGAGCCAAAACGGTCTACGATCGGAGACTAACCGCCTTCTCGTGTTTGAAATTACCACGCACCCACTAAAGAATAATTGTATCTATGTTTGTGTAGGGCCTTCTCCAAATTCAAAAAGGAAAGCGATATAATAAGAAAGTTTGATAGTGAGAGATTTTACATATGCGAACTTTTGAAAATGCGAAATTTTGTAATATGAGATTTATTAAAGGAATTCAAGGTTTCATTATTATATTGATTTGCGGTTTATCCTATGAACACTTCTTTGAAAAACTAAGCAAACTAGCAAACAATTACGAAGATTTTCAGAGAATTGCGACGGGAAGAATTATTGAAATGGTTAAAATTTTTGACGTATGCTTTTCATTAAAATTATGTATAGAAAATGTTCTTCCTTCTTTTCAAAAGAAAATCTTACAATTACAACACATCATTTACAATAAACATAATACATATGTTTTTTTTTTCAGGTACTTGTTATGTCACGGTATTATGTGTCAATTTTCATTTCGAATGCTACCACCTGCTGAGAATAATGTTACGTTTATATTCTTGAAATCACCTCGAATGGTAAAATGAATCTAAGCAAAATTAAGTGAATGAAGCTACTTGCAAAACTATACGTTGGTCTTATCGTTCACATAAGTTTTCTTCTTCTAATTATTGGTTTTATTACTATTTTGACAAACATTAAAAATTTGCTATAATTGCTAAAAATTGATGTAATAAAATTTAAGGAAGCAACACTACAGTGGGCTTAAAGCAACTTTCTAACTGAAGATAGGACCAGATTCTTATTTTCTATTCTTGACAGCTGCATTATTATACTATCTCATATTTATCGTTTCGTTTTTTAATATTTATAAATTATAAAATATATTTAATGTAAAGTTCTATGCTCTTCTATGACAGTAATTTAAAATGTTGCATTTCACACACACGTCGTCGTCGTACAAACACGTCTTAGCCGTGTCTAGTCTCCTTCAATATAAAATATAAATTTAATACAATTCGATTTTCTTTAAAAATTTGTTCTAAAAAAAAATTATAATAATACTTGTAATACAATTGAATATTTTTGTTTTGTTTCTTTCGATTTTGCTTCATTTTTTGTTTGAACACTTACTATTCTAACGTATATAGTGGTAATGTAATGTTTTTTTTCTTTTTAATACAAATTTGTTGTTGTTTTGTCGTTTTAAATCATGGCATTGATTGGTTGATAAATATATTTAATAAGAATATTTCTTTTTTGTTTTGTTATTGTTCATTTTTGTTTGTTAGTTAGAGCAATGTACATATTTCCGTATGTCCATCAACATCAATATATTTTTTGTTTGTATCACATTTCATCAAGTTTATAAAGTTGTTTGTTTGTTTATTTGTTTTGAAAACGCATTTTAACGCATAACTTTATACATTTAAAGAGATATTCATTTCACGCTATTTAAGGGATTCATTCTTATTCTTATTTTCTTGTTTGATTTTCATTAATATTTTGATAGTAAAGGAGATAAATTTCATTTGTATTTTTTCTTTTTTTTATACATTTGGCTGATCACAATTTTTTCGATTTAATTTTTTTTTATCAGAAATATTTTTTGCTGGATTGCTTTTGGTTTTTGAGCTACGTTGACATTTGAGCTACGTAATATTTTTTTTTTTAATATTTATCACAATTATTTGTTGTTCTGTAATTTTCATTTACTTTTTTTCTCAAATATTCTATCATCTCTCTTTTTTTAATTTACTATATTTTATGTATTTATTTTTGGTGCGTCCTTTTTTTCATTTGCTTGCAATTTTTGTTTTGGGTTACATGTAGTAAAAATTATAAATGCACTTTGTTCTTAATACCTACAAAATAACAATATCAAAACCGATCGTGAGCACGAATTTTGTTGCCTTTTTTTATACATATACATATAATATAGCTGACGGATTTTTTTCTCTATGGTATTTTTTTTAGATGACACTATTTTTGAAAAATCAAGCTAATGTAATATTATTTGTGTTTTTGTGAGACTGTTTGGCCCAATCAGTTGAAATCTAACATGTAATGCAACAACAATAAGTAACTGCCAATTGCTTTACCTTTCTTCACCAGTCAGATGTGAATAGCGATTAATATTTTGGAAAAATTTGAAACTTTGAAGTTCATTATACAAAATAGAATTTTATAACACAATTTGTTTTGCAATTATTTCTTGAAATGACCTTTTCTATGTTTCGTATAATTCTCACGGATATTGATTTACTTTATTTGATCACGTTGCTTACTAAAAGGGTTGGCTTTAAAATGTGTACTTTAAGTTTAAACTAGACAGATAACAACATATTTTATGCCGAAAATCATAGTTGAAGTTGCTGATAAAGCGGAATACAAGATTTTTTTACTTTTGATGGTTTAATTGTGTTGGCGATTAACTACAGAGATCCCTGAACGCTTCTAGCTATTTCCCGTAGTGATTTTTAGTCTCTGGAAAAATATAAAATTGCAAATTTCTTGAGGTTCGACTCATACATACTTTCCTTAGTAATAGTTTTAACGTATTTTTTTTTTATTAATTTCAATATTCAGAACCTGTTATACAAATAAGAATTAAATTATATAAAATCTCTAAGAAATAATAGATATTTTTCACGCCAAAAAATAAAGTCTGTTTCTATTTTCATGCCCACAGAAAAAAAACTCATTTTTTGCAGATACTGCTAAAATGCAAGCAGTAAACAAGCAACATCAAACTAAAAGTCCTGTTATTTTTCATAAGAGGGTCTTACAACAGTTAAAATTTGGTTGCATGGTTTGATGCATGTCGTTGTTTTTATTAGACTTTACTTAAAGAAATTCCAACTGTCTCTATTTTAATGTCCATGTCTGTGTTTTATTTCATTATTCATTTCATTCTGGATATTCTGAATAAATAATTCGTCTCTTCTATCTTTTCTATTCCTTTTCCGGAATTAATAAAGAAACAAACTCTAATGTCGTTTTCATTGAAATCTGAAAGATTTGATTCTAAAATCTAGAATTGCTGTCTTGAATGAAACATCTACGGCCAATTTCTTCACAGAGTCCTAACGTTAATACCGGTATTAGTCCCAAAGTTAGTACTCAAATCAGTATTTCTCACTTCTTCAAACACACAAGTATGAATAAACGAGAGATACTGATTTGAGTATCAACTTTAAGACTAGTACCGGTATTAATGTTAGTACTCTGTGAAGAAATTGGCTGTTAGATATTTTTGAGAAGATTCAGCTTACACACATAGCATAAAGACACACGCATGCACATAATATAATACAAAACCAACAAATATTTTGATTTTTCATGTTTGTATGTACGGGTGAATGCAGATAAAATCTCTCAAACTAGAACGATCTCATCTTTCGTTTTCAGATCTCAATTTTTTTGAACAAAACATGCAAAAATAGAAAAAGGGCAAAGCTTTTCTCAAAAAGATAAAATCTTTTCAACAATAAAGAACGACAGGAATGTTCACTAAATCCAGTCATTTTCTTGAACGTATAATAAAAAGAATGTAAAAGATTTATTAATATTTCAGCGTTTTTTTTATAATGAGTTGAAACTACCATTAAAATGATTAAACACAGTGCGAGCGTTAAGAAAATAGGGAAGAACATCAAATTGTAAGGTAGTAGGTTCGTAAAAGTTTTTATTCAATAAATGAAAGATAAAAAATCAGATATTTTCTGGAAATATAGCTCAAAATACAGTTTCTTTGCTAAACGAAAGAAGTAATCAGTTCATAAAAAAATTAATATTAATATTACGATTGTAACTAATAATGTGATATGTGAATGAGAAAATGTAAAGATTTTTAATCGATGATTAAACATCTTAGTTCTAGAGGAGAAATATTATTTGTTTGTTGTGTGCTAGTACCACGTAATTCCCTCCGCCCAACCACAACGCGATGTTGCAATTCACAAACGACTGGAGCCCAAAATTCCTGATGTGGCGCTTCTAAAAACGACCACAAGTGGAATACTCTGAAAAAACACAGACTGAGTTACAGAATCTACCACAAAGCGATTTTGTAAATTGATAATGTAAGATAGTTGCCAATGTTCACAATTCAAATGATATCAGTTCCCAGCGCCCTCTGTCCCGCTTAGTTACTCCGAATTTTGGGCTTTGGTCGTTTGAAGAATTGCAGATCGTATAATGGGCGTTTTTTCGGTTAATTGCTGTTTTAGGGGTTTGCTCTTTACATATCGTCATCTGATCGCAAGAACTAGGTAAATGAATGCATACTTATTTTAAAATCTGAGAAAACAGTTATATTATGCATAGTTCACAAGACGATACCTACAATATAATTCCAACTTATCAAAATTGAGTGTATTATTGAAACAGTAAAAAAGAAAAATTTTCATCATTACTTCAGCTCAATTTTTCAAATCATAGTCGGCATTTTACCATTTCTATTTGTTTAATATCTAAATTGATATTCATTCTAAACCAGAACATTATTTATTTACTTTCACATGTATTGTTCTTTTGTTTTCGTGTATCTTATTTTTGTATATAGTAAATATCCTCTCATAAAATTGGTTTTCCTTACATCATCAATATAAAAAGCGTTTTCTTTAAGTTATATTCTATTCGTCTCTCTTATTATATTATTAACTCCTTTAAGACGTTCACGTTTCCAGAGGTAGTTAATTAAAAAAAAATACATTGAATTATATAAAAAGAAATTTAAACACAATTTTTTTTTAACTTTTTGTTTCGTTTTAAAAGTTATTTAACTAAATAAGAAGTTACATACAAAAAATTAAATTAAAATGAACATTGAATTTTTTTTTAAACATTTTGTATATATTTTTTTGATGAAAAATTAACAAAATATACTGTTAATATTATTTTTCCAAATTTCTTTTTGGTAAGCAAAAATAATTCAACGTCGATAATATGGCGATCGTTTTCGTGTTTATTTTTTTTTTTTCTAACGCAATACATTTCGGTTTTCCTTCTTCATTTTCTAATTATGGTTTAAATCACAGAATGGTTTTGTTTCAGTGTGTTGTTGTTGTTTCTTTTTATAACAATTTGCATCAAAATTTTGAATTTTTTTTCTTTTAACATAATAATAGGTGCAAAATTTTTTCTTTACTAATTTTAATAAAAAATTCTAGATTGCATAAAAAAGTATTCGATTTTTTTTTAAACACACTTTTCTGTATACAATGACTGTGTAAACGAAAATAGGTGGAAAGGGTAGTCATGAATTTCCATAAATAAATAAAAAAAAAAAAAATATATAGACTATACATATATTATGTGAGAGGTGCGTTTTGATCACAAGGTAAGAGTTTGCTCTAAAATATAATCATAATGTTAATTGATCAGATTAGCTATTGTTATCACTTACTTGATGTCTTTTGTTGTTGTTTTACTTAAATAAATATAGTTGAGATTGTTAGTTTGATTGCAAATCAGATCGAATGAGATCAAAAACATATTCATCACGAATATCATCAGAGACTGGGGCATATCCAAGCGATGGATGTAGATTAGCTGGATTGAGTGGCTTCCAGCGTTGTCCAAGTAAGGAACTTATTTCCTAATAAAAAAAAATTAAAAAATTGTATCCTTAGCTTAAAATCTGTAATTGTTAACGTATGCATAAGCACTTAAGCTAACTAGCGAAGCTATTTTCATTCAACCTGAAAATTGTTTGACGTTTTTTTTCAGACAACTCTTACTTACATACCAAAATGCGAATGCCGAAGTTTTGTTTGTTAAAGCATAGTTTAGTTCCATTAGCGAAAAAAAAAACAAACATTTTAAAACAATTTTCCATATATTCTGTGCATAGTTTATTGTATAATATTCAATTCGAAAAATGTTTGTATTGACCTAAGCCACCCGTTGAGTCATTAATTAACCTTAAACCATTTTAAACCATAAGCCAAAAACTGGAAAACAATTTTTTTTGCAATATTACTTAGCAGAATGGGTGAACATTTGTTTTAAAATTTTAAATTATTTTCACATGGAACTGTAAACTTTGCTTAAAGGAAAGTATGAATATGAAAGGTTTATGGGGTTACATGTTGTTCAGTTGTGTATGGCAAATCACCATGGAAGGTTTTAGTTTTGAACAACATGGTGAAAAACAAGATGATATGGATACCAACGACATCCAGAAGGCCCTACGTGCCACGCAGAGCAAACCAAGATGGATAATCATCACGAGCAATCTGGGGGCATAGTTATCCCGCGAAGCGTTGAAAAAAGAGTATTCTAATACTCCCTGATATTCATTCGAAAAATACTTCATTCAACGTCAAAATGTTCATACATACCTCAATAAAAGACTCCATACTAGCAGTAGAGGGAGTGTTGTCAATCATAGAAATCTCCAATCGCTTCAATGACCTTCCACGAAGTCGTGAAATTCCAACAATATTGTGCGCATCCAATACATAGCCATGAATAACAATCTCTTGTAGATTTTCACATCGCCAAGACATCATTACAAAAGGATCCTGACCCGAACGTAAGAATAAATCCATCACATTTTTATCAGGGTGCTTGAAAGCCTTAAATTAAATTGAAGCAAATAAAAAAAAAAAAGTTTAAAATTAAGATTTGTTTTTTTGTTTGTAATTATAAAATTTACAGAGTCAATCCATTGAACACTCTTGAGCGTATTCTTGTTGTTGAGCGACATCCATTCCAAAGCTTCGACATTTATCTAAGAAAATTAAATAAAGTTAAATTCCATTTTCATTTAAGAACCTTTGAAACTTACAAAATCACAAAACAGAACCCTCAAGTGAGTTATTGGCATATTGTGGCGTAAAATCCTAACTTGAAGGACTTCGACAGCTTCATAAGCATAAACCAGTGAGACAATCAAATCGATGTTTTGGAATTTTTTTGAAAACTCAGACCATGCTTGTTCTGAGATTCCAGGATGTTCACGATCCAATCCATGGACGCAGATCATTAGTTTTTTTAATGGAAGTATTTGGATTGTACGGAGGACATCTTCGTTCAGTGTGTCATAGTCAAGCGATAAAACCTATTAATCGAAACAAAAATATATAAAAATTATATAATTCTTATTGCAACTGAATTTTTTTGTTTTATTATTTTACCTGAAGTGATGTACATTTTTCTAGTAATACAGGTTCCAACACAAAAATTGGATAGTGACTAGGATCGAATTTAATCGAAGCAAATGTAAGCTGTTCGATTTCTTGAGGCTTGGCAATGGATTTAAGAAAATCTCCTCCATAGTATGTCAACGATTCGATAGCGCCCATATCAAGAACCTTGAGTGATGACTTTTTACGACTTAAAATAATTTTGATTGGTTCAACAAAGAATCTTAAAAAGAGAGAGCGGGTTTTATTAAAAAAACAATTTTTTCATAATTATTAATTATCTTGCTTACTGTTCAATATCGACTAGACCTTCATCAACGATATCACCAGGCGCAACATGTCCAACGCTGTTTGTTTGAAATCGTATTCCTTCCAAACTATCACTTCTGGCAATTCTTTGTTTAAAGAAAAAGTTGAAGTTTTTATTTAAAATTTTAAAATAAATATAATAAACATACTTAAAAAGGATCCTTCGGATTTTCTCAATGTGATAAACACACATAAAATCAAAAACCATTGTTAATTCGTTTGTTAAGTTCAAAATGGTTTGTAGAAAAAATGTACATTGTCGGTCGTTGTCAACGTACAGAGTAAATTTAAAGTTTTGGAAAAACCTGAAATAAAGAAAGTATTATTAACATTTTTTTAAGGCATCAGTTTTGCTTTTTAGAAGTTTTTCATGAGATTAAAAATGTAAACAAGTAAGATATTTGATGAATTACTAAAACACAGCTCAAACATCATCTCTTTAATAAATAAGATTAATTTATGGGATAAAATCGAGCTTCGCAAATCGTTGAAGATGCAAATAAATGCCGAAGCAGATGCTCAACGAAAGGCTGAATTGCGAAGAGAGTATCGCTTAACACATAAGATGGTCTATCGCTGTGTGAGACGAGACAAGAAGGTGAGGTTAGACGGTCTCGCAGAAAATGCGGAAAACGCTGCAAGAAGAGGAGACATGAGAGAATTGTACCAAATATCCAAGGAAGTTGTCGGGAAGAAAACCAACACCAATCATCCTGTAATGGATGTGGATGGTACACTTTTGGTATCAATCGAAGATCAGCTGCGCAGGTGGAAGGAGCACTTTTGTGCCTTGCTTAATGAGGATTCTGTCGAGCAGAGTGCTGAAGTGCCCCAGCTTAACGAGATGCGTAGACCATATAGGGGTATTGACATCGAGCCCCCTACAGTACTGGAAATTCAATCTTCGATAAATCTTCTCAAAAACAACAAAGCAGCTGGACTTGATGGTATACCAGCCGAGTTCCTGAAAGCTGACCCTGTCAGAACGGCTAGTATTCTACACCCGTTGATACAAGCTGTGTGGGAAAATGAAATCTATCCCAGCGACTGGAAGGATGGTGTAATTGTTAAGTTGCCAAAGAAAGGTGATCTTAAGAATTGCAACAATTGGCGAGGTATTACAGTTTTGTCCGTTTTTCCAAAATTAATGGCAACCATCATTCTGGAGCGGATAAAGGTTAGAATCGAGTCTACACTCAAGAGGCATCAAGCAGGTTTCCGCAGTGGGCGGTCTTGTGTCGACCATATCAACACTCTGCGTATCGTTCTTGAGCAGTCTGCGGAGTTTCAATCACCGCTTTACCTCATGTTCGTGGATTTTGAGAAGGCCTTTGACCGAGTCAACCGTGAATGTATATGGAGATCACTTCTTGGTAGAGGAATTCCCCCAAAAATTGTTGCCATTATAAGAGAGTCCTATAACAACGCAAGATGCTTTGTTTTACACAATGGGCAGCTATCCGACTCTTTCGAAGTGCGGCAGGGTGTGAGACAGGGAGATGTTCTATCGCCAATTCTCTTTCTACTGGCGATTGACGATGTCTTGACGGCCAGCGTTGGAACATCAGAGAGGCAGGGCATTCAATGGAGACCGTTTGAAAGGCTTAGCCACTTAGACTATGCCGATGATATATGTCTCTTGGCAAATAACATCAGCGGGCTGAACGGGATGTGTCAAGCTCTGAAGTTAAAAGGAGAGGCGAGTGGTCTTAAAATAAATAGCAAAAAGACAAAAATAATGCTCACAGGCCGCTCCACACATCAGCGTATTTTAATACAGGAGACGCCAGTTGAAGAGGTTGAACAATTTAACTACCTTGGAAGTATTGTTTCAGCAAATGGTGGTACTGATCTGGACGTTCAAAGTAGAATAAATAAAGCTCGCGCAGCCTTCGGTTCTCTCTCCCAAATTTGGAACTCATGTCAAATCTCCTTGCGCACAAAGTTGAGATTCTTCGAATCCAATGTCAAATCCGTGCTGTTATATGCTTGCGAAACCTGGAAAGTCACGACTACCATCTCAAAGAAATTGCAGGCTTTTGTGAACCGTTGTCTGCGCCATATTCTAAAAATTCGCTGGCCACAAATTATATCAAACGAGGAATTGTGGCGCAGGACAGGCCAGGAGCGGCTGGACGTTGACATAAGAAAGCGTAAATGGCAATGGATTGGTCACACACTGAGGAAACCAAACGATGAAATTGCAAAGCAGTCATTTGAATGGAGTCCTCAGGGTGCACGGCGGGTTGGAATACCAAGAACAACATGGAAATCAACAGTTCTAGCAGAAGCAGACTCCCAGAGAAAGACGTGGCCACAGTTAAAATATCTATCTGCAGACCGAGAATGATGGAAACGATTTGTTGGCGCCCTATGCCCCAACCGGGGTTACAGGACTTGATGATGATGATGGAGACAAAATAAATACAAAAAATGTGAGAGTGCATCGAAATACCTACACTAGAAATAAATTAGTTCATTATTTTTTTTCTATTTTGAATAATAAAGAAAAATATAAATTTACAATTTTTTCCATTTCAGATGTAATACACGGATATGAGGACGGTGCCAAAAATATGTGAAAATTAATACACAAAATGAAAGTGAACAGCGAAATGACGTAGAACCACAACTTTGGTGATTTTGTCAAAAGTCGAATATATATATGTATGTATGTTCATTACGTGTGTGTATGTTCTTTGCTTATAAATTTATTTCAACAAATATTTTATTTGGTATTTTTTTGACCATCGCCTATGTCCTTAGACTTAGTAAAAATCACAATTCACTACTCTCTTATCAAAGGAGTACTCACATTTTTGTACACACAAGAAAAAGGTTGTATACAGAATTTAATTCTAATAAAATGAGTCTACTTAAATAAAAATAGTCGTGAGTATCACTACGCCATCAATTAATTATCATTTATCTGTCCTCTTTGTTTAGACTTTTGTGTGGTCAGTGACTGTTAATGCAAATAAAAGACTTGATATCATTTTTAGTCTACGATTCGTCATTTTCCACGACTTCAAGGGTTTTAATAGATATTTTTTTAATTTATGTTGAATTAACATTTAAATGACATTGTTTTTTTTGAAAATACATACATACATTGAAGCAATCAAATAACAAATAAATAGAATTTATTATTTGCGGAGAATAAAGCGGACCATTTAATTTGAGGCGTAGCTAAGGACTGTCGCAAGGTTCGTAGAGATTTATGGAAAAACGAGAAGTTCCTTCCGAGAAGGTCCCTTGAAAATCTCTACAAACCTTGAAGACAAACAAAAATTACACAGGTTTACACGTTTTTGACACGGTAAGGTAAGGCCTCTTCTAAAGATAATTTGTGACGTTGAATCAAATCCGTCATCCGTTTTTCGCCATCTCCTCTTGTTTTTTTTATTCGTTATAGAATTTAAAAAAACGCAGTTTTTCATTATTTTTTTGGGAACGTATCCAAAGAGCTGTAAGTTTTTAAGACAAAATTTAAAACGAATCCTGAAAGTATTGATCTTCTTCATCAAAAATCAGTTAAAATCTTTCCAATATCTGTTTAAGTCTTTAAGAAATCCTTAGTTAGTTGTTGTTAATAAGATTGGTAGAATGCGGTTACGACTGTGTCAACGTGAATGGCTCGATTTAGCTCCTTATGATATTTCTTCAAACTAATGGATAAACAGTAAATTAATTTTTTTTTATTTGGATTTAGATTCATTACACCAAAAAATGCCTGCATAAATAGGCATATGTATGTAGCTGTCGTACATATTTTTAAGATTTTCTTAAGCAGTTGCCTGGTAAATAGTTACAGTGAATGAAAAAGATTCAACTGTGAATTATTGATACTTAGATGCACGTTTCTAATTGTTGTTAAAATTATGCTATAGCTGAATATAAAAGTCTGGGCAGTTGATCTTAAACTTTTCTTAGGGTTTTTGTCTTAGTACGAAAATGTCATCTTATTTATTTACTTATTTAACAATATACCAAACAAAGTAAATTTAAGTTGAAAAACAGAGTTTACGGGCATGGACATGATTGTGTCGACTTGAAGGTTTAAAAAAATACATAATTTATCTATTAGACATCCTGTCAAGAAGCATGAAAAGAAAAAGACAGAAAGGAATCGACTCTATTGAAATAAAATGCACGGCTGGATCGCACGTACTTGCTCTTAAGTTCAAGTTGCTTAGAACTTAAGAGCTTTTAAAATATGCAAGTCAATATAGAACAAATATATAAATAATATATAAACAAAATTAGAAAAATACACTACTCAACAATATTAAAGGAACAAATTTTTTTTTCAATTTTTGTTAGCGTTTTTTGAAGAGCTGTATCTTTGTGACGAGTGGTCGTATTGAGTTGAAATAAAAAGCATTTTACAGCTTTATGTTTTTTGTTTCGAGATTTGTTTGCAAACAAATTTTTTTGAAGTACCGTTATTGCGTTATTGCAAAAAATGAGACGAGACAACTAAATTATTTTTTTTTTATTTTTTTTGAATGTCCTCATTTCTATGGATAATTTTTTTTGAGTCAATTAAATGTCATGATCAGATACCTTGTTTATTCAGCTTCAATTCAGTTTTTTTGTTGTTGTCGTACGATTTTTTTTGACATGGTTTATCTGACTTTGAATAAAAAAAGATACTTTTAGCCTTGATTACCAATATCTCAGCAAATAATGACGTTATAAAAATTTCAAAGACAGTTTTGGAAATTTGAAAAAGCGTTTTACAAGATTTTTTTTATGATTTTGTAGAAATTATTTTTTTTTACCGTTCACCGTTAGTTTAAAAAAAGTACTAAAAACTGACGTTTTGTGGTCTTTTCGTAAATCTTTTTTTTTCGTTGCAAATATTGATTGCATGGCTTGCGTTGGTATGCAAATTTATAGACTTTTAAATCATCAATATTCTTGTAAATTTTCAAATTGATTCATCGAACAGTTTTTCCTCACCAAAACTTCAAAGTCTTACAAACCAGGTAAAGGAACAAATTGTGTTATTCCTAAACAGTGCGTAGGCGTCATCAAAATGACAAGAAAACTGTAATTCCAGTGGATTTTTTTCACAGTTTTGCATTAGTTACATATTTTTTTGAATTGAAATGAAATAAAAAGTACATTTTTCCAAAAAAAAAATTTAAAAAAAATCAAGTTTTTTTGTTTGAAAAATTTTTGAAATTATTTTTTTTTTTTTTTTGGAAAAATGTACTTTTTATTTCATTTCTGGTTTGTAAGACTTTGAAGTTTTGGTGAGGAAAAACTGTTCGATGAATCAATTTGAAAATTTACAAGAATATTGATGATTTAAAAGTCTATAAATTTGCATACCAACGCAAGCCATGCAATCAATATTTGCAACGAAAAAAAAAAGATTTACGAAAAGACCACAAAACGTCAGTTTTTAGTACTTTTTTTAAACTAACGGTGAACGGTAAAAAAAAATAATTTCTACAAAATCATAAAAAAAATCTTGTAAAACGCTTTTTCAAATTTCCAAAACTGTCTTTGAAATTTTTATAACGTCATTATTTGCTGAGATATTGGTAATCAAGGCTAAAAGTATATTTTTTTATTCAAAGTCAGATAAACCATGTCAAAAAAAATCGTACGACAACAACAAAAAAACTGAATTGAAGCTGAATAAACAAGGTATCTGATCATGACATTTAATTGACTCAAAAAAAATTATCCATAGAAATGAGGACATTCAAAAAAAATAAAAAAAAAATAATTTAGTTGTCTCGTCTCATTTTTTGCAATAACGCAATAACGGTACTTCAAAAAAATTTGTTTGCAAACAAATCTCGAAACAAAAAACATAAAGCTGTAAAATGCTTTTTATTTCAACTCAATACGACCACTCGTCACAAAGATACAGCTCTTCAAAAAACGCTAACAAAAATTGAAAAAAATTTGTTCCTTTAATATTGCTGAGTAGTGTACATAAAAAGCGGTTTTCTTAAAAACTAATTTTTAATGTATAAAATTTAATTTGTATTTTAAAACAAAATTTTGGTATGCCAGTTTTGAGTATTTAAGAAAAAATTTGTTCAAAAAATTCATCAACCCGTTTTTAAAAAAAAATTTAATATTTACTTTATTTTTTTCAAAATTTTGATATGCAATATTATTGACATTTTAAAGGAGCTTTTGTATAAAAAAATTATTGAAATAGGTTGAGCCGTTAAGGAGAAAATATAAAGTAAAAAAACGGTTGTATGGCAAGTACGTTAATAACAGTTTTTGGAATTTTGTTTGTAAACCAAAAACTACACCATATATACAATAACACACTGATTTTTTTTATCAAAATCGTTGGAGCCGTTTTCGGGATAGATTAGCTTTTTCTATACGGTTGTATGGCAAGTACCGTTATTTTCGGAGCTAAAACAAAAATGTCAATTTTCACTCTGGAGAGTTACAAAAAAACCTTAAGTTCAAAATTTGAAGAAAATCACTTCAGTCGTTTAGACTGTAGGTTGAAGTACAGATAGACAGATGACAGACAGTGTGCTGCGATAAAAGACGTGGCAGTTATCAATTAATGGATCTCCGAAACGAACAACCGATGAACAGTGGGAGCTAAAGGAGAAGCTACTCGACGAATTGCTTGAATCGGCCGGTTATGTACCAAGATTCAGACACTTGTCGGCAATGAAACGGTTCAAAATATTCACTTGCAATGATAACGATTCATACTGAAAAATCGCTCAAAGTCATAATCGACGACATGAAAAGGATACTTAAAGGGATTAGTCATGAAGTCGTCACACCATTTATTCTGTTAACGGCTCCGATATCATGGTATAGATAGAGCACTACCATGTCTTACGTATATTCACGCATACATAGACACGTATTTAGCATTTTGTGGGCGTCGCACATATTCATGGGAATCAGAGCTGCCATCCTTTACAATTTTGCTTGCATTCTTCCATAAGTTATTTCACCAATCCTGAAGGGGCCTATCAACATGGGCCTTGGAAAACTGTATTTTTTTTTTTGTCAAAAAGTGGAACTTTTCTGGGGCTTGTTGAATTGAAATTTTTTATTCAAAATATTCTCCTGAAAGATTCCACACTTCCACTTATATTTAACTGTTTTTTATCTAAGTAGCAAGCAAATAGGATAAGACCTCCGAGCAACTCACAATCCTCATATTTTTTTTTGCCCAGGTTTTTCTTTATAATACTTCACATTTGAAACTATTTTTGCAGAGACTTGAATTGCGTTTTTAAATCTCCGTCATAAAAAAAGTTAGAAAGGTATACAAATGTGAATGCGTTGGGGCCTAGAAGGCTTATCTTAGAATTTGAAATTAATATACTTTAAATAATCACAAGATCATGCTTGCGAACACTGCTATTATTTTGACCGCTAAGAAATACAGTTTTTTTTTAGCTTAAGCGCTTGGTGCCTTTTATCTCTTGTGACAAACACTTTTCTTAGTTTATTAGTACATATTTACAAGGCTCGTACACAGGGACCGATGTAAAAGTCGGCTTATTCATATCTGCTCATAACAATCCTTGTAGATTAAAGACCAAGAGCCGAAAGCCAATTTCGGCAGTGGATGTATAGCCAAAATCTGAGCATGGAGGTTTATAGGTATGTATATAAATAGTGATACAGATACAGAATGACCTACTCTAATTCGAACCAAGGAGGTGTTCGAATAAGTGAATAATTTTTTCGTAGTCAATATTTCGGCTGAGAAAGCAGTTTGGTGATTTTAAGTATATACAAATATTTTTTCATTGTCGAAACAAAAAAGAAAATATCTACTGCATAAAAGGTCTGACAAAAGATCAACTTGAGTTTTCATTTCTTGTTCAGTTTCTGTTGTTTTAAAGTTTTGAAATGTTGATCGGCTGGTTTCCCTTAAAATATCTAGGAAAATACTTTTAACTTCGCTACTTAAGAGACACTCAGCAAAGAAACACCGGACAAATTCGAATTACAGAGTACCAATTTTGGCAAGCGTTCGAATTACCGAGTCTACAAACTAACGAGGTCTTTGTGTATCGAATACTAAAGTCTATCAGGTTTTTTTCAATCTTTGGTCAGGCAGAGGGTTAAATCAAGCTTGGTTTCCTATTTTTGTATTAGGGTAATTACAACTTCGATTCTCTCTTAAAAAATAGGAAACGATGTTTTTTCATTTTCCCTACTTCTAAAGACTTTTACTTTGACGATTAGTGGAACTCATGATTTTAGATTTTTAAGCAAACCTTATAGGCCTTTTTTTGGAGACTTAATTTTTTGATTTTTTGTTTGGTATGAATCTCTAAAAAAAAAGATGAATGGTTTTATCTTGAGTTCTATTAATTGTACTGTCAAGAATGAGGTATTTATGCACCTCTGCCAAAGGCTGAAAAAAAACTGAAGAATTTGGTATTCGATATCATGGTCCACCTACTTATAAACCTTCATACTCATTTTTGGTTATACATCCACTCCCAAAGTTTGCTGTCGGCTCTTGTCTTTATGGCTAATTCTGCAAACATAAACCAGGCACACAAAAGTGTGGAAGTATATACCTACACTTGCGTCATTTAGTATTGATTCAGAACCTAAACATTTTATGATCGCAAATAGTTAAGCATGATATTTACAGAAACCTACTTTTAAGGTAATGGAATGTAGAACACAATTTGTTTTTAAATTAATTTTCCTACGTAAAACAATTTATGACTCAAGGTCATTTGTTTACCAGTTCTAGTCAGTTACTTAATTGAATTTCGAACATTTTGAAATTGCAGCAAAGTGCCTCAATATAAACAATTAATTTCTTATCGTAACTGGTTGATTCCCATAATGATGGATTTATAATCTAAGGTCGTGTTGTGTTTTAGTAAACAAAACAGGTATTTCCCGAAGAATTGTGGAAGAAACTATTTATAAATCTCTCCACGCGTATGATATGCCAACAATTACATACATTACGACTATCTTAAACCAGAAATGTAAGTTATCGTAATTTAATCGTAAAAACACAAACACACACTTAAGTTTGTTATTCAATTTGGTTTTATATTATCAAAGTTAGTTTACCATAAGTTTCATCACATTATCTCACTGAGTACCTACCAACTTGTGTGACATTCTTTGAGGTTTTGTTGTTGTTTTTGTGGTCAAACGAACGCCCAGATATCATTAAATGCAGTATTTTTTTATGTTTTGGGCACGTTGACGGAATAATAACTCAAAACAGAAACCACAAAACAAGAAACTTATCACAAAGTCTAAATAAGAAAAATACCTCAGGTACCTATCTTACAGAAGAAAAAAAAAATACTTTCTCTGTTACGTGTCGTATTCACTATGTTGTTGTTATCATATTTGTATCAACAAATGAGCATTACAGAAATAAAAGAAAATTGCCATAACAACGCAAATGAAAAAGTAAAAACAACGAATTCGAATTCAAGCGATTAAAAGCTAACCCAACGTCCGAGCAATTCCTGAAGCCTCTACAATACCAACTTTGTAAGGTTGGCTTAACGATTTGGATCTATCCAAACAGCCCAGCCCACTTCAACCACCCGTTTAAGGTCATATACATACATCGAGTCTAGAGACAACATTTTTTTCTCTCTGCAAATACACTTTGCACCTGCACTTTTCAACTAATTGCTGGTGCTGCTGCTGCACCACCAGCACTCTTGCCGGAGTAAGAGCAAATGCGCAACACCCTGCTCACCACAACCAACCCACTTGATTAACTTTTTGCCCTCCCCCCTTTTGAAAAATTAAAACGCAAAATAACAAAAAAAAAATTAACGAAGCTTCACCCTGGCTATTTTTAGAAGAATCTTTAAACAAAAGGTTTGACATCTCATTTCCATTACCTGGCAACGTAAACGTTTACTTACCTTTTCTGGAAGAGAATGCTCCGCCAATGCCAGCAAACCAGGGAAGCATTAAATCGATCCTTGGTCTCGTCCAAGTATTCGAAAACTCGACTAAGGGCAAGGGCTGGAACTTCGCCCCATTGTGGGGATGTTCTGGTCATTTTTCGTTCACCTTCTCTCGAATCAGCGACCGTCGACCACCCCACGGCCTGCGATGATCAGCAGCAGGAGTTTCAGATTTTCAGCAGGGAAAATATATAATAAATTTCTTTTTTTAAATAATTCTCGGGGGTTTTTTGGTTTTGCTTTTCTGGTGTTCTTTGGCGTATATAAAAATGTTCGTCCAAGTTGAAGGCCCTGAGAAGAAAATTTATATATTTTTTTTTATAATAGTTTTATAAATGTCGCTCTGATTGAATTGTACACAAAGAATTTAGACGAAATGAAAGTTAAATCAAAAAAACGTAAAATCTATTTTCGATTTGATTTCAACTAGAATTTATTCACCTTTTTATGATTTTGATGATGAAATTGATGAAGGAAAAAACTTTTTTCTTGATTTCTTTTTTTCTCAGACTGTGATTGCGTCGTATGAGTTTTTCTTTTCTATCCCGTCGATATTTTAGCTGGACAAGTTGTACAAGTTTTTTTTTAACACTGCGACGAATGCATCCAGTTCAAAATAAAAAAAAGAATGACCGCGATGAGTGATGGCAATATACAAGGAAGAGGACAACGGCTATGAGAAAACGGTGAAAACAAGAAGAAAGATGATGGTGAAAGTGAGAAACAAATAGGGCTCGTTTTGGAGTTATCTCTTTTGCACTTGCAGATGAAAACAGAAAGCAGCTGATTTTGACAACGGTGCAGTTGTTGCAGTGCTGGAAACATGAAACCACGAAAATTGATGGAGTTCATCGAGTAATTTGTTGCTGCAAAATGAACTCCTAGATAAGGTAATGTTCACATTGTGACATGTTCGATTCGAAAACTCCACCATACATCATTTTTGTTTGCAAATTCATAATTGAAAAAAACAAATGACATCGGAGCCAATATGGACGAGGTCACCCACAAAATAAAACCAATCCCATTTCACCTACATATGTGGCAATCATGCAAAAAAAAAATTATGAACGCATTTATGGCATATTCTGCGTAGCAACAACAGAGTAGAGAAAAATACTGAAGCAAAAGGATAACAGAGATGGGTATATAACACTCGTTGCACTGGGGATCCTGTTTGTTTTATTATGATAATCTTATCCACATCAGATTTGGGGGATAATAAAATGCGGCTATTGTTGTAATACAAAATTTTTACTACATTCTTTAATTAAAAAATGTTGATGTAGTAAGGAAAAATTGTTGGGTATAAACGTTAATATACGAATGTTGGTATTTTTTTAATCTAAGCATAACATTATAAATATTAGGCGTGTTTTGTTGACCTCCTTAATGTGAACATTAAGAAATACTTCACATTAAGGCAAATTTTCCAATGCAAATTCCAACAACAATAAGTTAACTTCACATTTGAACTCCAGTAACTCTATGGCTGAATGTGGAACGTATCTTAATGTTCACATTGAGGAGGTCAACAAAGCACGCCTATTATAGATATGATATTTTAACCTCCAAATCTTCGTGAAAATAATTATGTCCGAATCCTACTTTACCCAGAGATATACAACAGCAATACTCGTATAAGCTGTAACGCATAAGTAATTTGCTAAAAATGATTCCCAGATGAATTGATCACGCACACTTTGCTTAACACTTGCTCCGGCATGCACACTTACCTAAAAATATGACTTCCGAGTTCCCCATCTTTATTATCAAGTATATCTTTGGTTCTAGCTTAACCGCATTCAATATATAAAGAAATGTCAGATCAAGTGCATCAACAAAAGCCCTGTTTTTTAGTGCATTTTTATCTTCGCTTACAAAAAAGTAGCATGTTAAATACAACAATACGGATAAGATAAAAATGCACTAAAAAACAGGGCTAACATCATCCAACTACATCATACAACACTTCTAGTTGTATGTCTGAAACAGAAAAATTTAACTGATGTAGTTTTAAGATGTCGTTGTATGATGTAGTTGATGTAGCCGATGTAGTAGCGCTGAAATAGGCCACTGAAGAAGAGAAACATACAATAGGAGTGTTTTATTGGAAAAAGTTTTAGCTAGCACAGTAGATTTTCCCTTGGTAGACAACAAGAAATCCAAAAGTGTCAATAAATAAGTCTGTTAGTTTATTGATGCTTGCATTAATTGCTACGCTATCTATAAATGCCAATAAAACGCACATAATTTAATTCCAAGGCCGTATGCAAACTGTTTTAAAATCGTGTTTAAATCAAATCCATAGCTTAATTTTTGACAATAAATGTGGAAACTTCAAATTCAATTTCAGATATAATTTCATCCAGATTAATTTTCAACTCATGTATGGCCCATAACCATAACGTATTTGGATGAAACTTTGGTAATGATTTATATTTTTCTGTAATGGCGTCACTAAAACCTGATGATGAAATTTGATCCAGATGTCATATTTAATCCAAAGGTTTACCAAGTATAATTTTTCCTCCGTCACTTTTGACAGAGCACTCGGTGAACAGACCCATTATCCATAAATTTCACCATAAAACATTGAAAACCTTTTTCAATACAAAAATTATAAGCTTTCGCATGAGCACACAGGAGGTAAGGAAGAAAGTTTTTTTGTTTTGAAGTTTGAGTTGAGAGAAATACAAGACAATATCATATAGCGCATTGAGTTATGAATCACAAAAATAATCGAAGTTTTTTGTCTTTATAGAAAACGAAATTTTAGTTGAGTGAACACCAATTTGAAAGCTTCAAAGTTTCTTGCTAATATCGTAGATTTTGGTTTGGTGGGTAGATAGAGTTTTGCTGAATCGCAGACCGTTTGCCCTTCATAAAAATATTTTCCTACCATATCCAAGTGAAAAGTGTTTACACCCGAACTCCACCGGGAATATGACCAACATCGCAACCGCAATCTTTCGGCTGGACAGGTTATAACACGTTTCATTTCTCTCTCCCCACTATTTCTATCTTTTGCGACAGTTAATGTGAACACGGAGAATCGTGTACACGATTGAGATTCCGCAAGGATGAGTTTAACAGCCCTAATCTGGCGTTGTGAGGGCTCACAAGTCACAAGCTCTTGTGAGATATTCCTTGTGAGGTTTGTTGTTGTTCGATAAAATTTTGGGTATTCTGGGAAAATCCTCACAAGAAACTCACCACGGTGAATGGGTACGTTCAAACATTTCAGATTCTTGGATAAAATTTATTCGAACAAAATAAATCGGATAAATTCCAAAACTCATGCCTTTTGAACACAGCCTATAATTTGACAGACCAAAATAAAAAAAAAGTGACAGCAGCTGATGAAACGTCAAATTTTTCCGGTGTTTTTTTCTTTTTGTTATTTCTGTAAGTTGAATGTTAAAACTTAAATATTTATTTTATTAATTAATATGATAAATTGAAACTCTAACACATTAATTTCCTTACATACATTTTTACCAATATGTATTTTAACACATAATTAAATTGAATATCAACTTTATTCATGTTTTATTTAGTAGTAGCAAGTAGAATGTTATGAAATACCAAATGCTGTGGTTAGGAAAAATTGCTGGAGTTGCCGCCAGAGGAAGACCTAGCATCTCCTTTGCAGCCAGGTCGTTTTCATGCTTTAGGAAACGCGAAGATGATTCAAAGAGAGTATCACCGTGTGCACTCCGACCTCCTCATAGAAACCTTGCAACTGAGCAATCATTTCTGGGGGGTTTCTGGCAAACACTCTCCGAAAGCACTCCAGTTGCTTACATGCAGCAAGGGCTAATAGGAATACACGACTTCACTGGCTTACCGTGGTGGGCAACAATTGTTGTGTCGACATTTGTGTTTCGAACTCTAGTCACTCTGCCATTGACCATTTATCAAAATAAAATCACAGCAAGAATTGAACTTATTACACTGGAAATGCCTGCATTAGTAGCTGAACTTAAGCAGGAAGCAGCTATGGCGATGAAGAAATTCAACTGGACGGAAACACAAACGAGACGTGTCTACAACCATTCTGTAAGTTTGTATTTTTAAGGAAATTTTCTTTAACTCAAGAACAATCCCCAAACAGCTAAAAAAACAATGGAATCAGCTAATTATTCGTGATAATTGCCACCCCGCCAAAACTTTGATAGTTTTATGGGGTCAGATTCCTTTGTGGATATTCCAATCGGTTGCTCTTCGGAATTTAGTATATATGTTACCAAATCCGAATTCCCTAGACGCTCAGTTGATTTTCACCGAACTAACGCTTGGAGGTTTTGGTTGGATTCCCAATTTGACTGAGGTTGATCATTCTTATATCCTGCCTGTAGTACTTGGAATCATCAACTTATCTATAATTGAAGTGAGTTTAATCACGGATTGTTGCAATTTTGCTTCTCTAAAAAAAATTCCTACATTCTAGATGCAACAGATGCTGAAAACGCGTCCTTCTGGTCGATTCCAAAAAATAGCCACTAATGCCTTTCGAGTTCTGAGTGTCGCAATGGTACCTATTGCTTGTACAGTTCCTTCGGTAGGTTAACATTTTGGGTGTTAAAATAACAATGCTAACAACATATTTCTTGTTATTTTTTCTAGGCACTATGCGTCTATTGGACAGCATCAAGTTCGTATGGACTTTTACAAAATCTACTTCTACTTGCTCCGAAATTTAGAAGAGCAGTTAGAATACCGCAGACACAGACTGAGTTACAAAATCCGTATCAACATTTGTGGATGACCATCAAAGCGAGAACCGGGAATGGACCACCTCCTGTGCTACCAAAGATAAATAATGACGCGCAAAAGAAATAAAGGTAGAAGTTTACATAAGGAAAACGTATTTTATTCTTTTTACTTGCGATAAACTTATAAATTTGGTGGTGCAACAGCTCGTGGAAAACCACTCCTGTGTGCGTGTTATTGGCAGGAATGGGGGGACTTACAATTGTTTGCCGAGTCCGAACGGCTAGATGAGAAGAACTTATTCATGACAAGTATACTCTTGGAGGACTTGTCCATTCCTCGCAAGAGGCAGTACCTCGGAAAAAACCAATTTGTTTTTAGGTGACAGCGGCTGGGAATCGAACTTAGATATACCTTCGGCATGACAGTCCAATGCACTAACCATTATGCCACGAGCTTCGGGGATAAACATTATGCAGGGTTTGGACATAATGTACAAAAGAAAAGAGATTTCGAGATTTAAATCAAACCTGACAAGCGATTTTCTTCAAATTTTTAACTTAAGGTTTGTGCTGATTTCCTTGAGAAGAAATTAGGTTGTAGCCCCAAAAATAACGGTACTTGCCTTACAACAGTCAAAGAAAAGCTTATCTAATCTCAAAAACGGTTATAATTTGATAAACAAGAATTACTGTAGGCATGGTCTACTTTTTGGTAAACAAATATTTTACCAGGAACTTTTATTAAAGGTTCTTGTCATATAACGCTTTTTCCTTATTTTCGATTTTCTCACTAACGGCTTTAACGCTTTTAATCAAAATGCTAATCTAGAAGCCTCTTAAAAAATAGTGTTGAAAATTAAAGTTTTGAAAACCCGAATTTTTTTAACATTCCTTTATTCAAAAAGACGTTGATGGTATGTTTGAATTTAAATTTGACGGTGTTTAGATAGGCTTCTCCTGAGGCGACTCATTTTGACTTCTCCTTTTTTTTATCGAACTCCTATTTTTTGGTAAAAAATAGATGGTGAGGTAAGGCAGGAATTTTCAAAACAATGAATACGTTTCTGTTTTTAAGCTGTAAGCTTTTTTAATGGTTGTTTTTACAAAAGCAATAATGACACGTTAGACCCATTGGTGCATTTCCTTGTGCTCATACATATATACATGGGGTGATTTCGTTTTCTTGTGCACTTTCATTTTAAACGTGGAAGGGGTACTGACTGAAACATTACCTCTGTTGGTTAACTTTCCTAGACTGTCCATTTTAGTCCAAAGTCATTCCAATCTAGTTTTTTTATATGAACTTTGACAGAACTTTGAACTGGTAAAAATATGTAATTATCAGTTTTGGAAAGTAAACGAACAGATTTAATTAAGCCGTCAATACTTGCCCTTCCAGGTATACCCATAACCTTAAGTCAAGATCTTTTTACAGCCGCACAGCATTCATTGTAAATTCAAAAATTGATGACAAATTTTTAGAATTTGGAAAATTAATATTCTACAACGTTACTTTCATGACTCTATTATACAAAAATTTTAACCGTTTTATATAAATAAATCCAACAGGTAAACCGGTAGGGTCATTTTAAGCCAGATCCACACTATTGTGCTACAATAATAATATTTTTACATTAGAAACAATGAGATGAGCGAAAGGGTATTAGGTATCGATGATGTGAATTTATACTCATTGTTTCTTGTGTAAGAATATTTTATTGTATCGAGACTTTATCGATATTGGAACTATAATGTGAATCTGGCCTTAATAAGTTTCTTACCAAATAATTTTTTAATTAACCACAATTACATAAATAAATTTATAACTTAAGCAATTCTTAACGGATCTTCAAGCTTAAGATTTTTAAATACTGTCATTAAGACGAAGACGAGCATAAAATAAACATATGAAAAAATTATACATGTGGATATGTAACTGTATGTTACAGAATTTTTTGGAAAGGGTGATGTCAGATTTCTCAAAAACACTTTGGGCCGACCCTAGGGTAACTTCAGGACACAACAAACAAACTTTAGGTCCGTTCTTTGAAGTTAGCCTATGGGGTTGACCAGGTTTTCTTGAAACGAAAAATTGTCAACAAAAAAGGGTTTTTCGGTTCTCAAAAAACACCAAAGGGTTCTATATTGTGTTGTTGAGAAAAGCAAGAAACAAAATTTGTTTTAACGAAGAATTAAAACAACCACACTTTCCATTTTTATTTCTAAATACATAATTAGGTCAACGAGCTGGGTAGCTCTTAGCCTTGTATACATAGGTATGCACCTATCTTTTTTTTGAATACCTGACTTGACACTTAAGTAAGTAGAATAAAAACAACAGATTTTATACCTATAATAATATTTCTATTCATAACCATTAACAATAATATATGTAATAGGCGCCTTCCCAAGATTTTTTACTGACTGCCTTGCTAGGAACTAACTCGATTGTTTCTAGCATTTCATGTACATACATTATGTTTGTTCTGTATTCTGTTAGAAAAAAATGGGCTGACCTCTAAAAATATATATGTACAATGTACATATCTTTTATATTTTTGTCACATTTAGAAATTTATGGCTCATAAAAGACCAACAATTCAAGTGGGTACGTAAATCCCATTGAAAAGAAAATTTTTGTCCAACATGACATGTGTGCAAACATTGTGCAACATCGCTTTGTTTACAAAAAAAAAATGCATTAAAATCATAATGCAGTCTCCTTAAGTTGGAACATATTGTATATGTATATTTTTGTATCTTACTTCCTATCTAAGTAAGAAGATACCTATTCTTATTTACCTATGTGCATCATAGCCAATAAAAATGTCTTGAAAAAGTTAAATAAACATGACTTGATTGATAAGGGTAGAAGAAATGATATAAAGTTTAACTTTTGTTTCGCCCATATCATCATGAATCACATTTAACACGAATGTATTTAGTGACATTCCTTAAGTTTATGTATGTTCATGAGCTGGATTTCAAATAATTATCATGATAATTGAATTTTGTCTTATTTAAACCATTTTATTGAGAAGGTTGAGTAAAATCGGGTATTATGGACTATATGCTTGTGACTTGTTATATGGCTCACGAAATTTTCTAACAACCCAGAAATGTAAGCGCGGGGATAACTTTTCAGTTTTTACAATGATGTGACAACACACGTTAAACTAATCTTTGCTAAATTTAAGCCATTTAAGGAATTTACAGACGAGAAAATGAAGATCTTTAATCAAAGCTTAAGGTCGGGCTATAAAGGCCGTAGCCAGACATTTATTTCGGAGGGGTATTTAGTTTTTCGAAAAAATATTTCACCATTTAAGCGAAGTACCTATACAGTTCTTTTCAGTTAAAAAAAAAAAAAAATAGCTGAGCGGTGAAAAAAAATTGTAGGTACACAAAGAAAAAATGTCCGTGCTGTAAAAGATTTTTTTTTATATTAAAGCAATAACAAACTCCAAACGCATTTTGTTTCGGCAAAAAAATGTCAGTGGCATTTTATGCGCGAAAATAAATTCGTCGTTATAAAGCCTAGCTTACAGTTCCCGTGCGAAAATATATGCAAACATTTTCGCATGTCAAAAAAATTACTGAGATGAAATACAAAATTACTTTTTTGCATGATTGGTTTACAGTTTCATGCAAAAAGAAATCATTGCTGTCATAGAACTACAAAACAATTGCGCAATTGTTTCGCGTGACATAGAGTATGGTGAACAAAAATGTATACACTTTCAAAAAAAAAAAAAAAAAAAATATATTCACCTCACAACATTATTTGCATGCAAATTGTTTTTGCACTCAAATTTTTTTGTTTTCCATTTTTTCTTTAATTAACCCTATATTAAAACGTCAAACATTAAATCTGTTGGGCAAAACTTATTTACAATGATAACTTCCTCAATGTTAGTCTCAATTTGTCGATGAACTGACATTAACTTCAACCCTAAAAGTTTATCTTCATCGGTAAAATCTCTTAGGTAAGTTATAAGACGTTTCGCTGTCCAAAAAGTTCTTTCCCGTGTGCGTTTCAAAAGCGTTTAATTCTTCAAAATATTAAGAAGCTCGTGTATGTGAAACATGTTGTGAATGGCATTTTGTCTACTATATCATCCATTCAGCCTTTAAACTTTAAATTCACGATCCAATATTAAAATAAAAATTGTGATCCCCCCTGGCTACGGCCTTGGCCATTTACAAATATTCATTCAACCCACTCATTTATTACTATTCAAAATAAGGTTGCAAGGAACATTGGATATTAAAAATTAGTAACGGTGTTTATCGTCATTATTAAATTATAAGGTTTGTTCGTTGAAGTCACCCTGAGGTTGTTCCAAAGCGTTTTTTGAAAACCCTGAACTCGCCCTGAAGTAGATCTAGGTTTTTTGCTGGGGTCAATTGAGGAAAAGAATAAACTGTCAAAGTGACATAAGCTCTTTTTTTGTTGCGGATTCACGTGCTGCAGGTAATTCATGAAATATGTATGTAGATTTTCAAGGAATATACAAAACTTTAATAATAGTCGCGTTTTATTATCGCTCATAACCCATATGGTTCACCTCTTGAAAATAAAACGATGCGAGTTAGTGCAAAAACAGTGCTGTATATCGGTGTCTTTTTTTCTTATGTTTATTTATTTTTCATGTAAACACCTGATTCTTTTCCTCTCTATTCCTAACACTGCTGACAAATCGCTGACTTCATTCACAATGGTAAATAGCCCTCTACCGGTCATAGTGAAAACCTCTATCTGGGTTATTGAAATTTACCTCGATAGAAACCTGGATCCCATGTTGTTTTTGTAATACATGTTAAAAGATAACCTCGACCAAGACTCAGAGATAATAAAACGCAGCTAATAACAATAATAGGATAGAATTATCTCAACAGCACAATTGACGACCTTTTGGGGTGTTGTGAAAACCGAAAACCCCAAAGTTAATCGATATTAGCCGCGTTTTATTATCGCTCATAACCCATATGGTTCACCTCGTGAAAATAAAACGATGTGGGTTAGTGCAAAAGCAGTGCTGTATATCAGTCTCTTTTTTTCTTATGTTTATTTGTTTTTCATGTAAGCACTTGTCTCTTTTCCTCTCTATTCCTAATACTGCTGACAAATCGCTGACATCCATTCACAATGGTAAATAGCCCTCTGCCGATCAGAGTGAAAACCTCTATCTGGGTTATTTAAATTAACCTCGATAGAAACCTAGATCCCATGTTGTTTGTGTAATGCATGTTGAAAGATAACCTCGACCCAGACCCAGAGATAATAAAACGCAGCTAGTAGGTACTATTAAGGCTAGTCGCGCACATGCAACTTTCAGTTTCGCAACAGTTTGGTTGCAAAAATGAATCCTATTGACTCATATGGGACAGCGCGCACATGCAGAAACTATTCAGTCGTCGATTCGAGCAACTTTTCAGTTTGTGTTTTGCCACAAACTGGACGATTGCCTGAAATCGGTTTTTCAATTTGTGTCATATAGAATAATATGTAACTGCGAGCACATGCAACCAAATAGTTGCAGATCATAGAAGAAGAAGTAAAGGAAGTGGTGTATATCACATATACAGTGTACGTGAGTGAAGCAGCAAGAATTGAAAAAAAAAAAACAAATTGAGATTCATCTGTCATTTTGCCGAGCTGAAAGGAAGTGTTTTGAAATTTCAATTTGTTAAATAAGTGAAAAAGTTTATTTAAACTAGATAAAAAAGTGAAATAAAAGTTAGAATAGTGAATACTATCAATAATTTATTTAAAAAATATAAAACAGCATCTGGTGGCTACGTTAAATCCTCTAAAAACGCCTATACTAAGGAGTATACAAACATTTTTGTTTACAAGTTAATTTTGTCTGATATTTTCATATTAAGTAACGTGAAGTGATGTTATTTAGGTAAATAAATTATCTTAGAATACTTTAAAATTAAGATTTTATCGCAATTTGCAATAAAAATAACAAATTTGTTGAAAACAAAAATATACTTTAATCCAGTGATTTCGTTGAGACTCATCTGTCAAATGAGAAATTCTCGCACAGGGTCGATCTAGTTTTTGTTGGTGGTGGCAAGGCGCTCAAATCCATTTAGCGCCCGTACTGCAGAGTTATTTTTTAACGCTTTAAATAAAATATTTTTAAATGGGTAACAGCAGAATCCTATTTATCTTGTTGGATTTGTATCCTCGTCACGAAGTGTTTATTTCGGTTTAAAAGTACACTACCATAAAAAACATCACTTTATTAAGAAGAATATGAGAGAAAACTTATCTGTGAAAAGAAATATTTGTGCACCGTATTATAGGCGTTTTTATATGATTTAATGCATCACCACATGTTTTTTATATATTTCTTATCAATAAAGTTTTTCAAAGTAATCACTATATTAACTTTCATTTCACTTTTTTATTCAGGTCAATAGGCTTTTTCACTATTTTATGATTTAAAATCTCTGTACACTTTTCTACAGCTCGGCAAAATGACGGAAGCATCTCAATTGTTTTTTTCTTTTTTTTTAAATCTGGCTTCCTTTGGGCGCCCCAGCCTTCAGCCGTGTAACTGCACTGCGACCCTGGGGCAATGCATTTGTGTTTGTGTAACTCACACTATTTTGAAAAATGCTTCACTGTTTCCACGATATGCCAGTTCCTTTACTTCTTCTTCTTTGTTGCAGATATTTTACCACATCGTTGAATTTTGTTCTTTACAAAGTTACTTATGTTCTCTGTGCGAAAGAGAACAAATTTATCTTTGCTTTTATTTGCTGAGCAAAAGAATAGGACAAAGGCGATAACTGGCTGAACAGAATAGAGTGCTGCAACTGGAGCTGCAGCTGCAACTGGAATAGCTGTCAAAAAGTGTCGTACGTGATTTTTTTTACGCGCCCACAATGCAGCTGTACAGCTTTCTGACATTTAAGTATCGAAAATAAAGATGAAAACAAAAATAAAAATTAATAATGTTGAAATAGAAGCTAAAATTGCTTAATGTCTTTATGAGACATTGAAAAGAGTTTAAAAATCACTTTAACCCACATGTAAACACTTCGTTTTGTTCGCAATTTTGAAACGTCAAAAAAGCTGCAAGCAAAAGTTAAAAGTTGGCCAACTTGTCCAGCTGCGTCTGCAGCTCCGTCTGCAGTTGCGTCGTGTTCTGTTCGTATCATTGAATTTGTGTGTATTCAAAATTTTGACAGCTATTCCAGTTGCAGCTCCAGTTGCAGCTCCGTCTCCATTCTGTTCAGCCAGTAATATTATTTTTCTTTGTATGTATGGGGTAGAAAATTTTAATAAACATTGTCGGTGTGTTGGTTAGGTTCGTTGCGATTGCTTGTGGAGTTGCTCATGTGCGCGCTCATCGGTCAACTTGTGACTAAACTGTTTTGTTGCAGTAGCAGTTGCATGTGCGCGACTAGCCTAATGCAAGTCTTTTTGAAAATGCTGATGATTTTGAATAAGACAACTTTACATAATAAGTTCTTATTCTGTATAATCTCAATACTTTATAGTCAATCAAAGTCATAGGACATATTTTAAATGGACTAACGCATCGTTGTAGAAATGATGCGTTATCATTTCTGTGAAATATTCACAAACTCATCAAGCCTTGACGTTTATGAATTTACTCATAGTCATTCATAAATCATAGGATGTTGTGAAAAAAAAACGAATCCGAAGCGAACTGTTACAGACTCCATCCAACCAGGGTTGCCAGTTCAAGAAGCACTTGTGAAACCCAATTTCAGAATTCTTGTAGCCCAAAATCGCTGCCCTAAATGTAGCCCAAAAATTAGCCCAATCTCTTCAAAAACATCTACAAATACCTAAACATTCCACGTTCGCCTTGTTTTTTGGCCTAAAATCTTTAAAATCTGGACGAATTTAAATGCATATATTAGCCCTGTTTCTGGGTGCATTTTTATCTTCGCTTGAAAAAAATAGCATGTTATTTACAACAACAAACTGGTATAATTCCGTATTTTTGTTGTATTTAACATGCTACTTTTTTCTAAGCAAAGATAAAAATGCACTAAAAGCTATTGTTTGACTTATTTAATGAATTTTCTTAAAAGTAATAGAAGTTATATGAAATCGGGTTACTTTTATGAAGTCCTTGTCGCAAATCTAGGAAAAAGATAGCTCAATTAATGATAAATAGCCCAATCTGACAACCCTGCATCCAACCAGAATAAGCTGAGCAACTCTTGATGGAGTTTTGCTCTCTCTCATATTTTTTATGTTCATATATGTACATTAGGGTGGTCGTTATAATGGTTTTTTTTTTGAGTTTAATTATTTGGATGGGCCTAAATCAGCTCTAAAAGAAGAAAAACAAATTCTCTATTTTTTTCAGATTTTTGTCGCTGTAGGGGTAAATTAAATGTTCCCTTTTTTTGGAAATTCGCATAAAATTTGCCGAAAAATTCAGTGCATGTAAGTGAGAAGTAGACAAGAAAAAATCCTACTGAAGGAGGGTAATATCTCCCACCGCTTGGAAGGGAGGGGCAATTTAATAAAATAATTACATAAAATAGAAAAAAATAATTAAAAAACAACGGCAACACTTGCAGTAATATTTTGTTGCTTTATGGAGAGCCAGAAGTCCATTTTAATAGCTGACTATTAAATAAAGTTCTTTGAATAAACAGTTTCAACAAAATCTGCTTATAATAATTTTTCTTCAAAATATTGAGCTTGAAACAATTTTTAGTCAAAACAGTTCATCAAAAAACCTTAATTTAAAAACAAGCCATAAGAATTGACTTCTGGCTTTCCAAAAAGCTGCAAAACATTACTGTAAGTATTTCCGTTGTTTTTTAATTAATTTTTTTCTATTTTATGCAAATATTTTATTAAATTGCCCCACCAGTAGGATTTTTTTTTTGTCTAGTTCCCACCTACATGCTCTGAATTTTTTTGGGAAGATCTTACGCGAATTTTCTAGTATGCAAAAAAAAGGGGAAATTTAATTTACCCCTACAGCGACAGTAGGGGATGAAAATAAAAATCTCAAAAACATTAGGGAATTTTTTTTTCTTCATTAAGAGACGATTTAGGCCCATCCGGGATGACCTTTTTTTAACGACCACCCTAATGTACATATATCCAGTAAGTACTACACATAACTCTTTAGCCCGATCATTTTTCAGTCCCAAACTATAGGCTTCATTCACATAGTACACAGTTTATTTTCAAAATGAAAATGAAGCAAAATGCATACAATTTGAACAGGAAGTTGATGTTAAGAAATTCATTCTTTCTCAGAAATGAAACGGAACTACATACATACTAAAATTCATTGAGTGCTTATGTAGGTATATCCTTTACATCCATACGGGGCATAACAATAGCCATATTCAAATTTCTTTTGATGTAGCCCTCGCCACCCTGACATCACCAAACAAAACCCAGAAAAAAATTAATTGTTATCAATTGAGTTCACTCAATGATTTCTTAGAACGTTCCGATCTAAACAATCCTCATTGATCGCACCCTGCGAATTTATTATTGTTTGCCATTTTATTGTTTCCTCTTCTCTTCTCATCACAACTTCGGGCAGATTGTCTTTCACCCCGGGAAAAACCTACCCCTTGTGTCTCATTTTGCGTGATAAGAAGGAGAATTTTTGTCATAAGCAAATAGACAACAAAAACACCATCAAGAAGCATCGAGTCGAGATATACATACTATATGTAAGTAGTAGATAGAGAAAGGTCTTTAAGATCGTCACAGGCGATAACAGAGACCGAATTTCTTCTATAGCAAAACACTGACAGTAAGTTGTCGTTGCCTTATCTTTCGAGCTCATCTACATTAGCCTCACACAGTATCATTTACTCATCCTCAACTTAGAAGTATTTTGTCTGCTTAATTGGAATTGATTCTGTTTCGCTGCGTTTCAAAACTCCGAAGATGCTCGACGTGAGCACATCGTTTACGCTTTTGTATTTTTACCTACAATTCGAAAATTGAATCCGGAAAAGATTTTTCAAAAAAAAAAAAACAAAAACAAACAAAAATCATCCCACATAAATAAACTGTCCATTAAGAAGGGATAACGTTTGAAACAGTGCTTTTGAGAAAAAAAATTCAAAAAACTAAAAGTCAACCCATGTGATATAATTAAACACGCCAACCGACCGACCGTTCAAAAATGTTGCAAAATAAGATACTTTTGAAAACACTTCTACTAGTGGTTTTGTCTGCCAGTGCTGTTGAATCTGTTAGTATGATTCATTAACTACTAGATAAATTTGTGAAAATATAAGAAAAGTACAAATAAAACCATTTCAGAAGTCTTGTGCACTTTGGTTAAT
The DNA here is from genome assembly GCA_963921185.1 of Dasysyrphus tricinctus. Classification (NCBI taxonomy): domain Eukaryota; kingdom Metazoa; phylum Arthropoda; class Insecta; order Diptera; family Syrphidae; genus Dasysyrphus; species Dasysyrphus tricinctus. Next base: position 219,772,071 of record OY992532.1, on the reverse strand, counting down.
AAATTCCCATGGTTGACACATTTTATTGTGTGATGGTGCTGGTGCTATCTTTTGTTTTTAAATGTTTTTTTTTTGTGTTTTAACTTTACAAAAAAAAAATCAAAACTAAAAATACTAAAGAGTGTGTGTTTCGAACTTCTGGTGTCAACGACAGATGAATTGTCTCTCTGTTTACCGTTTAATTAGAGATTTTTCAAAAAAAGTCTGTTTTATTGCTTTTATTTTTTTTTAGCTGATTGCCCTTTTTTTATGACTCTAGTCTTGCTATTCGAAAATACTATGCACGGAATTTTCTCTTGAAGATGTGTTGATTGATTAAAGCTAATAGACTGATAGGACGTTTTTGACCTTTGTTATGGTGCCTTTGTTTGTTTAATGTGTGGCAAAAAACTCACGCGAAATGCAAAATCACTGATGGATAGGCGATGTGTAAAAAATATTTGGGATTTTTCTTTGCCACTTGTTAACAGATTGAGTGAATGTTTTTTAGGAATAATGGATTGAGGGCAATTACAATTAAAACATTTTGGGGTTTTTTCAAGTTGTTGATTTGTTTTTGAATGTGGATTAACCTTAAAACCTATAATATTGCGACATATTTTGCTAGATATTTTTCAAAAATTATTCATCACTGATAAGTTAATTTGTATGTTTGTGTAGGTATATTTTTGTTTTTGAGTTAATAATAAAATACATAAGTGCAGTGCATAACTAAGGAAATTTATATAGATTCATAGGTATGTTTAAATTAGCCAATCTGTTGTGGACAGGTGATAAAATAAATTGACAAGAGATGTGCTATTTTTTGTATTTTGTATTTCTATAAAAAAAACATCCCATTTTTGTCATAAGACAAATTATGGCGTACATAAATGGCTTAGATATGGCAGAAATAACGGCATTTTGTCAGTCGCGTAAATCCAGCCCAAGACTAGTTTGGTAATTATGTATTATGGTAAGACGACTGACCATATTCTAATGGATTTTCTTAAGGTTTCTTTTATGGGGATGACAAAGGGATAGCGGAAATAATTTTTCGGAAGAAACTGTTTTTTTCGAAGTTTTTGTAAAGGCAACTCTCAAAAAACCCCCGGAGCGCTCAGGAGCGCACCTCATACTCCCAAAAGTAAAAGTGAAAAAAAATAAAGTAAAGGTCCTTCTTCGTAATAATAGCAGCAACATTATGATTTCCGTGTATTTGCTTGTTTTCGTCTGTCCACTTAGTGACTTTCCGAGCAGTGCCGTTCCTTGCCCTTAGAGCATTTGGGGGAAGCTTAGAGAAGCCGCCTTTTTCCGTACAAAAATGCTAGTACAGAATTAATTCAAAAGTCAATTAATAAATCGTGGACCCAGTGGTTTGTCACTTCTATCGAATTTATACTGACTGCACACCACTACCAACACATTTCAGTCGGTTGCGTACAAATGACTGGCAAAAAGAATTTCGACTTTATGGTCGTTCCACACTATCTCACTGAGTATTAATACATGTCAAAAAAGTGGGAAGAAATCATGTATAATAGTGTGGAAACAAAATATGAAATTTCATCACACACAACTTGACAGCGCATCCGACACGATTTGACATGTGTTAATACATGAAAATATTTAGGATCGGTTCTAAAACCATCACACTTTCTATCCTACTTGGGCGTTTGTGGCTATGGTGAAACTGATTTTTTGATGCAAGTTTGGAAGCAAAATATGAAAGTCAGTTACATCACACAAATTTGGCAGTCGTATGAAATTTCGTCCCACTTTATTCTGACATGTGTTAATACTTTGTGGGATAGTGTAGAGGCACTTTTACCAGTTGAAAAATAGGTTTATATCACAGTACACAAATCTAAGGTATTATACTGCGCAGGTTGTCATGGCTGTGAGCGTGAGGAAGAAAACACACGTAAAAACAACAACAAATTAAAATTGAAATTGTCAGAAATAAAAATGGCTGGGAGCGTGATGACTTAAATACACGTAAAAACAACAACAAATACTGACATTTGACACAAATTTTGATATATGCGCAGAAGAAGCAAAAATCAAAACTCTAATGATTAATATGTGTACTGTGGGTTTATATCGACTTTTTTGCAAAATAAAATCCTCCTTTTTTTTTATTGATTAATAAAATTTTGAAGTTTTGAAATCTCGACTCGACAAAAAGCCGGCAGCCTTGAAAAAAGTCTAAAAGGTCTGAAAGTGCACACTTTTTTACATTATCAAAACGATTTCTCTTTTACAACAGATTTACAGAATTATTAAATATGTATACATGTAATGGAATATACCTACCTAAAACCTGGTAAGAACATGCATAGGTAATTGAAACGATTTATATTACGACATACTATCATTGGAGAATTTTTGGTGAGTTTTTGAAAAGCCAAAAACTGAAGTATTTCAAAGAACACAAAACAGTGTTGAAGCTTTGCTTTGCCAACTAAAAAGCTTGGTTGGAAAATGAAGTAAACTCATTAACAGCCTGAAAAACGAACTTCTTTTCGCAAAAGTGCAGATTTAAAGAGTAAGAAATTGGGAGCACATTAAAAAAAGAATATAAAACGATTATCAAAAATAACCAAATCGCGTGTGTCATAAAAAATCGACTTAAAAGAATTGCAAACAATTTAGTTTTATTAAACGTATTTTTACAACGGCGCGCGCGGCGGTGGCGTGTAACCGTCGTAAGCCTAACAAAGTTTTAGCTTTCGTAAATGTGTATGTCACAATTTGTATGGAAAATTAGACAGATTTATGAAGTTTACAACTTTACTACACTACGATGACTTTACGTCTGTGTGTGAATACCATTATTACTTTTCAAGTTGGGTTTGTGTGTAAATAGAAATCCACACAAGTGCAGTACATGCTGCAAGTTATACATCAATTTATATTGAATAATTTTGAATGAACAACAACAACTTGCGTGTGTTACCACTAAGTATATAGGATGGAGGTTCCACTTACTTTTCATTAATATATCGATTTGTTGGGTTTATTAAACTGTCAACCTATATTTTTTGTTTTCATTAAATAAATGTTTAATAAAATCATAAAATTATAAAAAAAATATTTTGTGCAAACGAGAATTTTTCTTAGACAGAATTTAAGTTTTCATAAGTAGAATTTTGGAAATCAGAATTTTGGCCGGACAGAATTTTGAAATTCAAAATTTTGCACAAACTGAATTTTGACATACAGAATTCTGCATTTAAAGAATTTTGAAATTCAGAATTTCGGCTAAACAGAATTTTAACCAGACAGAATTTAAGAAAATAAACAGAATTTCGAAAACGAGAATTCCAACCCGCTCTCCATAAATAGGTACTTGTCTGATTTTGATCTTAAATCGATTCGATTTACATATATCTTCAATCGACTTTGGGCACTTTGAATCGAAGTTAGTTAATATTTTGATAACTTCTTATTGACTTTTCACTATTTTTTGTAGGGCTGGCCACGATACCAGAAAAGTCTCGGTATCGGAAAACGAAACGATACCGAGACGATACCAGAATTAAGTCTCGGTATCGTTTGGTATCGTCATCAGAAACCCAAACGATACCGAGACGATACCGAGACGATACCAGAAATAAGTCTCGGTATCGTTTGGTATCGGGATCGGAAGCCTAAACCATACCACCCGAAACGATACCGAGATGATACCGGACCGATACCGTACTTTTAGGACCGAAATATGCCGAGACTCTCGGTAGTATCGGCAGAAAAAAATTGATTTTTATTATTACAAGTAAACAATCCTGGAAACGGCCCTTACGATTTGGATGAAATTTTCCTTTTTTTTCAAGCAAAGAGAAACCACCTAGTGACACGCCGATTTTTTTCATGCTTTATTTTTCGGATAAAATTTCAAGACTTGGTGAAGTAACTATAGTAAAAGCCACCCACGAGCCACGCTTGCGGGTTCCAACCTAACAATTTTACCTAACCCATTTTTAGTAACCAGTACCACCAATAGAACTTTTTTTTTTGTAATTTGTTCATTAATTGCTTAACTGATATGGATCAAACTTTTTAAACGGCTAACGCTTAGTATACAATGTCTGAGCATAGCTCTGATTAGTTATCTACTTTTGGAATTTACAACCCATTCAAATGGGCCATACAGTTTGTGAATTGTTTTCCTGTTTACTTATGGCCCTACGTCAATATTTATTGTGCGGGATCATATTCGGGACTCAACTTAGACATTGTGAAATAACCCTTAAAAATTATTAAGTCATTACAAAATTAAGTTAAGAAATAAATGTTTTCCATTTGTTATGCATATTTTCTAATAGTGAATTTTTTATAAATCTTAGAAATACCAAGCATTTTAAACTACAAGACCTAGGACATGTAACCAAGTCGTGCATTTTTGTATCTGACTGACACCAAACCGAAACTAGACGAGACCGAGACCGATACCGATACCGAGACGAGACCTTGCTATACGAGACCGAGACGATACTGACTTATACGAGACCGAGACGATATTTTTCGATTTTAACGATACCGAGACGATACTTATAAAAGTATCGTTTGGTTTGGTATCGTGGCCAGCCCTAATTTGTTGATGAATTAAAATTATTTTTAGTGATTTATTTGCTTTTAATCTATTTAAATGATCGACGAACACTTAATAATATTTGTTAAACCCGCCACAAAATACTTTCAACTCCAGAGAAATGTCAAATCTTGTTAATGTGTGTGAAATCCATTTGAAATCTTGCTGAAGATTTGTTTTGCCGGAATAAAATCGATTTTGTTTAGAAAAAAATCGATTCTGTTTAGAAAAAAAAAACAATTATTTGGTTGTAAGGAATTCCACATTAGATATTCTGAAAACTTTCATGCTAAATCCTCTACAAAGCTATGAGTTTGTTATTTGAGCTTTAATACGTATCAGTTTCGCACGAACAAAAATCTGAGGCATTTACTCTTACCTAACATAACGATAATGGACTAATCGAAAAATGTTGATGGTAATGACCTATTGGAAGAACGAATTTTGATCAAAATTAATAGGAGACATTTTTATTTTTCCTTAAGCTAATTTAGCCAATACAAGAAGGTACTTTACCTGTTTTTGTTTTACTTTATTTTATTTTATTTTATTTTATTTTATTTTATTTTATTTTATTTTATTTTATTTTATTTTATTTTATTTTATTTTATTTTATTTTATTTATAACTTATTTTATTTCTAAATTAAGCTAAAAAAAAGTTCATTATTTAATTTAAGTATATCAATAGTTATCATAAAAATTACTTTCAAACTAAAAATCGTCGGCTTCGAGTTAAAGGCTCCACATTTTTACTTGCGATTATAGGTACTATAAGCATAGTTTACAGTTCCGATGCGAAAAAAAAACAAAATTTTCAAAACGATTTTCCACCTATTCTGCGCACAAAGTTGAATAATATTCAAGGCGAAAAACGTTTGTTTGGCCTAAACCACCCATTGAGTCATTAATTTACCCTTAATTGACTAGCTATAGGCCTAAAAATGGAAAATAATTATTTTTGGATGCGAAAACCATTTGCATGCAAATAATGCCTTGAGGTGAATATATTTTTTTTTTCGGAAGTATAAACCGACCATCAAAAAAAATATTTTATTCACCAGACTTTTTTTCGCATGCAAATCAATTGCCGGTCCATTGCTTTGCATGACATTCCATGACAGCATAGTTTTTCTTTTTGCATGAAACTGTAAACCAATCATGCAAACAATTAATTTTACATTTCACCTCAATTAGTTTTGACATGCGAGAATATTCGCATAGATTTTTTTTTGCGCACGGGAACTGTAAACTAGGCTATAAGGGAAGTTTTGGATTCGTGCAAAAAAAAAATTTTGAGATAACAATCAAACATGATATTACGATGATAGAGAACACCAAAAAAGTGGGTGGCACAATTCTGTCTGTCTGTCTGTTTGTCTGTCTGTTCGTCTACAGCCTAAACGGCTCGATCGATTTTCTTCAAACTTGGTACTTAGTGGTTTTTGGTGATTCTGCCGACACGTTTTTTTCATTTTTTTTTTTAGAACCAAAAATAACGGTACCTGTCATACATTTTTTTTTGGCAAATTTACATAATCGTATTTTTCTCAAAAACTGCTCGACAACTTTTCTTAAAAAAATTCTATAAATTTATTTAACTAAAGGCTTTCTTTGGTTAGAAAACCATTTTTCAAAAATGGTTATTAATGGTACCTCCCAAGGAACCATTTTTTAAATGTTTTATTTTCTTCAAAATGGTATGACCTATTTCAATTATTTTTTTTATACACAAGCTTCCAAAAAATGTTAATAGTCTTGTGTACCAACATTTTTGAAAAAAAAATTTTGGATTTTTAAAAAATATTTCAAATTTTTTTTTGGAAAATCAAATATTTCGAAAACGGCATCATAGATTTTTTTGAAACTCGATATTTAAGACATTTTTAGTACTCTCTAAAATATTTTTAGAAAAAATTTTACATTTATGAAAAAATAACGGTACCTTCCATACAAAAGTGAAAAAAACCGCAAAGGAAAATATTTTTTTGCTTGTAAACGACTCCTACGATTTTGATTCAACTTTTTTCATATACTAAAATTAGTACAATCTACCATCAAAAATTATAAAATTTTACACATAGCAACTATTAGTAGTACCTGTCATAGAACGTATTTTTTTATTTTGAGTTTTCTCGTTATCAGCTTAACGGATTTAAATGAATTTTTTATATACAAATTGCAGATAAGATTAAATAATATTGCATATCAAAATTTTCAAAAAAAAAGTTTTTGGATTTTTAAAAAAGTTTCAAACTTTTTTTTTGAAAATTCGATATCTCAAAAACGGGTTGACAATTTTTTTTCAAATTTTGTTTTTATATACACATAAATATATAGTTTAAATCTGAATACCAAAATTTGTTCTTAAAAATGTTTTAAGAATTTTATATATAAAAAATTTATTAAAAAAAAACCGCTCCAACGATTTTAAAATTTTTTTTCCCATACAATCATATTCCATCATGAATTAAGATGGCATACTTTTTTTTCACCTCAAACTGTCAAAAGAGTTGTATTAGCTAATTTAAATGTCGTATTTCATGCTTCTCTTCATTTTTCTCTCATAATTTCCATGTTTGTATATACAATTTTCTTAAACTCGAAGTGTCTTGAACATAAGAGCAAGTACGTGCGACCCAGTTGTGCATTTTATTTTTGACTACATTTGTACCAAAATTTAAGTTTTTTTTCATCCATTCCTAGCAAAGTTATAACAATTCAGTTTGATTGAAAATTGTACAAGGGTTTTACCATATAAAACTGGGAAGGAGGAGGAAGTGATGGGGGGGGGGGGGGGGCACAGTCAAAAATATTAATATTTTTCATTAAGTCATTAGTTTCATTTTGCCTATAAACTTTTTACAGAAGTCCCTGTTTTTATTGCATATGAGTAGAGTTTATTGCTTTGCAGCCAAAGCTCCCGGTATAACTGGGAGAGGACTGATTTGCAGACCCAAGCTCTATGGTCACTTTATGTCACTAACGCATAGGTTAGGTTAGGTTGAAGTGGCTGCCAGTCATGAAGACTGATACACTTAGCCCATGAGTTGGTCCATTGTGACACCACATGAATCTAGGAAACCCTTTTCCTCACTCGGTGAACCAATTGGAGCTTCTTATGAAGCGTAAAAGACTGCCTATAACGCATAACCAACAACATTGGAAAATTTCAGCCTTTTTTTTTAACCGGGCAGACTTATTCATACTTAATGTGGGGGTCCTTTACTGAAGAAGTAATTTTGATACAAAACACAGTTTTCAACACTTTTGTGGATTTGGGGTCACATGAAATTTTTAGTTGAAATAACGTCAACATCATAATATTGGTTACCTATACCAATTTAAATCCAGATCCAGAATCTTAAACGTAGTTTTGTTGATACATATTATTACTAACCATTTTTATTGCTAACTACCTTAATACCACAATACCACTTTATACATAATATCTACATTTACTGCACCATGTTTGATGCATATCATCAATGTTTCGTAGTCTCTAAGGGCCTGCGGATGGATCAAGTTTTTAATCCTCAAAAATTATAGAAATTATTTTCAAAACAACGCGAATTCGCTCTCAAACTTTGGCTTTAGTGATTCTATTTATGAACTGTAGGTATAGCAGAATCCATTTGCCTAATCTTTCCATATGCATAGGTTGCTTCTCATAATTTTTAACTTCCTTATAGTCATATTTCTCTCCTCATATTTTAAATACATATAAAACACTAATCAGGATTAAATAACGCAAACGAATCAACATCCAACAAACCACTATAAAAGCTTATCAAAACTTGGAATTCGAATAGTGCATTCCAAATGAATCTATAAACTTCACCTAGAAAATATTACTGTCTGACGTTACTCAGAGAAGATTTATTATGAAATCGCTTAAACTTTTAAATACATCAACCTTTTGAGTTGACCTTAACTCCTGCATTGATGATAAATCATCAGCATCACTATCATACCAGAAAAAATGCATTGCATTGATGAGATTTAAATATATTTTCGTTGATAAATCTAAGCAATTTAATTTAGTGTTTTTTTTTTCTCTTTGATTTTTTTCATTTTAGATCTTTGATCCAAATTACACTGAAAAAACAAAGTCTTATCGCTTGGATCCATACATAGCACGGGAACTGCAACGCACACATCACCACCACCAAGGAATTCCCTCATACCGCTCGGAAAGTAACCCAAGGTTATCATCGTTGGGTCGTTATCAGGAAAGCAGCAGTAAAAGTAGCAGCAGTAATGACATCGTTGAACAACAAGAACGCCATGCGAATCATGACCGCAAAGATTATGCAAACAATCTGGATGAGAATTATGGTGGCTGCCCATCGGGATACACGGGATTACTTCCTTATCCATATGACTGTAGGAGGTTTGTTAATTGCTGGAAGGGACGTGCGTACATTCAGACTTGTGGCCCAGGAACTGTCTTCAATGGTGACACTCTGGAATGTGACAACCCTAACAAAGTGGTTTGCAAGGGACTAAATGCTAAATTATTTGAGCAACAACCATCCAATAATCGTTTGGGTAGGCAACAACAGTACGCCGACGGAGATGAGGAGGTGGTTTCCTGCCCACAAGGACACACTGGACTTTTGCCGCACCCAAATGATTGCTCGAAGTTTTTGAACTGTGCCAGTGGCATAATGCATATTCAGACTTGTGGGCCACACACAATGTTCAATCCACGCATGAAGGTATGTGATTTTGCCACCAAGGTCGACTGTACAGGAAGGGGATTAGGAGTAGTAGGAGATGACTCTTCGGTTGATGCATCACCATCACAGTCACCTCCATCGTGGGGCGGAAATCGTGGCGGAAAGAAATTTGAAATTACCACGACAGAAAATCAGCCTACACAGCCACAAATAAAGGGTTGGCATCATAATCATAATCATCATCATGACCACAGTCATAACCATCATCAACATGGATTTGACCATGCATTTGGCCATGGATCCCACCATGACTATCCATCCAGAGGTGGCTCATTTACTCACCACAACCATAATTGCACAAACAGAGGCCACAATCACTATAACCATCACATTTCAACGCAACTACCAACTGTCCAAACTCCACTCATCAACAGAAATCGGTGGGCATCTATGAATCGAACACGTCCAGCAGCTCCAACAAGGAAAACTTCTACAGTTCCCATCCACTCATGGACACCAATGCCAAGCCAACAACCGACAGGATGGAGACCAATTCAACAGGAGCCAATTCCTTCACAGCCAAGTTGGTCAAACTGGGGAAACTCTGGACAGCCAATTACTACAACTCCTCCAAGTAATTATCCAATTCCAGAGGATACAATCCCTTCTCAACCAGGTTGGTCAAACTGGGGAAACTCTGGACCAGCAATTACGACAACTCCTCCAAGTAATTATCCAAATAGTTATTATGGAAGCACTCCCATACCTGGCACAGAAACTACCATTTACTATGCACAGCCTGTTGACGACAATGAACCATCTGAGGAAGTTTTTAACAATGTGGTTGGGGCAGACATATCGGAGATCACACTGCCTGTTAATCGAAGAAATTTCAGTCGTGGTGTAATTCTCCCCAATACTGATCGCTCAGAGCCTTCAGATCCTTCACTGGATGCTATAAACATCCCAAATATGAATCTCATGCCCCCATATCCAACTTCAACATCTAATGACGGACAATTCCAGATCCCCGATCAAGATCCCGTATTTCCATCAAGACCTGATTCACGGGATTCAGTGTTTTTGACTTCGGGTTCATATCAACCTCCTCAGAATAACCCAAGACCTAGTCCCAATCCTCAGGACAGTTATCCATCACAACCTTCTGATGATTCCATGGATGCTATAAACATCCCAAATATGAATCTCATGCCTCCATATTTGTCCCCTCCGTCTTCTGATGACAAACAATCAGAGATTCCTGATCAATTTCAACCACCTCCATTTCCTCAGCTGCCACCAAGGCCTTCCGAGAATGCACCCACACCTGAAAACAAACCAAATCTTAATGGAGACCCGATATATAAAATAAATGTGCGTCAAAATTTTCCTGACCCGGAAACAATAGCAAAATGGGAAGAACCTTATCCTGACTACTCATCGGTGTATCCTTCTTTTACATCACCCAATAACAAACCCAGTTCAAACCCCGAATCAAGGGATTCAGTAGCCCAATCTCCCCCTGCTTCAGGTCAGCCGTCTTGGCTAAAACCTCAACCACCACTACCGAGTAATAGTCCCAACCCTGCTGACGCAGTTATCATCAGCCCAACGCCATCTCCGAAAGGGAATCCATGGCTCAGGTTTGATGAGTCGAATCTCTTTGGAGGAATGCTTCCACCATTACCTCCAGGGTCTGAGGATCCATCATCCTCTAACCCTTTTTTGACGACTACAACACTTCCTTCACAGTCAACGACACCACCTACAGGTTTAAAGACGAATGTGCGAGGCTTCCAGATTTATCCACCTCCAGGTGTTCAAAATGCTACAACAAAGATCCATCCCAGTCCATTTTATAGTCCGTCTTATTCTGGCGTAGCACATTCCCGGAACACCTCTTGGCCAAGTATCAAGACTTCTCCTCCAAGCAGGAATACATCACCATCTCCCAAATACTGGACAACAACACCTTCTGCTTCAGATGACTCCTTTGAGCCTGATATCATTTTCAGTCATGACGGAGGTGTTGTGATTGCGAGTCATCAAATGTCTCCAACAACTACTCAACGTCATGGTCTTTCGCCACCGAGCTACAATCGAGAGTTCTACAAGCCTACAACTCCCATGAGTGTTCACCGAGCTGCTCCTCTCGAAACAGATAACAATGACCCAACAGGCCAGATGCCTATAAGTGAGGCAATTAGACTCCTATTACGTCCCTATATCAATCGAAGTGGAACAGTGACAGATGATATGGTTTCTAAAGCCGAGTCACACATAATGAACTTATCCCATTCACTTGATTCAACTTCCACTTCGACCACCAGCAACAGTAGTGTTGCACCTGATTCGATGCATAAAGATGTTGAAATTGTCTTTGCAGGTGAACAGAATAGTTTATCACCCAGCTATGCTCCTCCACCTCCCATCCATTCCCAATTCCAACCAACACCATCTTCCAAATATCACGAAAGACACGATAGACATTTCCATCAAATGCATCCTAACTTGCCGAATCCTTTTGGGAATGAACTAGGTGCAGGTGCAGGTGCTGATGATGATGGCTCAACTACCCCAGACGTTGATAATTTGAAGGAAAGTGATGTATGCGAGTTTGATTGTGGAAATGGTCAGTGTGTCAAGACATTTGAGGTGAGATGCAAATCAATAAATATATATTTATTAAGTTTCAATCTGATAACCAGAAGATTTATCTTTCAGACATGTGATGGTATAGGCAATTGTGAAAATAGGAAAGATGAAGAGCAATGTGGGCATTTGGGCTATGAAGTTCGATTGTCAAATGAGGGATATGGAAGAGTTGAGGTCAAAAGTAAGTTAATACATGTATTTGTTTTGAGTGTAAGTATTATTTGTTTATGTCTTGAAGTAAATTGAATGTTCTGTAGAGAATCCGATGCAGAGATTTAAAATGCAGCAAAAGTTTTAATCCATGTAATTTTATAGGTCAGTTGCTTCCGAATAGGAAAACCTTCCTTATCCAAAATGTCAATAAGAAGTCATTAGTGTGATTGCTGATTGCATTTTTTCTGCATATTGTTCTCACTCTTGAACTTGATACGGCATTGAAAGCATACCAGACAACTTTTCCACATAAAATCATTTGGATCAGAGCAATTTAGGAAGCTCAACCAATTAGCAATCAGTTGCTTAGAGCTTTGTTTATATGGGGAAGTTTCTTAATAGTTGCGTCGAAATATAACTCCATGCAGTTGACTCCGAGGAAAATTGTATCGAAGATATTTGGGTAGTTCAACGAATGAGCAATTAGTTGCTTGCTGTTTGTTAACGTGGGAAAGTTGCTTTTTAGTTGCATCCACATATAACTCCAAATAGTTGCTTCGGAGAAACTAATTGCAAAAACATTTTGTGAAATGCAAATGTTTCAAAGAAGTGACCTGTACGCATTGAAGCATGTTTATTTGCTTTGAAAATCCATTTCAGGTTTCCGTATAGACAATTTGAGGAGTTAAGTTAGCACGACAAACTAAAATTTAGTTGCTTAGCAATTATTTGATTGGAGAAGTTGCCTAATTATTGCACCCCATTATAATTCCATGCAGCTAAGGTCGAACAACTTATTATAAAAATAAATTTTCCGCGACAAATATTTATATACGTGAAGTTAGCACCACCATTTGTGATTCAAAAAAAAGTTGTGTTGTACTGTGCTCAACTTATTTTGCCCTATGCCGTTTTAAAAAGAAATTTTTGAGTTTTGGGTGTGGTTTTCAAAGGGTAGCTATTTTTTTTAGCGTGAAGTTAGTGCCGCAGTTTTTCAAAATAAATTTAGTGAAACCTTTGTATATCTAAATCTGTTTTATTGATAGCCAAAATGCATCTGCCTTTTGTGCGTTGCAGCCGCGTAAATATAGTCTTAATTCTTTCTATATTTTTCAAATAATTGCTTACATCAACAAGTAACAAAGTGATGTCATCACCCTTGATTGCTGACCATGCAGATTTGACTAAAGCTTTTTCAAGTTTTGTTTCTGCTGAGAAAATTCCTGGGGAGTCAGTAAAGACAATTTGTGTGGTGTTGCATGTTGCAATACCCCTTATTTGCGTCCTTGTTGTCTGCACTTTAGGGGTGACAATTGCAATCTTCTTGCCTATGATGCTGTTAATTAATGTAGACTTTCCAGCATTTGGTAAAGCAGCTATCGTTACAAATAAGCATTTTTCTTCTTTCACAAAGGAAATTATAAAGAAAACTAAATGCTAACGTCAAACAACTTTTTGATTATTTTGCAGATAGATTGCGCTCTTCTCCTTTTGAAGAAAAACTCTTAACTACAGGTGATATGATATACTCATTCACTTTTCTAGCTGCAGCTGCATAAAACGTTGCAATTGACGCTAGCACCCCTATTGTTGCACCTGCTAAGGCTGCAGATCCCATTCCAAGCGTTGCACTAGGAAAAATGGCAGTGCAAGCTGCAGCTAGCTAAACCAACTCCAACTGCTGCAATGCAAAAATAAGCGCTAAGAAAAAAGTCTTTTTTAGAGAGTTCTTTTTCTTTTATCTTATTAAGTATTACACATGCAACGAATAAGATTACAGGAACGGCAGCAACAATTCTACCCATTACCAAGGGTGAGAGAGCTGTAAAACTGAGTCCCAAACCTGTAAGTGCTGCTATTGTTGCAGTTCCACCTAAAAAAAATAACATTCCTTTAGTATCATCATTAATTGTTTAGATATACAAAGGTGAAACGTCAAGTAAGCACTGTCATTTTTGACTGCCAAGAAAAAAATGTGTGCTGTATAAGAAGGTTTTATAATACAAATTCTATATACTACTGAAATAAATCAGCCAAGTAGAAGACTTAGCATTAAGGATTGGACTTGTGTGCTGTATTGTGTTCAACTTTTATGACACCACCGCAAAAGTTGCATAAACCATACCCTTTTCAAGGTGAAGACTTGCATGCAGTAACGTATGCAATTATTTTGCAATTAAGCATTAGTTTTGAAGCAAGTCAGATACATGGACCTACAACACATGTGGCATACAAGTCAAGCAAGCAGTATTCCCATATAAACCATTTGAGTTCAAATGAAATGAACCAAGCTAGCTCAACTACCTAGCAATTATAGTCTGTCCAGCAAAAATTGTCAGTACAGGGCTTATGGGAGAGCTTTTTTCAAAACAGTGGTGCCTGTGTATACCATCACAGAACTGAAATAACAAATCTGCCACTGAAAAAGATACTAGGCCACTGATTAACATACAGGAATTGTTGTTGTAATTCTTTGAAACATTCTCTGCACTACAACATGACCGTTGTCTTTCAATGCCAAAAGCGTTCTGATATCTGATCGTATACTCGCTTTCGCTTCTACCTTCGCTGTTTGAAATAAAAATAACATTCCAACAGAGTCGCCTTTGCCAAGTCGCAACAATACAAAAGAGCTTTTTCAGTGGCTTTTATGAAAGAACTTTCGGTTTTTAAGCTTTTGAGAACACAATTTATAACGGTGAGGGCCAAAAGTGTTGTCGTTTTGATTGTCTACTTACTATTTGTTTATATTTTTGAATACACCTAATGCAGTTAAAATTTGTACAGTTTTAGTCTTTAAGAAAAAAAAAAGTTATTTGTTCTAAGTTTTGAAACGTTCACAAAGCGTTACGTGATCAAATTAATTTAAAAGGGTGTGGTGTGGGAACAAAAAGATAAATTGATCTTTTTTAATACGTTTGAAATGGTATCCATGGAAACTATATGCAAATTGTTCTTCGATTTGTGGAAATTTATATGTAATTCAAAGTATGGGAACCCTATGAGAGCTTTAACTTGAGACAGATGTATGCAAACCAATGCAACCAGACTGAGAGGCAAACGTCTTATCCTCCCTTTACTGACAATTTTTGTTGGATAGAGTATAGTTGGTTTGAATTTTGTATATTAAAAAGTTTCTTAATCGTCACGGCCGTGGCCCCATATACCATATCACTTCACATTGTTAAACCGGACCAACTTGTAGTTGGAAGTTAATTACAAGCTAGAACCAATTTTGTCAAGTTGCAGTGCTGCATGCAGTGATGTATGCACTTTCTCTGCAACTCGGTTTAGGATTTTAAGGGCTTTTGAACCCTTCATGTTAAAGTACCGTGCCCATAGTTAGAACTTGAACATCTACATATTTCCAAGTTAAAATCGGTAGATGGAAATGTATTAAAGCAGCAGTCCTGCATGCAGTGACGCGTGATGCATACCCTTTCTTGAAAGTCAATTTCTGAATTGTAAAGCACGTTTGAAAATTTAATGTTCGACCGACAGTCAATTATATAGATAATCAGTGAGAGTACAGCAAGAAACTTGAAACCCACTTGAATTTGAGTAACCTAGGAGGCTTAACTACTTGGACATTAGTTCCCTTGCAGTTTTGTGTGTGATAAAGTTGCCTAACCGTAGCTTTCCCATAATGTGGAACTCCATGCCGTTTGATTTTTAGTAAAAAATAGTAAGAAAGGAAATAAACTGTAAAATACAACTGATAAGTAGATTTCTGCATGCAGTGACGCATGCACTTTTCATACATATTGGTCTTTGGCCCTCAATTAAGACCATATTTAAACTGAATGCACCAGGTCATCATTTTCGCAAATCAACACGAACCGCAACACAAACGATTCATGTTTGCAATGATGCATGCATCTATTGTAGTTGGTTGACAAAAATATCAACCATATGCAAACATTTTGTATGATCAAAATTGTAGATAAAAATATAAGGCAAAATTTTTGTTATTTGCATTTTTAGTTTTGTTGAAAATAAGTGAATTACTTAATACACAAACGATTTGCTCTAAATTCAAGATGGCGCCCAACGCGAATCCCGAAAAGTATAATTTAGATTTCTTATATCCCCTTACGGCTGGGTGAAGAAGTCCTATTTAAATGTTGTTATTTGCATTGGGAAACAAATGAATTCTTTAATGTTTGACATAAACATTTTGTGGTGGTCGGACTTAAACAAAATAAATATTTCATTGAAGTTTGCTCAAATTAGTTTTTAGTTATTAGAGGCTGCTAGTTTATCATTTGAGCTCATTATTTATAAAAATAATTTCTTTATTCCCTAGGATTTTATCTTGCCACTTTTACCTTTAAACATTCTCAATATTTCTGTTTGACTCTTTTGATATAATGTAGTTCTTGGCCAATGGGGTTATGTGTGCGATGACAAGTTTGGAATTCAAGATGCCAATGTTGTTTGTCGCGAATTGGGTTTCCCACTTGGAGCTAGTGAAGTGCATGGAAACTCATATTATCCACCTGCCGATGGTGGTGAAGTTTCCTTCGTTATGGATGAAGTTGATTGTTCTGGCAATGAGACATCACTCAAGGATTGTCGTTTCATGGGATGGGGTGTAAGTGATTGTGGACCAGATGAAGTTGCTGGCGTACAATGCAAGACTCCGGTCATGACCTGCCCCAATGACTATTGGTTGTGTAGCACGTCAAAGGAGTGTATTCCACCGGCATTTGTGTGTGACAATGTTCCGGATTGCACAGATAAATCGGATGAAAGTACAGCGATTTGTAATGTGAGTGAGATAAGACTTTAAATCAGCATCCACTTATATAAGATTATATATATTTTTAGTCAACTGTAGAATTTAGACTGAAAGGTGGAAATGTGAAGCAAGAAGGTCGTCTGGAAGTTTTGTATCGTGGTGTCTGGGGAACGATTTGTGATGATGATTTTGGACAAACTGAGGCCCAAGTTGCATGCAATTCTTTGGGTTATTATGGACCTGCAGTAAGAATTTTGTTTATATACTTTTTTTTGAAATTTAAATATCCTTGAAAATATAATTTATTTCCAATATTGCAGGCAATCGTTAAAAATGCCTTCGGACCTGGCTCAGGACCAATTTGGTTGGATCAACTGTCGTGCTATGGCAACGAGACTTCCCTTGACACATGCAACCATTGGTCCTGGGGTGAACACAACTGCAACCACACCGAGGATGTCAGTCTCAAGTGCACACCAGGCTCTGCCCCACGTTCAATAAATACCAAAACCAAAAACCCGTCAAACTCTGACGAAGATTTACAAACCGCCGAATCCGATGACATCGGCATGGATCTTTATCCAATGGAAAGGTCTAGCAAGTTTGCACATTCCCGCAAGGTATGTGGACACTTTAATGCAAACCTGACAGACGAGTTCCCTCGTGAATTGGAGCGTGTGGTCAAGGGTAATATCGCCAAAAGAGGTCATCATCCCTGGCAAGCAACCATCCGTACCAAAGGTCGTGGTGGTATCTCCAGTCATTGGTGCGGAGCTGTCTTGATATCCAAGAAACATCTCCTCACAGCTGCCCATTGCTTGGTTGGCTACCCAAAGGGAGCATACTTCATCCGTTTAGGTGACCATTATGCAAATATTGCCGAATCATCGGAAATTGATTCGTTCATCGAGAACTGGTACATCCATGAAAAGTTCCGAGAGGGCACCCATATGAACAATGATATTGCTGTGATAGTCATGAAGAATCCGGTTCGTTTCAATGACTACATTCAACCAATTTGTCTGCCACAGGAAGGAACCGAGTATAAGGAAGGTCGGAGATGCACCATATCCGGATGGGGATCTATTCAGTCGGGAGTCTCAAGTGAGTAAACACACATACATACATACATACACTACACATATTGTATATTCTTGTTGTTTGTGTTCGATTGTGGAGGTTGATTTTGTAGACTTGTGGTTATTTATTTGGGTACATGGTATTTACTTTTGTTTTTGGTTTAGCTCCTTCGAATAACCTTCGAGTTGCAGAAATTCCGGTGATATCAGATGAAGTCTGCAAACTACCACACGTCTATGGCACTTCTGTCACCGAGGGTATGTTCTGTGCTGGCTTCCTCGAGGAGGGTGTGGATGCATGCGAGGGTGATTCAGGTGGACCATTTGTATGCTCTGATTCAGGTGAGTTTTCTATACATATATATTTTTGAAATCGAAAATTTTCCTCTTTGATACATTGCGCATTGATTGAAAATTTTATTTATGTTGTATAGATGCGGAAACACTTTATGGAATTATATCCTGGGGCCAGCAATGTGGCCATGCTAATAAACCTGGTGTTTATGTGAAGATTGAAAAGTATCTCAATTGGATTTATGAGAAAATTCGATTTTCTATGCAACCAGCAGATTAGTATGAATATGGGAGTTTTATAAATTTAAGTGAGAAAGGACATAAATATTATGCCAAATAATTTTGCCATAGGCTTTTTTTTGTAGATACTAGAGATAATACTCAATAAAAAAATGAAATAACAGTTTAATAAAATTATATTAATAAGAGTTATTGAAATGATGATTATAAATTGATGATAAAAGAAATATTAGTTTCATGATTAAGTATGTAAGTTAAAGTTTTTGAATTTTTATACCTGTTTTGTACCGTTGTTTTTTTTTTAAATAAATATCAATAAAAGCTATTGATGATGATGTAGTTTACTTTATCATTTTTTAAAATAAAAGATGGCGCTTTCAAACTGAAGCCTATGCAATTAGCAAATAAAACAAAAAAGATGATCAAAGTGTCCATCTCTAAGCTAAAAAGTTATCAAGACCGTTAAGAGATTCGTTCATTATTGATAAAATTACTTCAAAATGATTTTGAGAGAAAAAAGAAATGTGCCGCCATTAAATCTCTATTATGAAACTAAAATATTTAAGTTCAACATAAGAGGAAAAAGAAGAATATGAGCGCTTAAGTTGAACATAAATATGTATGTATTTGAGCTTGGTTTCACCAAACGGCTCTTAGGATCATTCGCTGAAATAAAACACAAATATTTAAGTGTTATACACGCACTTATATGACCTTTACGCTGAGTAGCACATAAAACATAATGTATTAGAGTTGAAGGGCCAGTTTGTTCACTGATTCTGTTTAATCCATAGTTACGAATCGGTGATAATCAGAGAGTGTTCACTCAATATTCATGTTTCATCAATAAATCATGGGTTTTTCCAAAAATCGTTCCATTTTCCAGTCTATCTGTCAAATCAACTGTCAGATGTAGTCTGTCATTAGCTTTGTTTATAGTGATGAGCTTTCGAGAGAAAGAAAAAAAAAACACAGGCAATCAGCAAGGGTATTCATGCAAAAGCGTAAAGTCGTCGATAACGTATTAAAGTTGTAAAAATTGTGACAGAATTACGAAGTTTAAAACTTTACTACGCTTACGACGGCCTTACAATGTTATATGAATAGCCTTAGTGTCTTGGAAGTGAATTTTAAATTTAAATTCAAAATTATTTTCTGTTAAATTATAAGATCGTAAGGCCGTCGTAAGCGTAGTAAAGTCTTAAGCTTCGTAATTCTATCACAATTTTTACAACTTTACAACGTTATCGACGACCTTACGCTTTTGCATGAATACCTTTGCTGATTGCCTGTGTTTTTTTTTGTATACTTGACGTGAGGGTAGTGCTGGAATTTCGTGATATCTAGTGATGTGAATTTTTCACACTTGTACTTTTTCTATACATTTAATACATACTTTTAAGGCTCTCCCAAACCAACGCAAAACATTTGCCGACGACGCGAAATCATTCACAATAAAACAAAATATGAAAAAAACTGTCTTTGCAAATGATTCGCTATGATTTCGCGTTAGTTTGGGAGAGCCTCTATACTTTTTCTTGTATAATGGATAAAATAAACTACAACTAGAAGTAAAATCTACAAATTGTTTCTGTTTTGCAAGATTGACAATGTTTGGTATCATTTCATTGTTAGGCTTTGTTTGTAGGAATCGGATAGATTTGTTTTCTTCTATTTTACATGCTTTGGGAGTTTGCATTGCCATAATAATGAACAAATGAAATTCCAGAAAATGTTTGATTAAATCGTGATAATCAAACTGGCGAATTAGTGATTTTTTCATGATTAAGTGCTCAAATCATGGATTTACAATTTAAAATTTTGCTGAACAAACGAGTTCAATGATAATCAACTGTAATAATCATTGATTAAAGTTGACAAAGTGTGAACAAACTGGCCTTTACTGTTTCAAATTTTGTTGAACAAAAGCATTAAATGATAATAACTGGAACAATTATTGATTAAAGTTGACAAAGTGTGCAAAAAAAAACTGGCCCTAAGTAGAACATAATTATTTTAGTTTCGTATGAAAAAATGGCCTTTAGACCCGTTTGCTGATACGTGTGTTTATTCTACTTAAAAGTTATACTTTTTGCTTTGCGTAAGCTGTCACATAAGCGATTATGTAGCACTAAAATATTTAAGTTTCGTATCGAAATGGCCTCAATGATATTAAAAACTGATTATCAAAAAATTTAAATCTTAAGTTTTTTTTTCAATTTGGTAGTTCTCAAAAATAAATGAATTATGTAGACACATACGAAAGGTTTTTGACAGCAGTAGTCACTGGACTTGGTAGTACATTTTTGTTCTGGAAAATTTATTTTCAGTGATAAGATACTGTAGTCAGAAAACGCTCGTGCAAATTCACCTTAGATTTTAAAATTAAATAATTGATATGCCCTTACTTAAACAATGTAATATACAATTTAAAACAAAAAATCATAATCCGGTGGATAAAAAACGCAAAACACTTACTCCGAATTTTTTGAATGTTCCGAATGAATATAAACAAACACACTCAGGGAGTAGAAATAACTAAACAAACAAATCTATTCAGCTCATCTTAAAGCTCATCTCTAAGCTCATCTACTACTTTCTCTTGATCTTATCGGATGCTCGATGACAGCCATTGCATTCAGTTGAATTTCCTGTGACAAGTCATACAAAAAAGAAAACACTTAACAATTAATTTATCAAATTTAAGTGAATTTCTCGATTAAAAAACAAATAAAATTAAAATGTCAACGGCTCAAGGCCAAACTGGAAAGTGTTTAAGCATTTGGATTCATTGCAACAGATGTTTTGAAAACTATAACGACAAACAGAGAATCTTTTATATTTTATCCTGCTTTCATGTGGCCTGCGAGAAATGCATAATAATAGGTAAGAAAATACATTTTTGTATTTCTTTCTTAGATATCCATTCACATTTTTTTCATAACTATACAAATAAATAATTATTTTTTCCCATAATAGTAAATAAAAACGATAAAAAATGTTCAATTTGTAAAAATACAGTAAAAGGTTACTCGATTGGTAATGATTTAACAAGGAATTTGAAAGAACTCTTTCATCCGCGCCCGTGGTCATTGAGCTTCCCTAAGGCTTGGACCGTTTTAAAATTTCAAACAAAGCAAAGGCATAATTTTTTGATTGGTTGCAAGAAATTGGTAAATATAAAACAAAACTTCTTTATAATTATTTACATATCGATTCATATGTACCTATGCATAAACATACACTTATTTATTAACAAAAAGAAAACAATCTATTTTTTTTTGTTTAAAGAAAGAATATATCAAAGCGATGGAAAAGGAAAGAGATCGCGTGAAAGAAGAAAGCAAACAAATCTATTTTCGTCGAGAGAAAACTAAGAAAGAGAAAGCAAAACTTGCAGCAGGCTTAAAGAAGTTAAAAGAAATAACCTTATCAAAGAGATATGCTCAGAGAGGGTAAGTCTTTGCAATTCATAGGCGTGCCTCAGAAAAAAAAATTGGCTCAAAAATTATTCTTTCGTGAGACACGCCTTTTGATTCAATAATAATTTTAAAGGTACATGTAACGTATACCTACGCTTTATTTTTTGTTTGTTTCATTTATATAGTTTGGAGAGAAGTCATAGCTTGGAGAAAAGCCATCAGAGAATTGGAAGTGATTTCAAATTTGGAATGCAACGGATTAATACACGCAACGATCCTCCATTTCCTTCTACTTGTCATGTGACCCCAAGATCAAGAGACGAATATTCTTTCGATTTCCCTGTTGAGACCAGTCTTTCAAAAAGTTTTTATTTGTAATAGATTTGTCGTTATACCTATGAGAACAGAGCTAATAAAAAAATAGAAAACATTTTCTTTTGAAATGCGTAGCTCAGTTTTATTATTTAACCCACCAATCTTCTCCACAGGGCATGATTTCTTTCTGGACCAACGGCATACTTAATAGAGCAGTAAGGTACCTAAACATTTTTAGTTATGACATTGTAATCATATTGATAGTCCGAGAAGTAGCGCTGCATTTGGTAATGTTCATTCAAGGCAAAACAAAATTAAAATGTTCTGTACGAATGTACGAATGTTACGGCTCGTTTTGTTTCTGGCTTTAAATATATATGTATTGTAAATTGTATTTTTCACATGCGATACCGATTATCGATTTGTAAACTAAAAATTTAACTTGAGACTATAATCAATATTATGTTGTTTACTTTATGAAACATCAATAAATATTTATTGTACAGGTATGTATGTGTTGAATATAATATATAACGTGCATCCGTATAAGGTCAAATTTTCAATGTATCTGTTGCATACAGATTGGGCTGCGTTTGATCGATGGCACGAGCTATTTTGTACTTGAATCTACCATTTGCTGCTTTGATATAATTTATGAAAAAAACTTCTATTTTTTCTACAAAATTGAGTTCACTCGAAATGCGGATCACCTTATATAATTTTTACTGAAATTGAAACTCGATTTCTATTCATTTTCACTCAGAGTGCAGTAAGATTATGTACCTATGAGTGTGTGGTAAGATTATGTACCTATAATACGTTATTGTTTAAAATCAGTTTTTAAGAGAGTAAGCACGCAAATGCGAAGAGATCTCGTTACGCTGATGTCTAGTTGCATTGTATATGTATGTATCAGTCTTCAGAGATAGATTTTTTAATATAACTATGTCAAGTCCGAGAATATTAACCAAAGTCTGATTCACAATGCGGGATACGCGAGGAATACAAACGTCGATATGAAGAGGTCTCTTTGACATTTTTTCTCTTAACAAAGAATTTAAAAAGAAGGAAATATCGTCGTTTTGTACGTACATACATACATCACTTTGCAGCCTGATTCAATGCGAGCCAGGTTTACCATTTCTTGAAGTAGTTCAATAGCATAATTTAAAAAATTGGGTAGCCCACAATCGGAGCCGAAAAAGTAGCCCAAATAGTATCCCAATACCAATAACTTTTTTTAAATTTTCTCAAAGCTTTAATCACAAATGTTTGCTTTTAAACAATATTTAAGGTATCGAATTTGTCACAATGTGATTATTTTCTTTTTTGTTTGCTTACTGCTTCTTACAGTTGTTTTGTGTTTCATATGAAAATGTGAGCTTTGATGAAGGCCGTAGCCAGGCAAGTATTTGGGGAAGGATATAATTTTTCGAAAAAATATTTCACCCCTTACGTTAAGTTTACAGTTCTTTTGAGTAAAAAAAGCTTTGTGTTGCAAAAAAATTGCACTCAAAGAAAAAATGTCCGTGCTGTAAACGATTTTCTTATATTAAAGCAAAATACAAATTCCAAACGCATTTTTGTTTTGCAAGAAAATGTCTGTCAGTCTGTAACATTTTTTGCGCGAAAATAAATTCGTCGTTGAAAAGCCTAGTTTACAGTGCCCGTGCGAAAATCTATGCAAATATTTTCGCATGTCAAAAATTATTGAGGTGAAATACAAAATTACTTTTTTGCATGATTGGTTTACAGTTTCATGCAGAAAGAAACCATTCCTGCCTGAACTACAAAACAATTGGGCAATTGTTTGGCGTGTGATAAAGTGTGGCGAATAAAAAAATAATTATACTTCCAAAAAAAAAATATATTCACCTCACAGCATTATTTGCATGCAAATTGTTTTTGCGTCCAAAATTTATTGTTTTCCATTTTCAGGCCTTTAATTTATAAATAAGGGGTGAAATAATGACTCAATTGGTGGCTTACTGCCTGAACAGAATGCAAGACGTAGCTGGAATAGATGTCAAAAATTCTGCAGTAGATGTCAAAAATGCTGCAGTAAAAGTTAAAAATTGTTCAACTCTTGCAGCTCCGGCTGCAGCATTTTTGACATCTATTCCAGCTCCGTCTTGCATTCTGTTCAGGCAGTTAGGCAAAAGAAACTCCTGAGAAAACAAAAGTGCTTGTGGATGATATACAAACGCAAATCGATCAACTAACATTTATTCAACTGAAAAATCTGATGAAGAAGTGAAAATAATGCATGAGTTGTTCTTAAAAATTATAGAAGGGAAAGTTGGATGAATGGAAAAATTAGTATATCCTTAACATAACACAAATTACTTACTTAATGTATTTAGAGGGAACATACAAATCTTAAAAATAATGCCAGCCTGAAATATTAGTAAAAAAAAGATGACCAAAGAAGGGTGTGGGTGCGAAATTTCAAACATTTTTAGACTGGCTCTATAAATTCATTATAATTATAATGGAAGTTGACTTTTTATTTGATTCAAGGTCTTATTTTAGTTTTAATTTAATTGATGGAAAATAATTTGGAGGAAAAAATATAATCTGATTTTTTATTTTAGACTCTACAACGTTTCTTATCGCTCTAGATCTTGATCAAAGAAAAGCAATTAAAAACATAAAACTTTTTGAATTTTTTAGTTCAGGAACTAAGGAATGAATATTAAAAAGACTATTTAAAACTTAAAAAAACAAAGAAATTTATTAAAAATACACACTTTTAAAAATTGTTTTATTTGTATCGAATAGTCATAAAAACAAACTTTTTATCGATATTCAACACTTGTGGTTTTGGTTGATACTTTGGAGGTGGTTAATTGAGAAATAAAATTTGTATGGCAACATAAAATTTGACATTTTCTCTTTTCATTTTCGCACCGAAGTTATCCTTATAATCAATTTCCAAAAATGCATTTATGAAACGCAAATCGTCATTTGGGCCCATAGCGTTACGTCTAGTTTCTTCGTCACATTGTGAATCAGGCTTGCCTCTTTTTTATTTTTTATGAATGTGATGTGCAAGTTTTCAAAAAACGGGGACAAAAGATGTTTTTGAAAAATATAACACCAGAGTAAAAAAAAGTTTTTGCAGTTTGTGCAGGAGTTTTCTCGGAAGCTCTGGGACTAGTTAGCTCCTTCAGACTTCCGGACTTTTGCAGCGTCTTCCAAGCCGAGGTCTTGGCAGTGACAAAAGCAGTTACGCAAATATCAATGATGGCAATACCACGAGCTGATATCACCCTCTTTATTGATAGCCAAGCAGCAATAAAAGCAATTTCTGCCACCGAGATACATTCCAAGCTTGTGACTTGCTGTCGCGAAGAGCTAAGGGTTTTTGGCATATAGCATAACATTAGACTCTGCTACGTTCTCGGTCACAGTGATGATGAAAGATGGAATTTCCTTGAAACATGCGGCACAACTAGAAGGTTATGGCCAAATATCAATAAGCAGAGAACAGACAAAATTATGCAAATGAATAAGAAACATCTCCGTTCCCTTGTCAGCATAATCACCGGACATAACCTACTGAGATACCATAAAAAGAAAATGAAGGTCAGTGCTGACGACCTTTGCAGAGGGTGCAGGGACGAATAAGCACATTAAGATACCTTACACTTCCTTTGCCACTGCCCAGCACTCTGTCATTTAAGAAAGAAACACCAAGGAAATCATTTCTACATATGACGACCCAGAGGAACTTTCTAGAACCTAGAACTTCGGCTAATAGCATTCTGAATTTCATCAACGCCTATAAATAGCTTGACTGCTAAGAGAACGCATATGTAGGTTTTTTTTTCTACATTTAGTGGAATACAATTTCCTAGGGTATCACAACGGATCTACATAGATCTAAGTGTGACGGTAACGAGATCAACTGTCAGCCCTTCTACCTAACCTAAAAAAAAATGAAGTAAAAAAGTTTCATTCGATTTTTATTATAAAAAAAAATCACAAAAATCAATTTAAACTGACAGATGAAGGAAAAGTTTTGGATGTTTTCACAGAAAATCTTCTTTAAAATATTTAATGAAAACATTTTAAAAGTTTTCAATAGAATGTTTTCTCTGTATGAATTTTTACTTAATAAAACAGCATTTTGGCATGAGAAAGGGGGACTGTCCTCCCTTAAGGGGAACGTCTGGTAATTCTAGTATGAAAAGCCTATTAAAAATTATTTTTTTAAATGTTAATGATCAATTAGGAACCTATTTAAAATTTTAATACATATATCATAACAACATAACACATTTCTAAAAGCTACTTTAAAGAGGTATAAATCAATTAACCTCAGAAATCAAATTTCAAAGTCAGTCACCGCCATCTTCTAAATTCACCTACATACAGTCATTATGGTTTGCCATGTTAAAAAAACTATATCTACCAAACAAGTTTCATATCCTTAATTAAGTTCAAATCAATCAAAACGTCTTTCTGTTTTCTGTTTGTTTACTTATTCAAACATTGGAACTTCTACACATACATCAATTTTCCTTCATTGAAACATTTGTAAGTGTCTTTTTCGACATCGCAAAATATTATAGAGATGGAGAAGGTCTTTATAAAAAGCTCTTCGACATCAAAGGTGTTACTCTAGCTCTTACACGTTAATATTTAAGCTTTGCTATAAGTTTCTATGAAATATGTATGCATGTTTGTTCCTATGTTAACGTATGTATGTAAGTGTTTGTGTAAAAATAAGCAAAATATCACAAAAGCCATTAATCAATATTTGTGTCATTGTTGTCACTTTTTAAATGTTGACAAGCTTCTGAAGTGTGCTTATCATATTCCCAGAATATAACGGTGAAGATAGGTACGTACCTCAACACTCTGTCATTGTTGAGTTGTAAAAAATTCTTCCTTTTTCCTTTTTTGTCATTCGCTCGTTTAAGGAAACGAGTACATTTATATATAAAAAAAAAAAATAAACAACATAGGACCTACATACAAGAAAAACGCATACATAATATGTTTTGGTTTTTCCTTTGAATTGAAGATAATACGGTTCGTATAACGATTTAACGGAAGGAGCTAATATTTCACAGGAAAGTGGTTTGCAGCATATACATTACCGTTAGAATATAGTGTGTCGTATCAACTTACTTTACTATCATCCTCCCCAAACATCACACAATGCACAATATATGTACATTGTACACACATCGCATCATCGATGCAATGCGATTAGAAAGGAAGCAGCCATCGGAAATTGGATTGTACGAGATAATGGTTACGATGTCATTGATGGTGGGAAGCTTGAAGGTAATGGCTGCCATTGTAAGTAGATTTGCGGAAAACTCTAAATAGCCTTTGTTGTTCAACCATCTCTCTTACAACATGGATCCTGATGTCGTGATGCACAAATTGAAATAAGAATTTAAAAAAAGAGAATAGTTAGGTACCTACCGGCAGGAGTGTTCACAAAGTACAAGCATCGAGCATAGGTAATGCGTATAGAAAGACTACTCGTAGAGTAGGAGGTGCACAATGTGGTTGTAAGCTACAAACATACAAATGGATCTATATATAGATAGAAGATGGAGGACAGTAAAAAGAAACCACAATAGAACTTTAATTTAAAAGTTTATTTCCGGTCCAGTACGGATGAATGAGAGGAAATTTGCTCTGCAGTGCCATGCATTCTGAAAAATAAAAAAAATAAGACAAAAAGAAGTTCTTATTTCTTTCACTACATAAGCTTCCATTGTGTTAGATTATAACATTTGGTTCTTTTTGTGTTGTGACCATTAATTCCTAATTTTAGAGGACACTTTCTTTATTGAAGCATATTCTGTCCATTTAGGATTTTATGGAAATAAAGAACACCGTTTGTACTTTTAGCTAACGCCATTATATTTTATATTTACAAACACAATTTGGTGGGTAGGTTCGTAGGAAAGGTTAGTTCACCGGTGCGTATACGTAATATTTGGTTGCCTTTGTGTCATGAATACTAAAATGACTTCTTGAAAACGTTGATAGCTCTTAGATTATAATTGAAAACTCGAAATTGGCAAATAATATTTTGACACATAAGACATTTTAAGGCCTGTTCGTGTACTTCCCGAAACTTCCAATTTCTATCCACTTTAGTAGAAAGCCCATATAAAAAAAAATAAATTGACAGAACTTTGGACTGAAATGGGCAGTTTTGGGAAGGTTTAATCTCAAAACAAATCCAATAAATAAATAAAAATAATTTTCAATTAGTTAACATACCTATGCACAAATATGCAACAAAGATTTATATAATAATTTGTTTCTGTTTCACAACGCTCATATTCTATTTCTTATTAAAAAGCAAATGAAATACATTATTTTTTCTTCTTACGTCTTATCTGCCCTGAATTCATAATATAGGGATTTAATAACTTGAGAACTAAGAAAATTCTTTTGCAACCTTCTAAAATCCCCTCAATATTTACTGAGAAGAGGTAAATATTACATATAGCTAGAGTGCACTTATCGCTCGGTCTCCTTATCCTATTTACTTTATCTTTGTCTACTTGACTGCATTTTGTAATATAAGCTCTTAAGATGCCATTTAGATTCCTGAGTACCAGAACTTATCTAGCCTAAAAGGGATTATTGTTCATAATGCATTTACATATAGTTCCTTTTGCCTTAGTGAATATCATTTTCATTATTTTGACTTGAGTTACAATGCAAATTTATAAAAGACTTCAAGCACAATACAAGCATTGTTATTGATCTATTCAAAATTATTATTACTCGAACGGAAATTCAAAGTTTTCTTCCTCCTCAAGGAGCATTTATGATTTGTTATTTTCATCTTCACAAAATTTAGAGATATCAAATGCACAAAAGATGTTTTTCGGTTTGAATTTCCTTTGGTCCTTTGTATAGAACGTATCCAAAAGTAAGATATCATAACATTTTACATACCTTTATACTGTCGCCGGCTACTTTCAGTGCTTTAAATTGACAATTTTACTCTTTTAAGATTCAGTTTTATAGAAAGTATTAGGAGTACCTACTAAATTTATAAAAATAAAACGCATAACTTGATCGCACGTTCTTGTTCTTCAAGAGACTGAGGGCTTAATAAAATTTGTATACATAGAAATTATGAGGGAAAAATGTTTAACAGCATGAAATACGATATTTAAATTAGCTAAAAACACTCTTTCGATAGTTTGATGTGAAAAAAGAACGCCATTATTGATTAAATATGATTGTATGGAAAACAAAATTTAAAATATGTAGTAGTAGCGGTTTAAAAAAATAGTTCTTTATAATCAAATTCTTAAAAAAAAATTAAGGAAGAATTTTGGTATGCAAGTCTTAAGTATTTATTTCTTTGGATATACAAATAGTTTTTGAGAAATCGAATAAAAAAAATGTTGTCTTTGAAAATTTTGAAATGAAGTATCATTTGTACTTTTTTGAAATTTTTGCATATCGTCGTGTCGTTCAGACAAAGCTTTCTAACTCCATTTTCTTATAAACCGAGAAACCTCTCGTAAAAATGTAATATTTAATAAAATATAAACATTTTAGATCTGTTAAAGGACGACGATATATACAAAAATGAATTTAAGTCCGTTCAGCCGATAGTGAGAAAATTAAAAATAAAAAGCATTCTATGAGTTGCTAAGTGAATATTTTTAAAATGTTTGGTAGTAGATCGCAGTAATTTAAGCATACGGAAAAAGTTCTATCAGAATCGTTGGAGCCGTTTTTGAGAACAGAAATATTTTCCTTAACGGGTTTTTAATTTTTGTATGGAAGGTACCGTTATTTTTTATAAAAGTAATATATTTTTTTTAAATATTTTAGAAAGTGTTAAAAAATTCTTGAGTATCGAGTTTCAAAAAATCAATAATGTAGTTTTCGAAATACAGTCTAATTTAATTTAAGGTCTACTCAAAACCTTGAACAAATCTAAAATTATCTAAACTTATAATTTAAATAATGTTGGTATTTTGTCTGTTTGTATTATTTAAATCTGAAATCAGGCTAATAATTCTGATAGTTGATATAGCTGGAAAAAACAGATAAACTACCATTTTTTATGAAGCAATTTAAATATTCTTATAGGTATTTAAAAAATAATGATAATTTAACGGGTTTTTTCCAACTATCAGAATTCTTAGCCTGATGTCAGATTAAAATAATGCAACCAGAAAAAATATCAACATTATTTAAATTATTACTTTACAATTTTGGATTATTTTTGATTTTTTCGAGTTTTTGAGCAGTTGACCTTAAATTTGATTGGCTAATTCCAAATTCTGTCAAATTATCTGTTAGATTATGTCTAAAAATAATTTTGAATACAAATAAATTTAAAAACAAGCATTATATTTAGTTCTAATCCCTTAAGATTATTTCTCAATATTTTGGACCATCTTCTTTAAATTTTATACAAATCAGTAATAGAGCCATTTTTAAATGAAGGTATACATTCAGGCACATAATTTTAGGACATTTCAAACACATACTCGATTCAGTTCCTGACATCGACAATACTTAAATTAAAATTTTGAAATTTGGGACCATGTTCTGACCTAAATTGTGAAGCCCCTGTTTGAAGTAGACACAAAAAAATAAGCATGACCACTGAATTCAACATCCTCAAATCATTAAGTGTACCAAATTTCTTAAGTTTGTATTAAGAATTGGCGTCGGAAATGATTTTTGTCCCCGAAATTCAACAAACGGACCACTGTGGAGTGGTACGAAATCCCACAAACCAAAATCCTGAAAAAATAAATCTCTTATTTTTTTTTTAAATCTCGCAAAACGAAATCGTGCAATTTAATAATCCTGTTCCTTTATTTATTTATTTATTTATTTATAAAATGAATTATTTATGTATTTATTTGTTTTTAAATTTATTTATTTACTATTTTAGTATTTATTTTACTTGTTTATTTATTTATTTATGTATTCATTATTTCACACATTGAAAACAAAAGTTGCACTATAAAAAAATGTTCACTTTCAAGTTAGAGCGACATCTAGGTACACATACCACGCATCTTTTGCGAAGATCCCCGTTCTGATACCTCCTCTACTTTTCATCAGAGATCGTTAGTGTCACTTTAAAGTTAAAGATAAAATGGTACTTTTCTCCTCAAAATAACTGTGATTTTGTGTTCGGTGAAATTAATTTACATAGGCACATTTGGTTTAAAGTCGCTCTTTCAATACTTTTTTTCTTAATCGAAAAAATAAGTTAATCCATAACATTCATTTTTTATAGTAAAATTAGAAAAAAATACGTAAAAGTAATAAAAAAAAACTGGCACTATTACAAACTTTTTCAAAAAACCCTTTATTTCTATGTACCCATTATTTTTTGTCATCTTAAAATGCCAATTTATTGAGGATAGTGAAACTATATTTTGGCAAAATAACATAACAATTAAATCTTTTTTCAAAGAGCTATCGAGCACTGAAGTAAGTTCAAAACTTAAAACGGCCATATTCGAAAACTAGGTTTTTTGTTTAGTGCCACTTTTATTTTCAATGAACGATTTCATTTCATTTATTTTTATACTTATTTATTAAATTATTTATTTAACTTTTGAACTAATACTGACTTATGACCCACTTATTAGTTTATTTATTATATTTACTAATTTATTTATTTTCTACTTATTTTAGTTTTATGAATGTATATTTATCTATTAATTTATTTGTTCGTTTATTTAATTATTTATTAATACTTATCGTCGGCTTAGAGCAGAGGTTCCCAAACTTTTTTTTTTTCTCGTAGACCACTTTCAAAAATTAACCTCGTTTCGGTAGACCCCCTGCTGCAACATTTTTACCATGAACTCGTCAAAAAATGCGAAGATTAGATCTAAAGCTTTGCACTGAATATCGAATATCGTCGGCTTTCTGATTTCAAAGTCCCATAAGTCTGTTTTGAAAAATTGCTTAGAAGACACAAATAACAAATTTAAAAGGTAATAAAATGGAATTCTTAGATCATAAAAGGTTTTTAAACTGGTTGATAGCACCAAAAGGTACCATAACATAGTTACGAGTATTGATATTTGAATTCTGTGATTTGTTTTGATCTGAAAAACATTGAAATGGCATTTTAAGATTTAAAGCCGGTGATATGTAAGTTTTTACACGTAACAGTCGCTGATCTTCTTAAAATATACTTCTCAAAAAAATTTAGGGAGGTTTTAAAAAAGGGAATTAATGCTACATAAAGAGGCTATCTGATCGACATGTCAGCCTTACTGAACAAATTACTTTCAAGCCCACGGACTAACAAAAACCAAAAACTAACAATATTATTTTACAATGTTATTGATAGGACTGAATGAGAAGCTTCTAAAAAATTTATCCAACAATTTTGAAAATTAGAATCTTAATTCTTAAAGTTTCAAAGCCCTTTTTTAAAGTCGCAATACGACCATTATTCACTGAAATACAGCCCGTCAAAAATCACCGAAAATTTTGGAATTTTTTTGTTCCCTTAATTTGTTTAGATTAGTGTAGGTATATATAGGCCAAGCCTATATTTTTGTGCTTTTCTATCGAAACCAGATACCCCGACTTCCAACTGGTGAACCCCCATTTTTATTTCATGTCAACGTAGACCCCCGTTGAATCTGCTGTCGACTCCGGGGCTGGCTTAGAGTAAAAAGAGGCTAACTCTACATTTTTTCTTATCATCATAGACCACTTCAAAAATTGCTAAAAAATACAAAAATCTATCAAATTTTTTTCAATTTCATTGAATTTAACAAAAACGAGTGTAGGAAAATACTTATAGTAATATTGGATTTAGGGCGATTCCGCTGGAGACGATTTTCGGCATAAATTTTTAAAATACAATATTTTTTACTTTTTTTGATAACAATGCATAGTAGGGGACTCTATTTATCAACAAAAAAATTATTGTTCACCAAATTTAAAGAAAGCATTTTTTACGCCTCGCAAAACTATCATACGAAAGGTCGGTGCAAACTACAACTATCATGACTGTTAAAAAAAGCGCGAAAAAGATATTACCGACAGTTTGAGGTATTGATTCACTTGTAAGACTTGTGGTCACAAATGTGATTTATTCGTTTGTCCAAAAATATTGAAATATTTGTTATTACTTTTTAAGTATCATTTATCGCAAAAAGACAATGTAAGATTGTTGCACCCGCGATAAAAAAGATATAAAAGTTTGTTTTTTTCACAAAAATAAGGTGCTTTCGTTTTGAAACTTTGTGAAAGTAAGAAAAAAGCAAAAACAAAATTAAATCAGTTGTATCAGGAGTAAAAAACGGGTTGCACCCGCGATCGTGAAATTAGAATCGCGGGTGCAACTTACTGACAACTACCATTATTGAGTGATGTATTTTTTTTTATTTTAAAATATGCCTTGAATTGTAATTTTCGTTGTTCAAGGTTGATTTTTTTTAACATTGTAATATAATATTTGGTTCTTTTTTATCAAAATATAAGTTTAATGGCAGGGAAACAAGGAATTTCACAACCTGGCACGAAATCTATCAAAAACTATCTAATTTATACTTTTTTCTGAACAGTAAATTGAAGAAGGGAAAGACGTGTTAGTTTATAAATGGGAACGATTGAAAAATATACTGGGTTTTCAATAAAAAACAATTTTTAATCACAAGACGGAACCAACATAGCTGTGACACGAACCTTACTGCCTCGTTTCAAGAGCCCAGATATTTTGAAATCTACCATCATCGAAACAGATAGTTTTATGGAAGATGATGATTTAAAGCCACTTATACGATCAGTGCACAAAGAAATTCTGTTTTTTGATATATGTATATCTGCTCCTTCTTCATACGTACATATATCGGGCCAATCCCTCCTCATTAAAAAAAAACAAAAACTGCGCTATTCTGATATTTTTAGTGATCCAGAAGATTAATCTCCAACAACCTCTCTTGAACTTCTTATATTACCAGCAGAGGCATGCCTTGAAACCTGTTCTATTTTCACTGCAATAGTCTTGCCAAAAGATATTTGCGCGGGTTTGTATCTATGTTCTCTTACAGTACCCTGCAAGTTCGGCAGAAAAATAACACTTTATTGTTACGTAGGGTTGTGTCTAAGCGATATGGTTGAAGAGGGAGTTGTAAGATCACAATTTTTGATGCCAATTGAAGACGTGATCGTAAAATTGCAAGCACCAAAAAAAATCATTGATGGCAATAATATATTCCCAGTATTTTCGAAAAATATTGACATATTTGGTAAAAACTTGGTAATAATTAATAGAAAAGTGTACTAACTAGCATTATGTGTCACTTAATCTCTAATCCAGTTCCGTTATATCATTTATTTTATATAAATACTCATTAAAGTTAGACGCGTTGCACCCGTGATAATTTGATGTTGCACCCGCGATTGCATTAAGATCGAAAAACTTGTTATTTAATTTTGTTTTCTAACTTTATTTTTATTTCTTAAGTTGTTAGGATATACGTCGTTCAATAAAATGTAAAAAGAATATAATAAATGTTTCTCAATTAACAGACTTTTGGGTTTTTCGTACTATGATCCAGAAAGGTGGGCCAAATTCGTTGCACCCGCGATCGCACTTTGAAACCTTTTTTCCGAAAATCTATTAATTTCATTTAAATTATACAAATGAACCCAAAATTAATGGGTCAAAATGATACCCATCAAGTAATAATTTCATTAAAATAAGTTTGCATTTTACTATATATATACTCAAAGTGAGTCTAAATGTTGCACCCGCGATAATGGAATCGCCCTTTATTCAAATGATGCGAAAACTTTTCTTTTTGATATTTTTTGTAAAACATGCAAAAAATATCTAGATGTTTTTCACTCTATGTAAGTCACCGATTTATTAATTTTGTATCTAAACTTATTTTGTAAAAGTTATTCTTGAACATTCATTGTTGGTTTTTGCTCAAGCTTTCCTCTATCTCTTGCTCTATAATATTCATCTCTATTTGTATTATCTATTTTTTCTTTTGTTTCTAATGAAGGTTTTCAATGTAGCTCTGCAAATTGTGCAATATAGTTTTATTAAAAAATAATATAATATTTTCTCTACAATAAAATATAACTATTGCTATAATCCTGTTGTACACAATTTAGCAATTTCGCATTTAGGTACATCTAGCACCAAAAAATCTCGCATATATCAACTGAAATCTTGCAATTTAAAATCTCTCATATCAAAATCTTGCAAACCAAAATTTCCCAAATTCAAATCTCACTGTAACATCATTCTCAGTTTCACACTGAAAATAAAAACAAAACTCATTTTTTTTGGCTTTTAGTTATTTTCCAAAACGAACGTATTTTAACAAATAAAAAATTTACCCAGCATTACTACTGGGGATACACAATATCTATGTTCACTTTCTTTTTCTTAACACAAATTAAAATATAAACAATAATAATTATGGATAACAATAATTATGATAGCGGGTTAGCTACAAAATCTCGCAAATAAAAATCTCGTATTCGAAGAGATTTCGTTATGTGAAATCATAACGAAATCTCGCATTTACAAAATCTCGCTTTTCATAATCTCGCAATAATGAAATCCCGTAAACTAAAATATCGCAAATCAAAATCTCGCAAAATTCAATTGCACATTTGTATTTGTTGCAATGCAATTAAATTAAGCGAGGTATCATACCTTCTGCAAAATATATAAATCCAGTGCTTTAGTCCTTTTAGACCACACTGTTATTTATTAATTGTAACTGTTTTTCAATATTATTGTTGTTACAAGAGATAGTATATCCAGTTGAAAAGTTTCATGTGCAAATTGCATTAATCGTATTTGGCCTTGAACAAGAAAATTCTTTTATTTCCATTAAAGGTAAATGCGTAAAAGACAACGAAAATGATCATAGAGGTTTTTAACAGTAATAAAGGATGTACAAATTTTTTTATTAACGGTTATAGTTATCACATTCTCAAAAAAAATTTTTCATAAAAGCCGTGTGCGATTCGTTGCTGTGAAATTTGAATTTGTGAGATTTAATTTGGTGAGAATTTGGTTGAAGCTTGCGAGATTTTTAAGTTCGAGATGTTAATGCGAGACTGTTAAAAGCGAGATTTTGTTATTGTGAGTTTATGAAAAACAAGATTTTTAGTTTGCGAGATTTCGTTATTCGAGATTTCGTTATTCGAGATTTTAAAAAAATGAGAGATTTCATTATTCGAGATTTTGGTTTGGGATATCGTACCGGTACATCCCAGGTATCGTGAGGGCACTCAATTTATTTTACAGAAGTTAGCTAAAATCTCGCAGCTCAAAACTTGCGAAAGATTTGAATTCGCGAGATTTTGAGTAAAACAAATTTATTTTTTGCAATGCAATTTTTCGAGTTTTAATTTTGCGGGATTTTAATATTGCGAGATTGTTAAAAGCGGGGTCTTGTTGTTGCGATATTATGAAAAGCAAGATTTTGTAATTGCGAGATTTCATAGGTAATGCGAAATTTCGAACTCCAGATTTTAATTTGCGAGATTTCCTCCCCAACCCAACCAAAAATACCCTTGCTTAATACTGCAGAAAAGTTATAAAAATCATCGCCTACCAGAATATAAATTCATCTTTCATTTTATGAATTTATAAATTTAACAGAGTAAACAAGTCCACCCCCCCGTAAGAAGTTAAGCCTAAATAAAGCACTTAACAAGAAAAATATGTTGTCATCTCATAACCTTGAAGCTAAGCACACACAATCTACTATAACTACGCTACGTCACGTTAAAATTCAATGTACAAAAGTAAGCCCAAAAAAAAAAATATTATTGCAATTTCATAAACAGATAAAAAGATGATAGCACGAGATGTCCAGGCAAGGAGACAGAGAGCTCCTTGCCTGGACATCCGGTGCAAATTTAAAAATTCTTAAACTCCAACACAAAAATGAAGTTAAGTACTTGATAATAGGAAGTCCCTCCATATCTGGCCAGCCGGTAAAATTTTTAAAACATATTTATTATTAAATTGCAGAACAAAAATGTATGGAGATAAATACTTGAGTATTTTTAATCACTTTTTATATAGAGGCTATCAGGATTACTTTAGGGAAGTTGTATAAGCATGTAGTACATAATCAATTCAAGTATAATACAAAATTAAATTGTTTGAAAGTGCTTATTAAATATGCACAGTGGAATTAAGTAAATTACATCGGTCAAATGATAAAAAATAAGGATAACAAGAGTTATCGGTCTCATGAGAACTGTGGATACATTTTAAGGAGGTGATAAAGGTCAGGTATAGGTTAAGTACACCCAAGAGTCAGTTAAAGTTTCTTTTTGATTGTCTGAAATGATTTTTTTTTCACTCAAAGTCATTTTTATTCGGAAATACCATGTATGTAGAAAGCCTTTCCAATTTGCATAAAAAATTAAAGTAGGTTCACTGTTGAAATGTTATTATGTTTAGTCAGAAAATGTATAAGGCTAACTTTTGACAACAACAAGCAATTGAATGCAAACGCTCTAAATTATTTATTTTTAATTATAATCAGTACCTTATATGTATTATGTATTTTACTTTTACCATGAAAATGAAAAGACCAAAAACATATCAATGAAACGATATGGCGACGGCCTTTTTCTGTCTGAAATAAATAATTTGGACAGGAAAGACGTTTATATTTAGCAGGACTGTACAGACACACACCATATGCCTCATAGCTGGGAAAATAATGGCTATATACGAGTAGCGTGAACATTTAAAAATGAAAACGATATTTTGATGATTTTATGTCTTTGTCTCTTGACCAAATTTACTCGTTAAAAATGTTTGGATTGAGAGCTGCAATAGGAACATTGCTATTTCTACAAGTGAACAACTTGTTTAACAACTTTCGTCTACCTCCCAACTTCTTTCTTCACAAAAGCGTTGCGCTGATAGTTACCAGGAATTGAAATATTTTCCTCTGATTCACTTAAGAAGTTCTAAAATCCTATAAAAAAAAAAACTTTTCCTTAAGATTTTAACTATTCCAATAAAACTTCTATGACTCCACATTAAAACTTCATCAAAAACGTTCAATGTGAATCGTCTTAAATTCTTTACCTATCCTCTGCAATCAAATTATGCTACATTAATTTTGAAAATGCAAATTCATAATCTTATAGTTTCCAGTTGATCAGACAAAAATGTGCTTTCTCATAATAATTTCAATCTATTCTGGATGTCAATCTTCAACCACCCAATAAAGT
This sequence comes from Dasysyrphus tricinctus, assembly GCA_963921185.1. Lineage (NCBI taxonomy): Eukaryota > Metazoa > Arthropoda > Insecta > Diptera > Syrphidae > Dasysyrphus > Dasysyrphus tricinctus. The sequence continues at coordinate 219,733,692 of OY992532.1, read as the reverse complement.
TATAGCATATACGTACATACAAGGTATGCCACAGCCACACATAACAATTCTTAACAACAGGTTTATGCATTCAATCCCAGACTTGCCTTTTTTACCTTTCCTTTCGATTTTATTTTTACTATCGTCTTGATTACTGAAATTGCTTTCGATAAAGTTATTCGTGCGCAACATCCATTTAACACACTCATCATCTTCAACGAACGAATACATATGCATGGAGAACCTCTAAGGATGGTAGGGAAATTATAAGGTAAGAAAAGGATAACTACTTGAACCCTGACGAACTTTTTATTGAATACATGAAATCAATTTTTGTAATTTATGTTTGGGTTAAAGGTAAATGCTTTTGACATGCAGTTACATCAACCACAAACTATATTCAGAATGAATAGTAAACAAGTTTAAGCCTCCTTCATACACAGTGGAAAATTCATATAAAAGTTGTGATATGGAATTTTCACTTAATATTTTTGGGTTGGGTAGGAAATCTTGAAAATCTCGCATAACGAAATCTCGCAATTACAAACTCCCGCTTTTCATAATCTCGCAATAACAAAATCCCGGAAACTAAAATCTCGCAAATCGAAATCTTGCAAAATTTAATTGCATTGCAATTTGACTAAAAATGTACTTGTTGCACGGCAATTAAATCATGCGAGATATCATACCTTCTGCAAAGTATTTAAATTTGTTGTCAAGGCCAAGGGACAAAAAAGAGAGAGAGAACAAAGAGATTATTTGCGAAATATTGGTTGAAATTTGCGAGATTTTTAGGTTCGAGATCAAAATTCGGAATTTTCAAAAGCGAGATTTTGTTATTGCGAGATTATGAAAAGCAAGATTTTTTAATTGCGAGATTACGTTACTCGAGCTTTTAAAAAATGCGAGATTTCGATATTCTAGATTTTGGTTTGCGGGATATCGTACTGCTCCCGTAATCTTTTATGAAACAAAATCATTAATATTTAAACTTGACCATTGATCATGCCCATGATCATCAATGTTTCATTAATGAATACATACCTTTATTGAATAGTAATTCAATGGTTGCATCTACACGAGCGAGAAATTACATTATTTCTGTTATTTTTCATATGAAGGGTGTTCATGTTCATGCAATGTCGTAAATTTACAAATTGTGTAAAATGACAAGTTTACGCAAACGCTTGCAACCTTTGATTCATTTGCTTATATGTTGCGTAATTGAATCAGATATTCGATAAAAGTCAAATATTAAATGTCAAAAACGTGCCAGATTAACTGCCTGAACAGAATGCAAGACGCAGCTGAAATAGATGTCAAAAATGCTGCAGTAAAAGTTAAAAATTGTTCAACTCTTGCAGCTCCGTCGAAGTTATTTTTAAATGGAGAACCTCTCTCGAACCTACGCGAAATCGGAGTCTCGGAACGATAAATAAATGTAAAGGTAGACCAAGAACAGTAGAAACAGAAAGCTCTTGAAAGCTAAAGTCAAAAAACCAACGAAAAGTGTCTTTTCAAACAATCAAAACGAGAAGAGAGTTATATTCCATTAAATTAAATGGAATGGAATCTCTCTTTTTTTTTGGTTCCTACTTCATCAAATGTGAGTTTTACTTCCGTGGGGTGCGCTCTGGATTACTCTTCTCTTCTAAAAGCAAAAGTTAACGATATCTGACGAAAAGTAGAAAAACGCAATAATGGGAGTGCCATATGGTTTCCATGTATTCCCTCTTTTCCATGTGACCACATCAGTGAGCTATCGACTATTATAGTTCAACCACGACAGTACAAACAACAGCTTCCATATTAGTGATCTCCCAAGCCAATGATGACGGCGATGATAAACAAAATAACAATAACTTTGTTGTCAATGAAAATAACACGTTGCTGGTGTAGTTTTTTCGTCATCAACGAATGATTCGCGTTGGTTTGGGACAGCCAATGACGACAATGCATAAATGCATTTGGATTGAGCTTATCATGTGGCTTCAGCGGCGCTGTGTGTAGAGCATCGGCCTCTGAATCGATTGGTTCATGGTTGGCTCCCAAATGACGAAGTCAAAGAGTTTTCAATTAATATGAGCAAAACCAGACCTAGCACCACTAAACGAGTCTGAGGATCGAGGTGGCACTCGTGAAGCAGCTATAACTTCAGCCCATTAACTTAGTGGTAAAACACACAGGTGGTTGTTGTTTATTCAGAATTATACAATAGACAACAAAATTAGGTATAACTTTGATTCAAAAACACAAATTTAATTTCATGAGCTCGTATGTAGGCTGTTCCCTATTTTCTGTGTAATAATACGTCCCCATTCCCACCAAACCGAAATCTGAGATTTCAACTGAAAATTTTTGAAATCTAAAACTGGTGGAGCAGGATTTCATTAAGATATCGTTGAAATCAAGAGTTTTCATTCAAAATTTCCATGAAAACTTGTTCCATCAATTTGAAATAACAAAAGTTTTTTGACCGAAAATCTTGGATTTCGTGGGAGTATAATGGCCTTTTCGATTTTCAATCCAGAACATCGATTCGATACGTGTGAATGCTTCTCATTTCGATTCTGAAATTAAATCCATAACATAAAATTAAGGCCATAACATAAAGCTAAATTTCTTCAACATTTGGTTTTATATCTTCTATGTTCGTTGATGGCCGCATTCGGAATAACGAAAGTCTATCTAAATGATAACGAATTTTCAATGTACGATGTTACTTAACTATCAATCAAACAGCGTTCACAAAATGAAGAGCAAAAATGTAAACCTAGCTTAATAATAATTGAAAATAGACTGTGTTCTCTTCCTCTGTGTTCAAAATTCAAATGCACACGTCTGTACTCGTAATAGCCCTTGTTTCATTTGATGTCATCTTCTTCGGTCCCAAATAATACTGCTTCTTGGAGGAGACTATTGCTGATGATTTGATGGAAGCCTTTTGGCAATTTAACTTTTAAATGTTTCAAGGTCACCATTTGGCAATTCGCTATCGATCCACATCCAAAATTCTGCCAAGCTCCCTATAACAGATGCCGTAGAGGTTGTTGGTGTGGATGAATTCGATGGTAGGCCAAGTAAGCATTTTGTATATCTTTCGGTCGCCACTACATTATTTGGAAAAGACCGACGATGGTACTTTATGCAAATTGGGTGGTCTTGAGGTTTGTCAAATGATGATGTTGAGATTCGGTGGTGATGAAAGATATTTAGCAAACTAAAGGCAAAGGGTGATATTTGCTTCTTTGCAATTAAAAACCAATGTAAATGAACTACGAGGAGCAAAATAATCGGCTGTCGGTGACGCAAGCAAACTATCACTGATGTCATATGAGTAAAATGTCAAAGTTTGCAACCATTCTTAATTGGAAATTCGCTGGTCGTGTCTCATGTGCAAAGCATTTTTCTTTGAGTCAAGTACCTACTCACTTTTCATGAAATTGCAATCATGCCGATAATTCGCAATATTCTACTCCCCAGGAGTTGACCAGATTCACGCTGAAATCGTTTTCACGTTTTTTTTAATTAGTGTACTTAACTTCCCTATCATTATCCGAACTATACTATTGCTTCTGTCAATTATTGACATTTCAATCGTGATATTCAACCTTCGACAGTGTTCAGACAGGCCTCACGTCCAAATGAGTCACCTCACGTGAAACCTGTCTGAACACCATATTAAAATTGTAAACAATTTATTTTTTCAAAAAGAATGCTAAATATTTTACTTTAACTATACTTAACTTCAACATACACAATTTTAGGTCTTAACTTATATTTTTGTGCTTTTCATGGTGATTTTCTCGTGAATAAAGAAAATTATACAACTATACAATTATACAAATACAATACAAATACAATACAAATACAATACAAATACAATACAAATACAATACAAATACAATACAAATACAATACAAATACAATACAAATACAATACAAATACAATACAAATACAATAAAAATACAATACAAATACAATACAAATACAATACAAATACAATACAAATACAATACAAATACAATACAAATACAATACAAATACAATAAAAATACAATACAAATACAATACAAATACAATACAAATACAATACAAATACAATACAAATACAATACAAATACAATACAAATACAATACAAATACAATACAAATACAATATAAATACAATACAAATACAATATAAATACAATACAAATACAATACAAATACAATACAAATACAATACAAATACAATACAAATACAATACAAATACAATACAAATACAATACAAATACAATACAAATACAATACAAATACAATACAAATACAATACAAATACAATACAAATACAATACAAATACAAATACAATACAAATACAATACAAATACAATACAAATACAACACAAATACAATACAAATACAATACGCGAATGATTGCATTAAGCCCTGATACAATCTTAAAACTACATATAGGTACGCACACATATGTACCTCTCATTATAGATATATTATGATCAGGGCAAGTTATCCTATGACGGAATTTCAAACTATTACAGACAAGTTGAAACATTTATTAACAATTTACATATTTTGGATCTATAAATATCGATGTTTATCTTTCGATTAATATACAATCCAATGGGTTTTCCCCCGACAACCTTCGACCTTTGGCATCGACGTACAAATATTTATATAAATATCGTAAAAGGATGTTATCGTAATGTGATCTTTTGCGGTTCTATGCAGCAGTTAAGGTTGTTTTTTGTAAATTACTAAACTTTTCTTATTTGATTATCCTCTAGACGTCTTTAAAGGTCGTTTCCCGGGAGATTTTCATGAATCAACATTTCTATATTTGTATACAATGTTACCTTCTAGATCCTAAACAAAATATATAAGATAAACTTAAAAAATCGAAACAAGAACAAAAAGGACACATCTTAACGAACCCAATTTCAACAACCTTATAGTCGTTTATTTGAATAATTCTATATATATGTATGTATGTATGCCTACAATATTTATACATGCAATATATTTTCACCTTGGATGAAGTTTTTCTTTTCGGGGGGTCATTCATTGGGGAATTGTGCGCTCCATTATTTTGGTGTCCCTTTTTTGTTGTTGTTGTTGTCTGTGCGGAATAAATTGTTTCTTAAAAGCACTGGACTTTGCAAAGGTATTTCAACTTAAATTGTTGTCTTGAAATAGAGGACCAAAAGCATCAAGTAAATTATATATAGGTAGGTTTTAGTAGTATACGCAGCAAGATAGGTATATGATGGTACTTGGAAATTTTGTGTTGTTTATTTCTTAAGAAAGGTTAATGAGAAAAGTTGAAAGGTGCTTTTCTGTGTTAAGTGGTTGAGTTATACTTTATTTTGGAACTATATTTTCGTAATGTCGATTATCACATCACCACACCGCACTCACCGTCCAGTTGCTTTCGGAGAGGAAAACTTATAAACCACATTCGATTACGTGAGCAAAATATCTAACGTTTATATTTTTAGAATAGTTGCAGGGTTTTTTTTGTCTACTTTTTGAATATATTGCAAGCCATGGATGAACTTTAAGGATTTTGGCGAAACGCTTAACTTAACAAAGCAAATCAAATAACTCACTTTAATATTGATTCATTCGCTTTGGTAGATAAGCTATCTGTTGGTTTCTTTTTAATAAGGTTTTAAAAACAAAAAGTTCAATATTTTTAAATGGTAAATAGGTAGTCTACTGAAAATAAAAAAACACTTCGATTTATTGTGCTTTGGCCTAGTTATTAGTAGGCATCATCGTGCCTTAATACCTTAACATTTAGATGTTATAAAATTTTGCACCAACGATATTGGGATTTGCACCCAAGTTTTTATGAAAAAAATATTCCAAGGACTTTGACAAAGACTCATTAAGATAGAATTTTTAAAATATAGGTATCCACGATCAGACTTTTACAAATAAGGCTTAATTTCAATATTGGTAAATTGAATTATCTTTATACTAAAACTGATTTGTCAAACATTTTATCTTCTTCCTTTTTTTATTTGAATTTATCCAAACAAGCTCCATAAATAATTCTGTAATCCTTTTAATGTTCGTCATTCAATCATCAGCTATCTCATGCATGAATATTTAAATCCCTTTTTCCTTCAAAAATAAAACACAAACATAAAATTCAAAAACAAAGGAAAGTTTCTATGTTATGTGTATATTCTATAAATGACATTTTCCATCTCTATTAAGAGGACTTTTGTAGACCTTCAAAGTTTGTCTAGCAAGTCAATCCCTTATCATGGTGTTTTGTTTAACAAATATTTCGTTATCAATCTTTATATGTGTTAATCTGAAAAAGGATTTGTACAAGCGCACCAAAGTGTGAATATATCTACACAAATAACTTTAAACTCACAGTTTATCTTATTTGTAAATACAATAGGTTGGTAGAAGGTAGATTGATAAATTTATCAAAATCATGTAGATTTTGTAGTAGATATCTATAGAATTTATTTGAATTGGGGTTTGTTTGGTTTTAAGGTATTTATTTCAAGTTAATTTATTTCTGGGACACGTGTTGAAAATATAATCTCTCGCGACTAAAATTGGATCATCATTTAACCTTCTAAATTTGTCTTGATATATCTATTGTACGACGACGACGTTTCAAATGGAGAATAATAAATGAAAACAATTTAACTGGAATTTATTGAGGCCACGAGTTATATATCCTAGCTCCATTTAAAGGAAGACGCACATATCAATTTTGGTTCATAAGAAATTGTAGCTGATGTAGGAGTACTCTTCAGGTACAAACATTAGGATTTTGCTTAAAATTAATTTATTTTATTATATTTTATTTTCGAAAACTGATACATACATTTATTAAGTCTATCATCTCTGTTAATACGAATGCTGCATTCTAATTCCTTAACATTGATCAAAATTTAATCAACGAATAAAATCTTCGTCAAAATAAGCAATGTAGTGATTGGAGGTATAGATCATGTTTAAAACCAAATCTCTACGAACACACAACGGGGTGATGTGCGTGAATTAAGCACCGTCATTTCCAATTTTCAAAAAAGAAAAGTTATGCTGTAATGTTCCCAAGTTGTGCTGCCATTTGCCGTATTTAAAAAAGAAAATCGTACTAAGGGTATGGTTTTTAGAGGGTACACTTTTAGCGTGAAGTTAGCACCGCCATTTTCCATTTTTGAAATGAAGTTGTGCTGTAATGGGCCCAACTTGTGCTGCCTTGTGCCTTATTTTTGATTTTTTTTAATTCACAGATTTGCAAATTTTTCAATTTTAGTTAAAATGAAAATTGTGCTGTTTGTACTGCCATGCTCCAAAGAGATAAGAAATGGAGTATCGAGATTCTGTCGTGACAAATGGAGTGCCGTTTCATTTTTTCAAATCGAACCATTTTTACGGCGCTGGTCACGATCCAAAAATTCTTAAAGTTTTTTTTGGGCACTTTTTACTTTTTTCATCATAACTTTTTTATTACGGTAAATAAAAAGAAAGTAAAAATTGCGTATCGGGACTTTGTCGTGACAAAGTGATTACCGTTTAAATTTTTGAAATCGATGCATTTTTACGGTGCTGGTGACAGTCCAAAAATTTTTGAATTTTTTTTTTTCAGCACTTCTTACTTTTTTCACCATAACTTTTTTACTACGGTAAATAAAAAAATAAATAATGGCGTATCTGGATTTTGTCGTGTCAAACTGACAAATCGAACCATTTTTACGGCACTGATGACAGTCCAAAATATAATACTCAAATCGTCTGCAAAGTTTGGGGTCATTCAAAATTACATATTTGTAAGTTTTATGGTCAAGAAACAGCTGTGCAAGTTAGCACCGCCATTTTCGATTTTCAAAAAAAAAAAAATAGAATTGTGCTGTATTGCACCCAACTTGTGCTAACTTGTGTCGCAAATAATAATATACGGATGAACATTTTTCAAATTTCGTAAAACTTAAGTTATCCTGTTTTGTGCTCTGTTTGTCCTACCATATTCTGAAGAGATCCAAAAAATCATATATTTGTAAGCTAAAGGCCCAAAAAACAGTTTTGCAAAGAGTTAAGTTAGCATTGTCATTTTCAAAAAAAAAATACTGTATTGTCATCAACTTGTGCTGACTTGTGCCGCAAGTATTTAAAAAAAAATCGCAAATTTGCAAATTTTACGGATGAACATTTCTCCAATTTTGTAGAAACGAAAATTGTGCTGTTTTGTGCTCCGCTTAAAAATAAAAAAAGCGGTGCTAACTTCACGCTACAACCCTTCGTAAAGTTTAGTTTTGACCATAATAGTTGCAATTATGCAAATTTTTTCTTTATCTTTTTGGTTCTTAGAAGCATTTTCTGAACACAAAACAGCACATCTTTCTTCCTTAAGAAATGTCAAATTTTCAAAAAAAAAAAATTAATTCGTATAGTTTGCAAATTTGCGATTTTTCTTTTAATATTTACGGCACAAGACAGCACAAGTTGAGCGAAACCATACACAACCTTTTTTTTCAAAAATCGAAAATCATGGTGCTATCTTCATGCCAAACAAATGGGTGCCCTCTAAAAATCATACCCTAAGCATGATTTTTTTCAAATACGGCTCATAGCAACACAAGTTGGGAGTTGGGATCATTAAATCACAATCTTTTTTTTGAAAATCGAAAATGGCTAGCCTCACATGCATTACGCGGTCTTCCAATAAGAGGTTTAATTTTAAATTTCACGCCATTTTAAAATTTTCAACATTTAACTGTCATTGCGATCACTTTTGATAGTCTTACCAAACTATTGAATACTCGGAAAATGATTGGAAGAAGGTAGGATAAAGAATTTTTATTATTGAGTATGTTTGTTTAGGCATGTTTAAAACCAAAAAAAAAAATTCACTAAATTCACCCTAACGCTTCTGAGAGAATGTTCACACTGGTTGCTTTTCAGTATTTTTATTTATTATAGCTGGGAAACAAAGCAAAATTTGACAATTTGCCATTTAAAACTTTTTGTACAAAATTAAATTTCCTATCAAAATGGATGGTTTAAAAAAATTGATGAAAATACCAACAGAAAAGTTAGCAAAAATTAACCAAAAATTGAAATAATCAAAAATTTCGTATTATTTGTGCTAAATTGCTCATAACTTTTTTCGGAGCAAAAATAGGCTGAAAAAATTCTCAAACTAAAAAGAAAGAAGCTCAAGCCTTAAATATGACCATCCATTTCGATAGGAAATTTCCTTTTGTACAAGAAGTTTTTAAAGTAAAATTATCAAACTTGGCTTAGTTTCCGAGTTTTAACAAATATATTGGAAAGTGGTCAGTGTGACCATTCTTTCAGAAACTGAAAGGTAAATTTAATAGCATTTTTGGTTTCAAGCATAATCTAATGGCCCAAGCAACCATATTAAATAATAAAAACCCTTGAATTATATGTAATTGTCCCTCACTAAAAGGTATATTCAGAAGCCCTGTATTTAACATTGATCGATATACACTCGCAAAACGAGTTGGAAATATTAAATATTCATAACAAAAAAGGTGAATATACTTGGAAACATTTTTCACTCAGCTACATAGAATTTAATCCCTAAATTACCGGAATATTATTTTTCTTTACTTCGTAGAATAAAATTTAATATTAAAACTTCTGAGAACAAAGAAAGAAAAACTTGATTTGAAAAGTATCCACAAAAATCAGCAAAATAAAAAACAAAACATGACTTGGTTCGGTACAGCTCTGAGCCTTCAATATAGCAGTAACAGCTGAGAGTGTGGCTTAAAACCCATAGCTTGGTGCATTTTGCGACGATGTCACCTAGATTGTGCGATTTAATACTATTTTATCTTTACTTGAATGAAACATGGATGGTTATTTATTCGTAGAAAAAAAATTGAAATCAAGATTTGTTTCAGTTTCTTTCTGGTGTGGTGGCTTATAAGAGTATATATGAAACAATAAGATTTAAAAAAAGAACTTTTTAAGTTTAATTTAAACAAAAAAAACAATTTTAATTTATTTAATTTTAATAATATCACAACATATTTTATTTTTTGAGCGACTTGTTTCGGTTATCACAGAACCATCATCGGGCTTACTTTGTTGATGCGAGTTATTAATGTCATGATGGTTCTGTGATAACCGAAACGCGTCGCTCAAATAATAAAATATGTTGTGATATTATTAAAATTAAATACATTAAAATTGCTTTTTAAAAATTAAACTTTAAAATTTATTTTTTTAAATCATTTTAAATCTTATTGTTTTATATACTCTTATTTGTTTCAGACTTGTCATTGATAGGGAAAACGAAAAAAGTGTGTCTCACCTCACAATTCTGTCTGTCTGCCTGTTCGGCTACAGCCTAAACAATTGCATGAATTTTCTTAAAACTTGGTGCATAGCTAGTGGTTTTTGATAATACCACCCACACGTTTTTTTATTTTGCAGAACCAAATACAACGGTACCCACCACACAATTTTTCTTTAGCAATCTAACAAAATCTTATTTTTCTCAAAAAAGACTTCGAAACTTTTCTTTAAAATAAATAAATAAATTTCATTTAATGAAGGCTACCTTTGGATAGACGTTATAAATGGTACCCCCAAATATATTGATTTCAATAAATTTTTTTCGTAGAAGCTTCTAATAAATACAAATAGTTTTTTTCTTGCCTTAAATTTTCGGGCGAAATTTTAAGGCATGTAATTAAATGGAAGTCAAAAACTCGCAAAACAATTGAATGCTATATAAAAAAAGCTTAACATTAAAATTCCAAATAAAAAAGCGAAACAACAAAATGCTAATTAAAAAAAGCAAAAAACAGGACAATGCTTCGTTTTGTGTTGAAGCATAGCAGGGTAATAAGACAACTGAATATATCCTCCGTTTCACCACATATATCGAGAAGGGTTTATGAGCACGATTTTGTGGTTTATCACAAGAAACCCTCCTCAATCACAGCGCAAAAATCGAGCAGCGTAAAGTGTGCGCTGTGCCGTAGGAGCAATTCATAATACGCATTTTTTTACCACTCATCTATCACTGATCTTCTATGGCAACCAAAGCTGAGGCTGCCATAGATACTTATAGTACCTGCTGAGCCTGTGGGTCCTTGATACGACATAAGAATCAAATGGAATTTACTGTCCTTGTCCTTACAGTTGCGTTCCACATGCTGGCGTATAGCAATGGCCCTCTTTATCAAATGGTATAGATTATCTTGGATGTCGGGCTTGAGACCACCCGACTTAATGATAAGAAGGATCTTGTTTCTGCTGACGAAATGGAACTGAGGAACTCCATAGAAATCAGGGAGGATGATACCAATTTTGGATGGGGTCATACCCTACTTGTCCAATTTTTTATTTGTTCCCTGATATCTTCAGCGTTAAGTTTAAGCCGTTAGTCACCATCAAGTGTCGCACCACCCCGCACAGCTAAAAAAAAGTTAATCCTTTTATGATCGCATTATAATTTTTCTAATTTCGGAGAATATTAGATGATGGTTTCACATTAACTACTGAGATCGTAGAAAATAATTGGTGCAGTGGTTACAGGCTGTAACCACCAGGCAAAAATCGATAATTTTGAACGTTTCGGGCCGGTTTGTTATGTGAAGACTCCAACTCGTATTCGCCCACTAAAATGTCAAGTGAAAATATGGCCGTTGTAGCTGAGAGTGTGGCTGAAAGCCCATCTGGGTTCATTTTGAGACGGTAACATAAAATTGGCGATTAAAACAACAGTTTTGGAGACGCTAATTATCTGCTTTGATCGTAGATACGATTTAACACCATGAAATTTTTTCTTTGAGGTTATATCAAGTATAAAGTTCAGACCAATGCTACACCAACAATTCATTAACTTTAGAAAAACATCAGAGCCGTTATTTGCGAAAAACAACCACAATTATTCGAAAGCGTAATGCAAAATTTTATCAAAAGAATCATTGTTTGTAGTAAGACCTGAGTCGGTCACTCGGTGGATATTTATTCCATTATTAAACGCAAAGTTTTTACTTTCGACATTTATAAAACTATCACCACTTTTCAAGAAAAAATATATGCAAAAATGCAACCTCCTCCGCTATTAAAAAATTCAGTTAGAGGAGCCATAATAAACCTATGGCCTTCCTTCTGTATCCGTTCCTGAATTTCTATTCGTGTGAGGTATAAAATATTAATCATCAACAAATTTATTAATCAACTGAAACAAAATGAGTATGAACATAGACAGTAGACACTCATTGTTTTTCATTAGACCGCAGGCAGACTGGATGTAAAAATGCCCACGTATAAACATTTATTAAGAAAATTAAATGATGCGTTATTATTAAAACCACGAATGAAAATACTACTTTTATTTAGAAAACCATGGTCTATCGTCATCGTATACCTGCTGTATATATTTATATAAATTTGCCTAGCAAAGTTATCAATTTATAATATTTTTAGGGTTTCTATCATAATTTATTCTTCCTCAACTAAAGTTACAGTCATTAAATAAAGTGACTAATGTTAGAGTCGTGAAATATGTAAACTAAAATTCTAATTAATTTAAGTACCTATGCAGACTTTTTAAGGCAATTTTCGCTAACAAGAAAAAATTCCTTTGTCTCTTGTTTACATAATAATATGACATAATTTAATACAGAGTTGAGACAATAAACTCCCAAAACAGATAATTTTATGTAGGTACGAATAACTTGAAAAGAAAAATAAATTCAAAAATAAAAGACAAATAAAATGCTGGTCGCATTATGTATGTATACTTACTTACTTACTTAAGGTGGCGCTACAGTCCGGGGTGGACCAGGGCCTCAACCAACAAGCTTCTTCCAGCCGGCTCGGTTTCTAGCTAGCTGTCTCCAGTTTCGCACGCCAAGTTGGTTGAGGTCCTCTTCTACTTGCGTGCGCCACCTTTTACGCTGTCCACCTCTACTGCGTTGTCCCACGGGGTTGGATTCAAAGACTTTTCGGGCCGGAGCATTGGTGTCCATTCGCTCTAGATGACGGAGCCATCTCAGTCGTTGGCTTTTCACTTTTGTGGCTAGGTCGGTGTCGCTGTACAGCCCATACAGTTCGTTGTTGTATCTTCTTCTCCATTCCCCATCTATGCAGACGGGACCAAAAATCACCCGGAGAATTTTCCTCTCAAAACAGCCTAACGCGTTCTCATCCACTGTTAGCAGTGTCCATGCCTCTGCACCATACATCAGGACCGGGATGATAAGCGTCTTATACAGGGACAGTTTAGTTGCTCGAGAGAGGGCTTTGCTTCTCAATTGCCTTCTTAGCCCAAAGAAACAGCGATTGGCAAGAGTAATTCTTCGTTTGATCTCAGCGCTGGTGTCGTTTGCTGAGTTTATAGCGGATCCTAGGTAGACAAAGTCTCTGACTACCTCAAAATTATAGCTGTCTATAGTGACGTTCTGTCCGAGACGTCGGTGTTGGGTGTCCTTTCTTGTGGACAGCATATATTTTGTTTTGCTTTCATTCACCGTTAAACCCATCTTCTTTGCTTCCTTCTCAATGCTCACAAAAGCACCACTGACATCACGCTTTGTTCGTCCGATTATGTCAATGTCGTCAGCGTAAGCGAGTAATTGGACGGACTTTTGAAAGATTGTGCCTCTGGTGTTGACGTGAGAGTTTTGCACTATTCTTTCAAGAACGATGTTGAAGAAGTCGCATGACAGCGCGTCGCCTTGCCTAAAACCTTTTTTGACATCAAAGGTGTCGGTGAGGTCTTTGCCGACCTTGATGGAGCAGCGTGCATTCTCCATCGTCATCCTGCACAAACGGACGAGTTTGGCAGGGATGCCAAAACTAGACATTGCTCTATATAGCTCGTCTCTATAGATGCTGTCATACGCGGCCTTGAAATCGATAAAAAGGTGGTGGGTATCGATTTGGAACTCCTGGGTTTTCTCCAAGATCTGCCGTAGTGCGAATATTTGGTCGATGGTGGACTTCCCTGGCCTAAAGCCACACTGATATGGACCTATCAGGTTGTTGACGAATGGCTTCAGGCGTTCACAAAGTACGGCAGAGAAGATCTTGTAGGCGATATTAAGAAGACTGATGCCTCTGTAGTTGGTGCAGTCCAGAGGATCGCCTTTCTTGAGGATCGGGCAAACAATACTGAGGTTCCATTCATCGGGCATGCTTTCTTCCGACCATATTTTACAGATGAGCTGGTGCATACTCCTAACCAATTCATCGCCAGCCGCTTTGAATAGCTCAGCCGCAAGGCCATCAGCTCCAGCAGCTTTATTGGACTTAAGTTTAGATATGGCTATCCTCACTTCGTCAAGATCGGGTGGACGGAATTGTTGGCCTACGTCGTCCAGGTTGAATGGTGCAATTTGCATGGTAGCGGAATTCGGTTCGTCATCGCCGTTATACAATTTGCAGAAATGATTTTTCCATATCCTCAGCACCGACTGCGTTTCCACCACGATGTTCCCCTGATCGTCCTTGCAGGCTTCGGTTCGGGGTTTGTAACCTTGGGAGGTTCTTTTTACTTTTTGGTAAAACTTCCGAACTTCATTCCTGCAGTGGCATCCCTCTAATACCTCGATCGCGCGCTTCTCATGCTCTTTCTTTTTCTTTCTGAGAAGCTTGTGTTCCTCTTTCCTCTTCTGCTCGTAGAGCTCGCGAGCAGCTCTGGTCCTTCTATGCAGCGCCGCTTTGTATGCCTGTTGTTTGGCTGCATGTACTTGCCGGCATTCCTCGTCGAACCAGGGATTTCGCTGTGGTGGTCGTGCGAAGCCCAGCACGTCAGAGGCGGCATCTCTGATGGCTTCCTGGCAGTTTTTCCACCGGTTCTCGATGTTTGCAGTTGGCGGCAAAGGACTAGTTAAGAGGGCGCGAGAGACTCGATCGGAAAAGGACCTGGCGATTTCTTGCGACTGTAGCCGTCCGACGTTGAACTTCCTGTCAGTATTTCCCTGTTTTGGCTTTGGTCTGGATATCCGTAGCATTACCTTTGCTACAACGAGGTAGTGGTCCGAGTCAACGTTGGCTCCTCGGAACGTTCGGACATCCTTGATACTGGAGGAGTGCCTTGCGTCGATCGCAATGTGGTCAATTTGGTTGGCGGTTGATTGACCAGGAATTCGCCATGTCCCCTTATGAATATCGAGATGCGGGAACTGCGTACTAGCTACCACAACGTTTCGCCCCGCAGCAAAGTCGATTAGCCTGAGTCCGTTATCGGAGGTGGTGTCGTGCAGGCTGTATCTTCCGATTGTGCCACCAAAGACGTCTTCTCTTCCTAGTTTGGCATTAAAATCACCTAAGACAATTTTAATGTCATAGCTAGGGCATTGCTCATATGTCTTGTCCAGGAGCTCGTAGAACTCGTCCTTGGTGTCGTCATCTTTCTCCTCTGTGGGGGCATGCGCGCATATCAGGCTGATGTTGGCGAATTTAGCCTTGATGCGAATTGTCGTGAGGCGCTCGTTCACATAATTGAAACTCAAGACCTCTTGCCTCAGTCTGCCTCTAACAACAAATCCACATCCAAAAAGACGCTGCCCTTGTGGTCGGTAACAGTCACCGTAGTATACATCGCAGTCTTTCAGTTTTCTTTTGCCCGGCCCATCCCATCGCACTTCTTGGATGGCGGTGATGTCTGCTTTGTAGCAGTCTAGGGCCTCCGCTAAATGTTCGGCTGCACGTGGTCTATAGAGAGACAGAACATTCCACGTGCAGATCCGAAGTTCGTTGTCCTTATTTCGTTTGCTAGGTTCGTCAACAGTAAATCCGTCCGTATCCGAGGCTTGTTGATGCTTCGCAACTAAAATAGCTTTACGTGGCCGGGAAGTCACCCCGACGGCACGACCCCCAACCTGGAGGACCAGACCCTATATATATAACTCCAAGGGCGGGGAGCCGGATTAACCGCTCCTTATAGGCCTGAGCTCCGAATATGTCGTAGTAGCCCGTATAAGGTGTTCACTAAGTAGTTCAGCCTAACTGGAACTGTAGACGCCACCGTTGATTCCATCTTGAGAATTCTTCCGCTGCCGCCTGGATGAAGGAGAAGTGCCTTAGTGGGAACACTCCTCCCCCCTCTCTCGTTTGCTGCCCCTAAAACCGTCCACAGGGATTGGAACCCCATCTTCAGTTAAAGGTACTAGGCACCCGATGTTCACCGCGGGGAGGTGAGAGTAGGAGTTGATAGACAGAGGTTCGCTTTGAAACAAAGCTTGTGGACGCTTGTGTCCTCTTGAATGCACATGTCTACCCTTTTGAACATCTTTCTTACCTACATGTATGTATACACAACATAGCCAATTTATTATTCCTTGAAAACAAAATAACCCGTTATCATAAAAAAAGGCTTCAGACTACATAATGTAAAATTTTATCAATGTTATATTTTGAATATAAATTCATAATATGCAAAATTGTGTTTTTTTGCTTTAATATTTTCCTAGAACCCAGTCCGAATGTGTAATGGATGTTATGATTTGATGTCTGTATTTTTGCTTACGGTGCTTAGGGGATATTAATAAATTTGTAAAAAAAGGCCCATCCAATATTCAAACGACTCTACACTCTACAGGTAGTATTTAAATCGGCCTGTCTTTCTGTTCTGAAATCTGGATGCAGCTTATCAAAACACCTAAAACTGGTTCGGTTGAAAAATGTTCAAATGTTAGTCTTCTAATTTCTTTTCCCAATTTAAGTCTGAAAATAAATTATTATAAGGACAATTACTTGCAACTCAGAATAATACTTAATATTTTTCATGTCTGATAATAAAATAGGTGTAATGGTTCAGCATGTTTAACCTGAGGTTTATCCTTTTAGTCGTTGTGACGTGTGCAAAAATATATTCCATATAGGTAGAAACGATTTTTTTAGTGTATCTAATGTTATACATTAGGTCATTCAGAAATAAAGCTTTAAAATATACTCGTAATATTCATTTACATGCATAATGTTGTACAAATACCATTTCCAGCATATTAATTTGATTCACATATTTATTTATGTATGAAAGCATTGAAAAATTAAGACCGTAAATATGTTTATTTATATAGGCTTTAATCATGAACAAATTTAAGGTCAAATTTATTCTTTTGTATTTACTTAATATAAGCATTTTTACATTTTTAATTAGAAAAAAAAGCGATGAATAAACAAACACAAATAAAAATAAAACAGAAGTTCAAAAACAATCCAACCTGAAAGTCAAATTACTAGTAGGTATACATAACATACCTATGTATGTAGTATGTACTATGTACAAAAGGGTGTTCCTTTAATTGGACATATTCCTGGATAGCCCTCATTGGATTTAAAGCATTGAAAAACAATTTCCCTATTTTTTTTCAGATTTTTGTTTCACACCCTTCGTCACTCTCTTTTCACTTCAAGTTACTAATTACATGTTAAGTCTGGTTTATACATCCATCTGAATGGTAGTTTTAGTAGAAAAAAATACTTTTTTTTCTAGGCGTGAACAACTGTCAAAAACGAAATGCAATTATTTTGGCGACAAGGAGGAACAAATTTGTCTCGAAACAAATATAACTCAATGGGCTTTTTGTAACCAAATATTATGACGAAAACTATTTTTTTGAAAACCTTTTGGTTCATTAATTTGATGTTTCATTTCAAATTTGATTTCACTTCGGCTTTAAAGACTAATTAACTGCGAAAAAATATAATAAGCAAATATTTTCGCATGCCGAAAATTATTGACGTGAAATACAAAATTATTGGTTTGCATGATTGGTTTACTGTTCCATATAAAAAAAAGCATTGCTTTCATGGAATGTCATGCAAAACAATGGACCGGCAATTGTTTTTCATGTGAAAAAAGTTTGGTGAATAAAATATTTTTTTTGCATGGTCGATTTACACTTCCAAAAAAAAAAATGTATTCACCTCAAGGCATTATTTGCATGCAAATGGTAATTATTTTACATTTTTAGGCCTATAGAATATTAACTAAGGGTAAACTATTGACTCAGTGGGTGACTTAGGCCAAGGCAAATGTTTTTCGACTTGAATATTATTTAATTAAGTGCACAGAATAGGTTGAAAATCGTTTTGAAAATATTGACTTTTTTCGCAAGAAAACTGTAAACTGTGCTTAAAAAAAATAAAAATATAAATACACCTCAAAGCATTTTTTGCATGCAAATGATTTTTTGCATCCAAAAATAATTATTTTCCATTTTAAGGCGTACCTATAGTTTATTAATAAAATTAAGGGTAAACTAATGACTCATTGGTGGTATAGGTGAAGGCAAACATTTTTTGCCCTGAATATTATACTATACTAGCAGACCCGGCAAACGTTTTTCTACCATATAAATTACTAAGTAAATCTAACGTTAGTATAAAGGCTCTCCAAAACCAACGCGAAACATTCGCCAACGACAGTTTTTTGTTGTTGTTTAGCGTCGTGTATTTGTCATATTTTTTACTATTGATGTGAATGATTCGCTACGAATTCACGTTGATTTGGGAGAAGATTAAATCGAAAGTCAAATATTAAATTTGAAGCTGAAAGTGAGCTTTTGTTGTGCGTCGCAGTTCTGTCCTTGAAATTTTCGCTTTCGGATGCAGCTGTACCTACCGGGCCGGTGCGGTGCCTAAAGAAACAATTTGCGCATAGAATTATTGCTAAGCTTTGAAGTTTATTCCTTGGATCTCTTTACGTCCCCTTTATATCGAGCTAGAGCCTAAACGGGTGAACCGATTTTTTCTTCATATTTGGAACATAATTTTTTAAATAAAAACTGTTTTCTGGTCGGGTGAATTTTTGAAGTTATTTGTACTCTCGTTTTTATCTTCATCGAAAATTAAATAAAATTAAAATAAGGACTATTATTTTATTAGAAATACTATATCTCCAGGTTCTTTTTGAAAGTCTTGCCCGGATTCAAGATGGCCACACTTTAGGGTTTTGATTTTTTTGTTTCTATTATCTTTGCTAGAATCAAGTAAGCAAAATCAAAAATTGTTCTGAGTCAAACAAAAAACAAAACAATATTTATGTTCAAGTCTATGTTTTAACAAATTTTCTTCTGAAATTATTCGTCATGCTGATGCCGATTGGATTTTCAACAGACTTCTCTTAGACTACTACCTGGCAAACAATGCTCACGAATAAATAAATAAATTGGGTGGCGCAACAGCTCGTGGAGATCCAGAGCCTTACAACTCTTAACCATTCCTGTGTGCTTGTCGTTGGCAAGAATGGAGAGGACCTACAGTTTTTTGCCGAGTCCAAATGGCTAGATGAGAACACTTATTCATGACAAGTATACTCTTGGAGGTTTTAACAATGAGTGATTGTTCATCGGCCGCTGACCAGGTTCAGTGGAGAAAAGTTCCACTTTGTACAAATAGTCCACAAATCGACCGGCCTTAAAATTAAGGTCTTTGCTCTTTGAGGAAAATATAAATACCAGGCTTCATTTTTGAGAATGATCAGATTTTCTCTTGCTAGAGAGCAGCTTGAGTCGCACATTGCTTTGATTTTCACTTTTCAAAATGCATTTTAAAATTGATTTTAATGAAAAAATACAAAATCTTTCAAAAACGTAGATTTAAATTAGCTTCAAAAAATTTTAGCTTTGCTCCAATCTACAAGATTAAAATATAGGTATATTAAAAACAAAGTTTAAATAATAAATTACATTTGTGAATAAAAATTATTGAGGAAAACCGAAAAATTTCATACTAAAAAGGTTATTGAGACCTGTAAAAATATTTAAAGCTGGCCATACACGACCGAGCCATCCGATCCATTTCCATTTGGCTCGGTCGGATCTAAGATTGGCTGAAAGTTCAAATAGATCGGCGCGGTGGCCGATCCACTCCACTCCACACACGACCGATTTAGGATAGGCGAGGGCCATATGGCTATTTGGTTCTGTCGTGTATGGCCAGCTTAATAGCATGCGCATATTGAAGACGCACTGCACATCTATTTTAGCCATAACAATTCCAGTTAAAGATTTTTTGTACCCTCTTTATTGACTTAAGCCATAAATACATATATGTACGTACATATGTCCCAAAAGCAGGTATAAGTAACCATTTTTATGGACCTTCACACCGAGATAGCACTCATGCACTTGGCCAATTCACTACACAAAAAACTGATGCCAAAAATCAATAAGCTCAAACTCATTGGATGGGTCTGTGTGTTTGTTTTAACACTTATGTCACGTTAAAATGCACTGGCAGAGTCAAGGCCGTACGCAAGGGGGAGGCACTTGCCCCCCTTGATCAAAATATATTTCATACATTATTCAATTCTTCTTTTAAATACTTTCATGTGGTGGAAACATCGCATAAGCCATGAACCTTAAATCCCGAATTATCTTTTGGTGGAAACGTAGTATAAGCCTCTTGAACAAACCTAAGTAAGAACGGGCAACCTAGCCGTTCATTCTTGTATCCTTAGTTTGAATGCATTTTACACTAATACAACTCTTTGAACAACCCTTTGAAATTTAAAATGATCAACATCAAGTATTGAAAATGGCTGTTTTTCATTGAAGTGCCAAAAGTAAAAAAAGAATAATCTACCCTACTCTGTAACAGCTCTACTAGGTATTTAACAGAAAATTTAGTACACACCTGTTGGAGAACCTTCTTGGAGAAGAGAGTGCTTTTATTTCACTAACCCTGGACACACAAAACGAGAAATAAAATCGGCGCAGGGATTTTCAAATATCCAAAATTCCCCTGTTGAGAATACATTCCACAAAAAGAACAAAACCGACAAGGCTTGTTGCTCCTTTTAGTCGCTGACCTAGAGACCAAGTATATTCTCCACTCATTGCTTGCTAGCAACTGGTGGCAATTAATACCTCAAGAATACTCCTCCTGAAGGACATCAACCCTGTTACCTGTTTGGGGCATTGTTAACGTAAAAGGGGAAACAAAGCTTTTTGTTTTTATGAATACGAGGAGAGCATCATAGTGCGCTCTGCTGTGCTTAGGTAAAGGTATATTGTTTTCAAGGGTAATAAAGCAAAGGGCCTTGCTGATATACCTGGTTGCGTTTGTATTTGAAGACAGATTTTTGGTAGTTGGATTTTTTGTTCCCTTCTTTTTGTTGTTGTTGTTATTTTTTATATGAATTTGGGTATTTGGGTATGAGAACTTATTTGTATTGATATTCTTCAACATAATCAGAGCATTATATAGGTAGGTAGGTATCTAAAAAAATATTATGCCGCCAGGGCTGTTTATTTAACCTATTTATTGCCAAAAACATTCGTCCGACGTTTGCATTGAACTAAAATATTTGATTTCATGTATGTATATGAGATGTATGTATAAGGGCTCTCTCGGGGATTAATTTAGGGCAATGTCAAGTTGAAAGGAATCATCGTTCATCAACAACAAAATAACGTTCATCACATTACACACAATGATTTAACGGTTATATACTTTTTTGATCTCTTATGAAGGATTTGAGAGTTTTTAGGTAAAACACTTGTTGTGTTTAATTTTAGTTTTCCAGAGTACCTATGTTTTTTTTCGAAAAGAAAAACTCTCTTTCTCTTTTGCATGTCGGTTGAGTCTTGAGTCCTTGAAACTTTATCACATCACATTAATTAATTAGGTACCATGTTAGCATGGCATAAAATAGGACTGAAACAGTTGGAATTCTTATTTATGCTAGTAATAAAGGCTACAGCAGCTGCTGTGGAGGTGCTGGTGTTGACCAGTAAGTCTTTATGGTGGACAGATACTCAATAAAAAAATAACATTCTAGCCCTTATTATGAGCTTAACAAAGATATCGGACTTGTTAAGTAAGTTTTTATGTTTACTTTAAGAGTGTGATATGAGTTCTTGTTGCTGTTATGGAGACTTAGCTGATGTTTTTGTTTTATGTAGGAAAATGGGGTGTGTAGTAAGTATTTGTGTAGCTTAATAAGTTTTTATGTGGTTTCTTGATTCTTTGTCTAGTCCATATAAACTTGTATATATGGAAAGATGTTTGGTATGTACATGATGTTTATTGGTATGGAAATATAACTATTTTTACGAAATATTCGAAAAGCTTTTTCTCGGTTATTGTGTATGGGAAATATAGTTACTTTTGGAAATCACTAGCGAATAAGAAACTGATTATTGGGTAGTCAAACGAGTTCATTTTAGAGAGGGATGTAAAGCGACAGCTGATTGAAATGATTAGAAAAAAAAAAAAAAAAAAAATAGATGGACCTACACCAATTTTCCTGCCCATGACAGAACCCTTCTTAAAAATAGCAATTCGCTTATTATATGTAGGTGCTTTTGGAACAAGCTTCATATCTTTTAGGGAAGTTTTACTGCCGAACCTGATTTGCTGAAGATAAAGTCTTGTCACTACCTTGCTAGAGGCAGTACCTCCCCAGGAAAATGGTCTTATTACGAGAGCAAGAATGTTTGGTTTCCAAAACCAAGAAACAAGACATTACATATCCCCAGGATATGTGAGATGTAGGCAAAAATAAAGGGTAAGGGGAGGGCCTCCGTAAACTATCCTGAATTCTGAATGAATTTTAGAATGCTTTTTATTGGCAAAGATGAGAAATCGCCCAGATCGTCAAAAAAATATTCTCCGAGGGCTGATTTTCTAGTTCTGGCTATAGGCTGCGGCATTTACAGAGGAAGTGAGATGAGCCCTCCTCCAACTTTTCGTCCTGCCAACCTCTGCAAAGGTCAGATGAGCTGATGCCCATTCTGGTCATGTGGACTCCCATTGAGTTGTGACCCGTCATGTGGATTCCAACCCCAGAGAGACATTTGAGGTCTGCTTAACTTAAGTAAATACTTTGTTTTTTCTTAAGAAATATCTGGCCATAGATTCCCAGAAACCCGACACGTGTCAATTTCTGACCAGCTGTCGTTAGTGGGCTTGAGGAACCTTTGGTGGTTCTACTTTTTTCCTGTTCCAGTGGCTTAAGTACCCATGGTAGGTACAGATTGGCTCGGTTATAGTGGCCAGTTTGTCTGACATTTCATTACCATAAGTGTCACTATGTCCCAGGACAACGACATTATACCAGTTCCAAAGCACCTAAAACAATAATGACACGATGCCATATTTCATGCATCTTAACTTAACTTAGCCAGATTCTTGTTGGCCTCATTTGGCCGGAAACAGTTTTATCCAGCACGTATATTTTAATAACCAGTTTAACCAGTTCGATACATAGAACCGATCCTTTTGAAATAGTTTATTACCTGCTTAAAACAAAAGTTCCGATTTCTGACCAATCGACCTCCGATCCGTTTACAAAAGTCTCGTATCGTTTTGATATCTTGGCCAACCATATATACCCAGAAACGGGTAGCAATAAGAGGCATTTTGCCATCCCTGGCTTTGGAAAATAACATGCTCCCAACATATTTTGAATTTTTTACTATGGACTTTATTTGAATTTTAATTTGTCTTTTTTGTGTCTATGATTTTCTCCCACGCTGGCGCTGCTGGAAGATTTGATGAGTATTTTGCAAGTTGAATACTCCGTTTGCCACATGCGAATATGAATCAATTTATTATAAACCTTAAGCTAAAAGCTCTTTTATTTTGCATTAAAATATATCTTAATTCGTAAACTTATTATTTAAGAACTATTTAATTCTTTAATTCGTAAAGCTTACAAAAATAACATATTTTTTAGTTCGTAAGTTCATAATTATTTACTTGCGAATTCAACGAGGGCTTAAAGATTTACTCCAATAATCGAAAGCTCACTAAAGCTTATGTTATAAACCAAAACGAAGAAGCTTTCTTATTAGTCAAAATGGCAAAACGGCCATGCTATAACGCCTTGGTTCCCAAAATGTGTTCCAATCACGAAAGGTGCCATTTTAGGCAACTGGCGGCCGCAAACAGTAAAAGTAACGTATATAGATAACCACATCGAAAAAGCTGAACTTACTCCGTGGAATTAAAGATTTTACATTATTTTGGTATCTGCAAAGCCTTATGGGCTTGTCTGCAGAAGACTGTGTACAAAAGTTTATAGGTTTTGTTTTGAGTTCTTAACTAAAATTAAGTCTTGATTCAAAATAGCTTTTTATGGC
Organism: Dasysyrphus tricinctus; assembly: GCA_963921185.1. Taxonomy (NCBI): domain Eukaryota; kingdom Metazoa; phylum Arthropoda; class Insecta; order Diptera; family Syrphidae; genus Dasysyrphus; species Dasysyrphus tricinctus. The sequence goes on along the minus strand of OY992532.1, from coordinate 219,709,648 downwards.
CTTTAGTCCTATAAATTGGCGTTTCGTTCGGCTTACTAACTTGAACTCATCAGTGACATAGTGAGGGCTTTGTCATACGCAATTTATATTAAGTTCAGTTCAACTTACATGAATTTTTCAACGAAAATCCACTGTAAACTATATCCAACAAGATTAGAATTTCTAATAATTAAGCTGGAAATTTTTTTGCCCTGGGCCAGGCATAGTTTCTATATAAGAAGGTTTTATAATACAAATTCTATATACTACTGAAATAAATCAGCCAAGTAGAAGACTTAGCATTAAGGATTGGACTTGTTGAATTATTGATTCAAAATAGCTATCAATAATTCAACAAGTCCAATCCTTAATGCTAAGTCTTCTACTTGGCTGATTTATTTCAGTAGTATATAGAATTTGTATTATAAAACCTTCTTATATAAAATTAAGTCTTATACCTAAAATTTTTTTTTTTTTTAAGTTTGACAGAAATAAAAAATTTAACTTTTTTCAGCAACAGCTTTTTTGACAAAATCCGAAATTCTAGGGGAAGCTCGTTAAATACTGTTGGGATTGCTACTTCGTATCGTTTTCGTCCATATTCATTCTAGTATATCGGTATTTCATATTGATTTTGGTTTCTTCTTCTGTTGTTGAAAATTTGTTGGGTAGCATGTTTGTATGTGTTATCGTCATGAAAATTAGATATCACTTCTAGTTTGTACATCTGCTGTATACTTAGCAATTTGACATCATTATCGATTGGCCGCCTGTTATATTGTTGTCCTAATGTAGCCCGATATATAATTTTTCGTAATTTTAAGTTTACATTCTCGAGGCAGGTAAGTTGAGGCGCCCTTCCTCACGCAAGTATACCATATCTAAGGTGAGATTCAACTAGTCCAATAACTAAGATAAAAAAGAGCGTATGCACTTTGCTGTAGTTTCTTAGTTAACGCTCTGATGTGGTAACTCCATTTAAGATTGTAGTCGACTATAACTCCAAGGTATTTATAAGTTGAAACATTTTCTATCAAGGCCAGGCAGCTGTCTTCCTTTTGTAGATCATTGTTCTATGCAAACACTGAACTCCGTGTACTTTTATTTTTATTTTATGTTTTAAAATGTGTGGTGGATGAATATGCATGACTTTAATTTTGTGTGCATTAATTATCAACCCGTGATCATGGCACCATGTAGTGACAGCATCAAATTCCTTTTGCATTATTTCCTCTGCTATTTCAACGTTTCGGTGGCTCACTACAATCGCAGTATCATCGGCGTAGGCATATCCCGTACCATGTGTTAAAACTGAGAGCAAGTCATTTACGTATGTTATCAGGGGCGTCTTTAGACAATCGGGGGCCCTGGGCCTTTATCCTTACTGGGGGCCTCTTAAAATTTTGTTTTATTGAAAACTATTCCATATTACAAGTCTTACCACAATTTTTATTTAATTTAACTATGTAAAGGGTCCGCCAAATAACTTTTTTTTTTGAAAATGCTACTCTACTACTACATGGAGTGTAGCTTCGGCTGTGTGGCACATAGCGCCGTCCTGTTAAAACCAAATTTTGCCAATAACCTCCTCTTCAATTTTTGTGAACAAAAATTCGATCAACATGGCCCGATAACGATTGCCATTGACTGTAACGGCCACTCGAAGAAAAATGGTCCAATTATGCCTCTGGACCAAAATCCGCACCAAACAGTGACTCGTTTTGGGTGTATTGGATTTTCAATGGCGTGTGCGGGTTTTCTATCCCCCAAATGCGACCATTTTGCTTGTTTACATACCCGCCAAGATCAAAATGAACTTCATCTGAAAAGATGATTTTTATGGCAAAATCGGCATCTTCTCTGAGTCGATCACAGGCCCACTTAGCAAAGCAGCCATTTGAATGAAATTATTTTTCATTATTAACCGGAAGGATTGTACTTTCAAATAAAAAAAGAAATTTGAGAAAATATTCAGTAGTTTTTTTGTATAGCATTTTCAAAAAAAAAAAAAGTTATTTGGCAGACCCTTTATTAGCTATTATCATTTAACTGTTTTGGGAATATCAAAAGATTAGAAAATCTATTCAGAAACAGTTTGCCAGTTTAAGGCAAATTTTGAATATTTTACAATAAGAATTCGATTAAATGAATGTTATCTGCATTTTTCACGCGACACTCAAGACTTCTTTTTTCGATGATTGAAGTGTGATTTTATGGTTTTTTCATCCTAAAGCGGATTTCAAAGCAGAAATATACATAGACGCTTTTGCTTCTCAACTGTCGAAATATTTCTGAACAACGACTGATGAAAAAATCACGTTCCTGTTTTTGCAAATAAAATTGATAAAATTAAGTTCTGACCATGTAGCTCTTTAGAAATGTATACAGACAGTTGTCACAAGATTTTGTGTTCAAAGAAAATATTCTTTTCATTTATTTTAAAAATACGTTCAGGGAATATCTTTTTTGAAACTTGAAACGGGATACATAGTCCCATGAAAAAAAATATTCACATTGCACAATGCACATGCACATATGCTACTCTCAGTTGTGCCAGTGCCGTAAAAAAAATATTATCGTACCCATGATATTTAAAAATGTTCCGAAAACGAAGTTTAAACAACAAAATTGGGCAAGGAAGACTGATTCCGGGTGTACAAATTAAAAATTACAATTCTCTCGTTTTTGCTTTGTTTTGATTATTTTTATTCTTAACAAGCTCTACCTTTACCAAACTACAATAGATCTATAAAAACGAAAATTTTTGACCTGATCTAAAATTTGTTTTTGTGCGGATAACGATTTTGCGAAATTTTTGTACCAAACGTCAATTTTTAAATTTTCGAGTTCTATTCGCTTTGATATTAATTTATTAAAAAAAAAATAAGTTATTGAGTATAATTTCTTCTTCTTTCTTCTTTGTTATGGAAGACCAATTAATACTCCTAAGACTTTATTTCAATTTTTTCCCAAAACCTGAAAAGCGTTAGATGTAGTTTTTATTCAATTGTGTTTATTATTTATTTTATTTAAAAATTGAACTTTTCTTGAATTTCATTTTGGCACCAAAAGTACTTAAAATGTTCTTTTTTTGTGAAAAAAATTAAATAGTTTTAAGAGTATTAATAATTGGTCTTTCATAATAAGGATGAAAAAATAATACTCTATCACTTATTTATTAGAGCCAGATAAATCCTATCTCAACTTCGCATGCCTACTTTCAAAAATAACCATCGGTTGGTATACTGGGGCTGTCCGGGGGGCCCCCTAAATTGCGGGGCCCTGGGCCCTGGCCCACCGGGCCCATGCCTAAAGACGCCACTGTATGTTATAAATAGCAGTGGCTCTAACTTTGATCCTTGTGGGACTCCATACGCAATTTCTTCTTCTGTGCTATATTTTCCCATGATTTTAACTTTGAACTTTCTTTCTTCAAGAAAGTTTTCAAACAAATTCAGCAAGGAACCTCGTACTCCAACTTTTTCCAACTGCCTTAAGATATTTTTGTGACTTAGGGTATCGAAAGCTTTTTTAAAGTCAATAAATACTACTATTGAGTTCTGGTTTTTATCCAGACTTGTATATAACTTATTTGTAAGGTCTCCAAGCAGTCTGTTGATACTCTTCTTTTTTCGGAATCCAAACTGGTTCTTTTCTAGAAGCTTATACTTCTCTAAATAGTTGAATAGTCTTTTCGAAACTACTTCTTCAAGAACCTTATCTATCGATGAAAGAATGGATATTGATATTGGCCTATAATTACTTATTTCACTTTTCTTGTCGCTTTTATGTATAGGTCTTACTATTGATGTTTTAAGCAGGTTTGGAACTGTCGATTGGTGAAGGCTCATGTTGACTATTTTGGTTATTGGAGCTAGTGATTTAGCATTGTTTTTAAATCCTTTGGCCTGATTCCATCGATTCCTGGTGATTTATGTTCATTCATTGATCTAAGGATATTTTCTATCTCTATTATAGTAGCTTCCTCAAAAAATATTGAGCGTTGTATTCTGTTTGAAGGGCCGACTCCTTTGAATAAAAAGATTGACTCCTTCGAATCAGAGGACCGAATCCTTTGAGTCAAATGATAGTCTCCTTTGAATCACGGGACTGACTTTTTTGATTCAAAGAACCAACCAAGGAGCAAAGCTTTTGAATCAAAGGACCAACTCCTTTAAATAAAAGGATAGTCTCCTTTATAATCAAAATATATTTTTATCTTACGCTTCCACAGCTCAAAAAATTTGGACCACTTCCTTTGAACCAAAAGATAGACTCCCTTGAATCCAAAATATATTTTTACCTTAGGCTGCCACAGCTCTAAAACGTTGTCTGTAGTTTTTCTCTTCATGTTTCAACAAATGCCAGTTTCACTTAAGTGTTGTAAGTTCTTCATTGAAAAAAGCTAAATTGACAAAAACTAAATGCACTTTCGTAGGTTAAAATTAAAGAAAATCACTAATCAAAAATTTCGCTTCTGACATCAAAACTTCAACTTTTTAGGTTTAAAAGCGAACTTAAGCTTTTAAGGTGCTGGCTGGTTCCATTTCCATGGTGAGATTTCATAAAGTGTAGGTAGTTGTTCCAGCTATTTAGGGTTCCTTTTCTGGAATCCTTAAGGAAAATTAAACGTTTTTTAATCTCAACATAAAGCACATTATGTATGTAAATGTAAAAGTTTACGTGTGGATGATAAGCTTTTTGATTGTACTTAAATATTTACGTTTCGTTTCATCTAACGGGTCTAAGCGACTTTGGCATTTGCTCTCCGTTGACTATTGGTGAAATTAAAATATACTTGTAATCGAAACCAAGGACATCTGTTTTCTTTTTGTTACCTAAGGGCTAGAATAACTGGAGACGCTTTTTTGTTGATACCCAGGTTCATTTAAATGGCTACCGCCATCTAAGGAAGTAAGTTAGGACATTTTTACAACTTGGCCTAGACATGCATTTTGATTTATAGAGACTAACGACATCTATTTATTTATTGTTCTAAAAATACAAACAACCAACACCACCTTTTGTCATTGCAAGTAAGTATTTTACACAGTGTTGAGGGATCATAGGAATAATCCCATTTTTTGGGGAAATTCAGGATTCCTTTTTTATTTAACTTATAGTTAATGTGCCCTACCAATAACCAAATTTAGTGAAGACTTAAATATTTCATTGAAATAGACCATAATGAAATCGACTCTAAGTAATAAACCGTTCATGCTATATCCTTAATATTTAATAGGACTCTAAACAATGAGCCAACTGTGGTATGACCTCCAAAAAAATTAACATCCATTATTTGGGTTCCATAACATTATGGTGCTTTGCACTGAAATATTTAAATCGTTGCTGAATTTGATTATTGGTGAGGCCCAACTAGATGTGTTCCTGGTTGTTTTCGAAAATTTTAAGTTTTTAATAATATCTTTTAATGGAAATCGAAAAGAGATTAATCAGAGTCAATTCTTTTCAAACTATGTTTTAAAGCAATTTAAAATAAAATATTTTTGTTTTCCATTATAAGTTATGTTTTTGTATTAAACTTTATGTTTTTTGGCTTTTGAAAAAAGGTTATTTTCGGTGTGCTTAAGAGGATTTATTATAAAAATTCTCCCAGCACTGGTCTGACGTTTTCAATTCTGCGCATGTATTTCTTAACTCCGAATAACTTTTGAAAAATCGATAGTTACAAACCATGGACACGTCGAGAAGTTTTGCTCCTTTTGGCTTTTAGTTTTCTGACAAAAATATCAAGATGTAACATCCTTCATGTTTCATCTTGATATTTCTTTTCTTTTAAAAATATATTAAGGTTGTATTGTGGTCTGCTCCTGTAGTATCAAATATCCAACTTTTTTTTGTATGTAATAGATGACAGATTTTGACACTTTTGAATGTGCTGAATTGCTGACAAATGGAAGATAGGCATTACCTGGTGAACAATGGTGCTGAATCCAATTCGCTCCGGAAATGTTTTTGCGCTGACAGGAAGTCACATTTTATAAAACTCAACCGTAACGTTTTGAAAAGTGGTCCACTATCGTTAAATTGTATTCCAGAAAATGCCAGTTATACATATGTATAGAGGTATAGGTTCAACATTATGATACACTTCCACTTGGTTGTGTATTGGCTACTGTGAGACAGTTAAATATTTTATATGTTAAGAAACTATTGAACATAAAAACAAAGCAAAAATGCATTCGTAAATATAACAAAAAGGAACTAGAACCCACAGGTACGGCTTGTGTTGCCAATTCAAGGAGGAAAATGCTGCCGGTAGTTTTATGTTCCTTTTATTTTGGGAAATAATAACCCCCACGGGATTTATTTTCGGGGATCTTATTGCACTGCACCGTTTCTGTCTCATGCTAATTAGATAAGAAATGTTAATTGATTTCTTTAAACTTCCAATAGTTTTGTAGGCAAAAAAGGGCAAATTTAATTCCTGGAAAAGTTTTCTTGGAGTTAGTGGATGCCAAATGCAAGTTAATGAGGAATGTACAGATAAAATGGCCCAAATTATAATGTGTGCCACAAATTTTTCAAGTTTTAAAAGCAAATAAATGAATTTTTGATATAGCTCTCAGAACTTGCCTTTGAAAGTTAATAATTTTTGGTGATGACCTTATACTTACACAGACGGAAAATGAAATGTGATCATATTTGATTATCATAAATGTGATAATCCCCTTAGACGATTCCTCCCCTGGTTTTCAACACTGATGCTTTGTAAGGAACAAAATAATATTTTTCATAGCTTCTTCCACGGAACAAAACTGAATCTTCTTTTTTATTCTTCTACTGATTATTTTAATTTTTTGCCAATTTTAAGTGGATTCATTGGGTAAACAAATATAGTAACAAATTACTTACCGCGATTTAATTGATATTTTTTTTAATTTTCTATCTCCTCACCTTTCAGTCCTTCCTGCTACGCCACTGGTTTTTGCGTTGTAGGTACTAAAAATACAGCTACATATTCTACATAAAAGGTAGGTCAATCATTACCAAAATGAAAACAATTCCCGTCAAGTTTTTGCACAGTTTTGCATTAGTAACATACTATTGAAATTTTTCAATGGATCTTGATTGGCAAGGCAAAATTTTAACGTTGACGGTGCTATGTTTGTGGTGAACTTATCGATGGGATCAAGAAATCAAGAGTTAGTTGAAATTCACCCGAGATAAACATTGATGGCATGACTAATGAGAGTATACCTCGTGGATATCCGCGCGGATACCACCCCGATACCTCGCGGATACCACAAGGATACCTCGCTGGATACCACACCGATTTCTCGCAGATATCTCGTAGATACCTCACGGATACCTCGTGGATTCATCGCGGTTACCCCACGGCAGTGGCGTAGCGTGGGTGGGGCGCAGGGGGTGGCACTATATACGGGGCGGAGAAATTTAATTACTAATAGGTATTGACTGTAAAGTTTTGCCGCCCTCAGCAAATGTATTCATGTGAATTACTGAATTTTCCATCCAGGCAGGAGCTTACGCGATCAGAAGGGCTACGCCTTGAATTTCAGGGACCGTATTCACGACTCCATAGATTAAAATACCGATTCGCGAAACTATATTGCTGATTACCGAAGGTGCCCTGCTGTTCGCATAGTTATTAAATTTAAGCGTCCCTAGAAAATTCTGTCCGGGCGGTACTGAAACCAAAAGTTTTGTCATAAATAGAAAATTATTACCAAAATTCCTTTGAACAATGGATAGGTACAAAGGTAGAAAGTAAGAAATTAATGATTGAATATTCAAAATATTATGGTGTTCTTAAGAACTTTGCAGCTATTACGGCGGGTATATACAAAACAACCATTCAATAAAAAGAAAACACTTAGGTATTCACATTTAGTAACACAAAACTGTTCTGTATTTCGATCTAGCTTAAGCCCTTGGAAAGATTCTCTTCAAACTTGGAATTCACCTTTTCAAACCTTAGACTAGAAGGAACATTTATGTTTTTAGCTCCAAAAATAACGGTATCTTTCATAAAACTGTTATATAAGGCAAACTTATTTGGCTTAAAAGCGACTATAGGTTAATTTTGTTCATGAATTCTTGTGTCCAAAATAAAAAGCAGAATTTACTTTTTCTTAAAATTCTGTTAGGCAGGATAAGAAAGCTGAATTTTGAAAAGCAGTTTCTTTCTCTAAACAACAGAATTTTGAAAAGCAGAATTTTGAAACCAAAATGTTGACTTATTTTCAAGGAAATTGTGTGACAAGTGGCAGGTACCGTTACTTTTGGTTTAAAAAAAGTAAAAAATATATGAGGGGAATGACCAAAATCTAATATATACCAAGTGTAAAGAAAATCCTTCCAGCCATTTAGGTTGTAGCGGAAGGGACAAACAGACAGTCAGAATTGTGAGACCCACTTTTTCGTCTTCCCTATCAATTAAAATCTCGAGTTCGACAATGAGAAATCACTTGAGATATTTTTTTTCATAAACAAAAAGTGGAAATTTATAAATAATAAATTTAGCTTTGCCGAAAAATTTTATTTATTTTTTTGGTTTATATTAGTAGATTTTTTTTATTAATTTGAATATTTACAAATTTGGAAGGGGCGGCAAAATTTTCCACCGCCCCGGGCGGCAGAAACTCACGCTACGCAACTGCCCCATGGATACCCCGCTGATACCACACCGATTCCTCGCGGATACCTCATGTATACCTCACGGATACTTCACGAATACCGCGGATACATCGCGGTTACCCCACGGATACCTCGCTGACACCACACCGATTCCTCGCGGATACTTCGTGGAAACCTCACGGATATCTCACGGATACCTCACGGATGGATACCACGCAGATACTTCCCGGATAATTTTTTTATTTTTGACCTTTAAACGCTTGAAAATTTATTTATTTATTTTTTATTTGTATGGCAACAAACTAGGGCACAGTGGTCCCTTTGTTGAATTTCAGCGTCAAAAATCTTTTCCCACTCCAATTCTTGCTAAAAATTAATGAAATTTAGTACACTTAATGATTTGAAGATGTTTAACTCAGTGGTGCTTTTTTCTGGTTACATTAATTAAATCTGATATCTGGCTAAGAATTTTCCAACAGTCAACTATCGGAATTTAATTTACGCTTCCAACAAAAATATCAACATCATTAAAACTATTACTATTAAAATTTGATTGGCAACTTCCAGCCTAAAAACTGCCAAATTTATTTCTGATTCAAACAGATTAGTTCAAAAAGTAGTTTTAAAAACAAAAATTTTTAAAAACTATCACTGAAATTAGTTGTAATCCCTTGGGAATATTTCTCAACATCTTAGACTATTTTCTTTTAATTTTGTACAAATCGGTATTGGGGTCATTTTTATATGAAAGTATACACTCAGGCACAAATTTTAGGACGTTTCAAACATAAACTTGACTCAGTTCTCGACTTCGACTGTATAAATTTTTTGAAATTTTGAAATTAGGGACCATGTTCTGGCCTTAATTGTGAAGTTAGTGTTAAATTAGAAAGAAATAGGTAGCACCACTGAATTCAGCATCCTCACATCACTCAGTGTATCAAATTTCATTAATATGTATCATGTAGGACTGTCATGCCGAAGGTGTGGGTTCAATTACCAGCCATGCCACCTAAAAACAGAAATGTTTTATCCGAGGTACTGCCTCTTGAGAGGAACTGACAAATCCTCCAAGAGTATATCTGTCATGAAAAAGTACTTCTCACTTAGCCGTTCGGACTCGGCAAAAAACTGTAGGTCCCCTCTATTCCTGTCAACAACATACACAGGAATGGTTGAGAGTTATAATTCACTAGGCCCTGGTTCTGCACGAGCTGTTGCGTCACCCAATTTTTTTATTTTATCAAGAATTGGCGTGGGAAATTACACTAGTCAACAAAATTAAAGGAACAAATTTTTTTTCAATTTTTATTAGCATTTTTTGAAGAGCTGTATCTTTGTGACGAGTAGTCGTATTGAGTTGAAATAAAAAGCATTTTACAGCTTTATGTTTTTTGTTTCGAGATTTGTCTGCAAACAAATTTTTTTGAAGTACCGTTATTGCGTTATTGCAAAAAATGAGACGAGATAACAAATTTTTTTTTTTTTTATTTTTTTTGAAGGTCCTCATTTCTATGGATAAATTTTTTTGAGTCAATTAAATATCATGATCAGATACCTTGTTTATTCAGCTTCAATTTAGTTTTTTTGTTGTTGTCGTACGATTTTTTTTGACATGGTTTATCTGACTTTGAATGAAATAAGACACTTTTAGCCTTGATTACCAATATCTCAGCAAATTATGATGTTATAAAAAATTCAAAGACAGTTTTGGAAATTTGAGAAAGCGTTTTACAAGATTTTTTTAAGGTTTTGTAGAAATTATTTTTTTTTACCGTTCACCGTTAATTTAAAAAGAGTACTAAAAACCGACGTTTTGTGGTCTTTTCGTAAATCTTTTTTTTTTCTTTGCAAATATTGATTGCATGGCTTGCGTTGGTATGCAAATTAATAGACTGTTAAATCATCAATATTCTTGTAAATTTTCAAATTGATTCATCGAACCGTTTTTCCTCACCAAAACTTCAAAGTCTTACAAACCAGGTAAAGGAACAAATTGTGTTGTTCCTAAACAATGCGTAGTCGTCATCAAACTGACAAGAAAACTGTAATTCCAGTGGATTTTTTTCACAGTTTTGCATTAGTTAGATACTTTTTTGAATTGAAATGAAATAAAAATGAGGACCTTCAAAAAAAATAAAAAAAAAAAATTTTGTTGTCTCGTCTCATTTTTTGCAATAACGCAATAACGGTACTTCAAAAAAATTTGTTTGCAAACAAATCTCGAAACAAAAAACATAAAACTGTAAAATGCTTTTTATTTCAACTCAATACGACTACTCGTCACAAAGATACAGCTCTTCAAAAAACGCTAACAAAAATTGAAAAAAAATTTGTTCCTTTAATTTTGTTGACTAGTGTATTTTTGTCGTCAAAATTCTACAAAACAGACCACTGTGTGGCGTTTCAGATGATATACTTTTTTGGCAGTATCCTACAGATGCCTTGATTCCAAATTTTCGATGGCTGACCAATTTCTGAAACGATCTGACCTTTTTAGACCAACTACATACTATGAGCTGATCTGATTACATAGCAAATTTATGAGGTGTTAAGATCTGGCTCCACTGGATAATTGGTATTCATATGGGGGCATACACAAAGAAAATAAATATTTCTCCGTCTAGATTTTTTTTTTTTAAATAAAACGCATTCTCTTTGTTGTTTTCATTTATATATATATAATATATTTTTAACATTATTTCCCATTGTCTGTTACATTGAATTTCTTTTTCGTTTTTTTTTTCTCGATTTGTATTGATTAAAATTTAAGTAAATAACTTTGTTTTATTTTGTTTTTTATTTTTTTTAAATTAATTACATTTGAAAATCTTAAACCAAACTAATTTCAAATTTTGTTGAAAGTCTTCTAAAAAGTAGAGGTGCGCATGTCTTTTGAATTTTGTATATTCAATAATATTTCCCTTTGTATTTGTAACAATTAGAATTGATTATTTTCGGTGTGGTTGATTAAATTGAGGATTACAAAAGAATTTTGGTTTTAGCTGCCATATTTTTTTTTTTTTTTTTATAACAGTTTGAAATTGGATAACATGTTGTTTTTTTTTAATATTTAGAAAAATTTCCAATTAATTGAGATCTTACAAAGATTTAATCTTTAATTATTATTGTTTTAAAATTTTTAAATTATAAATTTGTTTCTATAACAAAATATTTTTTTTTTGTCTAATTACATTTATTTGATTGATTTACAATAAAAAGGATTTTATTTCTTTTTTAAGATTAAACAAAAAGTATCTATATTTGTATATTTTTTTCCATTAAGTCCATATTGTCATTAGTTTGGTTTTTATGTTTACTTATGTAGTTTTTGGTTTTAAAATATAATTTTGCATTTATGTAGAGATATATGTATGTAGGTAAAGGTATGTTTCTTTTAAATTTTTTTTCATTATAAAATTAAATTCCATGTTTTTTTTTTCTTTCTTTTGTATAAGACATTTTATTTTGGGCTATTGTAATGTTTTTTTTTTGTTTATATTCAATATAAAATTGTAGTTATTTTTATTGTTTGTATTTGTTTATACGTAATATACATCTATTTACTTGAAGTTTTTATCTAAGGTTTTCTTATATGTGTACCATGATATTCTAGCTATTATTTTTGTGCGGTATTGCCAGTTTGATATTTTCATTTTGTTTCTGATATTTAATGTTAATAATAAAATTTGATGCCAGATAAATTTTTCTTTTCTTTGTAAACTTTTTATAACTTAAAAAAAAAATCTTTAAATGTATCCTAAAAATTACAATGAATGAATCGTTTTGTTAGTTAACAAAAAGTGGCAGCACTTTTGTTTAGTTGAAGGTATGTGGTTGAATGCCAATTTTAATTTTTAAAAACTTTTCTCTACAAGCAAACAAATATAATGCAATTTTTATATGCAGAGTTTAGAAACTAATCCGAAATTGGTTTAAGATACATACAAAAAATAATGTGATTCGAAACGAGCAAATAAGGAAACGGAAACAAAGAAATCAAGAATTTTCTCTAGCCTATAAAGTTGGTTGTAGCACACTCAAGTCGTTGTTATTTCATTCAAAATAGTAACTCGAAATATGTCGATTTATTAAACTTTTGCATAAATTGGTAGGGTGTTTGCCTAGGGTAAGGCTCACTAAAAAATAAGTTCACCCTAATTTAATAGTATCTAGTTCTAATTCAAAAACAGAAAATCATTGTAATCGTTCAGTTAAAAAGTTCCAAATTTCAACTCTTACAAAAATCCATAAAATGCACGACTGTGTCGACTTGCTCTCATGTTAAAGAGGCGGAGGAAAAAATTGTGAATCCTTTTTTTTTTCTAGTTTTAAAATTATGCGTTATCAAGTAGTTAATACATTGTCCTCTTTTTACTCCACTGGCCTCTATATGTCATCTTTTTGTCCCAAGGACTACCAGTCGTAGATATTTATAAAAGGTCTGATCCATTACTTTGAGTTTCTGTGATTTTTGGTCCAAACTTGTTAACTTTGGACTAAAATGCGCAGAAATGCACACAAAATCACAGAAATTCAAAGTAAAGGAACAGCCCCAAACTTTGACCGATTTCAAGAACGTCAAATCAATGTCAATTTGATGGTCAAATGAACTTATTTTTTGGCGAAAATGTTGCTATCGTCAAATATGAAATCATCCCGTGCGTTGGCACAAAATCATTTTGATCACCGTCAGTCAATTTTCTTTCAAACGCATTTGACGTTTACGAACACGCTCTCTGTCTTGTCATATTTGTTCGTCAACTCGACTTTTTAACTGCTCAGCTCGAGCATGTAACTTTAGAAAACTGCACTATCGAACACATTTTAGACGCGGATAAGTCTTTTTCTTGGAGCAGAGCCGTATCTTTACGATTATTTTCGTGGGTAGTGGCTACCCTTCTTCAAAGAGCACCACAGACAAGCATGTTACCGTGAACAAAGCACCGATTTTTCTTCTAGTTTATTGATATAAAAAAGGTGAAAATGAACCTATTTCTTTCTGCGCTTCACTACTTTTAAGTGTAGCGTAGACATTTTTTACGATTGGAGACCGACGCACAATGGGACCTCTTGTATGGAGAGCGTGCTCAAAATGCAAAATTGAAACTAACGGTTTCGTATAAAATTATAATGTGGATTCAAAGTTGACATGATTGCTTATCAATATGTCAAGTTTTGAAGTTTTGGGAGACAGAAGGGTAGTAGAAAATAAGCGATAAAAGTAGCAATTCGTGTACATTCTAAAATCCATTGTGCAGTTGTAGGTCATTTGAAAATTTGGAAAAAATAAATTCGCGGTGAATACAAAAATATAATAAATATATTGGCATCAAATGAAGGTCAGTGGAAAATTAAAAAATATTTTTATCAAATTAGAACAACATTTTTCCCTTACATTTTAAAAAAATTGAAAAGTTACGTAGAAAATATTCAAAAAATCTTATTTCGGTTTTGCGCACCATGCTCTCACTTTTGACTTCTGTTTCATATAGAGGAATATTGATACTACTAGACCACGTATTCAGTTTTAAAAGCATCGTGCGCAAAATAAAAAAAAAAAATTTTGAACATTTTCTACGTAACTTTTCAATTTTCTTAAAATGCTAGTGAAATATGTTGATCTAATTTGATAAAAACATTTTTTTTATTTTTACTGACCTTCATTTGATGCCAATATATTTTTATATTTTTGTATTCACCACGAATTTATTTTTTTTGAATTTTCAAATGACCAACAACTGCGCAATGGATTTTAGAATTTACATGAATTGTTGCTTTTATCGCTTATTTTCTATTACATTTCTGTTTCCCAAAACTTCAAAGCTTGACATATTGATAAGCAATCATGTCAACTTTGAATCCACATTACAATTTTATTCGAAACCGTTAGTTTCAATTTTGCATTTTGAGCACACTCTCCATACAAGAGGTCCCAGTGTGCGACGCGACAAACGAGCCTACCTCAACCTCGATAAAAAAGCAACACAAATTTGAAAACGGCCTTCTTGGCTTAAGGACTACCAGTTGTATTTTTATAAACTTTGCCCTTTTCAAAAACGTCAAATCAACGTCAATTTGATCAAAGTGGTGCCAGATGAGATTTATAGAATCCCACCAGATTTTAAAAAAAACCCACCATTTTTGTACTGAAAGGAAAAAAAAACAGCATAACTTTTTCTGCTATAAGATAACTAGCTATTTCCTTAAAAAGAAGAAAGTTGGCTCTGCACTCTTGGCACTTCATATTCAAACAAAAAAATAAGGCATCTAATTATTCAGTATTAGGTCAAAGAAGTCAACTTGTCCTAGAAATTGGCCAGCCTTAGAAAACTTGTAATCAAGACTTAAAGTTTCACAAGGCCACGCACGATTTTTGCCACCTCATCCAAGAAATCACTAGATCGTGATCAAAGCAGGTGAAATATTTTCAGTAATTGGTCAGCCATATATTTTCTTATGAATTTTCAAAGTTCGTTCCAATGTCAAAAGAAAAAATGTTGGCATTTCATTTGGGTAATTTAAAAAGAAAGTATGATATTAGAAAGGTAACTTAAAGGTCATAAAAGGACAGATAGCTAATTTTACCCCAAAAAAAAGACTAGAAATATTTTCCCACCATAAAACCCACCATTTTTCCCACCAGAGGAACCATTTTGGTTTGAAAACCACCAATCTGGGAACACTGTTTGATTGTCAAATGATTGTCATTTTTTGAAAATAATATTGCTATTGTCAAAAATATGAAACCGTCCCATTGGCACAAAATCTTTTGATCACCGTCAGTTAATTTTCTTTCAAACGCATTTGACGTGTACGAAACCGTTTTCTGGCTTCGTTTTTGCGTCAACTCGATTTTTTGCGTTTGCGCATAAGAACATTCTGGAAATACATTTTTGACGCAGATGCCGATTTCGAAAACGGATTTTGTGTAAGCCTTGACTAATAGCCTGTTGAATAGACTATTGCTACTTAATCCACTCATACGCTTCTGAGAGAATGGTCATACTGGCCACTTTTCAATATGTTTGGTATAGCTCGGAAACTAAGCCAAATTTGACCATTTAGCTCATAAAACTCTTTATTCGAAATTGTATAAAATTTTTTTGCAGGAAGAATTGACAACAATCAGACCAAAAAAAAAATCGAAATCGAAAAGTTTCTAATTTTTTGAACAAATTGCAAAGACTGCAAGAAAAGATAAGAAATGTTGCAGTTTTTAAAACCCATATCTTTGTCAATTTTAAATAAAAACTACATTTTGTGTTTCTTTTTTCGTTCTGGGCGTGTTCTGAGCATGTCCAGAGCGCGCTCTATAAGCTCAGAATAAATTATCTGAGCAGACAGAGTTATGGGGTTTTCTTTTGGTAACAAAAATTGATTTTTTTCCCCTTCAGATCTGTCAAAACACAGATTTTGTCAATTAAAACCTTCCAATGGGCAAGAAAATCAATTTTTTTTATCGAAAATCAATTTAGCAGATCTGGATTTTTCGGCAGATTTACCCCGCTTTCACTTACACCATTAGACACCAGAACAACTGAAAGCCATCAGTTTGACATGTCTGGATCGCTAGCTTCATAGACACAAATTATTAACCAATACAATGAAATAGAAAAATCAATCTGAAATCGTATACCATTCGCGACGAAAAAAATCAATTTTTAGATCAAAATCTGAATTTACCAAAAGAAAGAAAACCCCATTAAATGCTGAACACAGAGCATTTGACAGATAGCGTTCAAGTGTGTTTCAAAAATAGTTGAGAGCACTACGCCTGATATCTAATAGATGTGTCACCAAACATGCACTAGTTTATGATAGTAGTAGTAAACGCGGTTCTTTCGGATACTCTTGTGTATATAAGTAAAGAAGTTATCAGGTAATTGAACGTGTAACTTGGCAAGTTTTTCGTTCATAAGTGCTTGGATACATGAGTGCAAGAATCCAAGGAAGAGAACGGACGACGTTTAGAAAGATGGAAAGGGATGGAACAAAATGCCAAGTTTCATCATTTGCCTCATTTTCAGCTATGAGTATTGCATTAGGGGGCTTACATGGAACAACATCTCATCAAATATTGTTGACAACCACCGATGTTTGATCATTTGAACGCAAAAAAATGTTTTCAACCTGAGTTGTATGGTTTTCAAAATATTCTGAAAACTTGTTCCGATTCCATTAAGCAATGTTGTTAACAATGTTGATCCATGTGAATCCACCCAATGGAAAACCATGTTTCTTTCTTAAAACGTTCTCAAATTGCTAAGTATTCCTCGTACTATTTCAATTTTGTTTTACTTCTGTTAGACTCTACAACTGTCAAATTTTCTTGCATGCCCACTTAATTTTTTTTCTTTGTGTAGCCACAAAAGTAATTCTTTTTTGCACTCGTGTATCCAAGCACTAATAAATGTCAAAATATAAGTTGACAGATGATAAGTGCTAATGCCAAGTTCACATGGCAATGCACCGCAAGTTTCTTGCAGTATAAATCCATGCGAATGAACAGTGGTGTATACAATCTACAGAGCCTTTCACACGACGACGTTTTTACGTTTGCTGTTTGGATTTATACTCATATTTGGAGTTATACTGCGAAAAAACGTGTGTTCCATTGCCGTGTGAACTAGGGCTAACTTGTTGTTGATAATAAAGAATTATTGATACTGGTTTCTTAATCATCGAAGTTAAATCTGTACCTTGGTTCTAAAAGGACCAAAGTCCATTTTTTTACAATATTGGTTTAAGTTCACTTTTTGACTCACCGGAAGATGTTCTAAGACTGTAATAAGAGATGCGCTCCAATTGTTTCTTAACAAGATACCGATGGTTATAGAAAGTTTAATTTTCAAAAGCAATAAGCATTTTTAGAAATAATAAATCTTAGTTTTCGATTTCCCAAAAATTATCAAATTGGACATTGGCCCTTTAAGAACCAAGGTACAGAAATATTTACATCAATTACAGAATCCAACGAACGGGTTGCGGAGGGAATTACAATCAAATTTGACATTTTTACAATGAGCCAAATGTCAAAATTGAGTCAGATTCCCTCCGCAGCTCATTCATCGGATTCTATAATCGGGGTGGGTATTTAGGTATTATTTCTATTCAAAGTTTAACAAACAAAATTATCTAACTGCTTTATTGAAAATTAAATTCTAAAGATAGTTTAAAGTTACTTACTCCTTAAAATGTATTTTACAGTAAATTGAATAAGAAGAAAAGGAATAAAAAGCTGCTTTCACTTCTATGTGAAAGATCCTTTTAAAATTTGACTCTCCTGCTCTGTCAAAATAACAGAGGAAAATTACTTAGCGTTCTGAAATATTAACTGGCTGATTTAAAATGGTTTCGCAAGTTGATAAGAACCTGTATAAAGGTGTATTAGTCACTAAATGTCACTCTCCCTAGACAACAAACACAAAAAGTTAAAAATGAATGGAATCAAATTAAGCATCCATTTTTCTATTTGTGGTTCTTTATTTGACACAAGCCTCGTAAAGCAACCAATTGAAAAAACGTTCTATATGATTTATGCAACGTTTTTCTAAAAGTTAGATAAGAACTTATTCAATATCATAACAATTTAAGAGATCAGAGGTTTTCTGGCAATTTCTAATAAATAAGGCTTGAAAAAGAGCGTTTATCTGTGTGAATAATTTTATTTGGCATATTGTTTGAATTACATTTTAGTTATAAACTTATAAATGGTTTTGTAAAAAGAATTTATATTTCAAATAATAAGTAAATTTAAAAAAAATACTGGCCCTTAAAAAAAGGGAAAATACAAAAGTTTTTATTCTATTAAAAAAAGTTTGGATTTTAATTTACAACTATCCTGTTTATGTTATTTTTATCTTTTTATAGGTTGTCCTTAATTATTCTAATTTTTATTTTATAAATATTACAATTATATTACAGTTATATATTTAATATATCACTATTTACAATCTTTGTCTTTTTATTGATTACAATTGTTTATTTCTTGTTTTTTTGTATGTACTTTTATATAGTTTATTAATAATGTATATATATATAAATACTTTCATTATTTTACTTTTATCTTTATAACTATCTAACAAATTATTTTTTATTTCATAGTAAATATATCTATAAATTTTAATTATTAACAAAAAAAAGTTTTTAAGAAAACTTATTGAAATTAATTTAAAAAAATACAGATTTTTTCAATTTCTCTTTTATATCTTTTTTTATAATAATTTAGAAGGGTTTTTTATTTTTTATTTTTAATATTTTTGGTAAATTTAATTTTAATAATTCTTAGATAGTCTAAGGCGTATTTTAGTAGAATCTACTCATCATATAATTTTATTATTAATTTGTTGTCTTATTTTTCTTTTTGTTGTTATTTAATTAAGTAAGTCGTTTTATTAGGTTTTTCCGTTTTTTGTTTTGTATTTTATACTAAGAATTAATAAATTAATTACATACAATAATTAATAATACAGTACATTCGGTAAAAAAATGATTTTGCTGTTGTGTTGAAATTTTGTGTTATTTTGTTATTTGGCATGCAAGAATTAGATTTTTTTAATTTTAATTATTATATTTTTATGGAGAATTTGTTTATTTTTTTTATTTTATGGAAGTATATTTTCTATTTTTGTATTTTATTTTATTAATGTATTTTTTTTTGTTTCTAATTTATATTTAAAAATAGTTTTATTTTGTTGTTGTAGTTACAGTTTATGTGCTTTGTGTGTAGAAATTTAAAAGTTTTCATTTTACACATTTATTTGAAATGTTTCCCTTTGAAGTTTTGGATTGGCACGTATCCGTGGTGAGTTTTGTGATTTCTTCTCACCATTATCGGAAAATCTTGCTGGAGGATTTATGTGGTCCTGATAATTTGGATAATTCGATATGCTATAACAAAGTTTTATTTTAATTTTAATTTTTATTAAATCCAAGAAAAAGTCATTATCATGAAATAAACACATGCATTAAATATTAGATAAAGTTTTACTAGACAAATGGAAAATATAGTGAAAGCAAAATTTGATTATGACAAAAGCGATATAAGTTTAGTGAAAAAGCAATTTATTAATAAAAAAAAAGATTAATAATGAAAAATATTAATGAGATGATATCAAAGCAACAGTACCATGACAATGATAAATGTTTTAGTTACAGATGATGCGGAATTTTCTTGTCTAAACAGCAATGGTTCACTTTCTGGAAAAATTAAACAAAAAGCATCATTAATCTGGTATTGTTGCTCTGATAGCCTTATACACTATTAATTACAGAAATTATTAAGATGAAATGCTATTAAAATACAAAATAAAAGAGATTTTTCTAAAAATATAAATAAAACATAATTTTTCATGCTTATCAATATTTTTACTTATTGTTTTCATAGTAGTTATTTTTTCAAAAATCTTTTCATGCATAGAGCGTTACGCTAAATTTTTTCTTTAAAATATGTAATTTTTCTAAAAGCCAGTTTTAAAGTGATGAGTTAGCTCTAAGTTGAGGATTAAATTTATCTTTCAGTTATCGAAAATCTATTGAAATCGATGTGCGACCGTTTGACGCATTTCTATCGCAATCAAGATGGTGCCAAAATGGAAATTGCCCCCAGCTTAGCCCCTAAGTTAGTTCGAAGTGAACTTAGGATTTAAAAAGACTAAAAACACGTTTCCCGAGACTGGGAAGATTTCGCACTGAAAACCTGGCGTCAAGGCACAAGTTATAGCTTTTATTGAAACACATTATTAAAAATTTTATGTTTCGATTTTAAAGAAGTTTAACTTCTTCAAATTTAGTGACATTTTGATACCTATCAAAATGAAGCTTATAAGTTACCTAGATAATTTGTATAGCAAACAAATATTTCATTTGGACTGCCACTCATTTTCATTTTTTAAGTTGCTTTCGTTTGGACGTTCAGAGTTAGTAAGGTACTCCTTTTTCACTCCTTCCTATTCCAAATCTCCCATATTCAACAGGAATGAAACAGTTCCAAAATCCAATTTAAAGAAGAGTTTTTTGAATCGAAACAAACACCAATGACCTCTGTTCGGGTACTACCCAAAACAGCCCATTTTAGTCGAAAGTTCTGTCAATACCATTTTTTTATATGAACTTTGACAGAACTTTGGACTAAAATGGGTAGAAATTGGCAGTTTTCGTAAGTAAACGAACAGACCTATGATGTCTTTTGAAAATAGTCGTGTTTATTTGGTAGGTCAAGTTTTTCAGCCCAATTCGAACACCGCCTTTAATGCCATTCTTCACGTTATTCTATTCCAGGTGTTCCAAATTTGTATTGATAATTATAAAGGCCTAACTACATACTTAACTTTTGTACATAAGTGAAAGAAATGTTTTGTCCTTTGGCAATTTTTATCTCTAGTTTTACTTTTGTAGAAAAATGAAACATTACCACATCTAAATAAACAGTTAAGAATCAGTATCAGATCAGATGTCACTCACATCGATTTGTTGCTGAACTAGCCTTTTCCGTATTTGAGTGCATTCAACTAAACACAAATTTTATACACTTTCTTACAAAAAGATGTCGCAAGCTTTGTTTGGCTTTGCACTTTTTGCAACAAGTATAGTTGAATGTTTACAATAAATTATACTTCGTTTTCACCGAACACTAAACCGAGACTTAATATACTAAGAATTACCTCAAATCTTCTTTAAATCTCCAAGATCTACCATTAGTCCAGTAAAATTAAATTAATTAATTCGAAATATCTACAAAAAATACTGCGTCGAATTTTTTGTTTGTTTCTTAAAGAGTACCTATTGGAGAGTGTAAATCCAAAAAGTTCGAACAAAAAGCGCCCATGCGTTGTCCGCCATTTTGAAAAAGACTTTGGAAAGCGTGAACTCGATTTTCTCGGCTCCTATCATATAAAGAGCTGTATTTTTTGTTTAGGTTTGTACGTTAAAACGTCTTCTTTAAATTTTGTTGAGAACAAAATTTGAAACCTCTTTCCAAAAAAAAGTTATCGACGAAAAACTGTCGAGATTTTGAAGTAAAAAATGGTTTTCAACGTTTATCTCGCCTCATGTTCATCTGATCGAAAAAATACTTAAGTTGTTTTTTATAGATCACTTTATTTCCTACGTTTTGGTATATTTAATTTTTATGTGTGACAAAAACTGTAGGAAATATAACCTGTCAAAATGGCCAATATCCTGCGAAAATTAAAAAAAAAGAAATTTACTCACGTTTGAAAATTTTCAAATTTGATTATGTTCATTACGAAATTTAAAGAAACAGTTCAAACTCTTTTCCACACCACCACCGAGGTAGAGTTACGGCGCATTTTTTTTTTATGTGGTGTCCCCAAGAGGTATAATCCACGATTCAATCGTTATCGTTTCTATATCAGCCTATCGATAGCTCAATATGGCGTAGTTTTTTCATTCGTTCTCCTTTTTTTTTTGGGCTAGGCGTGCGAACATCAGTGATCATATTAACGTTGTTAGTACTGTTGGGATCGTCATTGGTAGTTTCTTCAATGTTTTCAGGTGAGGAAAAGTCTTCACATGCGTCTTCATCTTCCAGTAAATTTAGCAAGGAAGGAACATTCTCGCGTCAAACGTCAAAAAACTAAGTTTAATCTATTCATTGCCTCCTAATGCAGCAGCTGCTCGGCAACACACATTCCGTACCTACCATCAAGTACAGACTTGGATCGATGTTCACTATGACCCACTAAAATGGGGTTGGAATAGAACTCCGAGAGGATTAGAGCCAGTTACAACCACTCATGATCCAGCTCCACAAAGCATATTGCAAACTATATCCTGCAAATGCAAGGGCCAGTGTGGTCGAGCTTGTGGCTGTCGGAAATCTGGTCTGAATTGTTCCTTAATATGTTTCTACTGCAGTGGAAAAACATGCGAGAATGTTCCTTCCTTGCAAAATGTACTGGAAGATGAAGACGCATGTTAAGACTTTTCCTCACCTGAAAACATTGAAGAAACTACCAATGACGATCCCCGCAGTACTAACAACGTAAATATGATCATTGATGTTCGCACGCCTAGCCCAAAAAAAAGAAGAACGACATGAAAAAACTATGCCACATTGAGCTATCGATAGGCTGATATAGAAACGAAAACGATTGAATCGTGGATTATACCTCCTGGGCCCTATTTCATAATAAAGTACAAACTAATACTATTAGTCTATGGTAAAATTGCGTTTCATTATCAAGCAGCAGAAAAGGACTTCTGTACTTTTCAGTTGGTTGATATCACTAATAGTATTGGGAAGGTCACTCTCAGTATGAAACAGGAACTTTTAGTGGTCTTACCTTGTAATTTTTGAAACACTTGTACTTCGTATTTTTTCGATCAGATGAACATGAGGCGAGATAAACGTTAAAAACCATTTTTTACTTCAAAATCTCGACAGTTTTTCGTCGATAACTTTTTTTTTGGAAAGAGGTTTCAAATTTTTTTTCTCAACAAAAGTTAAAGAAGACATTTTAACGTACAAACCTAAACAAAAAATACAGCTCTATATATGATAGAAGCCGAGAAAATCGAGTTCACGCTTTCCAAAGCCTTTTTCAAAATGGCGGACAACGCATGGGCGCTTTTTGTTCGAACTTTTTGGATTTACACTCCCCAATAGGTACTCTTTAAGAAACAAACAAAAAATTCGACGTAGTAGTTTTTGTAGATATAAAATACTAATTTGACTGGACTAATACGAATTGTTTTCGTTAATCTACAAGATTAATTTTGATAAACTACAACAGTGTTTTTCAAACTTTTTTAGTACGCGACCCCATTGTTATTAAAAACATTCTGGCGACCCCCACATTCATAATAATACTTTGTCAGTTATTTGAAAATCGACATGAATCGAGCCCATACAAATCTTTTTCAAACAGAGCTCAGATAGTTGTCAAAAGGTAAGGTATTTTTAGATTTAGAGCCTACAGCAGATTTTGGGTGATTGATAACAAAAAAAGAAGTAAAGGCATCGAAAGCTTCCTTAAAGGCTATTCAATAAATCGAAGTCTTGTTGTCCACAACCGGGGCCTTAGTGATAAAACAGTGAATTGAAAAAAAGTATGAATGCAACCTCGAGGGTTATTGATGTTTGTACAAGATTCAAAATCGAGATAATCAAATCATTTTTCTGTCCCCACTCAGCTTTTAAAATTATCATTTCTCGCTGATCTTTTTGCCCACTTAAACATCTTGATACAACTCCAAGGGATACAAGAAAATATTTTGACTGCAAAAGACAAACTCAGAGAACAGAGAAAAAATTTATTATTTTTTCCCTGGGTTCAGAAAATTTTCTACTAAATTTCATCAGATGAATCCATGCCATTACATTAAGCGCTCACAGTTCTCTCATGCGAGTTTTCATAATTAGGAGAAAAAACTATTAAGTGACTTTCCAGAACTCTTTTCCGAAGGTGGAAATGGACAGAGATAGATACTCAATCCTTTTTTGAATAATATATCATTCCATCTGGCCGGTTTTCAATCGGTAAAGTTAATAGAAAATCTTATTTATTTAGCTGCAGATGGTATGCTCTGAATTCAATGTAAAAACCATTGAGTATTTCGGGATAAAGAGAAGAGAAGATGAAAATATTTAGAGCTGGCAAAAGAGGCTTTAACATGATTAGTGCCATTCACCACTTCATACCTATATATGTGAATAACTCACGTTATCTTCCTTCAATAGGAAAATGCTTTAATTGTTAACACCTCAAAGATACAACCAAGTTTTGAACATTTAATAAAAGAAAACCTTTTTTAGTTCCTTGTACCTAATGGCTTGTGACCGCGACCCCCCTAATTATTCTTGGCGACCCCCTAGGGGGTCGCGACCCACAGTTTGAAAAACACTGAACTACAAGATTCAAAATTAATCCTGTTAAATCTCCCTAGAACAAATTAAACTAACCTATTCTTTTTTGGCGCTGAAATCCTTCAGAATTCGTGGCTGGATTCAGTTCTCCATTGTTTGACTCAAAAGAAACATTCTGTCTCACTTCCACTTCATAAGAAAAAATGAAACAATTTTTTGCTTTTGAAGTGTGCTTTTTGAGTTAATCTTCTTTTTAATCTTTTCATCCGGTGGTAACACCACATAAATCTTTTTCCTTAAATCCTAGATTATCTTTTTGTAAAAATTTAGTATTAGATCTGTAAAGAAGTGCATTATGTTAGTACCAATAAAGATTTGGGACATGAAGGCTGACATTATAAGAAGACGTTTGGACTGAAAAATTGTATGTTTTGTGTCACTTCAGTATTCACATCTTACTTCACTGAAGGAGTGGAAGCGAGATCTGTAGGCCTCGATTTTATTAAAGGCATACAATTTCATAGAAACTACCAAAAATGAGTTTCTTATATCAAAATGTTCGTAGTTTAGCGGCTTTCAGATAGGATTAAAAAGAAAAATTAAAAAAAATGCCTGGCAACGCTTAAAGTCATTAAATTAACAATACAAAAACAGTTTTTCAAAACTTTGAGGACGATTTTCTCGAAATGAAGATGTCAAAAATACCATTCTTTCTTGTTTCTTTTTGCGCAACCATAAGCACTTCACGAACTATGAGTTTTAATATTTTTGCAATCTTTCACACCTAAAAATAACTTTTAAAAACTAAAGAAATTTATTAAACAAATAATACAGTTATTTACAAGAAAAAATCACCTCGCACCACACAACACAATAGGGCTGTTCCTTTATTTGAGTTTCAGTGATTTTCTGCGCATTTTAGTCCAAAGTTCTGTCAAAGTTAGCTCATATACAAAAAAAAATTTGACACAAGTTTAGACTAAAAATCACAGAAACTCAAAGTAAAGGATTAGACCTAAAACGTCTGATCATTTGTATTGAATTTTTTGTGATTTTTAGTTCAAACTTGTGTCAAACAAATTCTTTTATATGAACTTTGACAGAACTTTGGGCCAAATGCGCAAAATGTACCAAAAATCACAAACAAAGTAAAGGCACAGTCCTGTATGCAACAATTCAATTTTTGCCTCCACCAAAATGGCTGCCGAGCTTCATTTTTGAAGGTGATGTTGGTGATCTGAACTAAAGGATGTGTTCGTTGACATTTTTTATTTGGTTTGGGAAATTAATAGTTCTGATAGTTTACTTTGAATTTCTGTGATTTTTAGTCCAAACTTCAGTCAAAAAATTTGTATTCCGAAAAACAAATCCAGATGAATTTTCTATTCTTTTCACAATGATAAGTGTCATTCGAATAATCAATAAAAACAACCATAAGGCCCCATTTAGACTATCATTTCAGTTTCAGTTGAGCTATTAATCAAGCTTTCAGTTAAACTGATGTCTAAATGCAAAAATTGAAGCCTTTAACTGCAACTGAAACTGATGGAATTCCCATACGTTGTCATTTCAGTTACCAGTTAAACTGGTTTGTAAATACGTTTCAGTTCTGTTGTCGTTATTTCAATTGCAGTTTGCTGTGAATCTAGTTCCTGTGTTATTTGTCGAAACGGAGTGATAATTTGGTCGATTTCAATAAGATTTTTCGCGTGTGTCCATGTTTGTGCAAGAAAAGTGATCAGTTTAACTAAAAGCTTAACTTATAACTCAACTGAAACTGAAGTGATCGTCCAAATGGAGATTCAGAGGTTTTTTTTTCCAAAATTTCCAAAATGTTGAAATGGAGTGATAATTTGGTCGATTTCATTAAATTTTTTTGAACGTGTGCATATTTGTGGAAGAAAAGTGATCAGTTTAACTGAAAGCTTAAATTATAGCTTAACTAAAACTGCAACCTGGGGCTTAAGTGTTTAGCTGTGACCTGTGACAGCTCGCCCTAAATTCAGCATATAGATATTTGAATAGTGTAGTTCTTTCTCTATCTGTCAAGTAAGACTGTGAAATTCACTCGAAGAATGGCTAAGATATCAATGGATTTATGAGTCTCTAAAAAATAAGCAAAATAGACATTCGCTTCGGAAAAAAACAACTTGAGTATATTGCGAAGCCCTTCTATTAACAGTCCAAATAAAAAGTAAAACACCGCAAAAGTCTTATGGCCTTTTTGATTGGCAATCCAGAAGCGTTCGGAATGCGTGTAAGCCCTTCTGAAAGTGTTCTATTGGCATTCAGAATGACAGTTCTTCTCCTGAAAAGAACAGAAAACGATTCTGGATTTCATTTCAGAATCGAAACCAGAACAACTCACACATTCAAACACATAGTTGTCAAAGTGTTGTCAAATATTGCAAAAAGTAAATTTTAAGCTAAAAATAAGTAAATTTCACACATTTTATTGTTTCTAAAAACAATATTTTCCGTTTTGAATATTATTTTCCTATTTTCTTTATTGAAAATTATCATACTCGTTCATATTTGTGCCCGCCAAGTTTCCAAATGTGCGGCATCGGCATGCAAAGTTGCACAAATACAGGGATACAAAAACTTCAGAATCAAACTGCATGTGCCTGTTTGTTTTATTGGCGTTCCGGATCGGAGAGTTCTTTCGAATTGCCAATCGAAAAGGCCATTAGAAAAGTGACGCGTCCGTTTTTATAGCTGAAATATCATTCCTACATGGAGAAGTAGTCATAAGTTTTGCATTTTTCAAATAATGACAAAATAAAATCGCTCATTTTTGTTGAGACACTTTTTTTTCGACTTCGTGTAAGCATTTCATTAATATCGTTCTCAATTGGATTTTATGACTGTTCTACTCCTTTTTGATTCCAATCGAATATGAAAATACCGTGTGGTCAAATTTACACACACACCACTGAATGACACCGTTTTATAAAATGGCTTCTTCAAGCATTTATCGCTTTTGACAAGAAGTCGGATGAAAAACTGTATATGTATTCGTGTATTCCAAATCTACTCTTCCTTGAAATCGGGAATAGAAAAAGACTCCGAAAACTTTACTCGGAATAGCCAATCAATGGATTTTGGAGTAGAAGGAGTTAAAATGGAGTGGAAAAATAGTACTCCGAGCATCTAATCGAAAACGACATAAGGATATATTTTATTGACACTCGTATACATTATGTCCAGCATAAACGAAAAAATAGGTGTGTTTGGTTACATTTAGTAGCACGAAGTTCAAAAACTGTCAAATTATTGAAAGAAGGGGACAAATCTTTCATATAGAGGAAAACTTGTTACAAAGTTAGCAGGTGCGTTTTCAACTAGTTTTGGATCACTTTATGTATAAAACGTCAAACTAGACACACACTATGCCTGGTTGGCAACATGACATTTTCACCAAGTTTCCCAAACTTGGGTTTTTTCTTCTATGGTTCCTGACAGCAAATCGTGAAAATTTGTGAAAATTTGCAAGAAATTTCACGTTGGCAAAAACACTTACTATCAAAAATAACAGAAGAATCTTATGTCGTATTCGATTGGATTTTTGTTTTTTTCTTTGTGTTTTAATGTTTTTTTTCTATTGGTTTTTGGAATTGTTCCATTTCTATCAAATATGGAAAATTTGGGGTAGAAGATTGTCCATATTCGATAGGAATGGAATGGAATAATTCCAAAAATCAATCGAAAAAGACATTAAAACACAAAGAAAAAAACAAAACACAGATATTTTTCGACAGTGTTGTTTATTTTCTGCACACAGAAATTTGTGTAGCCAGATTTGTGTTGCAAGATTTTTCATGAAGGGGACGATTCTTTCTATATCATTTTGCTCTCTTGTTGCAACTTTTTGAAATAGACAAACAGGTATTTTTGAAAAGTAGTGCGACGTCAGCGTCGTAAGAATTTTCACTTACTAAACAGATCAATATATGAACTTTGACAGAACTTTGGACTAAAATACGCATTTTTGCACAGAAAATCCCAGAAATTCAAAGTAAAGGAACAGTCCTGGGGGGCTATTCTGGTTCTATGATAAACGCGATGAAAAGTTTTTTCAGTGATAAATCTCAATTTCCGATTCTGGCTCAGTGTAAACGTGAAAACGTCTGTCAAACTTTTATCATATGAAAAGATATTTATCATCGAAAAATTTTGCCTGATAAAGCCTAATGATAAATTGAAAACGTAAACAAAACCAGAAAAATGAATAAAATTTAAACAATGGACATCTTTATTGATTTTCTTTATTGTAAATAATTTGGTTTAAGATCACAACACGTGAGTATTTTTGAATAAATTAATGTGGATGAACACACATAAAAGTTTTTATTGATTGACTCATTCATTGAAGGCGAGCAAATAAAAAACATGGTCTTTTTGTCTTATTAGGCAGATGGATTGTTCATTGGGAGGACGAGTGTAGGAATCTTTATCAAGAACTAGCTATAAATTGGTGTTAGCTGTCCCACATATTATTAATTTCTTCGCAATATTTGTAGGTTTTCTTAAATAAAAAAAAAGAATTATTGCAAAAATATAGTGTTCCTTAATAGAATCACAAACCAGTATCTACTCTTCTTTTTTTCATAGTAGGTAGTAAGAAACATGGACAAAACACAGGTACGACATTTCAAAGCTTCTTAAATGTACCGATTTCAAAATAATTATTTAATAAATTGACTTTATTTATTCAATTTTACTGAAAATAATCTTAAAAATCCACCAAATCATTCGTAAATATCGAAAAAAACTTCTTTAAAATAATTTTTGTTTTCATTCAGCACACATTCAGCACAAAATCAGCTGATTTTTTCACTGGTATAACGAGAATCAACATTTTGGGAAAAATGATATGATAAAATGAAAAAGTCGTATGAAAACTCTCGTGATAAAAAACTTATCATTTCATTTTATCATAGAACCGGACTAGGGGCCCTGATTGCAACAATTATTCAATTTTTGCCTCCACCAAAATGGCGGTCATTTTTGAAGGTGATGCTGGTGATCTGTATTATAGGATGTGTTCGTTGATATTTTTTATTTAATGCCTTGTTTTCACTTGAGAACATCATATTTATGGTGGTTTGGGAAATTAATACGTCTGATCGTTTACTTTGAATTTCTGTGATTTTTAGTCCAAATTTCAGTCAAAAAATTTGTATTCCGAAAAACAAATCTATATAAATTTTCTATTCTTTTCACAATGATAAGTGTCATTCGATAATCAATAAAAACAACCATAAGGCCCCATTTAGACGATCATTTGAGTTTCAGTTGAGCTATTAGTCAAGCTTTCAGTTAAACTGATGTCTAAATGCAAAAATTAAAGCCTTTAACTGCAACTGAAACTTTAACTGAAACTGATGGAATTCCCATACGTTGTCATTTCAGTTACCAGTTAAACTGGTTTGTAAATACGTTTCAGTTCAGCTGTCGTTATTTCAATTGCAGTTTGCTGTGAATCTAGTTCCTGTGTTATTTGTCGAAACGGAGTGATAATTTGGTCGATTTCAATAAGATTTTTCGCGTGTGTCCATGTTTGTGCAAGAAAAGTGATCAGTTTAACTAAAAGCTTAACTTATAACTCAACTGAAACTGAAGTGATCGTCCAAATGGAGATTCAGAGGTTTTTTTTTCCAAAATTTCCAAAATGTTGAAATGGAGTGATAATTTGGTCGATTTCATTAAATTTTTTTGAACGTGTGCATATTTGTGGAAGAAAAGTGATCAGTTTAACTGAAAGCTTAAATTATAGCTTAACTAAAACTGCAACCTGTGACAGCTCGCCCTAAATTCAGCATATAGATATTTGAATAGTGTAGTTCTTTCTCTATCTGTCAAGTAAGACTGTGAAATTCACTCGAAGAATGGCTAAGATATCAATGGATTTATGAGTCTCTAAAAAATAAGCAAAATAGACATTCGCTTCGGAAAAAAACAACTTGAGTATCTTGCGATGCCCTTCTATTAACAGTCCAAATAAAAAGTAAAACACCGCAAAAGTCTTATGGCCTTTTCGATTGGCAATCCAGAAGCGTTCGGAATGCGTGTAAGCCCTTCTGAAAGTGTTCTATTGGCATTCAGAATAACAGTTCTTCTCCTGAAAAGAACAGAAAACGATTCTGGATTTCATTTCAGAATCGAAACCAGAACAACTCACACATTCAAACACATAGTTGTCAAATATTGCAAAAAGTAAATTTTAAGCTAAAAATAAGTAAATTTCACATATTTTATTGTTTCTAAAAACAATATTTTCCGTTTTGAATATTTTCCGTTTTGAATATTATTTTCTCATTTTCGTTATTGAAAATTATCATACTCGTTCATATTTGTGTCCGCCAAGTTTCCAAATGTGCGGCATCGGCATGCAAAGTTGCACAAATACAGGGATACAAAAACTTCAGAATCAAACTGCATGTGCCTGTTTGTTTAATTGGCGTTCCGGATCGGAGAGTTCTTTCGAATTGCCAATCGAAAAGGCCATTAGAAAAGTGACGCGTCCGTTTTTATAGCTGAAATATCATTCCTACATGGAGAAGTAGTCATAAGTTTTGCATTTTTCAAATAATGACAAAATAAAATCGCTCATTTTTGTTGAGACACTTTTTTTCGACTTCGTGTAAGCATTTCATTAATATCGTTCTCAATTGGATTTTATGACTGTTCTACTCCTTTTTGATTCCAATCGAATATGAAAATACCGTGGTGTCAAATTTACACACACACCACTGAATGACACCGTTTTATAAAATGGCTTCTTCAAGCATTTATCGCTTTTGACAAGAAGTCGGATGAAAAACTGTATATGTATTCGTGTATTCCAAATCTACTCTTCCTTGAAATCGGGAATAGAAAAAGACTCCGAAAACTTTACTCGGAATAGCCAATCAATGGATTTTGGAGTAGAAGGAGTTAAAATGGAGTGGAAAAATAGTACTCCGAGCATCTAATCGAAAACGACATAAGGATATATTTTATTGACACTCGTATACATTATGTCCAGCATAAACGAAAAAATAGGTGTGTTTGGTTACATTTAGTAGCACGAAGTTCAAAAACTGTCAAATTATTGAAAGAAGGGGACAAATCTTTCATATAGAGGAAAACTTGTTACAAAGTTAGCAGGTGCGTTTTCAACTAGTTTTGGATCACTTTATGTATAAAACGTCAAACTAGACACACACTATGCCTGGTTGGCAACATGACATTTTCACCAAGTTTCCCAAACTTGGGTTTTTTCTTCTATGGTTCCTGACAGCAAATCGTGAAAATTTGTGAAAATTTGCAAGAAATTTCACGTTGGCAAAAACACTTACTATCAAAAATAACAGAAGAATCTTATGTCGTATTCGATTGGATTTTTGTTTTTTTCTTTGTGTTTTAATGTTTTTTTTCTATTGGTTTTTGGAATTGTTCCATTTCTATCAAATATGGAAAATTTGGGGTAGAAGATTGTCCATATTCGATAGGAATGGAATGGAATAATTCCAAAAATCAATCGAAAAAGACATTAAAACACAAAGAAAAAAACAAAACACAGATATTTTTCGACAGTGTTGTTTATTTTCTGCACACAGAAATTTGTGTAGCCAGATTTGTGTTGCAAGATTTTTCATGAAGGGGACGATTCTTTCTATATCATTTTGCTCTCTTGTTGCAACTTTTTGAAATAGACAAACAGGTATTTTTGAAAAGTAGTGCGACGTCAGCGTCGTAAGAATTTTCACTTACTAAACAGATCTTATTTTTGCGGTCTGTCATTCTGTGTGAAATTGATGGCTTTGACAGTTTTTTTTGCAATAAAATTCCTTAAACCTAATTTTTAGTTTTATATATTTTCAACCCAAGCCAAATGAAGGTTTTAGTATGTTAGCCATACTACTTGGAAGTATTAAGGATATTTATAAAAAGTGACATGTTTTTGACGTCGTAAAATCGTTAAATTTGAATACCCCTTAAATGTTTTTTTTTGTCATTTTAACCTTTCAATTTGTACTGAACTCTAATCCAACTCGAATTGCATATAAGAGTTTATTTTAACTTCTGTTCAACTTGACATTAAAAACTAAACACTTTTCCAACACATCCCTTGACATGTGATGTCAAATCGGTGACTGAGTTGAAAAAAAAGAAAAGAAAAAGTGATACCAGACTCAAATCATTAATAAAGTATTCAGTTTTAGAAAAAAACAACCTGTTTGATGTGATTAATTTAGAAATTGTGTATATTTACTAATAACAATATGTAGTGCAGTGTGAAATTGGGTAAGAAATAAGCCAGAATAAGGTGGACAAGAGCATTCCATTTCATAAGTAAGTTTTATTATATTTTTCTCAAAGAAAGTATTATGAATTGTTCATATTTTATTTAATCATCAATCAGGTAACACATTTTAAATGGTTTAAGCTTTGAGTAAAGCTTATGCTATGATTCCACCAAAGGCTTATCTCAGTTCTGATTTAATAAATCTATTTGGTGTTTCCACCGCATAAAAAGATTTAAAAAACTATTTACTTTGACAGCAATTTTTAAAATTCAAATTGTAGCTGTGTTCCTTCCCGAGTTTCAAACAGTTTGAAACCGCCAGATTTAGTGCAAACCCGCTCCACACTTGAAAAATTGTACTGGTCAGTAGCAAATCTGGCGGCCTGAAACTGTTTGGGTCTAACCAAGGAACAGGGTTCATATATCGCTCTCCGATTTATTTACTGGAGACAGCTAGCTAGAAACCGAGCCGGCTAAAATGAGCTTGATAGTTGAGGCCCTGGTCCACCCCGGACTGTAGCGCCACCTTAAATTAGTAAGTTAGTACAATTTTTCAAGTGTGGAACGGGTTCGCACTAAATCTGGCAGTTTCAAACTGTTTGAATCTCGGGAATGAACACAGCCATGGCTTACTTTTTGGGAAGACGAGAGAAGAAAAAATATGAGACAACATTTTTTTTTTTCAAAAAGTGAAGTTATTTCCCTCTTGTGGTGAATTTTTTTCCCATGTGATTTTTTTTTTATTTCCCGTGAATTTATATCCCTGTTATTATGACGCTCATCAAATTCAACTAAATCAAAACAGTGAATAATACGATAATGCAAATAAACCACAACAGCAATTGATTATAATTTTTTCAAAATTAACATGCAAACTAGATATTCAACATCGCTTACCATATCTTACCTAAAAGTGGTTTCTTCGTTGTGGCTGGAATACCCACTGGAGCTACGTACATGTCGCTTTGGCACATTTGCCGCCGACTTCCCTGATTTGCGAGTTGAAAACGGCGGTTTCGATTTGCGTGACATACTTGTAGGCGTTGTCTCCGATGATGAAGACGTCTCTTCTTGTGGATCTATGATGAGTTGGAAAGAAAGAATTTTTAAAAATTATATCTCTGATATCTCTACGGAGACTTTAAAAAAAGATTCTCAGCTCACCCCTCTGCGGTCGATATTTGGCCGAATTGACGGCACGTGAGCTAACGTCGTTGTCTGACTCGGAGCCGAGTGTGTCATATTCTGTAATTGGTATGTGAAGTGTTAGGATTTTCCTAACTTCGGAATCTGTTGAACCTGGATTGTCCGATTCTAAAAAGTTTAGTACGATTTGATGGGCGATTTTTTTTGTTGCAAGATGACATTCGATATGTTTTTGGCCAGGATGTCATGGATAAGGAGAGGGTTTTTCGTTTTTTTTTTTAGTATCGGTTCAGGCATTTTTTTGATGGCGTGGGAATTTTTTTTAGAGGTTTTGCGAGAGGAACATTTTTGACACATGTTTTGTGTATGTCATTTATTTTGGTGTTTTGTGTATTTGATGTTGAGATGATGTTCAATAAGTTTTAGATGATGAGTTAGATGAAAAAATATAGTGATTATGATGATTTCGTGAATGATTATGGTGTTTAAAAAATTTCGATAAATAGAAAATAATCAACAGGCCTTAAAGCTAAGGATGGGGCTATTGAAGGACACTTATAGAATAGATTTGAAATTACCTTGACTCTCGGAGTGTGGATCACGCAGGCGTCCACCTTTTCGACGGACTTTCGTATATTCAGGCTCCTTAGTCTGCGTGTGTATGGAAAAAAGACTGTTTTTTGAAAATATCATTGGAATGAAATTTGAAAAACCTACATGATAACTATCGGGCTTAACATCATGATACACGAAAGACCCCCGCACTGAGTGATAAGGCCCACTATAAACATTTCCACTATACGAACTTTCGCTGTAGGTTTGTTTGTTTAGTTGAAAAGTCGCATAAGGGCAAATGTCCTCGATGTATTCGTTGCCTTCGGCTTTAAAGCTACCAGAATCGTTGGAATTTGAATTTCGATTACCAGGATTACAACGCACAGCAAGATATTGCTGATCCCGGTTTTGTTTATTCTGTAAGTTGGCCAGCGATGGAGACTCTGACATGGAAGATGGTGGCACACGTGCTTGACTATTGAGTTCTAAAAATTAAAAATGAGTCGCGTTGTATAATAACAAAAGACACACTCAAATTGATTTCTTACTTCTCTTTCGGATGAGAAGAACTATTCCAACTAAAGCTAAAAGTATGAACATTGATAGACACACCGGAAGAAGAACTTTAAAATTGGCATAAAAAGGACTATCACTCATGTGGGAAACAGGATTAGAATGATCAGTGTTGTAAATGACTGCAAGTTAACAAATTGTTGAAATAATTCGAGAGTAAAATGGGAACCTTGAGGTATACCTCCTTGAGGAGAGAGTGTTGTAAAATTGTACACAGCTGTTGTAGATCCAGCATTATTATGGGCAGTGACTTTGAGTTGGTATTTTGTTCCTGGATTTAGGTCGCTTACGGTATATATCCGTTCTGTCGGTGCTATGTGATTTGACACAACGTTCCATTGTGATCTAAAAAAAAGTTAAGAAAAAATGTTAAATTAATGATCGAACTACATTGAATTTAGATTATGTTTCAGATTTTATCCTAATTTTCAATTCATCCAGAAAACATTCGGATAAAATGTCGTGTAGAAGGATTTTTTTTGCTGTCGAATATCCAGTCAAAATCTGTCGAGTTTAACTGGATATTTAATCCCAGACTCAGATCTTTTCCAGATATCCGAAATATCCGAGTATTTTGAAAGACTAATTCCATTTGACATGACTATCCGAAATATCCGGATATCTTGAAGGACTAATCCCACTTAACTTACCTCCCATACTGTCTTGACTCGATCATAAAATACAAAATGCCACATCCTCCATCACCCCAAGAATCCAGCCAACAAGTTACACTTGTTGAGTTATTAGTTATCATTTGCGAGTGCTTCGGTTGCACCGGGGGATTTCCTTTGGTGAATGAATTCACTATATCACACGGCAGCCCTGTGCCGATTTTGTTGTAAGCTGTTATATACAGCTGATACCTCGTTCCACACCACAGATTGCTCAATAAGTGTGAATTTGTCTTGGAATCGATTTGCAACTCTTCCCAGTCTCCATTGTCTCTCTTGTAGTTGATAACATAGCCCAACACCGGACTGCCTCCATGACTATTGTCGACCCACTCCAGATGCAAGCTATCCGTGTAGGTATTGACTACGGTCAAGTTTGGTGGTTCTGGTGGCACTTTAATGATCAAACTGTACACAATTTCATCCTTGCCCCAGGTGTTCTCCACACTGCAAGTGTAGTTGCCTGCATCGGTACTCTGACAGTCCCTTATGAAGAGTGTCCCATTCTTAGCTATGGTCTTGCGGGAGTTTGTTTCCATTGAGTGACCATCTTGTCGCCAAATAGTCACTGGAGCTGGTGCTCCTACCTTGCGACACGGTAAAATTAGGTTCTCCTTCCATGGCGTTACAATTCTCTGGCTAAACGATACAATTCTCGCTGGGACTTTATTGTTGGGTGGAACTGTGACAACTTGAGTTTTTTCGCCTTCACCCGTTTTTGTCGAAGCTGTCAACCAGAATTGATATGTTGCTGCCTCTTGCAGTCGCTGGGTTTCATGCATCTCAACAAAAGGACCCAGTATTCGTTTATGAGTTCCTTCTTCGCGACCACCCTCCAGGACTGACATATAGAATGTGTATCCTGTCTGTAATAGAAAGACAAACAAAAAACACATTATTTCTAAAGAATGCCACATACATCTTCCTCTGTATAGTCTTCTTCCTTACAATATCTCCATTGGGACTCTCTGGTGGCAGCCAAGAGATTATTATTTTTGTATTAGATGCTGGTATGGCTTTAATGTCCTGCGGTGCAGACGGAACTGTGTAAAAAAATAAAAATAAAAAAAAAGAAGGATAAATACCGCATGAGTTTGAGTTAATGTATATCGAGTGTAATAAAAACCTAGTACTAACCATCTTCGTGGGTACGACAGTAAAACTGTTTTGTCTTCATGCCATCGCCAACTTTGGTGTAGGCCAAAACCCATACTGTATAGTTGGTGTATTTCTTTAAGTTCTCTATCGTCAGATACTGGTTTGTTGACTTAACCACTTCTGGATCTTTTTCTGCGAAAAAAAAAATAAATAAAAGAAATTTTCAATAAGATAGAGGTTTGGCTGTGTGTTTTTTTTTTAAACTTATATTTAAGTGAGATTGAAATTGAGAAATTTTAAAATCCAGCAAAAAGGGTTGCTTTCTATGTACGTGACATGTGATAGTTTTTCTTTCATTTAAAAGAAAAAATCAAAAGTCAACAGTCATAAGAGCTGCGAGGGACAGACATTCAATAAGCAAACGGAGACACACAGCTGTAGGGTGAACACAACGAAAAACCGGTTTGATGACAAATGTTATGAATTAAAATACATGAGCTCAGCTCACTTAGTAGATTCCTGAAAATTCTGACGACGGTTGCTTTTATCAAATACTCCTTATGGAAAGCAACTAAGCGCCTTAAAAGACCCCATACACAAACCCGTCAGTAAAAAATAAAGGGCTGTACATCTTGCGAATGTCTTTAAGCCATTCCCAGCAAATATTAGGTATAACAATGTAACCAACCAACAGAAGTAACATCTTACTACAGACCTTTATCGCGTATACCAAACCAATCATGGCAAAAGCTTTCAAAAAACTGCTTCTAAAAAGGCTTAGTAAAATAATAGAAGAAAAAAGATTTATTCCGAGCGATCAATTTGGTTTAAACATTTCACGATAGACCAAGTGCATCGAATCACGGATGTTGTGGAAAAGGCACTTGCAGAAAAAAAATGTATGCTCGGCTATATTCTTAGATGTTTCTCAAGTCTTTGACAAGGTTTGACACTTGGGACTCGAGTACAAACAGCATAGGGAGCTTCCCAGACAGTGCTATGAAATACTAAAATCCTACATTACTCTTTAGAGTACGGTATGACAAAAATTACGCGGAACTAAAGAAAATTGAAGTCGGTGTACCACAAGGAAGTGTTCTAGGACCAACCTTGTATCTGTTATATACAAGGGATATTCCAGTGGATGATACTGCAATATTAGTGGCAGATAAATCCGTTACGAAGGCTACACAAAAACTGCAAAATGCGCTCGATAAAGTTAGTGATTGGACGAAAAAATGGCGTATCAAACTTAACGAAGCAAAATCGACGCAAAAATAATTTACAAACAAAAACTTAAGCAATGTTCCAATTCTTACAAACAGTACAGCAGTACGTAGCTCCAATACCGCCAAATACCTTGGAATGACTTTGGATGCCAAGCTTAAATGGAAAGAGCACATCAGAAAAAAAAAGAGAAGACTTAAACTTGACGTACAGAAAAATGTACTGGTTACTACGAAAGAACTCTGACTTATCTATCCAGAACAAACTAATGTAATATAAGCAAGTACTGAAACCCATTCGGACTTATGGCATTCAACTATGGGGCTGAACAAAGAAAACAAATGCCAAATCCATCCACATATTCCAAAGCAAGGTCCTTCGTGGTACATACGAAATAGCGACCTACATCGTGACCTTCAAATTGAAATGGTTACAGAAGTGGTTAAAAACACGCTGTATCACACAATCAGCGACTGCTAAGTCATACCAACCCCGAAATGGAGACCGTCTTAAATGTACGAGACAACGTTCGGAGTTTAAGAAGAACCAAGCCAAATTAGCTGATGGTCTATAGAAGGTATGGAAAAGTGTTATAACTTTAAACTTCCCCCAACCCAATTAGATCTATAAATTAAGAAAGAAAAGCCCCCTCATGGTTTTGACGGTGGCGAGGGGGCTAACGTTTGTCCCTCCAGCAATCTAGCGGCAGGGATACACAACTAAATAAAACCAACAAAAACAGGGATGTTCATCCAAACAAATATGATAATATGGATAAAAGTTTGCAAATAAATGAAATTCGAGTTGTGATACACACTCAAGGGTCGGCAGAAGTCACGCCTGCCGGGGAGGACTTGGTTTCGCAAGAGGCTAAGTCGCCAGTGACAATTGTAAACAAAGAAAGCAATAAACCCATCTTAACAAGACAATCCAACGCTCTCAACCTTTTAGTGGCTCTTTTTACTGCACTTGATAGTTTGGCTATTGACAGTAAGGAGACCTTGTGTGGACCTCCCTCTATAGGAAGTCAAACGGAGGACGAGTTACTGGAAGACTCGAGTCACGAAGAGAATACGCTTAAGCCTGCTGCACCCCTCAAAGCTTCGAGGCGATGCAGTAACTACAGATCCTCTAAAAGATTCGTGAGTGCTACGGAGGAAAAGGACCCATCTTCTCTCAGTTCGAGAGACAAGGCCCTACTGAAAGAGTATAAAAAGTTGGTGAAAAACTATGAACTATGCACCCATTGTTTCCTCCCAACAGTTAAACGCTAAAAAGCCAGACAGCGAAAGAGTAAATGCGGCTGCATCTAGGTCTATCCGTAAAAAGATAAACTGTGAACAGGTTTGCAACAACTCTACTGCTCGTACCGGCTCAAATTCGAATCTGTCAACCTTCAGTAAGGAACAGAAAACCAACGCTACATCAAACCTGAAAAGGAATGAGAAAGCACAGGTAGTTCTGACAACTACACTTTTGATGGAGCAGGATAGCGGAAAAGAGTAAAAGTGGTTTGCTGGTGGGGCCCAGAAATCCCGGGAGTTCCTCACTCACACAATCGCCAATATTGGCGAAATGTGGGAGGGAGTTTCTCTAGGGGTTCTTCCTGTCACATCTATTCCGCTTCGTCAGCAGGTTATTATATGGATTCCTCTTCCTGCCACGCACGAGGACTCATCCATGATTAAACTACTGGCGAAACAATAGACCTAATAACAAAAGAGAAAATCAATAAATCCTGGAGGACTAGGAACGACTGCGTTATCTCTAGAAGAAATCTCGGTATGTTTTATCACTGAGTACAAAGAATATTAGAATCTTGATAGGTTTACTAACGGTCGGTGCACAGACTGGGTGTATTCGCACTCGATTTCTGCAGGAGCTGTCAGGACATAGAAGAAATAGAAACCATTAAACACCTGCTCTAGGATTGTCCAAACCTCCAATCAAATTGACTCTGTTATTTTGGAAACAGGTTTGTTGGAGAACTAGACGATCTAGCGCAGGTCTCAATGGCAAACATGAGAAAATTAATAGAAAACACAGGCTGGTTCTTAAACGAACCAGTCTATGTGCACCATTAGTTTAGGTGCATTTCTGCCTTCTTTTATAAGGGGATCACAATGTACCAATAGGCCCCAGTGTACGCAACAGCCTTTGTGCTGTGTACGTCCCTCTTAACCTAAACCAACCTAAGAAAGAATAATCATTTGTCAACCTTTCATAGATTGGTCCTGATTCACCGGTGGTTTTAGTGCGGTAACAGTCCCACACTACTACCGAGTGTCTTTTGAAGATTTCCATCGGATACAAAAAAAAAGAAAAATCTAAAATGGAGATACACCCTTGTTCCTTATGACGCCAGTATAGTTCACCTCATCTATCAAATGTCAATCTAGATTTATAAAATTCATCAGAAAATGGAACCCAATCTGTTGTCGGGTCCGGAAACCGAAATCCCTTCGCTTTTTGTGGGGGGACCTTATTTTTATATTTTTGTAATTTATTTTTGACATGCTTATAGGATGAAATTTAGTTTGGGAGTCATTGTTGTCATCCTTTGACTTGAACACCATTTTCAAAAATGGCGCCCAATCTGTGGAAAATATTAAATTAAAAAAAAACCCGTAAGTTACTTCGAAAATTTCCATATTCAAATTGAATATGAAAAAGTTGCAGAAATGCCTCCAAATGCCAAACGTTTGCTGGGAAACAACAATTGACGTGTAAAAATGCAAGGGTTGAGTAGACGCACCTTCGGGTAAAAAGTCAGTGTGATGTAACTTCCACTTTTTTGATCATTTTTAATACAAAAATACCTGCAAATGCCAAAAGCGAATTTGGGAAAATAAGTTACAAGTTTTTTTTTAAGCTTAAAATACTTTTCAAAAAAGTGGCCCCAAAGGTGGGCTTACTCAAGACGTATCTTTTAAGACATCAACCGTTATTGGCGCCCAGGCAAGAAGATCACAAAAATTACTCCCAAGCTAAATTTCATCCTTAGCATGTAGAAAATTAGTTACAATCATACAAAAAAAGAAGCCCTCAAAAAACGCACCGGACTATAGGAGCAGTTCATTTGAAATCGACATTGGTATAGCTCATGTGGCGGTGTGGAGTGGAGCGCGTGGTGGCTGTTTCGGATGGAAAGTGCTGGGCGGAACGTTTTCTTTCACGCCACCTGATGACCGGCACGTTCCACCTGGCACTGTCCTCTGTCCTCTGTCCCCACGACGCACGCCGACGTGCCACTTGATGGCCGGAATAACTCCCTAAACTAAAAATAAAATAAATCCCCCAAAATTTAAATGGAGTTGGGAAGTTTTTCCAAATGAAAGAACTCCTTACAAGTGGGGATTTATTTCATGGCCTTTTAATGAATTTTTAAATTTTTAAATTGGGCGGTAACTACTCAATTTGGGGAGTTATTTCACGCAGCCAACAAAAATAATAACAATCACAAGTGAATGGCCAACTCCTAAGTTGATGCACATTTGTGCTAATTTTACGGCATTTTGAATTGTTTCTCCGCTTTTCAGTTTCTTTTAGGGTTGTTTTAATCGGGACAGTCGTCCCTCGTGGCATAATGATTAGTGCGTTGGACTGTCATGTCTGGGTTCGATTCCCAGCCGCGGCCACCTTAAAACAGAAATGTTTTGTTTCGAGGTACTGCCTCTTAGGAGGAACTGAAAAACCCTCCAAGATTATATTTGTCATGAATGAGTGCTCCTCATCTAGCCGTTCGGACTCGCCAAAAATTGTAGGTCCCCTCCATTCCTGCCAACAACACGCACACAGGAATGGTTGAGCGTTGTAAGTCACTAGATCCTGGTTCTCCAAAAGCTGTTTATTTGTTTATTTAGTCGCTATTGTGAGTTTCTATAGCCTTAGACAAATTTTTCCGAAAAACATAAAATTTACTTAAAGTTTAAGACTTTTTTTCATTGAAAAATTCCTTCTCTCTCTAAAAAATCACTGCTAAACACCTTCAAAGTGAACCCTTCTAAGTCTAAACATATTCGTTCTCTCCTTTAATCAACTTATTTCCGTCGTTGCTACCAAATTGCACTCAAACTCCAGAATCTGCACAATTCGATTAATTCTGATGTGCAAGCGAGCCAAACATTGGTCGTTATATGGCTCAACCTACTGTTTCCAAATCTGGCCATCTTCCAATATTGCAATAAACCCAAAACATTGACTTTTTCATTTTATAAAGAGTGAAGGCCTCGCCCCCCCTCTGCCATCACAAATAATATTACCTTCTCTCAAAAAGGACTTATCAGAAAGGATAGGTGTAGGGATGGATGGTGGAGGGGAATATATGTATGTAGACGATTTTCTCATTATACAGTTACTACCCACTTACCATAGAGCTCATCCACTGATATGTAAAACACTTTGTAGCCTCTAATTTTGCCGTTCTGCCCATCGACATCCGGTGGTGACCAGGTGATGTAAATCGACGTCGAACCCAATACGTCGCATTGCGGACTCTCTGGTGGTGATGACGGAACTGCCAAAGGCGATTTATTCGGTTATACACACGGAAAGCAATTATAACTGGCGTAATATAAACTCACCATCTTCTAGAGTCTGAACGGCCACCTCTTTGCTCGGTGGACCACTACCTTGACTGGTGTATGCCTGGACAATCACATGGTATTGGGTGAACTTATTCAGATTGGCCAAAACGGTCTCGCCACCAAAGTGTGACCTAACTTCGACAGTTTTAAAGCTAAAGCCTTGCGTCGGATTGATTTCCTTGTCCTCGGGCGACGATGACATCTGATAGCCCACATAGTAGCCAAGTAGGATGCCATTCCAGTGGTCACGATCGGGTGCATCCCATGTGACGGATATCTCCGTGGAGCTCTTTGCCTCGGCGCGAATATTCAATGGTGGCCCGGATGGCACCTCCTCGAGGGTGGTGACCTGCACCACCTCGGAGAACTCAGATGAACCCAATTTATTCTCGGCCGACATTCGTATGTGGTATGCCTTGGCGGGACGCAGGTTCTGGATGTTCACAACCGTTTGAGAGCCGGTGATGGATATGCGCTCGGCATTTTGCCAAATGTCTGCATCGAGAAAGTAATTAGGAAATGAAAGGATTTAACTTTTTTTTCGAGTTGTTTTGCTTTTTTTTTTGCTGTTTCGTCCTTACCTGTGATTTGCTTGTAGAATATATGGTACTCCTCGATTGGACTGTTTCCAGCAAATGGCTGGCTCCAGGTGAGCTGAAGACTGCGCGATTGTTGTGAATTGATGCGGAGGTTTTTCGGTTGTTCGGGCACTTCTTGAACGATGAGTTGTATTGACATGTCGTCCTTAAGATGAAAAAAAAACCAAGAACAAAAACAAATACAAGGCTTGAAGAGGACGGATATGGTTTTTACATAGCTCGAAGACTAACCTGTCCGAATGCATTGCTCGCCTGACAGATATAGATGCCTGTATCTTGTCGGTAGGTGTGGGAAATACCAAGCTCCGAGACCATTCCATCGTCAAGGACCTGATCTCGAATAGTGTATCTATTTGTGTTTGTGTTTGTAGTAGAAATACAAATAGAAAAAAGGAAATTATGTTTCTATATCTTTTACTTACCTTGAGTCCAAGGATTCGTCTAGATACTGTTGGGTGCTTTGCATTTTCCATTTGATGTCAATGGGATTGTCGCCCTGGACGTTGCACTGGACGTGGACTTGTTTGCCTTTGGGCACAGAGATTTGTTTGTTTTTTGTTGTGAAGTGGGCGGGTACTGCAATGGAGGAAAACACCAAGGATTATTTTTTTTTTCATTTCTAATTTAAAGTCCTTCACTTGGAAAAAAAGGAGATGATTGAAGATTACTCTTAGGTTGTTTTTTGTTTGTGTGCGTTTAGGTATAGGTTGGTATAAATGTGCATCATAACCAGAAAATAGAATATTTTTTTTATTATTTTTGTTTTGCACTATTTTCTTGAGGGAGAGAGCAAATGGGCTTAGAAATGCTCTGCAGGGGTTGACGTTTTGAGGCTTTAATTTAAAAGTTGAAATTAAAGAATGAAGAAAGAAAGATAAAGAGGGGGGTAACCATATTTTTAATGGTTTCTTTTTTTTTCTCAGAGAATTTCATTTATGAATTCACTTAAAGTTACATTTTTATTTAAATTATTTGTTGGGAAATCCGGTTCGTATTATTTTTGAAGAACTGAGTTTTGCATTGACATAACTTGAATCTTGTCTAAAAAAGAATGCTTAGTGTGGTAGAACTAGACTCGTTTCCCTGAAGCCATAGTCGTAAACATGAGTAAAAATATGCCAATATCTTTCGATCTTGACTAATCTTTAGTCTTTTTGAAAGTTTGTACGCTATGATCTCAGAAAATCCTTTACGGATTAAAGTGAAATAAGTTTGACTTTATTCGTTAGTGTCATGAGAAGGTTTTAAGTTTTAAGCTATGAACATTGACTATAGTTCTTTCGTTTAAGCTTGGTGAGATTAAGACAAAAAATTACTCAGTAAATATAAAACGTCAGTACATAAGGGAAGTATGTATACAAAATTCAGCCGTGATGTAGTTTTTGTATTTTCAAAAAAACAATAATTCATGTTTTGAATCGAGCAAACAAAAAACACAGTTTTAAAACTGACTGTAATTTCGAAAAAAAACTTACCATTAACTTTCAAAAAGATCACCTTACTAACACCCGATCCAATATTATTTTTAGCTTCACACAAAAAATGTCCTTGTGATTCTTTGCTAATTTTCTTAAAATATATCGATCCATTATTGAACAATTGTACACTTGGTTCATATAAAAAATCCTTATAT
The DNA here is from genome assembly GCA_963921185.1 of Dasysyrphus tricinctus. Classification (NCBI taxonomy): domain Eukaryota; kingdom Metazoa; phylum Arthropoda; class Insecta; order Diptera; family Syrphidae; genus Dasysyrphus; species Dasysyrphus tricinctus. Next base: position 219,664,834 of record OY992532.1, on the reverse strand, counting down.
TCTCCAGGACTAGCACCGATAGCTTTTTTCCATGTTATCAATGGTTTCGGATAGCCTTCAGATTGGCAGTGCAATAGTACATCTTGTCCAGCTTGTGCGCTTGAGTCTTTTGGCTCTAGGATCCATTTTGGAGGAACATTAACTGTTAGAGGAACGGTAAATTTAACAGTGCCAGCAACATTACTAGCAATGCATGTATAATTTCCTGAGTGTTCTGATGTGATATGTTCAATAACTAAACTTGCTGAGTATTCATCTAATCGGCGAAAAACTTCATTTCTAAATTGAGGAAGAATTTTTGTTGTTGTCAATATTTTTATAATTTGAAGAGATTATTTTGTCAATTTACCCAGTTCCAATAAGTGGCTTTCCGTTCCTTTCCCATCGAAAGCTAACTGGTAAATCTCCTTCTAGAATTTGACAGGAAATTGCAGCTCGCATTCCTTCTCGAAGCATATCGGTCATAGCTTGTATTGGCATGATTTTAGGCGGAACTGTAAGAAAAATAGAAAATATTTTAAGGGTTTTATTTTTGAAAAATAAATTAATAATATTGCAAATTGCATAGCATAGACAAAGTAGACATTAAATAAGACCACGAATAATTTTCGAGGTTTTGGATTTTCAAAAATGTTGCATTTGACATACTCGAGGTCCAAGACTTCCATTCTCCAAAAATCCATGGTAAAATCAACAAAAAGAACAGAGCTACCGTATATGACAATAAGTTTGTCATAAGCTTCGCAAATAAATTTGTCATAAGCTTCGCATTTTTTAAAAAAATCTCGAATAATGAAATGAATAATAATCTCCTATTTACATCTCTCACCAAGAAATTTTTTCGTATTCTAAAATTTTTAGAATAGCTTGGGATCTCTTTTCTGTCAACAGCTGTTTCGTCATCAGCTGTGTTTTAAGAAGGGATAACAACAACACAAAACTATCCATATCGCTTTAGTTACGTGTTTGAACGCGGCCATTGTGTTAATCTCGCTTTTGTTTCGCCTTGCCCGTTTACACGGCTATCTGTTTCCTGGTTTTCTCGCTTTGGTCTCGGCGTGATATTTACACGTGGTTTTTGGCATTTGGAATGTCTTTCCATCATCTTGCTTTAATCTCGCTAAAACTTTTTTTTTCAAAATTATTTTTTTTTTTAAAAAAGGTTACAATAAGCTAAAAATGTGGTTAAAAATTCCAAACCTGGTTTTATGTTTCATTTACACGGCTACCTGTAACGTGGATTTCTCACAATAGTCTCGCTATAGTTACACCGTGACATTAGCTCGTGGTTTTTGTCATTGTACATGTCTTATTATCATCTCGCTGTGGTCTCGCTTTTAAGTTACCAAAGTCCGACTGTTATAGCAGTTACAGTTTCATTTTAACTACATTTTCAAGCTTATGAAAACGGTGCCTGACAGGCAAAAGAAAACTGTTAACAATTACAATTGACCCCTTGCTGCTGATTGAACATGCATACTCTAGTCACGGAGTTGCGTGAGTGGCACACAGACCCCAAAGAAGGAGTAAAAATCCAGATGAGAACCAACGCACAATCGTTCAAGAAAACTGTTGACTAACCTTAAAAGATCTCTTTAAGCTAATTTTTCAAATCAAACCACAACGAAATGAAACCTGGTGTACATGTACCTAAATGCATACGGCGAGAAGATATGAGCACCATGGCTACAAATGAAAAAACAACTTGTAAACGGCTATGGCGAGGCGTATACCATAGGTCAATAGTACAAAAAAAAAACTATACGTGTAAACGCAATCGGCAAGATGACGCCAAGAAATCGTCACTATCGCCATCGTGCAGTCGTCGTTGTCGTTATTGTGTCCGTCATCTTCGGTCACGTTGTATTTCGACTTGCTTGAAATATTTTATTAGGACTGATTTTCAGCAGCCCCAGCAGAGCTTGCGATGTTTTCTCGAATTTTTAGACTTCTGAGCATTAACCTGAAGCTTGGCACATACCCATTTCCTGAGTGCTGATATCAATGCGAGGTTGACAGACATGGAAACAGTGATGGAAAATTCAATTAAATTCAATTCAATTCAATTCAATTCAATTAAACTCAATTCAATTCAATTCAATTCAATTCAATTCAATTCAATTCAATTCAATTCAGTTCAGTTCAATTCAATTCAATTTGATTCAATTCAATTGAATCAAATTCAATTCAATTCAATTCAATTCAATTCAATTCAATTCAAATCAATTCAATTCAATTCAATTCAATTCAATTCAATTCAATCAATTAAATTCGATTCAATTCAATTCAATCCAATTCAATTCAATTCAATTCAATTCAATTCAATTCAACTAAAACTTGATACTTTTGAGTGAAGTGTTCAGAATATCCGCTAAAGAGGGCATACATCCCAGGTGAATCAGCGTATACAGCTCAAATGAACTGTAGGCAAACTTTTAAAGAACTTTAAAATAATACTGAAAATTTAAAAATTGTAGTTGCGCACTGGTAATGTTAAATACTGTGACAGATAACTGAATCGAATCTTTTCGTCTACTAAAGTGTTCAACTTGGAACATTTAAGAGTAACTGTCTCGTCTGAATAAATAAATTACCTTCTTTAAAAATTAAAATTGAGTTTTTTCGAAGAAAAATACAGCTGATGTGCTTTTCGGTTTATTTACACCAACAAAACAAAAACAACATCAGCACTTGGTCTTGGGAATTTTTGTATCCTTCAACAATATAGGATCACATAATAAAACGCTTAGCATAAATATCCACTTTGTTCAATAGCAAATAGCTTATTGTTATTGATTTCAATATTTTGTTCTTCTCAAAAGTCTCCCCCTATTTCTTTTCTATACTTGCCTATACTCCCTGTCAGCCCACACCCCTCCTATTCACTTTAAAAAAAACATCATAAATTCTTCTTTTACCAAAGACGAAAAGACCTCTCTCTCCCTCTATACCATTCCATATACATATAGAGTATTTGAGACGAGGAGGAGGCAAACCTAGTATTTACCTTTCAATCTGATTGCTCCTCATAACAAACGCAGCAGAGAATGCCGAACAAACAATTTGCGAGTAAGAGGCGCACAAGTTCGTTCACCTTTTCGCTATACAAATCCTTTTAAAAATGCAAAATCGTCAGCCGGAGCTACTAACGGCAAAAGAAAAATAAGGACGACACAAGCAAACGGCCCCCAGAGTGTAGAACCTAAATTGAGAAGGGGCGCCATCACATCAGTGAGAGTATACAGAGAATGACCCCCTCAACTTTATGCCTAACATCTCACAATCATCATCATCATCATCTGTGTATGCAAAAAAAAAAAATCCCCAGAAGAAGAAAATGAAAAAAGTAGGATAAATTGCTTTTCTTCCCAGGATCGTTCATGCAATTATACAAAACGGCACAAGGACTATGCGGACAACTGGCATTGCTAAAAAACAACAAAAAATAATAAAAAAACATTAGTCGTAGCCTTAGAGCGTAGCACATTTCTAAACAAAGGATAAATCTATTATATTCCATTATTGTTCAAATATATACTCTCGTATACCTACCGAACCGTGGCTTCTTAAGTTTTGGTTGGGGGGGCTTTTCATTTTCTCATTATTCTTAAACACAATCGAGAGAATATTAGGACGAGAAACGGTTTACTTACCCAACACATGGATTTCCACGTTTCTTCTTGAAGTTTGCTTTTGTTTATTTTGCGCCATACACGTGTACGTTCCAGCATCTTCAAGGCGTTGCAGCTGTTCGATAACAAGGGTCCCATTGTTATAGGCTCTTTGACGTCGATTGATGGGTAACGTTTGACCATCTGTAAACAAAAACAAAAAAATATATGCGTGAACTTATTGTAAAGAGAAGTAGGTATGTTTGCTTTCATAGGTTTTCAGTATCAAACACTTAAATAGAAAAGTATTTTCAAATAAGAAATATTCAAATCCTTCATTCAATAATTACATCTGAAAAGGGCTCTTTTTTGTCTTTCTTAGAATATGTTTACCTTCAGTTTATAACTTGAAATTAAAATCTATAAATCGAACAAAAGAGATAAAAACAAACAAATTATAAAGTGAGCATAAATAATACCCAGTTTGAAATATTTATGTAACTATCAATGGTTTTTCAAATTCCAACCCTTTAATTTATTACCATCTTGCCTAAACTTTTAGGATTTTAAGGTCTTTGATTCTCTTATAGAAATAAGTAATTCACCAAAGTTTGTTCACTAAACTCCCTTTTCTTCCATGTTTATATTTAAATCCATTGAATTGAAAGTACCGAAAAATAAGGGGTTGAAAAGAACGGCTGTAATTAATTATTATTTAATTTGTGTTTGGGGGACGTAATTATGCTTAAACTAAAAAGTGGTACATGAGGGTAAAACTGGCTAATTTTCAATTTGTTTATATATAGCTAGCTCGAAAGCTAAGCTGAACTCCAAAATAGTGTAGAAACATTGTTGACATCAGACACTTATTTCGGATCCGCCAGCTCTAATTTTTTGATGAATACGAAATTTTGAAAATGGTAGTATTAGCCCTAAAAGAGTAGTTTTAGCTAATAATTTCACTCTACAACTTCAAAGTAATTGAATTTGCATCGATTTGAGCCCAGTACCGTCTCTTTGGATAGCCTATTGAATAGACCTTAAAATGAGGGGTAAAGGAACAATAACGTGCAAGGGTTTTTATTTTTGAATATGTTTGTTTGGCCCATAAGCATGCTTAAAACCGAAAATGCTGCCAAATTCACCCATGCGTTTCTGAGAGAATGCTCACACTGGCCACTTTTCAATATTTTTGGTATAACTCGAAAGCTAAGCCGAATTTGACAATTTTGCATTTGAAACTTTTTGTTAAAAATTAAATTAAATTTTATAAAAAGATTAAAGCAGGAAAAGTTAACAAAAACCAACCTAAAACAATCAAGGATTTCTAAATTTTTTAATAAATTGTTTATAACTATTTTTGAAGCAAGGATCGGGTCAAGACAAGCATAGACAAAATAAAGTAGAGACACAACACTTTGATATGGCATATTTAAAAAGTAATATTTGTTCAAAATTGACATTCAAATTTTACTTATTCTTATATACAAGAGACGAGATATAAAAAGAGAAAAAACATTGTTTAATAATATAGTTTATATTATGTACGAATCTTATCAATTATAAACTAGTGTATAGAATAAAATTATCACAAACAAAAATTGACGTCTAAAACTCTGATTTCGTGTTGTATAGATATGTGAATTTTTGTTTGAATAATACCAATATGTTCAAAACCTGAAACTCAAAGCCCCCATAGAACTAGTTTTATGTTAAAACTAGTTTTGAATCGTGTCAATAATAGGGCTGTTAGTAACAATTACTCAACAAAAATTATTTAAAAAAAAGGAGTTTTCATAATTTTCAATTTTCTCAAAAACTAGAAACCGTACAACCGTCTGGTTTTCAGCATTCGACTCAAGGCTTTAATGATAAAGATAATTTACTTCTTTATAGCGTAAAAAAAATGAAAAATTATTTTAAAACATTTTCCAATTTTTTTAATAAATTTTGAGTTTTCAAACGAATTTTTCAAAAATTGTTAACTTGATTTGACTATATAATAAAAGAATCTGTTTTAAGCTTTTAAAAAAGATGTAGCACAATATTGTAAATATTTCCGTTGTTTTTAAATAGCTATTTTCCTGTTTTCAGTCAATGTTTAGGGAATTTGTCCCCCCTTATAGAAAGGAGGGGGAAATAAACCTCCCCTTCTAAAAAATTTATTTCTTAGGATATGTCCAAAAACGCTTTCATAAAGTATTGGCCTGTAACTTTGAAATATTCTGTATACTTCTTACCTTTGAAGAAACAGTGTTTCTCATATAAAAATAAACACATCAAAAAAAATAAATAAGGACAGCCAGTTTCTGTACACTTCAACTTGCTCTCATGATGTCACTGAAATTACCATGAATAAATATATACGTACTTTTCCGGTTATTTCAGGGTTTATTGATCAAAAACCATTGATATTGTAAGACGATAACATTGTTTTTCAATTTTTTTGAATTTTCTACTCCCCGTATCTTTCTTAACCTTGATCCTACGGAAAATATGAATAAGACCTCTTTTGTAGGAAATTTATTATTCTTTCATTTTGTGATGTACACTTCTCCGCTCAAACTCTTAGTTTTCAAAATATTCCCGAAAAATTACAGAAGCGGACCTTAAACCCCCCTCCTGGCTATAGCTCGGGGGTCTGGGCTGGGGACTTTTAGTATGTTATACCTGGGGGTCACCCCTACCACATTAAATAATAACCCAGAGAACATGATTTATTGCATTTATTTTATAATTTTGAGTCTTCGTTGGCTGGACTAGTAAGCACTATAAGCCGACGATATGAAATATTAATATGAAATATTTGATATTAAACCTTCATATAGACTTCAAGGTTAGAATACATTTAATTTAGATCTTAAGTAAAATTTCTTATTGCATTTCGTGGTTGACTTTTTATACACAGGTTCATGGTAAAGGTTTAAGAGAACTTGGCTGTTTTTTTTAGATTCATTTATTTAGTGTTAATTGATATTTAGTAAAAAATAAAATGCACGACTGGGTCGCACGTACTTGCTCTTATGTTCAAGACACTGCGGATTTAAGAAAATTGTATACAAAAATATTTAAATTATGAGAGAAAAATGTAGAGAAGCATGAAATACGACATTTAAATTGGCTAAAATAACTCAAATTGACTGACAAACTGAGGTGGAAAAACAGAATGCCATCTTAATTCTGGATTGAATATGATTGTACGGGAAAAAAATTTTAAATCGTTGGAGCGGTTTTTAAAAAAAATAATTTCTTATATATCAAACTCTTACAAATTTTTTAAGAACAAATTTTGGTATGCAAATCTGAAGTATATATTTATGTGTATACAAAAACAAAATTTGAAAAAAATTGTCACCCCGTTTTTGAGATATCGAATTTTCAAAAAAAAAAAAAAAATTGAAATTTTTTTTAAAAATCCAAAAACTTTGTTTTTGAAAATTTTGATATGCAATATTATTTAATCTTATTTGAAATTTATACATAAGAAAACTCCGTTTAGACGATAACGAGAAAATTCAAAATAAAAAAAAACTATGACAGGTACTATTAATAGTTGCTAAGTGTAAAATTTTATAATTTTTGATAGTAGATCGTACTAATTTAAGTATATGAAAAAAGTTTAATCAAAATCGTAGGAGTTGTGTTTTAGCAAAAAATATTTTCCTTTGCGGTTTTTTATCTTTTGTATGGAAGGTACAGTTATTTTTTCATAAATGTAAATTTTTTTATAAAAATATTTTTGAAAGTACTAAAAAACTCTTAAATATTGAGTTTCAAAATAATCAATCATATCGTTTTCGAAATATTTGATTTTCCAAAAACAATTTTGAAATTTTTTTAAAAATCGAAAAAATATTTTTCAAAAAATTTGGCACACAAAACTATTTATATTTTTTAGAAGCTTCTGTGTAAAAAAAAATAAAAGAAATCGTTCGTACCGTTTTGAAGAAAATCAAAAATTTAAAAAATGGTTCTTGGGATGTACCATAATTAACCATTTTTGAAAAATGGTTTTCCACCCAAAGAAAACATTTACTTTAATACATTTTCTGAATTTTTTTTAGAAAAGTTGTCGAGCCTTTTTTGAGAAAAAACGAATAAGCGCTTAAAAAAAATTGTATGGCAGGAACCGTTATTTTTGGTTCTTAAAAATGAAAAAAAAACGTGTGGGCATAATCACCAAAAACCACTGTGATGCTTTTTTGTCGAGGCTGAGGTAGGCTCGTTGGTGTCCAGGGTTTATCCCAAAGAAAGCAAAAAAATCTTGGGAAGAAGTTTTCAAACTCCAATCAAAACAAACTTTATTAATTCCAAATCAAGTTTACACTATATTACAATATTCGATATTTATATTATTATTTTTTTTTTTTTATATAAAGGTATTTCGTATAAGTAACAATAAGTATTCCTACAATAATATAACACGGTATTTCATATACGGGTGTGGGGCCAGCCCTGCCTCCAGCAAGAGACTGGAGGAGAAATCGGTGCACTATCCGCGATGACAGGCTTGTCTATGATACTCTTTGAAGAAGTGTAGCCACAGAAATAATCGATGGGACACGGCCCTGCTCCTAGCAAAAGACTAGAAGAAAAATCGTTGTAGGCTAAGCCTTGTCCACGCTACACTTAGAAGAAGTGGAGCGCAGAAAGAAACAGGTACAAAATAACCTTCTTGCTCCTAGCGGCAACTAGAAGAAAAATCGGTGCTTTGTTCGCGGTAACAAGCTTGTCTGTGTTACTCTTTGAAGAAGGGTAGGCACAGAAATAATCGGTGGGACACGGCCCTGATCCTAGCGAAAGACTAGAAGAAAAATCGGTAGATGTTAGTTCCTTGTTCACGATACACTCAGAAGAAGTAGAGCATAGAAATAAACGGGGGAAAAGGATAGATACAGGATAAGGTAGAAGTTTAAAAGCAAAAAGTTTTTCGAAACTCCTATCTAGTACACTTCGTACCCAGCAGTGTGTTTCTACTTGCTAATTTAAATTAAATCAGCGTGGTATTCTTGCTTTCCGTACAATAAATTGGTACTAAGCAACAGGCGAAAGCAGAAGACAAATCAGTAGTGAAATTCAACCTCCCCACGTTGACTTTTCAGATACAAGGAAGTGTGAACTGAGAGACAGTAGAAAAACTACCAACAACGTCATGCGTGTTCAGCTCAAACAACATCTGGTTGCTTTAATTCCTTATATGGGTGGATGTATTAAATCAACCCAGGGTTCGGTGCGGGAAATAACATTAGGGTTCGGTAAATAGTTATTATTTTTGAAAGGGGGTTCGGCGGAAAAGTGAAAAAGTGTAACGCTTCGTTACACCACTATGTACCAAGTTTGAAGAAAATCGATCGAGCCGTTGAGGCTGTAGACGAACAGACAGACAGACAGACAGACAGACAGACAGACAGACAGACAGACAGACAGACAGACAATACATTTATTTAAGTAAAGGTTTTCTTTCGGTAGAAAACCATCTTTCAAAAATGGTTAGTAATTGTACCTCCCAAAGAACCATTTTTTTAATTTTTGATTTTCTTAAAAACGGTACGACCGATTTCAATTATTAGAAGCTTCGAGAAAATAGAAATAGTTTTGTGTACCAAAATTTTTGAAAAAATATTTTTTGGATTTTTAAAAAATGTTTCAATTTTTTTTGGAAAATCAAATATTTCGAAAACGATATGATCGATTTTTCGGAAACTCGATATTAAAGTATTTTTTTGTAGGTACTCTCTAAAATATTTTTAGAAAAAATTTCACATTTATGAAAAAATAACGGTACCTTCCATACAAAAGTTAAAAAACCGCAATGGAAAATATTTTTTGCTCAAAAACGACTCCAACGATTTTGATTAAACTTTTTCATGAACTAAAATTAGTACGATCTACTATAAAAAATTATAAAATTTTACACTTAGCAACTATTAATAGTGCCTGTCATAGAACGTATTTTTTTATTTTGAGTTTTCTCGTTATCGGCTCAACGTATCTAGATGAATTTTTTTATATACAATTTTCAGATAAGATCAAATAATATTGCATATCAACATTTTCAAAGAAAAAGTGTTTGGATTTTTAAAAAAAGTTTCAAATTTTTTTTTCAAATTTTGTTTTTATATACACATAAATACATATATACTTCAGATTTGCATACCAAAATTTGTTCTTAAAAATGTTGTAGGAATTTTATATATAAAAAATTAATTATTTAAAAAACCGCTCCAACGATTTTAATTTTTTCCCCGTACAATCATATTCAATCAAGAATTAAAATGGCATTCTTTTTTTTTGACCTCAAACTGTCAAAAGAGTTGTTTTAGCCAATTTAAATGTCGGTTTTCATGCTTCTCTACATTTTGCTCTCATATAGTTAAAATTATTATTATTATTATTATTATTATTATTATTATTATTAATTTTCATGTTTTTATATATAATTTTCTTAAGCCCACAGTGTCTTGAACATAAGAGCAAGTACATGCGACCCAGTCGTGCATTTTATTTTTAGTAGTTGTGGATTTTTTTGAAAAATTACCATCAAAATAAGAATTAATTTACATTCGCTCAAATGCCTTTGTATAATATCAAATAGAAGGTTTATTTTAAAGGATATGATTGAGAAATAGAAGTTGAAATTATAATTAATTTCAGCCATTATGCTATCGATACATTGTTTTTGTGTCAATAAATAAATTTAATAACGCCATTTGTATGATTAATGCTGATGGCAATCATGTCAACATCAAGCTACATTCGTATGTGTAGCAGCACGTGAAATTAGCATAACCAATTTCCAAAAAAATACAATTTTTTGTCGCAAATATTGCATTCCAAAAACATCCCAGAATTTTATTTTCCCTTAAATACTAATTTAATAAATAGTTTTTAGAGTTATCGATTTCTCATCAAAAGTTACAAATTTTCAGGATTTCTTTTTCAGTAGAATTTGTAAATTATCCTCGATTAAAATTGTAAATAATTTTTTACCAAAAAGATGCCTCTGCTAAATAATGGTATACTCGGGCGTATACGTACTATTTTTTAAATTTTTGTTAGTGTTGTTTTATTATTCTTAATAACTGCTGTTGGTTGTTCAATAGAAGTATTTATTTTTTCCCAGACATTATCATCAGAAATAAAGGAAAATTAATTAATTATATGTACTTATTGAGAAATCAAATTGAAGTACATTTGCGATGAAAAATTAAGTTGCCTTGTGGGCGTGAGTAGCAATTGAACCCAGTTGCAATATGGTCATTTTCAAATGTTTTGACTAGCTGAATACTTATGAATATGCCCACATTAGATAAATCTCCATACTTATTATTTTTGTTTTAATATTAATATCGAATAATGAGATTGGAGACGAGAAAATTTTAAGTCTGATATTTTTTTTCATAATTATTGACAGACACAATTTAATTTGAAAATAAAGACTAGAATTTGAATTCCGCCTTAAAAAAAAGCTACAGTGTGACATTGTAAGTGTTGCCGTTGTGTTTTAATAACTGTTTTCCTATAATAAATCTTTTTTATTTTTAGAAAATTGACCCCTATATAAATATACCCCTCCCCTCCCATCTAATTTCTTAATGGCCAATCCTACGTGCTATAATATTTTGTCACATCTTAGGCAAAACAACCTATTGTTTATGTTTCAAGAAATATGACATTACTTTTTGAGCATGCCATATTAAAGCCTTTATCCCTTAATTTATTTCATCTAAGAATGTCTTGAGCCTATTCTTGCTTCAAAAAATTATACCCAATTTATTAAAAAAATTAAAAATTTTTGACATTTGGTCTTTGTTATTGCTAATTTTTTATAAAATTTTGTTAACCATCCATTTCGATAGGAAATTTTAAGCAAAATATTTCAAGTATTAAATTGTAAAAATCAGCTTTGTTTCCGTGGTATACCTCACATATTTGTATTTTGTATTTATTACATATTATTTAGTCTTGCACAGTAAGATACAATATCTTTTAAGGCAGTACAAGCTTCAGTTTTACAATTGGTTTATATGAAATGAATGAATACTAAATTTTAAACAAGATGACTTGAAAAAAAAAACATAAATATAGAGAAAAACTACTTTACACTATTTAATTAATTAATGAAAAAGATTTGATCAATGAACTTTATTATAATACCTTATAAAACACCTTTAAAGTATACAAAAGAAACAAAAGTTAAAATCATCACAATGCCTCAAAGTATTGTCTAAGTCTTATTCTAAACCGAGTAGTGCAGCCAATCATCCTTATAGTTTGAGGTAGGAAATTCCACAACCGAACCACGTGAACGAAAAATTGACGGCTTGAAACAAGATAGGAGTAGCGTATTGGTATCAGATCGCTACTACGATTAGAGCGTGGAAAAAGGATTTAGTTGTAAAGGTACGTCGGTTGTCGTGTTTGCATGACATTGTGGATCATTATTAAGGTCCTAAACGAGAATAAGTTATCAAGAGAAAAACCGTATATTAGTCTTGCATATGAGGAAATGTGAACATATTTCCGTAGTCCAAAAATATATCTTGTCACACTATAATAGACAACATTAAGTTTCCTTCTGTGCTTGGAATCGCAATTACTAAATAATTCACACCCAAATAATAAAAGTGGAATAAGCAGCGACTTAGCAAGTATCATTCTTGTTTTTATTGGAGTGATTCTTTGGGTGGTCCATAACATGCGTAAGCCTCCGTATACTCTACCTATGATAAGTTTTATATGATTTGTCCAAGTGAGTGTCATATTGAATATACTACTCCAAGATTCTTGGCTGAGTCAACAAACTGAATAGGGTTATTATTGAGTAATATTGGAGAAAAGCAAGATGTGGCTGTAGGGTCTTTTGAAATGACTAAGCATTTTGACTTAGTAGGATTTAAACAAAGTGCGTTTGATCGAGACCAGAGCAATATCTTATTTAAGACGCATTGTTTAGTCGATGGTTACCGACGCCTGCATATCACAATTCTGTGAGAAAACTCACTGCAAAGTATATGCTATCTAAGGAACTTTGGTTAAAGTTGTGCACTTAGATTTTGTTGTTGTTTTGCCCTTGGCCAGGTGAAGTACTTAAGAAGAAGAGTTTTTAAGCAAATAAATAGAAAAATTATTTATAGTCAAAGACTATAAACATAAATCCATCTTAATTACTTCGCCTGGCCACGGGCAAAACAACAACAAAATCTAAGTGCACAACTTTAACCAAAGTTCCTTAGATAGCATATACTTTGCAGTGAGTTTTCTCACAAAATTGTGATATGCAGACGTCGGTAACCATCGACTAAACAATGCGTCTTAGATTGGGTATGGTGGCATCTAACTGATGAGCCCACCACCATACCTGGGTGAAACGCATTCTGGAGTAAAGGCCACAAAACCATTTTTAATTGAATTTAATTCATAAACTCCACAAAAATTAAGAAATAAATGGATTTATTGTTTATAGACTTTGACTATAAATAATTTTTCTATTTATTTGCTTAAAAACTCTTCTTCTTAATATCTTATTTAGATCTTCGTTTATCTCCCAAATACCATTTTCAATCAACCCCAGTGGACAACTGTACTTAAGCTGTACATCATCGGCATACATATGTATGGACGAGTTAAGGCTTAGAGACGGGAGCTCATTAACATACATAGTAAAAAGTAATGGGCCCAAAATAGACCCTTGGGGAACACCTCGTGTTAGCGGAAGAAAACTTGAAGTTTGGTTGTTAGCAACTACTGCTTGGTGTCTTGAACTAAGATATGAGAAAATGAGTCTCACTGATGATGACGTAAATTGAAACTCATCCATTGATATCTCAGAAACGCATGGGTGCATTTTCGATGCTTTGCATATTAAATAATAAGAACTCTTGAACGTGATTGTTCCTTCTTAAAAAGTTTTTTTTCAAAAGCCTACTTAAGTTGCTTATGAATATTTAGAAAATAAGAGTTTTCAGTTTTTGGAGAAAAAAAATTGCAAAGTTGAATTTTTTTGTTTTGTTTAATGTGACTGGAAAATTAACGTCATGGCTACCTCATCTCTATTATGACCTGAGCTTGCACAGGTATGGAATATGTTAATAATTTCTACCAACTACAGAACTGAATTTAAAAATAATAAATTCCACATCCACTTTTCCGAGAAACAGTATACGGTATTTAACAAAAAATAACTCTACAAAATCATAATTAATGAATACAAACCTGATAGCTGCTAGCAAAATAATCCTTTATAAAAAAATTACCTAGGTAAAGTACAATGCTAGTTATGTCAATATGCATACAACAAAAAAAAAAGGATATATGCTCTGCATGCCCTGAATCCTGACCGACAACGTCGTCATGTCCGTGTCCCTTTTATTACCACCCAACCCTTCTTGAAATTTGTGAAACATTTGTTGAAAATTAAACAAAAGACCCTGGCAAACGCTTTAACAAAGCATACAAAATAAAGAGAAAGCTTACAAATAAAAAAAAAGAAGAAAAAAAAAAACGAAAAGAAAAAGAAGAGAAAAAGTGAAACTATGCGCATAAAGAAAAATATTAAAATTATGTATAGGTAGGAGTATGTCCTTTAGAATCAACAACCAACCAACGTCAAAAAAGAAACGAATAGGAAGGAAATTCTGCTTATGTGAGCATAAAAAGCTTTTTTTTGTTTTGTGCTTATTTTTTGTCTGTGAATTTTATATATGCATGCTCCATTCACCATTCCCCAAGCCTAGTGTCCTTCCTATCCTTTCCCTTGCTCTAACCAACAACTACAAAAAAAAAAAAATCATACAGAAAAAAAATACCACTATAAACTCACCCCTTTCCCAGTGGATCTTATCGATGGGATATCCAGCGACAGGACATTTAACTATCAAATCGCTTCCCGATATTCCTGTTATTTTTGGCATTTCTCGAATATACGGAAGACCATAAATATTTACTTTAGCACTGTGTGACACTCTGGAAATATAAAGATACAAGACAAAAATATTAATAAAATAGATAAAAAAAAATAATAATACAAAAAAAACTACAAAAGAACACCCAAGCCACAACCAAATAAAAATAAAGTGGTAAGGATATTTATGTTCTTTTGTAAGGCTCCATATTTCGTGGTAAAGAAGTCATTTTCTTTTGGGGTTTTTCCCCATATCATTTTTTCTGACAGAACCTTTCTCTTCTTATGTGTTAAATTCAAGGTTTATGAAGTGTGATTGATATCAATTTGCAGAATTTGTTCACAATTTAGTAAGTTCATTGGTGAGGATATGCGATAAATGTTGTCGATAGACGTCGGAAACTCCTTATTTCAAATAATGTAACAAAATGTATTATAAGTCTTTTAGATGGAAGAGAAACACAAGCAAAATTGTATTTTTATCAGGGCTATTGTTTTAAATTAAATGAGAAGGATTATGGGAACATTTGTTTTCAATATACGAGTATCTATCTGTTGCTCAACATGTATAACACTGAGCATCAGAGTTGCCATATTAATTTATTATTACGTGATTCATTCAACATCACAAGAATACAATTTTTCAAGTCGAGTGTTAAATTATTAATAGCATAAATTGTCATTTGTTAGTGAAACTTTTTACTGAGGCCCAGAGATTTTGATTCCGGTTTGGATACTCAAGCTTGACCAATATCTTTTCTGCCCAGTTTTGTGCAATGCAGAGTGCTTTTAACAATGCCTTAACTTCTGTTAGATAACCACAAGCCGCGTCTAGGAGGATTCCCTGGAAGGCAGATGATTGCTTCGTAGCTCGCTTTTAGTTCAATCCGTGGAGGAAATTTCCCATAATTTCCCTTTAAAAAAACTTTTATTTTATTTTATACGCATCGAATATCTTGGACGTGCGAACTCTCCGAGGTGGAAACGTGGACTCTGACCACTTTCTTGTTGTGGCAAAGTTCAGAGCCCGACTGTCCAACGAAAAGAAAACGAAGACCGCCCAAAGAAAGAAGTTCAACATCGCATGCCTTAGCACATCTGAGAAAGCCAGAGACTACAGTGAGCAATTGACCGGGAAACTCTCTGCCGTACACCCAGCCACAAGCGTCAACAACCAGTGGAACCAGTTCGCGACATTATTAAAGAGACAGCCGAGACCACCATAGGCTATCAACCAGCGTTGCCCCCCTATTACAATTGTAGTGTTTTTACTACACTTTTTTTTCAAAAGCACACACTACGCACGCTTCTTCAAACACTACACTTTTTTTTACATCAGAAATAGTGTGTTTGTAGCTTTAAATCTTAACCAATACTTTTTGTGTAAGCCCTGAACACAACATCCTCAATTCCAAAATCCACTTCCAGAATGGAATACACAGTTTGACAGATCATACCTATTGGTTTTCTCTTTCTAAAATAAATGTATATTCTTCACATTTCTACTTCAATTTCACAATGAACCGTTTTGAAATTGGAATGTGAACTGTTTTTTAAATTATTCTCGAAGGTTTGATGGAGTTTCACAAAATATTGTGCTAATCTATATTTTATTTCGTGAATTTCTATTGCCAGGAGTACCAAATGAAAAGATAATTTTCAGCTATCAAAAAGCCTAAATAAGGAATATCTTAATGCTGTTTGGATTCATGTACATATATGTATAATGTTTTGAGTGATTTATTAATCCTTAAATGTATATATTTGTTTGTAAAAATGTAAATAGTTTATTTATTTGTATATAAGGATATTTTATGCGTTATGTATGCATAATAGTTTACTATACCTTTTAATATACCTATTTAAAAGTGAATAAAAGGATCAAAAAATTTGTAAAATATTTTTTTTTGTTTCTTACTACGTTTTTACTACACTTTTTTTTCCTAAACACTACACTTTCAATCAGTTGGGGGGGCAACACTGCTATCAACCACCCAGAAAAAAGAACCCGTGGTATGATGATGAATGCGCGCTTTTGAAGCAGGAGACGGAAAATGCACGAATGCAAATGCTGCAACGGAAAACAAGAGCAGCAAGAGAGGAGTACCGTGAAAAGAGAAGGAAAGAGAAAAAAACCCTGCGTAGAAAGAAAAGAGCATCCGCAGCCTCTCAGCTCAAGTATCTCGAAGAGTCCAGCACCGCCACCAACACCCGCCGGTTCTGCAAAACAGCCAAGCAACTGGCATCTGGTTATAGGACTGGCACGCAAGCTCTTCGAAACAGCGAAGGGAACCTAGTCACCGAAGCACAGGGAATTGTAGACGTGTTTAAGCAGCATTTCCAGCAGCTGCTTAATGGGCATTATGTAGAGGAGGCGACAGGGGAACAAAGAAGCATTAAACCAGTCAATGAAGATCCAGTCCCAGCACCCAGTACTGAAGAGGTTAAGAAAGCCATCCACAAGCTTAAGAACAACAAATCCGCCGGCTCGGATGGCCTACCAGCGGAACTCTTCAAGTATGGAGGAGATGTTCTGGTAGGGTGCATGCACCAGCTCATCAACCAAGTTTGGGAGGAGGAAAGTATGCCCGACGACTGGTCAAATAGCTCCATATGCCCAATCTACAAAAAAGGCGATCCAATGTCCTGCAAGAACTACAGAGGCATATCCCTGCTTAATGTTGCCTACAAGATCCTATCCAACGTACTATGTGAGCGTCTAAAACCTTTCTGCAACACTATGATCGGCACGTACCAGTGTGGCTTCAGGCCAGGCAGATCAACGATAGACCAAATCTTCACATTGAGGCAAATCCTGGAAAAGACCAACGAATTTCAAGTCGAGACCCACCACCTATTCATCGACTTCAAAGCCGCATATGATAGCATAAGTCGCCAAGAGCTTCTATTGGCGATGTCGGAACTCGGGATCCCGAAAAAACTGATCCAGCTATGCCGCATGACGTTACAAAATACGCGGTGCAACGTGCAAATGGGTAACAGCTCATCCGAGTTATTCCAGACGTGTACAGGGTTCAGACAAGGAGATGCACTATCATGTGATTTCTTCAACCTAGTCCTGGAGCAGATAGTGCGCAAGAGTGGTGTTAACATGGAAGGCACTATCTTTAACAGGTCTTCTCAACTGCTTGGTTATGCGGACGACATCGACATCATCGGCCGTTCCAAGAGAGCTGTACTTGAAGCATTCACAGCTATTGATGAACAGGCGAAACGCGTTGGTCTTGAAGTGAATGAGGACAAAACAAAGTATATGCTATCAACAAACAAAGCCTCATCTGTCCATCGCCTAGGACAAAACGTCACTGTTGGTAGCAGTAATTTCGAGGTAGTCAAGGAGTTCACCTACCTCGGAACAAACATCAATCCCACGAACGACACCTTAGTGGAAATCCGACGAAGAATTACCCTAGCGAACCGCTGCTACTTCGGTTTGGCCAAACAAATGGGTTCAAAACTCCTTTCTCGAAAGACAAAGTGCACGCTATACAAAACTCTAATTTTACCAGTTCTACTCTACGGTGCCGAGTGCTGGACGATAAGTAAAAAAGGGGAATTGATCCTGGGCACTTTCGAGCGAAAAATTCTACGGCGGATATTTGGTCCTATATGCGAAGAGGGCGATTGGAGGAGAAGATTCAATCGTGAACTGTACGAGCTGTACCAAGATGTGGATGTAGTCCAAAGAGCCAAAACACGTCGACTACATTGGCTCGGCCACATCGAGCGAATGGACAACAACGCTCCAGCCAAGAAAATCTTCGAATCCCAGCCCCCAGGTTCGAGACGACCAGGAAGACCGAACCTCCGCTATAGGGACCAGGCGGTCACAGACGCAAGAGCGCTTGGTCTCGACGACTGGAGGGAGCGTGCGAGGGACCGCAACCGATGGAAGACCGCAATATCTCAGGCAGAGACCCTTCATGGATCGGGAGCCGGATAAGTAAGTAAGTAAGTAAACTTTTATTTTGACATTTTTAGTACCAAAGCTCAAAAGCTCACGAAAGCTCTCTGTAGGTTGGTTTTTATTAAGTATAATCCGGAAGCTGGCCAGCCTAAATATCAACCTTAAAGTCAACCTTATCTGGGTTCAAGGTTACAGTGGCATTGGGGAAAATTAAAGGGTAGATGAACTGGGCAGGAAAGGATCAGCCCTTTATTTCTCATTTGCGGAAAAAGATAAAAATCTCCTTAGAGTTAAGAGGGGCAATATATTCTAAATGCAGCTTAGCCAAATGCAAAATATCCTGGAAAAATCTTTCAATATTTCAATTGAATAAATTGAAACTGAAATTGAAATATTGATCTGATGTTTAGACCCAGCAAGACATAGCCAGGGCTGTTGTTACTTGTACTGGACACTGGAATTTAGGAGAATATGCGGCCAGGCTGGGTATTCCTTACAATACTCACTGTTGCAGCAGTGGGGATCAGCATGAAGAGGAAACGCAGTCATTCATTTCCTTTGTAAATGTCCTGCTCGGACCAGAATGAGAGCACAATCGTTTGGAGTGGCTTTTTGTTGTAAACTAAGTAGCAGTTCTAATCAATTTATTTTATCTTTCAAAATATTTTTATATTTTCTTCACTTGATTATAAGCTCTTGAATAATAATCTAAGAGCTCGCAACATATTTTTGTTGTGAGAGGAAACCAGACGATATTAATCTTACAGGTAGTCCTGGCGAAGGTAATAACGAATATGTTTGTCTGCCAGCACGAAGTGGTCCCTTTTACAAGAAAAAGTGCATCAAAAGTATAACTTTTTGCAAAATTGAATTAGTGAGGGAAACCACTTCAAACGTAATATTTCCTAAAGTCCTCAACTCACTGATTACAAATATGGTTACGACAGACGTCTAAGTGGCCCCAAAACCCCCGACAGACGTCCCCAAAAATGCAACTTTTTTCTTTTTTTTATAATTTTAGGAAACCACTTGAAATATGTCTCAAATGAAAGGTCTTGACTCCCTGAGTACGAATATGTGCGTGACAGTCTAAATGGCCCCAAAATAATTAATACGTTTCCACTCTGGGATTAAGTTCGTTTTAATATTTAATTTTAATTGGAATAAAAGAAACTTTTCTACACGAAAAGAAATTAAAGATTTTAATTTGTTTGGAACTTTAAAAACGTTATTTTTAACAAAAATTAAGCTTCATAGTTGTTGGGTGGACGTTTGAAATTTCCAAAAAAAAAAACGGCTAATGAGAAGACTTCCAGTTTTTTATTAGCGATTGAGCGACTGAAAGGAAGAGAAAATTATGCGAATTGGAAATTTGCTATGCAAACGTACCATGAATATGTTGGCCATTGGGATGCTGTTTTGGGGACTGAGACCGTAGTGGCCAAAATTACCAAATCAAGAACAACAATTATATTAAGCATCGATCCTAGCCTTTATGTTCATGTTCAAAGCGCTACAGATGCGAAAGATGTTTGCAATAAGCTACAAGAAACATTTGAAGACAAGGGTCGATCTAATCGAATTAATTTAGTCAAACAATTGGCTGGTACAAAATAAGAAAATTGTAATTCGATGGATGTATATGTATCAACGATTATAACAGACGTACATCGATTAAACATTATTGGCCTCAAGGTCGATGATGAGTGGTTGGAATGAGTGGATTGACTGAAAAGTATACACCGATGGTAATGGCTCTTGACAATACCGAAACTAAGTTGTCTAGCGATGCTGTTAAAACAAAGGTATTGCAAGAGATTTCGTCACCGAATACCGAATTTTTTTTCTTTAATAGCAACCAGAAAGGAAAGCGTTTACAACAAAAGGGAATTCGTTGTTAAGTTGCAACAAAAAAGGTCATAAGTCTCCTGATTGCCCCTATTAAAATAATGAAGATAAGAATTTAAAGAAGAATTACGATATTGGCAGTAAATCTGGTGCTTCATGTAGTGCAGTTTTTCTGACAGGAAAATTTAATTAAAATTACTGGTATACTGATTCCGGTGCAACCCAGCATTTGACAATGAACAGAAACTGGATTAACAATGGTGAAAAGTCTATTATTTCTGAAATCACTGCTGAAAATAACAACAAGATGAAAGTCGAAATGTGTGGGTCAGTTCAATTGTTAGTTGAGGTGAATGGTCAACCGAATCGGATAGATGTGAAGAATTTTTTGTGTATTCCCGATGTTTCTGCAAGTTTACTATCGGTAAGTCAAATGACAAAGCGTGGTAATGATGTTAAATTCTTTAAGGATCATTGTGAGATCCGAGATCGAAAGGGCTGTTTACTAGCAAAGACAACAATGGTTGATGGGCTTTATCGATTGAATGGCTTGAGAGATTGCAGTTACATCGCAGTCGCTTCATCTGATAGTTTTAAGACGTGGCATCGTCGATTAGGCCATTTGAACTTCGAAGATTTGAAGAAAATGAAATTTGGTGCTGTTGATGGTGTTTAATTTGTTGAAGATAGTGGGGAACACGTATGCGTTACATGCTTGAAAGGTAAGCAACACCGTCTTCCTTTCAGCAAGAATGGTTCCAGAGCAAATGCATTGTTCGAAGTGATTCAAGCAGATTTGGTAGGGCCAATGGAAACTGTTTCAATTGGTGGAGCAAGATATGCATTGATTTTAGTTGATGATTTTAGCCGCGTGACATTTACATACTTTTTGAAATCAAAAGATGAAGTATTCCAGAAGTTCTGTGAATTCAAAACATACGTTGAAAATCAAACTACCAAGACAATTAAAAAGTTTAGATCCGACAATGGAACCGAATTCTGCAATCAAAGTTCAAGAAGCTATTCAAATCTTGTGGAATCGAAAAACAAACTTCAACACCGTACACCCCACAGCAAAATGGTCTTGCTGAAAGAACGATTCGTACATAGTAGTAGAGCGTGCAAGGTGTTTTTTAGAGGATGCAAGTCTTCCAAAAACTTTTTGGGCTGAAGCAATGTCAACCGCAACATATTTGAAAAATCGTTATGTCTCTGGAGTTCTGGAATTCAAAACACCGATAGAAATTTGGAGTGGTTCCAAACCAAATTTAAGCCACCTGAGAGTTTTTCAGACTGTGTCACATATATGACATCTGAAAGTTTTGAAAAACCAGATTTTTTCGCCACTTGTTCGATATTCTTCCATTCGGATACTGATGGCATTAGCTGCAAAAAGCAATTTGGATACTGAAATGGAAGCAACACTTAAACAATAAATGCGAAGAATTAAAAAGCAAATAAACGGATATGAACTGGCTACTCGGTAAAAATTCTAAGCTTAGTTTTGACATTTGACTATAATTTGATTTCATACAGGCAGTAACTTAAACCTGTTTGGACTTATGGTATGCATTTTAAGGGTTGTACCTATGATGCAATTTAACTAATAAACGTTTGAAAAAAATTTGCTTAGGTCATTTGGAAATGAACCACAGTATTTAAGAAATAAAAATCTTCACGGGGATCTCGGGATTCCTATGGTTCGGGACAAAATAAAGAGTTTCCCAAGAAAACATAGAAATCGGCTGTAGGAACACGCTAATTTAACGATTATTGATATTTTTTATGTGTCGGGTTTAGTATGCCCGTCTAGGAAGTATAAAACCTCACAACTTGCTGCGGTGAACAGAAAACCGCTTTAAGATTTCTGAATAAGCAAGAGTTTTCACCGGAAAGTTACCTGCAACACGTTGCTTAACTTCGTTTAAAATAAATTTCTTGACAAGTTTTATTTTAACTAGTTGCAATCAATTTAGGTGGTTTTAATGCAGTAAGAGTCTCACACACCTATGAGCACATGTTTTTCAGTCCTAATAGAACCTTTTGAAGGTTTTGCACCAACCGTAATCTTTTTTTTTTAAACGTTTATTCGATTCCTGTTCATCTGATTATTGATTCAAAATGGCGCCTAAGTTCCAGTCATTAAAACTTTTTGCTTCGGGAAAAATGGCGTAAAGCTGAATTTTGGCATATAGCCTCTTCATGGCATTCTTAGGAAACTGTAAGAAGTTCCAATGGATATGAGTGCGGTAACAGTCTCCCCTACAATTTTTTTCTGTCCTCAACCCACCCTACACAACCTAGCTTTTATCACATTTAATGCGAGTCACCCTCTGTATAAACGAAATTTCATGTTTCGACCCGGTATGCAGTAGCTTTACAAATCTCCATAATAATTTTGCAAACTTTGGATTTCGAATGCACATTTCATGCTCAGCAAGTCTAATTGAATGGTTCCACTTAATTTTAATCGTACTGAAATACCGTAAGTCTGCCCACCACTGGCTCTTAAACTATTATCACATAACCTGAAAAACAGCGAAAAACGGGTTGAATATCTTCTAAATGGCAACTCCTATCCAATTTTTGATTACGATCTTTTTTTCAGGACATTCAATTTTCTTTTCAAATAAGTCATCGAATTTCTTCTAGGTTCAATTGTTAGGAAGTTATAAAGCTCCAAAGTTTCTCCAACTCTTTCCCATACAATTTGTATGGGAAAAACAAAATGGCGACGAGGGACCTCTAAACGTTAAAATTTTGAGCTTTTTTTTTACAGAATTTTTTTTGAACCCCAAGCTACATACAATCTCTTCATGCTATCAAGGAAATCAAAGCAAGTTCCTTAAACCCACTCTAATGTAAATAATATTTTATAATTCTCTAAAATCTTTTTTTAATGTAAACTGTTTGATTTAAGAAAACTAAAAACGTTTTTTGGAATATACATATATAAGCCACCAAACATATTCATTTCCTAAAGGAATGGCTCTTGCAAACACAACCCAAAACCCAGTTAAAGTCAACTTATTTCAATAAACCTGTAATCATTTAATTAAAAAGTCAACTACCATACATATTATACTGCTCTTCACTTACTTGCCAATAGCATTCTGTGCTGTGCATGTATATTCGCCACCATCCTCTTCCTTGACATTTGACACATTGACATGACTGATGACATCGTCATGTATCGTTACATATTGCCCAACAAGGAATCTCGAATTGTCCGGTATCTATAGTTCCATATTATATGCATCAGCATTGTACAAATTCAACAAGTGGTCAATATTATGTAGAGAGGGTATAGTTGTGTCCATCCGGATTTCGATTATACGCAAAAAAAAAATCAATCCATTACACATCGCCAGATTGGTTACAAATAATGTCGATCCAAATAGCCGAGGGCATACACATTCGGAGATAAATAAATTAACAAAAAATACAACAAAATGAATGAAAAGAGAAGAAAAATACCGGAAATTTTCAATTAAAATCAGAAGTTTTGAAACACAAAAAAAATTTGCATAAATCTAACATGTTAGGCATATGCAAGTGGAGTTGAGCTGAGCCGTGAGCCGAGCTGAGCTGACAGACAGGCAATTCAACAACACTTGCTGCGCGGCGTAAAATCGATTAACATTACAAGAACACACTCGTAGTTTTATATATTTACCGGAAATCCGTCCAGGGACCATGTAAATTGAGGAAGTGGATTCCCTGTTGCCACGCATTTCAATGAAACTGTCGGTCCCGGCTGTAACGTTTGCTCTGAAAACCAATAAAGCAGTTCCGGTGAGGCATCTGAAATGAGAAATGTGTACATACTCATATAGTCCTTACGTATAGATGTTTGTGTTTCTCTTTGAATGTTTTTTTTTTTGTATTTAATAATACCACGGACACCATTTGTTTTTTTTTTTTATTTTTGTTCCTATTTCAATACAAAAACAAATTCCATCCTTTTCAGATTGGAAAAGGAAAGCAAATATCCATCTTGATTGCCCTATAAAATGTCGGTTTCCTATCGATCGACTTTGCTCGTAATTTGTGGTTATCATCGCGCCAAGTAAGATGAAGGACCAAGCAAATTGCAATTTTATCGCAACAGGAAGAAGGAAAAGAAGAAGGTCATGACATACACACTCACACTAACTTAAGGGGCTGACAGCGTACGGAAAAACCCATCTTTCCCGGTTTCTTTATTTTGTTTCTTTTTTTGATATCCCGATGACGGAAATTGTTTTTTTTTTGTTAAGAACAAGAAGAATATTTTTGTTGTCCAATATTTATGATTTAATGGCGGTTTTTCATTAAGAGTTATTGAATTTTACTGCCGCAAGTCCTCGCCATGATGACGATGTAATAATAGAAAAGCTTTCGTTTAGGACAATCCGTTGATTTACTTTTGATGACTAGATACAGCTGGTTTTTTTTTGTAAATTGCAGGAAACTGCGAAATTTGTATTTTGTTAAACTTAATTAAAAGTCCTTGTTGAAGAGAAAAAAGGAAAGTCTTTGAAAAGGAAGTTTCCGGAAGAAGGAGTACACGCTCATTCACTGAAATATCATTTGAAATAATTTGAAAATTCTAATACAATTTATACACTTTCTGCTCACAATTTCTCTAGATGTACATTTGCACTTGAGGCAATTTTGGTAAAATTGTTTTATTTAACTTAAAAAGTCCTGTGGATTTCTAAAATAAAAGGAGGAGGAATTTTCTGAAAAATAAAGATATAGCTATATGCAGAGGATTTAAATGACTTCACCGCAGAACTGAGTTAAAAACAAAGTATATTTCGAAATTGTCTAATTGTTTTTTTTTTGTTTTGTGGTTGTTTTTGGTATTTTTCATTTAATTTCGTTTTTTTTTGTTTTAATTTTTGTGTTTAGTTTTTGGTTTTATTTTAGAGAAAGAACTTTTGTAATTAATTACTTATTTTATGGATAAGGAAATAAAATAACTCAGGGAAATAAAATTAGAGAATATTAATGGTAAATGGAATTAGATGTCAACAGCAATATATGTGCATGAAGTCAAATCAATTAAGAGTTATTTCGTTATGAGGTTTACTGGGGCATGGAGGAGTTTTGACTAATTTAAATGAGAAAACTTTTCGTTTGATATTTTTTTTGTACTGAGGCTTTGGTGTGATAATGATTGACAGAGGAAAGTGCCAGTTGTTGTGTGCGAGATCATACAAGTCCCGGGGTTAAGCCCGATTTAATTCCTGAAAAATGCCTTTCAGTGCGTTTAAATCCTAGGTAGTTCTTCCAAATCAATATTTTTTGGTAAGATACCACAGGGAATAAACTTAACAAATTTTTTTGGGGTGCCATACAGTGGTACGTTTTTGTTGAATTTTAGAAATAAAAATAATTTTCAATAGTCAACTATAAAAATTCTTAGCCAAAGATAGGATTTAAATAAAAATAGATTTTCAATTTCCAACCGTCAAAATTGTGAAATTCTTTTTCAGATTCGGTCAAAAAATAATTTTTAATAAACAAATTTCAAAAGAATAGTAAAATTAGTTCCCTTATCCCTTGGGAACATTGCTCAATATTTTGAACTACCTACATAGCTTTTCATAATTTGGTAAAAATCTACATATATTGAAATCATTTTCATTATGTAAATATACATTCAAAAACTTATTTTGAAACATAAATTTAATATGAGTTCCTGACTTGGGCATGGGCAACGCTTTTTTTTAAATTTTGAATTTATTATACCACTTTCTGGTGAAAATTGTGAAGCCCTCATTTGCATGAGAAAGAAATAAGCAACACCAATAAATTAAACGTCCTCAAGTCATTAAATTTGCTAAATTTCATTAATATTTATCAAAAATTGGTGTGAGAAATAATTTTTGTCTCTAAAACTTAACAGATGGACTACTGTAGGATATTTCTTGATACCTCATATATGGTAAATTTGCCTCTATCTCCTTGGCAATCGATAAAATTCAGGTTCTAAGCCTATGTAATTAAAAAAAAAATGTTTAATAACTCTTTGATTGTTCATAAGATAGGTACGAGTAAAAAAATGGCAATCTTAGCTGGAGCTGCAGTTTATAAGGAATTAATTTGGCTTGTTATATTTAATACTTAAGCATTTAAGACCAATGTTTGAGCTCAGAGGTGGTTAAATGTTTTTAGCTTTTGTGAAGTTTTAAATCATAAAAACTTTTTCTATCTTAAATTTTTTTTTGATTAAAACCGTAATTTTTCATCGGAAAATAGATTAAATCTTAAATTTTGTTTTGATTGGTTTAAAACTAACTTACCTAATATCTTCATCCGGTAAACAAAAAAAATTGTGTAATAGCTTTTAATTTCTAAATTTTGACTTTGAAAATGTGGTCCAGAAACTATTCATTGGAAATAAAATAAAATAAATTAAAAATAATAATGGATTTCTGGCTTTTGAAAAATCTATTCAGCATTATATTTTCAGTCCAGTTTCTTTTATGACATATTTTTTTATAAAATTGCCTACTTGTACAAATGGTGCTAAGCGGTCTTGACTTAAACTAGATGCACTAGCGTTTTGTTACATTTTATATGAGAATTACCGGCACATACATATATGCATGTATGTACAAAAATCGATGTTTGTGTGTTCTATACAGGGTGTCCCGTAATGAGTGGATAATACTGCAACTGGTGATAGCAGGCCTTATGACTGCTCAGAAAAAAAAATATAAAAAAAATATTTTTCTTGTGGTCTCCATGGTATAATTTATTTTCGAAAAATGTTAAAAAATGCAGGGTCTCCTAAAATACCTAATTACAACGGCCACCCATAAAGGATTCTTATTATTTTTGTATTTTTATAATATTCTTGAATAACCGTTCTAAATGATGAGTAGTAAATTTTAAAACCAGCTGAAGCATTTTTTGTGTTATAATTTTTTAAAATTATTTTTTTATTCAAAAATAATTCAATATTTTTTTTCACCAAAGTTTGAAAAATAATAAAGGGAAAAAAATGTATGAGAACATAGGTGGCAAATTTGATAAAAATTGGCCTGTTAAATGTACTTTCCAAAATGGTATAACACATGTTTGTCTACAACCATAACCAATAAAATTGGCATTTAATCTACTAAAGTAGTTTTTTAACATTTTATCAGTTGAAATTAAGTTACAAAGTTAAGTAAACACAACGACGACGAATGAATGACTCATATTGTTTTTTTAATTTTTATTGCATTTAAAAATAACCGTTCTTAAATAAAGGCAGTAACATTTAACACTAGTTGCTGGATTTTTTTTTTTAAATACATAATTTTTTTAATTAATTTTTTAATAAAAAAAATGATTAAATATTTATTTTCATCAAAGTTTGATTACAACAAAAATTGAGTTGTAAGGAAAAGTCAATAGATATACCAGTGTCACTATTATGTCTGCTAAATTCACTAACTAAAATAAGGTTATGATTTAGGTATGGGAAATGCGATAAATAAAAACAACAGTATTAAAAATTATCATTTATTTGTATTTTTAAATAAATTTATATCAAGTGTTCAAACTGTCCCCCATTCACTGTGATACAGGCTCTGCATCTTCTAATGAAGGACCTCTCAATAAAACGAGCATATTGGCGCTCATTTATTTTCATCACACCGTCTTGGACACGACGACGCAGTTCCGTAATGGATGTAATTGGTTTAGTATAAACCATTTCTTTCAGGCAACCCCAGTAGAAAAAGTCCAAAGGATTTAGGTCTGGCAAACGTGGTGGCGACAAAATTGGGCCCAGACGGCCTATCGACATCCATCGTTTTGAAGCCACATTGAATTCCTAAGCTCCTCGGGCACTTCTTGCAATAGAATTGGAAAATTAGTTTGCAAGAAATTAAGATAGGCTTCACCATCTAAGTTGCCTGGTAATTCAAAAGGGTCTATAATTTGTCCATTCAGGATACCTGCCCAGTAATTGATTTTGAATTGGTACTGCGATCTGTCCTCGCACATCAAATTTGGATTTTCCAGTTGCCAGCTATGTAAATTATGGATATTGAAATATCCATCCCTTTTAAGAGACGACTCATCACATCCACATTATTGAAGAACTCCGGATCTTCGTGAATGACAGAGAATTGACAACATTTGCAAATAATACTTTTGTATGCATTTTAATGCCTATTTTATTACAAGTCAATTTTGATTTGAGAAAGTGTTAAAAATCTTCTCTAGTAGATTAAAAGCCAATTTAATGTGTTATTGCTGTAGATAGAAGCTTGTGATTTACCATTTGGGAAAGTAAATTAAAAGGAGATTTTTTTAACATTATTTTCCACGAAAGTTTTCAGTTGTTTGTCTTTTTTATTAACTTACAAACTTTGATGAAAATAAACATTTAATCATTTTCTTATTAAAAAAATTAATTAAAAAAATTATTTAAAAAAAAATCCAGCAACTAATGTTAAAGGTTACTGCCTTTATTTAAGAACGGTTATTTTTAAATGCAATAAAAATTAAAAAAAACAATATGAGTCATTCATTCGTCGTCGTAGTGTTTACTTAACTTTGTAACTTAATTTCAGCTGATAAAATGTTAAAAAACTACTTCAGTAGATTAAATGCCAATTTAATTGGTTATGGTTGTAGACACATACATGTGTTATACAATTTTGGAAAGTACATTAAACAGGCCAATTTTTATCAAATATGCCACCTATGTTCTCATACATTTTTTTCCCTTTATTATTTTTCAAACTTTGGTGAAAAAAAATATTGAATTATTTTTGAATAAAAAAATAATTTTAAAAAATTATAACACAAAAAATGCATCAGCTGGTTTTAAAATTTACTACTCATCATTTAGAACGGTTATTCAAGAATATTATAAAAATACAAAAATAATAAGAATCCTTTATGGGTGGCCGTTGTAATTAGGTATTTTAGGAGACCCTGCATTTTTTAACATTTTTCGAAAATAAATTATACCATGGAGACCACAAGAAAAATATTTTTTTTATATTTTTTTTTTCTGAGCAGTCATAAGGCCTGCTATCACCAGTTGCAGTATTATCCACTCATTACGGGACACCCTGTATATCGCATATGGACTCAAAAACTACTTATACTAATTTTGCTGGAATTTTCAGATTTTGATTGAAGTGGAATATGCCCGCTTTTCTTTATTTAAGCTTCCTCCTTATTCAACGAATTATAACTAAAGTCTCCTAAAAGTTATACATAAGACATAACACATCTTTTCTTAAACTTAAAATTTCTTTTTATTCAAAGTTTCTGGAGGGTAGAAAATTTTGTATTATGATGTCTTGCCATTGTGTAATTTATTTGGAAATTAATTTCAAAATTTGGCAATTTTGACTTAAGAATACAGAAAATCACATATAAAATATAATGTATTTCTTTCAAACTACCATAAAGATACTTCTTCATCATCTACATCCCTGAACTATTAATTTGTTACATGACATTTTGTCGATAAAATATCGGCCTACACTAAAACACATATAGACCGAGTGCCCACAGCAGATTTTGGGTGTGAGTGATAGCAAACAAAAATATGTTTAGATGTCGAAAGCTTCATTAAGGGCTATTCAAAAAATCAAAGTCTTGCAGGCCACAACTGGGCATTAAAAAAACAATATGAATGCAACTTCGAGGGTAATCGTGGTAGCCGAAATTGGCTTGCAACCCCCCCTAGATAAGCTCCTCTGATCACATATCACGGAATCCATTGATTGACCATTTGAGTAAATAGTTCGCTCTACCGGACCGTTTAAGAAATTCAAAATTCAAATAAAATTGTGTGATAACACTGGTCAAAAAAAAATAATTTTTTTATTTTTTTTTTATTTTTTTTCCAATGAATAATTTCTGGACCAAAAATTTTCAAACTCAAAATTTTGAAATTAAAGGTTACACTGGTCGACAAAGTTTTTGTTACAGAAACCAAAATAAACTTTTCCGTAGGTTTTTAATGTGCTGAACTCGAATCTGTTTCAAAATTGTATTGTAACGTGAGGTAAATTGCCATATAATGAAATGAAGTACTCACAATAACCTTTTCAACGATATTATGACACATTCGTATTAATATAAATACATTTTTGCACATTCTCCTTTAATTTGTATTTATGTCATAAATGGAAGGCCTACAACTAACTAAAAGGGGTGAAGGGAATATTTAAACTGATTTTAAAAGACGAAAATTAGTTCTTTCAGAAACCATTAAAATTTTGTTGAAACAATTTACCTCACGTTATAATACATTTTTGAAAATAGCAAAAAAAAAACAGTTTTTTCGATTTTGTAACGGGAATATCTCAAAAACTTGACCCACTAGAATTTTTCGGACTTCAGATTCGAGTTCAGCACATTAAAAACCTACGGAAAAGTATACTTTGGTTTCTGTAACAAAAACTTTGTCGACCAGTGTAACCTTTAATTTCAAAATTTTGAGTTTGAAAATTTTTGGTCCAGAAACTATTCATTGGAAGTAAAATAAAATAAAAAAAAAAATAAAAAAATAAAATAAAATAATAAAAAAAAAAAAATAAAATAAAAATAATAATGTATTTCTGGCTCTTAAAAATCTATTCGGCATTTTATTTTTAGTCCAGCTATTTGTAATGCTTTTTTGCCAGTCAAAATGATATTGTCTCCAAATAACGAGAGCAAAACAAAGCAATTTACATGTCAAATATAACAACAACTAAGTTCATATATTTTACTATGGTAAATAAAATAAAATGCACGACTGGGTCGCACGTACTTGCTCTTATGTTCAAGACACTGCGGGTTTAAGAAAATTGTATATAAAAACATAGAAATTATGAGAGAAAAATGGCAGAGAAGCATGAAATACGACATTTAAATTGGCTAGAACAACTCTTTTGACAGTTTGTAGTGAAAAAAAAGAATGCTATTTTAATTCTTGATTGAATATGATTGTACGGGAAAAAAATTCAAAATCGTTGGAGCCGTTTTTTAAAAAATTATTTTTTATTATATATAAAATTCTTACAACAATTCTTAAGAACAAATTTTAGTATGCAAATTTAAAGTATATATTTATGTGTATATAAAACATAAAACTTTTTGAGATATCGAAATTTCAAAAAAAAAAATTGAAACTTTTTTTAAAAATCCAAAATTTCTTTTTTTGAAAGTTTTGATATGCAATATTATTTAATCTTATCTGATATTTAATATAAAAAAATTCATCTAAATCCGTTTAGTCGATAACGAGAAAACTCAAAATAAAAAAATTCGTTCTATGACAGGTACTATTAATAGTTTCTAAGTGTAAAATTTTATAATTTTTTATAGTAGATCGTACTAATTTTAATTTATGAAAAAAGTTTAATCAAAATTGTAGGAGTCGTTTTTAAGCAAAAAATATTTTCCTTAACGGTTTTTTAACTTTTGTAGGTATGGAAGGTACGGCTATTTTTTCATAAATGTAAAATTTTATCAACAAATATTTTAGAAAGTACTAAAAAAATATTAAATATCAAGTTTCAAAAAAATCGATCATGTTGTTTTCGAAATATTTGATTTTCCAAAAAAAAAAATTTAAACATTTTTTAAAAATCCAAAAAATATTTTTTCAAAAATGTTGGTACACAAAACTGTTTATATTTTTTGGAAGCTTCTGTATAAAAAAATATTTGAAATCGATATTGATACCGTTTTGAAGAAAATCAAAAATTAAAAAAATGGTTCTTTGGGAGGTGCCATTAATAACCATTTTTGAAAAATGGTTTTCCACCCAAAGAAAGCCTATTGAATTTTTTTTAAGTTGTCGAGCCGTTTTTGAGAAAAATACGATTATGTATTTTGCTAATTTCTTAAGTCTTATTGTCCTAGATACAACTCAAGCTACAATTTAAGCTGTAAATACAGCAAAAAAGCAATTTTTGAATATACAAATTGCGATAACGGGTTTTTTAAAATTATTTTTGGCAAAAATAGACCTATCGAAAAAAGCTAAAGGTAAACGTTGTGGAAAATTAAGAGAACTTTTACTTCGATCATTTTTTTCACATTACCTCAATAATATTGAAAAAAAGGAGCAAACCATTGCTTTGGTTTTGATTTTTATTTTTGACGAAAATTTTTCGATTTTGATGAAACTTAGTGATGAAAAAGTACAATTTTGTGTTTCAAGCAAGCTGTAATTTTTTTTTTTTTTTGGGGATTTATTTTGAAACAATGGTTTAATTTTGAATCGAAAAAGTTGACGAAAAAATTTTTAATTTTTCAAAATTTTTGGACAGCATTAAAGGAGTCTTACCCAACCGTTATAATTTCTGACTGCTAAAATCCCAAGTGTTTAAATAATAATAATTTTACCTAAGAAATTGCTAAAAATGACTATTTTTAGACATTTATTTATCAACTCATTCAGTGTCACATCGTAAGTTAGCGGAACAATTAATTATGCCCCTTTTATGTACCAATCAAAGTCTTAAAGATGGCCGCCTATATTTTTTCAAAAATTATTGGCACTTGTCTATACCAAACCCTAACCTTTTCCTAATTTTGCCTTAGAGATACCTATTTGTATTTTTTGTGTACTGTATTCACAATATGTTGTACTTTTATATCACTTTCGTTCCCACTTACCTCCTAGCTGTAATTCTGCGGTTGATTGTATTTGTTCCCATTCATTTGACACAAAACATTGATACATTCCAGGATCTTCTTTAGTCACCTTTTTAATAATCAGTCTTGGTGGATCTGTTAGTATCTGGAAAAAAAAATGAAAAAAAATTGAAACTAGAGAAAACCACTTGAAAGCACATAAATAAGTATATAGCATCACCACATCATACAAAACCACTTCAAAATCCTATTCGCGCGCAAAAACACTTTCGTTTGACTTCACTATATGGGGAAGGATATGGATGCTTTTGCTTGGAAATAAAACCGCAAATGGAAATTCTATTGGCGCGAATGCAAATGTGGGTCAAAACCTTCTTCACCTCAAAACATAAATTTAACATCCTGTTTTGCATTTCTGCATTTCTCCATCCATCCATCCGTCATTATTTTAAATCTTATTAAGTATCTCTCTTCCTCCATCGCATCATCATCGGCCTCCTCTCACTTACCTACCGCATCACAACACGCAGTGGATGTGGTGAAGCGATTGGAAAACACTATTATCCCGTTCTATATTTTAGCTTGATGCATGAGATGCAAATGCAAAAAAGGATGTACCTAGTGTGGGGATTTAAAATCACAGTTCAAACACGCGCTCAGCTCAGCTCAACTATGTAGATTTATTACTCACCCCCCCCTCTGATGAAACCCACATTTGCCACGAAATTCACTTATCTATGATTCTACTTTGTTTTTTTTTCGTTTTTTCTTTAATTTTATTTCATCCCCATTTGCAGGATACGAAAAATTTATTTTTTCAAAAGTGGGTGGTGGTGGTGGTTGGACATGGTGTATCAACTTTGTGTATAAAGAGTACAACGTACCTCAACTCGATTATCTCTTAGAATTGGTTTTCCATCATGTAACCAATTAACGTCGTGCACAGGATGTCCAGATACGATGCACTGAAACTGTGCGTCCTTGTCCACGTCGACCGTCTGTACCTGCGGCTGCAGATGAGCGGTTAATGGAGCTAAAAGAGAAAAAAAAGAAGAAAAAAAACCACAAATATATAAAGGTACATAGAGGTATCTTTTTTGACTGAGAGTTCTTTCCAGTTTTTGTCTAGGCTATATAAGCAAGGGAGGTAAAGTCAAATTTCATTAGAATCCTGCATCAAACATTGATAATGACAATAGCTTTGGACGACAAGAAATATAGGGCAGAAGGATATTCACAGGAGATGAGGTTATTATTGGATATAAGGGGAAATGCGGTGTGGGTGGGTCCTGGGAGAAGCAAAAGAGCCTGTCCTAATGCCCACCGCAACATAGTCTCTGGGAAAGATGCTGTATCCTTTATTTAATTAAATTTCATTGAATACCTGTGACAGTGAGCGACACTTGGATTGTTTCCTCGCCAGCAGTATTATTCACCCAACATAGATATTTGCCACTGTCCTCGAGGCGAGCCTGAAATGAGAGACCGAATGAATAACTACGAATAGGGATACCATGGAATATTGGATAGAGAGTATAGCAATTAGAAAATACATCGGTTTTTTGTTTCATTTATATAGTTTTCCAGTGAAAAAGAGGAATAGTGAAAGGATAAGAGGAGGGAAAAAGAGGTATTAAAATGGAAACCTAAACCAAGCCATCGTGCAAGATAAATGGACAAAAATATATCCGGCACTTTTATAAAAGATGTATGGCTTTTTGGACTGGATTTTCAATATTTTTTTTTAAATGGAGAGTAGTTTTTGGATGGTCGTATATTAGGGCCATAGAACTTACCTTAGTAATTTTTAGCAGACCAGCTGATATCATTGTTATTCGATCGCTCAGCTGTAAAGGCAGTAGTTGTTCGTTTTCTTCCTTGAACCATCTGAAAATTATAAACAGAATGTCTTCATGATTTTATGTTTCAGAAACTCTGTTGAAATTATGAAAATTCTGAGATTTGTTTAAAACTGTTATTTTTACTTTTTTTCAGAAAGGGCCTAAAAGTGAGTTTAACCCTTTGTTGCACAAATTATTATTTTCTCTAATATCGTAGAACAACAATTGATGAGGTATTTTCAAATTAAAACTACTGGAACTCAAGAGAAAAATGTTTGATGAAGTGGTTTGGGATTGTAACCACCGGGCTTTTTAAAAGAGGTACCAAAATAGGTAGAAAGCCGACGTTTGACGAATGTTTCCATGATTTCATGTTTCGGAAACTTTGTGAAAATTATGAAAATGATGAGGTTTGTTTTAAACTGTAATTTTTACTTTCATGTTCAGAAAGGGTCTAGAAATGAGTTAAACACTTTTCTGTCCGAAATACTATTTTACCTAATATCGTAGAATAACAATTATTAAGGAAGTTAAAATTTAAAACTACTGGAAGTCAAGAGAGAAGTGTTTGATGAGGTGGTTTCGGGCTGTAACCACCGGACAGCAAGGGGTTAATGATCTTCCTTTTGAAAGAGGTACAAAGATAGTTGGAAAGCTGACGTTTGACTAGTTTTTTCCCTACATTCATGTTGTTTTGATAAAATTGGTGATTGATATGTTAGAAATCTAAAACTTGAAATTTTAAAACTTGCTTTTGGTAAAACTCAAAGTGCAGTCAAGTGGAAATAGCTATTTCGAGAGTATTATACTAAAAGTTAAAAATAACCCAAGGCCGAAACCGAGGCCGTTAGGTCCATATTGGTGTGGGCTTATACCAGAAAACTCAGTATCTACTAAATGATAATATCACAGAGTAGATCTTATCAAAAATAGAAAAAATTGAAATAGGCACCGAGTACCATTTCATCGATTTCAGGGCTGCATATGGCAGCGTCCATAGTAGTGTATTTTGTTGGTATCCATGCCAAGCTTTTCGGCAATGTAGGATGCTGCTGTTGCATCAAGGTCAGCTAAGACCTCTACGAAATTTTTAATTTCAAATAAGGTATTAGACAGAGCATTGAACATCGTTCTTGAAAAAAATAATGCAGAGCTCACTTACTAACACTAGAGGCACAATTTTTCAAAAGTCCGTCCAATTCATCACCATCATCTGTTGCACGCCCAGTTGGGGCATAGGGCGTCAACAAAACGCATCCATCCCTCACGGTCTGTTGCAAAGTATTTTTACTGTAGCTTCGTCTTTCTCTGGGATTCTGCTTCTGATAAGACAGTTGATTCCCATGTTATTCTTGGTCTTCCAATCCGCCGTGCACCCTGAGGATTCCATTCAGAGCACTGCTTCGCAATGACGTCGTTTGGTTTTCTCAGTGTATAACCAATCCATTACCATCTGCGCAATGTCGATGTCCAACCGCTCTTGACTTGTCCTGCGTTACAACTTCTCGTTTGATATAATTTTTGGCCAGCGAGTCTTTAGGAAGTGGCGTACACAAGGATTGACAAAAGCCTGAAATTTCCTCGAAATGATAGAAGTGACTTTCCAGGTTTTTCGAGAGATTTCACTGGATTTTCCAATTGGGTACTGTATACCGAAGGCAGAACGAGCTTTATAAATTGTACTTTTAACGGCTTGATCCTAACCGCCATTTGCAGAAACAATACTGCCAAGGGAATACCTCGTGGATTAATGGTTAGTGCGTTGGACTGTCATGCCGAAGGGGAGGGTTCGATAACCAGCCGTGCCACCGAATAACAGACATTTTTTATTCAAGGTACTGCTTCTTGCGAGGAACTGACAAATCCTCCAAGAGTATACTTGTCATGAATAAGTGCCTCTCATCTAGCCGTTTGGACTCGGCAAAAAACTGTAGGTCCCTTCCATTCCTGCCAACAATACTCACACAGGAATGGTTGAGAGTTGTAAGTCACTAGGCCCTGGTTCTCCACGAGCTGTTGCGCCACAAAATGTACTGCAAGGGCAGTTAAACTGTTCGATTTTTATTTTTCAGCTGGCGTCTCCTGTAGAATAATACGCGACCAACCGACTCTCCCTTCATTTCCAGTATTTGGCACATCCCATACAGCCCACTTATGTTATTTGCCAGGAGACATATTATGTCATCGGCTAAAATGACTGATTCTTTCAAACGGTCTCTATTTAATGCCTTGTCACTCCACTGTAACAGCACTAGCCGTCAATATACATCGTCAATTGCCTGCAGGAAGAGAATTGGCGATAGACCATCCCCTTGTCTCACACCCTGTTGCACTACAAGGGAGTCCATTATGTAAAACACAGCCCCTTGCGTTGTTGTAGGACTCTCTTATAATGCGGCAACAAGTTGTGGGGGAATGCCTCTACCAAGCACGGAGGCCAGCTTGATGCCTCTTGAGTTTACATAGACTCCCTCCCTTTATCCCCTCGAGATGGATTTGCCACTATTTTTGGGAAAACGGACAAAACGGTATTTCCACCTTTCTTTGGCAGCTTTACAATCACACCACCCTTCCAGTCCTTGGGATAGCTTTCATTTTCCCAAAAAAAAAATTGTATCAATGGATGCGTAACACTAGCCGTTGTGACGGGGTCTGCTAAAGGGAATTCAGCTGGTATTCCATCAAGTCCAGCTGTTTTGTGGTTTTTGAGGAGATTTATTGAAGTTTCGATTTCCGATTCTGAAAGGGGTTCGAGGTCAAAGTACCCCTATAGGACCTGTGCATCTCCTTAAATTGGGGCACTTGAGCACTCTGCTCAGCGGAATCCTCATTGACTTCGGAGCACTTGCGCATTAATTCAGGGGGATAGCCCTTTGTATATGTGGCGAGTTTAACAGTCTCTTGCTCAGCGTCTTTTATTCGGTTTTTAGTTTTCAACCAAGTATACCCTGATTTACTGCCATTGCTTCTCGTTTTCCAGCATCATCTGCGCTATACTCTCTAGGTCGAGGGTCCCAATGGTTTTCTCTTAATCTTCCCATCTTTTAGATTCGTAGAAGGAGTGATAGGCTAGGCATGGCAGACTCTCCGGGCTCCTTGTTTTGCCGATCTTATGTAGGAAAGCATGATGTAATAGTTCACTTCACCGTGTTCCCGGTTAATCCATTCAGCTAACATTTCCGATTAGCCTCGCAGTCCAGTGCTCTCTGTATTCCGTCTCCCATAGTTCTCGCCACTTCTGTTCTCTAAGTGCCCTTGCTTCTGATATCGCCGCTTCCACTCTGACTAGAAAACCTATTTGCATCACTCCTGCCAGCATTTACATAGAGTGGTTGACTCTGACGCCGTGTGGAAGGAGTTAGCTACGCGCAGAGCTCCTACTCTATGTACTGCGGCCATCTGCTTTTGTATTTCTCCAGTTGAAGAGAATTTGTCCATATTTCGCTTCCGTATAGGAGGATTGCATTATTAATTTTGCTGCTATTGTGCTTTGTATATTTGCAATCAATTCGGACAAAGCTGCTGTGGTTTTTGAAGCCAGTTCCGCAGCCGACCGTATCTGTTCAACTGTGTCGTGTCTTATTCCCACATATTTCACCACGCTCTTGCTCGTTATAAATTCAGTGTTGATGTAGGTAGAGGTCGATTATTGTGGGGATTCATTTTTAAGTTAGAAGCAGTCAGACCATGTTCTTCCATCCATAAATTGTTCTTCTCATGACTTGGTTTTCTCTGTGCGCTTTTGGTGTCTCTCGCTGTTATCAACGCAGCATAGTCATCTGCGTATCCGACTTAGGAATATGAATAATCAGGCATCTTCACACAGAGAATTTCGTCATAGGAGATATTCCATAAAAGTCTGGTCCCTGGGTAGATACTTGCGGTGCTCCGGCCGTAATATCAATTCTTCTCAGTCCACCTGTTGTTTGGTTGATTAGTTCGCGGTCTCTTAGTTGCATTTTTAACATCGAAAAAGAAACTTTGTGATGTGAAATCTTCTTTTAAGTGCGCTGAACATATCTGACTAGAGTTGAAGGCGTTTTGGGCATCCAGCTTTGCCATAGTGGCAACATTTTTCTGGAGGAGTGGTTTCGTTGATGGACGGTCACGGCGGCCAAATTGTCTACTAGACAAGTCTCTTCTTCTTTGTATCAGGGCTATTCGGCGTGGCTGCAATAGTTTCTCTAGAAGTTTTCCTGTTGTAACCAGCATGCAAAGAGGCATGTAAGCGGATGAGGAAGCCGGGTTTCCTTTATTTTTACTAATAAGAACATGTCGTTGCTTCTTCCAGCGTTCAAGGATAGTTCCTTCGGCTAGACAGTTATTGTACACATTGAGTAAAAGTTATGGACAGAATTAGGCGATTTGTTTTATAACTTCCTCAGGTATTCTGTCTGATCCGGAAGATTTTTACTTGCGATATAGGTACTATAGGGCAAGTTTTGGATTCGTGCAAAAAAAAAAATTTTGAGATAACAATCAAACATGACATTACGATGATAGAGAACACCAAAAAAGTGGGTGGCACAATTCTGTCTGTCTGTCTGTCTGTCTGTCCGTACCTCAACCTACAGCCTAAACCACTGAAGCGATTTTCTTCAAATTTTGAACTTAAGGTTTTTTTGTAACTCTCCAGAGGGGAAATTGAAATTTTTTTTTAGCTCAAAAAATAACGGTACTTGCCATACAACCGTTAAGGAAAACTTTATTTATCTCAAAAACGGCTTCAACGATTTTGATAAAAAAAATGAGTGCATTATTGTAGACATGATATACCTGGTGGTAAGAAAAAAAATCACCAAAAACATTTATTAACGGTACCTGCCATATAACGGTTTTTTTGATTTTTGGTTTTCTCATTAACCGCTCATCCGATTTCAATAAAAATGTTTGCACAAAAGCTTTGTTAGAATATAAATAATATTCCATACCAAAAGTTTTGAAAAAATAAATTTTGGATTTTTAAAAAAGATTCAAAATTTTTTTTTGAAAATTCAATATTTCAAAAATGGGTTAATGAATTGTTTTAAAATTTCAGTTTTAAATGTATATAAATATATACTAAAAATTGGCATACCAAATTTTTTTTTGAAAAATGTTACAAAAATATTATATATAAAAAATTAATTTTTAAGAAAACGGCTCCAACGATTTAAATTTTTTTTCGCATTTATTCATATTTTTTCAAGTAATCAAATGGCATACTTTTTTTTTGAGCTCTAAGTTATTTTTCAGGCTGTTTATACAATTAAAAGAACGATTTGAATGCTTTTTTTATACTTTTTCTATAATTAGCTATTTGAATATTTCTTTAAGTTCTTAAGTTCCACATAACTTGAACATAAGAGCAAGTACGTGCGATCCAGTCGTGCATTTTATTTATTTTGCAGAGCATTGGCAGCAGTCTTCAGCTCTTCTCACTGAACGCTTCTTTATATCTTGTTATGGGCTCGTGGGGGTGTAAGGTTGTCTGATGGGCTAAGGTCTTCTGTGGCTTTCTGCGCCACAAGCTTCTGCATGACCATTTTGTGTCCTACTCCCCAGGGGTTATTGCTGACATCTTGCTAAAGTTCTTCCTGCTTCCGTCTTTTTGCTCGAGTTTAAAGCTCTTCTGAGCTCATGGCGTTTGATTCTGAAATCTTTTAAGTCGTGTTTTCGCCTCAGTTACGGGCATTGTTATTGGAGGTCAGCTATATTTCCTCCGGCATAATGGTAAGTGCATTGGGTTTTCATGCCTAAAGTCTGGGTTCGATTCCCAGCCGCTACCAACTAAAAACTAAAATGTTTTGTTCCGAAGCAGGTACTGCCTCTTGCCAGGAACTGAGTATATGTTTTCATGAAAAGTGCTTCTCATCTAGCCGTTCGGACTCGGCAAAAAAGTGTAGGTCCCCTCCATTCCTGCCAACAACACGCTCACAAGAATGGCTGAGAGTTGCAAGTCACTAGGCGACTAGGCCCTGGTTCTCCTCGAGCTGTTGCACCATCAAAATGTATCTATTTTATTTTTATTTCCTCTGACCACCACTATATAGGCTTTCTTCTTCCATTGGAGAAGAAGGACATTGTAGCATTACATTACATTCGGGGAGGTTGCATGGTAGCTTCGACTTTTTCGTCCACGTTTTCTTACGCTTCAAGTCTTCCAGGTCTTCAAGCTTTTCTTGGAATCCGTCTTTTCTATCAGTCCTGAGTCACCCAGAGGGTGACAATTCCTAACAAATCTGAGATCTTCTTTTGTTCGTCAATGCACTACACCTTTAAGTTTAATCAGGAGATTATCAGCTGTTTTACTCTCGTGAACGTTTATCTGCAGAACTATAGTCATTTTGAGGAAGCTTTTTTCGATTTTTCGAGGGCCTGTCTTAAAACTTGGCATTTTCCTGTCCCTGGTGCGTGTTCTATACCTAGTGAGCATAGGCAGCACTTTGTTGGTTGCTTGCAGTCGATCTTTTTGTGATCTTCAGTTATCTTCTGTTTTTTACTGTTTGGAAGAATTTGACTTTTGGCATTTTTTGCCATTGGGGTTTCCACTTTTTTCCTTGTGGTTTCTTTTGTAGGTACTTCTTCTTCAGTGGTTAACTCGTCTATGTTCCTTATTTCAATTGTTATCTTTGGGTCAAGGTTTCCAACAGATAGTCTCTCGACAAGGATTTCTTGAAGCGATCTTCCAAATGCTGTTTTGTAACTGCTATTAACACCTCTGTCGATGTTGACATAATCGATGAATATTATATTTCAAAATCCCAGTGAAATTTCTTCCCCTTATATAACACCCCGAATTTTTCTAAAAATTAATCAAAATATTTCTTAAAAATTTGAAGACAAAAAAAGAGTAAAGACATTTAAAATTTCATGTTAACCATTGTTTCGGAAATGTTCATACTTTAGTTCCGCAGTTCTGTTTATACTTCGTTTGGTGCGCTACCCTATTCTCATGAATAATTCCATCTTCATTTAATGTTGAAACTAAAGTTTTGTATGCCCAGGCCCAAGTAAATATAATGTACCCTCATGTGTAGGTGAGCGTTGTACATACACATACTCGTAGACCAACTAATATCCATGGCCAAAGAAGAGGGACTTTCTAACTAACAAACTCTCTAGAGTGGAATTTTTCGTGGTAAATTTCACGTGGACCACGAGACATTTGCATGCAATTAATCTATTATACAAAAGGGTTGTCCTTCTCCCCCACCGCACCAGGCGTCATATGCCATAGAATATAGCTTGTTACATGCTATCCTGTTTATACCCGTTTCTATTCTTATCATCATCATAATAATTTTATGCGTCCTTTTGTTTATGTTTTGTTATTATTTTTGTTTTTTTCTTTTTTTTTTGCAAAAGTTTTGCTGAGTATTCTGTTGGCGTCCTTTTGACCTAGTTTTTTTTGTAAAACAGGATGTTATCCAAACAAGCCCTTTATTTTCACTGAATATAGTCTATGTACGAGTCCCAGTAGTAGGTACACTTTATACGTACATCTTTAATGTGGAGAGATAAGAGAGTGCATTAATGTTGGAACAACAACAAATATCAACTTTCTGATTGAAAATAAAAACTTGGATTGTTTCAAAAAAACGAGTAGAAAAAAAAGACCACGTGGAATGACCATTCATATTATTATTTAAAATATTGTTGATGCAACT
Organism: Dasysyrphus tricinctus; assembly: GCA_963921185.1. Taxonomy (NCBI): domain Eukaryota; kingdom Metazoa; phylum Arthropoda; class Insecta; order Diptera; family Syrphidae; genus Dasysyrphus; species Dasysyrphus tricinctus. Next base: position 219,622,454 of record OY992532.1, on the reverse strand, counting down.
TCCTGAATACTAAAATACTCATTTGCATACAAGGAACTTTCCAAGCGCATGTAAAGTGCATGCATACCTCTACGTATACAAAAATAAATAAATATTTGTATGTATGCATTTGTGTGACGAAATAATTTGAAGCATTCTTTTTATCACAAGATACACTCATGTACTCTTCTACATAAAAGATTCAATGAGAAATGTTTCATTCACAAAAAGTGTTCCCTTTTTTTAAGTAAAAAGAAAGACTCATTCATTCTTCATGTGTTAAAAGTGTTTTTCCTTAAAATTTGTTAAATTTGTTTAAAAAACTTGGGCATATATTAATTTTTAGAACATACACAAGTTTATCCAGTCATTTAGCTTTCAATTAATGACAGAAACTTTTCGTAACTCTGCTGTAAATTTTGGTAGATGGTGTGGGTGTAATATATTTAAATTCTGCTCACAACTCAATTTGTTTAGGGCAACACAATTTTCAGAGAGAAACTTCTTCAGCACTTGCCTGTACCAATATACATATGTAGATGTACTGTACATAGACATATTAATAGATATTATATTATCCAGAAAGACCTATTCTAGGCTGACTGGTGCCACTTTTATATGAGCGAAGTTAGAACTGCCATTTTCGATTAAAAAAATTGCGTTGCACTGTTCTCAACTTGTGCGCCTTGTGCCAACTGTGTAACTTTGCAAATTTTACGAATGATTTTTTTTTAATTTCGCAATTTCTAAAAAAAACAACTTCTATTTTTTACAAAATTGCAAAATTTCATCCGTTTAGTTTCCGATTTTTTTAAAAACTATTTACGGCACTAGGCAGCATAAGTAGAGTACAAAACAGACCTTTTTTTGTGAATATTGAAAATTCCGGTGCTAACTTCACGCTTCGCAAAATAGTATTTTGGTCGTAAAAGTAACAAAGTAAAAGTAGTAAGTAAGGCACAAAACAGCACAACTTTCATTTTTACAAAATTGCAAAATTTGAAAAATGTTCATCCGTAAAATTTATAAATTTGGGATTTAAAACAAAAAAAATTACGGCACAAGGCATCACAAGCTGAGCACAATGCAGTAAAATTTAGTTTTTTTTTATCGAAAATGGCGAAGCTAACTTTATGCTTCGCGTGATTTTTAACATTTTTATTTCTCCGGAGTATGGCAACACAAATTGAGCACAAATTATCAAAATTTATTTTTTAAGAAAAATTTAAAACTTAAAAAAAAAAAAACATCATAAATTAGTTTTTGGCCCAAAGGTTGCAAACATGCTAATTTTTTTTATCTCTTCGGTGCGTGGCAGCACAAACTGAGTACGAAACAGCACAACTTTCATTTTTAAGAATTCCGAAATAAAAAAAAAAATCATTCGTAAAATTTGCAATTCTACGAATTTTTTTTTTTTTTTATTTACCGCACAAGGTGAACATAATACACCACAACTTATTTTTTAAATCAAAAATTGCGGTGCTTACTTCACGCACATGCGATTTTTGTACACCAAGTCTATAATTAAGATGAGGTTTTAAGATCCTTTTCTACTTGATCACGCCACCTAACCTATAAATACGGTGAACATCCGTTCATTAAAATAATTAACAGGTTTGTGTTTGGTGTTCATTTTGAATTATTTTGAATGCAGTTTTAAAAAATTTGTTCATTAGTACCTACTACATGCCATATAAAAATAAAATGTTCAACCCGTTTTTGAGATATTGAATTTTCAAAAAAAAAAAAAACAAATTGAAATTAAAAAAAAAAATCTTTTTTTTTAAACATATTTTGATACATGATATTATTTAAGCTTATTTGAAATTTGTATGTAAGAAAATTAATCTTAATCTGTTCAGTCGAAAATGAGAACATTGAAATTAAAAAAAAAAAAAAGCGTTTCATGAGAGAAACTAGAGGTTCTAGATTGGTAGAAACTTGGTGTAATTTTTATAATATTTAGAAGCTTATAGCACTAATTTTATCATACAAAAAAGTTTTTATAAAAATCGTAGGCACCGTTTTTGATAAAAAAATATAGTCTTTAACTGTTTTTTAACATTTGTATGGAAGGTATCGTTATTTTTTCATAAAATATTGCAGATACTGTTTAAAACCCTTCAATACCGATTTAAGAAAAAATCGACTATGTATACTTTTCAAAATATTTGGTTCCTAAATAACTCATTTTTTAAAAATCAAAAAAAATAGGAAGTACCGTTTTGAAGAAAATCTAAAATAAAAAATGGTTCCTTATTTTTTATTATTAAAAACCATTTTTGAAAAATTAAAAAATATGTGTGGTGAGAATCATCAAAAACCAATGTGTGCCAAGTTTTAAGAATATTGATCTATCCGTTTACCCGAGCAAGACAAGAAGACAGACAGACAGAATTGAGAGACGACCTTTTTCGTCTTTCATTCCCTTTCATCGTTATGATACGTCTGAGAAAAATTTCGATTTTAATTTTATTTGCAAATGCATAACTTGCTATATACAGTACGCCCTCGATAAAAGCAACCAATACAAATTCGAGCAGTTGCGTTAATTGAGTTTGTTGCTATGACCGAGTCACCAAAACGTAAAGCCTTGGCTTAGGAAATGAACTTAGCAATGGTTAAACAAAATGAAAAAACAATACACTAATGATTTATGAGTGAAACATATTTTGAGAAGTACAGTCGACGCTCGATATAATGAAATAATAAAAACCAGGTCTGTTCACTGCTTCGAGATTTTTCACTTTTTCGAGCGGTAGCTTTCTAAGACTTTCTAAAGATGAATTTGATCCAAAATGCACATTTCGTTCGATGTGAATGTTTTTAATTTAAATTAAGCATTAATCAAGGCTTTCACTCAGGTTTAGACAAAAAACTGAAACAATTCCTCAGAGCTCTCAAGCTCTGTAAAATGCTTGCGTGACATTTTTATTAAAATACGATTTTATATAAAATTATGTGTGTTCACTATTGATGTGGATAGTTCACTATTTCGAGATTCACTAAATCGAGCGTCTACTCTATAGCTATAAAATAACAGCCCCAGCTACAATAAAAGCTAAAATTGAAAAAATGAAACTATTTGTCAAACGATATAGAGATAGTTGCATGAAAAAATGCGTTTACTGAGTCACACTTTTTTGAAAAGTTGTAATTACTGAGTCACTAATGGCACAAATTTGGGTGTTGTTTTAACCGATGTATTGCGTTTATCGAGGGTTGCTTTTTCCGAGGGCGTACTGTAGTACCTTAATCGCAAGTAAAAAGAGGCTGAGTGCAACCCACACTATAGTATGTTTCCATAGGTGCCCACGGAAGTTAGAAGCCCCATATTATTTTTTTATTAAAAATCACCAATTCAAGATCTTCGAAAACATTTTCAGGTGTTCAATATGCATTTAAGTGAAGACCCAAGATCGGTGCAATTTTTTGGAAGCCTTAAAAAATAGTTTTTTCTCAAAAGCAGCTCGACAAATTTTCTTAAAAAAAATCAATAAATTACTTTTAGTAAAGGCTTACTTCGGATGAAAAACCATTTGAAAAAAATGGTTATGTACTAATGGTGCCTCCCAAAGAACCATTGTTTTAAGTTTCGATGTTCTTCAAAATGGTCGGACTGATTTCAATACATTTTTATAAAAAATTCAATACATTTTACCAAAATTAAAAAAAAAAACAAATATTTTTTGGGATTTTTAAGAAATGTTTAAAAATTTGCTTTGAAAATAAAATATTTGGAAAAAGATATAATTGATGTTTTTAAAACTTGAGAGATTTTTAACGCTTTCTAAAATATTTTAAGAAAAAAATTTACTTTTATGAAAAAATAACGGTAGGTACATTTGTATGGAGGAAATGCTAAGAATCAGTTAAGGAAAATATTTGGGTTCTTAAGAACGACTCCTTTAAGATTTTTATAAAACTTTTTCTGAATGCTAAAACTAGTGCGATCTGCTACCAAAAATTATGAAAATTTACACTTAGCGACTATTAATAGTACCTACCTCTCATAGAATGTTTTTATTTTGAATATTCTCATTATCAGAAGAACGGATTTGGATTATTTTTTTTCATACAAATTTCAAAAAGTTAACAAATATTGTATAACAAAGTGTTCAAAAAAAAAAATTTTGAATTTCTAAAAGGTTTCAAATTATTTTTTTGAAAATTCAATATTTCAAAAACAGGTTGACAATTTTTTTTTGGAGTTGTATTTTGCCATGTACATAAATAAATACAAAAGATTTGCATACCAAGATTCGTCAATAAAAATTTTTAAAGAATTTTATATATGAATTATTTTTTTTTTAAATCCACTTCCTGTCAAACTCTTCGCCTAAGAAATTTCTTTGGTCTGTCAAATGATAGGTTGACGTAGGTTTAATGTCACTGACATCAAAAATTAATTCGAAATTTGCCAGACTGACAAATTTTTTCCAAAAATCTCTAGAACAAAGCTATTGTTTTCATCAAGGAACAATATAATATCTTTGGGCAAGACTAAAGTTTAAACAGATCAAAAATATTGGGTAAAAACGAAGAGCTGATGGCAAATAAAGTTTAAAAAAAGTTTTTGAGATAGGTATTAAATTTTCAAAAATTCAAAAAATATTTTTTGAAAATAAAATCTTGATACATTTTATTATTGTAACTTAAATTGAATTTTGTACCTAACAAAATTAATTACATAAGACCCTTTCAGATGAGCACACATATTTAAAATAAAAAAAACTTTCTTTTGGAGATGTACCTACTATTAGTTACTAAGTTATTTTTTTTTATTTTTTTAGATCCAAATAGTTTTTCCTTAAGGGGTTTCTAACATGGAAGATGGAAGGTGCCGTTATTTTTGCAAAAAATAAAAAAGTCTTTTTAAGCATTTTAAAAAGTATTGAAAAACCATTAGGTACCAAGTTGCAGAAGTGTTAATGATGTCGTTTTCGTGATATTAAGTTTTCAAAACACATGGTGGTTTAAAAATTAAAAAAATATTTGTTTGGAAAATTTTACTGCACAATATGTACTTTGTACCTATTTACATTTTTCGAAGCTTCTGCATACTAAAATGTATTAAAATCAGTCAAACCATTTTCAAGAAATTTTGAAGAAAATAGAAATTCAGAAAAATGGCTCATTGGGAGGTACCATTAATAACAATTTATGTTTGGCGGACAAGATTTTGTTTGTTAAAAAAAGAAGCGAAAAAAGTATGTCGGGCGAATGGCCAATAAAAGCTATGTACCATGTTAAAAAAAAATCAACCTAGTCGCTTCTATTATAGCCGAACTTTTTGGTCATCCATATCATCGTACTTTCAGTTGTAAAATGAATGTATAGAAATAGCAGCAAACAGCTATTGATGCCCCTGTGCTGTTGAAATCCACTATTTTTAGTAATATTGAATTTTAATTCAATAAATTTGGTCATGCGTTATCATTTTCTACACTTTACTTTTACAAAGGCGGAGAAGCCATTCAAAATCACGAAAAACCCAGAAAAAGGCGAACCGAAACATTTATTTCCTCGTTGATTAAAATCGACAATTATTGCCTTTCATCTACCGGGCAATATTGCCATTGTCATTCCCATTAATAAAAGCGTCTCCATTTGCATTATTACATGCAATAGCAATCAATGATTGATGCAATTTTTCGCCTAAAATATTGCCAATGGAGTCACTGGGTTACCCACTGATACTGATCAAACGAACAACACATAGAAGATTCGTACATCTTTTCTTTCCTGGGTTCCCTTTATCAGTTTTAACATCGACTACTCTCATAATGTGAGATGGTGCGGCTTGCCGTATTATCACCCTTTCCAACCTAACCTAACTGTCATAATAAAAAATTATTTACAATTCATTAATGCGCAAGCCACGATTTTGTGATTTCAAGCTTTAGCTAAAATTAGACTAAAGAAAGCGAAAGAAATTTCAAAAAGGATGATTTCTGTTAAGGCACAACATTGTCGCTTTTTGTAGCTTTTATGAATAATTTCTTATTTGCAGTTAAAGTTTAAAAAATTCATTTCCGGCAAGTGAAATCTTCAAAAAAAGTTTTTTTTTTCATATTTTTTTTATTTGAATGTGTAGCATTTCGAATGGTAGTTTGCCGCACAAAATAAAATTTTTTAGCTCAAACGGTTTTTTGATGTTCCAGGTTTAAGTTATTTCAAAATCAGTTCTTAAAAAATGGCAAGATAAAATTTTTGTTTGCGAAAAGTTGAAGCCTTTTCTAACTACGAGTAGATTAGTCACAAAACACGATTTTTTCTTGTGCTATAATTCCCGCTTAAATAGGACAAATTTTCAAGTCTCTGGCTGTTTCATAGCTGAATAAAAGAGGTTATTTCTCAAAAATGCAATACTTGTACGATACCATAATTAAAGGATGATTAATCTATGGACATGGAAGCCTTAAAATTATTATTTTCTTACACAATAATATCTTTATTTAACAAAAAGTCAAGTAGTTTCGAAAACAGGCACTCACATACATATAAATACACATTTTCTACTAACTTACCTATATGTCGGCACAGGATGTCCTTGGGCTATACACGGTAACGTTGTCTGGCCATTAAGAACAACATGCCTCATTGAATGTTTCTCCACATTTATCCTTGGCTGTACCATTCCTTTGGGCTCTGTTACAATAATACGTCCTGGATATGTTGATATTTGAATTTCGCCTGCATTTGCAATTGCACACATGATTACGCACATCAGCAGCAAAGGAACATATACAGTAATTGTCGGTACATGTTTATGTTTTGAAAAGAACAAAAAGAGAAATATAAAAGCATGGATTATTGAAAGCATATTAAACGGTTGCAGGTGAATGAATATCTAGGATTAAATATAAGAGGAGTTGTAGGTACGAATACCACACCTCTTCTATCTCCACCCACACCAAAAACCTCTTTAACTCCCTATTTGAATTTATTACCCAAGATGTGTAAAGGGTGCAACAACGTTGAAAACATTAATGATCCTTGAAGGGAACATGAATTAATAGCCTAACCTGCTTGGTTGCCTGCAGGGAGTATGGTTATGGCGCCATTACCACCATCACCAGTATATACCATCCCATGTTGAAGTTTTCTAAGTAAGCATAATATGGCCATCCACATAGGGTAGATACAGCCAGGCTTTCCAAATTGAACTCCGAGATTTAATGCACAAATATTAATGCTGTGCACTCGATTACATCAAGGCTCGGCGCAAAGACCAAGGATATTTTACAATACATACCTTGATGTCTGCAGAACAAATGTTACACCAAACCACACTCGATTCTGCCCTCCCAAAAGTATAGAGTGGGGGGTTCTCCTATTTAATTACAGAAATTCAAGGAGAATAACCGCGCGTTAAATGATAATAAATCATTTGAAGGATGTTTTGTTGTGTGGGGGGAAAAATTTGCTGACTCAGAAACGGGAAAATCATTGAAAGGAAGAATATACTAGATGCGGTCGAACATTTTGGAACAAGACCTGGGACATGGAAATAGGGCATAGCAAGCAAGGTGTTCGCATTAAAAGGGAGTTATAGATGTTTTGTGTAATTTTTACGGATCATTTCCGTAAATCACTGCCTGTCTTAGAGTAATTAAAAGTTATGGACCGACAAGGCTTGCTTTTTGCTCTGAAATAAAATAGGTCGGTAATATGTAGGGTGTAATGTACCTAAGAGTTGAAGTTAATTTTCGGCACTGTTGTTTTCTTAGAACAAAAAAAAAAACTGTACGAAAGTTGGACAAGGAAAATGTTTTAATCTGTTCATATCTAATAACTACTGGGAAATGGGTTTAGAGATAAGTGTCAAGTTAGCAAAGCAACACTGATGAATCGCAAAATGGGTAGGTGGATAGTTTGCCGTTAATAAGTCGATAGTTCGTTGTGACAAATTCAATTTGATAGTGCAATCTTGATATCAAAAATGGATAGAGACATAATTTGTCGTTAGTAAGTTGTGACAGTTTCAAATTTGTCGTTCTATGTTTTCTATGTTTTTATTTTTGAAAAGTGTTAAACATTTCTAAGATTTAATATTTTAGTTCTTAATAATTCACCGTTAGTTAGTTATTAATTAGTTGTGAAAAATAAATTTTATCGTGCGATGTTTTATATGTGTTTTTGGGTTATTTGTTTTCTTTGAGTGTCAAGTTAGCAAAGCAACTTTGACGAATCGAAAAATGAGTTGGTGGATAATTTGCCCTTTGTTAGTCGATAATAATTAATTGTGACAAATTCAATTTGATCATGCAATGTCTTCTATGTTTTTTTGGGTGCTTTGCTAACTTGATATCAAATTAGCAAAGTAACTCTCATCGCTCTAAAAATGGATAGAAGCATAATTTGTGATTAGTTATCGATTAATTAGTTGAGACAATTTAGAATTTGCAGTTCTATGTTTTTTATGTTTTTTTTTTGAAAAGTGGTAAACACATCTAAAATTTAATATTTTACTGCTTAATAATTTGCCGTTATTTGGTCATTAATTAGATGTGAAACAATTTTGTTTGTTGTGTGTTTGTTTTCTATGTATTTTTGAGTTATTTGTTTTCTATGAATGTCAAGTTAGAAAAGAAATTTTGGTGCATCGAAAAAATGGTTAGGTGGATAGTTTTCCGTTAATTAGTCGTTAATTAGTTGAGAGAAATTCAATTTTTTCATGCGATGTTTTCTATGTTTCTTGTTTTATTTGCCTAAATTCATATGAAATCAGCAAAGAGCTGCGGAAAAGTTCTTGGAACCTATTATATTGAAATTTTAAAAGATTAATTATTTATCTTTAAATAGCTTTCGATTGTATATGACAATTTTAACATTGTTGTACAATGTGTTCTATGTTTGTTTTAATTCCTTAATTCAGATGAAGACACTTTCAAAAAGAGTTTAAAATTTATTAGATTGAACTTTGAATTGCTTTATTACGTTTTTTATTGGGTAAAATGAGATAATTTAATTGAAAAATACATAGAAAACATCGCACGAACAAATTGAAAATTAACACAGCTAATTTATTGCAAATTTGTATGCAGTAAAATGTTAATTTTCAGAAGTTCTTACCAGTTTTTAAAAAAAAACATAGAAAACATAGAATAACAAATTTGAAATTATCAAAAATTATTAATGCCTAGTAAACCATGTATTATTTAGCCATAATCCATTCGGCATAGGCAGTTTTTACCCCTTTTCGAGGTGGTGTTATGCTAATTCGGTGTCAAGCTAGCAAGTAACTCAAAAAACGTAGAAACACTGCACGAGAAGTTTAAAATTTTCACAACTATTTTAAGACTAGTTAACAACAATTTATGTAGCCATAAACCATTCGGTATTAGCAGTTTTCACATCTCTTTTAGGTGGTGCTTCGCTAACTTAATATCAAGCTAGTAAAGGACCCAAAAAAAAAACATGGAAAGCATTGCACAATTGAATTCAATCTTTCACCGCTACTGAGGGAATTACTAACGGTAAATTATTAAGCCATTAGACATTAATCATAGAAAGTTTTTACCACATTTTGAGTTATGTTAAGTTAGCAAACCAAAAAAACATAGAAAGCAAACAGCAAACACAAACAACAAATTCGTAACTGTCAGAACTAATTAATGGCAAACTATCCACCTAACCCATTTTTCGATTCGTCAAAGTTGCTTTGCTAACTTGACACTCATAATTAAGAGATAATAATAGGTGATTCATTTGGACATTTTTTCAATAGGTTTTTTGTGACATATTTTTTTGACAGTATTCTGACCTCTTGGACAAAACTAAGGAGAAACCTACCCAGAGTACGAGGTAAAATTTTGCTCGGGGACCTCAATGCCCAAATTGGTATGCAAGACATCTTTGGCGGATGATTTTGTAGGCACAGTTTCCACGTAGAAACACATGATAGTCGTCTCTGACCGATAGATTTTCCAGAAACTCATAATAGGCTGATAAGTGGCACTAGGTTTCCATGCACGCCGGCCGTTTTAGAATTCACAAAGCAACCTGGAGGTATTTGAGGACCGATATGCCAACCAAATCGACCTTGTACTTATCAATGCAAGGCATGCTTTTAACATCTTAGACTTGAATACTTTTCAAGCAGCAAATGTTGACGCTGACGTCTAAGCATTTCCTTGTTGCGGCAAGGCTAAGAGCTCCCATTTATATTGACAAGAATTGTGAACTGCATTCAAGAATAAATTTGATGATTTGATGGTCACCTTTGCATACCTGGGGCCTACTTGAGTGAGAAGCTCTCAACTGTACAGTAAACTGTAATAGACGAAAACAACCAGTAGTCTCCGTATTGTGATATCATGAAAGAGGCAGCGGAAACCACAATTGGCTACCAACCAGTCCCAAAAAAGAACCCGGCGTGGTATGATGATGAATGGGTGCAGCTGAGAAATGTGGCAGAAGATGCGCATGTGAATATTCTGCAGTTTGAAAGAAGAGCAGTGGAGAGAAGAATATCGAGCAAGAAGAAAAGAGAAGAGAAAGAGACTCTACGTAGAAAGAAGATGGCGTACGCAGCCTCCCTGCTCAAAGAAATCAAAGAGTCTCACGATCGAAACAACAACCGAAAGTTTTGTAGCAAAAGCCAAGCAACTGGCTGCTGGTCTTAAAAACGGAACACAAGCTCCTCGAAACAGCAAAGGTTACCTAGTCACCGAAGCACAAGAAAAAGTAGATGCACTCAAGCAGTATTTTCAGCAGCTGCTAAATGGGCATCTGGTAGAGCGAGTAATAGGAAAAGAAGAGAACCGACTCTCAGTTCCACCACCCTGTATAGAAAGGTAGACTTAGCTTTAAAGAAAGCTTTAACAAAAAGGACGCTGGATCTGTGGATGTGTAGTAAGCGTACAAGCATCAACTCATCAATCTGATTGGAAAGTAGCATGCCCGATAACTGGTCTACCAGGTTCCTTATGTTCCATCTACAATAAAATCGGTCTTATGTTTTGCAAGAACTATTAAGGCGTCTATCGATCGAATATAAACTGAATCTTCACTCTCATGTGAATGTTGGAATAGACAAACAAATTTTAAGTGGAAAACTGGGTCCAGCTATGTCGCGTGACATTGGAACAAATCCTCTGAACTATTTTTAACATGCATTGGGTTGCGGCAAGGAGAAGCGCTATCATGTGATTTATTCAATTTCTTAATGGAGCAAATAGTGAGCACATGGCTGGTGTTTACACTGAGAGCACTAATTTCTACAGATTTGTCTAACTCCTAGGATAAGACGATGATATCGACATCATCTGCCGCTGCCAACAGGCAATTAAATCTTTCATGGCAACTGGAGAACAAGTGAAACTTGTTGGTCTTCAAGCTAACGAGTATAGGACCAAAAACATGCTATCAAAAAACAAACAAAGATCTGTCAACTGGTTAGGAAAAAAAATCACTATTGATAGTAACAACTTCGAGGTAGCTTAAGAGGTTATCAACTTTGGAATAAACATTAATCCCATACGAACGACATCTTAGTGGAGATCAGACGAAGAATTACCTTAGTAAACCAGTGTTACTTTGGTTTGCCAACAACAAATGGGTTTAAAACTCCTCAGGCGTAAGACGAAGCTCTACAGAAACCTTATTTTGTCAGTTCTGCCTAATTGCGACGAGTGTTCAGTTATTAGCAGACATAGAGAGCTGATACTAAGGTCTTTTGGAAGAAAAATTCTTCGACGGATATTTGGGTTTTGTTCTGCGTGCGAGGAGGGCGAATGTAGGAGAAGACACAACCACGAACTCTATGAGCTTTATCAAAATGTGGACGTAATTAAAAAAATCGAAATGGACAATAATTTACCAGCCAAGAGAGTCTTTGAATCTCAGTCACTATAGGTTCTAGAGAACAAAGAAGACCAAACCTCTGCGGTTAAGGAACCAAGGGATACCAGAAGGCTTAGTCGAGATGACTGGAAGCAACGTGCTCGAGATCGTAGAGAATGGAAGGCTGCCAAGTCTCAGGCTGCCAAATTATTAGTAATTAAGTTCATGTAATATGGGTGACCTCGTGGACAAAATGGTTAGTGCATTGGACTGTCATGCCAAAGCTATGGCTTCAATTCCCAGCCCCTCCCACCTAAAAATATTTTTCCGAGGTAATGCCTCTTGCGAAGAACTGACAAAACCAAATTGTCAAAGAGAATACTTGTCATGAAAAAGTGCTTCTCATCAAGCCATTTGGACTTGGCAAAAAATTGTAGGTCCCCTCCATTCCTTCCAACTTCACGCCCACAGGAATGGCTGAGAGTTGTAAGTCACTAGGCCCTCCATGAATATCGCTGGCATTTGATTTCCGCAATCCGGGCTACACACAGAGTGCGCAAAACAATGGCTTCATTGATAAATAATTTTTTGAGCAGCTAGCTTTCTAGTCGTGTGATATCACTCTTTTGAGATTTTTTTCTTTTCGATTATGTGAAGTGAACTATCTGTCCTGATAATCCACGGCCAAGAAGATTTAAAGACCAAGCCATAACGGATCTGAAAACTAGAATCAACGTGCTCGAGATTATAGAGGAAGGAAGCCTTCCCTCTACCAGGCTGTGACCCTTCATATGTACATTGAGAGTCAGATAAGTAGTTATTGAAGGCCATGATGTTGGTAAAATTTGGTTTCAGCATGACGAGGCTACGGCCGGCACGTGTACCGAAACAATCACTTTACTAAGAAATAATTTTGTGAGCAGCTAATTTCGCATTTCGGCCCTGTCCATTCACCACCCAAATCGTGTGATATCACTTCTTGGGATTTGTTTTCTTTTGGGTTAGGTTAAGGACTTGGAAGCCAACATTACTCACATAATTGGACAGATACCATTTGGAACGCTGGATAAAGTGTTCGGGACTTGGAGCTTCCAAATGAATCATATGTGGCATAGTCATGGACAACATTGTTCCTTCGGGTCATGAGAAGGATTTAACACCATCCAATTCCAATTTATGTTTTTTGTATTTAAAATTGAAAGACAACTTCTAGATAAATCACTCGCAATAAATCAGAACGCATTTCCATTCTTGCAAGTCTCCATATTTTGGAGACTTAAATACAATAGGGCATGAGCTGTCTCTAGACAAAACTGGAGTTTACGTGATGAAATTTCAATTACCTAGATAAATTCCAGACTTGTCTAGCAACAGCTTAAACGAATATTATGAATATGCTTCATTCTTTTCAATTTAAACCCTTGGAAAGTTCTTTAGCAAAAGAACAAATACCAAATAGATTTTCCAACAAATTATATGACTTTACCATCATTCCTAACTTGCTCTGTTATAGCTTATCCCTTAACAAAATTACTTAAATGTTTGTCAATAAACATGACAACAGAAAAATACAAAAAGATCTAAATCTTGTAACTATCAACCATCAAACTACATAAATTCATTTTCCACTCCTACAACATACCTTTCTTCCTCCATTCATCTATTCATCATGAATTCAAAGTAATCGTTAATCATTTATCTAAATCTATTCTGACAGCATTGTCAGACAAAAGATTTCTCCATTTACCTGAATGGTATATGTACCAACACACAAAACCCCATCGAAAGGGAATATTTAATTCAAAATACATAAACTCAAAACAAGTTAAGTGTGTTTGTGCATAAAGCAAGCTTTGCTATCAACAACGAAAAAAAAAAAGAATACCTTAATGTGGATCATCCTTTGTTGCATAATCTCAAATAGTTTTCCAAAGGGAAAGCCAATTTCCATTAGTATGACGAAATAAGGGCAGAAGAAGTGGAGGAGCGCCACCGTACCGTAGCACATCAGGATCAGAAATCAGGATGCATACACAAATACACTTATAACAACTTGTCAAATAAAAAAATAAAATGCAGTTCGAGCCATAAGTGCTCTTAAGATCCTTTTTCACTGTGACTCTGTTTCTATTGAATTAATCCGATATACATACATAGATACCCTAACCAATACCTAAAGTTTGCATTCCTTAAAAAAATAAATAAAGGATTCAAAGGATGCAACTATACTCTTTACAAACTCACATCCTTTAAGCATCACGTACACAATAAATTCCTTTTACTTTGCAACTAAATAATACAAATCGTGCGCACCACATAATTCACAGAATCGCATTCCTACAAAAGAAGTTGAGGAGGGGTTTGGGGAGGATAGTGTATGTATAAAGTCGGTTACCACAATCGCCCATTGAGTACCCATTCATGCATTTAATTATATCGCACCAGATATCCTGATGAAAAAAGAAATAGATAAATTATGAGTTTTCCTATACCTTATGTCACTTTTAATGGAAGAAGTGGCAACTACCAAGAACTACGAGTACGAGTTGAAACCAACACCCCAATGTCTCCCTAAAGACTTCAAATGATGCAAGAAGTTCACAAAACGAAATATAGAAAGACGACTAGGACGACACCAACTTCGACTCCGACACCGACACCAATACCAACAACAACAACGATGAAGTCAAGTGTACATATACTATATACGTATGCTGCAAGGATGTTCCGCTTCAGAGGATTCGAGGGACAAAAACCGCACATAAGTGGCGTGGCGTGTCGTGTCGTGTCGATGAAGACGATGCTGCTGCTGATGACTCCAAAGCCCCAGAATGATGATGATGATGATGTTGCCTTCCAGTTGGGGGCCATTCCATCTTTGATGGTGGTATATAGTAGCATCTTGTGTATCCTCTGAAGTAATGCATGACCTGGTTTCAAAGTGGTTTCGATTACACTTCCTCTGGACCTGTTCTTCTTCCCTCTCTTCCTGCATGAATGGTGATGTTTTGCGGTAGAAAGGGTTGTGCTAGAATTTTTGTGGAACATGTTTAGCCCCAACAGCGAAAGAAAAACTAGGAAAATCGTTTACTTTTTAACATCATTTCGCCAGGAATGACATATACACATACACATATGTCCTCATTTTCATCACCTCAGACCTAACACCTTTATGGAAAAAAACCACTCCTCACAGGGTGTTACTGAAATGAAGGCCAAAATCTAAACCACTTGTTAGTTTAAGATTTTTCGCAAGTTCAGGTGTTTTCAGGAGAAATTTTAATAGCCAGAAGCCTGAAGATTCGGTTTTAAAAAATGTCCTTACTTCAATCGGTTTTCCTCTAGGTAAAGTTGATTGTGGTTTTGGGATGTGTTGTTGGTTGACCCAGTTTTAAGTAGACAAATGGTCTAAGTACAAAGTTTTTTGTATTGCTTTGAAACACCACATCTTCTAGAATAAGTTTCATTGATCCATTATGGTATAAGTTCCCAAGATGGATTTTGGATATTATTGTTAATGTTTCAAGTAGGTACACTGACACGAAATAAATAAGTGAAGTGGTCTAAAATATAGAATTTTTAAGAAAAAAAAAACTATTTATTTTGATTCCTACGTTCGGAGGAGGAACATGTCCTGAGAAAAAACTGATATTAAAATAGTTGAAAAGTTGAATAATTGAAACGGGTGCTTGAACCAAAAGAAAATGTTTTTTTGAAACTTGTAGTAGTGTGGGGTCCTCAATACAGTAAAGGTAATTTTAAGACTTTTACGAGGTTTTGACAGAAAGTCAATAATTATAGCTTCAAAAGATGGCTCTGGACCTCATTTATGGGAAATTTACGAAATCTTTATGCCACCTGAAAGGCCCTAAGATCTGTATAAAAGGTCAGCTAGTTTCAGTAATTTGTCAGTTAGGTATAGATACTTTTATATGATTTTTTAAAGTATTTTTTTTTTCAAGGTCACGAAACGTTCATGACCTAGAAAAAGAAACTTAGAAAAAATCGTATAAAAAAATCTATAACTGACCAATTTCTGAAACTAGCTGACCTTTTATACAGATCTTAGGGCCTTTCAGGAGGTATTAAATTTTTGTAAATTTCCCATAAATGAGGTGCCAAAAATCGCGCGTGACCTTGAACAATAATTTAAAAATTCATTAAAAAAAAACTATGGCTGACGAATTACTAAAACTAGCTGACCTTTTATATCGTTCTCAGGATCTTTCTGATGGCATTAAATTTGTGCAAATTTCCCATAAATGAGGTGCCAAAAATCATTTTTACTTTGAATTTTTTTTATTAAATTCATTAAATATTCATAAAAATAAATCTATAGCTGACCAATTACTGAAAATAGCTGACCTTTTACAACCGGGAAGAAGCCTTTCAAATTGCATACTTTTTTTCTTAAAATGACCCAAATGAGGTGCAAAAAGTTTTTTTTGTGACCTTGAAACGAAATTCAAAAATTCATAAAAAAAATCTATGGCTGACCAATTACTGAAAATAGTTGACCTTTTATCACGATCCAGAAATCTTTCGGATGGAATAAAATTTTGGCAAATTTCCCTTAAATGAGGTGTCAAAAATCGCGCGTGACCTTGAGCGACCTTGAGAAAGTTTAAGCCATGATTAAAAGTTATCTAGGGCTGACCAATTTCTGGGACCAGTTGACCCTTTCTGACCAATTACTGACCAATTAGATGGGATATTCTTTTATCAAATTTCCCTCATATGAGGTGCCAAAGGTCCAGAGCCGATCTGAAGATATTTTGAAATGATTATTCAAAACTTCATAAGGCATTGTGTTTGGCGTAAATTTTTCGAGATGAGATGTTTTTGTTTTTGTTTGTATTGTGTTGTGTTGGAACTGAAGAACTTTTAAGAAACTAAACAATTTTAATAAATAAAAATAAAATACCTACACGGTTGGGTCCCACGTTACGTGCTCTTATGTTCAAGAGGTATTGGAATTTTGAGAGAAAAATATTTAAAAGCATGAAAATTGATAATTAAATTCGCTAAAACAACTCCGTTGATAATTTGAGCAAAATAAAAAATTCTCTCTGAATACTTAATCCAATATGAATTTACAGAAAAAGATTTTACAAATCGTTGGAGTGGTTAAATAGTTCTTATATTTGTATCAACCAACAAATGTATTAAATTTTTAAAACATTGTAAGGAAAAATTGAAGCATCCGGTGCGAAAACCAGTTAACTCCACATTTTTGAAAGTTGAGGCAATTACAAATATCGGTCTTCAAAATAAAAATATAAAATATTTGCTAGAAACAGTAATTTTTTGGAAAGAGAACAAAAAACTCCATTCATTATGTTTAAAAAAGTTTTAAAAAAGTGAACTTTTAACTAAAAAATAAATACATATAAGAATAAAAGAGTCCTGTTATTTCAATAAGTGAAGCTGTCTGGTTTTTGACCTAGATGCTTCAATTTTTGTTTGAAAATCTTAATTATTTGTTAATATGCTTTTAAAAATAAAATTTCAAAAAAAAAATTGTCAGTCCCTTTTCGAATAAATAATTTGTGAAACAATTTTTAAAAATAAAAAAAAATTGATACCTATGAACATTTATTTCTATTTAAAACATATTTAAATCCGTTTGGCCGATAATGAGATAAATCAAATCTGAAAAAATGAATAGATAGGTGAAATGTTTTCTATGTATATTAAGCAGTAGATCACACTAACTTTGCTATACTGAAAAGATTTGATCCAAATTGTTGGAGCCATTTTTTGTAAAATATTCTAAAAAGTTTTTAAAAATCGTTAGGTACGAAGTTTCGAAAAAAAAAATAATCATATTGCAGGGTTATAAAGATTACAATATTTGCAAACCTAGTCTCGCATTCTATTTTTGTTTGAGATGATGATGTCATCAGCGGGCAGCGGCTATAATAAAAGGTATTACGGCCATTCCAAAAAAAGCTCATGCTTTATCTTCCGTACCTGCGCATTTTTCGGCATTTTTGCCGCTATCAGTTCTCTATGAATTGTGATGCAAATGGCAATATGCAGTAAGGTTTTTATAAGTGTTTTCGATACACTACTTAAATTCGGAACTATTTTCTTGATAGGAGTGCTGTAAAAATAGTTGGTAATACGCTTTCAAATGACTGAACATTTCATGTCTTCTCCGTTAACGAAAAATGACAAAAGTTGGAATAAATGGTGAACTATATTAGTCAGTGTTTGTAAAATTCTTCCCCATACAAAACAAGACTTGAAAAAGAATTATTGTGGATTTTTTATAGATTTTTATATCATGTCTTACTGTCTAAAACAGGGTAACAGAGAAGACAAAATTGAACTTTCTCATCCAAATTTCAACGATTTATAGTAGTCCGGGAGCCGACCGTAAGATTACCTATCTCATCGCGGCCACGCAAAAATCGGATACCAACTGATAGCTTTAGTGCAAACATACTAATCTAAATGCACTTTTTAGGTTGCATTTTCCGCTAATTGTACCTATAATATAAGCAACTGCTCTAAATGGGGTATCAAATGAAAGGCAGGACTGTCCTCTACACGATACCATTGGTCGGACAGACTTTTTGTGGATGTTGCCACGAGTCCAACCACTTTTCTAAAATTAGAGATTTTGTGCATCTTTCGATGAAAAAGAAAAAAAAGTGGTTAAGGTCACTTTATTCCTAGCTATTTTATATGATTTTACTCAATTTTCCCTGAGGTAAAACGCAGTGTGTTTGCATAGCCGCGATGAGATAGGTAATCTTACGGTCGGCTCCCGGACTATAGGATAAATTTCATTGAAATCGGTTGACGTTTACACGTGTTAGCGAGCACTTAAAATTTTGTATACAAAATACATGGTGTTTTTACAGTCAATCAAAGTGCAATCGTTGATTGAAAAACGTTAAACTTCGCACATTAACTAAGTACCATAAAGAGTACCTATACAAATATATTTTTGTAAATGCACAAAAAATTCGATATTTCATTTAATTTTGTAATGGGGTAGATATTGTTATAAACCATCTCCTTGCACCTTGCTAGTTATAAGAAACTTGAGAATTCTAAGAATTATTATTTGATGATATTAAAATACTTTTGTTAGTTCTAGGAAAATCGTCTGACTTTGTTATCTAAAACTGCAAACGCGAAGATGAAATTATTGTAACATAAAACTGTAAATGTGAAGATGAATTTTAACTTGAAATAAATATTCTTCTCCAGTCTTATTCGGAGAGTCAAGCAGGAAACATAGTCTTATAATTTATAACTAGATCCTAGCAATATTATACAAAACTATTGAATATACTTTTTTTGATACTATGCTAGTAAATTTATGTGCCAAGTTTAAGGATTTTCCATCAACTTTTAGAATTTTGCTGATATTTTGAGTAAAAACTGTGAAAATCCCATGTATTGTGAATGAAAAATTTCAAGTGCTCGCTAGCACTTGTTAACATTAACCGATTTCAATGAAATTTTATACATATTTTTTAAATCTGAATCACTTTTATCATTGATGAGGATAATTTAAAAATACAGATTACAATATAACTGAAAAAAAAGTCTTCTCCGTTATCATCTTTCATATTTTTTTCTGATAGTTAAATGAAATTTGGATGGAAACCAAGGATGGTTTTTGATAAATGTTGGCTTTATAAAATGTGAAAAAAAATCAACATCATATCTTAAAGCACGTCGCAGGATTTTAGACTTCAAGGCAAAGGTCGGAAATCTCTAAATCGCACATGTCTTCTCTGTTATCATCTATTTTTACTTGCGATATAGGTACTATAGGGCAAGTTTTGGATTCGTACAAAAAAAAATTTCGAGAAAACAATCAAACATGACATTACGATGATAGAGAACACGAAAAAAGTGGGTGGCAAAATTCTGTCTGTCTATCTGTCTGTCCGTACCTCAACCTACAGCCTAAACCACTGAAGCGATTTTCTTCAAATTTTGAACTTAAGGTTTTTTTATAACTCTCGAGAGGGGAAATTTAAATTTGTTTTTAGCTCAAAAAATAACGGTACTTGCCATACAACCGTTAAAGAAAAGCTTATTTATCTCAAGAACGGCTCCAACGATTTTGATAAAAAAAAATCAGTGTATTATTGTAGATATGATATACCTTTTAGTAAGAAAAAAAAATCACCAAAAACATTTATTAACGGTTTTTTTGATTTTTGATTTTCTCATTAACCGCTCATTCGATTTCAATGAAATTTTTTGCACAAAAGCTTTGTTGAAATATAAATACTACTGCATACCAAAATTTTTGAAAAAATAGATATTTTTTTTTTGAAAATTCAATATTTCAAAAACGGGTTGATGAATTATTTTGAAATTTCAGTTTTAGATGTATATTAATATATACTCAAAATTGGCATACCAAATTTTTTTTTGAAAAATGTTACAAAAATTTTATATATAAAAAATTATTTTTTAAGAAAACGGCTCCAACGATTTAAAATTTTGTTTTGTATATATTCATATTTTTTCAAGTAATCAAATGGCATACTTTTTTTTGGGCTCTAAGTTATTTATCAGGCTGTTTATACAATTAAAAGAACGATTTAAATGCTTTTTATACTTTTTCTATAATTACTTGAATATTTTTTAAAGTTCTTAAGCCCCACACAACTTGAGCATAAGAGCAAGTACGTGCGATCCAGTCGTGCATTTTATTTTGTATAAACTTACTAAATTTCATAATTTTTTGGTGAAACTTATGTATGTACTCTAAATATTGGCATTTAAATATATTTTTTTCCTTAATTGGAAATTGAGTTGCTTGGTTTCGAAATTTTTGGAATGGCCGAATAACGGTACCTTTCATAAAAAAGTTATAAGAAAAGCTTCTTTATTTCAAACCGACTCACAGTGGTTTCGCCCATACGACAAAAATGGAAAAAGAACAGTGCTCATTTTTTTTTTGTTTCTTGACTTTTTACAGTAGATTATGGTTTAATATTTACCGTTGCAAACATTGCGTCTCAAATGTCACGTGTTATCAGTTTCGTATTCGCATTCAAAAAGAGATAATTGTTTTGTCTAAACATACAATCAAATTTGTGCGTAAAATTGACTTTTTTAAAAGTGATTTTTATCTAGATAAAAGTAATATTTTCGAAATTTTTGTTTAATGCGATTAAAGAAACAAGGTGTTTAAAGTATTTCATTTTTTATTTAGTGATATTTTGATTTTTATTTCAAAAGTTGTATTGGTAAAACCCAGTAGACATTGAAGTTGATTTTTTTTAAATTTTTCTTTAAAGTAAAAGTAAGGTTTTAACATGGTTCGCAATGTAACCTAAATTTGAAATTTTGTCTGAAGTATCGAGAAAACTCCCAGCTTTTTGAAAAACATTACCTTAGCACCCACAATCACCCACTAACAGATTTATTTGGGTTTTACTACTGGTGTTTACCGTTTCTGATTTTTTGAATTTTCCCATTTTAAATGTTCCTTAGGTTCAATGTACATTTGTTTATTGTCTTAGAAGAATGTTTACGATATTTGGGCTACAAAAACTGGCAATTCATTTGGAAAAAGTGCCATGATGCAAAATTTTAACTTTAACCACTTGAAATCGCGCATATACTATAATTGTGACCGTTTAAGGGAGTGCAGATACCACAAATAAAATTTTTGTTTTTGGTACTACCTACACCTACATAAATGCTATATTTATGCATAATAAAGTAATACTATGTTTTTATTTTTGTTGCAAAATATAATTATCTAATTAACGAAACAGTCGAAATTTTCACCATTTTATTTTTTGACGCTTCGTCTTTGAAACAAAAACAACAATGCATTGGTACCCAAATGAACTAAAAAAAGATATGGGCATGTCAGTGGTGAATATTCTTTGTAATCATTTCTCATGCTGTCATTTATCATGCCTCAAAATTGCATCAAAATCGGTTGAGTTGTTTGGATTTAATTGCTTGAGACTGTTCCTTAATATGAAAAAGATGATTAAAAACACCCAAAAAGTGGGCGTGGCAAACATGTTTGTGTAGACGAATTTCTTAAAAGAGCATTTTCTAAAAAAATATCTCAAAACTTAATATAAGCTTTAACCAGTTTGGGTGACTATATCAACTTATTCAAAAAGTAGGCGTGGTAGGAGGTGAAAATTCATTGTGATGATTTCTTTAGTAATTTATTGTCTTAGCTGAAAATTTCATCAAAATCGGTTGAGTGGTTCAGATTTTATTGAATTTTGACGCCTTCTCCATGCAACTGAAACCACTGTGCGACTGGGTTAATTTTGTGGATAAATGGCTATATTTACAAAAAAAAAAACTCAAAATTTTCTTTTTCTAAAAAAAAGGCAGAATTTTGAAAAGCAGAGTTTTGTCAGGCAGAACTTAAAACAAGCAGAATTTTGAAAAGCAGTTTTTTCTGGGAAAACAAAATTTTGAAAAGCAGAGTTTTGAAACCAGAATTTTGACCTGTTTCCTATTTAGTAGTATAGAGCGCACTAATTTTAACATACTAAAAAATGATATGAAAATCGTAGAAGCTGCTTTTGATAAAGAAATTATTAAGCCTTAGAGTTTTTTAACATTTCTATGGAAGGTACCGTTGTCCAATATTTTATGAAAATATTTTAAGGAGTTAAGAATAACATTTTTCAAAAAAGAAATCAACCATGTCATTTTTGGAATATTGAGTATTTTTTAAAAATCCAAAAAACAGTTTTTTTTTGTAAATTTTAGTATGCAATACCATTTATACTTTTTAGAAACTTCTGCAGACAAGAAATTGGGAAAATCCAGAATACTCTTTTTAAGAAATTGAATCGAAAGTAAAAAAATGTTTCTTTGGGAGGTACCGTTAATTTGCTTTTGAAAAATGGTTTGCAGTGAAAGAGAGCCTTCTAACGATCTACTACTGAAGAATTTGTTATACTTAATAACATTTCTATCATGTTTTTATACATATCTCGAGAACAGCTCTAACGATCTGTATGAAACTGTCAGAGTTGATTCGAGTGAGCATAACATAAGCCCGATGCCAATTGTTATATGTTGGTTTCTCAAGAAAGGCCCTAACGACTATTGAAGATGAAGATATTTACTAGACATTTATTTTATGAAGAAAAATAAACGAAGTTGATTTTTTAAAATCCACCCCACGCCAACTTTTATCATGACTTTATGTCTTGGAAACGGCTCTAATCATCTGGATGATATTTTCAGAGTTGATTTTCTGTGAGCAAAAATACTTAATTATTTTATTAAAATCAGCCCCCTGCCACGCCCGTTTTATATATCTTGATTTTTAAACACTGCTGCATTTATTCAAAATTGTTCGTATTAACAAGAAAAAATGCAAGTGATTAAAGTGGGCGTGTCTCTGAGTGGATTTTTAAAGAATTATCTTCGGTTTTTTTGATTCATACAAAAAGTTTATAATACCTACAATAATCGTAAGTGCATTTTTTGGGAAATCGACACATACGAAGTGGGCGTGGGTTTATGTTAGTAAAATCACTTTCCAAAGTTTTATCTTTCCCACAGGAATAAGCTCTGAAATTTCATCCAGATTTCTAGAGCCATTTCCAAGATAAAAAGACATATGTTAAAGTGGACATATCGTCCCCTGATAGCGAGAGCTAGGTAACTCAATTTTTACAATATTTCGGCAAAAACGGTATTATTTTGTACAGCTTTAAAGACTTTTCGTCCGATCTTTGTCTACCATATCTAAACATAGGATATTTGCGGAGTGTAAGAAACATACAAATTAAGCTCTCTAGAAGCTAGGTATCTATGAACATTGCTATCTCCAAAATGTATAAGATTAAGTTACCGAGTTCTTGCAACCAGGAGACGTTATACAAAATGGGCGTGGGAGTAGGCTTAGGTTTTAAAACCACTTTCCAAATTTTAATCTTGCCTAAAAGAATAAACTATGAAAATATCATCTCGATTTCTAGAGCTGTTTCCGAAATATAAAGAAAGATATGATAAAAGTAGGCGTGGCTGTGGGTGTGGATTCCAAAGAAGCACGCACCTTCACTTTTTCACGCATTAAGCTTTATCAAGCATCGAATTCGGGAGAATATTTTATTGGTTGGTGTTTGCTTACTGTCCTAAGAAAAAAGATCCTTATCGCCAAAAAAAAAAAAAAAAAAATGAGTGCATGAGAGGAAAGAGTGCCTTATTTTTGTGTGTAGATCGAAAGGAAAATTCTTATACTACTGCAAATGGCTCAAAATCACTAGTGAAAGCTTCAAGCCATTCCTTTAGGAACATGCATTGAATTCTTGTTTTGTTTTACATATTTTTTCAGCATTGAGAAAAATTTTACTTTTAACGGACGATATCTGAATTTGTTAAGAAATGAATATGTGATTTAATACCTTTGCATGTTCTCTTTTAGTGCAATGAGAAAGAAAATGTTTTTTTTGTTCCTAATCAAATTGAAACCTTTTACTAGAAAACCCCTTACGATAACTCTGAAATTGTATTATGGACTATGGTGTAACCCTATATTATAAATGCATCCTCAATTATAAGGTACCACCTTGAATATTTCAAATCAACTGAACCAGATTCATTATACAATTCCAAGAATTCAGTATCAAACTTTAACTAGATTACAAAAAAGGCCTTCTATAGATTCTTAATACTGGAGGCTATTTCTCCGAATTCCATTTTAGTTTTCAATAAAATTAAGTATTAAAAGGCAACAAAAGGACAAAAACAGGACTAAAATTAATTTCTCTATAAAATCTAAATATGTATACGAGTATAATATACCTGTCAGTCTATTTACAGTTCGGCATGTGTAACTTTTGTATGCATCATTTGGTCCTGCATTGTTTATATACAATTCACCATTCGACAAAACAGTGTATTTTCCTCCGATGTCTGTGTTTGGATAGAGATGCATTCCAGTATCCTGTACCCATGCGGTAACCATGACAAACTCTGACATGTAACTGGGAACCTATAGGTATAATAAAATACATTTTGTTAAATATGTATGTAGGTACTCGTAGCTATATCACATGATAGGTATTCAATAAAAATTCAATCAATTGTGTTTTTTAAAAGCAAGGAGGCTTCTATACGTGTACGAATAGCTTCAAATACATTTACCATCAACCTTCTATCAGAACTTACCTGACATTTGAGGACTGCAGTATTGCCCGTCATAACGTATTCATCATGCACTTGGACTGTATATTTTTGATTAACAACTAGAAATAGAAAAGACAAAAGGATTTGCTTTAAGATTCGACATTTTAAAGTAAAAGGTATTTTGTTGTCAAAATGTGTGTTTTATGAGAAGGAGTACCTAGAAGGGTTTTCAATTATTTGAGAATTATCGATTGAGGGCGGTGATCATGTCTTATACATTTCAATTTTTTGTAAAAACAAAGCCCTCTTAAGGATTTAGTTATGTGTAGTTTTTGACATCAGGAGAGCATGAGTGTAGAAAAGTTTAATTAATAATTAAATAAAATGGACAACATTGAAATAGGCAGAGAAGAATAAACAATATCACTTAGTACCACACTTTAACCCTTAGTCCTTAGAGAAAATTTAAGGTAAAAGCTTTTTTGTCTGTGTTGACAAAGTTCTAAGACTTTTTCAAACAAATAGGTACATATGTGCACTTGTACCGGTATATAGGGTCTTCCAATAAAGGCAGGTGATTAATTTAAAAATTATATAGGTATGCCATTTGGTCAAGTAAATAAGTAAAATTGTGTGAAAAAACGACAATGAAGCAAAACAATTTACATGTTAAATACAACAATAACTATGTCCATATACAGTTACCTAAGTCAAGGTAATAAACTGGAGCTAACTTTTGTCCCGATAAAAATGATAACTCCGACCTACGATTGTCATTATGTAATCGATAATTTATATAGAAATGTCAAACCAATGCAAAAGGTAAACAAATGTTGAAATGTCCCGATGTCGTTTTTTCGACAAACTCCATATGGACACGCAAAAAAACGTAACTTTTATTACTTAGGTCCTCCGATCTGTTACGTTCGTTAGGTTACCCTTATTGCTGGTGATACGGACTCCACCCCTCCTACGCGGCATCGTGTACCTCAGCTCTCTCCAACTCGTCCCCAGTTGTGCAGATTCCTCTATGACCGTTCTTCGCCAAGCACTTCTAGGTTAGCCCACTCTTCTGCCTCGATGTATGAGAATATTTCATTGCATTGCTTGTCCCGCAATGCACTCGTTACCTCTTCGAAGCGTATATCCAATACACTGCTACTTATGTTTTCGTGCTATATAGTTGATGGTTTCCTGACCTGTCCTCGCATGAAGTTCATCATTTGACAGCGGGTGCTAAAGGGTATTTTTTTTTAGTGGTATAGAACTTTAAGTTGGCAACACTATTTTAACTGGCGGCCATTTTGTCAGCTGTCAAGTGATTTATTTTTAGTTTGGTTTAACATTTAAACATTAACATACTGACGCCTGAACAACACTTCCAAATTGTGCAAATTTATTTTGAAAATCATTGCTCTGTTCGAAATATGAAATACGCGAATTTTGTTTAGCGATTAAGCCCACTTTTGGTTGCCGTATCAATACGTCAATAAACAAAACTGCCGTATTTGGAATGATGATAATCCTCAAGTGTATGTTGAGACACCACCGTTACATCTTAAAATAAAATGCACGACTGGGTCGCACGTACTTGCCCTTATGTTCAAGACACTGCGGGTTTAAGAAAATTGTATATAAAAACATGGAAATTACGAGAGAAGCATGAAATACGACATTCTAATTGGCTAAAACAACTCTTTTGACAGTTTGAGGTGAAAAAAAAGTATGCCATCTTAATTCATGATGGAATATGATTGTATGGGAAAAAAATTTTAAAATCGTTGGAGCGGTTTTTTTTAATAAATTTTTTATATATAAAATTCTTAAAACATTTTTAAGAACAAATTTTGGTATGCAGATTTAAACTATATATTTATGTGTATATAAAAACAAAATTTGAAACAAAATTGTCAACCCGTTTTTGAGATATCGAATTTTCAAAAAAAAATTTGAAACTTTTTTTAAAAATCCAAAAACTTTTTTTTTGAAAATTTTGATATGAAATACTATTTAATTTTACCTGAAATTTATATATAAAAAAATTCATTTAAATCCCCTAAGCTGATAACGACAAAACTCAAAATAAAAAAATACGTTCTATGACAGGTACTACTAATAGTTGCTATGTGTAAAATTTTATAATTTTTGATGGTAGATCGTACTAATTTTAGTATATGAAAAAAGTTTAATCAAAATCGTAGGAGTCGTTTTCAAGCAAAAAAATATTTTCCTTTGTGGTTTTTTCACTTTTGTATGGAAGGTACCGTTATTTTTTCATAAATGTAAAATTTTTTCTAAAAATATTTTAGAGAGTACTAAAAAAGTCTTAAATATCGAGTTTCAAAAAAATCGATGATGCCGTTTTCGAAATATTTGATTTTCCAAAAAAAATTTTGAAATATTTTTTAAAAATCCAAAAAAATTTTTTCAAAAATGTTGGTACACAAAACTATTAACATTTCTTGGAAGCTTCTGTATAAAAAAATAATTGAAATCGGTTATACCATTTTGAAGAAAATCAAAAATTAAAAAAAGGTTCCTTAGGAGGTACCATTAATAACCATTTTTGAAAAATGGTTTTCCATCCAAAGAAAGCCCTTACTAAAATAAATTTATTGAATTTTTGTTAAGAAAATTTGTCGAGCCGTTGTTGAGAAAAATACGATTATGTAAAATTGCCAAAAAATAAATGTATGACAGGTACCACTAAGTACCAAGTTGGAAGAAAATCGATCGAGCCGTTTAGGCTGTAGACGAACAGACAGACAGACAGACAGACAGACAGACAGACAGAATTTTGCCACCCACTTTTTTGGTGTTCTCTATCATCGTAATATCATGTTTGATTGTTATCTCAAATTTTTTTTTGCACGAATCCAAAACTTGCCTTATAGTACCTATAATCGCAAGTAAAAATGTCAATAATTATATCCGGGATGCCCTTCCTGCGCAAAACAAACCAGATAGAATATATTTTGACACTGTCAAGCGCCTTTTTGAAATCGAGGAGCACTAGATGAAGTGGTGATCAATATTCGTGGCACTGTACGATGATGATCTACTAGGTGTTGATGGTGCTCCACACAGGAAGACCCAGTGTCGAATCCTAATGGTTGGGCATTGAGTGTGGCTTCGGGTGGTCTCTTATCACTCCAGGATGATTTTTGATATTTCCTTGGTTACAGCAGGCAGCACTCAAATTATTCCTCTCCAGTATTCGCGATGCGTAAGGTCTCATTTCTTTGGGAGCTGGACAATCAGTCCCTTTTCTACTCTTCAGAAAAACTCTGTTTCCCGAGCTCTTTCAAAGAGTGGGTGAAGAAGCTCACTCGATAGTATTGGCACTGCTCGTAATATAGTTTCGTGAGAATATAGTAAACTCAACTCTAACCACTTTGTTGTTCTTCAGTACTCTGATATCTGATTGCAGCTAAGATTTCTTCTTAGCTGGGGGATACAATGCGTATTCTTTGCAACGCAGCGTTCCATGCTACTCCACTTCCTTCACTTTCATATTACACTAGTCAACAATATTAAAGGAACAAAATTTTTTTCAATTTTTGTTAGCGTTTTTTGAAGAGCTGTATCTTTGTGACGAGTGGTCGTATTGAGTTGAAATAAAAAGCATTTTACAGCTTTATGTTTTTTGTTTCGAGATTTGTTTTTTTTGAAAAATGTAATTTTTTTTTCATTTCCATTCAAAAAAGTATCTAACTAATGCAAAACTGTGAAAAAAATCCACTGGAATTGCGGTTTTCTTGTCATTTTGATGACAACTTCGCATTGTTTAGGAACACCTCAATTTGTTCCTTTACCTGGTTTGTAAGACTTTGAAGTTTTGGTGAGGAAAAACGGTTCGATGAATCAATTTGAAAATTTACAAGAATATTGATGATTTAAAAGTCTATAAATTTGCATACCAACGCAAGCCATGCAATCAATATTTGCAACGAAAAAAAAAGATTTACGAAAAGACCACAAAACGTCGGTTTTTAGTACTTTTTTTAAACTAACGGTGAACGGTAAAAAAAAATAATTTCTACAAAATCATAAAAAAATCTTGTAAAACGCTTTTTCAAATTTCCAAAACTGTCTTTGAAATGTTTATAACGTCATTATTTGCTGAGATATTGGTAATCAAGGCTAAAAGTATCTTTTTTCATTCAAAGTCAGATAAACCATGTCAAAAAAAATCGTACGACAACAACAAAAAAATTGAATTGAAGCTGAATAATCAAGGTATCTGATCATGACATTTAATTGACTCAAAAAAAATATCCATAGAAATGAGGACCTTCAAAAAAATAAAAAAAAAATAATTTAGTTGTCTCGTCTCATTTTTTGCAATAACGCAATAACGGTACTTCAAAAAAATTTGTTTGCAAACAAATCTCGAAACAAAAAGCATAAAGCTGTAAAATGCTTTTTATTTCAACTCAATACGACCACTCGTCACAAAGATACAGCTCTTCAAAAAACGCTAACAAAAATTGAAAAAAAATTTGTTCCTTTAATATTGTTGACTAGTGTATTTTAGTTATTAATAAAAATTGTACTTCACTAAATTCAATTCACACAAACTATGGACACGGGACGGCACAGCAAAATCTACATTATTATTTTACGTTCATCACTTTTACAATTCACATTCAGTCTTTACTGAAAATTTAACATGAGGATCTGCTTGGATGAACGAAAATCACCTCCTCGATCATACGATAAGTCAGACGACATTTATATTAAATTTTGTTTAGTTAATAATATAACTTCCGGTCGTAATATTAATTTGAGACAATCTGGTCATATAGCTTTATCGCTTTCTGGAAGCTTCCTCCCACCAGTAGTAAGGGGTTTCGTCGAAAGTTTAGGTAGGAGAGTTTGCCCAGCGATTTCTTACCAGAAGCGTTCTAGCCTGTTGTTTTGAGTGCCACCAGGGGCGTAGTACCTGCTGATGTACCAGATTGTTCTAGCCTGCTGTTTTGTGAGTGCCACCAGCAGGGGCGTAGTACCTGCTGATGTACCAGAGCGATTTAGCCTGCTGTTTTTTTAAAGACGCTTAAAGCATAATACCCATACCCAAACCTAACGTCAGAATAACAGGACCAGTTTTAAAGGGCCAACCATCAGAAGCTACATTACCCGAGACCAAACACCAGGACTCCTAAATCTTCAGAATCCAGTGTAACCGATACAAGACAGTTAGACCAGAATCCAGAAACAAAAATGAATCATTCTAGTACCAGAACTAACCGAAGTACCAGCAAACCATAGCAACAGAATATTGTGTGCTATAAAGGAGAATGGGCAAATTTGTATGAAACATGGGCGTGAGCGGCCAAGAATGGTTTTGTTATTTTTGGATGTGTTTTAGTCCTACAATCACCGTGCAGAAATTTTTTCATTGTGGTGTTCTTCAAAACCGAAAAAAATGCATTTTTGTTCTATGACCTTAATAAAGTTTTACTAAGTTTCTGGCCTTTGACCAATTCAAAAATAGAAAAAGAAAGTGGAACAAGAAATCTAGACAGTCTCAAGAATATTTTGTATATAAAAATTGCCATATAACATCATTAATAAGAACATTTACCATAAAACTATAATATTACAATCCTCACAATATTCAAAAATCCTGAGTAAAATAATATGTTTAAAAAAATTACAAAGTTGTTGAAATACGTATGTAGGTACTAGGTCTGTTTAAACCCGTAATGCGTCCTTGGGATATTCTGAAACCCCGTTAAACACACTAATACAGTATCAGTAGACGTAATGAAGTTAGAATAAAGCATTACACCCACTAAAAATATAATCACTATGCAATATTGCTCAATGCAATTGCATTATATATAAACATTGAAATATCTTCTTTTCTAAATGAAATGCAATGTAACGTCCATAGTGAAAGTTGTTCCTGAGTAGCATACCTTTCATTTGACACTATTTTCATTAATGGCCGCTAACGCCCAAAAATGCCCATTCTCCTTTAAGAGTTGTTTTCAATAAAGATTTTTGTGATAAGGTTTTAAGACCTTTTTCCTCTGAAGTTTCGTGTTTTCTTCAGGGCGACCCTGGCGAGGCCGGTGAGCATAACCTCGGCTGGAAAGCAAAAAGCACATCACATCGTCAATTCGTTAGTACGGACGGGCCATTGGGTGTTGGGTTCCCTTTACTGGCAGAAACACAGCTTAAAACCGCAGAAAAGTGCTCCTTCCAGCTTTTGGAGTGGTCCTGATCCGAAAATAGCAGTGATCTATCTGTGTCTTTTACAAGGTGCTGTTTATAGCTTAAGGTACCTGTAAGCTTTTTGGGAATGCTCTAGACGTCTTCTTGCGGCCTCTTCTGCTTCTGTAGCCAATGCGTTGATATATGTAGTTACACTTATCACGTCACGCGCTACGATGAATTTCTCTCATCTTCATGCGATGCTCGTTTCTCCCTACTGCTGGATTCGCTGCAGAGCTAGCTTTGACTTGTTTTCTTTCTTCGACTTCGATTGTAGCCCAAGTTTCTTCGAAAAACCAGACACTGTTTCAACCTTGTGACCGATCGAATATACTTTCAGCACCGGTTATGAAAACATTTTTCACAGCACACCAATGGTCTTCGATATGTTGTACCTCGTGGCGTGATGGTTAGTGTGTACGACTGTCATGCCGAAGGTGTGGGTTTGATTCTCAGCGGTGCCACCTAAAATCAGAAATGTTTTATCCGAGGTACTGCCTCTTGCGAGGAACTGACAAAACCTCCAAGAGTATACTCGTCATGAAAAAGTGCTTCTCATTTAGCCGTTCGGATTCGGAAAAAAACTGTAGGTCCCGTCCATTCCTGCCAACAACACGCACACAGGAATGGTTGTGAGTTGTAAGTCACTAGGCCCTGGATCTCCACGAGCTGTTGCACCACCCAATTTATTTGTTTATTTAATGGTTTTCAGTGGAGGTGTGTTCCATGGTACTGATTGCTCTCAATCCTTGTGAAAGGTGGGCCCATAGTTGTTGGTGGACTGCGGGATTCTTAAGTCTATCGGTATTAAACTTAGGTTAGGTTAGGTTAGGTTAGAAGGGGTGGTGATGTGGTGGCCCACATCACCTCACTCGGATCTCAATGGATCCATTGCGCTCCCCAGGATATGTAAGATGTAGGTAAATAAGGGTAAGGGGAGGGAGTTAGTGGGAGTTATAGGAAGGGGGTGCCTCCCTGAACCATCCTGAATTCTGAATGAATTTTAGGATGCTTTTAAGTGGCAAAAATGAGACGTCGCCCAGTTCATCGAAAAAATATTCTCCGAGGGCTGATTTTCTAGTTCTGGCTAGGCTGGGGCATTCACAGAGGAAGTGGGATGAGCCCTCCTCCACCTCTTCGTCCTGACACCCTCTACAAAGATCAGATGAGCTGATGCCCATTCTGGCCATGTGGGTTCCCATTGAGTTGTGACCCGTTAGGATTCCAACCAAGAGAGACAGTTGAGGTCTGCTTAGCTTAAGTAAATACCTTGTTTTTTCTTTGGAAACATCTGGCCAAAGATTCCTCGAAAACCCGACACGTGTCAATTCCTGACCATCTGTCGTTAGCGGCCTTGAGGAAGCTTTGATGAATTCTATTTTTTTCCTGTTCCAGTGGCTTAAGTACCCAGGGTACAGATTGGCTCGGTTCAAGCGATGAACCGTTTTTGGCCAGTACATCTGCCATTTCATTACCATAAATGTCACTATGTCCCGGGACCCATCGAAGGGTGACTGAGTTTGATTCACCGAGCAATCTCAACTCACTACGGCAACGATCAACCAGATTTGACTTTGTGACAATTGATGAAATGGCCTTAATTGCCGCCTGGCTGTCGATGAAGATGTCAATGTTTTTATTTATCAGTCCACATGTGGAAAGATATTTTGCAGCCTCGCAAACTGCTAGCACTTCCGCTTGGAAAACACTGCAAAAGTTTGGGAGCTTTATCGATTTGTTTAAGGGTGGGTTTACTGAGAAGATACCTGACCCTATCCCAGCTTCCGTTTTTGAACCGTCCGTAAAAACCGAAACATGATTTTCGTTTAAGACCCGGTTTTCCTTCCAGAGTTCTCTTGTTGGGAAATCTGTTAGAACAACTGGGTTGAAATCTATGTACGGTGAAATGTAGTCGGTTATTAAACTTAGTCATTCGGTTATATTTCTTGGGATTACTGAACTGCAGTTGTACGCGATCCTACGCTAAACAACCATGAGATGATAGTCCCTGGCCATTCCCATGTCTGCACCCCTTGCCTTCTGTTGCGAACGTCCTGGAAACTACTTTAAAATCACTTCTGTGAAGTTAGCAGGGCAACTTTCACCCACGCAAATGGGACCTTGACAGGAATTTGCAGTTTTTTGTTGCATTTTTTTGCATTTCCATCCCGATTTTCGCCAAATAACGGTGTAATCGAGTGATCTGCTAACTTTACTGTAAAGTTAGCAGGTTACATAGTGTATCTCAGGAACCAAGCATGCTAGTAACTTGTAGTAAGGCTCCAAATGTGCAGTTTTCTTGCATTTCAATGATAGGTTTGGTTCAAAATTTAAATTTGAAAAATTTTCCAAAATTGACTTCAATATGAAGTTAGTAGGTCACATCATGGATCTCAAAAACCAAGCATGCTAGAAACTTGAAAGAAGGCTCCAAGTTTGCAGTTTTTTTTGCATTTCAACGAAGTCCTCAACTTGATAAATTTCAAAAATTGACTTCACTGTGAAGTTGGTGGGTCAATATGAAATATTTTTCAAATTGAGGACTACAAATTTTGAACATAGCTTATCGTTGAAATGCAAAAAAACTGGAGCCTTACTACAAGTTCCTAGCATGCTTGATTCCTGAGATACACTATATGTGACCTGCTTACTTCCACTGAAGTTAGTAGGTCTCTCGATTACACCGTTATTTGGCGAACTGCAAAATCGGGAATAGAAATGCAAAATATATGCAAAAAAAACTGCAAATTCCTGTCAATGTCCCATTTGCGTGGGTGAAAGTTGCCCTGCTAACTTCACATACGTTTTAAAATCGCCAACTGATCGTGAAGTGATCAATTTGCTTGGTAGTTGCTTGTCTATCTTTTGACACCCATTACTAACTTTGTGGCACGTCTTGTGCTCAAGCATAGTCCCTACTCCCTACTATTAAAAGGCGGTTGGCGTTACAAAAATCGACACAACGTTCGCCATTGTCGTTGCAGTCACTAACCCCATGCTTTTCCATAACTCGCCTGAAAACATTATTGTCATTACCAACCTTGGCATTCAAGTCTGCCATTATACCATTATGAAGTCCCCACGTGTTTTACTCTCATTAGCAGCACTTAGTGGGTTAGCAAAGGCCTCCTTCTCCTCGACAGAAGAGAGCTCCGTTAAGTCGTAACACTATATGATGGTGACGCGACGCGACGTACTCCAGCCTGGAACCTAGCTTTCAGCATCCTGTCATATAAAGGCTCCTAGGAAATTAAGCTTTTGAGATCTGTTTTGGAAAGCAGCAATTCACAATGGTTTCCAGATGGCTTTCTTGAGTAGAATTAGTACAGTGTTACGAGTAGGAGACTTATTTAAAAACTTTAAATAAAACTTCACTGCTGATATCAAACAGGAAGATCCCAGATTCGAATCCCAAATAGGATACATACCTTATTTTTTTTTTTACTTTTTTGCCGCTTGAGGCAAAAGGTTAAATACTTGGTGAGGCGTTAGCACTTCGATATTTACTCTTGCTGGGACCTTGTGGTCATCAATGTAAGACAAGTAATTTTTTTTTGGAAAAAACCGCTGATTTAAACTTCCTGTTTATAAGCTCCTGATAAAAAATGATCTTAGTCTTTAAAAATAAATTTTTAAAGCCTTAAAACTAAACAATCATAAAGAAATCATCATCATCTACAAGAAACCAAGCCCAACTTCAGAATAGAGGTAGAGGAAGCTTCTAATCCTGTCAAATGCATCATGGCCATGACAAACGAAACAAAAAATTATAACAAAAAAAATATCCTTTCTGTTTTTTCATGTTGAAAGGCAAAAACGGGAGAAAAGACAAAGTAGTTAGTAAAAGGACGACATCCCACTCCAAATGACATTGACTGATGAATAGGTAATTTTGTTCTTGATGCAACATTCACCACATTCTCCATCACTGCACTCGCTGCCAGCAAACGCGACCACTTTCTTTGCTTTTTGTTTCCTTTTTCTATTTTTTTTTATAATTTTTTTTCTTTCTATTCTTTTACTCGCTATGTGTAAATAATCCTTTTCAAACATAAAAAAAGAACTTGCGTTTGCTCATGTAACTATTCAGCAAGTCATCGTGTTTGAGGCTTCTTGGTATCATTTTTTTTTTATTTATATTTGCTCCTTTTTTGCAGTTATTTTTCTCCTTTTTTTCCATTGCTGGTGTAGTGTATGTTTCGTTGTCATTTCTTGTACACATTTGTTGTCATAGATATAACGGTAAAACCTTTCTTTCTTCTATTTTCTTGTGTTGTCTTATCGTCTATTCTGTTAGTTATTTGACGTAGATTCGCCTTGAAAAGAAGGAAAATAAAAATATTGTACATATAAAGGGTGTAGCCACTCCCAGGCTTGAACTAACTGCAGTTGCACTGTTTTTTTGTTATCCGTTAAAATAACTGTATTGTCCTTCGTCCATTGTACTGCTTCTGCTACATATAGAGCTAACCCAACTATAACAGCACTCAGTATGATGGCAATTTCCATGAAACTCTCTCTCTCTCTCCTTGTGAAAATTGTATCATTTTTTTTCCTACACCACCGACCGTACAAATTCGCCTTTTTCACAAAGCCTCTCCTCTTCTCCAAACGTTGCAACCTCTTCACTATTATAAAGCTATACCTACGTACCGTTATTTATAAATATAGTTTCGGTGTAAATGAACTTCCGTCTGCACGCTCTCGTTATTTATGACCAGAATGACTTTCTGGACGTTATATGTGCAAGACAACTTTTCAAATTAAAGTTTTGTGCAATGGCCATTTTGATTTTATTTTTCTATCTTTGGTCCAGATGGTTTCAATATTTCATAGAGGAGGGCGGGGGGCTTGGTTTGGTAGTGGAGACTTTATGTTTTTTATGTGGTTTTCTATTCATTTCATTTATCGCTGGTCAGTTGGTTTGATTGCTATTAGAAATTCGTTTTGGAAGTTTTGTTTGAATTATTCGACAATATTTCACTTTAGTTTTTATTTAATGCAATTTTATTCATTTTGTCAGATGTATGTACATAGTTTGACCAATAATATGTGGTTGGTGTGGTAGGTAGTCCTTGAACTAATAGACGTGTGTGTTTGGGGGAAATTTTTGTAATTGATATTTTTCAAAGGAATTTTTGAAAAATAAATGGAATGATTTATTGGTTATTTAGTGTTAAACACAAAAAACATACAAAACGCAAAATTTCAAACTCTTATGGTCATAAGCTGAGCAGGCTACAAGTTCACCAGACTTGGAGTTTTTACATTAAATCAATAAAGAAGCAACCCTAATTGCCCCCTTCGCGAAAGCCTTTGGAAGCAGTCAATTGAAATCTCTACTACCCCAACAACGGGGTAAGCCTTGAAGCGGTGGTGGGGCTTACGGTGACGACAACGATGAAACCTAAAGCTGTATGATCGCGGACCTAGTTTCTGCACATGGGCCTCCCATTTTCGACAGGTCGTTGAAGTGGAGTAGGCTGTTGCTGCTAATTACCCTGTAACGAAATAGTGTCTCCACCAAGGCACTCCAACTAATGGACGGACCAAATGAATTCTCGAGGTGGAATCACCGATGGCGTCTACAGTTTCAGTAAGGCTGAACTACTTGGTGACCACCTTATATGGCCTTCCTCCGGCTATTTGCAGCTCAGGCCTATAAGGAGCAGCCTTATCCGGTTCTCCACTCTTGGAGTTTTTTAAGAGTGTGATGGTCTTCCAGTATGAAGATTGTGCGTCGAGGTATCAACAACAACAAGCTCCAGATACGTACGATTTTAGTGTAGACAACCCCCGCAAACGAAACAAGGACAACGAATTCCGGATCTGCCTGCACGAGGAATGTACTGTTCTTAGGCATTAGACCACGTGTTGACAAACGCAATTAGTGGATAGGTTTAAAACTAACATTGCATAGATATGCAGGAAATGCGAGGGTATGAAGAAGGCATACGAAGAGCGAAATGCTATAAGGAGGCGGGTCTGTGGCAATTTGGTTCGGCGTTTGTGATAAGAGAAAGAATTAGGCAAGAAGTCTTGGGCTTTTAAGCGAGCGAGTTTAAGCGACCACCTCTGGTCACAATCAGTATCAAGGCCAAATTCATGACCATCACGCTGACCAGCATCCACGCCTCCACAGAAAAGAGAGAAGACTCAACCAAAGAAACATTCTACGATCTCCCAGATAGCACGTACGGCATGCATATGCCCGAAATACGAAGACGGACGTCAAAATTATCCTGGGAGACTTCAATGACAAATAAGGAAAGGAGGAATTCTTTGGGTTGACAGTCGGAGAAAACAGCCTGCACAATGAATCTTTCGATAATGGTGTACTTCACGACACGTCGCACGGACCGAAATGTCATCATAGCTTGTACTCGTTTCCCATAGCTTGATATAAACAAAGGTGGTCTTGTGATCAAAATACTGTCAACCAAATTGATCACATATCGCGATAAACGCCTGACATGCTTTCAGTTTATTACATGTCCGAACGTTCCGAGAGGCAAAGATAGACCTGAACTTTGTAGATCTCAAGTATGTTTGCGGAAATCTACACGGCCACAACGCCAAGCAGATGCCCTGAAATGATTTTATTTTGAAAAGCTTAAATCGCAAGAGGAGGGGATGTTCTGGTAGGGTGCATGCACCAGCTCATCAACCCAATTGTGGGAGGAGGAAAGTATGCCTGACGACTGGTCAAATAGCTCCATAAGCCCAAACTACAAGAAAGGCGATCCTATGTCCTGCAAGAACTACAGAGGCATATCCCTGCTTAATGTTGCCTATACAAGATCCTATCCAACGAACTATATGAGCGTCTACAACCTTTTTGCAACACTATGATCGGCACGTACCAGTGTGGCTTCAGGCCAGGCAGATCAACGATAGACCAAATCTTCACATTGAGGCTAATCCTGGAAAAGACCAACGAATTTCAAGTTGAGACCCACCACCTATTCATCGACTTCAAACCCGCATATGATAGCATAAGTCTCCAAGAGCTTCTATTGGCGATGTCAAAACTCAGGATCCCGAAAAAACTGATCCAGCTATGCCGCATGACGTTACAAAATACGCGGTGCAACGTGCAAATGGGTAACAGCTTATCCGAGTTATTCCAGACGTGTACAGGGCTCAGACAAGGAGATGCGATATCATGTGATTTCATCAACCTAGTCCTGGAGCAGATAGTGCGCAAGAGTGGTGTTAACATGGAAAGCACTATCTTCAACAGGTCTTCTCAACTGCTTGGCTATGCGGACGACATCGACATCATCGGCCGCTCCAAGAGAGCTGTACTTGAAGCACTCACAGCTATTGATGAACAGGCGAAACGCGTTGGTCTTGAAGTGAATGAGGACAAAACTATACGGCGCCGAGTGCTGGACGATAAGTAAAAAAGGGGAATTGATACTGGGCACTTTCGAGAGAAAAATTCTTCGGCGGATATTTGGTCCTATATGCGAAGAGGGCGATTGGAGGAGAAGATTCAATCGTGAACTGTACGAGCTGTACCTACCAAGATGTGGATGTAGTTCAAAGAGCCAAAGCACGTCGACTACACTGGCTCGGCCACATCGAGCGAATGGACAACAACGCTCCAGCCAAGAAATTCTTCGAATTCCGGATTCGAATTCGAGACGACCAGGAGGACCGAACCTCCGCTATAGGGACCAGGTGGTCACAGACGCAAGAGCGCTTGGTCTCGACGACTGGAGGGAGCGTGCGAGGAACCGCAACCGATAGAAGACCGCAATATCTCAGGCAGAGACCCTTCATGGATCGGGAGCCGGATAAGTAATAAAGTAAATCCAAGAGATCGCCTGTACTTTTGCTGACCACGTCTCTCTAAATCTATATCAGTAAGCTCGCCACCAGCAAGTATACAGGACCAGTGGAGGCATTGTCAAAAAGCCGTCAGATATGGTGGGTTTCACTAGGCGACCACAACTCATGGTTCGATGAATAGTCTCGGTTCGCGCACGCAGCTAAGAATGAGACCTACCAATAACAGTGCTGCCGATGAGAACTCGAGCTGTGGGGTGTGTAGAGAACAGCCCGGGAGCTCTATGGGCATATAACAAGAGACTTCTCAAGAAGAAAAAGAGAGCCCGAGAAGCGGGAGGTGGAGTCCATTAAGGATTGTACCGACAGGGATGATGTTTTAGAGGTTCTACCAAAGGGTAAAACGATCTACCCAAGGCTACAAAGCTAGAACATGATCATGGGAGTAGAAACACAGTCAGTGTCAAGTCAAGGATCTAAGGCAGTTGATTTTAAAATTGAAATTAAAACTAGACTTCGAAGATAGCCAACATTCCACTGCTAGGCAAAGCATTTAATTCAACTTGGAAAATGATGACAACATTTTCGTTCAACCGCCCTTTATGATGTGCGGTTCCAAACTCATCGAAGAAGGCTGCTGGTGCGGATGAACCCCCAATTCAAGGCAGAGGGAGATAACTTTGGTAAGGAAAGTGCACCAACTCATCTGCTGCAAAATTTGGTTAGATGAAAGCATGCCCAATGAATGGAAGCTTGGCTTTGAGTGCCCCGCATTTTAAAGAAAAAAAAAGAGATGCTCTGACGTCTGACCTGGTCCGAATACAGAGGAATAAGTCTCCTGATGAATGGGGTACTCAAAAGCTATACTGTGTGATCGCCTTAAATCTTTTGCAACTATCTGATTGGCTCCTATGAGTATGGTTTTTGGCCGGGCAGGCAAGTCAACCGTCGATGACTCTTTGACAGATTTTGGAAAAAATACCCACCATTTTTTTCCTTCCGATTTTAAAGTCACATATGATAGCGTGGAAAGAGACGAATTATTCAGAGCCATGTCTTTTTATCCCGGCCTTCTTGTCAAACTCATCAGCTTGTGCAGAATGACGATGGAGAAATTTCACTGCTCCACAAAAGCTGATAAGAACACTAACTGTCAATATGAAGGTAAGACGAAATACTTTATGCTATCAACGAGAAAAGAATCTCAAAATCATCGACGCGGGCAAGACATCAAGATTTATTGAAGTTGTCAAGAACTTAGTCTATATGGGTTCCACTATTACCTCGAAAAATGACGTCAGTGCATTAATCAATTGAAGAATTACTCCTGCCAACCGCTGGCTGTTTCTTTGGGATTAGAAGGCATTTAAGGAGTAAAGCCTTCTTCAATACAACCAAGGAGACTTTACACAATACCCTTAACATCTCTTTCCTGCTGTTTGGGACAACAGCATGGATCCTGAAAGAATCGGATGAAAATTTACCTGGATCCTTTGAGAGAAAGATTTTTCGAGTGACTTTTGGTGCTGTGTGTATCAAAAAAGTATGGAGAAGAAGATTCAATTAAGAATTCTACAGGCTAAAAAACGAAGCCGACCTGGTCAATAATCTGAAAATACAGTGGCTGAGGTAGTTGGGACCCGTGAAGCGTATAGACAGAAATGTACCAGCCTAATGAATTTTTGAGTCCAATGATGATGAACGAAGCAGGGAAAGATCTCCCAAGATGTGGGGCATACAAGTTGAAAACGACCTCAAACAACTTCCTCTGCGTAACTGGAGGAAGTTAGTTAGGGACAGGGTGGTCTGGAGAGGATTGTTGACTTGAAGGCCGTTGTCCATCTTGGGCTGTGAGCGCCATCAAAAGTAATAGAAAGTAAGTGGGAAATTTATGACGAAATTACTCCATTGTTTCACGAGTTGTGTGGTGAATCAGTCCTGCTGAAAGTAAACGCTGACGTTCATTATATTAAATTCAGTCATAAGAATGCTGTACGTCGTGGCATAATGGTTAGTGCGTTGGAATGTCATGCCGATGGTTTGGGTTCGATTGCCAGTCTTATTGATTATTTTTTTTAGGCAGCGATAGTTTTACCTGACCTTGCTGCACGAACATGAGTTGGAGACTTCACAGCAACTGTCCGAGCTTCAAATTGTATGGTGTTAAATTCTTTAAATGTGGGTGAAATGGCATTTGATGCTTGATGGTGGCCAAAAGGAGTACAACCGTTATGAAACGTTTCTGCAGTTTTTTCACTAATTTCGTATTTCACCTATGATTTAAGCCACAAATTAATTGTTTCATAAGAAAAGCTATAAATGCCTTATGTAATGTTATAGTAACAAGCAAGACGTTATTGAATGCAATAAAATGTCTTCATTCGAGAAAGTTGACTAAATTTCCAAAATTTTCATCAAAAGTTTGTTTTAATTTATAGAAATAAAATACACAATAAAAGTATCCACGAGTATACCTAAAACCAAATTCAAATTGAAATACTTAGAAAGCAAAATTGTTTCGAAATTCTTCATTAAATTTATTCATTCATGGCCAACATCAAAGGCAGCAGCAAAGTTTGGTGTGGGTTGGTCGGTCGTCTTCAAGATGCGGTGGTGGTCGATGTTGGTATTTTCTTCCATTAGACAAGACAGTCTTCCAGTTTCAATACCAAAGCAGACTATATCTACTTAGTTTTCGGCATTTTCCACCTCATGTCGGTCAGCATCTTTTATTTTAAACGCGTTGTGTCGATCGTCGTCGGTTGTCGGCATCATCAAATTCAAGGAGAAATTTACCATTTTTGTTTTGTTGTATATGTGTACATAAGTATATGTATACAATTATATGTACATAATACTTAAATTCCAACCATCTGATGCCTCTTCCATTAAATTAATTGAAATTACTTTTGCAAGAACACGCAGCTTTCGCTTGAGTGATTCCTGTCGAATCCAATTTCTACTACTTCGTTTATATATTATGATGATGGGACATAGAGAGAGATAGAGAGGAAGTTAAAGAGATAAAAAGGAGGCAAATAAATTCTGTGCGTGTAATAAAGTATGGGAATTTAATTATCCTGTTTTGGTTTTATAGTGTACCAATATTTCTCTTACTTAAGTTGACATAACCTA
This sequence comes from Dasysyrphus tricinctus, assembly GCA_963921185.1. Lineage (NCBI taxonomy): Eukaryota > Metazoa > Arthropoda > Insecta > Diptera > Syrphidae > Dasysyrphus > Dasysyrphus tricinctus. Next base: position 219,580,424 of record OY992532.1, on the reverse strand, counting down.
GGTATAAGCAGAAGAGACATAAAACATGTTTCAAAGTTTAACGGCCAATACCATCGTTTGCCCTTTTTCTTTATAAGAACCAAATTATTTCTGTTGAACAATTTAATTAAAATAGGTGATAGTAAAAAGCAAAGGGCGAAAGAATCTTATCACACAGAACTCTCATTTCATTCATGACCTGCCAGAAAATTGCCGTGGAGAACTGCACTGCACAGTGATCCCTTTCTTTTCACACACCAATTTCTGAAGAAAATTGAACTTTGGTACAATTTATGATATTGATACAACGAGCCTACTTAGAGTGACTGTCATTTAAAGCCTATAGAGGGTTCAAATATAATGTCACAAAAGGCTGCGAAATTTCAAAATCCAAAACAAATTGTGGTCTAAACTGGAAGACTGAAAATATGTTTAAAATCTGTGCTTGAATATAAATCTTCTTATAAAAATGATTCCAGAGCAGATTTTATCTGTGTACCAAATTTATTGAAGCACGTCCAAAATGTTGCGGAAAATTCGAAAATTATTCAAGCTTAAGTTTTGTAGTAGGAAGCTTTGATATTTTTATTTACTTAAACATAATTTTAGAATTATGTATTTTGTTTCAAATATCATAGAATTATGACAGCTTTGACAGATGAAAAGTTGGCAACTCTTATGTCAACGATCTTAAAACTTATAATAAACGAAAATAATTGATTTACAAAATTAACATTAACTCATAGAGTATTTTTGGAACAGTTTTTCTAAATTTGGTACACGTACATATCAAAGTTCAAAAATTGCTTCATTCTATATGAATTGGAAAGTTTATATTCAAACACATATTTAAGTACATTTTTGACTAATTTTGACTAAATTCATTATTTAGACAATTATTGTTTTTTTGGTTTTTGGAACTTTTTAACATATTCCATCGTAAATTTTGAAGCCAGTATTACAGGTTTAAAGTAAAGCTGTACCAAATACAAAGAATTACAAGAAAATTTTCAAAGCCAAACATTTAACAGACCATTGTGCACTTTCGTGAAAGGGATTCTTAAGGCTTAATCAAGGCTTAAACTTTCTCAATGTCGCTCAAGGCCACGTGCGATTTTGGGCACCTCATTTAAGGTAAATTTGCAAAAAATGTGTACCATCAGAAAGATCTCTAGATCTATATAAAAGGTCAGCTAGTTTCGGTAATTGGTGAGCTATAGATTCTTTTATACGATTTTTTTTAAGTTTCGTAACCTTGAAAAAAATACTTTAAAAAATCGTAAAAGCGAATCTATAGCTGACCAATTACTGAAACCAACTGACCTTTTATAAGATCTTTCAGATGGTACACATTTTTTGCAAATTTCCCTAAAATGAGGTGCCAAAACTCGTTTTGACCTTGAAATTTTTTTTGAAATTCATTAAATATTCATAAAAAAAAATCTATGGCTGACCAATTACTGATAATAGCTGACCTTTTACAACCGTGAAGAGGCCTTTTAAATTGCATACTTTTTTTCTTAAAATGACTCAAATGAGGTACCAAAAGTTTTTTGTGACCTTGAAACGAACTTCAAAAATTCATAGAAAAAAATCTATGGCTGACCAATAACTTAAAATAGTTGACCTTTTATCACGATCCAGAAATCTCTCGGATGGTATAAAATTTTGGCAAATTTCCCTTAAATGAGGTGCCAAAAATCGCGCGTGACCTTGAACGACCTTGAGAAAGTTTAAGCCTTGACTAAAAGTCATCTAGGGCTGACCAATTTCTGGGACCAGTTGACCTTTTCTGACCAATTACTGACCAATGGGATATTTTCTTATCAAATTACTTTCGAGGTGCCAAAGGTCCAGAGCCCCGAATAGGCGGAAAAAAGCAAATATTTTCACATGTTTTCTTGCCATTCGAATCAAAAACGTTTTGCTTTATACGGTGTGTGTTTCAGCCCTATGCTGAATTTATACGACGCAACTGTAAAACTAGTCAGAAGTTCTGCTAAAAACCTGTCCACGCATTTCAAATTGCGATAATTTTTCACGAAGTCATATAATTATGCTCTGACTATACTGGCAGAAATGAATGGGGAAACTGATTATTTAACTTGTATTTTGTCATAATTTGCAAAATTGTATGTGTCAGCACAATGTATAGTTGCATTTGTAAATTTTATAAAGAAAACGCTGGCAGACTAAAGACCATTTGCTCGTTGAAGTCATAATAGTTGGACAGCTACCAGGCACTTTGAATAAACCACAAGATGCAAAGCTACAACTTTGTGATTGGTTGTGATTTGGTACAAGATGAGATCAAAAACCACAGCCTGGCAGCGGCAGGGTTGCTGATATCGAAAAGTTTGGCATCTGATTTTTTTAAAATGCAAACAAAAATGGTCAAAATTGACCTACTCTAACAAGGCTGAAATTTATTTGTATTTAGTTTAAAGTACATTCTAACTAATGAAATAAAATGCACGACTGGATCGCACGTACTTGCTCTTATGTTCAAGTTGTGTGGGGCTTAAGAACTTTAAAAAATATTCAAGTAATTATAGAAAAAGTATAAAAAGCATTTAAATCGTTCTTTTAATTGTATTAACAGCCTGATAAATAACTTAGAGTTCAAAAAAAAGTATGCCATTTCATTACTTGAAAAAATATGAATATATGCAAAAAAAAATTTTAAATCGTTGGAGCCGTTTTCTTAAAAATTAATTTTTTATATATAAAATTTTTGTAACATTTTTCAAAAAAAAAATTTGGTATGCCAATTTTGAGTATATATTAATATACATTTGAAACTGAAATTTCAAAACAATTCATCAACCCGTTTTTGAAATATTGAATTTTCAAAAAAAAAATTTGAATCTTTTTTTAAAAATCCAAAATTTATTTTTTCAAAAATTTTGGTATGCAGTATTATTTATATTCTAACAAAGCTTTTTTGAAAAAAATTTCATTGAAATCGGATGAGCGGTTAATGAGAAAATCAAAAATCAAAAAAACCGTTATATGGCAGGTACCGTTAATAAATGTTTTTGGTGATTTTTTTTTTTACTAAAAGGTATATCATATCTACAATAATACACTGATTTTTTTTATCAAAATCGTTGGAGTCGTTCTTGAGATAAATAAGCTTTTCCTTAACGCTTGTATGGCAAGTACCGTTATTTTTTGAGCTAAAAAAAAATTTCAATTTCCCCTCTGGAGAGTTACAAAAAAACCTTAAGTTCAAAATTTGAAGAAAATCGCTTCAGTGGTTTAGGCTGTAGGTTGAGGTACGGACAGACAGACAGACAGACAGACAGACAGACAGACAGACAGACAGACAGAATTTTGCCACCCACTTTTTTCGTGTTCTCTATCATCGTAATATCATGTTTGATTGTTATCTCAAAATTTTTTTTTTGCACGAATCCATAACTTGCCCTATAGTACCTATATCGGAAGTAAAAAGCTATGCCAGATGGTTTTGGCGGTCGAAAAAGCTTGCCAGACGAGTCTTAAGTTCTTAAAGATTAATAAATGGAATCAGCTTATTTGAGAAATGTGCAAAGTTCAAAGCTTAAACTTGGTGTATGCTTTACTCGTGAATATATAAGTCAACAGCTAATGACCAGAGAAGTTTTCCGCAGTTCTAGGGTGGCAACCTATTTTTTTTACAAAAATAACTGAAAAAACTAACGTAGGGGAGAGAGGGGCACAACGGACCCTGGGGCAAGAAGGTCCAAGCCAATTTTGGGCTTAGTTTGCAACTCAATCTTATTTTTAATGATGAGAACTCATTAAGAACCTACTTTGTGAACGCACCCCTAAATTTCATAGATAGAATGAAGTTGGGTCCAGTGTTAATCATGAAACAATGAAAACAGACAGTTTTCTAAAAAAAACATAAACTTTTTAAAAGACTTTCAAACTCACGGTTATTTTGAAACCACAATTTTTGGTTAACCCAAGTATATGCTTTTATTTGTTTTTGTTAAATTTACAAAAATAATCTTTGAACAATTCTATGTTTATCCGAAAAAAAAAATGATATTTGGGAAAAACCTCCTTCCGGAGTAAAAAGGCCCAGAAAGTTTGCCCCACGACGTTCACGGAAGCAAAAATTTGCTCTTTATTGACTTTTAAAATTTAAAATGTAGTTTTCAGTCAATATCTTTTTTATGTCGTCATAAATAGTTTTGGTTAAAGTTTTCACTGTTTTCTTTATGTTTTTTTCCTATCATTTGCTTCCACCTTTGTTTTCATATATCATTCTGAGATAGATATCAATTTACTTAAATTTTATATGTTGCAGGAGGTATTTAGTTATTTTGTATCCTTTCAGTAATATACAAAATAATATTGTAATTTAGTTGTTTTTCATATTTTTCTTCCAATCCTCGGTACAAAAAATTGATGTTCATCTTACCCCATTAAAAGGTGGCTTTTGCCCCGCTATTAGGGCAAAACGGATTTTTTAGATAGTGTTATATTTTTTGTTCTAGCTTTGTATATGCTTTTCAAACCCTTATGATCCTTTGTTATGATAAAGCTTAAGGTTCAAGTTAATATTTGCGAACAACTTGATTTGATTTTAAGAAATATTAAAGAAGTAAGAAAGGTTTGAAGCTTAAGTAGTCTTGTCTCCCTCTCCCCTATCTGCTTAAACAATAGGTACCTGTTTTTGAATATAAATTAATAATAACAAAGACTAGGGTATGTCTTTTTGTACATGAACAAAAAAACATGGCAGACGAGTTTGGTTGAAGAGCCTTGAGCTTTAAAGTTAGTCTATTTAAATTATGTCATTTAGCCAGAGAAATGTATTATACTGCGTTTTCATTAAGCCAAATGAGGTAATTTCGTTGAAAAATTCCAAATGCGATACGAAATCATCTCATTTCCCATACAAATTCACATTTCGAAATGAGATAATTTCAACCTAATTTGCACGAAATTAGGTTGGAAATTAAGTCAAAACCTAACGAACACACCCAATTAGCCACCGTTTGAAGAGCTCTGAATTGGTTTTGTATGAAAATGTCAAAGCGCAATGGAAGGAGACAAAAGAAAACAACAACAAAAATCGATTAACAGCCAATTGAAATTCAAAAATGAAATGAGCTGTCAAACGAAATTACCAAATTACAAATGAAAACACTTTTTCTGTGATTTGCGAAATTAGCTCATTTCAGCTCTAATGAAAACGTAGTATTAAATACAACATAGAAACTGGGTATAATCCTAAGTCATATGCAATTAAGTCTAGTAAAAATGATCGTGTTGTGGTATTTAAAATGAAAAAAATTATGACAAAATATCAATCTTGTCATTCCGGTAAGTAACATATCTTAACAAAGGAGGGCTATTAACCATGCAAATAGGATGCCAATATAATGACCAACAACGTGTGGGGCACAATCCCGAAGATCACAGTAGAAAAGAAACGAAATATTCCCACTTCTGAACACGTGTAGGAATAGTATTAGACATTTAATAGGTTATTTAAATTTAAGGCAACGTTTGAATTAAGTTATTTCTACATTTTCATTTTCAATTTAAAAAGTGCATTACTTCTCAAAAATACAAACTTAGGGGTGAAGCTTTGAATCGAATGCTAGCACTTAAGAAGAACCTTAAATATTTTTGTAAGCTTTGTAAAAAAAAAAAAAAAAAAATAATGGTACATCAAAGAAAAGTTCTCCAACGAAATTCAGTTTTGTCGGAATTTTTTCGAAATTTTGCCATTTTTGTCGAATTTTCCTGATCTATGCAGTGAATTGGCCACGGATATGATGTAATTTGACCCTGTTAGAGTTTTCCTTGAAAAGTTTCCTGAAATCGCAGGTATAGGTATGCTATGTTAATAAGCCGTTATTGACCCCTTTCCCTCAAAGTCAACATAACCCAGGCAGCAGAATCATTGAGAATTTGACCTCTAGGATCTGAGTCCCTGGGGCTTACCCCCAATTTCACAGTGGAAGTTTAAACTCCACTTATGGTTTAAACTTCGGTTCAGCAGCAGAAACTAGACTCAGTTCAAGGTTTAAACGAGACTGTGAAACTGACCATTAGTCACATTTGACATAAGGATGACATATTCCACACATGCAGCACGCAGCTTTAGCACTCTTATTGATGTGCGCTCTTCACGCAAAAGTGATCCATCTCTTTTTATTTTAAACAAAACCAAAAATTGCACAAAGGCAAGTTATGAATAACATCATGGCCAACATGGCCAGAACTTGAAAAGAATCTAAAGATTTTAATCAAGCTTTTGACTAACATAATAAAGTTGTAGATGGCTTAATAAGACCAATATATGCGGTGTGCCTGAATAAGCGAAAGGATAACTCCAACCTGAATAATTTCAGATACTTGTAGTTTTGTTATTTTTAAACTTGTTCGGGTTTGGATAAGATTTTGATTTTAGTTTATGATTTTCGTCATTTTTAAAAATTTAAATAAGATCTCGAACAACAACAAATAAAACCCAAAATTGGACCACCATCAAGAATAATAATTAAAAGGATGCTCTAATTGGGTGTATGTATGTTTTTTTTTGTTGTTGTTGTTGATAACTATAAATATGACCCAGCAGCAGCCTTTCCGCACCATCTGGCCGGGACATTGCTAGCCGCAAGTTGTTTCCCATGTTAGCCGCCACCATATCCTGTTTCACGTATGACTGAACTTTTCCTTAATTTTACGCCCATATTTACTTAGGACACAGCACAAATAATCGACCCTTCTATAGGTACTCCCCCATGATCACAGAGAGGAGGGTGGTCTGGTTAGGTCATCGACAGGACATTATACACAATATATACGTACATGTACATGTATAGAGAGGCTCTGCTGGTATTTGATGTGGAGAGCGAGCGAATGTTAAATGGAGCTGAAGTTAAACTTTGGTTTTTTGGAATGAGATTGGGTTGCGACTGGCCGTTTTTTGATAGGGCCAACCGCGCCCTCGCTTCTCTTGGGGATGGATGTGATTAAAAGTTTCGGACTTGAGCTTGTTTTGTGTTTTTTTAAAATTTTTTTTTTGGTAGGTCGGTACTTTATATTTGGAACTTTTTTTTGTTTTTTTGCACCGGATTTGGATCTCACTCGTTGATACTGCATTTTATATTGAAGCCGTGCGGATGTAATTTAAACTTTAAGCAAATCGAGCGTTTAACAAAGTTCATTGAATTCCCCGATGACATACTTTCAGGCCCATCAGACACACAGTTGGTTGTTTGGTTAGAGGGTGATGGAGGATGTTAAAAATGTTTGTGTTGAAAAAAAATTAAAGAAACCCTGAGCCATGGTAGTTTTGAAATAAAATTGTTTTTTAGGGCCTACCATGTTTGAAAGAGAGAATTATTGCGTTCAAAATAAATCTAGGATTAAACTATATAGTCGATGTGGTACTTACCACCACGTATATGCACTTCACGGCTCAATATTGTTCCCACAAGATTCCGGAGTTTGCACCTGTAAAAAAAAAATTATAATAATGGTTTAAAATGCCAAACATCATTCAAATAAAAGAAATATTGTTTTATTTTAATGTTATTTCTATCAATTTTTCAGAGATTAAAACAAGACTAATTCTGGCCAATATCACTCAGTAAATAATAATTCAATGTGAGTAAGGATAAAGTCCATTGATGAAAAATAAATAAAATAGATTGGTGGGTCAAAAGCTATTGGAGAACTTGGGGTGCAGGGAATTTTGCATTTGTGTTACATTTATCGTTGAAAGTAAGTTCCCTCTTTATATTTCAAAATGTGTACTTATTTCTCATAAAGAAGTGGATTACTTTCTCACCTAAATCTAAACGATAAAGATGAGAGTCACTATACTCGTATCATGATTAGCGACACGTTTGGAGGACTTGTAACTTCCCTGCAAGAGACATTGCACCTTAAAAATAATTTTAATTTTAGGGGGCAGAGGCTGGCAATCAATAGCAAAAATCCGTACAGGCAACAGCCCAACGCACTAACGATAAGATACGTCAAGGGGTACTACTACTACATCTCTATTGAACTTTCAATCAATTCCTGAATACGCTTATTTACCTACTTAAACTGGCAGCACTACAGTCGGAGATGGACCCAGTCCTCAACGAACAAGCCTTTTCAGCCGTCTCTGTCTCTAGTAATGGTGTACTTTAAAAATGGTCTTCTTCTACCACCAAAGACTATCAAGGCTAAGGGAATATTGGTGCCCATCCGTTCTACATGACCGACTTTTACTCTTTAGGGAAAGGTCATGTACTTGTACAGCCCGGTACAGTCGATATGGTTTGGCAACTATTAGTTGAAGTTTAAATCTATGTACAGATATGTATGTCGCATCATGGAATTCGGTGCCGTGACATAAGACCAAGTGATATAAAGCCAAATTAAAATGGCCTTATGTCACTCAACGTAGTACCTCGTGGCATGATGGTTAGTGCGTAGGACTGTCATGCCGAAGGTGTGGGCTCGATTCCCAGCCGTGCCACCTAAAAACAGAAATGTTTTATACGAGGTATTGCCTCTTGCGAGGAACTGACAAATCCTCCAAGAGTATACTTGTCATGAAAAAGTGCTTCTCATTTAGCCGTTCGGACTCGGCAAAAAACTGTAGATCCCCTCCATTCCTGCCAACAAATACGCACACAGGAATGGTTGTGAGTTGTAAGTCACTAGGCCCTGGTTCTCCACGAGCTGTTGTGCCACCCAATTTATTTATTTATGTCACTCAAAAAAATCGACATAAGGCCAAATTTTAAGAGTTGGCCTTATGCGCTTTTACAAAGAGACATAAGGCAAATTTGGCCTTGTGTCATGCTGCTGCTTCCTGCAACCTCCTGAGGTGGGTGCGACGTTGGGTGTATGCAAAGCTTCTTTTGCATTTAAAGAATCTGGATTTAAATACACTTGGAATTAATCTTTTTATCAGAGCATTTTACGTTTGGCCTTAAGTCACAACACAAAACAAATTTGGCCTTATGTCACTTTGTAAAAGCGATATAAGGCCAACTCTTAAAATTTGGCCTTATGTCGCTTTTGGAAAGTGACTTAAGGCCAATTTTTTAAATTCGGCCTTATGTCACTTGGCCTTATGTCACGGCACCATGGAATTCTTGTCTTTAAGATACATTTAAAGAAAGAAAGGTGTTCCACAAGAAAGAGTTCTAAGTCCGCTTCTGTTTGTTATTAAAATAGCGGAATATAGCAACAAATATAATGTGTAACATTAAAGCTATAAGTTTTTAACTATTGAAATAGAAAGTCGCAAACTCCTCCCCTGCACCCTAAGAGCTTAAAAAAGATTTTATGAGAAAAATCCTCTTTTACACTCGTACAGCTGCAAGAGTTTTTAAGGATTTGGAAATACACAAATCCTCTAATCCAAATTGTACACTCTATGTAGGTGTGCTTTTTTTGTACATAGTTTGAGAGAGATGTTCTTGTACACGTTGCCAAATTACTTCCTAAGCTCTTTTCCATTTGTCCTTTTCCTCTGAACTGTTTCCGATTGAATGGAAAAAGACATTAGATATTGTCCAGGAAATCTCTAAAAAAGGCGAATATTTCTTACAACAAATTGAAGGTTATTAATAAATCATTATATCTTGACAAACGAAAGCTCCTTAATATACATTTTCGAAGTAGATACAAGAACTACCCAGTAATTGCCTGTCTAAACAATTTTGAAGAACTTCAAGGATTTCCAAAGCCCACAAGACCAAACAAAAAAAAAATAATCAAATTCTCCTTCACTATTGCCTAAATGCTAATAAATATATCCTTGCAATGTCAATCGATAGCTTTTATACAAAAGATAAATAAAATTCAAACACGTCCGTTGGCTCGTAAAAAGCAAACAAAAGACACAAAAAATCACTCATTTTTATCTTCTTACCTATAAACTGTTGAATGTAGTTCGTGCCGATACTTTTCCGCTGTAAATGGATAAAACATAAGGCTGCCATTCGATAAAGTGAAAACTAAATCCTGTTGCGGTGGTATTGGTGTCCATTCGATCTATATTGAAATTGAATAAAAGGACACACATAAAATGAAACAAAAACATAAAAAACATTCAAATCCCATTTAATGGGCCAGTTAACAGAACAGAACCAACCCAACAAAAAAAAAACTCGTTTAGCTTTTAAGATAAAAATGTTAATAAAATAAATAGGGACACCATCAGAGGCAAACAAAAACAAAAACACAAGACGATGAAAAAAAAAAAAATTCAAGCCCAAAAATGTCCCTTATCAAAATATCTTTAATCGTTGTCACTTACCTCCGGCTGTGGACTTCCGTGACCCGAGCATTCTATCAGACCTCCTGAATTGTTTGAAAACTCAATTTTATGCGGCGGTTCATGCAGAAATATTGGTCCCTGAAGGTCAAGTCCATTAAAGGCTGCGCCCAAACATGGAAAAGGAAAAAAAAAGAATTTATTAAATCAAAAAAATACAACTTTGAAGGTTTAGACTTAGAGGATTAGGATCAAGATGAGATATGTTTGGAAACAAAGTCGATCCCGCCCTCAAGGGCTTCCTTATTTTTTTTTTGTTTTAATATTAAAACAAACTCGTCGCTTGTTTTCTTTTAAGAACTTTCCTTGACGATGGAAAAGGAGACTTTTATAAATGCAAATGAAATTCAATGAGTTTTTCATTATCCTTAAACGTTTCAGAATTTTTGTTTGCAACGACTGATGATATAATCGTCCTTTTTTTTTATATACGAGGGCGGATATACTTTAACTTGCTTCTTTAGCTAAAAACAAATAAAACCGTTTACCCCACCCCCGTTTGTCAGAGACATTTGGGGATAGAAGGTTGTTCTTGTTGTTATTGTTGTTGGTATTTTTGAGTCCTTTGTTTTGAAGTTAACTCAATTTTCATTGAAATCAATGTTTATGAAGTCGAAAGGAGTTAGAGAAAAAGAAAGAACAAGGACATCAACGCAAGGATTTTTATTGAGACATTTTGTTGACATGATAAAAGTTTTGTGTGCTTTATTGCTTCCTCGATTAGATGATCCCTGTGAGATATCCTGGAATGGAGTTTAAGAACAAGACAAAAAAAAAATAAAAGAAATTCAATTTCTTTTTTATTCTTTCTTGTATGTTTTTCATCCTGAAATGTATGCACATTATACATACATATCCTTTGAAACAGATCACCCACGTTAATTTTGTTGTTTTACATTTCCATCAATTGGAGCAACCAACGATGCGATGACGTGGGTATGTGTATGTGGGTCCTGTTTTAACAGGAAAGTTGACTTCGGGGTAATAAAGTATTCATTCATATTCCATCATTACACTTGAGACATGGAAGAAAATATAGCAGCAGGGACAAAAGAAGGATATAATAAGGACATTCCATACATACCTACATGAAAGTTGCAAAGTAGTTGGTTCAAAATTTTGTAAAGGAATGAGTTTTTTTTTTTTTTTGATGCCAATGCGCGAAGGTACATAAGCTCGTATCTACTTTTCATTTTGGTATTCAAGGATTTCATTATAATATTCATGAAGGAAACATTTTTGGTAAATGACACAAGTTGCGATGCGGTTTGTGCTTAATATGGAAATGGATAGATATTTGGTTTTGGTATAGATACGAGTGTATAGTATGGTTGAACTTTTGTTCGATAATGTAGAAGGATTCCCTCAAGTCAAGAGTGGTTCAAAATGAAAAGAGGTATTACAAAAATTTATTATACTAAAGTATAGGGTATTCGGATTGGTTTGGAATGAAGGAGGATTTAGACATTTTAGCTTTTAACTTTATGTTTATTCATCCAGTTTATTTGTAATGATTAATGATCCATCAATATCGTAACCTAAGGTAGGATATACCAAGTGGAAAGAAGGATGAAAATGTATATAAGCGGTTATTTGGGTTTGAACTTTAAACTTTACTTAATTTATTTCCCTGAAATCTTTTGTATTTGATGAAAAAGATTTTCTGCCGGCTTCGGTGTGATTTAAAATTTGTAGGGTCCAGTTTTTCAATGCGAGGTCGTACTTAATCAAACTAACTCCTTAAACACTTTTTTTTTTAAACAATTTAGATCCCAATTTAACAACTCGACAAATTTTATTATTAAATTCTGGACTAACTCAACTAAGCAGAAGAAGACTAAGGCCAGATCAAATTTCTTTAAAATTGGTACATAGCGTTTTAAGTCATTTAAAAATAGGGGTGGGCAATGGGTTAATTGCCCCCCCCAGCAAAAACGAAATCGAAAATTCTTGGCAGCCAAAAAAGGAATTCATGTTTCCATTTTCCTGATTTTCCTTTTCACGAAATTATTTAATACTTTTTAATGAAACAACCGATGTATCTCACCTCTCCCAGCAGAGCCTTGCCTCCATGGCCATAACACACGTGCAGGCTTTGCAGGTTGTTATGGGGGCAGACAAACTTAAGAGCCGCATGCAGCCCACAGCTGCACAAAGTCCATTATTCTTAATTTGCTGCACAGCAATGAGTGGTTGTTCATCGGCTACTGACCAGGTTTAGTGAAGAAACGTTCCGCTCTGCACAAATAGCCTTTAAATCGACCGATTGGAAAGCTTATAACTTCGGTTTTAGATCTCCGATCTTCATAGTTAAGGTCCTTAATTAAAAGATAAATGTCAGGCTACATTTCTGTATAAGATTTTATGAGAATGGTCGAATTACATACAGGAGTTCAGATTGAGTCCCAAATCGATTTGTTTTTACTTTTCCAAATGCAAATGTGAATGAAAAACATTTTATTTTGAAAAATAATGTTTAAAAAGTTATTGTCCCAACCCTCCTCTACAAATATTTTAGTGGTTTTTTATAGTTAAATGTAGGTAATGGGAGAGGCAGCAGGTGTACTTATCTAAATTTTCCAAATTTTCTACTTACTCGGATCTTCAAGATTAAGATATTTCAATAAAGTTAAAAGAGATTAACTCTCTGCCTTCCCCTCGTGGTGAGCTATTTTCATGATTGTGTCCACTTGCGAGCTTTACTCTCGAGAGCTTCTTCAGAGCTGTTCACCGTCTTTTTACTCTCCAATGGATACGTACCTTAAGAGTATTGCACATGTGTTTCGAATGCTGCGCTGCACACAGCGATGCGTGCAAGTGCTGCACATCTATAAAGCCATGAGATTTGTTTCTAATGCTATAGTATTCGTGAGGATTTTGTTACTTTCGTGGATGCGTTTTGGGATCTACTCTTTTCCGTATTATTAACCAGGTGAAGAGTACGAATCCGATGAAGAAGATTGTAGATAAACCAGGAAACGACTACAGCAATACAGCAGTCACTGCCGAAGGGAAGTTGAATGGAACTTCAACCCCTTAGGATAGTTGTTTTTGGCCGTTTTTGAAAACGTCAAGTCAACGTCATTGCAATGATCGTAGTTTTTGACGCAAATATTGCTATTGTCAAATATATGCCATGGTTTTGTTTGTTTCTCAAATCAGGCTTTCACTGCGGAATTGCACCGTAAGTGATAATTTCGAGCATGTGACTTTAAAAAAGTACATTATCGAACACAATGTTTATTCAATAAAAATTGTAGATATTTGCCTTTTCGAACGGAAGACATTTGCACTTTGCGTTTAAGAATAATATTCAGCGAGTGCATTTTTGACGCAGAGGACGTTTTTGAAAACGGCCTCATTTGGCAAGGGCGTTGTTCAAATTGTCTTGTCCCAGCTGAAGGAGAGCCTGAAACTTTCACTCGAACTCGATCGTCATGTGTGTGGAAATATGAACGTAGATACCGATGAGCCATTATGATTTTCGAAATTTGAGGTGATGTAACGCAAATCCAGAGGGAATTCAAAAACGCTGTAAAACACTATATGCTACCGCAACAAACTGCATAACTTATTTCGCAAAGTACCCGTTGTTCGAAACACAGTGGCAGTTATGAAGGAGGTAATTGCTTTCTTAAAAATCAAATATTTCGAAAATGACATGATTGATTTTTTGAAATTCGATAATTAAGAGTTTTTTAATGTGTACTTTCTAAAATATTTTAAGAACAAATTTTACTTATGAAAAAATAACGGTACCTACCTTGTATACAAAAGTTAAAAAATCGTTAAGGAAAATATTTTTTTTCTCAAAAATGACTCCTACGATTTTGATAAAGCTTTTTTTGTATGCTTAAATTAGTACGATCTACCACCAAAAACTATGAAATTTTACACAAAGCTAGATTTTTTTTTATTTTCTCATTACCAACTGATAAAATAAGTTCAAATAATATTGCATATTATAATGTTCACAGAAGAAATGTTTGAATTAAGAAAAAGTTTCAAATTATTTTTTTGAAACTGCGATATTTCAAAAACGGGTTGACAATTTTTCTGATACTAAGCAAATTTTTAAATGCATATAAATAAAAACTTAAGATTTGCATACCAACATTTTTCCTTAAAAACGTTTTTAGAATTTGATATTTAAGAAATTAATTTTTTTTTAAATCGCTCCAACGATTTTTAATTTTTTTTTTTTTATACATCATAATCAATCATAAATTATCAAAAATTTATAATTAAATTCAAGAGAATTGTTTTAAACATTTTTTCTGATAATTTCCAGGTCTTATGATATCCGAGAACACGGACGTTTTTTTTTCTTTTCGCTACACCAAAAGTAAAAGTAGCAGACATTAGAAATAAAACTCGACTATTTGAAAGGTTTTTCAATAACTTGAGTTTATTTGATGGCTTGCATAACTATTTGTAACTAAAGTTCCGATTAGATATCGTAACCAAAAATATTGACGCAGGGTCATCCAAAATAATTTTTTGTTTGACTGTAGACTATAACGAAAACCCAAGCAGCATTTTCTGGTACCATTGCCACCCCTAGTTTTTGGGATTTTTTTTTAATAAGGTCCGTTTCTAGCCTTAAAAGCACCTGAGGAAAGCTCGAAGAAGCCGCCTTTCTCGATACAAATATTTTAATATAAAATTAATACAAAAAATCAAACAATAAATCGCGAACTCCAAACCACTACCTTCAGATTTCAGTAGGTTGAGTTGAGTATGAATGACCGCAAAAACAAGTCCACTTAATCAGTTGAAATGTAGGTTTTCATCGACTTTCTTAAAATTTAAAATAGCTATTTTTTTACTGATTAATAAAATTTCGACATTTTAAATAACGACAAAAAGTCGGCTGCCTCGAAAAAAACGAGAAAGATAACGATTTTTATCTATACTTGTCGATATTTTGCTTAATATTTAGTACATTTAGAAATATGATTTGAAAATTTGAACCTGTTAACATTTTAACAAGACGACGATTTTCTGTCCTTCATTCTTAGGTAACTGAAAAAATAATGCTCTGCTTGAAATATTTGCACGAAACGATTTTTGTCTGACTTTTCAACAGGAACTCAACAATTTTTGATGCTATGAAAAATATCTCAATATATAATATCTCATATCTCGGAAAACACCATGGTGGAAGGATATATCGTCGGTTCAAAGGTAAAACTCACTAACTAACATTTTACACTTTGAAAGGAAATTAGACTGAAACATACTTTTTGAAGCTGAAAATTAAATTTCCAAAAAAATTTAAATAAAATTGCCGGGTATACCTTTCAATGTCCTTAAATAAATAACGTGCAAAATGAGACTTTTTGCATTCAAAAAATGCATTTCATTCTCATTTTCTTGAAGTTTTTTTTTCTGCACTTAGTGAGTTTTACCTTTGAACCGACGATATGCAAATACATGAACTATGACAACAAATGGAAATAAGTCCCCAAGAGGTTATCTTTTTATGGAAAATCCTTCTGCAGCTTCGGTTGCAGTAAACCGCACATCGGATTTGGGGGTGCGGCATCTTTCATGTATACGAGCTTCAATCAAGACGCCATAATAATAAATGAATCGTTGACAAATAGAAGAAGTCTTTCAAGAAGCGCAAATGTTACTTTTGGCTACCGCATACGTACGAAAATCGGAGCATGGAACGTTCGATCCTTGTACAGCGATGGTAGATACGAGCAAGTTGAGCGTGAAATGCTTCGCCTAAAGATCAGTATCCTGGGCATAAGCGAAACTAAGTGGAGAGGTAGAGCTGAATACAGATCAGACACTGGACAGACGAGAATGCTGTATTCCGGGGAAGATGAAAGAGAGAGTAGCCAAAGACTGCATGGTGTCGGAATTATGTTGAACGAAGAAGCGAGGCGTAGTTTGATCTCCTGGGCGCCCATTTCTGCGAGATTAATGACAGCAAGGTTTCGTTCAAAAATTCGTAACGTCACAATAATTCAGTGCTACGCCCCCACAAATGAAGCGACAGAGGAAGACAAAACCGCGTTCTACACTCATCTTAACTCGGCTTACAGTAGTGTTCCGAGAGCCGACATCATAGTCGTTATGGGAGACCTCAATGCCCAGGTCGGTTCAGACAATTACGGACTGGAACGCGTGATGGGAAAAAATGGCTTGGGGTCACGGAATGAAAATGGTGACTTGCTTGTCGACTTTTGTAACGCGAATCGTCTTGTTATAGGTGGGACTGTATTTAAGCATAAGACGTGCAACAAAATTACCTGGGTGCATCCGGATGGTCAAACCGAAAACCAAATTGATCATATCATGATTCAGCAGCGATGGAGGAAGTCTATGTGTGATGTTCGGAGTATAAAAAATGCCGATGTGGGAAGCGACCACCATTTGGTTCTGATGAGTCTCAAACTACGAACCGCTGCCGTACAAAAACCAGCGCAGGATGCAGCAAGGAGCTCAAAATTCATTAGTAATGCTTTAAATGACCCCAACATATGTCGAAACTATGTCACCACCCTTAACGACAGAGCCTAGTCATTAAACGGAATCCTGCATTCAACAATTGATGAGATGTGGGGTGAAATTAAAAGTGTTTTTATGAAGGCTGGATCCGAAACTGTACCCAAGCGAACGAGACGTAGAGACTCTTGGATATCCCAAGACACCTGGGATAAGAGCGAACTTTGCAAATCGTTGAAAATTCAAATAAATGCCGAAGCAGATATTCAACGAAAGGCTGACTTGCGAAGAGAGTACCGCATTGCACATAAGATGGTCTATCGTTGTGTGAGACGTGACAAGAGGGTGAGGTTAGATGGACTCGCAGATAATGCGGAAATCGCTGCCAGAAGAGGTGATATCCGGGAATTGTACCAAATAGCCAAAGACGTGATCGGGAAAAAAAGCAACACGAATCATCCTGTAATGGATGTGGATGGCACACTTTTGGTATCAATTGAGGATCAGCTTCGTAGATGGAAGGACCATTTTTGTGCCCTGCTAAATGAGGATTCAGTTGAGCAGAGTGCTGAAGTGCCCCAACTAAACGAGATGCGCAGTGTTGGTACAGCTGAGCGACATGGCATTCAATGGAGACCGTTCGTTGTCATTTAGACTATGCCGATGACAAATGTCTACTGGCAAATAACATCAGTGGGCTGAACGGGATGTGCCAAACACTGCAAGTGAAGGGAGAGTCCAGTGGTCTAAGAATAAACAGCAAAAAGACAAAAATAAATGCTCACAGGCCGCTCCACACAGCAGCGTATTATTCTACAGGAGACGCCAGTTGAAGTAGTGGAACAGTTCAACTACTTTGGCAGTATTGTCTCTGCAAACGGTGGTACGGATCTGGACGTTAAAAGTAGAATGAATAAAGCTCGTGCTGCCTTCGGTACTCTGTCCCCAATCTGGAAATCAAGTCAAATCTCCTTACGCACTAAGTTGAGATTCTTCGAATCCAATGTGAAATCCGTGCTGTTATATGCTTGTGAAACCTGGAAAGTCACGTCTATAATTTCGAAGAAATTGCAGGCTTTTGTCAATCGCTGTCTTCGCCACATCCTAAAGATACGCTGGCCACAAATAATATCAAATGAGGAATTGTGGCGCAGGACAAGTCAAGAGCGGCTGGACGTCGACATAAGAAAGCGTAAATGGCTTTGGATTGGTCTCACACTGAGGAAACCAAACGATGAGATTGCAAAGCAGTCCTTTGAATGGAATCCTCAGGGTGCACGGCGGGTTGGAAGACCAAGAACAACATGGAAATCAACTGTCTTAGCGGAAGCAAAATCCCAGAGAAAGACGTGGCCACAGCTAAAGTACCTTGCAGCAGACCGTGAAGGATGGAGACGTTTTGTTGACGCCCTATGCCCCAGCCGGGGTTACAGGACACGATGATGATGATGAAAAATTGTAGACTCTGTTTAAGACACATGTTCGCTAAGCTTAAAACAATCGCTTAATTTGATTGATGAAAATTCATCAAAGCCAGTTAAGTGCACCTGTAAACATCATTCCCATAACCATGAACAGATCAAACTGTCGATTTTCAAACAGTAGACTTTTAAAATGTCGACTATTGAATTCTCGATTCCTAAAATGAGATCACTGTCAAAATTTTGGTGACATTTTGTTTCCCCCAATCCACTTCAGTTGATTATTATTTTAATCAACTGAAGTGGAGCAATAGTGAAGCAATACTATTTGCCTTTCACAGCAAGGTGCCTGGCCAGGATTCACAGCTGACTTCAAAGTAAAGTTAGTTATGTACGTGCATGTGTCTGGCTTTTTCAATCATTGTCAAAGCTTAAATTGAGAACAATTTACAATGGTGCCTAGATTCGCTTCACTTGACGAGACTCAGTTTGACGTCTCTTTTTATCTTACTCCCATCTCTAGGAATGAAAGATGATTAATTGAGGCAGAAGAAAATTCCTGTGCTCGAAGTTAGCGCCGCCATTATCGATTCTCAACTTGTGCGGCCTTTTGCCGTAAATATTTTTAAAAAAATCGCAAATCTTACGAATGATTTTTTTTTTAAGTTTTGCAAATTTTTAAAAATGAAATTGTAATATTTTGTCCTCAGTTTGTGCTGCCATATTTCGAAGAGATATAAAAAATTCGCATATTTGCAACTTTTACGACCAAAAAACAATTTTGCAAAAAGTGAAGTAAGCACTTTCAATTTTAGCATTTTATATTTTTGGAAAAAAGAGTTTTGCTGCAGTGAGCTTCCTCATAGCGTAAATATTAAAAAAATAAAAATTTGCAAGTATTATGGATGAAGTTTTTTGAAATTTTGCAAATTTGTAAAAATGAAAATAGTGCTGTTTTATGTTGCCATATGCCGAAGAGATAAGAAAATCGAACATTTGCAACTTTTACTACCAAAAACAATTTTGTGAAGCGTGAAGTTAGCACCGCCATATGGCAGACAAACTGAGCGTAAAATAGCACAACTTTTATTTTTAAGAAATGTCGAAATATAAAAAAAAAAAAAAAAATCATGCGTTAATAAGCAAATTGGTGAATTGTTTTTTAATGTTCACGTTTTTTTTTGAAAATCGAATATGGGAAATTATTTCTTTTTTAAAATATGCAGAGGTTACCAAGAAGAGTTGAGTTCAGGATAAGAAGAGCGGATTGGTAGGCAACTTGAGAAATAATGTCTCCCTAACTACGTCATTGTTTTATTGACCTATATTACCTACTTACATTACCAACCTTTAACTGCTTATATAGCCTGAAGCCACGAAAGCAAATATGATTGTATACGTGCGAGCCAGTCGTGCACTTTATTTTTTTCAAAGATGTTCCAGAAATGTTCAATAAAATGAAAGGATGCTAATAGAGTCATAACCTCATATAACCATAAGAAAATAATTCGTCGATTAGGCTATTTCATTCAGGTTGAAGGATAATAAAGATAACAGAAGTGTTTTGAAATCCCATATTGCCTCGTTTGATAGTCAATGACCGAAATGCCACCTGCTGAGGCACAAAGTTCAAGTCTTAATATTGGCGGATTATATTGCAGAGATTTAACTTGCATTTCGGGAAAATACAAAAGCCGATCTGTTTGGCCCCCTCCCATTTGCATGCGTTCTTTGCCACTCATGACCATTTTATGTGTTGTACGTTCGTATATTTGTCACGTTTGCGTTAGTCTAAAAACGCCCACCCCCCAATAGAGTAGGTACCTATAGAGTAGATGGAAAATGTTAAGCCTTACTTGTGAGTCCTTAATGACATGGCATCGCAAACTCACGCGATGTGTGTGCGCGCATTCAGGATGATGATACTTATTAGCAGCAGCAGTGGTTCGTCCTTAAGGCCCTTGTTTGCTATTGCTGCTGCTGCTGCTTTTGCTGTTGCTGCAATGAAATGCATTTTCTCATGCTGTTTTGTTGCTGCTGCTGCAGCACCAGCTATTGTTGTGGGTGGATGGTGAATGTGATGGTGCCATTAAATTCGCAAACACGGTTCAACTGGTGCAACCCTTTTAACCCTTGAATATGTTTGCTGCCGATATACTGATGCTGCAGATCCACAGAATGTTGCATATAGTCGAGGGTTGTTATTTTACGCGCTTATCGCATGCAAGCACACACACGAACTTGTCGAATCGAGGACATTAGATGCACGTGTGTTACTGGAGAGGTTTGAATGAATACAAAACAAAATAAAAAAAAAGGCTTGGCTCAAGTCCTTAGCAGATGGGCCCGTTGTCGTTGTTGAAGTGCATATTTGCTGCTACGCCTAAATGAAAGTGTTGTGCACTTTTTAATGTTTAATTAATATTTTTTTGTTCGTCTTTTTTTTTGCATTCTATAAATCTACATATTTACAAAAAGAGAATACTCGCATGGTCGATTGGTGCGAGGATCTGCGATGCGCGCCATGTGATGCTTTAATTGGTGATTCAAACGGGGATATGGCGAAATAGGTGGCAATCATCAGTGATGTGATGTGCGAGCCTAATGGTTTAAGTTCGCGTAAATAAAGAAGATAATTGAATGAATTTTGTTTGATTTTTTATTTTATTTTTCTGGTTTAGGCTTAATTGAAAATGTCAGTCGTCCTCGTCAGTGTGCTAACGAAAAAATGCCATTCAACATTTTAATATCTCTATCTCCCGCAATCTTGACAGAATGGGTTTTTTGGTTAAATGAAGATCCACATAAAAAAACCCTCGTCAAAGTCTATGGTTATTTGATGATAATTAAGAAATTTTTGTTTTAATTTTCTTTTTAAATCACAAAAGGTATAAAATATACGACTACTCAGGGAAAGGTACACAATAAATTAGCTTAAAGTGCTTTTCCATGACAAATTATAAGCAGGGTTGTTGGTAAGTGGGCGAAGTGTATATTAAGTCATCCTAAATTCTTTGGTTTGAATGGAAGACAGGTTTTTATAGAGACTTGTCGACTTGATTTTTTAAATAAGGTATAAAGTAGCGCTGCATAGAAGGACCAGTGCTGCTGACGAGAGCTACAAGCAGAAGAGGAGAGAGGTACACTACCTTCTCAGAAGGTTCTCAGAAGGACAACGAAAGAGCATGAGAAGCGCATTATTGAGGAAATAGGGCAATGCATTGCAGGAATGAAGTTCGGAAGCTTTACAAAAAAGTATAACGAGCCTCCCAGGGTTACAAGGCTCGAACCGAAGCCTGCAAGAGAACATCGTGGTAGAATCTTTGCAGCAATCTTTGCTGAGGATATGGAAAAATCATTTCTGAAAATTGTATAACGGATGGCGATGACGAAGCAAATTCCGCTGCCATACTCATTGCACCATTCAACCTGGACGACCGACGACATAGGCCAACAATTCCGTCCACCCGACCTCTACGAAGTGAAGATAGCTACATCTTAACGTAGGTCTTATAAAGCTGCTACTTTGCGGCTGAGCAACTCAAAGCGGCTAGTGATGATG